>CM051236.1:79387974-80658028 GCA_027917425.1 Gastrophryne carolinensis
AGAGTGTGTGTGGAGGGGGAGGGTTACATGCATAGAGTGTGTGTGGAGGGGGAGGGTTACATGCATAGAGTGTGTGTGGAGGGAGAGGGTTACATGCATAGAGTGTGTGTGGAGGGGGAGGGTTACATGCATAGAGTGTGTGTGGAGGGGGAGGGTTACATGCATAGAGTGTGTGTGGAGGGGGAGGGTTACATGCATAGAGTCTGTGTGGAGGGGGAGGGTTACATGCATAGAGTGTGTGTGGAGGGGGAGGGTTACATGCATAGAGTGTGTGTGGAGGGGGAGGGTTACATGCATAGAGTCTGTGTGGAGGGGGAGGGTTACATGCATAGAGTGTGTGTGGAGGGGGAGGGTTACATGCATAGAGTGTGTGTGGAGGGGGAGGGTTACATGCATAGAGTGTGTGTGGAGGGGGAGGGTTACATGCATAGAGTGTGTGTGGAGGGGGAGGGTTACATGCAAAGAGTCTGTGTGGAGGAGGAGGGTTACATGCATAGAGTGGGTGTGGAGGGGGAGGGTTACATGCATAGAGTGTGTGTGGAGGGGGAGGGTTACATGCATAGAGTGGGTGTGGAGGGGGAGGGTTACATGCATAGAGTGTGTGTGGAGGGGGAGGGTTACATGCATAGAGTGGGTGTGGAGGGGGAGGGTTACATGCATAGAGTGTGTGTGGAGGGGGAGGGTTACATGCATAGAGTGTGTGTGGAGGGGGAGGGTTACATGCATAGAGTCTGTGTGGAGGAGGAGGGTTACATGCATAGAGTGTGTGTGGAGGAGGAGGGTTACATGCATAGAGTGGGTGTGGAGGGGGAGGGTTACATGCATAGAGTGTGTGTGGAGGGGGAGGGTTACATGCATAGAGTCTGCGTGGAGGAGGAGGGTTACATGCATAGAGTGGGTGTGGAGGGGGAGGGTTACATGCATAGAGTGTGTGTGGAGGGGGAGGGTTACATGCATAGAGTGGGTGTGGAGGGGGAGGGTTACATGCATAGAGTGTGTGTGGAGGGGGAGGGTTACATGCATAGAGTGGGTGTGGAGGGGGAGGGTTACATGCATAGAGTGTGTGTGGAGGGGGAGGGTTACATGCATAGAGTGGGTGTGGAGGGGGAGGGTTACATGCATAGAGTGTGTGTGGAGGGGGAGGGTTACATGCATAGAGTGTGTGTGGAGGGGGAGGGTTACATGCATAGAGTGTGTGTGGAGGGGGAGGGTTACATGCATAGAGTGGGTGTGGAGGGGGAGGGTTACATGCATAGAGTGTGTGTGGAGGGGGAGGGTTACATGCATAGAGTGTGTGTGGAGGGGGAGGGTTACATGCATAGAGTCTGTGTGGAGGGGGAGGGTGCAGCGCCCCCCCCCCCCCCCATATTGGGATCCTCTGGTGATGAGGTAGGTCCTGCTCCATTGCGCCATAAAAGCCCCGCTCCCGCCATTGCTAAGATCACAATTAACAAATAACCACATTTTTCTCATGAAGCTCCATATAACAGCTTCCAACATGATGTGTGCAGGTGTTTCCAGGCCCCCATCAGAGGGAAATATATATTGTGAAGCTTAAAGTGGACCAAAACCCAGGATTTTGAGTATCCTGGCTTTTGGTTCACTCCCCCGGGGCACCCTGATCAGTGGGCTGCCCTGCTATGTGAAACTTCCTAGATCGCTCGCATCAACTTCCCTCACCGCGGTCCTATGGCACATGCGTGGCCGCTCGTCCAATCAGCATGCTCATGCGCATCTAAACAATGTCTTAGCTCAGCGGCTCCGAGCTCGGCCGCATCTCGCGCTTCCCTCTAACAGGGAGCGTGTCTGCGCCGGCCATTCACAAATGGTTATAGATAGCGGGGATGCCCGGTGGTGATTGGCAGCAGCGGCCACGTGGGAGCGTGGTGAGGTGAGTTTTTGGGGCGTTCTGGGGGGTTTCACACAGCGGGGCACCCCCGATCGGGGTGCCCCGCCGAAGTGGACCAAAACCCAGGATAGTCAAAATCCTGGGTGTTGGTCCACTTTAAAGCTGACTGACAGTCAAAAATGACTTAAACCGAACCAACACCCATTTTTACTTTACCGGGTGTTGGTCCCACCTTTTGGTGGTGGCAAAAAGCTTGAGGGGGGGGGGGGGGACAAAATGCTGGAGCCCCCCTTGCATCTAACAGCACATTAAGCTCATAATACTCACATTCATTACGAGCCCGCGGCAAGAACTGAGTCCTGTGATTGGCTGCCGGGCGGTCATGTGGGCCGCATTTGCGTCCTCTGCAGCCAATAGCGGGACTCCGTTCTCGCCGCAGGCTCGTAATGAAGGTGAGAACTACCAGCTTAAAGTGGACCAACACCCACCGCTGATCGGCCCATGCGGGGCATCTGAAATCGGGATTTCCTGCTGTGTGAAACCCCCCCGGACGCCCACAAACCTTACCTTCTCCCCTTTCCAACGGCGCATGTGCGGGCTGCCGCCACCTCTCTTGCGTCCCTCTAGCAGTAAGTTTTTTTGGGCTTTCTGGGGGGTTTCACACAGCGATCGGGGTGCCCCGTGGAAGTGGACCAACACCCAGGATAGTGAAAATCCTGGGTGTTGGTCCACTTTAATGTGCTGTGAGGGGCTCCAGCATTCTGGATGCCTCCCATCCTCTGAGCTTTTTGTAATCACCAAACAGCGAGACCAACACCCCTTAAAGTGGACCAACACCCAGGGGGGATCGGCCCGGGAATCTATAAGATTCCCGGACCGATCAGATCCCTCCCCGCGGGGCATCCGAAATCGGGATGTCCCGCGGGGAGGAACCCCCCAGGAGGCCCACAAACCTTACCTCAGCCCCGTTCCATCGGCGCATGCGCGAGCCGTGGCCGCGTCTCGCGCTTCCCTCTAGCAGGGCGCGCACCCGCGTCGGCCGTTTGTGAATGGCGCGCTCCCTGTTAGAGGGAAGCGCGAGACGCGGCCTCCAGCGCTCAGAGCCAGCGGCCTTGGTCCAGGCGGCCTTGGACGCGCATACCACAGCGGCTCTGAGCGCTGTGATTGGCTGGTGCGGTCACGTGGGAGTGGGGAGAGGTGAGTTTTTTGGGGCTTTCTGGGGGGTTTCAGACAGCGGAGCACCCCCGATCAGGGTTCCCCACCGAAGTGGACCAAAACCCAGAATAGTCAAAATCCTGGGTGTTGGTCCACTTTTAAGTAAAAGTGGGTGTTGGTCCGGTTTGCACCAAGTGCTCATAAGCATCGCTTCCCAGGGCAATTTAGATTGCTGCACATAAAAATGATTTTACCATTTTGTAACTCCTTCTCTTTTAAAAACAAAATGCCTGGTCATGTATGTGCAGGCCGCCTATAAACAGCTGGGCTTCCTGTTACTGAGCATTGTCAGTTATGTCAGTTGAATCCAGGCAGCAACATGGCCGAGATGCTGGGAGAGGAAGCTCCAAAATGGCCGCTACCTTTCTTTTCCAGGCTGTTGGTCCGGTTTAACCCTCTACTTCAACCGGACCTTCACCATGATTTAATGAAAAGCCAAAACCTTTAAAAAAACTATTCCCCAGCATCTAAAACTAATATATTTTACATTTTTAGTCATTTACTTTTTATTCTCTCCTCCACTGGGCTGCAACTCTGTTCAGGACTTTAGAGCCGCCATCTTATCTTGGAAGCATCACATACTGAGGAGAGGAGAGCAGGATAAAGTGCAGGGGGCAGGGTTATAGCTGTGCTTTGTACAGACAGAGCAGAGCTGGGGTCAGGGAAAGGACAGCAATCCCAGAATGCAGAAGACACTTCCTGTTTGCAGGCAGCCTGAGAATCCATGTGCCGCCATCTTTGGATGTTTAAAGGCTCATAACATGCAGTAGGTGCAGGTAGAATGATTTTTAATGTATGTAAAGGGTGTGGGAAACTTATATGATCTTATTCAGGGTGAAGGTCCGGTTTCGGCCTGGGTCCTGAATTCAGGAGAACTCCTTAGGATGAGGGTCTAGAAAGAGTTGTGGATGCCCTATGTGTGTGTGCAGCAGTTTCCTGCCCCCCCATATGATGGAGCTCAGAAATGTTGTAGGGTGGGGGGTCATATGACGTAGACATGATGGAGAAGCCCTTGTCCTCTCTCCCCCAGTCCTGTGGCCGGCTCCATGTTAGCCCTGGTATGATTAGTAAATCAGTAATGAACACACCGTTCAAAGGAAAAGGAAAGTTTCACAAATGGCTTTGAGGTTATGCAACTTCCTGTTCAGGCATCAGGAGGAAAGTGTTTCTGACCACAGGAAGAGCTCGGCCATGTGTGTCTCTCTCACTTGCTGTATATTAGTGTAACACTAGTTTGGTCGCGTCTTTCTTTTCGTTTCCTGCACATCTCTGTGCTGAAGAGGGAGATACAGGGAATTCTAAGAACAGCTGAGAGGGATTAAAGCAGAATAGAAAAGACTCCAGGGCCGGCCGCTAGCCTGTCCCTGTGGCATCTTATAGCAGGATGCCCCGCTGTGTGAAACCCCCAGAGTCGCCGGTAAACTCACCTTTACCAGTGGCTCCTGTGACACTGCAATCAACTGCCGCCGTATCCAGGGCCGGATTAAGAGCATCCCGGGCCTGGTGCTGAAGAAAGCAAACAAAAAGAGATAGTGAAAATAGATGTGGAAAATAAATATAGAGAGGAGGAAAGAAAGTAGGGAGTGAGAGAGAGAGAGAGAAGGAGAAAGGGAGTGATACAATGAACAGAATGGAAGGGTGAAAATAGATGTGGAAAATAAAGAGAGGGAATCAAATATAGAGAGAAGGAAAGAAAGTAGGGGGTGAGAGAGAGAAACGAGAGAAGGAGAAAGGGAGTGACACAAGGAACAGAATGAAAGGGTGAGAGTAGGTGAATGAACGAGAGAGAAAGAGTGAGAGAAGGAAAGAAAGTAAGAGAGCAGGACTGACAGACAAGACAGGGTGCTGCTTGGGAGGGGGGTATATGTGGGTCCCCAGACACCCCCTTGGCTAGATGCAGGTGCAGCTCCTGCCTCCCATCCACCAATCAGAGCGCGAGCTTCACTTTCCGGGGAAGGAGGCAGGTTGCCATGGCTCCGGACCGTCACTTTAGGAAAGTTACCTTGCCGTAGGCTCCCTGGGGGAGTTCTCCTTAGCTCGGGAGGAACGGCCCATATCAGCTCCCGTACTGTCAAAGCGGAGCGTCCGATTGGTCGGCCAAACAACTGGCATGATGTCAGCGCCTGGGCGGGGAATGGGCGTGGTTGGTGTGTACGAGCTGCTCCAGACGCTGGGCGGGGTGAGTTAGTGTTGGCACGTGCGGGAGCCGCCGCCTCTCCTCAGCGGAGTCCCGGGTCCTCATCCCTCTTCATAGCCCAAGCCGGGCGTCCGCGCGGGCCGCGTTTGCAGGCTGCTGGGCCTGTTTTAACGTAGGGGCCTGGAGCTCCGTCCGCTCCTACGTTAATCCGGGCCTGGCCGTATCCCCGGCTTCCCTGTAGCTGTGCGCGCTCCCGATCCCGGCCTATATGAAGCATCTGATGTAAAAGCCAACCAGCCAGATCTCTCTTTAGATCAGCCAATCGGCAATCTCAAAAGTGGGTGTGGCCTCAGTGGTGGAAAATGAGAGAGAGAGAGAGCAGAGGGGATGTGCAAAAGAGGGAGAGCTAAGGAGGAATATGAATAATGGAAGCAAAGAAAAGGAGAAAATGTTCAGAAGAGCGAGAGGATGGAAGAGAGAAAAAGAAGGTGGAAGAGAGAGAGAGCGATAGAGAGAGCAGAGGGGTGTCTAAAAGAGAGAGCTTAGGAGGAATAGGAAAGAGAGAGATATAGAAGAAAGAAAGAAAGGGAGAAAATGTGGAGGAAAGAGAGGATGGAAGAGAGAGAACGTGGAAGAGAGAGAGAAAGCAAAGGGGATGTGCAAAAGAGAGAAAGCTAAGGAGGAATAGGAAAGAGAGAGATATAGAAAAAAAGGAAGAAAATGTGGAGGAGAGCGAGAGGATGGAAGAGAGAAAGAGAACGTGGAAGAGAGAGAGAAAGAGCAGAGGGGATGCGCAAAAGAGAGAGAGCTAAGGAGGAATAGGAAAGAGAGAGATATAGAAGAAAGAAAGAAAGGGAGAAAATGTGGAGGAAAGAGAGGATGGAAGAGAGAGAACGTGGAAGAGAGAGAGAAAGCAGAGGGGATGTGCAAAAGAGAGAAAGCTAAGGAGGAATAGGAAAGAGAGAGATATAGAAAAAAAAAGGAAGAAAATGTGGAGGAGAGCGAGAGGATGGAAGAGAGAAAGAGAACGTGGAAGAGAGAGAGAAAGAGCAGAGGGGATGCGCAAAAGAGAGAGAGCTAAGGAGGAATAGGAAAGAGAGAGATATAGAAAAAAAAGGAAGAAAATGTGGAGGAGAGCGAGAGGATGGAAGAGAGAAAGAGAAGGTGGAAGAGAGAGAGAGTAGAGGGGATGTGCAAAAGAAAGAGAGAAATAAGGAGGAATAGGAAAGAGAGAGATTTAAAAAAGAAAGAAAAGGAGAAAATGTGGATGAGAGCGAGAGGATGGAAGACAGAACGGGAAGGTGGAAGAGAAAGAGAGAGAGAGCAGAGGGGATGTGCAAAAGAGAGATAGAGAGCTAATCAGGAATAGGAAAGAGATAAATATAAAAAAGAAAGAAAAAGAGAAAATGTGGAGGAGAGTGAGATGATGAAAGAGAAAGAGAAGGTGAAAGAGAGAGAGAGAGAGTAGAGGGAAGGAAAATGAGAGAAAAGAACAAAGAGAGATGGAGGAATTTGTAAAAACAGAGACAGATGTAATACTAAAAGGCGAGAGACAAGCGAATGATGAAAAGAAAGAGACAAAAAAGTATGAAAGCAGAATGTGAAAAAAAAGAATGCTAAAAAGAAAGCAAGCCTGTGAATGTGGTGAGGAAATGCGAAAAAAGAGAGGGAGAGACGGGTCATATGAGGAAGAAAAAAAAGGAGAAAATGTGAAGCAGAGCATAAGGAGTAAAGAGAGAAAAAGAAGATGAAAGAGAGACAGAAGGAGGGAATGTGAAATGGAGCAGGAGGGAAGGAATGACTATGAAAGGGAGAGAGAAAAAGGGAATGGATAAGAGACAACAAGAGAAGAAAGGGATGTGGAGGATGGAAAGTGACAAGGAAAGACATAGGAGAAGAGAGGGAGGTGGAGAGAATGAGGATAAGAGAGATGGAGGAAAGGCATAACGAGAAGGTAATGTGCATACCTACCAACTTTTCAGAGGGACATTTGTTAAATGAAGCCACGCCCCCTCATTGAGGGATGGATAGGAGATACATTGTAACAGGTACAACAATAGAAACACTTTGAATAGGCAAATGAATCATTTATTGCTGCAGATCTGCATGTTACACCTCAAAGAGGGACAAATGAGATCAGTGAGGGACAGGGGGGCATTGACTCAAAAGAGGGACAGTCTCTCCAGATCAGGGACACTTGGGAGTTATGTGTCAATATATGATGCGGGGGGGGGGGGGGGCTTAGCGTGCTCATGGTGGTCAGTGAGCGCGCTCCTCTCTCTGTAGAAATCAGGAGGTACGTTTTGAGGAAGTCTTATGGCTGCATTTGCAATTCTGATCCCAAACAAAGATATCAAACGCCTGACTAAAAATAAAGAAAGAACTTCCTCATTAGTGTAGAGTCGTCACATCTCCATCGTGAGGCGCAGCACTGGACTGGCGGCAGCAGAAGACACTGGAAAGCGACAGCTTCTGTTGGCGCCATGGATCAAGACATCCTGGGGAACATCGTCCTCCTGGCCATCGTCACGCTCATCAGTGTTATACAGAACAGTAAGACGGATGATGCTTGTTATTTGTTGTCTGCACATCATGGCTGCCTAGCTTTCCTGTGTCCAGGGAGCTTGCTAACACCTAAGGGCTTTATTCATCAAGGGATAGCGCCAGGTAGCGCCTTGTAGCGGCAGGCAGCGTCTGGTGAACGCTGGGCGCTGTACGCAATACCACATTTATCAAAGCGATTCCAATGTGCGACTCCCAACAGCGCCATGTAGCGTACGATTCATCATCACAGACTGCTCAGCGTTTAGCGCCGGCGCTCTAGCTTCCAGAGCTCCTGTTATTGCCTGTCGCTCTCCCATACATTTCAATGGACGTTACTTCTCTTCTCTTTAAACAGGGTTTATTTTATTTTATTTTTTTAATCAAATAATTGTGTGACCTCTCCTGGCCTATTAAAAGTCATTTTTGAAAACTTTTTTGATTTATAATATTTTTATGCAGAATTGTCATTACAGGTCTGGCATTAAAGTGTTAATGTCACAATGTAATAACAATGTCATTCCATGTGTTTTCGCTCGGTTACTAGTGGATATAAGTTTTTAAAACACACAGCGTCTGGCGCTATGGGCTACCGCTACAATTTAGAGCGCCTACGCTCTGTGAGTGTGGATTTTTGTTGAATATGGAGTCAGTCGCACTGAGCAGTCACCGCCGTTCGCTCCCTGCAACGCTGTACTGGTGTTAGAACGCCCAACATACATCACATTCATCAATGCCGGCCAGGTCACTACAGCGACTGAGGCGCACTTTAACAGCACCCGATAGCCGATCACATCGTCTACTAGCGGTCGCTCTAAGCGCCTCTGTACAGACGCTCATCTGCCAATACCTGGCGCTAGTCATGAATCAGCCTGTAAATGCACTTTCTTCATACAATGTTATGTTACACATTTTACCATGTTCTAGGCATTTTTTACAAATAGGATTTTTAGTTTTTTTATTGAAACATTTGTACATATACTATATATACCATGTATTGGCAATTCTTGTACATTTCTCTCTCCTATTGTATTCTGCTTTCATAGCATTCACTTTAAACTTTGTCTCATCTTGTTTGTAATTGTGTACAGTATGTACTGCATGTTTTACCCTGTCTGTTATGCAGAGCTATGGGGGAAGATGTCCTAGACTGCATCACAGTGACACCCTGAGGTGTAGGTGATGCATAAGAATATACTATTATAAAGAATATGACATTGCTATTGTTTGTTACTTCATCATTCTTCTACAAACAGGGCTGGATTAAATACTGGGTGAGATGGGCTATAGCCTAGGGATGAGGCCCACTGTCTTCTGTGGTCAGGCCCACATTTTCCAGGGTGCAGATAGTATCTGGTTGCTTGCTGTGGACAGCAGCCTAACATCATCAGCTTGGCCCCACAGCAGCGTAACATCAGCAGCCTGACCCCACAGCAGCTTAACATCAGCAGCCTGACCCCACAGCAGCCTAACATCATCAGCCTGGTCCCACAGCAGTGTAACGTCAGCAGCCTGACCCCACAGCAGCTTTACAGCAGCAGCCTGACCCCACAGCAGCCTAACATCAGCAGCCTGGCCCCACAGCAGTGTAACATCAGCAGCCTGACCCCACAGCAGTGTAACATCAGCAGCCTGACCCCACAGCAGCTTAACATCAGCAGCCTGACCCCACAGCAGCCTAACATCATCAGCCTGACCCCACAGCAGCTTAACATCAGCAGCCTGACCCCACAGCAGCCTAACATCAGCAGCCTGACCCCACAGCAGCCTAACATCAGCAGCCTGACCCCACAGCAGCCTAACATCAGCAGCCTGACCCCACAGCAGCCTAACATCAGCAGCCTGACCCCACAGCAGCCTAACATCAGCAGCCTGACCCCACAGCAGCCTAACATCAGCAGCCTGACCCCACAGCAGCCTAACATCAGCAGCCTGACCCCACAGCAGCTTAACATCAGCAGCCTGACCCCACAGCAGCCTAACATCAGCAGCCTGACCCCACAGCAGCCTAACATCAGCAGCCTGACCCCACAGCAGCCTAACATCAGCAGCCTGACCCCACAGCAGCCTAACATCAGCAGCCTGACCCCACAGCAGCCTAACATCAGCAGCCTGACCCCACAGCAGCCTAACATCAGCAGCCTGACCCCACAGCAGCTTAACATCAGCAGCCTGACCCCACAGCAGCTTAACATCAGCAGCCTGACCCCACAGCAGCTGAACATCAGCAGCCTGACCCCACAGCAGCTTAACATCAGCAGCCTGACCCCACAGCAGCTTTACAGCAGCAGCCTGACCCCACAGCAGTGTAACATCAGCAGCCTGGCCCCACAGCAGTGTAACATCAGCAGCCAGGCCCCACAGCAGTGTAACAGCAGCCTGGCCCCACAGCAGTGTAACATCAGCAGCCTGGCCCCACAGCAGTGTAACATCAGCAGCCTGACCCCAGAGCAGCGTAACATCAGCAGCCTGGCCCCAAAGCAGCCTGGCCCCACAGCAGTGTAATATCATCAGCCTGGCCCCAAAGCAGTGTAATATCATCAGCCTGGCCCCACAGCAGTGTAATATCATCAGCCTGGCCCCACAGCAGTGTAATATCATCAGCCTGGCCCCAAAGCAGTGTAACATCAGCAGCCTGGCCCCACAGCAGTGTAACATCAGCAGCCTGGCCCCAAAGCAGTGTAACATCAGCAGCCTGACCCCACAGCAGTGTAACATCAGCAGCCTGGCCCCAAAGCAGTGTAACATCAGCAGCCTGACCCCACAGCAGTGTAACATCAGCAGCCTGGCCCAAGAGCAGTGTAACATCAGCAGCCTGACCCCACAGCAGCTTAACATCAGCAGCCTGACCCCACAGCAGCCTAACATCAGCAGCCTGACCCCACAGCAGCCTAACATCAGCAGCCTGACCCCACAGCAGTGTAACATCAGCAGCCTGGCCCAAGAGCAGTGTAACATCAGCAGCCTGGCCCAAGAGCAGTGTAACATCAGCAGCCTGGCCCCACAGCAGCGTAACATCAGCAGCCTGACCCCACAGCAGTGTAACATCAGCAGCCTGACCCCACAGCAGTGTAACATCAGCAGCCTGGCCCAAGAGCAGTGTAACATCAGCAGCCTGGCCCAAGAGCAGTGTAACATCAGCAGCCTGGCCCCACAGCAGTGTAACATCAGCAGCCTGGCCCCACAGCAGTGTAACATCAGCAGCCTGACCCCAGAGCAGTGTAACATCAGCAGCCTGGCCCAAGAGCAGTGTAACATCAGCAGCCTGGTCCCACAGCAGCTTAACATCAGCAGCCTGACCCCAGAGCAGTGTAACATCAGCAGCCTGGTCCCACAGCAGCTTAACATCAGCAGCCTGACCCCAGAGCAGTGTAACATCAGCAGCCTGGCCCAAGAGCAGTGTAACATCAGCAGCCTGGCCCAAGAGCAGCTTAACATCAGCAGCCTGGCCCAAGAGCAGCTTAACATCAGCAGCCTGACCCCAGAGCAGTGTAACATCAGCAGCCTGGCCCCACAGCAGTGTAACATCAGCAGCCTGACCCCAGAGCAGTGTAACATCAGCAGCCTGACCCCAGAGCAGTGTAACATCAGCAGCCTGGCCCAAGAGCAGTGTAACATCAGCAGCCTGGCCCAAGAGCAGCTTAACATCAGCAGCCTGGCCCAAGAGCAGCTTAACATCAGCAGCCTGACCCCAGAGCAGTGTAACATCAGCAGCCTGGCCCAAGAGCAGTGTAACATCAGCAGCCTGGCCCAAGAGCAGTGTAACATCAGCAGCCTGGCCCAAGAGCAGTGTAACATCAGCAGCCTGGCCCAAGAGCAGTGTAACATCAGCAGCCTGGCCCAAGAGCAGTGTAACATCAGCAGCCTGGCCCAAGAGCAGTGTAACATCAGCAGCCTGGCCCAAGAGCAGTGTAACATCAGCAGCCTGGCCCAAGAGCAGTGTAACATCAGCAGCCTGGCCCCACAGCAGTGTAACATCAGCAGCCTGACCCCAGAGCAGTGTAACATCAGCAGCCTGACCCCACAGCAGTGTAACATCAGCAGCCTGGCCCAAGAGCAGTGTAACATCAGCAGCCTGGCCCAAGAGCAGTGTAACATCAGCAGCCTGGCCCCACAGCAGTGTAACATCAGCAGCCTGGCCCCACAGCAGTGTAACATCAGCAGCCTGACCCCAGAGCAGTGTAACATCAGCAGCCTGACCCCAGAGCAGTGTAACATCAGCAGCCTGACCCAAGAGCAGTGTAACATCAGCAGCCTGGTCCCACAGCAGCTTAACATCAGCAGCCTGACCCCAGAGCAGTGTAACATCAGCAGCCTGGCCCAAGAGCAGTGTAACATCAGCAGCCTGGCCCAAGAGCAGTGTAACATCAGCAGCCTGGCCCAAGAGCAGTGTAACATCAGCAGCCTGACCCCACAGCAGTGTAACATCAGCAGCCTGACCCCAGAGCAGTGTAACATCAGCAGCCTGGCCCAAGAGCAGTGTAACATCAGCAGCCTGGCCCAAGAGCAGCTTAACATCAGCAGCCTGGCCCCACAGAAGCCTAACATCATCAGCTTGGCCCCAGAGCAGCAGCCTGGCCCCACAGCAGCTTAACATCAGCAGCCTGGCCCCACAGCAGCTTAACATCAGCAGCCTGGACCCAGAGCAGTGTAACATCAGCAGCCTGGCCTGGCCCACTCCTTTCATTGCAATAGAGGGCATACATTGCAGTAAATAGGGACTCGATCTGACATTCCAGTATCTGTGAAAGCTCCAGCATACCAATGATCAACTGCCGAGGACAAAAGGTTATTATCCCTTTTGTTATGTTACTTGGCTGAGCTATTACTTTAAAGCGAAACAAAACCTGGGATTTTATTCCCTGCCCCAGGAGTATTCCCACAGATCGCAGAAAACTCACCTCTTCCTGGTTACCAAGTGGGCCATTCAGCCAATCAGCGGCAGTCGTTTCATTCAGATGTCCTTTGCCTCAGTAGGGCGAGGGCTCTGGGAAAAGGTAGATTAATTGGGCAATCTGGGGGCTTTCACACATCAGGGAGTCCCAATTCAGGATGCCCCATAAAGAGGGAGTCCACCACCCCTTGAGTCTTATAGAGTTGAATAAGCTAAAGTTAATGCTTAAAGTTAAGCTTAAAGTTAAAGCTTTAAGCTTAAAGTTAAAGCTTAAAATTAAAGGTCCTCTTTAAATCATCTGAATGGTTCAGAGTGTGGTATGTAATCAAACTGGTGTCCCCTGCTCAGCCCCCCTCCTAAAAATCTAATAAGACAGAATAAAAAAAAACAAGACAAAGGAGAATGAATTTGCTTTTAATTACACTTCAGGATCCAGCGTGTCATTTGCAGCTCAGTTGTGCAGTTCCCTTGAAAACAGCTTGATTATGTTTTTCTTCAATTTTTAGTTTTCTTTGCTTTTAAAGTTGAAAATGAATCCAAAAATCAGCACTCGAAAAGCTTTCAGAGGACTGGCTCTGTCTCCTTTGAGAAAGTATACACAGCAAAGTGAGTATTACATTTGCAGAGTCTGATCCAATACTTAATAAATAAATAAATAATATGATTTTGATTAGTTCCACCAAGATTCAAAAATTCCTCAGTGCGGTTCAGGTTAGTACAGTTTTTAAATCTTTAACTTCCAAGTAGGATTCAGCACCGAGGGGGAGAGGGGGGGTATGGTGGTAGGGTGTCTATTTTACACTTTATAAGCTTATAGTACATTTTGGGGGTCATTTACTACACTCGAGCCAGTTTAGGTCTGTCTGGGTGATCTTAGTAATAGGGTGGATACTCCTGGAGTGTCTACAACATGGAAAATGAATTAGTTTTACTGGATAGATGGTCAAAACTGTGGAAACTAGAGTTTAATGTCTCTAAATGTAAAATTGGGGAGAAGGAATCCCTGCTCTGAGTAACCGTATGGGCAGCACTGTGTTAGCCAGGACCTTGGATGAGAGAGATTTAGGGGTACTGATTACTGAAAGCTGCAAGAGTGGACAGTGTAACCAGGCAGTGGGAAAAGCAAGCAGGATGCTCGGCTGCGTAGCTTGGGGCATCACCAGTAGGAAGAGGGAGGTTGTGATGCCGGTAAGGTCGCATCTAGAATACTGTGTGCAGTTCTGAAGACCTTACCTGCAAAAAGACATTATTCAAATAGAATGTGTCCAAAGGCGGGCAACAAAAATGGTGGAAGTGTAGCCGGCGCGCACCTGGCCGGGGGCACGCACTTGGGGAGCGAGGGGGATTCTTGGACCTAGGGTAGGGTATCCCATGTTGGTGCGGGCATGTGTGGGTGGAGGTGCACTTCTGTAATAGCTGCTTGCATCCGGACACGACACTCTTTGGTGAATTCACTTGGCGTTTATTTGATGCATCCATCCTTAGAACTATCTGGAAGGGTTGGTCTCCCCTTTATATAACCTCTGTAAGGTTTCCACTTACCCCAACAGTTGCAAAGCTCGGCCATTGGCAGGACAGCTAATGTTGCCAATGCCATCTGGTCAAGGCTTTGTTTACTTAACCTAAAGAAGTACTCAGACTACTTTAATCTAAGAGACCCATTTCTTAGGCAACACTGCCATCATGTGGTTTCATGATGTAATGGGCCCAAGAACTGCATCTAACAGATTTCTATCACCATCAGAGCTATTCCTCTGACAGGGTTCTAATTCTTCCTACTTGTAGTGTTGCAACAGGTTTCTGCCCATTACACCCTCCCCTGCTTTTAATTAAAGCGTCCACGCTTTACAGGGTACGCACCTTGGTCTTCAACGACGTGAGTTAGTCCAACCGTGAACACTACTACCAATATGGAAGGGGAGTATCAGTCAGGCACCTTGCGTGTGCCTCCTGCCACTTTCAGGCTTTACCTTGCACTGATCTCCTGAGACAAGTGAGTCTCTGCCTCCCGTAGCATGCAGCGTCCAGGTTCACTACCTGCCAGGTGTGTGTAGAATTTGGAGGTAGACACCCTTGTACGGGATGTGTCCTATGTACAAGGATGGATGTAATGGTGCAACATTACACTACAACTACTTTATCTATGTATGAGCCAAGTGCCTGCAGCATCAGAATGCTCAATAGGTCTTACACTGCGCAACATACCTGAGAAGGTTTCTCCTCTAACCTACTCACGCAGGTTATTGCTTAATTCTTAAGGGGGTTAAGTGGTTAGTAGTTAACTAAAACATGTCCATCAGCACACAGCAGGGCAGCATGAGCGGAGCACCTCTGTCAGGTTTTACCTCACTACACACACTTGAGAGTAAGTGATCTCTTAACCCTTTTGCGGTCAGATGTCATATTTAGCAAATGTACAGTATTTACAAGTTTGGTAAGGGGTTTTCCCTTTAGATCTGAGACCTGTAGACTTCCTTCAGCTGAATGTGACTGTGTGTGGCCACCACTACTACCTTTTAGTCAACATTCCCCTAAATTTGTTTGTCTTCTGGGCACTTTGTACTCTAAACTTCTTCTAAGCATGTTCACCTTAAGCTTCGTTATGACTACTTTTACACTACAGCTGTTTCACACTACGACCGGCGTCTATTCTCTCGCGCGGCACTCTCGTCTCTCAGGTGTGGACCTATGAAACCCGCAGATCAGCTAAGTCCTCTGGGCCATTAATAGTACCACCCTTCAGACTCTCTTTTCCTGGAGAGACAAACCAGTCTTAAACTGCATCCACTGGCTCTCTCCCTTCTCGCAACCCTGTAGAGTTAGTGAGGACCCAAACTGGTAACACAGTGACTCGGTCTCACGCCCCTCCACATTTTTGCCTTAATTACAGTAATGACAGGTGTCTGCTAATGGCAGCAATGTCTGTATTAGAAATTAAGGGGGCCAGGCATCTGACTTACTTCTGCTTCAGTCAGGAAACTCGGTCGGACCTGTGATGAGAAGATCAGCCCTTAATGTCAGTAACTTCACTTCCTACCACACTTCGGGAACACTTACGGCTGTTTCCACACCAATCTGAACTCCTTTATGAAACATTTGCGGCTGTTTCAACACCTATGTGAACACTCCTGGAAACACTTGCGGCTGTTTCCCACCCACTTTAAACACCTCTTGAAACACTTGCGACTGTTTCTCACCTTGGTTAACCCTTTACAAGACACCTTCGGCTGCAGCCTTAACTTAAGCGCTTTTACATGTAAACCTTTACACTCTTCTACACGGACCACTTGCTTCATCTAGGAGGGAAAGGGTTAGTACTGGCTGGGCTCCTTTAAGAGTTACTCCCTAAACCAGACTGATGCCAAAATTCTTAGAGAGCCTCAGCACGCAGTTGATCAAGCTGCACTGCTGAAGTAACTCCTGAAAACACACAATGACATAAGACATTTTCTACTAGCATAATTAACTACTTCAATATATCAACAGTTCAAAACCCAGGTTGCTGTATAACTCTTTTATTTACTGCCAAGCAGGAGTTTACACTAATGCAACCATAATAGACTCTTCAGCCAAGCTGTAACACAGTGAGGTATGGCGGCCACCCTCCCCTGCTTTTACGAGGGTGCTGGCGCAGTCAAACCTTAAAACATAATCATCAATTAAGAAACAAAACTTATGACTCTACACATGGTGATTACCAGGCAACTATCTTAAAATAAAACTTCTATTTCAAACAGTGCATATATAATTGTTAAAGTGCAATCAACATCCTAAAAGAAATCAGCTTTCTACTTAGCAATATGGAACATCTCTTCTTTCAAGGGGCATAGTAGGCTGGATCAGGCAAAGAAACCAGCTTACCATCTTTCCACCTGCTAACACTGTGCAACCTTGGAACATTTGGACTGTTAACGGTCACCCGGTCACAGTAAATGTTGCGGCCCAAGTGCATCTGATGATAGATGTCCTGGAATTTGTCCCAGTCTTCCCGACTCAGTTCATTAAGGGACACTCTCTCAGGCGAATACATCTTCATCCTAATACGCTGTTCAATCCAAGAGTCTCTCTGGTCCTCCACGTAAAGCAACCCCCCTTTGTCTAGGTACGGGTATTCCAGCCCCAGCTTAAACGCACACTGGGTGTGAACCCACCTTTGGGCCTCAGACAAACTTGTAAGTCGGAAGGGGTCCCCCAATCCCGGCAGAACATAGGGATCATCAGCTCGCACGGTAAAGTGTTTATACTGCGGGCCTCGGCAAACTGCAAAGGAGCAGACTGGGGTCTCAGGGTTAGACTGGCTCTGTCCCGGGGCAGGGGTGGAGCAACCACATTGCTGTTGCACCACATCTGTGGCGTCGGCAGACTTCAAAATGGAGGCTTCGGCCCACTCCCGGATACGGGCCTCGCGCCTCTCCCCCTCGGTTCCGACCATCCAGCTTTCCACTCCCCGACAAGGACGCGGACATCAGGCTGGCAACTGACGGCTCCGGCTCCTCATCTGACGACTCCTCGAACAGGGCAAGGTTGAAGACTACAGGTTTTGCTGCATCATCCTCCTCCGGCACCGACATTTCGCTGTCAGCGGTGGCAGGCTTCACCTGCGTTGTGACTTCCCTTGCGGTGATTGGCTCGGCAACTCCGTCCTCCATGGCAGTTCCAGCAGCAGACTCAGCAACGGGCTCATCAGCAGTCTCTTCTACGGTAAGTTCAGCAGGCTCCAGTTCCACCTCAGCAGGCTCAACTCGCGGCCTCTCTACGGCAGGTTCAGCGGCCTCCGGCTCCGCAGCGGCTGGCCCAAAGCTCTCCGTCTTCTCCTGGGCGGTGGGGTCTTTTTCCAGGGCAGGCTATAACGGGCCACCATCCCTTTCTCCCCACGGACCATGGTAATCCACTGGGTCGTTCCTTGGTAAGCTCCCGGCGGCATCACCGCAGTACGGGCAGCAGCGGCAGGTTGCAGCAGGGCCTTCCACAGCAGTCCCGTTGTAGGATTGCGGCGGTACTGTGTGGGGCCTTCTCCGGTTCTCACCACCTCCCAGAAGCTGTGGTGGCAGAACAGCATTGGCGCAGTCAAGTCCTTAGCGCCACGATTTGGCCACACTCCCGACACAGAGGAAGCAGCTCTTCCTGTCCGGCAGCGGTAAACAGCATGAATTCTGGCAGCAGGCGGACTCGCGTCCCAGTGTCCTCAATCAGCGTTGCTCGCTCCATTGTCTCCCCGATGTTGGCGTCCAGGCCACCTTCCACAGACATCGGGCTCAGGGCAGCCATCTCAGTCCAAGACATGCACTCCTCGTTGGCAAACGTCTCTCCACTCACGTGGTTGTTAACTGCACTGCTCTCCTCACTCTGCATAACCGAGCAGTCTTGTGGCGGGCTTTTCTTCTATTAGCCCCTCCCCCTCCTACTCCGCGTGGGAAAGTCCAAAAAAAGTGAGCTGAAAAGAGCGCGCACCCAAACGGCGCCAGACTCTGAAGGAAAGTGGCGGGAAAATGCTGGCTAAGCAGTTAACCCGTTCAGCGCCGCGTCACAGCCAAAATGTAATTCTGCTCATTTTCAGATGGCCATAACTTCAGCATAGACAGTCCAAACACATCCAAATTCGGCGATACAGCAGGGCAGGGGTTGGAGACGCTTCTCTCAAATTTCAGCCAAAACGAAGCACTTTGAAAATTCTCTTAAAGGGGCAGTGTCCAAATCATCAAATTTACTCTGGATCACTTTTGACAGTCTCTGGGGTCTTCTGGCACCTTGGGACACCACCACACACCACAAACTCGGCACAGTGGTCCCTTGGGGTCCCAGCACCTCAGCAACACCCGTTTCAAAACTCTAGCTCCCCGTATGGGCCACCAAATGTAGCCGGAGCGTACCTGGCCGGGGGCACGCACCTGGGGAGCGAGGGGGATTCTTGGACCTAGGGTAGGGTATCCCATGTTGGTGCGGGCATGTGTGGGTGGAGGTGCACTTACTTCTGTAATAGCTTCTTGCATCCATACACGACACTCTTTGGTGAATTCACTTGGCGTTTATTTGATGCATCCATCCTCAGTATCATACAGCAAAGTCCATTAGTACAATCCAGCAAATCACAGCAGCATTCCCTCTTCGCTCCTCACTACATCAGACTAGAACTCAGAACCAAGAACTATCTGGAAGGGTTGGTCTCCCCTTTATATAACCTCTGTAAGGTTTCCACTTTATATATGTGAAAGGATTGAATAAGGTTCAGGAGGGAAGTGTTTTTAATAAGAAACTTAATGCTAGAACAAGGGGGCACAACCTGAAGCTAGTCGGGGGGAAGATCAGGAGCAATGTTAGAAAATATTATTTTACAGAAAGAGTAGTAGATGCTCGGAACAAACTTCCAGCAGAGGTAGTTGAAAAATCAACAGTCACTGAATTTAAACATGCCTGGGATAAGCACACATCTATCCTAAGATAAAGAGTACATACAGTATACACATAAGGGCAGACTAGATGGAGCATATGCTCTCCTTCTGCCGTCAACCTTCTATGTTTCTATGTCTCAGAATCTATGTGTTGTGTCTCTAGAGTGTCTGGGGTGATTTGGAAGCCACATCCAAAACACTCAGCTCTTTTTGGCTCGACCCTCAGCCAATCTGACGTGTGCGCAGCCGAGCACGCTGACAGGAGGTGAGCCTGCGGATACGCATTAGGTACAGGGGAAGGTAACTTTACTGGGTGACCTGGGGGGGGGGGGGGTTACACAGCGGGCATCCCGAATCTGGGTGCCCCGGGGGCAAGTACCAAAATAGTCAAAATCCCAGGTTTTGGTCCTCTTTAAAGTGGACTGAAACCCAGCTGGATCATAGATTCCCGGGCCGATCCATCACCTCCTCGCAGGGCATCCAAAATCGGGAAAAACTGTGTGAAACCCCCCAGGTCGCCCGCTACACTTACCTTAATCCAGTTCCAACGGCGCATGAATGGGCCGTGGCCGCATCCCCGCTAACCCTATAGCAGGGCTCGCTCCCTGTTAGAGGGAAGCGCAGGATGCGACCGCCAGCGTGCTTGGAGCCGCTGAGCTTAGACGTCAGGTTAGATGTCCATAGCTCAGCGGCTCCGAGCGCACTCACTGGACAAACGGCCGTGCATGCGCCGTAGGACCGCGGTGAGGGGAGTTGATCCGAGAGATCTGGGGGGTTTCACATATGGGGGCACCCCCCGATCGGTGTGCCCCGGGGGAGTGGACCAAAACCCAGGATAGTGAAAATTCTCTTTTGGTCCTCTTTAAGTAAGTAGGTTGATAATGGAGCCATGGTGGCTTCATGGGCACAGATGTAGCTGAACCCACTCTAGCTTTGCCAATGGGCAAAAGAACAAAACAGCGCTTCCCAGGTTTTTTCAGCTGTATCCAGATTCTCATTCAGTATCACACAAGTGTAAAATAAATAATAATATTTTTCATCAGTAAAGCATTTCTAGCTACCTGCTTGCTTGCAGTCTCCTATTATTCCTGATCATTTTCTTATTTATCTTTCAGCCAAAACTGCATTGATGCATATCCCACATTTCTCGCTGTGCTCTGGTGTGCCGGGGTGTTCTGCAGCCAAGGTAAGTGATGAGGCTAATTGCTGGACACAGGCACACATGCCCAAACTGCGGCCCTCGGAGCCATCTGATGTGGGGAAAGTAGGAGGGCTAAATAAAACTGATAAGGAACTGACTGTAAAGGTATTTAAATAAGGGCACAGTAAGATTTAAAGGTCGCAAGGAGAGTAATAAAGGAGGGCCACATTGCCAAATAGAGGAGGCAGCGGTGGCTTGGAGGAAAGTGAATCTAATAGAGGAGACAGTGGGCATCCTCATTGTTGAAGAAAATTTTGGATGCTGGTCCGTGGCCAGTTTTAAATTCAATTTAGTGGCCTGTGCTCTTCAAACGATTGTGCACCCCTGTAATTCACGAACCCGGATGGGGGACAAGAAACACATAGCCGATGCATGCGCTCCTTGTTTATGTTCCGCGCCCCCCTGAGGCAACAGGGCTGGGTAGAAGGCAGCGCCACAAGCTGGAGTATTCCAAAAACAAGTAAAGGCTTTATTTGTGGGAGCCGCCGCCTTTTGTGGGAGGAGCGGGATGACGTCATCCCGCTCCTCCTATACCCTGACCGAGCATCGGCATCTGTCAGATGACGGTGGTGATCGGGGCAGGGCAGGGCCTGCCCCCATATGCCGATCGGTGTGCCCCGGGGGAGTGGACCAGTGTAACTGGGAGAAATTGGGATTTCACATGCAATAAGATTTTATTGAGAAACTTACATTTTTTATTACAAAAAAAACTACAAATTGTAAAAAAATTGTTTTTTTTTTTTGCACATATTTCACCCAAAAATATTGATAATACACCTAAAAAATGACAAACAAGACATTTCATGTTAAAGCCCAGACTCTGCTGAAAAAAACAATATATCATTTTCCTGGGAAATCCCAGGAAATCCCTTCAAAAATCACATTTGAACATGGGGAGCTGGCACTTAAAGGGTTAATAGAGGGCTTTTCATCCCCCTATACAGGGGCCGGATTAGGACCATGGACATAAAACCTGGTGGAGGCTCCCGATGCTGTATTTTTTTTTCCATTAAAGCAAATGTCAAGTGTCTTCTTAGCCTCCCACCCTGGCTTCCTTCCCCTGGCACCGGGATGCAGTGCTGTTCCCCAGCTGTCTCAGACCATGGGCACAGCCATTTTGAAGAGAATGCACAGAGTGGCATCCCCTGCTCTGTGTGCGGTGCCATCCTTACATGGGCGGGCAGGTGCGTGCACATTGGGGGGATGCCTCTGTGATAAGCAGGCCATGCTCTGTCATCTGTCACAGTGATGCTGTCACGCCAACTCCATTCACTGCGATGCAGGGGGCATGCCATGGCATTGCATGTATGTAGAAACAGGTTATCCACCCCCTCATTTCACACCTGGCCCCTCCCTTGTAAAACCGCAAAACCAATCATTGCTCCTTGCTCCAATCACTCTAATGATCACAACACTCCCTGCTATTAGACCAATACATACACATGTCAGTAACCAACGCCACCAAGAAACAAAACACAAGGCAATTTATACTATGATGTGCCGTGCACCTGTTTAAAACCACTCTACTGTGCATCTGTTCTGTTCTGTATGCAATGTGTGTGGACCCCACCCACCAAAAAAAGCCGACCTCCCTGTATCTCCTAGGTAGGTAGGTACGTAGCTAGGTAAGTAGGCATTTAGGTGGGTAGGTAAGTAGAATGATGGGTAGGTAGGTGGGGGTAGTCAGGTAGGTGGGTGAGTAGGCAGGTAGGTGGGTAGGCATATTAGGTAGGTGGGTGGGTAAGTAGGCAGGTATATAGTTGGGTGAGTAGGTGAGGAGGTAGGAAGATGAGTGGTTAGGCAGATAGGTGAGTGGGTAGGTAGGTCGGAGGGCAGGTAGCCAGGATAGGGAGAAGGCAAGTAGGGAGGTGGCAAGTGGGCAGGCAGGTAGGTGGGTGGGTGACTTGCGATAGGCAGGTAGAGTGGTAGGTAGCTAGGTAGGTGGTTGAGTCGGCAGGTAGATAGGCTGGTCGGTAGGTCGGGGTGGGCCAGTAGGAAGGTAGATAAGTAGGTAGGTGGGTGTGTGGGTCAGTAAATAGGTATGTAGGTAGGTGGACAGGTCGGTATGTGGGTAGGTCAGTCAGCCAACACCAGGCACATTTTTTTAATCTATCATATACAACGACAGCCAACACTCCTCACTTTCTGCTCACGTCACTGCCTATCAGGGCTGGAGAACCCTGTTCTGTGCTGTCCTTGGCGCTGCCACCACTTGTCCCCGACGGCCCCAGTCCTCACCAATTCTCTGAGCTGTTCTTGGCACCTCCAATTGGTTACTAGCCCTCCTAAGTCCGAAGATCCAGGGCTCCAAAGTGGGTCACCCTAGGAATCAATGCAACTCGCCCAGGAAGGTCAACTTATGAGTCCTGGTTCTCCGGGGACCATGAGGGCAAGTAAGCCAAAACAAATGTAGCTGAGGTCTTCAGCTGCAGAACAAGCTCCACCGATTTTTAGGCTCCAGCGAGTAGCAGTACTGGGACTTTACGGTACTGCCCATTCGACCTGGATCCACATGCCTTTGCAGAGGTGCATACCTGAAGTCCTCCTCTCTCCAACAACACCTCCAGTGAGTAGCTAGCCCCCCTGGTGGTGGTGGGGGGGGGGGGGGGGGACCGAGGCTCCAAATCATCCTGGAAATCAATGCATGTCGCCCAGGATGGTACATTTCTGAGCACCAGATCTCTGGACCTAGGGGGTATAATGAACCAGTGGAGGTGTCGTTGGAAAGAGGAGAACCTCAGGTATACACCCTGGCAAGGGCATGTGGATTGGGGGCCGACCAGACCAATCAGCGGTACCGCAAAATCCCTGTACCATTGCTGGCAGGTGCCAGAGGGTGGTACAATTTCAAGGACCGGTTCTCCGGACCGGGGGGGGGGGGGTGTTCTTTTAATTTCCATGGTGTTACAAATATTTTTTCCTCAAAGGCCCATGAATTGCCCTGCCCCTAAACAACGCCCCTGCTACTCCCAGTATCAGTTTACATACACAGCAATGCAAGCAGCATTTTCCAATGCTTGGACCAGCTTTCCTGCATTGGTGATTTTTAAGTGTTTCCGGGAAGATCAACCATGTTGCACAAATTTCTGTCTTAGAATAAAACTGGTTTCGCTGGATTTGTCACTATAATTATCTTCTACTTTTTAAAAGCAAACTTCTAGACTTCTTAACCAGCATTTTATTACTGCAGACATTTTAGACCACACATGCTCAACCTATAGCCCGTGAGTCATCTGATGTGGTCCCTGACCTGCTGTGGGGAAAGCGTGAGGGATAAATAGAACTGCTGTATAAAGGCAGTTAAAGTGAACCAAAACCCAGGATTTTGACTATACTGGGTTTTGGTCCTTTCCCTCAGGGCATCCCGATCGGGGGTGCCCTACTGCGTGAAACCGCCCAGATCACCGAGCCTAACTCACCTCTTCCCGGTCCTATGCCGTATGCGCGGCCGCTCCTCGAATCAGTGCGCTCTGAGTCACTGACATCATGTGGTCTAAGCCTAGTCGAACACGCTGGCGCCACCTTCCCTGCTTCCCTCTAACAGGCAGGGTGCCCGCGTGGGCCACCCACAAATGCCTGGCGTGGGCACGCGTTCTGAGTGATATCAGGGATGCGGCCACGGCTTGCACGTGCGTCGTTGGACCAGGGAACAAGGTAAGTGTATGGGGCAACCTGGGGGGTTTCACACAGCGGGGCATCCCGATTTTTGATGCCCCTGGGGGGCCAATTGCGGTGGGATTTGGAAAGAGGTTCACTAGGAATTGGAGGTTGCACAGAGAGTGATATACGAGGGGCACATTGGTAATAGGCAACAGCGGTGGCTTGGAGGAACACAGTGACATGACATGATCACCATGTGCACCAGCACTAGCTTCCTGTTACTGTGCATTGTCAGTTATGTCAGTTGAATCCAGGCAGCACCACGGCTGAGATGATGGGAGAGGAAGCTCCAAAATGGCCGCTACCTTTCTTTTCCAACTGTGCCAGGCTGTTGGTCCGGTTTAACCTAATGCAGAATGTGCAGCAGCAGGAAGTGTCTCCACCATCCGGTTGGTGGTCCGCGTTCTTTCCTGTCAAAATGTCCACAGCCAGGACTTCAAAAAGATGGCTGCCCCATGTGTGAGGACACTGGCAGTAGCTAGCAGCACTTCTAGTGCTAGCTGCCAGTATCCTCACTCATGGGGGCAGCCATCTTTTTGAAACCCCAGCAAGTAAAAAACGCTGACCGCCAAATCGCGGGGCTCAGGTAAGTTGTACAGCCACTTCCTGCTGCTGCACACTTTGCATGGGGCCATTTTGGGGGCCCAAAGTTGGGGTCCCCATTGATTTCAACGGGGAGCAGGTTTGGGTTTGGGTCTAGTTCGGTAATCAAACTTGCGGAACAAGAACTTATAGGGGTACATTGTCTACTTGGGAGAAAATCAAATCCTGGGGTAGGTTGATAAGGTAGAAATTTGCATCAGTGATAAGATTATATCTTTAGTAAATCGGCCCTTATTGTTCAGGCAAGGATAGTCACTCTTATCTAGGTAATGTTTTCACATCAGGCAGTGCCAACATTGGCCACAGAGGGGTGCTGTCACTCTATAATAGGATACGCTATATTCACCAGGGAAATATCTGTCATAATTGAAGAGTTTTTTAAATTCTATTGAAAAATGTATAAAATCTCATAACGTAATAATTTCTGTTTCAGCCCCTGCAGCCTTTGCTGGTCTGATGTACTTATTTGTTCGACAAAAGTACTTTGTGGGTTATCTGGGAGAGAAGACGCAGAGGTAATAAGCATAACTTCTCTCAGTCACAATGTTTTATTATTTATGAAAGTTACACAAGGATTGTGTTTTCTGCTCTTTAAAGCGGACCTTCACCTTGAATTAAAGCCTATCTTATATGTGTCCCCCACCCTGTACATACAGATCGCCCACATTAAAAATCATCCTACCTGCATCTACTGCATGTTATGAGCCTTTAAACATCCAAGATGGCGGCTTATGGGGCATCAGGCAGCCTGCAAACAGGAAGTGCCTTCTGACTGTGTCGATCTGCATTCTGGGATTGCTGTCCTTTCCCTGACCCCAGCTCTGCTCTGTCTGTGCAAAGCCCAGCTATAACCCCACCCCCTGCACTTTTGCCCCAATTATTATTATTATTGTTTATTTATATAGCGCCATCATCTTCCGTAGCGCTTTACAAAGTAGTAATTACAGACAGGGTAGAAACATACGGTACATATACTATTTCAAATGCAGTTTTACAGAGTTGACAATGGATATTCTGAGTACAATCCCCTCTCCTCGGTATGTGATGCTTTTGAGGCAAGATGGCGGCGCCCGTATCCTAGGGTCTGAATAGAGTTGAAGCCCTATAATAATAGTAAATAAAGTGACTAAAAACGTAGAATATATTAATTTTAGATGCTGTGGAATTGTTTTTAAGGGTTTGGGCTTTTCATTCAATGATGCTGAAGGGCCGGGTTAAGGCACATCAGGGGTGGACTGGCCATAGGGAGCACAAAGAGAATTCCTGGTAGGCTGCACTGCTTTGGTGCCAACTGGGCAGACCTCAATCAGACCTTGTACCAGAATTTACTCAGTCCTCGAATAACAACCCCCACCCCAGCTCACTAGCTCACAAATCTCCCTCCAACCTGGCCCGCTATACCTGAATGATTGCCCCTCCAAGACAAAACACCCTAGCCCAGGTTTTGCCCCTGCAATGCTATTGCCCTAGAATCATAGCTTTGGGGGCCATATCCACGCCTGCACTTACAGTACTAAAGCTTCAGTAACTTTAGTTTACAGAGCAGGGATGCTGGGGAAGGGCCACACATGTGCCGTGTTATCATTAACCCGGACCTAGAGTCCTGTGGACTCCAGGGCTGGGTTTCCTGGGCTTCGGCCCTCCTTAAGATTACATGTAATGTAGCTACAACCCACCAGAGCCAGATTAGACATCATAGAGACTCCCCGCAGGTATATGTAATATGTAGCTTCTCTATCTGGACAAAGCAGGATCTAAAAATATAAGACTCAAGAGCTTACGATAAGCCTGCCACACTCCTTAAAGTGGACCAAAACCCACAGAGATCGGCACAGGAATCTATAAGAGGGTAGCGGGGGATGCGGCCATCAGGGCACTCGAATCTGCTCATATTAGACGAGCTCCTGGCCGAAGGGGCTTCAGCAGATCCAGGTGCGCTGATTGGAAGAGCGGCTGCGTATGCGTCGTAGGACTGGGAAGAGGTGAGTTTGTTTGGGCGACCTGGGGAGGTTTCACACAGTGGGGAACCCCCGATCGCGGTGGCCCGGGGCAAGGACCAAAACCCAGTATAGTCAAAATCCTGGGTTTTGGTCCACTTTAAATTAAAAGTTCACTTTCCAGGACTTTTCCAAAATCCTGGATGCAGGGGGCGTACCTTGAGGGGGTACAACTGCACCTGGGCCCAGAAGGTCTTCATCATTGTTGTTACTCCACCTTTTTTAACATATTTGTGCTTACTTGGCATTATTTAGAGAAAACTGCTGTTTAAGTCATTAGTTATCTAGCTGCATCCAATTGAGTTAAAAGACAGAAAAACGTTTACTGTTTGAGCCATGAAAGAGCCCCATTTAATGTTTGCACCAGGGCCCCATCATATTTAGTTATGCCACTGCCTGGATGCCTTAGTGGTAGTTATACAGTAACCTCACATTGGCTTTAGTTAGAACAAATTAGTTCAGGTAGAGTTTTGCACTTAATGCTACAACAGGAAGTTATTTTCTTGTGATGATGAGCTTGAATTTCTGATGTGTTTTTTGTTTCAGCACTCCCGGATACGTATTTGGGAAGCGCATTATATTCTTCATGTTCGCCATGACTGTGGCGGGGATCATGAATCATTACTTGGTGATCTTGTTTGGTAGTGATATTGAGAACTATTTAAAAACTTTCAGTAACTTTATTTCTCCTTTACTGCTTATTGCATAACTTCCTATTGTGTAACCCTGGCTGCTCAGGCCACAATGTCACAGTGTGTTTCCTCTCTGGTCAGTGGGTTTTATGAAGCTTATGTCATTCAAGGTTGTGTATATGTGGCTGATCATTAAAAAATATATTATACATTTATGTGTCTCTTACTATTTGCTTTACTACACATACCACAACATTATTTTTACATAGCATTTTTAAAACCAGTGTCATGTCACATTCCTGGATGTTTTGATCTGTTCAATTGTTCTATACTCGTGTGACGGGTAGGTACAGTGTGAAACAGTACAGTTAAAAGGGATTAGAACCCTGTCAGTGGAGTAGGCCCTGATAGTGTTAGTGAATCAGTAATAGAAAGCAGGACTTAGGTGTCATTGCATCATGCATCCACATGATGACAGTGTTGCCTAAGGAATGAGACCAGTTAATATTAATTAGTCTAGTGTGCCCCTTTAGTTAGGTAAATAGAGACGGGGAGGCCGCTTCATTAATAGCGGCAGGTAGCGACAGTTGAGCGACTGTAGCAGTATTTTCACAGCGCCCGCTAGTAGTCGCTGTGCTTGGCCATTGTTCAGTTGTTGATAGCGACTCAGTCGGTTTGCCGTAATGTTGAATATTGGGTGAGGAGTCGCTATTTGACAGGTTCCGCGTTGTATGGGAGCGCATGATAGCGACTGGTCAGAGCGACCGGCTTCCACCATATTCATTAACAAATCACGCTCAAAAAATTCTCGCACTGTAAAATGCATGTTTAAACCCCAGAGCGCTGGCGGCGATCGGTTAAAATTAGTTTTTTAACCCCCAAACAACCATATTTTTGGAAACCAAAAAAAACAAGTTTTTAAAATAATTTTGTAATATGAATACATTAATATCAGACCTGTAATATCAATTCTGTACTTTTTTTTTTTTTTACCTTAAAAAAATATTTAAAATGGCAGAAGTGGTCACAGAATTTTACACATTTATAAAAAAAAAAACATTAATAACAATTAATTTTGAATATTTAAAGATTGTTCCATTGAAATGCATTGGAGAGCGCTGTCGCTGTTCAAGGTCGGACGCTGGCGCTGTGGGCTGAGGCTGGAATAATGATGAATGAGTGGCTATCTGGCGCTATCTCAGTCGCTAAGCAGGATTGGCTTGATAAATGTGTGATTGTGGTGGGGAACCGGCGTTCTCGTGGCGGGGCCCGTCATTACCGGCCGCTCACCAGTCGCTACCTGTTGCTATCCCTTGTTAAATAAGGGCCATAGTTGGTAGTAGACTCTATTGTTTGAGGATTCTAGGCAAAGGATCTCTCTTCATTCACCCGTTTACTTGACAACATCACAACAAATCATATTGAAGTTTAAATATCTAAAATTTATTTCACTCTATTAAAAAAATGTCCTATTACACATAGATTACAATCCCATAAAAAGGTCAATTTCACACATAGCAAGACAGTATAATGTATACTTACATATCCTGCGTTATTTCGCATTTTGGCAAGTGGTACTTGACTGGGTAAACATGTTTCTCCTGCTTGGCTTTTTCAATACCCTATGTCTATGAGAATATAAGAAAAAGGATGTATATATAGGTCATAAAATACAATTTCATCATATACACTTTTGTCAAGTATAATTGTTTCCATTTTTGACAATTCAAACATCATTGGTACCTGTAACACACTTCTGCCAATTTATTGCTGCTGTCCCTTTAAGAGAGAGTGTGGTTTAGCCCCTGCATTGATAGGGGACGTTACTCTTAGGGCCTTATTCATGAAGGGATAGCGTCAGGTAGTGCCTTGAGAGGTAGCGACAGGTGAACGCCGGACACGGCACGCAATTACACATTTATCAAGCAGAATCTGTTGAGCGACTGGGATAACGCCATGTAGCGTCAAATTCATCATTATCTCAGCCTCAGCGAACAGCACTGGCGTTCCAGGTATGACCTGTCGCTCTCCCATACATTTCAATGGACGTTCTTTTATTTCATTTTAAACAGGGTGTTTTTTTTTTTTTTTGTTTTTTTTTTAAAGCTCAAATAATGTTGTGACCTCTTCTGGGCTAGAAAAAGCCATTTTTTAAAATATTTGTCATGTTTTTTAAATTTATGCAGAATTGACATTACAGGTCTGCCATTAAAGTGTTCATGTTACAATGTAATAACAATGTAATTCCCTATGTTTTCGCTTTGTTACTGGTGGATACATGCTAAAAAACAGACTTTATTCAAACTGCTTCCAGCGCTCCGGGCTTCAGAGAAGCATTTTTGAGCGCCGGAGTTGTGTGAGGTTGTTTTTTTACTGAATATGTTGTGAGTCGGTCACCCTGACCAGTCGCTAACATGCGCTCCCATACAGCGCTGTACTGGTCAAATAGTGACTCCTCACAATGTATTCATCATTGCAGCACAGCGACTGAGTCGCTATGAACTAGAGAGCCACGGCCGAGCACAGCGACTACTAGCGGGCGCTCTGAAATGCCTGCTACAGATGCTCATTTGTCGCTACCTGGCGTTAGTGATGAGTCAGCCTGCCCGTCGTAGATGATCATTTCACCAAAGTCGTTCTTCTCAGAGCCAATCCTTCAGCTGCTGAGCGGGCCACCATCAAAACTCGGATGGGCAAATGAACAGTTTTGACCAGATGATGCAGTGGAACTTAAAAATGGAATTACTGCTCCCAGAAATTTGAAAGCCTTTCTGACTGAAGCCCTGTTTGGAGTCGAGGACTCAGCTTGGTGACTTTTTTCCAGCATTATTTCACTTTATGCTGTTTTTTTTCACCAAGGGATGTTTTTCGAAAGGGATTTTGGTTCAACTAAAAGTTGATTAAACCAAATCTCTTATTTGATTGAGCGATATTTGCTAGAACAGACTGATTGTTGTCCAATGTTTTATCATTTGAATAGATTAGGTGATTGGTCTGTAGTGCAATGGTTCTATTGTATTTGTTCTCTAAAATACATAAAAATGGGTTATAACAAAATAGAGACAGTCTATGGTGTACCCAGCCATGAGGGTGGTGAGTTTAGTTTAGAAAAGATCTGGTTGTGCAGCTTTAGTAAGTTTCATGCATTTAGTAACATGATACTTATGTTACAGCCATGACTGATACCTATCAACCTATCCAATTAGAAATGACCTGAGCTGGTTTGAATCAAAGAATAGCAGCTGGCAGTTACAGTAAGTATCAGACATGCTCACTTCTTCTTTCCTTGTACAGAATGACACTCCGCAGGTATGGATCTATGGTGATCACAGGCACACGTCCCATGTATCGCCACTGCCCGACATGCAGGGGTGGGGCCATGATGATGACACAAGCATACACTATTTGTCTTGCCACCACCCCAATGCCAGGGCCGGATCCAGGTTTATGTGGGACCTTGGGCGGCATGGTCGCAGTGGGCCCCTTTGTGGTGAAGAGTCGCGTCACATCATCGAGGGACGTTCCAAATCTGGATGCCCCCTAAGGATCATGCTATTTGGACCAAAACTCTAATTTTGGTCTATTTTGAAGCGCACCAAACCCCTTTAAACTTGCCGAAACTTAAACCAATCTAGATTCTCCTGATTTTGGATGCCCCTGTCTGTGACCCCCCCCCCCCCTCCCTTTGTTCATTACTTTCCTGGAACTGGTGAATACACTGTGGGATCGCCAGTTTGAGTTAACGGCCAAACCAGGGGGGTTCTTTTACAAAAAGGGGCGTCCCAAATTGAGATGCCCCTGTAAAGCGGACCAAAACTCAGGGGTGGAATTGCTTGCACAGTGGGTATACCAGCGATCCCAGGGGGTTTCACACAGTGGGGTATCACAGATTGGGATGCTCCAGAGATAGGAAATCAGCTTGGGTGGGCAACTTAAAAGCAGAACAAAACCCAGCACTTCCTCCCCTGGAATCTAAATCCAGATGCCCTGTTGTGTGAAACCCCGCCATTCAAGGAGATGTGGGCACCTGCTGTGGCGATTCCCGCCCAGTCCGTCGCCAGTCAAGCACCATCGCACACCCCAAAGGCCGGCCCTGTCAGTGGGCCCCTCAGAGAGTGGGGACACCCGGCAGCTGCTCCACCTTGCCGGGTGCTGACGCCGGCCCTGCCACATGCAACAACTCAACATGGGTGTGAGATGTTACATGTGGGGCAATGGGCATACCGAGAAGGCACATGTCAGTGCCGCAGCCCCACCCCTTCAGCGTTGCTGCATGTGGGAAGGTGGCGATGTACAGGGAATTTCTTCATGTGGGGTGAGGAAACGGATGAGCCCTGTTTGATGGGCCCCACATGCAGCAACCCATGCAGGGGTGGGGCCATGGCAATGAAACTGCTTAGCCTGTGTATCAGCACTGCAGTGAAAAGGTGTAGCTGAGGTCCATGTGGGTCAGCAATGAAGAATCCAGATGAAAAGCAAAGGTTTTTGAGGAACTATGAGTGAGGCAGGGCAAGCTGGTCCTAGGATTTTCTGGTACCATTTTGCTGGCTCAGACACCTGTGCATGCGCAATTTATCACGCATACTATGATAAGAAGTAGACATGTATCTGAAATGAACACAGAAGTTCTTGGGCCATTGAATCTGCTCTGCCGTGACACACATTTCTGTGCTCTGTATGTTCAAAGCGCTGTATTATAATTGCGGTTGTGGTGACGCTCTAGCTCGTATATGATTCGCACACTTGTTAACCTTTTAAATAAATACAAAAACTCAAACACAAATAAGCAGTTGCTGACTGTACTCCTTAACACAATCCAAGGAGTGAAGTTGTGGTGCATTACCAAAAGTGACAGTGTATAGAAGCCAAACGAAAGACTCTCATCCCAACAATCCAGTGAAATCTGGAAACTGCCAAACACCTAGGATGATACAAGATACCCCTGTCATCACCACAACCCTACCACTGCAGGGTTACTTGTAGTATATGTGTCTTTGAAGAGGAAGCTGAGGCACCAGGCTGCCAGAAGATCTTCCTAGGATCTGTTTTGCCGTGCCTCACAAAAACTTTGCTTTTGATCTGGATTCATCAGTGCTGATCCATACCAGGACCTCAATTACACCTTTTCACTGCCTGATCTTTTGACCCTTTCCTGGATATTGGATGCCCATGACCTTTGCTACGGACTCTACAAATTCTGCTGCCAGCCCATGACATTTGCTTACGAATTTGTCTACTTTTGCCTACTGCCTACTCTCAGTCTCAGCTTCCTTTCACTGCTTTCCGTGCAGCCCAGCCTATGCTGCTTTGCATGGGGCTCTAGTAAAGACTGGGGCCCCTGGGTCAAGTTTAAGGTTCTAAGTTGTAGTCTCGGGAGCCCACCTTGCTAGCGAGACCCTGGTTCCCAGCAATAGGAAACACAACCGAGAGCCTGAGACCATCACCTAAAATCTCACTACCCTGGGGCACAACTACTAGATATGGTACATGGCCCCCTTCTGCACTACAGCTAAAAAGGCCTCTGTCGGAATAAGATAGCAACACCTTGATGATTCTTTCTGGGACCAAATACCATCACATCATACCTTTATAGGCTGTCTCGGGTGAAGTTTCTATACACTGATTGAGTAGTTCTTGATAGTGGACCAGGGTTTCACCCAATTTTCAGGCAGCTGAGAGAAGGAATGGTCACTTCCCCAGATCACTACATAGCTATGAGTATGAGGCGTGGTGGTATAAGGTAGAGATCATTTATTTGCTAAGTGAGATAAGTGAGATATGTGCAAACACTTCAGTTCACTACAATTAACTACACTGGAGTGGGCATGGCAGGCCTAGGCACACCCCCTCTATTGTAGTAACTAGAGAGGGCATGGGCGCGCCTCTGTGATTTATGGCAGAGTGGCGCAATTCTGACACAGAAGTGCCGCGCCCGGGCAGGATGTAATCCAGTGTGGTCAGGTGAGGTTCATCAGGTGAGTTGCTGATCACCAGAGTAGGACCAATTAGCTGCTGGGGACAAGAGCCGAGTACCCTTTTGTTTTGTCGTGTAGCTGGTCAATCTTTTAAACACAGTCACCCAGTCTTTCTTCGAAACCCCCTTAAGTTGAAAAGTCACATTTTACCCTTCTTTTACTTCTATACAATCCAAGTGGTCACCTTCCAGACATGCAGCTATGACCATCCATGTTTGCCAGAAGCCATCATGTCCTGTTGATTCAGGATAATCAACCACTGGGAAGCCTCTAAAACACATAAAAAATGTCATTTAAAACCCTAAGGCCCTTATTTAACAAGGGATAGCGCCAGGTAGCGAATGGTGAGCGAACGGTAATGACGGTCACCGCCACGAGAACGCCGGCTCCCCACCACAATCACACATTTATCAAGCCGATCCTGCTTAGCGACTGACAGAGCGCCAGATAGCGAATCATTCATCATTATTCCAGCCTCACCCCACAGCGCCAGCGAGCGACCTTGAACAGCGACAGGTATGACCTCTCGCTACCTGGCGCTCTCCAATGCATTTCAATGGAGCAATCTTTAAATATTCTTAATTAATTGCTATTAATGTTTTTTTTTTTTTTAAATGTCAAAAATTCTGTGACCACTTCTGCAATGTTAGATTTTTTAATTAAGGTAAAAAAAAAAATAAAAAAAAATTTGTACAGAATTGATATTACAGGTCTGATATTAATGTATTCATATTACAAAATGTTTTGAAAAACTTGTTTTTTTTTTATCCAAAAATATGGTTGTTTGGGGGTTAAAAAACTACTTTTAACCCATCGCCGCCAGCGCTCTGGGGTTTAAACAAGCATTTCACTGCGCGAGAATTTTTTGAGCGTGATTTGTTAATGAATATGCTGGGAGCCGTTCGCTATGGCCATTCGCTGTCATGCGCTCCCATACAGCGCGGAACCTGTCAAATAGCGACTCCTCACCCAATATTCAACATTACGGCAAACCGGCTGAGTCGCTATCAACTACAGTTCAACGGCCAAGCACAGCGACTACTAGCGGGCGCTCTGAAAATGCCGCTACTGTCGCTCATCTGTCGCTACCTGGCGCTATTAATGAATCGGCCTCCAAGTGTTAAGTGTTTCTGCCAAATTCATCTATAAAATGATGTTTGTTATTAGAGTGCTGTTGGCTTCGATGTGTAGGGGGACTAATGAGAAGATTCTAGTGTTCTGCTGTAGAGCCATGTGTGAAAAATGAATACAATAAAAATGGTAAGAGCAGAAACTTTAGCACAATAGTCCACATCACACTCTGCAAAGCATTGTCTCTTGTTGGATTATTTAATACTTGTTCAGAAAAGAGATGAAAAAATATTTCTGCCTGAAAGGTGAACAATACACATTGGAGAGGTGACTCAATGTACTGTGACGCTTGTTTTTCAGTTTTGCAAACCATCTGCCACGTGTGACATTTTATAAATATGTAAAGCATTGCTAAATTGATTATTTTTTTCATTCTTTACCTCTTCAGCTATTTCTCATAAAGTTGTAGTTCATGGTAAAGAATTATGCAGAACAAAAATATGCATATTGATATATGTGCTTTCCTCCCACCATGCCTCTCTCCTTTTGATGATGATGTACTTTGCAATGGAAGGGCACCAGAAGAGCTCACTATTGTACCAAGAAATGTTAAATATTTTATGCTTTAGACAGAGTTTGCAAACTTTTTTCTATTAAAGGAGCTGTATTATGAAAGTGTGTAATATTAAAGTAGACCAAAACCCAGGATTTTGACTATCCTGGGTTTTGGTCGTCCCATCAGCCGCTCGTCCAATCAGCATGCTAGGATCTGCTTGAACCACTTTGTCCAGGAGCTCGGCTAATGCGAGCAGATCCGTATCTCCTGCTACCCTTTAACAGGGAGCGTGCCTGCGCTGGCCATTAACAATTGCCTGGTGCAAGCACGTGCTAAAGGGATAGCAGGAATGTGGCTGCTGCTTGGGCAAGTGCCATTGGACTAGGAACGAATGTGAGATTTCAGGCAACCTGGGGGGTTTCACACAGTGAGGCACCCCCGATGGGAACGCAGCCTGGTAAAGTAAATGGGCCTTTTCACATCAATGCGCTGCGGTTTGCAAAACGCTGCATGCCGCATTTTGCTCGCAGCAAAACTGCAACGCAGCCCATAAATGTCTATGGACACCGCAGGTAGGTAAAGTGCATGCATTGCGCTTTACTTGCAGTGCGGAGTCCTGAAAGCGCTATACTCACCACCACTTCCCGATCCATTGCTGCTGGTCCCCCACTGCTACCTCCGACGCTGCCTGGTTCCCGCTGCAGGGCCGGCCTTAGTCTGGAAGGTGCCCTATGCTAGACTAATGGATGGAGCCCCCCAACATACATCTGTGCTTCCTCATTACTGGTGTCCTGCCCCATATGCTTGCTAACAGCCACCAGGGTTTTCCATAAGCCCCCTGTGCAAAACCTAGCATCAAGCCTGATGCCGGGCCTGATGCCGAGTGAAGTACCCACTCAGAAGCAGAAGCATTCCATAGCCATTGGCTGCCAGTTTACTGTGCCATGTGACCACTCAGGTGTGGTGGGGAACTGGCAGATGGTGGGGAAGTCCCTCTCCTACAATGCATGATGCTAGGGGTGAGTAGACCAGCAGTCATTTGTGACTGCTGGCCCATTTTAAAGTGGACCAACACCCAGGATTTTGACTATCTTGGGTATTGGTCCACTTCCGCGGGGCACCCCGCCGGACAAGGAGAGGCAGCGACGGACAAGCTGAGCGCGGGCCGCCGCTGCCTCCCGCGCGTCCCTCTTACAGGGAGCGTGCCCGCCATTCACAAACGGCCGGCAGGGTGCGCGCCCTGCTAGAGGGACGTGCGGGAACGATCGGGGTGCCCCGCAGTCAGGGAGCTGATCGGTCCGGGAATCTTATAGATTCCCGGGCCGATCAGGGGAGGGTGTTGGTCCACTTTAAAGAAGACTAAAACCTGTATTTGCCATCCCTGAGGTCTAAAATATTCCAGAGCCGGCTGATTCCCTATCCATGGGGCATCCTAATGTGTGAAACCAGGGATCACTGGTATACTTACCTCACAAGCTATCCCATGGGGCATGCACGGGCCACATACCCAGCTTTCCCAGCTAATGTGCTGCTGTGTTGGAGGAAAACCCAGGATGTCACATGCTCACAACTCTCGATATGGGGCTATGTAGACAAAAAGAGTTCCATTAATATATACAGCATAGAGTGCCTCCTGCTCCTCCACTGCTGGTCCCCCGCCGGTGTTTCTCCGCTGCTGGTCCCCTACTGCCACCTCCCCCCTCTGCTTCTGGTCCCCCACAGCCATCTCCTCCACTGCTGGTCCCCTACTGCCTCCTCCCCCCTCTGCTGCTGGTCCCCCACAGCCATCTCCTCCACTGCTGGTCCCCTACTGCCTCCTCCCCCCTCTGCTGCTGGTCCCCCACAGCCATCTCCTCCACTGCTGGTCCCCCATAGCCACTTCTCCCCCGCTGCTGATCCCCAGCTACCACCTCCCCCCTCTGCTGCTCCCCTGCTGCCGCTCCTCCTCCTTCTGGTCCCCCATCGCCACTTTTTATTTCACTGCTGGTCCCCCACCGCTGCTTCTCCTCCCCCACTGCCTGGTCTCATGGTCCCCTGCCATTACTTCTACTCTGGTTCCTGGTCTCCTGCCACCTCTTCCTCCTCCACTGCCTGGTCCCCCACTGCCTCCTACTCCTCCGTTTCCTGGTCTCAGGCCACTGCCTCGCCCCCTCCCAGAGACACCGCTAATCCACCTCCAAAGCCATTGCTTGTCCCCCGCTGTAGCTGCCGCTGATCCCTCGCCAGAGCTGCCGATGGTCCCCCACTGGAGTGGCTGCTGATGCCCCATCGGAGTCGCCGCTGGTACCCCACTGGAGCCATCGCTTGTTCTCTGCCGGAGGCACAGCTGATGCCTCGCCAGAGTCGCAGATGGTGCCCCCACTGGAGTCGCCGCTGATCCCCCGGCAAAGCGGGACAGGAAAAAACATGTCATGCCGCCCCTGCACTGCATCAAAGGCACAGCTCTGTGTTAAACTTTTACCCATTTTCTTGATTAATTTCCCTCCAAAAAATCACCTGTACAAGAAATTAAGCATATTCTAAGTGTGCCATACACTCCACTTCGATCTTCATGACATGTGGGTAATCTCCAGTAGAGGGCGAACTTCTGCAGAGATGAATATGCAAAAATAAAAAGCCCCTCCCGGCCCATATATACCTGGGACCTCCCACCAATTTCCCAGTTCCTTCTCTGCAGGGAAGGCGACAGAAGATGAAGACTTCTTTTACTTGCAGGTAAGCCTTTAAATTGCCCCTATTTGAGCCTCCCAGCTTAGGCTGCGGGTCCTGGTGAGGGTAGGAGCACCCTACGGGTGCGGAAGGAGCCTTGCTCCACCGTGAGGCCTCATTATGGGGTAGGCAGTTATCCAGGTTTTTGGTGATCCTGGTGCGGGATGCCCCGTCCCTACATGCCTGTGGCCTTATTATGGCCAGGTTCCCACCCTCCCTTCTGGGTCCCTTACTTCCCTCTAGGGGGGGGGGGGGATGGCGGGCTGTCATCCTCGGTCTCTCCCTTTTCATTTATTAAGATTTATATATGAGTGCATGTGTGTTGGTGTTTCACTTTACTTAGTGTTGTGTGTGAGTGTGGATCTCCTGGAAGTATCCCTGGATGAATTGGTGCATGGTGCTTTACTAGCCCATGGTGGCTTTCCTGTTAGCCTGGGGAGCTTCTCTCCCTCAGGCTGTGTTAAGAAAAGGGGGCGGGGCCGGGCGCTCGGCGCGCCGCGGTAGCCCCGCCCCCTCGTTCGGCACGTTTTGCGGGGGCTTCACTGGCCAGATCTGCGCTGCTGGGAGGGGGGTGGGGCCGGAAAAGCGTGCCTTCGGCGCTGGCCCGCCCCCCTTCTCTTCCTGCTTCTCCTCAGATCGGGGGCCATTTTTGCTGCCTTGCTGCGGTTGCTGCTGCCGTTCTTGGGGACAGGTAGGGACCTGTTGGCCACCTCTTTGTCACTTGGGGGTCCCTCTCTGGTGGGGGGGGGGGCCCTGTGGTGCTGTTTTTTTGCAGGTTTTGCCAATTAATTATTTAATTAAAATATATATATATATATATATATATATATATTATTTACTGTATAGTAATTGATATGCCTTATTGTGTGTTGCAGATTGCTTCACTATTGTGCATGTTAAGGGGTTCCTCTTGGTCCTGGGGTCCCTAGTGTAAATTTGATCACCTCAAATCCTCCCACCGGGAATTTTTAGGGGCATTCCGGGTTGCTTAGGCGTAAATTCCCTGCGGTCTTGCGGCTGACCACAAAAATCACCATTTGGAGGCTACGCAGGATACTGGGCTCGGGCTCCCTCTGGGGCAATCCGGGCCATGTGTGGGGTGTGGGGTATCCCTTACGGGGGAGAATGTGCTGATCCGTATACCATGTGCACAAAAGGCCATAACGCGGCAGTCTGGTACCCAGCCTTCTGGGTCGCTCCTCCCGCTTAATCGCCTTCCCCTCCCCGCCTTATCCGTACCCCAAGTGACATTGGTGCCAGCGGGGAGTCGCACTCTGATGTTTGGGCTAGGTTGGCCAGCATCGAGAAATGTATTGCTAGCACGTTGGGCAAGAAGGCCCAGGCTAAAAAGAGACATTTGTTGTCAGCCCAGCCCTTGTGGGATGTTGACGACGATTCCATTGATTTGTCGGATTATTCCCCTTTACAGGAGGGGGAATTGTATGAGGAAACAGAGGCTGACTATGTTCAGTCTGGTGATGCTGATGTTGGGCAGGCGCTGGGGGATGCCGTCGATACGGCCACTGTTTTGTCACATCTATTGGAGGTGTTGGATATTGACCCGCCTGAGGCGACTCCTCTTAAGAAGGGGGAATTTTTTAGGGTCACTTTGATGCGCTGATCCTGAAAGAATGGGAAAGGCCCAGTGGGATTCTTGGTGTTCCTCAGGGATGGGATAAGAAGTATCCTTTCCCGGTGGAGGCGGTTAAGCGATGGTCTTCTCCTCCCGAGGTCGATGCGCCAGTTTTGGTTTTGACCAACTCTTCTGTGCTGAACACCCCTGACACCACTTCCCTTAAGGATGGCGAGGACGAGTGCCTTGATCAGAAGGCGTGTCACGCATTTGCCAGCGTGGGCTCGGCCCTGCGGCCTGTTTGTGCATCTGCCCTAGTGTCGCTTGCTACCAGGTCTCTTATCAGGGACTGGCTGAATGACGCTCAGTTTGATCCGGCTAGCGCTGAGTTCGCTACCCTTAAGAGATGTGAATTGTTCATGGGGTTTGTCTTGGCTGCTATGGAAGATTCTATTGTCATGTGTAGCAGGACTTTAGCCCTATTGGTGGCTATGCGCAGATTGGTCTGGCTCCGTCAGTGGACGGCGGATTTTGGGGCCAAGAAGTCGTTTACAGCTCTTCCCTTCCTGTTTGGAGATAAATTGGATTCTGTTGCTAAGGGAGGTAAGTTACCTCTGCGGAAGAGACAGCGCCGTCCCTTTGGGGGGGCTGGCTTGTTCACTCCTTCCTCTCGAGGGGCTAGAGCGGCTAGAGGTTTGGCCTTCTCGGGTGTCAGGAGCTCAGCCTGGAACAGGGGCGGGGGGGGGGGGGGGGGCGGCTGCGGCTCTTCTTCCAGGTCTGGGCCCGAGAGGTCACAGACATTTGGATTTTGGAAGTGGTCTCGGACCCTTCCTCCTCCTGGACATGGGAGTTATTTGCTCGGTGCCTCAGTTGGAGAGGGGCAGGGGTACTGCTCCAACCTTTTCACGGTTCCCAAAAAGAAGGGTTCGGTGAGACCCATTCTAGATCTCAAGGTTCTCAACAGGTTTATCAGAGCCAAAAAGTTCAGCTTGGAGACTCTGCGCTCGGCTATCAATTCCCTTTGCAAGGGGATTTTATGACATCCATAGACATCAAGGATGTTTATCTGCATGTTCCGATTTTACCGGCACATCAGAGATTCCTCCGGTTTGCGGTGGAGGATCAACTTTTTCAGTTTGTAGCCCTTCCCTTCGGACTGACCTCGGCAACGAGTGTCTTCACTGAGGTCTTGGCGGGAATAATGGCTCTGCTCAGAGCTCAGGGCAATCGCATTGTGCCTTATCTGGACGACCTGTTGATCTCAGCTTCTTCCCTCAGGCGGAGCTGGACACCCACCAGGTGGTGTCGACCCTGGAGAGGTTCGGGTGGGTGATCAACCGCCCCAAGTCTTCTCTCTCTCCATCACGAGTGATTCATTTCTGGGCATGAATCTGGATACCATTCAGGCCAGTGTGTTTCTGCCCCAGACCAAAGTGCAGGGGATTCAGGATCTGATCATCCTTCTTTGGGCCAGTCCTTGTCCCTCTATCCGACAGGGGATGAAACTGGTGGGCTTGATGGTGTCCTCCTTCGAGGCGGTACCGTTTGCACAGTTTTGCATGAGATCTCTTCAACTTCACCTATTGACGCATTTGGACAGGTGTCCGCAGTCATTGGATCAACCTTTCAGGATGTCTCCCAGGGTTTGGCAGTCCCTTCGGTGGTGGCTGGATTCGAGCAACCTGTTGAAGGGCAGATCCTTTTTGGTCCCTTGTTGGGAGAAGTTTACCACGGATGCCAGCCTGTCGGGCTGGGGAGGTTATTGGAAAAGTCATCAGTTCATCGGGGTGTGGGGTCCTCAGGAGGCTCACACCCCCATCAATGTCTTGGAGCTCAGAGCCATCCGACTGGTTCTGACCTCACATTTACAGGGTCTACCGGTTCAGGTTCGTTTAGACAACCGAACGGCGGTAGCTTCCATCAATCACCAAGGAGAGCAATGTTCCTTGCGTTTCGGCAGTCTACTTTCCGGGAGTGGAGAACACGGAGGCGGATTCCCTGAGTAGGGAATCCTCTCGCCAAGGAGAGTGGTCTCTCAACCCCGAGGTTTTTCTGGATCTTTGCCGCAAGTGGGGGACTCCGGAGGTGGATCTCTTTGCCTCGAGGCACAATCACAAACTTCCGGCCTTTGTGTCTCTTTCTCAGGATCCTCTATCTCTGGCAGTGGATGCCTTGTCCCTTGCTTGGTAGGATCTGGGTTTTATGTACCTGTTTCCGCCCGTCTCCATGCTGGGCAAGGTTGTTCGCAAACTGGTTCTAGAAGGGGCACCAGCAATTCTGGTGGCTCCAAGGTGGCCAAGAAGGGTTTGGTATGCAGACGTTGTAAGGCTGGCCGTAGATCAGTACCGGCTTCCCATGTTGCTGGATCTGTTATCTCAGGGTCTACTACTTTACCCCAATTTACAAACGCTGGCTTTGGCGGCTTGACTGCTGAAACCTTCATTCTGAAGGAGGAAGGTTTGTCTGCCGCATTTTCTATAGGACTTGGAGGTCCTATATTGATTGGTTGGCCTTGCCTTGTAGGGTGTTTTCGATTCCTAGGATTTTGGAGTTTCTTCAGCATCATCTGGATCTTGGGTTCCAGCTTAGTACTTTGAAAGGACAGGTTTCTGCTCTGTCTGTTTTCTTCCAGAGGTCTTTTGCCTTACACCCGCTGGTTAAGACCTTTTTTCCAAGGGATCGCGCATGTGTGGCCCCCTCGGAAGGCTGTGGTTCCGGTTTGGGATTGGAATTTGGTTCTTTCGGCTCTCCAGGGTCCTCCTTTTGAGCCGCTACAGGATATTGCTCTTTCGGTTTTCACTCAGATGGTTGCCTTCTTGGTGGCTATTACCTCTGTTCGGCGTGTCTCTGAGTTGGCGGCTCTGTCGATTCAGGCCCCTTACTTTGAGAGACACCAGGATAAGGTGGTTTTTCGTTTTAAGCCAGATTTCCTTTCTAAGGTGGTGTCTGCCTTCCACCTCAATCAGGATATTGTTCTCCCTTCCTTGTGTCCTAAGCCTAACAATGACAAGGAGTGGGTTCTGCACAATTTGGATGTCGTTCGCTGGATTCGTCAGGCCGTTGTTGGGACCTATTCTGCTAAGGGGAGGACTCCCCCTTTTAGGGTCACGGCGCACTCTACTCGTGCTGTTGGTGCATCCTGGGCTTTTCAGCACCAGGCTTCTGTTGAACAAGTTTGTAAGGCTGCTACTTGGTCTTCCGTTCATACTTTTTCCAAGTTTTACAAGGTTGATGTGTGGGCTTCAGCGGATGCTGTTTTTGGCCGCAAGGTTCTGCAAGCTGCAGTGGTTTGAGTTGGTACATTCTTTACTGTTTCTGGTTCCCACCCATGACGGACACTGCTATTGGATGTCCCACATGTCATGAAGATCGAAGTGGAGTGTATGGCACACTTAGAATAATACCGTTTTGTGAGTACTCACCTTTAAAACGGGTATTATGAGTGTGCCATACACTCCACTTCGCCCCACCCCTTTTGTTCAGGTATTCTGGAGTTTTTTATTTGGTGAACCATTGGTTTTGATTGTTAAAGTGGACCAACACCCAGGATTTTGACTATCCTGGGTCTTGGTCCACTTCGGTGGGGCACCCCCGATCGGGGTGCCCCGCTGTGTGAAACCCCCCCGAACCCCCCGAACTCACCTCTGTCAGCGGCGACGGACAAGCCGCGGACAAGCGGCTCCTCCGCCGCCGCCTCCCGCGCGTCCCTGTTGACGCGCGCGTGCCCGCGCCGGCCATTCACAGACGGCCGGCGCGGGCGCGCGCACGACTAGAGGGGCGCGAGGGAGGCGGCGGCGGCCGGCCGCCGCCGAAACTAAGGTAAGGAGTTTGGGGGGTTTGGGGGGGTTTCACCCCGCGGGACATCCCGATCTCGGATGTCCCGCGGGGAGGGAGGTGATCGGCCCGGGAATCTTATAGATTCCCGGGCCGATCACGGGTGGGTGTTGGTCCACTTTAAGGTTATAATTGGTCCTTCCTGGTCCCCTTACTGCTTTTTTACACTGGGAAATTGGTGGGAGGTCCCAGGTATATATGGACCGGGAGTGGCTTTCTTTTTTTGCATATTCATCTCTGCAGAAGTTCGCCCTCTATTGGAGATTACCCACATGTCATGAAGATTGAAGTGGAGTGTATGGCACACTCATAATACTCGTTTTAAAGGTGAGTACTCACAAAACTGTATTTTTTCCATGCAAGAAACATAAATATTCCAGTGAGTGGATTTTTTTAAAGCTTGAAAACAGCAGCACCTTACAAACTACAGTTTTGAAAGGTTCGGAAAGAACTGCACCCAGTGGAATATGCACATTTTTCTGTATAGCCTATGGGGTGCTGTTCTTTCCAAACTTAAGAAAAAATATAAGATGTACACAACATGTACAACTAAAAAGCTATAGCTGAATTTTAGGAAGAATTAGAACAATTTGCTTCAAATATAAAATATTGCGATGTAGGTTGCATTTCAAACTCAAAATCACACCCTATAGAAGTCAAATAGCTTCACCGAATAATTAGTATAACCCAACAAATGACATGCTAATTATTTGGTAAAGTCAGTTTAGGTTTAGATGCACTTTTAAACAAAAGCTCAACTGGCCCAGTATACGCAGATGTATATGTGGGAGGCTTACACCCATACATAATAATTGTTTTCAGCATCAGGTCCCCAAAATCCATGAAACCAAACATTTTGGGGGTTATTTAAGAACGACTAGCGCCAGGTTGTGTTTCATTGCGCCAGGCAGCGTCTGGTGAACGCCGGGCACTGTACGCAAAATCCCATTAAAAAAGTGTATCTGGTGAGCGCCTCTAACAGCACCATATAGCTTCACATGTATTACTAGAGGCGTCTCAGTGTATAGCGCCGCCGTTCTAGGTGTAAAAGCGACACATATTATCTTTTGCTCAGTGTCGCTCTCCCATACATTTCAATGGGCTTTCATTTGCTTGTGTTTAAACAGCGTGTTTGGCTTTTTTTTGCTCAAATCATTGTGTGACCTCTCCTGGCTGCAAACAAACACTTGTATAATTTTTTTTGACTTTATATTTTTATGCAGAATTGTCATTACAGGTCTGGCACTAAAGTGTCATTGTCACAGTGTTAAAACACTGTCATTCCATGTGTTTTCACTTACTAGTTACTGGTGGATATGTGTTCAGAAACAGACTTTAATCACACAGCGCCTGGCGCTCTATGCTACAGCCCCCAGCTTTAGAGCGCCGACGCTGTGTGTAGTTTTTTCTTAAATATCATGTGGAGGGCCGAGTTCCAGGCGCACTGACCTGGCGCTACCACTCGCTTCCTGCAGCACTGTACTGGTGTTAGAGCGCCCAACACACATCACATTCATCAATGCCGGTCAGGTTACTACAGCGATCGAGGCACTAGTTTACAGTGCCCGATACCCGCTTACAGCATCTACTAGCGGTTTCTATACAAATGCTCATCTGGCAATACGTGGCGCTAGTAGTGAATCAGCCTCCACGTTAGGAACACACATGGCGCAGCACAAAAATGGATGCTAAAATGGCCTTAAATGAAAAGTCCACTTTTATGGACTTTTCTATAAGCCCCAGATGAGTTAAGCTAACCGCTTACCTTACAGCCACTTTCCAGCACCACTGATCGCTCTCATGCAACCCTGGTGTTGGGAACCTCCATGTACGGAGCCACCGATTTGCCGGTTGCACACAGGCCACAGCCATCTGCTGGCCAAAACCGGGCCCTGGAAGAGTGATTAGCGGCACAAGATTGTTGTGAAAAAATATATTCAGAAGCAAAATGTCTTCAGGAAATGCAATATTTATTCAGTTAACCGGGGGCCGATATTCCTCGAATGCCCAATACAACAGTTTCTCGGAGTTGCTTAAATACAGTTTTAGACAAAGAATCTTAAATGACTATCTGGATTGGATGGCTTGACACATGTAGGATTGGATTGGCTATTTTAAACATACACAGACATATATGGAAGGTATAGCTCGGACATAAAGAACATCTGTTTATCAACAAGCGGACACAACATTCCATTCTTGGTAATGGTTTAAACCTATGAGGAGGGAGGGGTGAAAACCCCCTAAACACTGACAATGTGAGAGTTGGCATACAGGCGGGTCATAAAATTAATTCTAAGTTTAATATCTAATTTTCCACTTCAAGATAAGCTGTAAATGATGCCGTTAGCCTCATGCCCACTGGCTCTATCTGATCTGGAGTCTGTGAAGTAGACCACAATAGAGGACCTTTCCTTTATAAGTAACTATAGAGATGGCCAAATCTACATAAAAAGCTACGCACAAGCAGAGCTACAAAGGAAATGAGTTATGTTACAGTTGTGAGCGAGGCCTTTCCTGATATTTCATGTGTTGCAGTGATTTGTGTAACCTTTAAACACTGAGCAATGCAATAGTAGCAAGTCTTTTGAAAAATGTAATGTTATTTTAACACACTATGTAATCTTGACGCATGTTAGTTACACAAAGTTGAGTAATAAGAACATGTCAATGAGTGCAAACCATACTCTACCATACCAAGCTATAATTTATGAACACCTGACAAACATATTATGCACAAAGTGACAAGTTTTTAGTTAGGGTGAGCCATATTATAAAGAATTAGCAACAATGTAAACCACAATACACAGATTTCACGGATACCTTTCTGCTCATGTTTATGTATCAATACGTTTTTGATATTTACTGCTGTGTCACCACCTTATTCTTGTATTTCTGCGTGATTATTGCCAAGGTTTTTTCTGTTAACCCTTGTCACTCTGATCTGGTGACGCTACAGCAATACATCATATGCACCTGCTGGCGCCATCTACTGTCGCTTTTGGAAATGACCATGTATTGTGGTTTACGGGCAGGCTGATTCATTACTAGCGCCAGCTATCGGCAGATGAGCGTCTGAACAGAGGCACAAAGAGGCTGATTTATTAATAGCGCCAGGTAGCGACAGTTGAGCGACTGTAGCGGTATTTTCACAGCGCCCGCTAGTAGTCGCTGTGCTTGCCCGTTGTTCGGTTGTTGATAGCGACTCAGTCGGTGTGCAGTAATGTTGAATACAAGGTGATGAGTCGCTATTTGACAGGTTCCGCGCTGTATGGGAGCGCATGATAGCGAATGGCCATAGCGACCGGCTCCCACCATATTCATTAACAAATCACGCTCCAAAAATTCTCGCACTGTGAAATGCATGCTTAAACCCCAGAGCGCTGGCGGCGATGGGTTCAAAGTAGTTTTTTTAACCCCCAAACAACCATATTTTGGGAAACCAAAAAAAACAAGTTTATAAAAACATTTTGGAATATGAATACATTAATATCAGACCTGTAATATCAATTCTGCACAAATTTTTTTTTATTTTTTTCTTACCTTAAAAAAAATATGGCAGAAATTTTCACATTAAAAAAAAAAAACAATTATTAATATTTAAAGATTGTTCCATTGAAATGCATTGGAGAGCGCCAGGTAGCGAGAGGTCATACCTGTCGCTGTTCATGGTCGGACGCTGGCGCCGTGGGGTGAGGCTGGAATAATGATGAATGAGTCGCTATATGGCGCTATCTCAGTCGCTAAGCAGGATCGGCTTGATAAATGTGTGATTGTGGTGGGGAGCCGGCGTTCTCGTGGCAGTGACCGTCATTACCGTTCGCTCACCAGTCGCTACCTGGCGCTATCCCTTGTTAAATAAGGGCCTAAGAGTGACCGCTAGTAGACGCTGTGATTGGCTATTGGACGCTGTAACAGAGCGCCTCAGTCGCTCTAGTAACCTGGCCGGCATTGATGAATGAGATGTATGTTGGGCGCTCTAACACCAGTACAGCGTTGCAGGGAGCAAAAGGTAGCGCCATCTCAGTGCGACGGACTCTTAGCGACTCCACCATTTTCATCAAAAAACAGACTCACAGAGCGTAGGCGCTCTTGATCTGGTCAAGTGGCAGATGCTGTGTGATTAAAGTCTGTTTTTGAACACATATCCACCAGTAACAAAGCGAAAACACATGGAATGACATTGTTGTAACACAGTGACATTAATACTTTAATGCCAGACCTGTAATGACAATTCTGCATAAAAATATAAAAAATCAAAAAAGTTTTTAAAAATGACTTTTTTCTAGGCCAGGAGAGGCGAGAAAAAACCCCCAAAAAAACCCTGTTCAAACAGAAGAAAAAGAACGTCCATTGAAATGTATGGGAGAGCGACAGGTAGCGACAGGTAAAACCTGGCGCTCTGGAAGCTAGAGCGCTGGCGCTATACGCTGAGCCACTTGTAATGATGAATCGTACGCTACATGGCGCTGTTAGAGGTGCTCACCAGATTCGCTTTCATAAATGTGGTATTGCGTACAGCGCCCAGCGTTCACCAGACGCTGCCTGCCGCTACGAGGCGCTACCTGGCGCTATCCCTTGATGAATAAACCCCATTGTTGCTAATCCAGCATTTCTGTATAATATGGCTCACCCTAATTAAAAACATGTCACTTTTTGCATAATCCCCTCGATTCAAAGAGCAAAAGTGAATTGATTTCGGATCGAGAATCGTAAGTTTGGGTGGGTGTTAGTCATTTTTTCCTGTTTTTTTGGCCATTTCCGACTCGCACGAGCCTACGTACGAATGCGTATATGCTCTTACGATCATCGCAAGATCGTTCGTTCGTAAATTTTAGGATCAAAACGTAAAACCAAGGATCAAATCCTAAAACTTAGGATCAAAACGTAAAACTTAGGATAATTGGATGTGTTTCCGTGTGATTCAGAGAACAGTTTTCAAACCTCTAAATACGTTTTAAAAGAAAGCCACTGCCGACACCTTTTAGCAGTCGGATTGCTGTTCTTGAACAGGTTTTTTGGCTATGTGGAGGAGTCTGCGCGTCTTGAGCTCCAATGAACTGCATGTATCAGCATGGCCGAGTCCATAAATTGTATGGCAATGCATACCTGATTCATGTATGCCTTATAAAAGCATTTTAATGTGGACCTTAATTAGTCCTTTGCATGTAAACCTTTATTTTGCAATACATCCATTTGCGTTAATTAAAGAAACTTATGTCCTTTGTTATTTATTTTTAAATTGATGTACTAGAATAATATTTTTAGATTGCATTTATTGGTGTAGTTGTTTACCTTTGCTTTGTTTAATTATTTAAGCACATCTTTGGTCAGATGCATCACACTTACTGAGGAGAGGAGAGCGGGATAAAGTGCAGGATGTGGGTTACTGCTGTATTTTGCACAGACACAGCAGAGCTGGGGGCACGAAAAGGTCAGAAATCAAAGAATGCAGAGCAACACAGTCACAAGGCCCTTTCTGTTTGCAGGCTGCCCGAGAATACCTGAGCCGCCATCTTGGCTGTTTCTAGGCTCATAACATGCTGAAGTTGCTGGGTGTTTTTTAATTTTTGAGAGCAATCTGTATGGAGAGGGTGTGGGTAACCACACACAAAATTTGTACCATTTGAAGCCAAAATATTAAAATTAAATCCACAAGTAAAAAATGCAAGTTAACTAAAAATTAAACAAAGTAAGATTTACTTATGCAAATGCATTCATTAATGGTTGGTTACTACAAAATGAATGAAATAAAGAAAAATAAAAGACCAAATATTTAGAATGCACTTTAATGAGGTAAGTTTGTAGTGCGCAGCCGCAAGATCAGAAGGATTTACGTCCAGACAAAAAAGGAAAAAGGGCAAAACCAATGTTGCAACCTGAGAAATGAAACGGAAAATTCAGGATGGAAACTGACATAGGTCTGATTCCCGAACTGGCATACGAACGGACGTACATTTTAGGATAGAAACGTATTTGCTTATAGAATCACTCGCAAGTTCATACGAACGCACGAGCGTTCGGGAAAAATAGGATGATCGGCACCAAAATCCAAGCTGTTACATGTTTCTTTGAGTCGACACTAATATGTTTGTCGGGTGTTTATAAATTATAGCCTAGTGTGGTAGTGTGTAGTTTACATTTGTGTGCTGTGAGCAGTCACATAACCCTATACATTGAACCCCCTCTCTTGTACCCCATCTGTCTGTACTTATAAAAATTATTTTTTTTTGGTGTGCAATCACAACTGCTTTCTCTAAACACTAATGAGTGCAAACCATCTCATAGGCCTGGATTTAGTAAGAGTTAAAACAAATACTCATAAAAGATTCACGTTAGGTGAAAAAAGCCTGAGCATTTCACTATTACTGAATCACCAGCTAGGAAGACATGAAAGTGCACCTTACTTCAACAAATAATTAGCATGACCCCCATTAAGAAGTGATGGGCAGGCTGATTCATCACTAACGCCAGGTAGCGACAGATGAGCGTCTGTAGCAGGCATTTTCAGAGCGCCCGTTAGTAGTCACTGTGCTCAGCCGTGGGTCGCTAGTTTATAGCGACTCAGTCGCTGTTCAGTAATGTTGAATACATTGTAAGGAGTCGCTATTTGACCAGTACAGCGCTGTATGGGAGCGCATGTTAGCGACTGCTCATAGCGATAGACTCACACCATATTCAGCAAAAAAACAGCCTCACAAATCTCAGGCGCTGAAAAATACTTGTTTGAAGCCCAGAGCGCAGGAGGCGGTGTGTTTAAAGTCTGTTTTTCAGCATCTATCAACTAGTAACAAAGCGAAAACATACGGAATTACATTGTAACAGCATTGTAACATGAACACTTTAATGCCAGACCTGTAATGTCATTTCTGAAGAAATATATAAAAAATTAAAAATGTGTGAAAAAACTGCTATTTCAATGCCAGAAGAGGTCACAGAATTATTTGTGATTTTTGGAAAAACAAAAAACAAAAACCCCGTTTAAAGAGAAGAAAAGGATCGTCCATTGAAATGTGTGGGTGAGCGACAGGTAGCGAGAGGTCATACCTGGCGCTGTGCAAGGCTGAACGCCGGCGCTGTTGGCTGAGGCTGTGAAAATGATGAATCAGATGATGAATGATGAATCAGCTAAACAGATTCTGCTTAATAAATGTGTAATTGCGTGCCGTATCCGGCTTTCACCAGTCGCTACCTGTCGCTACCTGTCATTAACCAGCCACTACCTGACACTATCCCTTCTTAAAGGGGACCAACACCCAGGATTTTGGTCCACTTCGGTGGGGCACCCCGATCGGGGGTGCCCCGCTGTGTGAAACCCCCCAGAACGCCCGGAAACACTCACCTCACCACCCTCCTACGCGGGCGCTCGTCCAATCAGAGCGCTCAGAGCGGCGTCCAACCACAGCGGCTCTGAGCGCTGGAGGCCGCGTCTCGCGCTTCCCTCTAACAGGGTGCGCGCCCTGCTAGAGGGAAGCGCGAGACGCGGTCGCGGCCTGCGCATGCGCCGTTGGAACGGGGTTAAGGTAAGGTTTCTGGGCTTCCTGGGGGGTTTCACCCCGCGGGACATCCCGATTTCGCGGGGAGGGATCTGATCGGCCCGGGGAATCTTATAGATTCCCGGGCCGATCCCCCCTGGGTGTTGGTCCACTTTAAATAAGGGCCTAAATATCTTACTGAGGACAGGGATTTATCGATTCTGTCTCCCAGTGCTGAGAGCCTCACATTCCAGTATCCATGGGGCCTTGTTTACACCTTAAAGCATACAAAATGCCATGCACACCCAATATTCAAAGAGTTATATGTAAAGCGGGTGCTACTCCCAAGGCTATATGAGCCATACATCAGTATCCAAACAAACAAAAAGGGAGGCACACCAATCTAAATTAAAAAAACAGTATCAAATTTTATTCAATAAAGATCCACATGACATATTAGACAAAACATATTAAAAACACTAAAAAACATATAACACATAACATATCAGACAGACAAACATAAAGGATGCGTAAATGGTGGGGAGAAAACTCAATATTTCATCTATAATCAATAAATCCAATATTAGCATGCTCCAAATGCATACAAACAAAAAGTAAAAAAAAAAACATAAATAAATAAAATTAAATAAAATAAATAAAAATAAATTTTGTGCAAAGGATTGTGCTTAAAGCGGACCTTCACTCTAAATAAGAGTCTATCTTATATGTTTCCCACACCCTGTACATACAGATTGCTCACATTAAAAATCATCCTACCTGCATCTACTGCATTTTATAAGCCTTTAAACATCCAAGATGGCGGCTTATGGAAGCTGCCATTTTTGCAGGCAGCCTGCAAACAGGAAGTGCCTGCAAACAGGAAGTGACTGTGCTGCTCTGCATTCTGGGACTGCTGACCTTTCCCTGACCCCAGCTCTGCTCTGTCTGAGCAAAGCACAGCTATAACCCGCCCCCCTGTACCTTATCCCACTCTCCTCTCCTCAGTAAGTGTGATGCTTCTGAGTCAAGATGGCGGCGCCCGTATCCTAAATTCCCGAACAGAGTTGCAGCCCAGTGGGGGAAAGTATAATAAATTAGTGACTAAACATGTAAAATATATTAATTTTAGATGCTGAGGAATTGTTTTTTAAGAGTTTGGGCTTTTCATTAAATCATGGTGAAGGTCCGGTTTAAGTGCAATGTGCGTAGGTTCACAATATAAATATATACTGTGAAAATAAGCTGTGCTGTCCAATCAAAGCACCATTATATTAAACAGGTATAAAGTATGCTGCTCCCAAAGGGAGCTCACCCCCCTAAACGGGCCCCCTTCAGTCACTAAAAAACCGTCAACAAGATATATATAACATCCAATAACACAAACAATCCAGTAATTCAATAACACTTCAAAAATTACAGATTAGTCACCAGGTCTCCCCACCACCTGCCAGCATCCAAAGCAGCCACGCGTTCCGTGGGCAACTCCCACTTCCTCAGGCCTTTTTTAGTGTTGTTTCGATACTTGTTTAAACCTCAACACACCTACACTATTTACTGCAATGAACGGAGTAGGTGTGTTATGATTATTATTCTTGTTTATTTATATATATAGTACTATCTTCTTGCAGCAGCACCTAGAAGCAGACCATTGGCACTGAATTCTGACACTCCCCCTGATTCCCCTAGTAGCAGACCACCAATTCTAGGACTTGACTGGTGGTCTAAACTCTGTCCCGGGTGACCGCCTGTGTATTGCAGCATTCTGATTAGGTGTCAAAGTATGCTGATGTAAACATGCTGTCTGCTATTGTACTGGAGAGCGGCCAGGCCCACTTGCTGGAAATTTCAAAAATGAATGAAAATGAAAAAACAGGAAACTTTAGGAGCTTTATGGCTATGTGATTTTATAGTCTATGTAGTTGCCTGGACAATACCTTTAACCTGCACAGACAAGCTAAGCTCAGAGCAGAGGGGTGGGAAGATGCATAACATAGTATTGTGAGCCTGTGGATGGCAGAGTAGCATCACCACTATTTGGCTGAATGGGACCCAGAAATCCCCTATAGCAGCTCTAGTTGATCGGAAATGCGTGGCTCCATTTTTAACACGATTGGAGGTCATGCTACAGAAAGAAAACCAGAAACATGGGCGCCAACTTTTAATCCAGATCATTTTCCTCCAAGAGCGTTTGCAAGTTCAGTTTCCGGATAACTTTGGGAGTCAGGCTCATATTGCTGTTCACATGTCGGCCTATTTTCAATAGCAAACTAGAGAGAGGCCTTGTGCAAAATACAGAGCAGATTGCGGTGCACAGAAAACTACACAGTTCCCATTTCTGTTCAAAAATGGCTACATGCACAGGGCCGGCTCCAGGTTTACGTGGGCCCTTGGGCGGCATGGTCGCAGTGGGCCCCTTTGTGGCGAAGAGTCGTGTCACATCATTTAGGGACGTCCCAAATCTGGATGCCCCCTAAGAGTCAAAAGAAAAGAAAAAGAAACTTTTTTTAAAAAAAAACTTACCTCTACAGTGCTCGCACTCCTGGTCTCCTTGTTGCTGCCTGCTGTTTGATCGCCCCCAAGCCGCCGGCGCGCTTGTCACATGGTGTGGAGGCCCCTTCCTCTCTCCCCAGTGGGAACAGCACAAGCAGCAGTAGAACCTTATTGCTGAATACTGTTGCCTGCACCAAGCAGGGAACTTGCCCCCAGTCTGCCGCCGCTCAACCAACGTCACACAGCCCCAAGGCCGGCCCTGTCAGTGGGCCCCCCTGGAGGCTGGGGGCGCCAGGCAGCCGCCCTGCCTTGCCGGGTGCTGACGCCAGCACTGTACATGCATCTTAAAATTATAAGGTCCACATGGTGCATTCTGCCGCCCAAAAAATACTACACTAAATGCGCGTATATAGCTCTGTTGGGGAAAAAAGTAGCAGTTGCGACTACCAGCCACAGCAGCTACAAATAAGGGAGCGCCCGCATAGCCGGGCCCACATCAGCCGTCGCTCCCCTGCCAGTCGAGTCCCCGGGTCATATGGAGGTGTGGGAGCAGCTAAAGGTGGTGTGCAGCAGGGTGGGAGACATGAGCAGGTGCACACGGCGCAGCAATGAGGAAGGTGCAAGAGCGTCATGGAAAGCGATGTTCCATGGAGAAACCAGCGGCATGGCTGGATAGGTAAGTATAAAGCTAGGGGAGTACATTCACTAGAGGTGGTGCAGGTAGCTTGTACCCGGCCCCCTGGTTCCCCAGGCCTGCACTGCCCTTATGGTATGTACGCCCCTGATTTCATTCCTACAGCAACTCGCATTGAACTGTGAGCTGCAATGTGCCTCGGAATCTACCTGGGGAAATGCAGATGGTCATTTACATATGCTAATTATTGAGGGCTGCCATGTAAACTGACCAATGCACGGTCCATACTGCAGAGCAGGGCCTATGAGAAAGCAAACTTCAGCCCAAATGTTGTGCAATGACATGTGCCCTGGGTAATTCTGTCTCTCACTGTTACACTGAAAATACTAATCGTCATGGCCTTTTGCAATGCTGTACTCTCCCTGAAAAAAACATGGTGCAGTTCTGGGTGCAATAAAAACAGCATGTCCACAGAGTGCACTGGAGTTTGTACTCAAGTTTGAACTTCAGAATCACACATAGAAAAAAAAGAAACCTGAAAATGCATTTATGTGAGCCGCAATGTGCACCTGGCAAGACCCTCACCTACTTACCATGTTATCTACAGCCAATTTGTCCCATTACTGCCCCTGTGCCCCTTGCCCCCCCCATATATTAGGCATTGTCCCACTCATCAATGGTGAGCAGGGCCATCTATGATGTGTGCCATCACATAGGGTGCCATGAAGCTGCACCCGCTTCCTCACTTCCCTAACCCCCCTAAAATAAATGCATCTAATAGTAAAGCACATCAGATGGGAAAGCCGGGGATGTGGCTCCGTGCATGTGTCATGGAGTCACTTGTGAGGGTTTCACACCGTAGGGAATCCCACATTGGAATGCCCCGGGGATAAGCAATCAGTCATCTCCAGAGTCTTTTAGACTTCAGTCCCAGCAAATACAGGTTTTAATCCACTGCAAAGTGGGCAGACAGTCAAAAATAACTGCTGGTCCCCTAGCATCATGTCTGACACTGGAGAAACTCCAACACTGTCTGCCAGTGCACCACCTCACATGAGTGGTCACATGGGCCAATGAACCAACAGCTATTGGCTAGGGAAGGGTTCTGCAAGTGGGTACCTTGGCCTGGCATCAGGCTTGATGCTAGGTTTTGTGCAGGGAGTGTCTGGTGAACCCCTGTGGCTGTCGGCATCCATATAATGAGGAAGCTCAACAATGTGGGGGGCACCATCCTCCTTAGGATCCGCCTTCCATCCTAAGGCCAACCCTGATGGTGAGGGTCATGCTAAAGATTTAACTAAGGGCCTTATCAAGGGATAGCGCCAGCGACGTGCAGCGGCAGGCGAACGCCGGCCGCGGCACGTAATACCACATTTATGAAGGCGAGCGACTCTTACAGCAACATGTAGCAGCCGATTCATCATCACAGATGGCTCAGTGGATCCCGGCAGCACTCTGGCTTTCAGAGCGCCTGGTATTACCTGCAGCTACCTGTCGCTCTCCCATACATTTCAATGGACGTTACTTTTCTTCTCTTTAAACAGGGTTTTCTTTTAATATTTTTTTTTGTTTTTGTATCAAATCATTGTGTGACCTCTCCTGGCCTATTTAAATAAATTTTTGAAAACGTTTTTGTTTTTTTATTTTTCTATGCAGAATGGTCATTACAGGTCTGGTATTAAAGTGTTAATGTCACAATGTAATAACAATGTCATTCCATGTGTTTTGCTTTGTTACTGGTGGATATGTGTTCAAAAACGGACTTTAATCACACAGCGTCGGGCGCTCTGGGCTACAGCGACACAATTTTGAGCGCCGGCGCTGTGTGAGGCTGTTTTTTTGATGAATATGGTTTGAGTCGCTCACACTGCCCAGTCGCTACCGTTTGCTCCCATATAGCTCTGTACTGGTGTTATAGCGACTCACACTCAATGCCAGCCAGCGACTGAGGCGCTCTTTAATAGCGACTCACGGCCGATCAGAGCAACCACTAGCGGTCGCTCTTAGCGCCGCTGTACAGGCGCTCATCTGCTGTTACCTGGTGCTAGTAGTGAATCAGCCTGTAAGTCAACTCTGGGTGCACATTTGAATTGCAGCCTGCGTCTTGACCTTTTTAATTTTAACACACAAAAAAGTGCAATAAGAAACATTTGTTCTATTTTTTTCTAAAAATCTTACCAGCACATGTGATGGGGCATTTATAAAAGTGAGCTGCATCATTTTTCCAATGGGTAAGAATACATGTTAAAAGTTTGCCATCAGATGCAGCCTATAAACAACAAATTGTTTAGCAAACCCCATAGAGGTGCTGTTTCTAAACGTTCATAGAAATATTCTTATCTCATTGGAAAAATGATGCACCTCATCTGTAAAATATCATGCGTACAGGTGATTTTTTTTAGGACATATTAGATTAAAACATTTTTATTGCTTTTTTTTGTGTTTTAAAATTAAAAGGAACAAAGGAGGGGTGGCAGCCGCTCAGACCATTTTATAACTAACCTGGGAGGTGCACGTTAGCAGGGCAATTAGGATACAAAAGTCTTAAAGGGGCCACAGCACTCAACCCTGTTAGCTTGCAGGCCAGCCAATAATCTGTCTCTAAACTTAGTTAAAGTCCTAAAGCAGTCCTAAAATTAAAAAAGTTTAAAATTAAAAGGCTCACCGAGATGCTGTTCACAACTGTGCAGCCTGAGTTAAACTTAGGATACGGGTGCCGCCATCTTGACTCAGAAGCATCACACTTACTGAGGAGAGGAGAGTGGGATAAGGTACAGAGGGTGGGTTATAGCTGTGCTTTTCTCAGACAGAGCAGAGCTGGGGTCAGGTAAAGGTCAGCAGTCCCAGAATGCAGAGCAGCACAGTCAGGAGGCACTTCCTGTTTGCAGGCTGCCTGATAAGATGGCGGCTTCCATAAGCCGCCATCTTGGATGTTTAAAAGCTCATAACATGCAGTAGATGCAGGTAGGATGATTTTTAATGTGACCAATCTGTATGTACAGGGTGTGGGAAACATATAAGAGAGACTCTTGTTCAGAGTGAAGGTCCGCTTTAATCCGGCCCTGATCCCGCAGATTCCTGTGAAAAGCTGCCCACATGGGCACTTTCACATGTACTTTGACTGCACTGCGCAAAATCCCTGCCAGCATTATCCAAAGGGCGCAGCGCTAGTGATTCCACCCCATGTGAGTGGAGAGCACTAGCGCTGACACCCTCCACGCGCTGCCCACCAGCAGGGGCGCTCGCTCGAAAGGGCCCTGCAATTACTATAGTGTAAAACCAGCCTAAAACTTTAGCACATGAACAATTAAGTTGAGATTTCCAGACAGATATCTAAAGCTGACCTTAAACCGGACCTTCACCATGATTTATTGAAAAGCCCAAACCCTTATAAAACAATTCCCCAGCATCTAAAATTAATATATTTTCAGTTTTTAGTCACTTACTTATTATTCTTTCTCCCACTGGGCTGCAACTCTGTTCAGGACTTTAGGATACGGTCACCACCATCTTGACTCAGAAGCATCACACTTATTGAGGAGAGGAGAGTGGGATAAAGTACAGGGGTGTGGGTTATAGCTGTGCTTTGCTCAGACAGAGCAGAGCTGGGGTCAGCAAAAGGTCAGCAATCCCAGAATGCAAAGCAGCACAGTCAGAAGGCACTTCCTGTTTGCAGGCTGCCTGATGTTCCATGAGCCGCCATCTTGGATGTTTAATGGCTCATAACATGCAGTAGATGCAGGTAGGATGATTTATAATTAATGTGAGCAATCTGTTTGTACGGGGTGTGGGAAACATATAAGATAGAATCTTATTCAGAGTGAAGGACCGCTTTAACACTCTTGTCAGTAGACATAAACTTTTAATAGTGTGTGTGAAAATTGTATTGCTGTATATTTACTTACTGAACAGTGAAAACCATAAGCTGATAATCAATCATCTGTCAGGTAAAAATCCTGTGTACGCTCAAGAATGTTGAGTGTTGTGAACGCACTTACAGTCGGCCTGATTCAGAGCCTGTCTTACACACATTCCTGTCAGAGTGAATGACGTCAAAGGACAGAATTCAGTATCTTTTCCGTGTCGGGTGATTCAGAGCCTTGATTTTTTGGCCAAGTTGTCCTTCTTACGGGAAATTGTGGTATGTGTATGTCAAACTGAGTGTTCGCTGTATAAATACGGCTCAAGGTATCCATGCAGGGCCGGCGTCAGCACCCGGCAAGGCGGGGCAGCTGCAGGGGGCCCCTGCCCTCTGGGGGGGTGACAGGGCCAGACTTTGGAGTGTGCAACAGCAGACTGAGAGGGCACCGCCACAGCTGATGCCCACATCTCCTCGTGTAGCTGGGTTGCACACAACGGGGCGTCTCGATTTAGATTCTAGGGGAGGAAGTGCTGGGTTTTAATCTGCTTTTAAGTTGCCCACCCCAGCTGATTTTCTATCCCTGGAGCATCCCAATCTGTGATACCGCTTTACAGGGACATCTCAATTTGGGATGCCCCTGTTTGCGAAGGAACCTCCCTGGTTTGGCTGTTACCTATAACTGGCGATCCCACAATGCATTCACTAGTTTGAGGAAAGTAATGAACAAGGGGGGATTTCACACACATATCCAAAACCAGAAGAATCTAAATTCGTTTAGACTCCGAGGTCAGGTTTAAAGGGGTTTGGTGCGCTTCAAAGTAGACTAAAACTAGCTAAAAAGCTTCCCCGTGTCCCAGTTTGTTTAGTTCCACATTGCTCCTCCTTGTAGCCATTGAAATGTGTGGGAGAGCGACACTGAGCGAAAGGTAATGATGCTCCGGAAGCTAGAGCACCGGCGCTATACGCTGAGCCGCCTGTAATAATACATCGGACGCTACATGTCGCTGTTAGAGTCGCTCACCAGATTCGCTTTTAGAAATGTGGTTTTGTTTACAGCGCCCGGTGTTCACCAGACGCTGCCTGTGGCTACGAGGCACTGCCTGGCGTACACTAAAGAAGAAAGAATCACATAGCTACCAAATTCAGGGTGGGAAAGAGGGACATTTGTTAAATTAGGCCACGCCCCCTTATTGAGGGATAGATAGGAGATAGATTGTAACAGTTAAAACAATATAAACACTTTGAATAGGCAAATGAATGATTTATTGATGCAGATCTGCATGTTACACCTCAATAAGAGACAAAGGAGAAGAACAAGGGACAGGGGGACACAGACTCAAGTCAATTTGGGATGCCCCTGTTTGTGAAAGAACCACCCTGGTTTGGCTGTTAACTGGCGATCCCACAGTGCATTCATCAGTTGAGGAAAGTAATGAACAAAGGGGGGGTGTCACACACGTATCCAAAATCAGAAGAATCTAGATTCGTTTAGACTCCAAGGTCAGGTTTAAAGGGGTTTGGTGAGCTTCAAATTTGACCAAATAGCAGGATCCTTAGGGGGCATCCAAATTTGGGACGTCCCTCCGTGATGTGATGCGACTCTTCACCACAAAGGAGCCCACTGAGACCATGCCGCCCAAGGGCCCACATAAACCTGTTACCCACCTTACCCAATTGTGTATTATTAGTGGGGTGTTGCAGGAGTGATATATCTTGTGGGTCACGTACTTTCCAGAACTTAGACATACCCTCAGTTGCCTGGATATCGATCAGATGATCAATCAGCAGGTGTTCGAACTGACCCGGCTGAACCGCCTTTCTCTTGAGAAGCTTTACTCACAGTTGCGGCCATGGTTGGCCCCCGCCACAAGAAAGGGGCATGCAATTGGAGGTATGACCAAATTGCTTGGCTGCTTTTTAGTGAATGTCTCCTTCCAGAGGCTAGGATCACTGTCAGTTGACATGTCCCAGCCTTCGCTGAGCTGTGCCCTGATTACATTTCTCAATGGCATGGCTGTCCTGCAGGAGAAATACATATTTTTTCCTGACTGCATGGCAGCCTGGAACATGGTGAGGTTGGGCTTTTTTCAAATAGCAAATATGCCAAGTGTCATGAGCCCCATCGATTGTACGTATGTGGCCCTGGTTCCCCCAGCTACTCAGGAGTATATGTCTCGGTATGTTCAGTTTCCTTGATTTATTACTATAGATGTATGAAGACATATGGTTATACTACATAACTCCCAACTATCCCTGATTTGGAGGGACTGTCCCTATTTTGAGTCTGTGTCCCCCTGTCCCTCGTTCTTCTCCTTTGTCTCTTATTGAAGTGCAAAAATGCAGATCTGCATTCATTTGCCTATTCAAAGTGTTTATATTGTTTTAACTGTTACAATCTATCTCCTATCCATCCCCCAATGAGGGGGCGTGGCCTAATTTAACAAATGCCCCTCTTTCCCACTCTGAAAAGTTGGTAGCTATGTAATTCTTTCTTCTTTATTGTAGATATGCAGATAAGGTAGGTGACTTTACCACTACGGGGGTTATTTAAGAAGGGATAGCGCCAGGTAGTGCATTGTAGCGGCAGGTAGCGCCTGGTGAATGTCGGGCGCTGTACACAAAACCACATTTATGAAAGCTCACTGTCGCTCTCCCATATATTTCAATGGCCGTTCATTTGCTTGTGTTTTAAACATCATGGTTTTTTTTTTTTTGCTCAAATCATCGTGTGACCTCTCCTGGCTGCAAACGAACACTTTTAGAAACTTTTTTGACTTTTTATATTTTTATTGTCATTACAGGTCTGGAACTAAAGTGTTATTGTCCCAGTGTGATAACAATGACATTCCATGTGTTTTCGCTTTGTTACTGGTTGATATGTGTTCAAAAACAGACTTTAATCACACAGCATCTGGCCCTCTATGCTACAGCCAGGGTCGTCGTCAGCACCCAGAAACCCTGTCAACTGCCAAGGGCCTCCACCCCCCAGGGGGCCCCACTGACAGCTGGCACAATGTGGTTAAAGAACATTTTTTGCTCCTAACATTGCATCAGGCCCCTGCGCTGCCTCCAGTTCTGCCCCATTTATCCATGTCACCCCAGCTCAGCCCCATTCATCCATGTACCCTCAGTTCTGCCCCATCCATCCATGCTCCCCCAGTTCTGCCCCATTTATCCCTGTCCCCTTCGCTCTGCCCCAGAGCCCTGTCCCCTCAGTTCTGTTACATTCACCCCTCAACCCTCAGCTCTTCCCCATCCGTTCAGCTCTACGCCTCTCCATCTGTGTCCTCCCAGCTTTGCCCATCTACCCCTCTTCCTTCTAGATCTGCCAGTCTATCCATCTTTCTTCCAGCTCTTCCAGTCTACCCCCCCCCACCAGCTATACCTCTGTGCTTTTCATGTTGCCCATCCATCCCTCTTCCTCCCAGCTATCTCTCCATCCATCCATTCCTGCCCTTCCTGTTTTGTCCATCCCTCCATGTCCTCCTCAATACTCTGCCCATTCCTGTGGGGCCAAACTAAAAAACAGCTTCAACAGGGGGTTGGAGGATAAGCAGCCCTTCTTAGTTTTGCCACCGCAAAGGTGCCCACTGAGACCATGCCGCCCAAGGGCCCACATAAACCTGGAGCCGGCCCTGGTTACAGTGCCCAGATTTAGAGTGCTGACGCTGTGTGTGTGTGTCCTTTTTTGATAAATATGGTGTGGAGCGCCGTGAGTCGGTCACACTGAGCTGGCGCTACCTTTTGCTCCCTGCAGAGCTGTGTGTTAGAGCGCCAAACATACATCACATTCATCAATGCGGGCCAGGTTACTACAGCGACAGAGGCGCTCTGTTGCAGCACCCGATATCCGCTTACAGCTCTAATCGCTGCTATACAGATGCTCATGTGCCGATACCTGGCGTTAGTAGTGAATCAGCCTCCACGACAACTTGACGAACAATCAAGGGGGAGATTTCCAGACGACAATTGTTGCTAACTTTAGAACACTTTGAAGCAGACATAAAGTGTGAGTGTGAAAGGTGTTTGAATCTTTAGCTAGTTAACCAACCAAGCAAAACCACAACCACAAAATGCTCCCCTATTGTCCAGATACCTGTCAGTTAACATTCCTGTCTACTTCCGTGAAAGGGGCCGTGTCCATGTGAAGAAGGCCGATGCTGCCCCTTGTTATGTCAGCCGCTGAGCCATCACACTGGGTGGTACAGGGTCTGTACGGCGGAGGTGCGCTGGTCCTGCCGCCAATGCATATCCAAATGTTTTTGGTGGCAATTATTACATTTGTTGCACTTAGTTTGCCATTAGCACTTTTTTTTTTTTTTATAGATTTCTGTTGGGTTTTTGTGTTTTTTGGGGGGTGGGGGGAATTTTAGTTACTCTTTAGAATTTTCTTTAGACCCATTTATTTCAACTAGGCATTATTTTTTATTTACTGTTTAATATATAGTGCAGGGAGTTTGCTATTTAATCAAATGTAGATAACTTTTTTTTTTTAATTTTTTTTGCAAACAGCATTTTATTTTTTGGTCTAGCTTGAAAGAGGAACAAAACTCCAAAAATCTCACTTTCTCGGTTGTTCCTTCATGGTAGGACATCCCGAGTTGGGATGCCCCGCTGTGTGTATCCTCAGGATAATCTAATAGCTCTGCCTGGTTCCCACGTGGGCACCGCTCAGCCAAGAAGTGATGCTCATTTGATGTAGATTTTTTTTGCTACACTGACGCCTTAATGGAATGAGCACTGCGACCGCATCCCCGCTCACCTCTAGCTGTGGGCCTGCCGACGCTGGCCATTCTACATGCCCCAGATGCTGGGGATGCGGGCGCAACGAGGGCTCTGGGAAGAGGTGAGTGGTTTGTGGCGATCCAGGGGGTTTCACACAGCTGGGCATCCCAATTCAGGATTAGGATAGTTCTAAAAGTTGTGTGCACTTTTACTGGCTTCTCTTTTGGCTTCTTACAAAAAGAGAACTGTAATATTCAGCATTGCTTGGAGTTGTGTGTATCTTCCTAGAGTTTTTGGAGTTCTAGGTATAGTGTTGGGGTGAATATGACCAGCACACTCCTATTGATTTATATGTATTCATTTATTGCTTTTCAGCTTTGCTATTCAGTTGCTTGTTATTCTACTTTCAGGTTTCGATTTCCTGCAATGCCACTTTCTGAAAACATTCAGACATGACTATACTTAGCAAGAAGTGTACAGCAAAAAATATGCGACGATTTTGCCTCGCCTTTTCTGGAGGCACAATTTTTTGTTTGCATTTTTATAAAAGTGGTTTATAAAAAAGGTAAGTTGTAAGAAACGGCAAATACGGAGGTTTGTGCTAATTATTTGGTGAAGCAAGGGGCATTTCAGTCGGATTTTTAATTTAAAAACACAAAAAAGTGCAATGAAAAATATTGTTTGTTTTTTCTTAGTCACATGTACATGCGATGAACCATTTATACAGATGGGGTTCATAATTTTTTTTTAATGAGGTAAGGATATTTATGTATGAATTTGGAAATAACAGAACCCTGTGGGCTATGGGGAAAATGATTTAAACATTTATATGTATAGCCTATAGGGTGCAAACGTAACCCCCTTAACGGTCTGTGGGGATCATGCTAATTATTTGGTGAAGCCAGCGTGACTGCTGTTGTGCAGGGCGGTCAGGATGAAAACTTCACCCAGGTTTCAATTTACACCCAAATATGCGCCTAGATTTTAACTTGCATCACTAAATAATTAGCATGACCCCACCACTGAAGGTCATGCAAATCATTTGGCAAAGCAAGGTGCACATTGGGGGTCATGCTAATTATTTGGTGAAGCCAATGTGACTTCTAGTGTGCATTGCGATGTCGATCGCAACCTGCATCCTACAACCTGAGCTTTTTAGCATTTAGACACAAAAAAATAGAAAAAAAAATTAAAATTCTATACTTACCTTACCGGTAATTTTCTTTCCTGGCGCATTCTCCATGACGTTATACAAAAGGTTACATGTCCACCCGTTTAACACTGCTAGAACTGTAGCTTCCTATGCTTTTTCTAACCCTTCCTAAAATTCCCGTAACTCATCATCCATGGCTGTGGTGTATGACACAATGGAGAATGTGCCAGGAAAGGAAAATTCTTGGTAAGCTAAGTATAGAATTTTCCTGGAGCCTCCATGATGTCACCCCTTAGTATGACACCATGGAGGCGGCAGGAAAATTTTACTATCGCCCACTGGAACTTTCTTATATTCCAGTGCGCCCAATGTACCATCGGTATCATAGCTGCAAGAGTTCCGAGGATTTTCATACAACTTCTGGCCAACATATGTATCTTACGCATGGAATCTTCCACCTGACCTATGATCATCAAATTTCCTTCTCTGGAAGGGATATCGAGGCCTGTACTGCATTGAAGACTGCCCCTATATAGGTTAGAACGTAGGTGTTAGCTGGTTCTTTTCCTCGTTTATTAAACAACCAAAATATCTCAAGCTTTTCAACATAATCTCCTTCTGCTGTATCAACAGTTGTCTGTCCTCTGCTACGAGCAGTAAGTCGTCTAGATAGTGAAACAGACACAGAGTTCTCAAAAGAGCCACTACTGCTTAAAAATATTATGGAAAAGGCAGAGCGGCCAAACAGAAGTGTGCAAAACTGCAGATAACGACCTTTCACTGCAAATCTCAAGAGTATTTGATGACCCCTGCTTATTGGAATGTGTAAATAGGTGTCCTTTAGGTCGACTGAGAGAAGTATATTATTTTCTCTTATCGCCAGGGCTATCGACTGTAACAACTCTATACGGAATTGATGTACCCTGATTCTTCTGTTCAAGCCACTTGAATCTATAAGTGGCCTGAAACTGCCCGTCTTCTTAAGGACAAGAAGGATATTTAAAAAATATGCTCTTCTTCCCCTTCTGGGACCACTCCCCCTGCTGAATTATTAAGCAAACATACGTTGTTAGAGCTAGCGGCTGATTTAAAATGCGTGGTATCCTTGTCTCTGTAAAGTGTGTCGACGAAGGTCTTATCTTGATATAGTTCTCAGCACCCATTTGTCTTGTATTCTTGCAACCCAGAAAGGAGAAAAATCTTAATCTTAGGTCCTGGACCTGCCTTTAGTCAAAATAACTCATGCCGTTCCTGTTTGGTTGATGGGGTTATCCTCTTTCCTCCTCTAGCTGGGGTTGTGTGACCTGACCTCCAATTCCTAAAAAATGGTCCTTTGGACCCAAACGGTCTGGTATCCCTTGATTTGTTTTGATCAAATCTACCGTCCGGTCTTGTCACCTTTCACCTTCTTGGGGGGGGGGGGGGGGGAGGCCTGATTTCCCTCCAGTTACCACCAAAATGTCCTTATCTAACTAATGACCCTCCATTAAATAGTATTTTGGCCCAATTTTGCTTTGAAATTGGGTCCACTGCACAGGCCTTTTGGCTACAACGAAAAAATCAAATCTACCTCCGGCCAAAGGTTGACTGCCAGCCTCTTCCAGAGTCACCTGGGTCAATGCTTCTGTTTCCACTCTCTGTTCTCTAGCCTTCATTTCTTCCCTGATTGCCCTCCTCATGGCATCATACTTAACATCAGAGGGTCCAGGTTGTGCTGTGCATTCTCACCATCAACTACAGCACTCCTTTTTCCCAGGCGTTGCCTCATCATCGCAAGCCCAACACACTCTTATTTGTTCTGCCTTGTTCTTCTCAGAGTTGATCTCTCAAGGGTTGACAGTCTTCGAAAAGAAGATCTGGATCTTGACCTGCACCGTCTTCCCTCCAAATGGCGTCTGTGCCTGGAATGTAGGTGACTATCAATACGCATCTGGTTCTAGATGGGGATCTTGACAAGTCTATGCCTGAAGTCTACATGACTCCCAAAGCATAGCGGGTCATGCTAAATATTTGGTAAAGCCAGTATGACTTGCAGTGTGCATTGCAACCTGCGCCCAATGAGCTTTTTAGCGATATAACACATAAAAAAGTGCATAAAAAAGTATTTGTTCGACATTTCCCCCCCAAAAACCATCTGTACATGTGATGGCACATTTTTATAGTTTAGGTAAATTATTTTTCCAAAGATGTAAGGATATATATTTAAGGATTGGAAATAACAGCACCCTATGGGCTATGCTAAAGATTTCACATTTTTTTCTGCAAAGCCCATAGAGTGCTGTTGTTCCCAAACTTAAAAACAAATACCCTTACCTTATAGGAAAATGATGCGCTCCACCTGTAAAAATGCCCCATTACAGGTACAGGGAATTTGTTTGGGAAAAAAAGGTTGAAAAAATATTTTTTAAAAGCTAAAATGCTGCCCACGATGCAGGTTACAATCCACAATGCACAATGCAATTTAAAAGCAATAGAAAATGTTTCTTTCAGTTTTTCTCCAAAAATATGAGATACATAATTTTCCAATGAAGTAAGGATATTTATTTTAGAAATACCAGCACCCTATGGGGTAAAAAAACACCACATTTTAACATATCCCAGATTAAAAAAAATCCCACCTTCATTGGTAAAATGATGGACCTCACCAAGTACAGGTGATATTTGGGGAAAATTAAAACAAACCTTTTTTTTGGACTATCTGAGAGTCACGCTATATATTTTCTAATGTAGGTTTAACTTAGGGTGCACTTTTGGGTGTGAACTGAAACACACATCTTGGTAAGCTTTTACTTTAATACACAAAAAAAGCAATAAAAATGTTTGTGCTAATTTTCCCAAAAAATCACTTCCCCCTGCGATGAGGCACATCATTTACAGACTGATTCATTACTAGTGCCAGGTATCGGCAGATGAGCGCCTGTACAGAGGCGCTAAGAGCGACCGCTAGTATATATGTGATCGGCTATCGGGCGCTGTAAGTAACATTCGCTGTAGTACCCTGGCCGGCATTGATGAATGAGATGTATGTTGGGCGTTCTAACACCAGTACAGTGTTGCAGCGAGTGAAAGGTAGCGCCAGCTCAGTGCGACTGACTCTCAGCGCTTCACACCATATTCAACAAAAAAACACACACAGCATCGGCGCTCTAAATGCGGTCGCTATAGCATAGAGTGCCAAACGCTGTGTGATTCGGCAGGCTGTTTCATTACTAGCGCTAGCTATCGGCAGATAAGCGCCTGTACAGAGGCCGCTAGTATATGATGTGATCGGCTATCGAGTGCTGTAACAGAGCCCCTCAGTCGCTCTAGTAACCTGGCCGGCATTGATGAATGAGATGTATGTTGGGCTTTCTAACAACAGTACAACGTTGCAGGGAGCAAAAGGTAGCACCAGCTCCTTGCGACCTACTCTCAGCGACTAACACCATATTCAACAAAAAACCAGGCTCACACAGCGTCAGCGCTCAAATTTGGTTCACTGTAGCATACAGCGCCAGGCGCTGTGTGATTAAAGTGATTTTTTGGACACATCCACCAGTAACAAAGCGAAAAAACATGGAATGACATTGTAATACTGTGACATTAACACTTTAGTGCCAGACCTGTTAGAACAATTCTGCATAAAATTGAAAAAAAAACAAAATATTTTCAAAAATATATAATGACAAGCTAGGAGAGATCTAATATTTTTTTGAGAGAAAAAAAAAATTAAAAATGGGATCATAAGGAACGACCATTAAAATGTATGGGAGAGCGAACGGTAGCGACATGTCTTACCTGTCGCTCTGGAAGCTAGAGCGCCAGCACTATACGCTGAGTCGTCTGTAATGATGAATCGTATGCTACATGACGCTGTTCCAGCCGCTCAACGGAATTGCTTTCATAAATGTGGTTTCCCGTACAGCGCCCAGCGTTTACCAGATGCTGCCAGACACTACGAAGCACTACCTGCCACTAGAGCTTCATGAATAAACCCCAAAGTCTGTTTTTGAACTGATATCCACCAGTAACAAAGCAAAAACACATGAAATGACATTGTTTTAACACTGTGACATTAACACTTTAGTGCCAGGCCTGTAATGACAATTCTGCATAAAAATATAAAAAGTCAAAAAAGTTACTAAAAATGTTTTTGTTTGCAGCCAGGTGAGGTCACACAATGATTTGAGCAAAAATATAAAAATAAAAAATATCAAACACACTGTTTAAACACAAGCGAATGAATGGCCATTGAAGTGTATGGGAGAGCGACACTAAGCGAAAAGGTAATACCTGACCCTAGAGCGCCAGCGCTATACGCTGAGCTGCCTGTAATAATACATGTGGCGGTACATTGCGCAGTTAGAGGGGCTCACCAGATTCGCTTTCAGAAATGTGGTTTTGCGTACAGCGCCCGGCGTTCACCAGATGCTGTCTGCTAGAGATGAGCGAACTTCTTGAAAGTTCGATTCGGGCGATTCGCCGAATTTCCCCAAGAAATTCGGGTTCGCCCGAATCGAACTTTCACGAATCGCTCATCTGAAAAAAAAAAATGCCGGCATGGTGGGAGCGGGCAGGCCGGCTACGCCTGTCAGCGGGCGCGGCCCGCTGACAGGCGTAGCCGGCCTGCCCGCTCCCACCATGCCGGCATTTTTTTTTTTTATTTCAGGGAAAATTCGATCGGCACGAACAAAACAAAATTCGGGTTCGTGTCGAATCGAATTTTCCCTGAAATTCGGAGCGAATTCCGGTTCGTCCGAACCGGTTCGCTCATCCCTACTGTCTGCCGCTACAAGGCGCTACCTGGCTCTATCCCTTCTTAAGTAACCCCCTAGTGAACATAAACAGGGATAACATAGGCCTGGCTTCTCAAAAGCTTGAGATTTCAGCGTATGGAAAATTTGCATGTCATGCATTGGCCATTTTACATTCGGATAGTATTCCGGCTCTAGCATTTTAATGAAAAATGGGTTCCCACATTAATTTGTCTCTGAACCCAAATATGATAGATGATAGAATCCTGCCAATAAATCCATAAGACTCCTCAAAACCTGACCTCCATAAGGACCCCAAATGTTTAGCGAGTCCATCCAGAGCAACCTTAGAAAGTTGGAATGATATTTATATTTTCAGGTTTGGATGCAAAAGCTCTAGTCATGTCTAGAAACTGGTGAAAGTTCAGAGCTTGTACTGGGTTCCCCTCCAAAGTTATGCCACATTTTCATTATAGCCATATGCGTAAATGATCCAGGGAAAGTTTCAAGCAATCCCCTCCCCTGGGGTGTGACAAAGCATTAAAAAGAATCACATACAAGGGAGTCCGGTTCTTGATTGTGGTGTGTCCAGCTCAACTCTTTCCAACCCCCGGAAGCTGAAGATTTTATACCAAGAATGGAACTATAATTTGGCAATTATAAATTCCTAATGTTTGTTCATTAATTGTACTAACCCATAGATTGTAAGACCGATTGTACCTAATCTTTTACAAAGTTTTTATTGGTGGTTTGCAGAATAGTAGCGCATACAAGATAAGCACAAACAAGGTTCTAGGCACACAGGAATAAAATAAACATTACATATTCATGCAGATGTTTCAAAACATGGTTTTCACCAGTGATATTATCTGAAATTTAAAAAAACATCTATGAGGATTCAGCAAAGAAGATTATTCTAAACGGTGTGAGGTCTGGCACAGCCACAGAAGGTAAGTATGTGACCGTCCATATAGAAACATGGAAAAGAAAAACTTTATGATTAACTGAATACTCTTAAAATACTATCATGGTGGCATCTAATAATTTTACAGATAGACCTTAAGGCGATAGTGGTAGTATGTGCAAACATTTTTAAGGGTACGACAGACAAACAGTAGGGTAGTGGGGTGGGGATGTGGGGGAGAGGGAAGGTATAAAGAGGTAGGTGGGTCTAGAGGATTAAAAATAGTCAATCCACTAAAGAGGCTCAGGCGGGTCAGGTAAAAGTGTTCTAAACTGGAAATATGGGATCGGACTGTCCTTTGGGTATGCTTATATGGTCCAGCCATGGGTTCCATACTTCAAGAAACTGGTCATATTGGTCCTTATGTATCGCAGTGATTTTTTCATTACACATAATGTTCGAAATTCTGTTTTGTATTTCCGTCCAGGGTAAGGTGCGGAGTTTCCAATTTTTCGCTATAGTGAGTCTGACAGCCGAGAAGACATGCTGGGCCAGTCTCCATTGGGTCTTAGTATATGTGTTAGTTTTAAGTGAAAGAAGTGCTTCCCAGGGATCCTTAATACGATTGTACCTAATCTATTGTATGATTGTGAAAGTGTATCTTACCATATAGTATAACAAGGGTGAACGACTCCCAATGAACTTTATTCTAAGTGCTCCGTGGTTCCTTTGATCAGACTATCTTAGGGGTAAGTGTAGGTCAGAATCAGTGTGAATTGCCAGTGAACAACCTTACAAAAGGGAAATGCACTACCTTACAAGTCTGGTGTGCTCACTTATAAATCCAAATGCATCAACAAAAGAAGGGGGTGTGGACCAATTGCCACACCTGCCTCCCACGGGAAGCACCACAACTAGGGATGAGCGAAGCGATCCGGACGAACCCGGATTCGATCCGAATTTCAGGAAAAATTCGATTCGGATCGAATCCGAATTTCCCCGCGATTCGATCACTCGAAGTTTTCCTTTAACATCCATTCATTTACATTACAGGCATTCTAAGATGGCGGACGGGACATGTCTGGACATGTATCCCGCGCCAGTGCAAGCTGGGGCAGTCACATGCAGCCTATCAGCAGCCAGCAAGCCCGGTGACGTCACACAGCGGTATTTAACGGCGGCCATCTTGCTTTTCCTCATTTCTCTATTGCATTCGTGACAGACAGACAGAACGCTGTGTAGCTGAGGCAGTTAGACAGGCTGGAGACAGGGACAGACAGGGACAGGCTGGAGACAGGCAGGAGACAGGCAGGAGACAGACAGGAGACAGACAGAAAGCCAGGGAAAGGTAGGAAAAACGGAGCTGGCTGACAGGGAGATTTTTTTTTTTTCATCCAGCCTTTGTTAGCGTTTTCAGGCTGCTTATAGTAACTAACTGTGCATATATACTGAACTGATCTTAAGTCTGCTGTGAGGCATCCCATTCTGTGACTAAAGCAGCCTCTGTTTAAGACCATATAAGCATTTGCTCTTATCATATTTGAAATTAGGCCTGATAAAGACACTTTTGCTGGCCAAAGCACTACTGGACCCTGCCAGCTCGATTCCTGCCCGGGGCATCCCATTCTGTGACTACAGCAGCCTCTGTTTAAGACCATATAAGCATTTGCTCTTATCATATTTGAAATTAGCCTGATAAAGACACTTTTGCTGGCCAAAGCACTACTGGACCCTGCCAGCTCGATTCCTGCCCGGGGCATCCCATTCTGTGACTAAAGCAGCCTCTGTTTAAGACCATATAAGCATTTGCTCTTATCATATTTGAAATTAGCCTGATAAAGACACTTTTGCTGGCCAAAGCCCTACTGGACCCTGCCAGGTCGATTCCTGCCCAGGGCATCCCATTCTGTGACTAAAGCAGCCTCTGTTTAAGACCATATAAGCATTTGCTCTTATCATATTTGAAATTAGGCCTGATAAAGACACTTTTGCTGGCCAAAGCCCTACTGGACCCTGCCAGCTCGATTCCTGCCCGGGGCATCCCATTCTGTGACTACAGCAGCCTCTGTTTAAGACCATATAAGCATTTGCTCTTATCATATTTGAAATTAGCCTGATAAAGACACTTTTGCTGGCCAAAGCACTACTGGACCCTGCCAGCTCGATTCCTGCCCGGGGCATCCCATTCTGTGACTAAAGCAGCCTCTGTTTAAGACCATATAAGCATTTGCTCTTATCATATTTGAAATTAGGCCTGATAAAGACACTTTTGCTGGCCAAAGCACTACTGGACCCTGCCAGCTCGATTCCTGCCCGGGGCATCCCATTCTGTGACTACAGCAGCCTCTGTTTAAGACCATATAAGCATTTGCTCTTATCATATTTGAAATTAGCCTGATAAAGACACTTTTGCTGGCCAAAGCACTACTGGACCCTGCCAGCTCGATTCCTGCCCGGGGCATCCCATTCTGTGACTAAAGCAGCCTCTGTTTAAGACCATATAAGCATTTGCTCTTATCATATTTGAAATTAGCTTGATAAAGACACTTTTGCTGGCCAAAGCCCTACTGGACCCTGCCAGGTCGATTCCTGCCCAGGGCATCCCATTCTGTGACTAAAGCAGCCTCTGTTTAAGACCATATAAGCATTTGCTCTTATCATATTTGAAATTAGGCCTGATAAAGACACTTTTGCTGGCCAAAGCCCTACTGGACCCTGCCAGCTCGATTCCTGCCCGGGGCATCCCATTCTGTGACTACAGCAGCCTCTGTTTAAGACCATATAAGCATTTGCTCTTATCATATTTGAAATTAGCCTGATAAAGACACTTTTGCTGGCCAAAGCACTACTGGACCCTGCCAGCTCGATTCCTGCCCGGGGCATCCCATTCTGTGACTAAAGCAGCCTCTGTTTAAGACCATATAAGCATTTGCTCTTATCATATTTGAAATTAGGCCTGATAAAGACACTTTTGCTGGCCAAAGCCCTACTGGACCCTGCCAGCTCGATTCCTGCCCGGGGCATCCCATTCTGTGACTACAGCAGCCTCTGTTTAAGACCATATAAGCATTTGCTCTTATCATATTTGAAATTAGCCTGATAAAGACACTTTTGCTGGCCAAAGCACTACTGGACCCTGCCAGCTCGATTCCTGCCCGGGGCATCCCATTCTGTGACTAAAGCAGCCTCTGTTTAAGACCATATAAGCATTTGCTCTTATCATATTTGAAATTAGCCTGATAAAGACACTTTTGCTGGCCAAAGCCCTACTGGACCCTGCCAGGTCGATTCCTGCCCAGGGCATCCCATTCTGTGACTAAAGCAGCCTCTGTTTAAGACCATATAAGCATTTGCTCTTATCATATTTGAAATTAGGCCTGATAAAGACACTTTTGCTGGCCAAAGCCCTACTGGACCCTGCCAGCTCGATTCCTGCCCGGGGCATCCCATTCTGTGACTACAGCAGCCTCTGTTTAAGACCATATAAGCATTTGCTCTTATCATATTTGAAATTAGCCTGATAAAGACACTTTTGCTGGCCAAAGCACTACTGGACCCTGCCAGCTCGATTCCTGCCCGGGGCATCCCATTCTGTGACTAAAGCAGCCTCTGTTTAAGACCATATAAGCATTTGCTCTTATCATATTTGAAATTAGCCTGATAAAGACACTTTTGCTGGCCAAAGCCCTACTGGACCCTGCCAGCTCGAATTCCGGCCCGGGGCATCCCGTTCTGTGACTACAGCAGCCTCTGTTTAAGACCATATAAGCATTTGCTCTTATCATATTTGAAATTAGGCCTGATAAAGACACTTTTGCTGGCCAAAGCACTACTGGACCCTGCCAGGTCGATTCCTGCCCAGGGCATCCCATTCTGTGACTAAAGCAGCCTCTGTTTAAGACCATATAAGCATTTGCTCTTATCATATTTGAAATTAGGCCTGATAAAGACACTTTTGCTGGCCAAAGCCCTACTGGACCCTGCCAGGTCGATTCCTGCCCAGGGCATCCCATTCTGTGACTAAAGCAGCCTCTGTTTAAGACCATATAAGCATTTGCTCTTATCATATTTGAAATTAGCCTGATAAAGACACTTTTGCTGGCCAAAGCACTACTGGACCCTGCCAGCTCGATTCCTGCCCGGGGCATCCCATTCTGTGACTAAAGCAGCCTCTGTTTAAGACCATATAAGCATTTGCTCTTATCATATTTGAAATTAGGCCTGATAAAGACACTTTTGCTGGCCAAAGCACTACTGGACCCTGCCAGCTCGATTCCTGCCCGGGGCATCCCATTCTGTGACTACAGCAGCCTCTGTTTAAGACCATATAAGCATTTGCTCTTATCATATTTGAAATTAGCCTGATAAAGACACTTTTGCTGGCCAAAGCACTACTGGACCCTGCCAGCTCGATTCCTGCCTGGGGCATCCCATTCTGTGACTAAAGCAGCCTCTGTTTAAGACCATATAAGCATTTGCTCTTATCATATTTGAAATTAGCCTGATAAAGACACTTTTGCTGGCCAAAGCACTACTGGACCCTGCCAGCTCGATTCCTGCCCGGGGCATCCCATTCTGTGACTAAAGCAGCCTCTGTTTAAGACCATATAAGCATTTGCTCTTATCATATTTGAAATTAGCCTGATAAAGACACTTTTGCTGGCCAAAGCCCTACTGGACCCTGCCAGGTCGATTCCTGCCCAGGGCATCCCATTCTGTGACTAAAGCAGCCTCTGTTTAAGACCATATAAGCATTTGCTCTTATCATATTTGAAATTAGGCCTGATAAAGACACTTTTGCTGGCCAAAGCCCTACTGGACCCTGCCAGCTCGATTCCTGCCCGGGGCATCCCATTCTGTGACTACAGCAGCCTCTGTTTAAGACCATATAAGCATTTGCTCTTATCATATTTGAAATTAGCCTGATAAAGACACTTTTGCTGGCCAAAGCACTACTGGACCCTGCCAGCTCGATTCCTGCCCGGGGCATCCCATTCTGTGACTAAAGCAGCCTCTGTTTAAGACCATATAAGCATTTGCTCTTATTATATTTATATTATAAGACACTTTTGCTGGGCATAGGCTTACTGCTGCCTGCCAGGTGCACTTCTGTTGAGGCATCCCATTCTGTAACATAGCATACCCCTCTTTATTTACACTAAGCAGCTCTCTTATTTACACTAAGCAGGCCTGTTGGAGGCTGAGTGTTACTGCTCACTTTTGGTGTGCATTATATTCTGTTTTATATAGACCCACTGCTGCCTGGGGGTTCTTAAAATATCACCTACTACCACGCCAGTTAGACTATGTCGGGCAGACAAGTGCCTGGAAGTGAAAAGAGGAGTGGCAGAGGCCAAGATTCCGCAGGCAGAGCTCGCATCAGACTGGGGGCCAGTAGCAGCAGGAGTCACGCTGAGAGACCTAATCTGCCAGTATCTGCTAGCGGTCGGGTCTCCACCAGTAACGCATCTGCCGTGGTAGATTGGCTGACGCGCTCATCAACAACATCATCACAACTTACATCTGAGACCCCCAGTCTAGGGTCGGTAGGTTCCTCTGACACAACCCTGAGTTGGCATGCCCCGAGAGCAGTCCCTGTCCTCCCATTGCCTCTGTCCTACGCCGTTCCCTCCCCCAGCGACGTATCCTATGCTTTGGGTTCAGCTCCACTCTTTAGTGAGGAGGACGATCAGATACAGGAGGACAGTCAGCAGCTACTGCCCAGCCAAGAAATGGAGGTGGCTTCTTTAGCTAGGCAGACAAATAGTGATGTGGACAGTGTCGTGGGTGCTGCGAGCGTTCCAGCTCCTGCGCCAGACACTGTTGACGAATCCACGAACATCAGTGACGTACAGCCACAACCCGGTGATGATGATGATGATGACGATGAAGCCGATCGCACTTGGGAGCCGGGTGATGAAGGGGCTTCATCGTCATCATCAGGAGAAGAGGGGCGCAGGTTGCCCCGGAGTCAGCAGCTGAGGCAGCAAGGTGGTAGCAGTCAGCATGGGGGCACAATTCCAAAGGCTGGAGCCGGCCGGGGCCGGGGCCGGGGTAGAGCACCTGCTGTGCGGCAGTCTACCTTATCGGGAGGTAGTGGAGCAGGGGTTCCTGGAGTTGGCAACAGCAGCAGTGAATCAGTGAGGCCAGGGGGTGGGAAAAGTAGCTACTCGGCAGTGTGGCAGTTTTTCCTGAGGCATCCGCAGGAGGGTAACATGGCCACATGCAAGATATGTAGGCAAAAGGTGAAGCGTGGCCAGGGTCCAAATGTTGGCACCACGGCCCTGCGTCAACATATGATGCGTCACCATAAAACGACCTGGGAGAACCGAGGCTCCCAAGGGGTGGTCCAGTCTGCTTCCTCACCAAGTGAGCTCCCAATTTCTGCCAGCCAAGGCTCCAGCACCTCAGCCGAAGGCAGCTGTGCGTCACACCCATCCTCTGTCGCTCCTGCTCCTCCTCCTCCTCCTCCAAGTCATGCATCCCGCCAGCAATCCATCAGCGAAGCCATGTCCAAGAGACAGCAGTATGCGCCCACTCATCCTACGGCGCAGAAGCTGAATGTGCTCCTGTCCAAGTTGCTGGTGCTGCAGTCGCTCCCTTTTCAGGTGGTGGAATCTGCACCTTTCAGAGAACTGATGGCTTGTGCCGAGCCGAGGTGGAGAGTCCCAAGCCGTCATTTCTTTGCCAAGAAGGCAGTACCAGCGCTGCACACTTTTGTTGAACAGAAGGTGGGCCAGTCCTTGAGCCTGTCGGTGTGTAGCAAAATACATGGCAGCGCCGACATCTGGAGCTGTAACTACGGTCAGGGGCAGTACATGTCGTTTACGGCCCACTGGGTGAATGTGGTCCCTTTGCAGCAGCAACTTGGACAGGTCACGCCGCTTCGGCCTCCGCGCTCTCTGCCCATTGGGCCTGTGACACCGTGCGACTCGGCCTCCTCATCCTCCGCCATCTCCTCACCCTCCACTGTAGGCTCAAGTCTCAGTGCCCCTCCAGTCTACCATGTGTGCAGGGCACGGAGGTGTCACGCAGTGCTTCACATGGTTTGTCTTGGCGAACGGAGTCACACAGGGGAGGAACTGCTTAAATGTATTCATCAGGAAATCCAAACATGGCTTACTCCGAGAAAACTTAAAATGGGAATCATGGTTACCGACAATGGGAAGAACATTTTGTCTGCGCTGCGCCAAGGAAGCCTGACCCATGCCCCCTGCATGGCTCACGTCTTCAATCTGGTTGTCAAGCGGTTTCTGAAGTGTTCCCCCCATCTGCAGGACATCCTAACAACTTCACGGAAACTTTGCATGCACTTCAGCCACTCCTACACCGCCAAACACACCCTTCTTGAGCTACAGCGTCAGAATGGTATCCCCCAACATAGTCTGATTTGCGATGTTTCCACCCGTTGGAATTCCACCCTTCACATGTTGGACCGATTATATGAACAGAGAAAAGCCATCACGGATTTCCTGATGATCCAAGCAGATAGGGGGACTCCCCTGTGTAACTTCAATGTCAACCAGTGGCAGCTCATACGTGACACCTGCCGTTTGCTCAGGCCCTTTGAGGAAGCCACTTTATTTGTCAGTCGGCAGGATTACGGGATGAACGACGTGATTCCACTGCTTCATGTACTACAGCACATGTTGGAAACCATGGCTGGTCAGGGCACTGGAGACATGGCGTTTACATCTTACGGCCACATGAACCCCCTTGGAGCTGAACTGGAGGAGGAGGAGGAGGAAGAGGAGGAGGAGGAGTTGCCCAGCGAAACACAGTTTAGGCTTGGCGAAATGGCTGGTTTATCTAGTCAGCGGACAGGAGAGGAGGAGCAGGAGCAGCCAGAGGAGCTAGAGGTTTTTGAGGAAGGAGAGACAGAGGACCCGGGCACACCGTGGCAGTATGCAGTGGAGATGGAGACAGGTAGTCACTTGCGCAAATGGCACGAAGCATGCTCACGTGCTTGCGTAGTGACCCCAGAATTGTTTCCATCTGTCGGCGGGATGACTTCTGGCTGTCCACCTTATTGGACCCTCGCTTCCGGCACAAAATGGGGGCATTTTTTAAACCCACCGAGAGGGAGGACAAACTCAACTACTACAAAGACATTCTACGTAGGCAGTTGGCCGATGCCTATCTGCGCCATGGTCCATACTCTCGCAGGTCTGACTCGAGGGGACCTCTGCGCTCACCTTCCACTGCCATGGCCGCTGGGGGGGTTGGCAGCAGCAGCAGCAGAAGCTCCATCAGCAGCAGCAGCCTCAGTCTTCAGTCGCTAATGAGTAGCTTTCTACACCCGCATAGTGAGGCTACTCATGAGCAGCAGGAAGACCTGGAGCAGGACCTGAACCAGCAGGTCATGTCATACTTTGACATGACCATGCCAACACACCTTGAGGATCCGCTGGACTTCTGGGCAGCCAAACTTGATTTGTGGCCGCAACTAGCAGAGTTTGCCCTGGAAAAGCTGTCCTGCCCGGCAAGTAGCGTGCCATCTGAGCGGGTGTTTAGTGCGGCGGGGGCCATAGTTACGGCGAGGAGAACTCGTCTGTCAACTAAAAATGTGGAGAGACTCACCTTTGTCAAAATGAATCAGGGATGGATCAGCCAGGATTTCCACCCACCAATGCCTGATGCATGCGACTAGATTCAGCATGGTGCCACGTTTTACACTTTCCAAATGGTGCAAAACATATTTATGTCTTTAGGCCATTTTTTGGGCTCCTGCTGCTGCTACTGTCAACTCCTGCCAACTCCAGGGTGTGATTCATCCAATTTTTGGGCTCCTGAGGCCAACTCCAGTGTATATTTGGGCTCCTGCTGCTGCTGCTGCCAACTTCTGCCAACTCCAGGGTGTGATTCATCCAATTTTTGGGCTCCTGAGGCCAACTCCAGTGTATATTTGGGCTCCTGCTGCTGCTACTGTCAACTCCTGCCAACTCCAGGGTGTGATTCATCCAATTTTTGGGCTCCTGAAGCCAACTCCAGTGTATATTTGGGCTCCTGCTGCTGCTGCTGCCAACTTCTGCCAACTCCAGGGTGTGATTCATCCAATTTTTGGGCTCCTGAAGCCAACTCCAGTGTATATTTGGGCTCCTGCTGCTGCTGCTGCCAACTCCTGCCAACTCCAGGGTGTGATTCATCCAATTTTTGGGCTCCTGAGGCCAACTCCAGTGTATATTTGGGCTCCTGCTGCTGCTGCTGCCAACTTCTGCCAACTCCAGGGTGTGATTCATCCAATTTTTGGGCTCCTGAGGCCAACTCCAGTGTATATTTGGGCTCCTGCTGCTGCTACTGTCAACTTCTGCCAACTCCAGGGTGTGATTCATCCAATTTTTGGGCTCCTGAAGCCAACTCCAGTGTATATTTGGGCTCCTGCTGCTGCTACTGTCAACTCCTGCCAACTCCAGGGTGTGATTCATCCAATTTTTGGGCTCCTGAGGCCAACTCCAGTGTATATTTGGGCTCCTGCTGCTGCTACTGTCAACTCCTGCCAACTCCAGGGTGTGATTCATCCAATTTTTGGGCTCCTGAGGCCAACTCCAGTGTATATTTGGGCTCCTGCTGCTGCTACTGTCAACTCCTGCCAACTCCAGGGTGTGATTCATCCAATTTTTGGGCTCCTGAAGCCAACTCCAGTGTATATTTGGGCTCCTGCTGCTGCTGCTGCTGCCAACTTCTGCCAACTCCAGGGTGTGATTCATCCAATTTTTGGGCTCCTGAGGCCAACTCCAGTGTATATTTGGGCTCCTGCTGCTGCTGCTGCCAACTTCTGCCAACTCCAGGGTGTGATTCATCCAATTTTTGGGCTCCTGAGGCCAACTCCAGTGTATATTTGGGCTCCTGCTGCTGCTACTGTCAACTCCTGCCAACTCCAGGGTGTGATTCATCCAATTTTTGGGCTCCTGAAGCCAACTCCAGTGTATATTTGGGCTCCTGCTGCTGCTGCTGCCAACTTCTGCCAACTCCAGGGTGTGATTCATCCAATTTTTGGGCTCCTGAAGCCAACTCCAGTGTATATTTGGGCTCCTGCTGCTGCTGCTGCCAACTCCTGCCAACTCCAGGGTGTGATTCATCCAATTTTTGGGCTCCTGAGGCCAACTCCAGTGTATATTTGGGCTCCTGCTGCTGCTGCTGCCAACTTCTGCCAACTCCAGGGTGTGATTCATCCAATTTTTGGGCTCCTGAGGCCAACTCCAGTGTATATTTGGGCTCCTGCTGCTGCTACTGTCAACTTCTGCCAACTCCAGGGTGTGATTCATCCAATTTTTGGGCTCCTGAAGCCAACTCCAGTGTATATTTGGGCTCCTGCTGCTGCTACTGTCAACTCCTGCCAACTCCAGGGTGTGATTCATCCAATTTTTGGGCTCCTGAGGCCAACTCCAGTGTATATTTGGGCTCCTGCTGCTGCTACTGTCAACTCCTGCCAACTCCAGGGTGTGATTCATCCAATTTTTGGGCTCCTGAGGCCAACTCCAGTGTATATTTGGGCTCCTGCTGCTGCTACTGTCAACTCCTGCCAACTCCAGGGTGTGATTCATCCAATTTTTGGGCTCCTGAAGCCAACTCCAGTGTATATTTGGGCTCCTGCTGCTGCTGCTGTCAACTCCTGCCAACTCCAGGGTGTGATTCATCCAATTTTTGGGCTCCTGAGGCCAACTCCAGTGTATATTTGGGCTCCTGCTGCTGCTACTGTCAACTTCTGCCAACTCCAGGGTGTGATTCATCCAATTTTTGGGCTCCTGAAGCCAACTCCAGTGTATATTTGGGCTCCTGCTGCTGCTACTGTCAACTCCTGCCAACTCCAGGGTGTGATTCATCCAATTTTTGGGCTCCTGAGGCCAACTCCAGTGTATATTTGGGCTCCTGCTGCTGCTACTGTCAACTCCTGCCAACTCCAGGGTGTGATTCATCCAATTTTTGGGCTCCTGAGGCCAACTCCAGTGTATATTTGGGCTCCTGCTGCTGCTACTGTCAACTCCTGCCAACTCCAGGGTGTGATTCATCCAATTTTTGGGCTCCTGAAGCCAACTCCAGTGTATATTTGGGCTCCTGCTGCTGCTGCTGCCAACTTCTGCCAACTCCAGGGTGTGATTCATCCAATTTTTGGGCTCCTGAAGCCAACTCCAGTGTATATTTGGGCTCCTGCTGCTGCTGCTGCCAACTTCTGCCAACTCCAGGGTGTGATTCATCCAATTTTTGGGCTCCTGAGGCCAACTCCAGTGTATATTTGGGCTCCTGCTGCTGCTACTGTCAACTTCTGCCAACTCCAGGGTGTGATTCATCCAATTTTTGGGCTCCTGAAGCCAACTCCAGTGTATATTTGGGCTCCTGCTGCTGCTACTGTCAACTCCTGCCAACTCCAGGGTGTGATTCATCCAATTTTTGGGCTCCTGAGGCCAACTCCAGTGTATATTTGGGCTCCTGCTGCTGCTACTGTCAACTCCTGCCAACTCCAGGGTGTGATTCATCCAATTTTTGGGCTCCTGAAGCCAACTCCAGTGTATATTTGGGCTCCTGCTGCTGCTGCTGCCAACTTCTGCCAACTCCAGGGTGTGATTCATCCAATTTTTGGGCTCCTGAAGCCAACTCCAGTGTATATTTGGGCTCCTGCTGCTGCTGCTGTCAACTCCTGCCAACTCCAGGGTGTGATTCATCCAATTTTTGGGCTCCTGAAGCCAACTCCAGTGTATATTTGGGCTCCTGCTGCTGCTGCTGTCAACTCCTGCCAACTCCAGGGTGTGATTCATCCAATTTTTGGGCTCCTGAAGCCAACTCCAGTGTATATTTGGGCTCCTGCTGCTGCTGCTGCCAACTCCTGCCAACTCCAGGGTGTGATTCATCCAATTTTTGGGCTCCTGAAGCCAACTCCAGTGTATATTTGGGCTCCTGCTGCTGCTGCTGCCAACTTCTGCCAACTCCAGGGTGTGATTCATCCAATTTTTGGGCTCCTGAAGCCAACTCCAGTGTATATTTGGGCTCCTGCTGCTGCTGCTGCCAACTCCTGCCAACTCCAGGGTGTGATTCATCCAATTTTTGGGCTCCTGAAGCCAACTCCAGTGTATATTTGGGCTCCTGCTGCTGCTGCTGCCAACTCCTGCCAACTCCAGGGTGTGATTCATCCAATTTTTGGGCTCCTGAGGCCAACTCCAGTGTATATTTGGGCTCCTTCTGCCCCTCATAGTGATGCCACTTCAACTCTCTGCAATTGTGCCGCTCTGCGATTCTATTAGCGATGCCTCTGATCTGCATGTGATATTTCTTCAAAGTATTATTTAACTAACCCAGCACGCATCCTGTGCGTGTTACAGCAAGGCTGAATGGTTTACAACCCTATTGAGGCTGTAGGAGGCTCAGAAATAGCCGTTTTTAATAGCGATTCGTCGCGAATTTATTCGGGTCGAAACGATTTTTGTCGGAAAATTCGGCGAATCAGTCGAATCGAATTTTTCAAAAGTTCGCTCATCTCTAACCACAACAATGTAAAAATAAATCTAAATATTTATTCAAAAAGATAACACCAAGACATACACAAAACCACTAAACACAACACATCAGACATGTTAAACAGATTAAAAACAGCTGGGCCCTCCCTATATAAATATAATATACAAATCTGAATATAATAAGTATAATAGTTGAATGGAGGGTCCCCAAAGGACTGATAATAGGGCCCTAATAATATTTTTGTGCCGGCAAGTGCTAATAAACACGATCCAATACATAAAAGTCAACATAGCAATATATTTACAAATAATCAACAAGAGAACCCCTTAGAACAGTCTCATGGTCATAGACACAAAATGCAACTGTGCAAATGAATAAGAAAGATCAAAGCGCAAAAACTGAGAAATTACTATATAGTCTAATAGCCAGCACAATCCGTCCAGTACAAAGGGGGAGAGACCAGCAAGAAACACCTGCACACGCGGCTACCTGTGCCGCTTCTGCTGGGTGCGGATTGGCAGTGCTCTGCTTTAATGTGGAGAGGGCTGTATAGGGTCGCGAGCAGAGTTTGATCAGATGGTAACTGATGCTTCACTGACATGATTTATTTGTTTAATGGTTAGTAACGATGGTGATGGCAGCTAACTGTATTGGTGTTTCTGGTGTGATTTCTCTATGTTCTGGGATAACCCGCACACAGATTGTGCATTTAAAGAGTAATTGAAAGATCATTTTTGTGACAAAGGGCCTGATTCATTAAAGGTTGGAAATTTTTGTGTGTTTTTTTCTTTAAAAGATGTGATTTTTGCTCACAATTTCAAATTTTTCATTCATCAACTCTAAAGGCTTTTTTCTATTTCTGCTAATTAAAATTGAGCACGAGAAAATGCACCCAATAAAACCCCTTAATTAAATTTATTTATTGTAGAATTTTCAAGTGCAAAATATTTCAAGCAATCCATGTGCTTTAGATTGCCTCCTCATATGAATTTAATTGTAGTGTTTCACAAGAATTTCTTCATGCTGCTTGCAGGAGGAGAGTATGCTTGCAGTATGAGAGTATGTTTTACAGGAGAAATTTCTATTAGCTGCATGAGGTTTGAGCAGCCGGATGCTGTTCTGCCCTGGAGAAGGCAGAGTAATTCCCCCGAAAGTGGACTTAAAGTGGACCAACACCCAGGATTTTGACTATCCTGGGTCTTGGTCCACTTCGGTGGGGCACCCCCGATCGGGGTGCCCCGCTGTGTGAAACCCCCCCGATCTCCCTAAAAACTCACCTCTCCCCGCTCCCAGCGCCGACGGACAAGGGATTTGACAGCCGCGGACAAGCGGCTCCTCCGCCGCCGCCTCCCGCGCGTCCCTCTTGACGTGCGCGCGCCCGTGCCGGCCATTCACAGACGGCCGACGCGGGCGCGCGCACGCCTAGAGGGGCGCGAGGGAGGTGGTGGCGGCCGGCCGCCGCCGAAGATAAGGTAAGGGGGTTTGGGGTGTTTGGGGGGGTTTCACCCTGCGGGACATCCCGATCTCGGATGTCCCGCGGGGAGGGAGGTGATCGGCCCGGGAATCTTATAGATTCCCGGGCCGATCACCCGAGGGTGATGGTCCACTTTAAGTAAATATTTGGATATGGAGCACACCATGGATATACACAGGTTAACAAAAAGGCAAGTAGATGGGTGCAAACCATCCAAGGTACTCCGCCACACTGTACCTCAATCTAGAACATTATAACAAAAAAGGGGGAAGAGGAATGCACACCGACAAAGGTTTTTTTGTAATGCAAAAAAAGTGTATTGGTACACAAAGATAATACGAATACAAAACAGTGCTATATAACAGAGTGCAGGTAGGTATCCAGCAATAATAAAGTCTATGATGTGGCACTACAAAAGGATATATAGAGAGGTTTCTCTGTCAGGCCGTGCATCTGTCATCAGAAATGGGATGGCATCTCGGAAAAAAGGAAGAGTAGCGGTAATCAAGTAATACTAACTGTATCTACAAGGATAATTAGAGAAAGGTAAAACAATATTTACCATAAAGGCATAAGAGGTGCAAGGGGGTCATTCCTGACGAAGCGCGCAGCCCAAGGATACAGTCAATATGTATAAATAGTTAAGGGAAATAATAACATAGTAAGGGTTATGATAGCTGACCATAAGACCCTGGTCAGTTTAAACAGAAATCGTCATACCAGAGGAAACCTCAAACATAGTAAAACAGAGAAATAGTGTATAAATCACGACGTGTCACATCATACATAAAGTATATACATGGTTCAATAGAATAACAACAATGTTACCAGGCTAGCAAGAATGGTGATCGCTAAATAACGAGCCGACGTTGCGGAGCGCACGGCTCCTTTATCAAGGCAGCGATATCTGAAAATACCTTAGCAGCGTTTAAATAGGTCTACATCTCTCCCCTGGCCAGCCAGTAATGACACTTCCGGGCGCGCTCATCGAGCGTACGGCGGAGTCATATCCGGGTTGGAGGTCCCGGCCCGCGTCACTTCCGGAGTCGGCTGGCAGATGCCAGCCGGCAGAGAGCAGCGCAGGCGCACGAAAGTGGACTTACCCTTTAAGCACTGGAGTTTGTTTGCCCCCTTAACCCACATCTTCCTTTAAGCATTGAGGTGTATCCCCGTAGCCTACAAGAAGCTATAAGGACAGGAAATGGATCCACAAAATAACAGGAGACCCTATTGCCCTCACTCCTGAGGCATTGCTTTTACACTCCGCGGCTCCCTGGCGATTCACCTAATAAATGCTGCCCAGGTGTGTATACCGGCACATTGGGGGGACCCAGTGCAGCCCTCCGTGGGTGCATGGATCCAGAGAGTAGAGGATATTAGGCGCATGGAGGATCTTACAGCCTCACTGAGACGAGCTGAGGAGGATCATAGACTCCTCTGGTTTCAATGGAATTTATTTATTGAATCAGATGAAGGTAAAGCCGCAAGCGGGGTGATGGATGGGTGGATGGGGGACGTGCGTGGAGTGAGAGAAATGCTGGGCACCGGATCAGGGACTTACCCCCTCCCTTCCCTAACCCCTTGACCATTTCTGTGTACCCTCTCCACCTGGTCTGCATCAATAAAGATTTTTTATTTAAAAAAAAAAAAGTACTTGTCTTAAAAATATACCGGCCTGGTTCATTCCTGAAATCCTTTTCTCAGCACAAGCCGGGGCCTTTATGTTTCAATGCATTTTGGGGATCTTGTCACTTTTCTCTCTCAATCACTGCTTCAGCCACATCAGCCAAATATGCATGAATAGCTGCTATCCAGGGAAAGGACTGCAGTATGCATTTCAGGATAATTGAGGGGTGTCTAGGGCAACATAAACCCTATATACGGCCCTGCCCCCACCCCATGCCCTTGCACAGAATCAAAGATACAAAGGAGGGGTATTTGCAGTATGAAAGAAAAATGGCAAGCTGCTCTGAGAATTAAATAGGTAGTATGGGCCCAGCCATCAGTCTCATTTAAGGGCCTTATTCATGAAGGGATAGCGCCAGGTAGTGGCTGTACAGTGACAGGCAGCGCCAGGTGAACATTTATGAAGCTGAATCTGGTGAGCACCTAGAACAACGCCATGTAGCGTCCGATTCATCATTATCCCAGCCTCAGTGTACAGCACCGGTGTTCATCCTTGCAGAGCGCCACGTCTTACCTTTCGTTACCTGGCGCTCTCCCATACATTTCTATGGACGATCCTTAAATCCCTTTCCTGATCCCAATTTTTTTTTCCCAAAAAAACCCCACAAACCTTTTGACATGTGTTCTGGGCAAGAAAATGACATTTTTGAAAACTTTTTGGATTAATAATATTTTTATGCAGAATTGTCCTTACATGTCTGTATAAAGTGTTCATGTTACAATGTTATAACTATGTAATCCCATATGTTTTGGATACATGTACAAAAACAGCCTTTAACCACACAGCCTCTGGCACTATGGGCTACAGTTACATGATTTTGAGCACCGGCGATGTCTGTGGCTGCTTTTTTGATGAATGTGGTTTTTAGTCAGTCGCACTGAGCTGGCGTTACGGTGCGCTCACATACAGCGTAGTATAGCGATTTACATATCATATTCATCAATGCCGGACAGCGACTGAGGCGCTCTGAAACAATGATCCATGGCCGAGCACAGCGACTACTAGCGGGCGCTCTGAAATCCACTCTACAGACACTCATCTGTCGCTACCTAGCTTTAGTAATGAATCAGCCTGCCCGTATTAAGCACCAAACATGTCTAGCTATGTGGAAAGACAGAGATTTGGGCCCTTATTTAAGAAGGGATAGTGTCAGGTAGCGGCTGGTAAATGAGAGGTAGCGATAGATAGCGACTGGTCAACGCCAGACAAGGCACGCAATTACACATTTATCAAGCAGAATCTGTTTAGCGGCTGGAATAGCGCCATGTAGCGTCTAATTCGTCATTTTCACAGCCTCAGCAAAACAGCGCCAGCGTTCAGCCTTGCAGAGGCTCTCGCTACCTGACCTCTCGCTACCTGACGCTCTCCCATACATTTCAATAGACAATCCTTTTCTTCTCTTTAAACAGGGTTTTTTTTTTACAAAAAAATCACAAATAATTCTGTGACCTCTTCTGGCATTGAAATAGCATTTTTTTCAAAATGTTTTCATTTTTTATATATTTCTTCAGAAATGACATTACAGGTCTGGCATTAAAGTGTTCATGTTACAATGTTGTTACAATGTAATTCCATATGTTTTCTCTTTGTTACTAGTGGATAGATGCTTGAAAACAGACTTTAAACACACCGCCTCCTGCGCTCTGGGCTTCAAACAACTATTTTTCAGCGCCAGAGATTTGTGAGGCTGTTTTTTTGCTGAATATGGTGTGAGTCGGTCGCTATGAGCAGTCGCTAACATGCGCTCCCATACAGCGCTGTACTGGTCAAATAGCGACTCCTCACAATGTATTCAACATTACTGAACAGCGACTGAGTCGCTATAAACTAGCGACTCACGGCCGAGCACTGCGACTACTAGCGGGCGCTCTGAAAATGGCTGCTACAGACGCTCATCTGTCGCTACCTGCCGCTAATGATAAATCAGCCTCCCCGTTGCATATATCTGCAGATACATTGAAGCCACATCGCCCCGACAAGGCACTCTGTGTTTAGTGTGGTCCCTACTCTATTGGGTTGATTCAAAGAAACATGTAACAGCTTGGATTTGGCTCACGATCATCCTATTTTTCCCGTCCGCTCGTGCGTTCGTATGAACTTGCGATTGATTCAATAAGCAAATACGTTTCTATCCTAAAATATACGTCCGTTCGTATGATATCTCCCGAACTTGCCTCAGTCAGTTGGCAATCGTAAAAATCACGTTCATGTGCTCACCTGTTGCGGCGGCAGCCTGTTTTTTCGGCTGCTTCCATCGTCCACCTCTTCCAATTACTTGCGTTTGCCTCTGGTTTTCATTGGTTTTTGGCCTCTTAGATTCGTGCGTTCGTATGTTTATAAGATCTTGCGCATGCGCACCCTCAACCAGAAACTTACCTAAACCCCTTAGCGCTTGCATCCAACTTCATTTCTCGGTCCCTAAAACTTACCTAAACCCCTTAGCGCTTGCATCCAACTTCATTTCTCGGTCCCTAAAACTTACCTAAACCCCTTAGCGCTTGCATCCAACTTCATTTCTCGGTCCCTAAAACTTACCTAAACCCCTTAGCGCTTGCATCCAACTTCATTTCTCGGTCCCTAAAACTTACCTAAACCCCTTAGCGCCTGCATCCAACTTCATTTCTCAGTCCCTCAAACTTACCTAAACCCCTTAGCGCTTGCATCCTTCTTCATTTCTCGGTCCCTAAAACTTACCTAAACCCCTTAGCGCTTGCATCCAACTTCATTTCTCGGTCCCTAAAACTTACCTAAACCCCTTAGCGCCTGCATCCAACTTCATTTCTCAGTCCCTCAAACTTACCTAAACCCCTTAGCGCTTGCATCCTTCTTCATTTCTCGGTCCCTAAAACTTACCTAAACCCCTTAGCGCTTGCATCCAACTTCATTTCTCGGTCCCTAAAACTTACCTAAACCCCTTAGCGCTTGCATCCAACTTCATTTCTCGGTCCCTAAAACTTACCTAAACCCCTTAGCGCCTGCATCCAACTTCATTTCTCAGTCCCTCAAACTTACCTAAACCCCTTAGCGCTTGCATCCTTCTTCATTTCTCGGTCCCTAAAACTTACCTAAACCCCTTAGCGCTTGCATCCAACTTCATTTCTCGGTCCCTAAAACTTACCTAAACCCCTTAGCGCTTGCATCCAACTTCATTTCTCGGTCCCTAAAACTTACCTAAACCCCTTAGCGCTTGCATCCAACTTCATTTCTCGGTCCCTAAAACTTACCTAAATCCCTTAGCGCTTGCATCCAACTTCATTTCTCGGTCCCTAAAACTTACCTAAACCCCTTAGCGCTTGCATCCAACTTCATTTCTCGGTCCCTAAAACTTACCTAAACCCCTTAGCGCTTGCATCCAACTTCATTTCTCGGTCCCTAAAACTTACCTAAACCCCTTAGCGCTTGCATCCTTCTTCATTTCTCGGTCCCTAAAACTTACCTAAACCCCTTAGCGCTTGCATCCTTCTTCATTTCTCGGTCCCTAAAACTTACCTAAACCCCTTAGCGCTTGCATCCAACTTCATTTCTCGGTCCCTAAAACTTACCTAAACCCCTTAGCGCTTGCATCCAACTTCATTTCTCGGTCCCTAAAACTTACCTAAACCCCTTAGCGCCTGCATCCAACTTCATTTCTCGGTCCCTCAAACTTACCTAAACCCCTTAGCGCTTGCATCCAACTTCATTTCTCGGTCCCTAAAACTTACCTAAATCCCTTAGCGCTTGCATCCAACTTCATTTCTCGGTCCCTAAAACTTACCTAAACCCCTTAGCGCTTGCATCCAACTTCATTTCTCGGTCCCTAAAACTTACCTAAACCCCTTAGCGCTTGCATCCAACTTCATTTCTCGGTCCCTAAAACTTACCTAAACCCCTTAGCGCCTGCATCCAACTTCATTTCTCGGTCCCTCAAACTTACCTAAACCCCTTAGCGCTTGCATCCTTCTTCATTTCTCGGTCCCTAAAACTTACCTAAACCCCTTAGCGCTTGCATCCTTCTTCATTTCTCGGTCCCTAAAACTTACCTAAACCCCTTAGCGCTTGCATCCTTCTTCATTTCTCGGTCCCTAAAACTTACCTAAACCCCTTAGCGCTTGCATCCTTCTTCATTTCTCGGTCCCTAAAACTTACCTAAACCCCTTAGCGCTTGCATCCTTCTTCATTTCTCGGTCCCTAAAACTTACCTAAACCCCTTAGCGCCTGCATCCAACTTCATTTCTCGGTCCCTAAAACTTACCTAAACCCCTTAGCGCCTGCATCCTTCTTCATTTCTCGGTCCCTAAAACTTACCTAAACCCCTTAGCGCTTGCATCCTTCTTCATTTCTCGGTCCCTAAAACTTACCTAAACCCCTTAGCGCTTGCATCCTTCTTCATTTCTCGGTCCCTAAAACTTACCTAAACCCCTTAGCGCTTGCATCCAACTTCATTTCTCGGTCCCTAAAACTTACCTAAACCCCTTAGCGCTTGCATCCTTCTTCATTTCTCGGTCCCTAAAACTTACCTAAACCCCTTAGCGCTTGCATCCTTCTTCATTTCTCGGTCCCTAAAACTTACCTAAACCCCTTAGCGCTTGCATCCTTCTTCATTTCTCGGTCCCTAAAACTTACCTAAACCCCTTAGCGCTTGCATCCTTCTTCATTTCTCGGTCCCTAAAACTTACCTAAACCCCTTAGCGCTTGCATCCTTCTTCATTTCTCGGTCCCTAAAACTTACCTAAACCCCTTAGCGCTTGCATCCTTCTTCATTTCTCGGTCCCTAAAACTTACCTAAACCCCTTAGCGCTTGCATCCTTCTTCATTTCTCGGTCCCTAAAACTTACCTAAACCCCTTAGCGCCTGCATCCAACTTCATTTCACGGTCCCTAAAACTTACCTAAACCCCTTAGCGCCTGCATCCTTCTTCATTTCTCGGTCCCTAAAACTTACCTAAACCCCTTAGCGCTTGCATCCTTCTTCATTTCTCGGTCCCTAAAACTTACCTAAACCCCTTAGCGCTTGCATCCTTCTTCATTTCTCGGTCCCTAAAACTTACCTAAACCCCTTCGCGCTTGCATCCCACTTCATGTTGACGACCCTAAAACTTACACAAACCACATAATGTACATATGTCTATATGTTTCAAAGCGTGTTTTTTCCTGTTTGTGTAATTGTTTTTTGGTGCGCATATTAGAAAAGACACATTTAGGAAGTCTTAAAATATAATTTATTAAAATTATGTTGAATTGGTTTTTTTTTTTTCGTTTAAACATAATTTATTTTTTTTTGGGTTTAGTTTAAAACCTTTTTTTTTTGGGGGGGGGGACAAAGACATTAAAAATTATTTTGGTTTGTTTTTACAAACAGATTGAACATTTTTTTTTTTTTGTTTTACAAACATATTAAAATATATATTTTTTTTTTTTAAAAACAGATAAAATTTTTTTTTTTTTTTTTTTAACCACAAAACTACTAAATTTTAAAAAATTCAAATATCCTAAAAACATTTAACTAAAGTAGCCAGGACCAAGGGCACTAATCCTCCTCCTCTTCTTCATCTGTTGGCCCCAACGTCGCCTGTATGGCCAGCAGCTCGGCCACCAACTCCTTCATTCTTTTTTTTTTGGCAGCCAATGTTTTTGGGATCATCCCTGTAACCAATAGAGAAATAAACATAAATAGGAGTCCCAGACCGGTTTGTATGCTGGAAATAGATTTGGGGTTAATCAAATACATGTAAATGCATGACATATGTCATTCTTCCAAGGGATAAAGTTAATGCATTTCCCACAGGTAAGTCTTTAAACTCCTTAAACCGGACCTTCAACATTATTTAATGAAAACCAATAACTATTCCCAAATGATTCTGCACCAGATCAAACTAAATTTGGGATGTTTTTTTATTACAGCGCCGCCATCTGGACTCTGAAGCATAACACTTAATGAGGAGTGGAGAGTTGGATAAAGTACAGGGGAGTAGGTTACAGTGGTGCGTTGGGAATCCAGAGCATAGCTGGGTTGAGGGAAAGGTCATCAGTCCCACAATGCATGGCAGCACCTTCCTTTTTTCAATCTGTATCCCATGCTGCCTGTAAATATTGCGCATTCCATATTCCGCAATATTGGTTTTGTTCAGCCTAATAACATGCATTAGATGGCTGAAGGGTGTTTTTCCATGTTTCGAATCTGTAGGTACAGTGTGATGGGTAATTCTTAGGTTCTTAATACAAGTTAGGGTCCTCTTTAAGCTAACGAAGTGCCCACATGAAAGTGTGAACTACACATTGGCTACGCCTTTAGTTATGTGTGTGTTATTAGCTAACCAAACATTAATATGAATAATGGCATGGAGACTTACGGAGTTGGTGGCCGACAGATGGCTGGTTGGGGCCAACAGGCTGCCCTTGGTCCTGGCTATGCTGTGAAGAAGTCCCTGGAGAAACATGTGACATTTGGTTAGTACTTGTATAGAGTCACTATTCCCAACATATCTGGCTCCCAGTCTGGCTGACATCACTCACCTTCGCCAGGATCGACTTCCAGCATCTCTGCTGCCTCCTCCTCCACTATTTCACCCGCACCTGAAGCTTCTACAAATACATAATAAAGGATAACTTAGTTTTTGGGCTGCCATGTATATCTTTGTGCCTATACATGAAGAGTGACATACCAGAGCCTTCCCCATGCCTGGCCAGGTATGACTCCACGCCCACGCGGTTGGGCCCCTCCTCTGTGGTAAGGTCCAGGGGCTGGTCTGAGGAGGCCACAGAGGAGGGGTAGGTCCGTCGCCCGGGAGATCCACCACCTTCACTCACAGATGCAGACTCATGCAGCACTGGTCGGCCTGTACGCCTCCGGGTGCGGCGAATTCTGAAATCCATTTCCAACACTACCAAAGAAAAGTCATTAGAAATAAAGGCATAACTTATACATTTGAAACATATACCATGCAATTGCTTTGTACTTACTTGGGAAATGGATTCCAAAAAACCTCCGCACCCGGGGCATGTGCAGACGTTTCAGGTCCGACCAATGCTGCATTATCTGGGTGTGAGTGAAGGTGGTGCTGGTGACACGGTGTATCTCCGCGATGATCTCCCGGGCGATGTCCCTTTTCTCGCACACATTGGGCGCGAAGTCATACCGGTGCTGAAGCATGATCTGAAAAACATAATGGACACAGAGCTTTTACTTTTCCACACAGACCCATATGTGTTGCATCACAAGTTGAGAATTTCATGTCATTAACACACACATTTAGAGTGGCAGCCATTTTTGGGGAGTGCCTTAAAGAGGACGTTGACTGTGAATGAGAGTCTGGTCTTATGTTATATGTATCACACACCATGTACATACAGATAATAGCCAACATCAAGAATCAGGCCACCTGCATCTATGGCATGTTAGGATGGTTTAAACATCCAAGATGTAGGCTTATGCTTAGGCTTTTGGACCACGTGTGTGGCTTCCCGTTGTGTTTTTATGGCTTAGGAAAACAGTGTTCCTCAAACATCCGCATCAAGGTCCGAGACACGCCAGGTTTGACAGCTAGCCCCGCTACTCCACAGGTTAATTAACTGTTGCTAAGCCTGAGCAATTGCCCTAATTAGGACATCAGCATAGACAGGTGAAAACGTGGCCAGGCTCGGCCCTTGAGGATGAAGTGTGAGGAGCCAGTTATTAAACATTAAGAGACCCCAAACTAGTTCCAAACGCATCATTTACATTTAGGCCATCATTGACTATTAGATTAAAATGCACAGGCAGCCACTTACCAGCATGAGGATCTCTTCCTGTTGACGGGTGAAGATAGTGGGCGCCATCTTTATGCTTCTTCAAGGCAGCAGATAAGTGAAACCCCAGCGGTTTCCTGGTTCCGCTCGAACGTACGTTCGTACGAGCGCGTAGTCGTGCGCATAGGCGTCACACGCTGGGCTCATTATTTAAAGGTCCCTGCACCCAAAGCTCATTCTCTTTGAGCATTTGTGGAAGATGGCACCTAAAAAGGCAATCTCCAAGCGACCCCAGCAAAGCCAGACCGCGGAGGGCCCAACAACCAGGTCCCAGCAAGGTAGGATAAAGCTGCGAGCCAAGACTACTACCTCTGCCCCACCAAGGGACACTGGACCCTCTGGAACCCAAAAAAGGGGCCCCAAGCCACGTGCCCCTGCAGCCAAAAAGCAGGCAACAGCAGCACCCACCACCTCTGCCCCCAGAAGAGGCCGCCCAAGGGAGCCCACACCGCCCATGGGTTCAAGTAGGGCAGTTCGGCAACCCAGGCCCCGCAGCAGGGCCCGAACCCCATCCAGGGCCAGAAGCCCAGCCAGGGCCCGAACCCCATCCAGGGCCCGAACCCCATCCAGGGGCCAGAAGCCCAGCCAGGGCCCGAACCCCATCCAGGGCCAGAAGCCCAGCCAGGGCCCGAACCCCATCCAGGGCCAGAAGCCCAGCCAGGGCCTGCCGAACCCCATCCAGGGCCAGAAGCCCAGCCAGGGCCCGAAGAACCCCATCCAGGGCCCGCCGAACCCCATCCAGGGCCAGAAGCCCAGCCAGGGCCCGAAGAACCCCATCCAGGGCCAGAAGCCCAGCCAGGGCCCGCCGAACCCCATCCAGGGCCAGAAGCCCAGCCAGGGCCCGCCGAACCCCATCCAGGGCCAGAAGCCCAGCCAGGGCCCGCCGAACCCCATCCAGGGCCAGAAGCCCAGCCAGGGCCCGCAGAACCCCATCCAGGGCCAGAAGCCCAGCCAGGGCCCGCCGAACCCCATCCAGGGCCAGAAGCCCAGCCAGGGCCCGAAGAACCCCATCCAGGGCCAGAAGCCCAGCCAGGGCCCGCAGAACCCCATCCAGGGCCAGAAGCCCAGCCAGGGCCCGCAGAACCCAATCCAGGGCCAGAAGCCCAGCCAGGGCCCGCAGAACCCCATCCAGGGCCAGAAGCCCAGCCAGGGCCCGAAGAACCCCATCCAGGGCCAGAACCCCAGCAAGGGCCCGCAGCAGGGCCAGAAGCCCCTACAGGGCCCGCAGCAGGGCCAGAAGCCCACGACCTGCCACCAGCCGGGAACAGAGCCCCCGACCTGGCACCAGCCGGGAACATAGCCCCCCAAGAGGGCCCAGAATGTCCACCATGACCACATCTACACCTGGAAGTTCGGTGGCCAGCCACGCAAGAACACCCAGTCCCTTGGCCAGTCCAGTCATTGGGAAGCCAACAATCCGGCCATTCCCCTACCCAGCCCCAGGCCATAATGTCACCACATGTGTCTGCACACATGGAGGAGCAGCCAAGCCAACCATCTGGCCGCACATTGCGCCGCGGCCAGTTGAGTGGGAGATTCTCCCATGACCAAAATATGGCATTGGCTAGTGGCCTTACATTATACTATGACGAGCTCTATGGGAGCAAATCAAAACACACCACAAAGCAGCGCAAGATGGAATTGTTTGAAACCATCCTACGACAAGTAAATGCAGCGGGGGAAGAGAGGAAAGATGTGTCCCAAATTCAGAAGAAAATCTCTGATCTGAAGTATGCTGTACGGCAAAAAGAAATTAAAAGGCATAATTACAGGTAAATAAATGATGTCTCCAAATATAAGGTTTAGGATGTACTGTATGCACCTTTTCTGAGTACCAAACGATTTTCTCTTTTCAGCCTGAAAACTGGAGGTGGCTTTCCTTCAAAATTGGAGTTTACCCCTGCTGAGGAGATTGTGCTGGGACTTCTCCATCCGGTCGCGGTCGGTGGACATGCTGGTCTAAGGGACACAGACTCACCGACCCGTACCCACGGTGAGTACTCTTAAATCTGCATGTTTGCCTGTTTGCTAAATAATCTAAAGTTCACTAGTAACAAGATGACGGGATGGCCCTATGGTTTGCCTTGCTTGGCCTAGCACTACTGTGCCTGTTTGTGTCCTCTTTTGGTCCCTATGAATCACACATTTAGGACCACATCCATTATGGCAAAGATCAAATTTCCAATTGTATTGGTCAAGTCATGAAGTTTCTCCTGAAAAGTGATATATTTTGAATCAATCACAAAACACACATCATTATGGATGGGTTGCCTATTTGTTGTGTGAGTTGTGTTTGAGTTAACAATTTAATTACCCACCCCCAAACATATCTGACCTAGAGCAGCGAGACTCAACTGGCGGGCCGGGGTCCCAATGCGGACCTTGGCACCAGATTCCAGGACCCCTGCCCAGACAGCCCTGCACTCAGTTACTTCTGTGTTGACGTGCTCAGAGCTGCCCCCTTGATCGGCGATGTAGTGGTTGTTCTCCTGCCCAATGTCATGGCTCCCTGAAACATAGCATTGCAATATGAAGTACTGCACAGGAAGTGGCATTGCAAGGTACACAGTAACTTGGTACATCTTTCTCTTGGCACAATCGTGTCCCGCTGCCCCTGCTCTGCCCCATCTGCCACAGTCCCCCATGCCCCCCCCCCCACATAAGCCCCATACATTTGTAACAGATTTGCTCCATCCATCCCATCACCATCAATTCGTGAACTCCCCCCTTTAGCCATCCAATCCCTGTCCCCTCAGCTCTGCCCCATCCAGCCCAGCAAGGGCAAGCAGCCTTTATTAGTTTGCACTTTGAAATCTCAAGCCCCTCCACCAGTGTGTTTATTTCTAACTAGACACCCCCTGCGTCAGCCCCATGGCCAGACATTCACCTCTCACCACATACCTTTAAATGGACCTTTACAAGAATTGTTTGAGTACCCCGGACCTAGCGAATGGTAGTCTAAATCCAAAAATGTGCGTTGCAAGTTGGATGCTGACTGGGTACACTTCCTGACTTAGAACTGAGGTCAGTTAGCAGTTTTCGCGAGGCATTGCACCTATCTAAACTTGCGTGTCTTTTAACAAATGTCCCCATTGCTCTAGAGTTGCTTAATATTACAAATAGTGGTTTATTTGATTACCTATCCAAAAAATGGTTATGTGTGTGTTTACCTTTGTTTTTCTCTTCTTCAGCCCAGCATGATCCCTCAGCAAGGTAAACTCACCCCCCAGTTTGGTTATGCCTACCAGGTCCGTACAGCATAGGAGCCCAGATCCGAGATTTCCGGTAAGTTAATTTAGTACCATAAATACTACCAAGTGCTTAAGAATGTGTTAAACTGTGGGAATCCCAAATTTGGACGCCAACTTACACTTTTTTTTATATGTCCCTACAGACCCGCACACTCATGGAAGAGATCCAGGAAATGGAGGAAGATGATGTCTCCATGCAGGGCACGTCGGATGACCTCCCCCTGGGTCCCAATTTGGAACTGCTCCATAATGTTTCTCTGGCCAATCCTCAGCAGCAGAGTGAATCTCCATCCATTGTGCATGCACATGGGGAGACTGACACAACAGTCCCCAGTGTTCACTCTGCTGCTGAGGATTTGCAAAGCAGGCCTGTTGCTGTTGAGGGGACGACACCACGCGGCAGGGCACGCCCAAGAGCCAGGGTAATTGTGCGGCGGACTCCATTACGCCACCCCACAATTTCCCAGGGGAGGCAGAGTGCCCTGCTTCAATTATGGACCCAAGAAAGGGACTCTTATGAGGCACAGCTCGTTACAGAGCGTGAGGAAAGGCATGCCGACATGGTCACCATCAATACCAGTTTACAGGGCATCCTCGCGGAGTTGCGTACCCTCAACAGCAACGTGGTAACTGCAAGTAATGGCATCCAGTCAGCCATGGCTGAGATGACCAATATGCAGAGAAACATTGTGGAGCAGTTTCAAATTCACAATGCTGCCATGGCCCAGGCTAGGTCCCATTCACATGGACCTCCACCTGGACCTCCACCTGGGTATTATGGGCAGCCACCCTATTAAGCCATGGTTGTGTGGGACATCTTTTCTCTTAACCCCCACTGTATTTACTTGTCCTTTGAGGTTTCAAACAATCCATTTTGTGTTGCTCATGCAGGTTGTGTTTTGTATTTGCTCCCATATAGCTCCTTAGAGTAATGCTTAAGGTCACTAGCCAATGCCATAGGTCTATGTGGAGTGTATCTGGCCACTTATGGCTTTAAATATGTATTTGGTTGGTGCTCCTCCTGTTTGCAGACATGTTTGTGTGACATTATGGCCATGCCCAAATATCCCTGGGCACAGGCAATATTAATGACTGGACTAGGCTGGCCTTTGGACTGGGTGTCCTTGTTTGGTTGTGCCACTCACTTCCAGGTGTAGATGTGCTCGATGTTTTTTTTGTTATGTCATCCATTTGTAACCACAGATGTATGTGGAATGTTTTCTGTTAAGCACAATAATTTTTACTTTTCTAAGTAAAAAAATATTCTCACTTACAATACTTGTGGCGTTTTTAGTGGGAACACATTTTAAACAGCTTGGGCTAAACCAGATAATTTTGGTTTTAAGAGGTGTAACAATGCAAATATCAAGCTAAGGAAACTACATGAAATACATTAGGCAACAATTAAGGTAAAAATGTTTTACTTTGAGGTAATGCCACATTACGGCCAAACAACATATTTAACAAAAAGGCTAACACAGACACACAGAATGTTGATACACGAAATAAAATTAACTAAAATGCTGCAAGATCAAGTTTGCTCTAACTGATTGGGCAGACTCACTGGGTGGCCCCACAAAATTCTCGACATCATCCTCTAGGGCTGTAGAGGGCAGGCTATCCACATAACGTGGGACACGTTCCAGTATCGCAAAATTGTGCAAAACAGCACATGCCATGATTATGTCGATCACTTTTTTGGGATCATATTGCAGGGCGCCCCCAGTATGGTCCAAGCAACGAAAACGGGTCTTCAACAGCCCAAAGGCCCTCTCCACAACAGCCCTGGTCTTGCGGTGCGCACGGTTGTACGCTTCCTGAGAGGCATCCTGGGGCCGCAGCACAGGCGTCATGAGCCAGGGTAGAAGTGGGTACCCGGAATCACCTTAAACAGACAATTAAATGTAATCAAAATTAAAAAGGCAACACAACAAACACAAAGAATTTTACATATATCATAATGATGTAAGGTAAAGGGCCAAAAAAAACACCCAGGGCACATTAGCAAAATAACTCTTGCCACTAATGTAGTACATAATTAAAAATGGCACTTCAATATACCAATTAATTAACAAACATCTGCACGGCCAAGGGTAGTTGGAATTTAAATATATTTTGAGGTTTCTGACATGTTACAATTAGGATGCTGCTGAGGGGCTATCCACATTTATATGAAAACTACAATGTATGCAGTTTAAGTCCACTTTGACATTTAAAGACCAATACTACAAAAGGAGCAAAAGCTCACAGATCCTTGGGTATAAACTCCCAACCAATATATTTAGGGACATGGAACTTACAGACATCCGAACTAAAGGGAAAACATTCTGAAGGACAAAGCGAGGCAAGCATTTTGTTTTGGAGTTCATAATATATGACCCAACAAAAAGGCAGTTTCTGGCTTATGTAAAGAATTCAAATACAAACATATCAACAAATACAAGATTAATCCCACATTTAATAGCACACAAATAGGACACACTTACCAAGCAGCCATGCACCCGAAAATTCACCTGCCTCAAATCTCCTAAACAACCCAGATCGCCTGAGCATATAGGAGTCGTGCGACGATCCTGGGTAGCCGGCAAGGACACTCATAAAACGCATGTCCGGACCAACCACGGCCTGGACATTAAGGGAGTGTCCCATTTTTCGATTCCTTAAGGCAAAAACATACAAAAAGGGTAATTGATATTTGAAAAAAAAAAAAAAAAAAAATAATACATGTCTGCACTCTATTGGGAAAGACTAATGAAAAGCCTAGATAAAGCAGCTACACAAATGAGGGATAAACAAATATGCGGCCGCAAAGGAAAACAGGTTACATTACACGTTGGCCAACATAATAACCAATCTCAATACCTATATATATACTCGTCGGCAGCCCTAGGTACGAGTGCCACATGTGTGCAGTCAATAGCACCAATAACGTTGGGCATGTCGGCCACATTATAAAACCCAAGCTTAATGGCGTTTCTGGCTGCCATATCATCCGGAAAATAAATATATTTTGGAGTTATGGCAGCCATGCCTTCCAAAAATTTAGATAGTGCGCGGCTCAGCGTAGGCTGTGACATCCCCACAGAGAGGGCACCCAGCCTCTGGAACGAGCCGTTCGCCAAAAATTGCAGGCAGCCAAGCATCTTGGTCATACCTGAAATTGCATGCCCCTTCCTTGTGGTGCGGGCTAACCATGGCCGCAGCTCACTATATAATTTATGGAGGGAAGCGCGATTAAGCCTGGTCAGCTCGAACAGCTCAACATCATTCATGCTATCGATGTTCATGCGACGACGCAGGGGCAATCTGCTCTCAGACATCTCGATCAACTCAATGCCAAAAAGCATAAGCCCTTGATGTGCCACAAACTCGCTCCTCTCCATCCTACTCCCGAGGCCAAATAGCTGCCGGCAAACATTTCGTAAAGCAGCTCTTTAATGGGCTTCAAAACAATTAGCAATCACCTCTCTGAATTGGTCGCAAGCCCATGTGAAGGACGTAAAAAATAGGATCGGACGCAAATAATACGATTTGGACGGGAAAAACACACGAACTAACGCAAAATATACGATTCTCGTACGAAATGCGTATGTTCATATACGTCTATGCGCGAACGATCGTGCGAATACGAACTTTGAATCGAGGGGTATATATATGAGCCCCATAATAGGGACATGTACTGCAGCTGGTAAAATACATCACCGGGAGCTGCCAACTCCCATTACATGGGGGAAGGGTCACAGCCTGCTAGTGTCAAACATGTCTAGCTAGAGTAGGGGTCACACTAAACACAGTGCCTTGTCAGGGCAATGTGGCTTCCACATGTATCTGCAGATATATGCCACCAAATCTCTGTCTTTCCGCATAGCGAGACATGTTTGGTGCTTAATACTTAGGCCCTAATTTATGAAGGGATAGCGTCAGGTAGTGCCTTGTAAATGAGAGCTAGCGACAGGTTAACGTGGGACACGGCACGAAATTACACATTTATCAAACAGAATCTGTTGAGCGACTGGGATAACGCCATGTAGCGTCTGATTCATCATTATCACAGCCTCAGCGAACAGCGCCGGCGTTCAGCCTTGCAAAGTGCCAGGTATTACCTGTCGCTACCTGTCGCTCTCCCATACATTTCAATGGACGATCCTTTTCTTCTCTTTAAACAGGGTTTTTTTTTTAAATCTCAAATAATGTTATGACCTCTCCTTGCATAGCAAAAGCCATTTTTTCAAATATTTTTCATGTTTTATATATTTTTGCAGAAATGACATTACAGGTCTGGCATTAAAGTGTTCATGTTACAATGTTATTACAATGTAATTCCATATGTTTTCGCTTTGTTACTGGTGGATACATGCTAAAAAACAGACCTTCAAACAGCCTCCGGCGCTCTGGGCTTCAGAGAAGCATTTTTCAGCGCCGGAGTTTTGTGAGGATGTTTTTTTAATGAATATGTTGTGAGTCGGTCGCACTGACCAGTCGCTAACATGCGCTCCCATACAGCGCTGTACTGGTCAAATAGCGACTCCTCACAATGTATTCATCATTGCTGCACAGCGACTGAGTCGCTATGAACTGGTGACCCACAGGCGAACACAGCGACTACTAGCGGGCGCTCTGAAATGCCTGCTACAGACGCTTCTCTGTCGCTACCTGGCGTTAGTGATGAATCAGCCTGCCTGATGAAACTGATGGCTGGGCCCACATTGGGGCCTCCCACACTACCTATTTAATTCTCAGAGCAGCTTGCCATTTTTCTTTCTTGTATTTGCAGTATCTCAAAGTTTTACATAATGGCTGAGTAGTAAAGTGTCAGGAAACCGGGGCGTCACGTGGTCCCACTACTAACCAGAGACCGCCGCACACGCCCACCGGGTTCCCCAAAACCTTGTCCGACCCTCTTATTATTAGGGTAACCAGGCAAACCGCCTTTGGACACACAAATTCCGGGTTTAAGGCAAGAAGACAGCTCAATTAAATATACGTTTTAATGGCTATAAGCACGCTAGGCAGAGTTTACAAGCATTTAACTATAAAGAAGTATGGAGTATTACAGATTAAATAACTATGCGGTTCTGAGATGGGTTACAACAGCTATGCAATACACAGAGACAATAACAAGCAAAGTTTACCTCGAGCATGCAGCGTGGTGTGGAGCTCTTACAAGGGGGTGTGTCAAGAGCTTCTGGTTATGGTGATGGTGATGGACACCCCTGGATATGCCGGCCGCACAACCCCCTTCCGATGAGTGACACCAGCCTGGTTTTTGACCATCCAATTTATGCTGCCAGGCTATCCATCTCCCCTCCCCATTGTGGGAGAGGATGTTACCTCCCATTTTTTAGAGGGGGATTTTGCCCTAAAACCCTTTTTGGAGCTATAACTTGGAGCAGGGGGGTCACACTGCCTTGCGAGGGGTACCAACCTATCGGCCAGGCGCACCTGAACGCGTTAAGTCCAGGGACCGGGTCTTAATTCAGTCCAGAACCTTAGTTCTCCGTTTACCGGTCTCTGTCTTGTTTCTAGGCCTGTTTTATACTATGCTCCGGTCCGGCTTTGGGAGCTGGTTCTGGTTCTGTGACCGGTTTGGCCGTAGGACGCATGGCGTCCGCGATACAGCCCATAAACTATCGGTGCCGTGCGTCTGCCCTGTTACATGTAGTCCTGACACAATCCCAGCAGGGGATTTCCTGAGATGTAGCCTCACTGGCAACTTCCCAGCTGGGGGTGTTATACAACAGCAGGAGGCATGCTGGCTGCAGCCTAGCTTGTGACCAAAAGGCAGGAATCAAACACCCCAGGGGGTTTGATCAGAGCTTTCACACGTCCCTGCCAAACATCTCTTCCGCATCTCGTTAAAATACCTGGGCCATTTGTAATCAGGGGGCTGGAAGGGGGGATTCTAGACTTGACATAAAAACATAAATAACAAAGAAGATATGTGGCGTTTCCTAATCATTCCTTCACATTTGCGATATAATATTATATATATATATATATATATATATATATATATATATATATATTATATATAACTATTCTCCACACCTCCCCCTTCAAAAGGGTGCTAAGGGGCAGCGCATCCTGATGCTGGCCCGTGCGCCCATGCATCCGCTATTCCTGTCTGGCAGTACCACGGCGGTAGTGCTGTTTTGGGTTGAGGGTTCTGGGCCAGGTCCACTCCCGGAAGGGGTGTAAGGTGGCCCATAGCAGGGACCGCGGGTCCAGTTGCCGATGGCAACTCATCCCTTTCTGCTTTACCCGAGCCAGGGGCCTCGGTGCATGTTGCCAACACTGGCCAAGGAGGCAGCCCCGAGTGGGTGCCTGCCTGGCCTCCAGCACCATGAACTGGGTCCCCTGGATGGAGTGTCTGCCCTGGGGGGGACCTTCCGTGGGAAGGATCTCCCACCAGGCAGTACCCACCCCGTCAAGCCAGGTGGGTGACAAGGCCATTAAACTTGGAACCGGCGTGGCATAGACCACTGCCATTGGTACAGACCTCTTTCCTTGCGGCCGAGTTATCGGTGGGATGCTGGGACTTGACCCTGCCACCCCCACCCTCTGGCCGGTATAGTACAAATGGCAGCGGACAGCCAGGCCCGGCTCCACTGGCTTGTTGGTGATCCCTATGTGCCCAATCGTCCGGCTCTCTAAGGCATAGCACTCCTTAGCCCTGGGCAGATAGGGGACCACCAACTGCTGGTCCTCAGACCACCCCCCTGGTGACCCTGACCTGACCATCATTGGGTACAGCCGCACTGGTCCCCCGACCACCCATCTGGGGTTTGGACCCAAGTGAGGCTGCATGTCTTGCTTGGGGAGAACTCTCTGGGGGTCATCAGTGCCTTTGTCCAGGATGGGGAAATCCTCTGCACGCAACTTTGGGGCCTGGTTCTCGGGGGGCCCGCTGGTAGATGTGCTGGGTTGAGGATGTTGAAGCTGTAGCCGCAAAACTTGGAGCTGGTGGTCGCGTTCAGCTTGCGTCCGGCGTTCCTCCCGTTCCTCGCGCTCACGTTCACGGCGTTCCTCGATCTCGGCCTGCACCTGGCGTTCCTCCATGAGCAGCTGATAGGAGCCGCGGTCTCCCGCCCGGAGACTTGCCATAGCAGCATGCAGGAGAGCAGCTGAGCTTGCTTGGCTGGGGGGGCCGGCAGGCAGGGCTCGGTCCTCTGGGCTGCTGAGGGCTGGTGACTGGCTTCTGGGGGAGCCCTGGCTGGGCCCCTCTGCACCCAGTATATCCTCGGCAGCCACATCCCTGCTTCTGGCCCTGGTGCCACTTGCCATGCCTGCAACTGCTGTACTGCACACTGTAATCACACAACTACTGTAACCACTCTCAGAATACTCCTAGCGTTGAGCTGATCTTAAGATCCCAGCAACAGAAAAGCCGCTGCTAGTAATCTTTAGTGTATGAGAGTATGGGGCCCACACTCACTTACACTATTTGCCTTATCCCAAACCGCTGCCACCAAATTGTCAGGAAACCGGGGCGTCACGTGGTCCCACTACTAACCAGAGACCGCCGCACACGCCCACCGGGTTCCCCAAAACCTTGTCCGACCCTCTTATTATTAGGGTAACCAGGCAAACCGCCTTTGGACACACAAATTCCGGGTTTAAGGCAAGAAGACAGCTCAATTAAATATACGTTTTAATGGCTATAAGCACGCTAGGCAGAGTTTACAAGCATTTAACTATAAAGAAGTATGGAGTATTACAGATTAAATAACTATGCGGTTCTGAGATGGGTTACAACAGCTATGCAATACACAGAGACAATAACAAGCAAAGTTTACCTCGAGCATGCAGCGTGGTGTGGAGCTCTTACAAGGGGGTGTGTCAAGAGCTTCTGGTTATGGTGATGGTGATGGACACCCCTGGATATGCCGGCCGCACAACCCCCTTCCGATGAGTGACACCAGTCTGGTTTTTGACCATCCAATTTATGCTGCCAGGCTATCCATCTCCCCTCCCCATTGTGGGAGAGGATGTTACCTCCCATTTTTTAGAGGGGGATTTTGCCCTAAAACCCTTTTTGGAGCTATAACTTGGAGCAGGGGGGTCACACTGCCTTGCGAGGGGTACCAACCTATCGGCCAGGCGCACCTGAACGCGTTAAGTCCAGGGACCGGGTCTTAATTCAGTCCAGAACCTTAGTTCTCCGTTTACCGGTCTCTGTCTTGTTTCTAGGCCTGTTTTATACTATGCTTCGGTCCGGCTTTGGGAGCTGGTTCTGGTTCTGTGACCGGTTTGGCCGTAGGACGCATGTTGTCCGCGATACAGCCCATAAACTATCGGTGCCGTGCGTCTGCCCTGTTACATGTAGTCCTGACACAATCCCAGCAGGGGATTTCCTGAGATGTAGCCTCACTGGCAACTTCCCAGCTGGGGGTTTTATACAACAGCAGGAGGCATGCTGGCTGCAGCCTAGCTTGTGACCAAAAGGCAGGAATCAAACACCCCAGGGGGTTTGATCAGAGCTTTCACACGTCCCTGCCAAACATCTCTTCCGCATCTCGTTAAAATACCTGGGCCATTTGTAATCAGGGGGCTGGAAGGGGGGATTCTAGACTTGACATAAAAACATAAATAATAAAGAAGATATGTGGAGTTTCCTAATCATTCCTTCACATTTGCAATATAATATTATATATATATTATATATAACTATTCTCCACATAAAGAAAAATGATTGCATGAGAAAATGCATTCCCAAGCGAAAACATTTCGCTGTGCGATTCAGCAAGTGCTGTGAAAAATGTGTGTCCCACATGTGAATAGTCTATGGATTGAAGGGGTGAAGTTGATCTGGGGCAGGATGCCAAGATCCCTAAGCTTGTATGTAAAGGATTGGTAAATGGAACAGTCGTGGTTTTTATTTGGATACGTTTGGGCATTTGGCCAGGCCAAGGTGAGCCCTAGGCTCAAAATCTTGTCACAGAAGGTTAGAAAGACGACATTGCTTGCGTCTACTGCATAGTTTACCCCTTATTCACACCTCTCCAGTACTGCAAGCATTTCTTTTCAAATTATTTTTATTGAGTTTTTCAACGCAAACATAGGTACAGTGCGTTCTTGTTATTATAGGATGACTTATCATTATTGAAATGTATAACAGCATAGAGAGAAAACAGGATTGAAGGTGATACATTGTGATCTCCCTCCCCCATATAGCTTTTATAGTACACACCAGGATCCACTTCCATTCTCATTGTGAGCAGCCTGGTAGGCCTCGGGCAGGGAGGGGGGGTCACCCTCCATCACTCTCATTAGGTACCATGTGGTATCCTTGAATGTTTGGTATAGCTTTTGTTTAATGTCTGTATAAAGCTCTCCCATGTTGTAAGGACGTCTGGTGTCTTTCATTTCTATTTTTTTCTATGTTTGCGGAAGATGCAGCAGTAACAGGAAAAAAAATCCAACCATGGCACCTTTAAGACATACCTGCCCATAGGACGCACCTAGGATTTAGAGGAAAATAAGAAAATAAATATCCTGAACCAAATGTTGTGCTAAAACACCATCCCCCAAGAACCAAATAATAGGCAAGGTGCAGAATCCCCCCATTACAGGCAGAGTGGCATTCTCCCCCCCCATTCCCATAGGCAGTGTGGTAATCCCCACTAACATTACCATAGGCAGTGTGACATTCCCCTCTCCCATTCCCCATAGGAAATGTGGCATCCCCCCTCCCATTACACATAGGAAATGTGGCATTTCCCCCCTCCCATTCCCCATATGAAGTGGGGCATCCCCCCTCCCATTCCCCATATGAAGTGTGGCATCCCCCTCCCATTCCCCATATGAAGTGTGGCATCCCCCGTCCCATTCCCAATAGGAAATGTTGGCATCCCCCATCCCATTCCCTATAGGCAGTGTGACATTCCCCTCTCCCATTCCCCATAGGAAATGTGGCATTCCCCTCTTCCATTCCCATAGGCAGTGTCGGCATCCCCCCTCCCATTCCCCATATGAAGTGTGGCATCCCACCTCCCATTCCCCATATGAAGTGTGGCATCCCCCCTCCCATTCCCCATAGGAAGTGTGGCATCCCCCCTCCCATTACCAATAGGAAGTGTGGCATTTCCCCCCTCCCATTTCCCATAGGAAGTATGGCATTCCCCCTTCCATTCCTATAGGCAGTGTGGCATCCCCCCTCCTTAACCCATAGGAAGTGTGGTAATCCCCCTTCATATTCCCATAGGCAGTGTGGCATTTCCCCCTCCAATTCTCCATAGAGGCAGTGTGGCATCCCCCCTCCCATTCCCCATAGGAAGTGTGGCATCCCCCCTCCCATTCCCCATAGGAAGTGTGGCATCCCCCCTCCCATTCCCCATAGGAAGTGTGGCATCCCCCCTCCCATTCCCCATATAGGTAGTGTGGCATTCCCCCCTCCCATTCCCCACAGGAAGTGTGGCATTCCCCCCTCCCATTCCCCATAGGAAGTATGGCATCCCCTGGAAATCGATTGGCCCGGGAATCTTACAGATCGCTGTGGGTTTAAGACCTGGGAGATATCTGCAGAAGAAGGTCATGTGCTGGGTGGGCTATCCACCATTTTGGAGCTGATTGCTGAACAGAGAGGAGCTGTGTGGAGCTTTAACAGTTGGACAGAGCTTTTAGGACAGGAGCAGGAAGGACAGGGACAGTTTTTGAGGGAAAGACTCAGGAGTCAGGAGTCAGGACAGCAAAATATCAGTCAGTCAGTATGTTTTTCTTTCTGAGGAGCAGAGATAATGGCAGACAGTGTAAACTTCCTGGGAGCTGTGTCTGCAATTCTGCTGGACTGGGTCAGTGGGAAATTTGGAGTGTGCTCTGCTCTGCTCTACTGTGATTAGTCAATTTAAAAAAAAGAACACATTCAATCTTTTTCACCAGACAAGAATTTTTCGGGTACACCTTCTTGTTTAAAGCTTTCTAGGCCGTGTAATTCACACACTTAAAAAAAAAAAAAAAAAATCACATAATATTGGGGTCATCTCCCGACTGGATTACTGTAACACCTTCCTTTGTGGTTTGCAGACAAACAGACTGGCACCCCACCAATCTGTTCTAAACTCTGCTGCTCGCCTCATCCACCTCTCCTCTCACTTCTCCAGCACTGCCCCTCTTTGTCAATCCCTCCACTGGTTACCTGTCTCTCAGAGAGTTCAGTTTAAACTTCTAACACTTACCTAAAAAGCTCTCTCCAACCAGGCCCCTCCCTAAATTTCATCTCTGATCCAGCGTTACCAACCCAAGCGCTACCTCCGCTCTGCCTCTGAGATTCTCCTGTCCTCATCCTTGGTTACCTCCTCGCTCTCCCACCTTCAAGACTTCTCCCATGCCTCCCCACTTCTCTGGAATGCACTCCCCCACCCAATCCATCACTCTCCACTCCAAGCCTTTAAAAGTGCCCTCAAAACTCACTTCTTCAGCCAAGCATATGGCCTGGCTTAAGCAACTCCTATATCCTTCAAATGGCATATGCAGCCCAACTCAAGCTCTACCACTTGTGATCCCGCAGCTTTTGTCTCCACCCCCATCCTTTACACTGTAAGCTCGCAAGGGAAGGGCTCTCTTTCATATTGTCTCCTGTGCTCACAACACTTGGTTTAAACCTCATTTCATCTCATTTTGTATTGTACCCTGTACTGTATGTTTTACCGTGTCTGTAATCACACCTTGTAAAGCGCTACGGAAGATGATGGTGCTATATAAATAAACAATAATAATAATAACTTCAGCGGCCAAGTTTTTTTGAGGGTACACCTTCTTCTTTTGCTTGGCCATGTCATTCTGACAATTGGGATGTGCACTGCTTTGAATAATCTTATTTATTTTTTTGTTTTTAAATACTAAGTAAAATGTCTAGGAAAGGAAAGGATGGGGTAGAGAAAAATACATCCCTGCAATTCCTTCAGCCATTAAGGATGTTGATGCCACTACCAACACTGTGCGCAGCAGACATGTGTCCAGGCCTAGTAAAAGTAGCAGCAGCCATTCGCCCAGGCCCAGCCATAGTAGTGACAATATCCATGTGCCCAGGCCCAGTGCTAGTAGTAGCAGCAGCAATGTACACGGTAGTATAAGTAGTGGTAATGTACAGGGCAGTAGTAGCAGCATCAGCAAGCCACGGTTGTCCATTTCCTCCAGTGGGTGTGTTATATCGGACTATATGTCCATTGTGGACTACTTGACTCGCTCTTGCTCACCTCAGGAGGAGGAAGGTGAAATGATGACTTTGAGCCAGATTTCAATGGATTCTTCCTCCATTACAGTTACTTGGCCCAGTAAAAGATGCCTTTCTGGCCTTTTCCTTCCATCAAGGGTTTGGATAGTGATAAAGAGAATTTGTTTGAGGAAAGTCAACCTTTGCAGAATGTTGAGGAGGAGGTAGAAGCTGTCTGAGAGGCATGTGGTAGTGGGGTTGGTGGTAGCGGCATGGACATACTGGCAGTTATGAACTTGGTTATGGTGTAGGGAGCAACTAGACCATGGGACATCAAGTAGCTTGGATCAGGAGAAGGAGGACTACGTTGATGATTTAGTTTTGGACAGGACCAGACAACACAGAGGATGCTTTATCAGAGCAGGAGGGTAGCTGTGACACTGGCAGCAAAAAAGAGTCGAGTCTGCTTTTGCAGACGCCAGACAAAAGCCTACCAAAGAAGGAGCAAAGTCGGGTGGTGGTGGAAATGCCAGATCTTCTTATTTACGGTACTCTATCATGTGGCAATTTTTTGCACCTTCCCATAGGAACGAAACCTGGCACAATGCCAGATCTGCAAGCAGAAAATTAGCTGTGGCCAGGGCACAAATCTAGGACTAGAGCCACGGCTCTACATGGCACCTGGAGAGGCATCGCAATGTTGCATGGGACTACCGAAAAGCCCTTCTTCACTTTCCAGGAAGCCAATCCTGTTGCTTGCCCGCCACTGCCAATTTTATACAACCACCACAGGTCTCCTGTCCCCCAGCCTAGTCTTTCTTCAACAACTGTGACTCAGCTACTGCTGCTACTACCACCTGCAGCACCTCCGCTGCCACCCTCTGCTACTACTAGATCTACACAACCACTGGTCAAGCCTACTGCTTGCATAAAGCTATCACTTCTTCAATTCAATATTTAGGATGCCAATCCTGCCGCTACCCGTGTACAAATGGTATATTTTTTGAGGACTTGCCTGCCACTGCCAGTCCTACACAACCTCCTCAGTCTCTTGTCCCTCTGCCTAGTCTTTCTTCAACAACTGTGACTCTTCTAATGCCACTACAGCCACCAACAGCAGCTCTGTTGCCACTCACTGCTACTACTAGGCCTACACAACCACAGCTTAACCCTATGCTGCCCAAACATTTTTCAACACTTGAAAGAAGCCATCGCTTCTTCTTTAATTAGATTTTCAGGATGCCCATCCCGCTGCCACCTCCATACAAATGGGCTAATTATTTGAGGGCTTGCCCAACACTGCCAGTCCTACGCAACCACCATCAGGTCTCCTGTCTTCAAGCCTAGGCTTTCTTCAACAACTGTGACTCTTTTGAAAAGTTCTCTCATCTCGAATCACCACACTCAAGCCAGGAATTATAGTGGGTCATGCTAATTATTTAAACTGGACCTTTAGCATGATTTAATGAAAAGCCCAAACCCTTGAAAAAACTATTCCCCCACATCTAAAATTCAAATATTTCAAGTTTTAGTCACTTACTTATTATTCTTTCCCTCACTGTCCTGCAACTCTGTTCAGCACTCTAGGATGCGGGTGCCGCCATCTTGACTTAGAAGCATCACACATAATGAAGAGAGGAGAGCGGGATAAATTACAGAGGGTGGGGTTATAGCTGTGCTTTGCACAGACAGAGCAGAGCTGGGGTCAGGAAAAGGACAGCAATCCCAGAATGCAGAGCAACACAGTCAGAACACACTTCCTGTTTGCAGGCTGCCTGATGCCCCATGAGCCGCCATCTTGGATGTTTAAAGGCTCATAACATGAAATAGATGTAGGTAGGATGATTTTTAATGCAAGCAATCTTTATGTAAAGGGTGTGGGAAACTTATAAGATAGACTCTTATTTAGGGTGAAGGTCTGCTTTAATGAAGCAGGTGTAAATCTGGGTGCACTTTTGGGTGTGAATTGACACTTACATCTTAGTGTGCTTTTTAAATTTAACACCCAAAAAAGTACAATAACATTTTTTAATCTATTCTTTCCCCCCAAAATCCCCAGCTATCCTGAGATAGCTGCTGCTAGAGAGGGCATGGCTGAATTGTCCATGGCTTAGGGAGTAAAATGGTCTACATATTGCCAGGAATTCTAAATTTGGTGAACATCTGGATCCCGGGATGGAATCATTGCGTGCATTTCTGTTGCCAGCTGGAACAGTGGAGTATCAGAGGGCACTGCCATTTATCTCCACTGTAATCGGGACAGTGGCGTCCATCATTTTATGCATGTTCATTTCACTGCAGTTTCACTTTCACTTTCACTTTAGCAGTACAATATGGGGGTTCACGATAGGGCCTACTACGGGTCTCTCTCAAAGTTTTGAACCCCTCTGCATAGTTGTTTTTTCCTGCCTGGCACATCTAGATTTGGAATGCCCTGCTGTTTTCACCTCCCTTGATCTCCCAAAAACTCATCTTTCTTTCATTCTCAAGGTTCACATGTTTAACCAGTTTTCCTTACCTTTCTGAGCTCAAAGCTGTAAGAACCAGGGCCGGATAAAGTGTGGCGGAGGCCCCTGGGCACAAAATCTGATGGAGGCCCTAGATACAGTATTTTTTTTTCCTTTAAAATAATAATCCAGCCAAGTAACTGATGGCTTGGTGGCTTCTGTGCAGTGAGTGGCCGCCGATTGACATCTCTGCACGCACCCATCACTGTAGTATCACTGACGGCGGCTTTGCTGCTCTAGACTCTCTGCCCTGTCCTGATGTGGCTTTGGCTGCAGGTTTGCAATAACAAAAAAAAGCCTTGCTCAGGCAGCCCATCAGACCAAAGACTGAAAAGCCTCCTGGACCAGAACATAACCCAAAGGTTGGTGGAGGCCCCCTTTGCAGGGCAAGTGGTGGAGGCCCCGGAGGCCCCGGGGCACGCACCCCTTGCGCCCCCCTCATAATCCGGCCCTGGTAAGAATAGCTAATGGATAATGTGTGTGGCTGGCCTCATCCCCACTCACCTTTTACTGTGGTGAGTGCCTGTGGCAGCCATTCAGAAATGCCTGGAATGGGAACGCATCTAAGCTAAAGGTATAGCACCGATGCAGGCCAAGAATATGGAGTGGGGTCAGCGGGGAGGAAGGAGATCACCAGCTCTAAAGTCTACTCTACTCTAGGGAGGTGCTTGTTTTTAAGGTAAGCGGAATCAGTGAGAAGGTCACATGAAGATTTTATTAATTGCTACAGATGTATCTTATTATATTTGATTATATTACTTGGTATTTATATTATTTACCTTTTACCTTGGGTGACTCATTAGTAAGACTGCTTATATAATGTGGGCTTAGTGCGTAAGGCTAATTCCTGTTGCATAGAAATGGACAATTAGGATTCATTCACAATGGTCCTACTGATTGTCATAGCTATGTCATACTTTTCTATAAACTGGGAATGAGCCGGAAACAGACAAAGAGGTCAAGGAGAATCAGGCAATGTTAAACTCTCATAGGTGCGCCTCTAATGACTGTTGCATTCCTCAACCCTTTAAACTTTGAAAAGCACCCTTAAAACTCTTCACACACATCTGGGTGCGTTGTCTGCAGTCAATGACCCGGCACTGACTTCTCTCACACTAACTAACAAGGCGCACATTGACTCTGCTGTACTGCTGTCAGCTGTATGTAGCATTCTTTTGTTTATACTAATGTTATTTTAATAGAAAAAATACATTTACTACTCTCACACAATTTCCTCTTCCCGGCCTCTGTCTGTTGGGGTACCACAAGGCTCAGTCCTAGGTCCCTTACTTTTTTCAATATACACTTCTGGTCTCGGACAACTAATAACCTCGCTAGGCTTCCAATATCGCTTTTATGTAGATGACACTCAGATCTACCTCTCTGGCCCGAATCTCTATTCCCTCCTCTCTCGCCTTATTGACTGTCTAACAGCCATCTCTTCCTTCATGACATCTCGCTCCCTTAAACTGAACATGGACAAAACAGAACTGATCATCTTCCCACCATCTCCCTCCCCTCCCCTCCCCTCTCTAACACCACAATCTGTAAATAATCTTACAATAACTGCAACTCATCAAGCTCAATGCCTGGGCGTCATTCTGGACTCCCCTCTCTCGTTTACACCTCACATTCACTCCCTACTCACCTCCTGTCGTCTCCAACTTATAAATATCTCACGCATCCTCCCCCTTCCTCTCACCTCATACCACTAAAGTGCTAGTGCACACCCTGGTCATCTCCCAACTGGATTACTGCAACACCCTCCTCTGTGGTTTGCCAACAAACAGACTGGCTCCCCTCCAATCTGTTCTAAACTCTGCTGCTCACCTCATCTACCTCTCCTCTCACTTCTCCAGCGCTTCTCCCCTCTGTCAATCCCTCCACTGTTTCTCAGAGAGTTCAGTTTAACATCAGTTTAACATTAACCTACAAAGCTCTACCCAACCAGGCCCCTCCCTACGTTTCTTCTCTGATCCAGAGATACCAACTCAAACGCAACCTTCGCTCTGCCTCTGACATTCTCCTGTCCTCTTCCTTGGTTAAATCTTCGCACTCCCGCCTTCAAAACTTCTCCTGTGCCTCTCCACTTCTCTGGAATGCACTCCTCAACTCAATCCGTCACTCTCCATCACTCCAAGCCTTTAAAAGTGCCCCCGAAACTCACTTCTTCAGACAAGCATATATCCTGGCTTAAGCAATTTTGTCTGTGGTGAGTGTCTATGGCAGCCAGAAATGCCTGGAATGGGAATGCATCTAGGTATAAATACGGCCCAGGTATTTGGCATGGGATCACTGATGAAGTGAGTGAGCTGGGAAATCCCTGGAGATACACCCAGTGAATAGTGATGAGCGGGTTGGGTGAAATTCGGGTTCAGCGAAATTGGGGTGAACTTGCCGCCAAACTATGGGTCCAGGATCCCGAATCTGAACTCGAACCCCATTGAAGTCATTCATTTGGGGCCCAAAAATGGCTGTAAAATGGGGCCAGCAGGGGCTAGAGGGGAACACCATGGCGATAGGGAAAGTACTCAAAACAATAACAGAAAACAAAAAAATAGTAAATAAATACATAAATAAAAAAATTAAAATATTATTTTTAATAGGACCCAGCAAACGCGTGGACAGGTAGTCATTCACCATGCGAGTCAAAGTCTGCCTCCTGGTACTACGGGCTGTATCCGATAGTGGTGGATGTGGCAGACAACTGAATAAGTTGTTCCACATTTTGGCTATGCTCACCCTTCCCTGTAAGGTGCTGCCGCTGCCCCAGCTGGGTTGACAACTTGCGCCTCCTCGTGCTGCCACTGAGCCCTCAACGTCATCTGGGAACTCTGCCACTAGTGTGTCCACCAGCGTGCATTTGTACTTGCTCCAGAGTTGGAATCAAGGAGGTGGGATCAAGCATGGTGGCCACCCAGTAATCAGCACTGGTGACCATGCAGGCAACTCTGCAACTCAGCCAGGCTGCCCTGAGTCTAGGAGAAGCTGTCCTCGGTGTCAGGTTTCCCCTCCTCTCCTCCTGCTCCTTCCTCCAGCCTTGCTCCAGTGATGCCTGTGAGTTACGCTGGGTACCACCATGCTGTGAGAGAAAGTAGTCCTCCTCCTTCTCCTCTGATTCCTCCAAAACTGTCCTCTGGCTGGACATTGGCATACCTGCCCGCTGTCGAACCAGCAACCCACCCTGCAAGCCATATGTGCACTGCCCTGACAGTGGGGAAAATTGCCCTTCCTCTCTTCTGCTTCCTCCTCCTCCTAAGTCATGGCCTGAAGCATTTTTTCCAGCAGGCAGAGGATGGGGATGGTAGCACTGGTGATGGTGTCATCTGCACTGACCATATTGATGACATTGATGACTGGAAGCATTGCAGCACCATGTAGGCCCACTCGCTGGTGGTGAAGTGCTGTTGGTCTGCACTTCAACTCAACCGGTCATTAGGCTCGATTCAGAGACACATTCGTCTGGACTTTCGTAGCTGTCTGTGAAAGTTTTAGTAGGTGTTTGTAATTTTTTTTCTGTTTTTCCATTCGTACGAATGTTCGGGAAAATGCGTACATATGCGCTTTCGATGAACGAAAGTTTGGATCATTTTCCAAACAAAATCTGATAATTTTCGTTCGTTCAGATAACGTTGTTGGGATGGGCTTGCTTCTGATTCAGAGAGCTGATTTCCGACGGACCACCACCCTATAAATCCGTTTCATTTCCGATCCACTTACGGGACCTTTGAGGGCTCGGATTGCTATTGTTGAACATGTTTTGCGGCTATGTGGAGGAGTCTGCGCTCCTTTAGCACCAAGGCATTGCATGTATCAGCATGGCCGAGGCCATAAATTGTATAGCAATGCATACCTAAATCAATACATTTCATGTATGCCTTATAGAAGCATTTTAATGCTGACCTTAATTAGTCCTTAGCATGTAAACCTTTATTTTCCCACACATCCATATAATTGCTATATTTTTTAAGACTTATGTCCTTTGTGAATTATATTTGGATTGTTGAACTTGAATCTTAATTTGTCGTAGGAGTTCTTGTTTTAGTCGGTTACCTTTGTTTTGTGTAATTATTTTATATTTGGTTGTAGGAACCGCAAGATGTGCCACTCGCACAACATACAAGCAGTGTTTGGTCCAGCTATGCGATTCCTCAGTGTTCTTGCAGGGCATCCAGGGTCGTCCCATGATGCTTATATATTGCAGAGCTCCGGCTTATTTCGTCAGTTTGAGTCAGGAGAATTATCTGGTGGATGGCTCCTGGTAAGTTTGCTCACATTCCATCAATCCATTTTATGTTAGTATTTTTAATTTTTTTCGGGGGATTCTGGATATCCACTCCTGCCCTTGCTCCTGATGCCCGTTCTTTGCCTGCAGAATGCGGGCCAGGGGTTCTCTAATCGGGCACTATGCAAAACCCGGGCCGTGGTGGCGAGGGCCTTCGGGCTTTTGAAGTCCAGATTTAGGTGTTTGGACCATACGGGGGGGGGGGGGGGGGCACTGCAGTATGACCCCAACAAGGTTATACCCATATTTTAATTTACGTTTTTTAACAGGGACCACACGTGCCAGAGTGGCACAACTGAGTGTCAGGGTCCTTCAGTTGGTGGGCGAGATGCAGGAGCTGCGTGACTTGTTGGGGACCACAGATGAAGAATAATGTTCTGTGGCCTGCCACTGCTATGTATTTTGTTTTTTATAGTTGTAAAAATTTGAAATTTTCAAAATTTTTTAAGATTTTATATTTTATGATGGAATAAAAAAAATGTTTCAGTGTCATTTCATTTAAAAAATACATTAACACAAAACTAATGGCCCAGAAATATTTAAATATGAATATTCACATGACCGCGAAGTGATTTGGGTAAGTTTTAGGGACCTAAAATGGAAGAAGAACCTAACCGCGAAGTGGTTTGGGTGAGCTTTAAGGGTCCAAAAGGGAAGATGGAGGATAGTGCTAAGTGATTTAGCTAAACATGGTAGTAGAAGTGAGGGTGGAAAATATGTAGGCGAGCACTTTAATGAGTTAAGTTTGTAGTGCGCAGGCGCAAGATCGTAAGGATTTCCGTCTGGACGATTATTTATTGAAAAAGGGAAACAGAAACTAACGGGAAACGTAAAGGATTCGTTGGAGGATACGATGGGAAAAGGGCAAAAACTAAAGCCTACGTTGTAACATGTGAAAATGAAACGGAAAAGTCACGCTGGAAAATGACATCCTCGTATTCGTAATCTGCCGTACGAACGGACGGAAACTTTACAGAAGGATTGCAATGCATGCATAGAATCGTTCACACACTCATACGAGAACGGAAACATTTTAAAAAAAAACAGATCGGCACTAAAACGAAAGTATTTTTTTGTCTCTCTGAATCGAGCTTTTGTCATTTTGGAGATTGCCTGCTACTGCTTACACACCCTTTCCATCATGTACAATGTGGAATTCCACCTGGTAGGCAGGTCACATATGAGGTGGTAGGTGGGAAGGATGAAATTCTGCCACTGCAGCTCATGTTTTGCTTGCAGATAGGCCATACAAAAGGTGCAGAGATGACTAGCAAATTTCCCTCGCTTCAGCGACTCTTGGCGGGCTTCTTTTTCTGCTGTCTGGGCCCTTCCTCTGAACTGTGATGGCCATCAGTCTACATAGAGTCTAGGACCTCGACATTCTCTTCTACCCACTCCTCCCTGCTCGCCTCCCTCTCAGCCCCAATATTGCAGGAAGCTGCAGCAGTCGGCACTTGGGTCTCATCATCTATCAGGGTGTCCTGTGATGGTACACTGGCCACGTCCTCATTCTCCCACAGAAGCTCTTGGGCATCCGTAAGCTCAAGGCCTGCATCTGGGCTCATGGTATCCCAGCCAGGCATGTCATCATAGAGCATTTTTGAGTTCTGGCTGGGACAGTCTTGCAGGTTTTACAGGGGTCAGGTGGGGGCTCTGCACTCTCGGCTGCAGTGGAGTGAGTGGATGAATTTCCCCCAGAACTGGTAGCACTGCGTACCATGTAATCTACGACTGCCTCAATATGTTCTGGCCTCTCCACTCTGCATGCAGTACTGAGGCCTACAAAAATGTGCTCCAAATCCAGACGCCTACTTGCACCAGAGGAAGGTGTCGCAGGCAAGGATGAAAGACATCCTCCCCCTGCAGAACCAGTGACTGGTCGAGCACCAACTCCATTACTAGCAGCAGCAGAAGCAACACGGCCATGTCCCTGTCCCTTATTCGCTGCTTTCTGCATTATTAGACACCTGCAGTTACAGTGACACACTCACCCAGGGATTACAGAAAGGTTTGGTATAAGGGCACACTATCACTCCAGTCTTTACATTTAGGTTTGGTAAATGGGGGAACACACTCAGTTAGGTTTGTTATAAGACAACAAAAACATAGTCGCAAGCCAGTATGTGGAGACACCCATGTTAGGCTTAATATAAGGGGGCAAAGAGACCAAAAAAAGCCTCTACTTAGGTAAAGGAAAAGAGTGGCTTTCCTAGAACAGAAAGTATTTGCACAGTACCCAGTCCAAGGACAGATAGCATTACCCATCTACTCTTGCAGTAGGCAGAGCTATGCAAATCATCTCTTTACATCTCTGTGCCATCCAAGGCCCTTAGAACTGCTAAGGGTGCAATGCCAAGGATTAGCTTAAAATTTTTTTGTACAGCCAGACACATCCAACTAGTGGACACATGTTTCAAGCTTTAGGCTTTCATCAGCACTAGGGCAGATGCCTCTTGCTGTATGGGGGTGAGACTTGGTGAGTACCAAAACATAGTTGCAAGCCAGTATGTGGAGAGACCCATGTTAGGCTTAATATAGGGGGGCTAAAGAGACCAAAAACCCTCTACTTAGGTAAAGGAGAACAGTGGCTTTCCTAGAACGGAAAGTATTTGCACAGTACCCAGTCCAAGGACAGATAGCATTACCCATCTACCCTTGCAGTAGGCGGAGCTATGCAAATCATCTCTTTACGTCTCTGTGCCATCCAAGGCCCTTAGAACTGCTAAGGGTGCAGTCTCACCCCCCATACAGCAAGAGGCATCCGCCCTAGTGCTGATGAGAGCCTAAAGCTGCATGTGTTGCATGTGTCTGGCTGTATAAAAAAAATTTAAGCTAATCCTTGGCATTGCACCCTTAGTGGGACGTTCTGTGGGTTTGCCTGAAGTCAATTATGAGTTCAACCATTTTCTGGATATCCAGCATGAGGTTGTTTGCCTTGCACCAGGATTCGAGGATTTTGACTTGGTTCCAGTAGGTAGACTCATTGTTGTCATTAATAAGGCCTACTAAGGTGGTATCAGCCGCGTACTTGATAATCATCAAGTGAGAAGAGAAGGAGATACAGAACACATCCCTGCAGAGCTCCCTTGTTTCTTATCCTTGTCGAAGAAACAAACAGGGAAATTAGACCCTCTGAGTCCTACCAGCCAGAAAGCTGATAATCCAGTCAGATATAATTGATGGAATGCCCAAAGATTTCCCTGGAGTATTTGGGGATCAATGGTATTGAGCGCAGATGAAAAATCCACAAATAGCATTCTGGCATGTGCACTGGTTTGGTCAACATGATCTAATGTGTACTTAATCGCCATATTGACCACATCCTCTGCTGATCTGTTTGCTTTGTATGCAAACAGTAGTGGATCCCATTGGGAACCAGTAGTATCCTTGATAAATGACATGACCAACCGTTCGACGACCTTCGTGACTACTGGAGGCAAAGCAATTGGTCTGAAGTCATTCAAGTCTGAAGCGGATGATGTTTTTGATTGAGTTCCTCAGACAGTCAGGAACTATTCCGGCCTCTAGTGATCTTATGAAGATGATGGTTAGGACCGGAGCAATCTGCTCTGCACAGAAGTTGAGGTATGTTGTGGAAAAGTCGTCCGGGCCAGATGCCTTCTTGGTGTTGAGGGACAATAAAGGATTCCTAACATCTGACACTTCAAAGTCTGGACCGTAGGGGCTATCTGATCGGGGTGAACTACCAATGCACGGTAGAGGATTAGCAGAATAGGCACCTCCATCAAGCTAATGAAGATGGCAAATTCTGATAAAGTGTTGATGTCTAGTGCTGTGCTTCCCCTGCAGCTGGTCACATTAGTTAGGTTTCCCCTTACAGCCATCCACAAACTATTACCAAACTCTGACCCATCATATGTTTCACCTGTCACAGCTATGATTGTGTGTCAGGAAATTACAGACACACAACTGAAACTAAGGGCCTAATCTATGATGTGCGCCTTTAGTGCCTTTAGTTTAATTTTAGTGGCTATAGTGCCAGATTCGGAGCGCCAGCATTCCCACCTAATCTGGTGCCGTGGACTACATTGGCGCTAGCAGGTGTTGCGCCAAACGCTAACTAATTCGCTTTTATTGTTGCCCTAGGTATTGGTCGGCCTATGTCAGCGACCGTTGGACCTGCTGTCCCATTATCCCAGTACCAGTGAGCACCACTTTGTACTGCCATTTTATCCTGGCGCTGGCCAGCATATTTATGACTTTTTCCTCCTTGGAGCTGTATTTTCCTGGCGCTGATCAGCGTTTCTTCATTACAGTTACCAGAAATCACTGCTGGGGACAAGGGGAGAAACTTTACAGTGCATTTAGGCTGCATTTTAGTTGGTGTCCAAATAGTTAAAGTGGAGCAAAACCCATGCCAATTGATTCCATTTCCTCGGGGCATCCAAAATCTGGATGTCCCACTGTGTTAAACCCCCCAGGTCACCCTATACACTTAACTTGTTTCCCGGTCCAACGGCACATGCGCGTGCTATCCCTCTAGCAGGGCGCATACCTGCGCCAGGCATTTATGAGTGGCCTGCACGGGCACGCTACCTGTTAGAGGGAAGCAGGGGATGAAGCCGCCAGTGCGCTCTGAGCCGCTAGCCTTAGACGAAGGCTTAGACAATGTGACGTCAGCAGCTCCGAACGAGCTGATTGCGGTGCCCCGGGGGAAAGGATCGAAATCCAGTCAAAATCTTGGGTTTTGGTCCACTTTAAGCAAAAGAAGCCATTAAAATACATTTTAATAACCCCCAAAAAATACATTTGGTCCATCCAAATCCTGCGTTTCAATTATTGACAAGTCCCAATGCAAGTTATGTACAAATAAATGTGTTTAATATTAGTCCTAAGCATTAATCACTTCAATCAAGTTCTGCCCACTGTGCTGTTTCAACAAGAACGCCAGGAGCTGCATCCTTTTTGGTGCTAGTGTTAAATAAGACGCTAGGCAGCGGCCGCATCAGCATTAGCGTTTGATTAAGTTGGACGCTGAGTGCCGCTGAGGCCAAAAAATACAACTCTGTGAAGTACTCACCTGTAGAGTTGATATTATATGCATACAGCACGTCCTGCTCCAGAGATAGTAATAACATGTGGGTAATCCTCCACCTCCGGCGCCGTGCACTGCAGACATGTACAAAACAAGCTCCTCCCGGCCCTACATATAGCGAGGGACCTCCCACAAATCCCCAGCATTGAAAAGCAGTGAGAAGAGAGGCCAGGAGAAAACAACCACCCAAAACTGGCAATAATACCAAAGATAACAATCACCAAACAGGAGATCCAGAACAAGGTGAAACAGGGTGGGGTGGAGCAGGACGTGCTGTATGCATATAATATCAACTCTACAGGTGAGTACTTCACAGAGTTGTATTATTCTAAGCATACAGCACGTCCTGCTCCAGAGATAGTAATAACATGTGGGACATCCAATAGCAGTGTCCGTAAAAAAAGGGTGGGATCCCCAACAGAAGGCAACAGCAAGCAGTTTAAACTACTGCCGCCTGCAAAACCTTGCGGCCAAACACAGCGTCAGCTGAGGCCCTAACATCAACCTTATAAAACTTTGTAAAGGTATGAACAGAAGACCAAGTAGCGGCCTTGCAAACTTGTTCAACAGAGGCCTGGTGCTGAAAAGCCCAAGAAGCCCCAACAGCTCTAGTAGAATGAGCAGTAAGACGAAAGGGGGGAGTCCTCCCCTTAGTAGAATAGGCTTGAACCACAGCCTGACGAATCCATTTACTGATGGTAGACTTGGCGGGAGCCAAACCCTTCCTAGGTCCATGAGGCACAACGAAGAGAGCATCCGTCTTCCTAAAGGCCTGAGTGGTAACCAGGTAAGACTTAACACACCTAACCACATCCAAGGAATGCAAAACCCTTTCCTTAGGGTTACTAGGATTAGGGCACAAGGAAGGAAGTACAATATCCTGATTCAAATGAAATGCAGACACCACCTTAGGCAGGAAGTCTGGCTTGAAGCGAAACGCCACCTTATCCCGGTGTCTCTCAAAGTAGGGAGGCTGAATAGACAAGGCAGCCAACTCAGACACACGTCTAACCGAAGTGATAGCTACCAGGAAGACAACCTTGAGCGCGAGCACAGCGAGAGTGGCCTCATGAATAGGCTCAAAAGGAGCCCCCTGCAGGGACGACAAAACCAAGTTCAGATCCCAAACAGGAACCATAGGTTTCCGAGGAGGACGCACATGAGTGACCCCCTGAAAGAAGGTCTTGATAAGAGGGTGTTGGGCAAAGGTCTTCTGAAAGAAGATAGACAGGGCCGAAACCTGGCCCTTCAAGGTACTAAGCTTAAGACCCAAGTCTAGACCATGTTGTAAGAACTCCAGCACCCTGGATACTAAGAATTCCCGGTAGGGAAGAGACCTGGATTCACACCAGTCAATGTAAGCACGGCATACTCTATAATAGATAGCAGCAGAAGTCTTCTTCCTGGCTTGCACCATAGTAGCCACAACAGAAGCAGACAAACCCTTTTCCATTAAGATGGAGGTTTAAATGGAAGCCTCGTAAGGGCCTTCTTGGCGACGTTGTCAGCAGCCCACTGGCGTAACCAGATCGCACGGCGTATGGCTACCACCAGAGCAGAGGATCTAGCGCTCAGCTTAATAGCATCGTCCGATGCAGATAGGATATAATTCAGAAAGGTCTCACAGGTGGCCAGAGTGTTGGCGGCATCAGAGGGCAAGTCATCCGCCCCTTCCAGAGCAGTCTTAACCACCGTCCTGAGCGCCACCGCCGTGATGGCTAAGGCGCAAACCGGGCGGAGCGACGCTCCCCCAAATGCAAAGGCATGACATGCCAATTGATCAACTCGCCGATCCTCTAAATCCCGCAGCGTAGTAGTGTCAGGGGAGTGCATAATAGAGGTGTTGGACAGACTCAGAATCGGGGCATCGACCTCGGGCGGCGATGTCCAACACTTAACCAGATCGGCAGGAAATGGATACTTCTTATCCACAGCTTTAGGGATCCCCTGGAGTTTGCTGGGGTGTTCCCATTCTTTCAGCACTAGGCTATTAAAATGAGTTTGTTCGGGAAACTCCAACCGCACCCTAGCGGTATGAAACAGATCACCCCTTTGCCGAGGAGCCGCGGGAGGGGGAGAGAGGGATAACACATCAAAGATCTGGGTCAGCAGTCTATCAATGTCGTCCTGGGACCAATGATCAGAACCAGACTCCTCCTGACTCCTGGACTCGTCATCGTAGGACCCTGAGTCAGAGAGCAGTTCCCCTTCCTCTGATGGGGAATGTGCATAGGAAAGCAGTAAATCATCAGATTCTACAGGAAGAATAGTAGATTCAGGATTCAAATGACGCCTCTTGGCAGTAGCCTTGCGCGCCAAGGAGCCAGCGATGAAGTTTTCCACACTAGCCAGTCTAGAGGCCAAATCAGCGTGAGAATCCCCACTAGTATTGGAGGTTAGGCTCAAGCTTGGGGGAGTAGGGGAAGTAAGGCGAGGTGCGGGCCCAGCCTCGGAAGAGGTGGGGAGACCGGCTAGCACCTGCTGGGCACAAGGAACGCAGACCTGTGCATTGTCACCGCTGCTAGGTAAGACCCCACAAGCTACACACAGACGGGCTTGTCCCAAAGGAACCCCGATCACAATATCCTGGGATGCCTCCATATGGTGATTATTAAGTTCAATATGCCAGTAGGGATTGACGCTATAAAGCAACCCTGGATGCCCCAATAACCCGCTGGGAAGTGGGAGTAATTTCTTAAAATGGTCTGGACCAGGCGCTACGCCGGGCCGGGAGAAGCCACCGAAGTCCGCTGTCTGAAAGACACAAGGGGAACAGGGATATCAGAGCCGAGCGCGAAGAAGCAAGCTAGGGAAAAGATCGCCCATGAGGGCACTTACAGGTCTGCGAGGGGAGGACCGTCTTCACCACACGCAGGCGAGAAGGAAATGGCGCCCAGCGAACCTCATAGGGCGGGTCAGAGCGGACGATGATGCTGAACACGGCGCCAGACCGAACCACGCCCCCCCCCCCCCGGAGAGCGCGAAGCTCGAAGGCGCGCAGCCAATCAGGAGAAAACAGTAGTTATGTCAGAATCACCTCAGAGAAAACATCTGACCGAGTGAATACAGGGATAAAAACGCCATAGCTTCCCCGAACAGGGCTGTCGTATGCGCCATAGAGAACAATAAAAGCGCTGCGGTTAGCTAAAAACTTAAAAGTGAAGCGCGCTCTGACACCCGGTAACGGTTAAAAGCTATAGGACTCTAGTGTAATTAGGGCAAGGTTAGGCCATCGAACACACAACCCCCCCCTCTTTTTTCCCCACACTAACAGGGGAATCTAGGAGGGAAGGTGACCCAATATGCAGGGTTCACCGTTACATGGGACGTGGGGGCACTGGTGCGGGAGGGGCATCCAACTGAAGGCTCACCATTCGCCTTAACCGCCTGCCCTATGGTGGGGGATTGCGGTGGAGCATGGCTCTGTAAGCACACTAGGTGCTGCCTACCTTCACCCGACCAACGCAGCCCAGGCTGGGAGGCATTAATTCACAATGGGGGTGGGAGGAAATAGTCCCGCAGGGCCTCGGGCTGTCAAGCCCCACTCGCCTGCGAGAGCGTGATACTTCATGTCTTCGCAGTTCCAGCACTGCAAAGAAATCTGGGGATTTGTGGGAGGTCCTCGGTATATGTAGGGCCGGGAGGAGCTTGTTTTCTACATGTCTGCAGTGCACGGCGCTGGAGGCGGAGGATTACCCACATGTAATTACTACATCTGGAGCAGGACGTGCTGTATGCTTAGAATAAGTGGCGCTGTGTGGCGCTGACGCTTCTTAAATAATGCTCTTATAATGGGTCAGATCTTGTGATTTGTATATCTCACATCACTGTGCATAAAATCTTTGTGAGCAGACACATTTTCTGACACATATTCTGACTCAGCGCTATTTTTAAACAAAGTTCGGAAAAAAAAATACACAGGGGAAAATTGTTTTTAAAACATTAGGCTATAGAAAAAAAATCATAGGTCTTAGGATGCTTAGGGGCTACCTCTTTATATTTCGAGATGCCCTGTTGTGTAAAAGTCTGGGGCTCGCCCGATCAACTCACCTTTTCTCTTAGCCCTCACCTCATTTGGGTGCTGCACCCTCATCTCCACTGTACTTCTAGATAGGCGCGCACTCTCTGAATGGCTGGCGCAGGCACATCCATTGCTGCAGGTGAGCAGGGATGTGGCCAGTGTCACTTGCTCCATTCAGAGCATGAGCTGATTGGCTGAGTGAGCCAGGCAGGCACCGTGCGAACAATAAAAAGGTGAGTTCCTAAGCGATCCTGGGTGGTACACACAACTGGAAAGGTAAGTGATTGCTGGGGAGATCGCTGGGTTTCACACAGTGGCATGCCCAAAGGGACTTGAATGGGACAGTAACAAAGGTGGCTTGTCCTCTTTAGCAGGGGTGCGAGCAGGTAAGTATGTGTTGCCTGGACTCGCAGTGGGCGATGTGCAAGTGCATCGGCAAATAGGAGCCTCTCTGGTTCCGTGATCAGGTGCGTTCAACATCCATTTTTTTATTAAATAGGTGCTGTATCGCTGTAAAGCAGAACCATTGCTGTGTTTAAGCCCCCGAGTCCCAGCAAAACTCACCACCTTCCTGGCTCCTTCACAGCATCTGAGGGTTGTGTGCACGGCCCCGCCCTCAGCTATTCCGATAGGCTGGGGACAGGATTGCCCTCGCTGTTGGGGATATGTTTGCTTTTGCTACCATTTACCATAAACTGCACCATTTGCAGAGGATTAAATATGCAGGGCAAATGGCTCTGATTGGACGAGAGTCCGCACATGCACCGCAGGACCGGGGAAAGGTGAGTTTGTATGAGCTATCTGGGGGGTTTCACACATCAGAGCAAGTCAAAATCACGGGTTTTGTCCAGCTTTAAGGTATATCTTTAGGAATAAATCAAGGCAACTGGACCTTTTTTCTTGAAGACACTTCCCTAGTCATTCCACTCACTCTGTCAATTTAGATTGGCCCTGAAGTTAAGCGTCTTCAAGGAAAAATTAAACAGAAAGTCCAGTTGCCCTGATATCTTCCTACAGATATACCATGACCTGAAAGAATGATAAGTTAGAACTTTCACAGACAGATTGCTTTAAAGTGGACCAAAAGCCAGAATTTTGACTATCCTGGGTTTTGGTTCTTGCCCCCGGGGGAACCCCGGTCGGAGATGACTCACTGTGTGAAACCCCGCAGGTCGCCGAAACATACTCCCCTCCTTCCAGTCCTATGGCGCATGCACGTCTGCTCATCCAATCAGTGCGCTCGGATCCACTCACGTCTAAGCCTGCGTCTAAGGCGAGCAGCTCTGAGCACGCTGACGGGCACCACCCCCCGCTAGCCTCTAACAGGGAGCATGCCTGCACCGGCCATTCACAAATGCGTGACAAGGGCACGCACCATGCTAGAGGCATAGCGGGGATGCGGCCGCAGCTCATGCATGCGCCATTGGACCAGAAAAGAAGGTAAGTGTATGGGCGATCTGGGGGATTTCACACAGCGGGGCATCCTGATTTTTGTTTGCTTCGGGGGGCAGAATCGATCAGCCCGGCGATCACTGTGGGTTTTGGTTCACTTTTAAGGGTCATTTCCATGGCATTTTTGAGAGTTCCCATTATTGTGGCTATTGATATTTTTCTTTTCTATTTGTTTGCAACTCTGTTTTATAAATGAAAAAAGCCTCCCTTGCAAAAATATGTACATCAAAGTGGTGTTCTGATGTACATATCAGATTCTGCCTTTCTAATCATCTGATTGGCTAAGGTTTACCCCCATCTACACTAATACAACCTCTTTAGATTGGGGGGGGGGTGTCGGGTGATCCCAGTCTTATGTTCCAGGAGCTAAAATATTACTGGCAGCATTCTCACCTGGGGAGGTCATTACCGCTGCTTTGTTTCTCCAAAAATGCTAACGAGCATACCTGTTACAGTGGAAGGATTTGGGGACTAGTAGCTCCTACTTTACCAAGACACAGCCACAGGAATATAAAGAAGAGACCTGGAAACAGCATGCTGACAAGTAAGAAACGCTAACACCAGGTAGTGCCACGTAGCGTCATGTGAATGCCGGGCGCAGTATGTGAAAAGCATATATATGAAAGTCAATCTTGTGACTTGTGAGCTCCTCTAATAGCGTCATGTAGCAGCACATGTATCACTAGCGGTGGCTCAGTGTAAAGCATCTGCGCTGTGTGTTCAGCAGCGCCATGTGCTCTCCCATACATTTCAATGATGTTTCATTTGGTTGTGTATAAACAGCGTTTTCCTAAAGTAATGTTCTAAATCTTTGTTCAAATGATTGTGTGGCCTCTCCTGCCCGGCAATCAAACACTTTTATTGTTTTTTTTTATTTTATTTTATGCAGAATTGTATGTGCAGGTCTGGCATTGCAGTGTCATTGTCACAGTGTTAAAACAATAGGGGTAATTTAAGAAGGGATAGCGCCAGGTAGCGCCTCGTAGCGGCAGGCAGCGTCTGGTGAACGTTGGGCGCTGTACGCAAAACCACATTTATGAAAGCCAATCTGGTGAGCGACTCTAAAAGCGCCATGTAGCATCACATGTATTAATACAGTCATGAGTAAGAGCTGCGGCTCGAAACGCGTAGACGCGAGGATCTGCTCTTATATTGCTTTTTAGTGTTCCACATGCTGTGATGGCCTTTTAATCTACCACAATAAAGGATGGATGATTTTACCGCTCATGCTGCGTGGCTGGCGTTACATTTTCCTGGACATTAGGCCCTTATTTAACAAGGGATAGCGCCAGGTAGCGAACGGTAATGACGGTCACCGCCACGAGAACGCCGGCTCACCTCCGCAATCACACATTTATCAAGCCGATCCTGCTTAGCGACTGACAGAGCGCCAGATAGCGAATCATTCATCATTATTCCAGCCTCACCCCACAGCGCCAGCGTCTGACCTTGAACAGCGACAGGTATGACCTCTCGCTACCTGGCGCTCTCCAATGCATTTCAATGGAACAATCTTTAAATATTCTTAATTAATTGTTATTAATTTTTTTTTTAATGTGAAAAATTCTGTTACCACTTCTGCAATGTTAGATATTTTTTTTAAGGTAAAAAAAAAAAAAAAAAAGAAAATTTGTGCAGAATTGATATTACAGGTCTGATATTAATGTATTCATATTACAAAATGTTTTGAAAAACTTGTTTTTGTTTGAAAAAATATGGTGGTTTGGGGGTTAAAAAACTACTTTTAACCCATCGCCGCCAGCGCTCTGGGGTTTAAACAAGCATTTCACAGCGCGAGAATTTTTGGAGCGTGATTTGTTAATGAATATGGTGGGAGCCGGTCGCTAGGGCCAGTCGCTATCATGCGCTCCCATACAGCGCGGAACCTGTCAAATAGCGACTCCTCACCCAATATTACCACACACCGACTGAGTCGCTGTCAACAACCGAACAACGGCCAAGCACAGCGACTACTAGCGGGTGCTCTGAAAATGCCGCTACAGTCGCTCAACTGTCGCTACCTGGCGCTATTAATTAATCGGCCTCTTAGTCTCTACAAAGGTGAGCGCTCTGTGCCTGTTTGCCTGCCACCTGAGCTTTGATGTGTATTCCTGTGGATCTGAGGCTGGCAACCATTGGAATATTAATACAGGCAGCTCAGCGTATAGCGCCGACGCTCTAGCTTCCAGAGCGCCAGGTATTACCTTTCGCTCACTGACGCTCTCCTATACATTTCTATGGCCGTTCATTTGCTTGTGTTTAAACAGCGTGTTTGACAATTTTTTTGTTTTTTTTTGCTCAAATCATTGTGTGACCTCTCCTGGCTAAAAACTTTTTTGACTTTTTTTTTATGCAGAATTGTCATTACAGGTCCGGCACTAAAGTGTTAATGTCACAGTGTTACAACAACGTCATTCCATGTGTTTTCACTTTGTTACTGGTGGATATGTGTTCAAAAACAGACTTTGCTATAGCGCCCAGATTTAGAGCGCCGACGCTGTGTGTGTGTTTTGATAAGTATGATGTGGAGCGCCGAGAGTCGGTCGCACTGAGCTGGCGCTACCTTTCGCTCCCTGCATCGCTGTACTGGTGTTAGAGCGCCCATCACACATCACATTCATCAATGCCGGCCAGGTTACTACAGCGACTGAGGCGCTCTCGTACAGCGCCCAATACCCGCTTACAGCATCTACCAGTGGTCGTTCTAAGCGCCGCTATACAGACATTCATCTGCCGATACCTGGCGTTAGTAATGAATCAGCCTCCACGTCATTCCATGTGTTTTCACTCTGGTGCTTGTGTATATTTGTTGAGAAACAGACTTTTATCACACAGCGTCTGGTGCTCGACGCTAAAGCGCCTAGTTTTAGAGCGCCGACGCTGGTTGTGTGTAGTTTTTTCTTAAATATCGGCTTCAGTGCCGAGTGCTGGACACACTTAACTGGCCGGCATTGATGAATGTGATGTATGGTGGGCGCTCTAACACCAGTACAGTGCTGCTGGGAGCGAGAGGTAGCGCCAGCTCAGTGTGACCAGCACTCAGTGCTCCACACCAATCTAGTCGCTATAGCATAGAGCACTAGACGCTGTGTGATTAAAGTCTGTTTTTGAACACATATCCACCAGTAACAACACATGGAATGACATTGTTTTAACACTGTGACATTAACACTTTAGTGACAGACCTGTAATGACAATTCTGCATAAAAATATAAAAAGTCAAAAAAGTTTCCAAAAGTGTTTGCAGCCAGGAGACGTCACACAATGATTGGAGCAAAAAAAAAAAAAATTGTCAAACACGCTATTTAAACACAAGCAAATGAACGGCCACTGAAATGTATGGGAGAGCGACAGTGAGCGAAAGGTAATACCTGGCGCTCTGGAAGCTAGAGCGCCGATGCTATACGCTGAGATGCATCGGACGCTACATGGCGCTGTTAGAGTCGCTCACCAGATTTACATTCATAAATGTGGTTTTGCGTACAGCGCCCAAAGTTCACCAGACGCTGCCTGCCGCTCAAATGGCAATAGCTGGTGCTAGCATTAAATTAGAGGCCGATTCATTAATAGCGGCAGGTAGCGACAATTGAGCGACTGTAGCGGCATTTTCAGAGCGCCCGCTAGTAGTCGCTGTGCTTGGCCGTTGTTCGGTAGTTCATAGCGACTCAGTCGGTATGCCGTAATGTTGAATATTTGGTGAGGAGTCGCTATTTGACAGGTTCCGCGCTGTATGGGAGCGCATGATAGCGACTGGCCCTAGCGACCGGCTTCCACCATATTCATTAACAAATCACGCTCAAAAAATTCTCGCACTGTAAAATGCTTGTTTAAACCCCAGAGCGCTGGCGGCGATGGGTTAAAAGTAGTTTTTTAACCCCCAAACAACCATATTTTTGGAAACCAAAAAAAAACAAGTTTTTAAAATAATGTTGTAATATGAATACATTAATATCAGACCTGTAATATCAATTCTGTACATTTTTTTTTACCTTAAAAAATTATTTAAAATGGCAGAAGTGGTCACAGAATTTTTCACATTTAAAAATAAAAAAAAAAAATGAATAACAATTAATTATGAATATTTAAATATTGTTCCATTGAAATGCATTGGAGAGCGCCAGGTAGCGAGAGGTCATACCTGTCGCTGTTCAAGGTCGGACGCTGGCGCTGTGGGCTGAGGCTGGAATAATGATGAATGAGTGGCTATCTGGCGCTATCTCAGTCGCTAAGCAGGATCGGCTTGATAAATGTGTGATTGTGGTGGGGAGCCGGCGTTCTCGTGGCGGTGACCCGTCATTACCGGCCGCTCACCAGACGCTACCTGTCGCTATCCCTTGTTAAATAAGGGCCTTAGCCTCCCCATCACAAATGTTTGTTTTACAGAAGAGGAAGCAAGACACCAAAAAACAGCCAGAAAGGGAGTCTTCCATTGAGGCTCATAAAGGGTTAATAATGTCATGCATGATCGCCTCACACAATCAGCCTTCAATCCACTGTAAATAGTTCTTGTGTAATCCTGGCCGCCCGCTTGATATACCGGCTCTTCAACTTTTTTTTCAAAATGAGTTTAGCCTCCGCTGGCCGTCCATATATATATATGTCACTGTCTTCTGTATACAAAGCACCTGTATACAGGCAGAATAAAGTGACATGCTCGCCTAGGGAGTGGTGTCATGGTTCTCAGGGCCGCCTATTAGCACAGGCTTGGGTCCCCCGCCCTGCTCCTGGACTCTGCGTGTCTGCCAGTTATTCACAACAGCTTCTGACTCTCGTCCGCGGCAGAACATTCTTCTCTGTGATTTCCCTGTTTCCTCTGCAATCTCCACAATGGCCGTGGTAGATGATGTTAGCAGATCCCATGTGGAAAGGATGTCCAGCACCAGGTCATACATGAGCATATCCTCGGTGTCCTCTGACGTGCTCGCTACCACCACCACTGCCAACTGCGAGATAGCCGTGATTCCCCTGGAGCTTCTGGTGGATCTGCAGGCCAACTTCCTGAGTCTGGAGAACAACGTCTTTACGTCCAATAACCAGGTTGGAGGCTTCAATGTATTCAGCGATGGCCAGGCCCTCATTAATGGTCAACAGTGTCAAGTTCTTAACTACATCCAGAGGTAAGCAAACCGAGATGCTTTTGTACCCTTCCCCCGGGAAACTCTGATTTGAGATGAACCTCTGTGAAGTAATAAATAGGCTGAAATGCTTACTTTTACCTTTTTAGACTTTAGAACCACTTTAACCAGGCTCATACTGGGTTACTAGGAAAAAACCCGGTGGTCCCAGGGGCCCATTTAAGGTGGACCAAAACCCACGGAGATCGGCCCTGGAATATTATATAGGCATCGAGAATCCACTGTGTGAAACTCTCAGGTAGTCCATAAACCTTCTAACCCCGTCCAACGTCGCATGCGTGAGAACCGGCTGCATCTCCGCTATCCCTCTAGCCAGGCATTTGTGATTGGCCAACACGGGCATGCTCCCTGCTAGAGGGTAGGGGGGGACTATCAGCACCCTCAAATTCGCTCGTATTAGACAAGCTCCTGGTTGAAGGGGCTCAAGTGTATCCGAGCACGCTGATTGGACGAGCGGCCGTCCGTGTGTCGTAGGACAGGGAAGAGGTGAGTTTGTTTGGGCAACCTGGGGGGTTTCACACACCGGGGTATCCCTGATCGGGGTGCCCCAGGAGCAAGGACCAAAACCCTGGATAGTAGGAATCCTGGGGTACCCCCGATCAGGGTGCCCCCAGGGGCAAGGACCAAAACCCCGGATAGTAGGAATCCTGGGGTACCCCCAATCAGCGTGCCCCCAGGGGCAAGGACCAAAACCCCGGATAGTAGGAATCCTGGGGTACCCCCGATCAGGGTGCCCCCAGGGGCAAGGACCAAACCCCTGGATAGTCAGAATCCTGGGGTACCCCCAATCAGCGTGCCCCCAGGAGCAAGGACCAAAACCCAGGATAGTCAGAATCCTGGGGTACCTCCGATCAGGGTGCCCCCAGGAGCAAGGACCAAAACCCCGGATAGTAGGAATCCTGGGGTACCCCCAATCAGCGTGCCCCCAGAGGCAAGGACCAAAACCCCGGATAGTCAGAATCCTGGGGTACCCCCAATCAGCGTGCCCCCAGAGGCAAGGACCAAAACCCCGGATAGTAGGAATCCTGGGGTACCCCCAATCAGCGTGCCCCCAGAGGCAAGGACCAAAACCCCGGATAGTCAGAATCCTGGGGTACCCCCAATCAGCGTGCCCCCAGAGGCAAGGACCAAAACCCCGGATAGTAGGAATCCTGGGGTACCCCCAATCAGCGTGCCCCCAGGGGCAAGGACCAAAACCCCGGATAGTAGGAATCCTGGGGTACCCCCAATCAGCGTGCCCCCAGAGGCAAGGACCAAAACCCCGGATAGTCAGAATCCTGGGGTACCCCCAATCAGCGTGCCCCCAGAGGCAAGGACCAAAACCCCGGATAGTAGGAATCCTGGGGTACCCCCAATCAGCGTGCCCCCAGAGGCAAGGACCAAAACCCCGGATAGTCAGAATCCTGGGGTACCCCCAATCAGCGTGCCCCCAGAGGCAAGGACCAAAACCCCGGATAGTAGGAATCCTGGGGTACCCCCAATCAGCGTGCCCCCAGGGGCAAGGACCAAAACCCCGGATAGTAGGAATCCTGGGGTACCCCCAATCAGCGTGCCCCCAGGAGCAAGGACCAAAACCCAGGATAGTCAGAATCCTGGGGTACCCCCAATCAGCGTGCCCCCAGAGGCAAGGACCAAAACCCCGGATAGTAGGAATCCTGGGGTACCCCCAATCAGCGTGCCCCCAGGAGCAAGGACCAAAACCCCGGATAGTCAGAATCCTGGGGTACCCCCAATCAGCGTGCCCCCAGAGGCAAGGACCAAAACCCCGGATAGTAGGAATCCTGGGGTACCCCCAATCAGCGTGCCCCCAGAGGCAAGGACCAAAACCCAGGATAGTAGGAATCCTGGGGTACCCCCAATCAGGGTGCCCCCAGGGGCAAGGACCAAAACCCCGGATAGTGGGAATCCTGGGGTACCTCCGATCAACGTGCCCCCAGGAGCAAGGACCAAAACCCAGGATAGTCAGAATCCTGGGGTACCTCCGATCAGGGTGCCCCCAGGAGCAAGGACCAAAACCCCGGATAGTGGGAATCCTGAGTTTTGGTGTAAGACTTTAAGAGCAAAGAACTCGTTTTAGACGAGCTTCTGGATGAAAGGGCTCGATCACGCTGATTGGATGAGTGGTCGTATGACCGGGAAGAGGTGAGTTTGGTCGGGCGACCTGGGGGGGTTTCACACAGCATTGATGAATGTGATGTATGTTGGACCCTCTAACACCAGTACAGCGCTGCAGAGAGCGAAAGCTCAGTGCGACTGACTCTCGGTGCTCCATACCATACTTCCATATCAAAAAAGGACACACACACAGCGTCAGCGATCTAAAGCTGGGCGCTATAGCATAGAGCGCCAGACGCTGTGTGATTAAAGTCTGTTTTTGAACACATATCCACCTGTAACAAAGCGAAAACACATGGAATTACATTTTTTTAACACTGACATCACCACTTTAGTGCCAGATCTGTAATGACAATTCTGCATAAAAATATAAAAAGTAAAAGTAAAAAAAACGTTGTTGTTTGCAGCCAAAAAAAAATAAAAAATGTCAAACACGCTGTTTAAACACAAGCAAATGAACACCCATTGAAATGTATGGGAGAGCGACAGTGAGCGAAAGGTAATACCTGGCGCTCTGGAAGCTAGAGCGCTGATGCTATTCACTGAGCTGCCTGTAATAATACATGTGACGCTACATGGCGCTGTTATAGTCACTCACCAGATTCGCTTTCATAAATGTGGTTTTGCGTACAGTGCCCGGCGTTCACCAGACGCTGCCTGCCGCTACGAGGCGCTACCTGGCGCTATCCCTTCTTAAATAACCCCCTAGTGTTTGCCTGAACAGGGACTTAAACCGACTTTATTAAATATTTAGCATGACCCCCAATGATAGATAAGTAGAAGGAAAGGGACAGAATGAATATGATAGAGAGAAAGATGCAAGTAATATAGAAAGGAAAAAAAGGATTGTGCAACCACGAGGAAGGAATGTGGAAAAAATAAAGGATGGGGGTAATTTCAGAGGGAGAGAAAGAAGGAGAAAATGCAGAAAAGAAAAAGGAGGGAATGTGGAAAAGCAAAAAAGAAGGCACTATACAAAAGAGAAAGGTGGATAGAATATAATAAGAGAGAAAGATATAGGAAATACGCAAAAGAAAAGGGGGGAGGGGGTGTCAAAAAGGAATCTGGAATAGAGGGAATGTGGAAAAGATTCTAAAAAAGAAAGAGCGATAAGCATATGGAAAATATAATGTGGGAAAAGAGAAAACTGGAATGCCAAAAAGAAAAAGGAGGGAATGTGAAAAAAAGGCGATGCAGAAAAGAAGCAGGAGGGATAATGGACAAGAGAGAAAGGCAGAGGGAATGTGGAAAAGAAAGAAAGGGGCAGAAGGAAGGTGAAAATAAGGCGAAAGAGTGTAAAGTGCATTAGAGAAAAAAACGGAGATAGGGAATAGATAGAATAGAAAACGTGTTCTCCAGCACTTCACTTTAAACCGGGTTTTCTTTACTTTAATCACACAGCGTCGCTCACACTGGCCAGTCGCTACCATTCGCTCCCATATAGTTCTGTAGCGACTCACAAATTCATCAATGCCGGCCATGTTACTACATTGACTGAGGCGCTCTGTCATAGCGACTCAAGCCCCATCAGAGCGACCACTAGTGGTTGCTCTTAGCACCGCTGTACAGACGCTTATCTGCCGTTACCTGGCGCTAGTAATGAATCAGCCTGCCCGATAATAATATAAATGCAACGGATGTGACAGACATAACAGATGTAAAATAACAGGCTGATTCATCACTAAACGCCAGGTAGCGGCAGGTGAGCATCTGTACAGCGGCGCCCGCTAGTAGTCGCTGTGCTCGGCCGTGGGTCGCTAGTTCATAGCGACTTAGGCCCTAATTTAACAAGGGATAGCGCCAGGTAGCGAATGGTGAGCGAACGGTAATGACGCTCACCGCCACGAGAACACCGGCTCCCCTCCGCAATCACACATTTATCAAGCCGATCCTGCTTAGCGACTGACAGAGCGCCAGATAGCGAATCATTCATCATTATTCCAGCCTCAGCCCACAGCGCCAGCGAGCGACCTTGAACAGCGCCAGGTATGACCTCTCGCTACCTGGCGCTCTCCAATGCATTTCAATGGAGTAATCTTTAAATATTCATAATTAATTGCTATTAATGTTTAGTTTTTTTTTTGTTTTTTAAATGTCAAAAATTTTGTGACCACTTCTGCAATGTTAGATATTTTTTTTAAGGTAAAAAAAAAAAAAAATTGTGCAGAATTGATGTTACAGGTTTGATATTAATGTATTCATATTACAAAATGTTTTGAAAAACGTTTTTTTTTTTTTCCAAAAATATGGTTGTTTGGGGGTTAAAAAACTACTTTTAACCCATCGCCGCCAGCGCTCTGGGGTTTAAACAAGCATTTTACAGCACGAGAATTTTTTGAGCGTGATTTGTTAATGAATATGCTGGGAGCCGTTTGCTATGGCCGTTCGCTGTCATTAATTTAATTTTTAATTTTTAATGCATAGATGGCCATTGTATGCTTGCACACACATAGGAATTCATCCTCTGCATTTAACCCATCCGTACAGTGAGTGTACACGTGCCCGGAGCGGTGGGCTGCCCTAATTACGGCGCCCGGGGAGCAGTTGGGCGGTTAGGTGCCTTGCTCAAGAGCACTTCAGTCACGTCCCAGGACCGGGATTCGAACCTGCAACCCTCCAGTCACAAGTCCGCTCCCCTTACCTCTAGGCCACAACTGCCCCTTAATGCACTCATGCGCTCCCATACAGCGCGGAACCTGTCAAATAGCGACTCCGCACCCAATATTCAACATTACAACATTACGGCAAACCGACTGAGTCGCTATCAACTACAGAACAACGGCCAAGCACAGCGACTACTAGCGGGCGCTCTGAAAATGCCGCTACAGTCGCTCATCTGTCGCTACCTGGCGCTATTAATGAATCAGCCTCCCCGTCGCTGTGCAGCAATGATGAATAAATTGTGAGGAGCCGCTATATGACCAGTACAGTGCTGTATGGGAGCGAATTGTAGCGACTGGTCGGTGCGACCGACTCACAACATATTCATCAAAAAAACAGCCTTGCACACCTCCGGCGCTCAAAAATGCTTCGCTGTAGCCCAGAGCGCCGGAGGCTGTGTGATTAAAGGTTGTGTTTTTTCATGTATCCACCAGTAACAAAGCAAAAACATATGGAATTACATTGTAATAACATTGTAACATGAACACATTAATGCCAGACATGTAATGTCAATTCTGCATAAATGTATAAAACATGAAAAATATTTTCAAAAATGGCTTTTTCTCGGCCAGGAGAGGTCACATTATCTGAAATTTAAAAAAAAAAAAATTCATAACCCCCCGTTTAAAGAGAAATAAAAGAACGTCCATTGAAATGTATGGGAGAGCGACAGGTAGCGAGAGGTCATACCTGGCGCTCTGCAAGGCTGAACGCCAGCACTGCACGCTGGGGCTGGGATAATGCTGAGTCGGACGCTACATGGCGTTATCCCAGTCGCTCAACAGAATTTGCTTGATAAATGTGTAATTGCGTGCCGTGTCCGGCGTTCACCTGCCGCTACCTGTCACTACCTCTCATTTACAAGGCACTACCTGGCGCTATCCCTTCATGAATAAGGCCCTAAATAGTTTTCAAAGAAATTAAAAAAACCAAATGATATGGTCAAAATTTGATTGAATAAAAAAACAGTTAAAATACCATGCAGAATAATTAGCCTACTATATCCTATGGGAGTAGCACACTATGAGGGTTATTTAAGAACGGCTAGCGCCAGTTAGTGCCTCGTAGCAGCAGGTAGTGTGTGGTGAACGCCGGCGCTGTACGGGAAACCGCATTTAAGAAAGCTGGTGAGCGCCTCTAACAGCGCCATGTAGCGTCACATGTATTATTACAGGCGGCTCAGCGTATAGCACCGTCGCTCTAGGTTCCAGAGCGTCATGTAGTACCTGTCGCTCTGTAGCGCTCTCCCATACATTTCAATGGGCTTCATTAGTTGTGTATAAATAGCGTGTTTTTTTTTGCTCAGATCATTGTGTGACCTGTCCTGGCTGCAAACAAACACTTTTATACATTTTTTTTTACTTTTTACATTTTTATGCAGAATTGTATGTACAGGTCTGGCACTAAAGTGTTATTGTCACAGTGTTAAAACAATCAGGCTGATTCATCATTAGCGGCAGGTAGCGACAGATGAGCGTCTGTAGCAGGCATTTTCAGTGCGCCCGCTAGTAGTCGCAGTGCTTGGCCGTGAGTCGCTACTTTATAGCGACTCAGTCGCTGTTCAGTAATGGTGAATACATTGTGAGGAGTCGCTATTTGACCAGTACAGCGCTGTATGGGAGCGCATGTTAGCGACTGCTCATAGCGACCGACTCACACCATATTCAGCAAAAAAACAGCTGCAAAAATCTCTGGCGCTGAAAAATAGTTGTTTGAAGCCCAGAGCGCACGAGGCGGTGTGTTTAATGTCTGTTTTCAAGCATCTATCAACTAGTAACAAAGCGAAAACATATGGGATTACATTGTAACAGCATTGTAACATGAACACTTTATTGCCAGACCAGTAATGTCATTTCTTAGGAAATATATAAAGAAATTATGAAAAAACTGCTATTTCAATGCCAGAAGAGGTCACAGAATTATTTGTGATTTTTTTGAAAAAAAAAAAACCTGTTTAAAGAGAAGAAAAGGATCGTCCATTGAAATGTATGGGAGAGCGTCAGGTAGCGAGAGGTCATACCTGGCGCTGTGCAAGGCTGAACGCCGGCGCTGTTCGCTGAGGCTGTGAAAATGATGAATCAGACGCTACATGGCGCTATCCCAGTCGCTAAACAGATTCTGCTTGATAAATGTGTAATTGCGTGCTGTGTCCGGCGTTGACCAGTCGCTATCTGTCGCTACCTGTCATTAACCAGGCGCTACCTAACGCTATCCCTTCTTAAATAAGGGCCAATGTCATTCCATGTGTTTTCGCTTTGTTACCTGTGTATATGTGTTCAAAAACAGATTCTAACCACACATCGTCTGTCCCTCTATGCTACAGCGCCCAGATTTAGAGCGTGTGTGTGTAGTTTTTTCATATGTTATGGTGTAAGCTAGCGCCTCGGTCGCTGTAGTAACCTGACCGGCATTGATGAATGTGATGTGTGTTGGGCTCTCTAACAGCAGTGCAGCGCTGCACCGAGCGATAGGTAGAGCCAGCTCAGTGCGACCGGCACTTGGCCCTCACACGATATTTAACAAAAAACTACACACACACAGCGTCGGCGCTCTAAATCTGGTCACAGAGTGCTGCGCCACCCTCCTCATTTATTGCAATGGAGGTGTTGGGCCGAGGCCTAACATACTCCCCTCTATTGTAGTAAATTACCCCGACTGATGGCCGGGGCGTGGTCTGGTATAGAAGCACCAGTGAATAGAATTTGCAGCCCGGATGGCATGGGACCGCAGGCTGCCACAGAGGCTTAGTTATTGATCGCCGGACTGGCACTGATCAGCTGCACAGGACAAAAGGTAAGTACCCATTTTATTTATTTTATTTGCCCTCTGAATGACTTTAAATACCCCCACCTGCGGCATCTCGATTTGGCTGTGTGAAACCCCACTGGTCTCCCATTAAACATACCTTGCCGGGAATATGAAATATGGCCGTCAGCTAATTATTTGTACCACTAATAGATAGATGTACGGGCATGATTTTTATCGCCCTTTCACCTTCTGGCCTGCAGGGGCCTAAACTCTCCCCTCCCACTCTGTGCCAGGAGAGTTCTGATCCATAGGTACTCTAAACTAACAGGCTGATTCATCACTAACGCCAGGTAGCGACAGATGAGCGTCTGTAGCAGGCATTTTCAGAGCGCCCGCTAGTAGTCACTGTGCTCAGCCGTGGGTCGCTAGTTCATAGTCGCTGTTCAGTAATGTTGAATACGGGGAGGCCGATTCATTAACAGCGACAGTTGAGCTACTGTAGCGGCATTTTCAGAGCGCCCGCTAGTAGTCGCTGTGCTTGGCCGTTGTTCGGTAGTTGATAGCGACTCAGTTGGTTTGCCGTAATGTTGAATATTGCGTGAGGAGTCGCTATTTGACAGGTTCCGCGCTGTCAAATGCTAGCGACTGGCCATAGCAACCGGCTTCCACCATATTCATTAACAAATCACGCTCAAAAAATTCTCGCGCTGTAAAATGCATGTTTAAACCCCAGAGCCCTGGCGGCGATGGGTTAAAAGTCGTTTTTTAACCCCCAAACAACCATATTTTTGGAAACCAAAAAGAAAACAAGTTTTTAAAATAATTTTGTAATATAAATACATTAATATCAGACCTGTAATATCAATTCTGTACAATTTATTTATTTTTTTTTTTAACTTAAAAAAAATATTTAAAATGGCAGAAGTGGTCACAGAATTTTTCCCATTTAAAAAAAAAAAAAATAAAATAATAACAATTAATTATGAATATTTAAAGATTGTTCCATTGAAATGCATTGGAGAGCGCCAGGTAGCGAGAGGTCATACCTGTCGCTGTTCAAGGTCGGACACTGGCGCTGTGGGCTGAGGCTGGAATAATGATGAATGAGTCGCTATATGGCGCTATCTCAGTCGCTAAGCAGGATCGGCTTGATAAATGTGTGATTGTGGTGGGGAGCCGGCGTTCTCGTGGCGGTGCCCGTCATTACCGGCCGCTCACCAGTCGCTACCTGTCGCTATCCCTTGTTAAATAAGGGCCATTGTGAGGAGTCGCTATTTGAGTGCTGTATGGGAGCGCATGTTAGCGACTGCTCATAGCGACCGACTCAGGCGCTGAAAAATACATGTTTAAACCCCAGAGAGCAGGAGGCGGTGTGTTTAAAGTGTGTTTTCCAGCATCTATCCACTAGTAACAAAGCGAAAACATATGGAATTACATTGTAGCAACATTGTAACATGAACACTTTAATGGCAGACCTGTAATGTCATTTCTGAAGTAATATATAAAATCTGAAAAAATTGTGAAAAAAATGCTATTTCAATGCCAGAAGAGGTCACAGAATTATTTGTGATTTTTGGAAAAAAAACAAAAACCCCGTTTAAAGAGAAGAAAAGGATCGTCCATTGAAATGTATGGGAGAGGTCATACCTGGCGCTGTGCAAGGCTGAACGCCGGCGCTGTTCGCTGAGGCTGTGAAAATGATGAATCGGACGCTACATGGCGCTATCCCAGTCGCTAAACAGATTCTGCTTGATAAATGTGTAATTGCGTGCCGTGTCCGGCGTTCACCAGTCGCTACCTGTCATTAACCAGCCACTACCTGACGCTGTCCCTTCTTAAATAAGGGCCTATCCTAACATATCCTCTAATGCCAGATACTTACCTTTTCCAAGCAGAGTTTCATCTAATAGGGAGGGGGGGCACAGGACAAGCTGCTCACATGTGTGACAGCTGCATCTCCCCCAAGAGGTGGCATGTGGCAACTGTTTCCTGATTCTCTGACATACAAAGCTCCATTAGTAAATGGTGAATATCTCCTAAATTTGGGGCTCGGGGGCAGAGGGGGTGAACCTGGACCCTACCTGGCACTGAGTAAGCCATAAGCAAACTCTCAGTATTAAAACCTTTGATTCCTGGATCACAGCCTGGGAGCAAGCACAGAGCATTGCACTGGACTTACCTTTACCTAATCCAGGGATTGCTTTAATATAAAAGTTCAGGTCACATAACATAACTGATGAGCAGCGTCATCTCATCATTGCTCTGATCTTTTCTGTTTACTCTTCCCATTTTTTCCATTTATTTGTATGTTAAATAACCTCTTGTGCTTCATGGCAGAGTTTTGCTTTGGCAACCAGCACAAAATGCAATGACTGTGTACAATCCCTAGCAAGCACATTTACCGGCTGATTCACTACTAACGCCAGGTATCGGCACATGAGCATCTGTATAGCGGCGATTAGAGCGACCGCTAGTAGACGCTGTAAGCGGGTATCGGGCGCTGTAACAGAGCGCCTCAGTCGCTGTAGTATGTGATGTATGTTGGGCGCTCTAACACCAGTACAGCGCTGCAGGGAGCGAGAGGTAGCACCAGCTCAGTGCGACCGACTCACACTGAGGACACACACACAGCGCCAGCGCTCTAGATCTGTAGCATAGAGCGCCAGACGCTGTGTGATTAAAGTCTGTTATTGAACACATATCCACCAGTAACAAAGCGAAAACACATGGAATGGCATTGTTATAACACTGTGACAATAACACTTTAGTGCCAGACCTGTAATAACAATTCTGCATAAAAATATAAAAAGTCCAAAAAGTTTCTAAAAATCTTTGTTTGCAGCCAGGAGAGGTCACACAATGATTGGAGCAAAAAAAAAAAAGTCAAACACGCTGTTGAAACACAAGCAAATGAACGGCCATTGAAATGTATGTAACTGAGCGACACTGAGCGAAAGGTAATACCTGGCGCTCTGGAAGCTAGAGCGCCGGCGCTATACAATGAGCCGCCTGTAATAATAAATTGGACGCTACATGGCGCTGTTAGAGTCGCTCACCAGATTCGCTTTCATAAATGTGGTTTTGCGCACAGTCCCCGGCGTTCACAGACGCTGCCTCACACTGCCTCATTACAGGTAACCTCTGATAGCACAATAAGATATGTGTCATGTTAGGGATTGCTTTATCTGTAACCTGGCTTCTATAATATCTGTGTGCAACTGCTCTTAAGCTACCTGTTTCTTTCATTCCCCCCCAGGGGTGCAACCTATAATGAGGCCATGTGAGGCAGTCGCCTCAGACGGCACTGCAGAGGGTATTTTACTTTTATGTATTAGCGGTTCAGCGGAGACCGCGACAGTGCTGCATGCTGCCATGCTTTTAAAGTGGACCAAAACCCACTGAGATTGGCCCAGGAATGTATAAGATTTCCGGGCTGATTCATTCCTCTCCGGGGCATCCAAAATTGGGATGCGCCGCTGTGTGAAACCCCCCAGGTCGCCCATAAATTCACCTTCCTATTGCGCGAGCTGCGGCCGCATCCCTGCTATCCCTCTAGCAAGGCGCATGCCCGCGTCAATCATCTGTGAATGGCCGGCGCAGGCACGCTCCCTGTTAGAGGGTAGCGGGGATGCGGCCACCAGCGCGCTCAGATCCACTGGTATTAGGCGAGCTCCTGGATGAAGGGACTCAAGCAGATCCGAGCGAGCTGATTGGACGAGCATCCGCGCATGTGTCCGGGAAGAGGTGAGTTTGTTCGGGCGACCTGGGGGGTTTCACAAAGCGGGGCAAGGACCAAAACCCAGGATAGTCAAAATGTTGGTCCACTTTAAGTCAGTTACTCGTGGCCACAGCCCGCCTCCACTCCCTACACGCCACATTCTATAGCGCAAAGAGAGGCTAGTGTTACCCCTGTTTCCATGGCACAATCAGTGTCTTGTGTTCCAATCAGATTTTTCTTCCCATTCTGTCATGGGGATAATCCATAAATACAGGAAGACCACCGGCCCTTATAGGTTCTAGGAAGGTAGTTGATGCTACAGGAGTAGGTTTAGCAGTCTTTAGAAGCAGAAGATTGGCATTGCATGGACTCTAAGGGCTCATATACTTATCTAACATACACCACTTTGTTTGAAAGCAGAACAAAACCATAGATTGTGCTCCATTGTGAGAAACCCCCATAATTCAAACTCAACTTTCCTCTGTCCTACAGCACATGTGCCGACTCACGTGTAATGTTTGCCATGCACATGAATCCTCTGCTCCTATCTGAATGGTTGAGCGCAGGAGCGCGCTTCAGCTCAGAGATGCAGCAAGGAGTTGCAAGCAAAGTTTTGAGGAGGCTGGAGGTCGGTTTAGTGTCTCTCTGCCAATTAAAGAGGCCCCTGGAGTCTAAAAAACTCCAGGACCATCCAAGTTCCACTCCTTGGGGCATCCTGAGTTGGGATCCCCTAGAAGTCCCGTTTCACTCACCTTATCCCAGAGCCCTTGCCGCGTCTCTGCGCCCGGCCTTTCTGAATGGCCGCACGGCGCGGGCACACAACTGCTAGGAGGTGAGCGGGAGGCGTGGCCGGTGGCGCACTCGGCTTCCTTCGGCACCACTCGGCTGCTTAGCTGTCAGCTAAGCCATAAGGAGCCGAGTGAAAGCAAGCGCACTGATTGGTTGAACGCAGCCAATCAGCATGCTCATTCTCGCAAGTCTGCGTCATGGAAGAGATGAAGGAAGGTGAGCGACCTAGTGGCATACACACATTTTGGGATGCCCCCACTGAGGGGAACAACATCCCGAAAAGTGAAAATCGGGTGTGTTGTTCCTCTTTAAAGAGGCCCACCCCGCTCCCCAAATTCAGGGATGGAATCTGGGTAGTACCGTTGAGAAAGTCTCCATGTATGCAGATGACACCCTGGTCTACTTGGCAGATGCTAATGACTCGCTAGAGGCCCTACTGCACATAATAGCTAAATTTGGGTCTTTTTCAGGTCTAAAGGTAAATTGGGAGAAATCTAGCTTGTACATGGTGGATAGGCCGGAGGATATTCAGGTCTACCCAGGCTCATCACTTCAGATAGTGGACCAATTTAAGTATCTTGGAGTCACTATACAGAGGGACACCTCCAAATTTATGATTTATATTATGTCCTATGAGCAACTCTGTCGCGCTTTTGCACTGTCTCCAAGGGATTTCTTTCGGTATCTCCAGCTGAGACATGCTCTCAGATCTCAGATGCCTTTGGAGGGACTGCAACTAGTGGAGTCGTCAGTGGAATCTCTGGTCCGATCCGCAGATCTTAGTAAGCCCACTTCAACATTGTACTGTGCCCTCCTGTCGAGCCTCCCTTCCCCGCTGGATAAGGCACTGGACAAATGGAGAGTATTGATTCCGGACCTAGATCAGGGAGATTGGGAGGAGGCGATAGACAATTTGTACTCCTCGGTAACAGATTCCAGGGATAGGCTAATCCAGGCTAAGTGGCTCCACCAGGTATACTGGATGCCAGTTAGACTAAAAAGAATGGGCCTGTTGGAGACTGATCTGTGTCCCAGGTGTAAGGTCAAACCAGGCACCTTATTACACATGGTCTGGGAGTGCCGAGTGATTTCAAAATACTGGGATATGATTGTTGGCTTTATATAATCCAGCCCTGGGCCCACCCCTTGCGCCCTCCTCATAATCCAGCCCTGGGCCCACCCCTTGCGCCCTCCTCATAATCCAGCCCTGGGCCCACCTCTTGTGCCCTCCTCATAATCCAGCCCTGGGCCCACCCCTTGTGCCCTCCTCATAATCCAGCCCTGGGCCCACCCCTTGCGCCCTCCTCATAATCCAGCCCTGGGCCCACCCCTTGCGCCCTCCTCATAATCCAGCCCTGGGTCCACCTCTTGTGCCCTCCTCATAATCCAGCCCTGGGCCCACCCCTTTCGCCCTCCTCATAATCCAGCCCTGGGCCCACCCCTTGTGCCCTCCTCATAATCCAGCCCTGGGCCCACCCCTTGCATCCTCCTCATAATCCAGCCCTGGGCCCACCCCTTTTGCCCTCCTCATAATCCAGCCCTGGGCCCACCCCTTGCGCCCTCATTTTCCAGCCCTGGGCCCACCCCTTGTGCCCTCCTCATAATCCAGCCCTGGGCCCACCCCTTGCATCCTCCTCATTATCCAGCCCTGGGCCCACCCCTTGCATCCTCCTCATTATCCAGCCCTGGGCCCACCCCTTGCATCCTCCTCATAATCCAGCCCTGGGCCCACCCCTTGCGCCCTCATTTTCCAGCCCTGGGCCCACCCCTTGTTTTTTTATAATGATTAGATTTTTTGTACCGCAGGAAGAGGCAGAGTAATATCTGCCATCAAAGTGCTCTGTTTATTTCTGTAATGAAAAGGAATGACCTAACATTTAACCCTGAGCTCAGGACAGAGACAGTCTGAGAGTCACGCCACAGGTTAGCTGTCCAAAATACTGAGTCAGTCTACTAACATGTGACCACATGGCAGCTTTCCTGTTTAGTCTGAGCTTCAATATTAATGTGATATTACCAGTATGAAGATGTAAAGTAAATGAACAGACCAGTTTATGGTTTATTAGTGACTTTTATGGCAATTTATACCACTGGCCCCCTGGCAGCAGGCCACAGATCAAGGCTGTCAGGCACTTCCTAGATGACATCACTTCATATGAGCGCACCGGGACCTGTGACTGGAACAAGTGACCCATTTTCCCGTCTGACTTCATGGATTCTTTTATAGAACTCTCACTTTCATTACCAAACTGGATATGGTTAAGAAAGGAGTGGCTGACGCCAACAACTACAGCCAGTTAACACTTTACACCCTATGGCCTCTTGGCTTTCAATTCATTAAAAAAAAAAAAAAAACAGGATATCAACGATTTTATATAATTTGTTTTTTTGCATAAACTTTAACTTATAAACAGTTAGGGACATTCCAGGCATTCTCCATCTTTTTCCGTCCACAAAATGAATTCACTTCTGAGGGGACTGTCACAGTGAAACAAGCAGTCATCCCCTGCTGCTGAGGAGGCCCAGCAAAAAGGAGTGTGTTCCCTAACACCTAATAAGAAATATAAAGCAGACTGAATGAAAGATGCAGCCCTTGACAGCCACCCACTAAATATATAAAGCATTTATCGTTTGGTATTTACTCTTATTATATTTACTATCAATATACTCACTCACACTTATGAAAGGGACGTTCCAGGTAAAGAGTTAAATTATCCTGCTTTCTGCTCTCCTCTGCCGTAGGACCAGGGAAAGGTATGTTTGTATAGGTGATCTGGGGGATTTCACACAGCAGGGAATCCCAAAGGGGGATACCCCCGGGGCAAGAAACCAAACCTGGGAATTCCTGGAAAACCTGGGGTTTTGTTCCGCTTTAAGTAAAGCGAGAATAGTATGACTCGTTTAGATTTGTTTAGATTTTATTCAGGGACACCCTGCATTTCTTGACAAGCTGTCAGAAATATGATACGAGACATGTTTTCGAGGTTATGTGTTGATAGGAGGATGAATCAACATTTGAGTGAAATGGCCCTTTTAAGTGGCCCTCCAGCCTAGGAACCCTCTGACTCCTCCTCCGCCCACTGCATAAAGCTGTATCCTCCACCCTCAGGTTTGCCTTGAAAAAATGTGCTTGTCAGAATATATTCCCCCTGACTGACCAAGGGGCTCTGGATTATCCTTTTTCGAGGTTATGTGTTGATAGGAGGATGATTTAACATTTTGCTGGAATGGCCGCCATGCTGTTGATTGAGCCTCCGGTCATAGGAAGGAGCCTTCTTGCGCCGCTCATGCAGGGGGCGGAGCTACCATCAACAGCATGGCGCCATCGGGTGCAGAAGAAAAAAAGAATGCGGCACCCTGATCCCCCGCTGGATCACCGATGAAATAAGAATAGCGGTGTGTGTGTTTTGCCTGTGTGTGCATGCGTGTCTTGTCTGCATATGTGTGGTGGGGTGCTTGTGTGTGTGTGTATCTTGCCTCTGTGTGTGTGTATGTGTGTGTGTGCGCGGGGGGGGGGGTTGCATGCTTCTGTGTGTGTGGGGGGGGGGGCTTGCCTGTATTATTATTATGATGTAATTCTTAGGTGATGTTTCCTTTTAAGGGCATGACTGGGGCGTGGTCTAGGTGCAACAATGTTTCTGCGGCCTGCACGTGTCCCTGTTTTTATTTTTAAAAGTTGGGAAGTATGTATTGATTCCAATAGGGGCCTACACAGCAGCCTCTAATTACCATCCTGAGCAAGATACACACACACAAGCACCCCACACACACATGCAGGCAAGACACACACACACCGTTCTTACTTCTAATTTCATTGGTGATCCAGCGGGGATCAGGGTGCCGCATTCTTGTTTCCTTCTGCACCCGATGGCGCCATGCTGTTGATGGTAGCTCCCCCAAAGGGGGTGCAAGAAACCAAACCTGGGAACTCCCGGAAATCCTGGGTTTTGTTCTGCTTTAAGTAAAGCAAGAATAGCATGGCTTTCACTTGTTTAGATTTTATTCAGGGACACCCTTCATTTCTTGACAAGCTGTCAGAAATATGATACGAGACATGTTTTCGAGGTTATGTGTTGATAGGAGGATGAATTAACATTTGAGTGAAATGGCCCTTTTAAGTGGCCCTCCAGCCTAGGAACCCTCTGACTCCTCCTCCGCCCACTGCATAAAGCTGTATCCTCCACCCTCAGGACATCCCAGGTTTGCCTTGAAAAAATGTGCTTGTCAGAAGATATTCCCCCTGACTGACCAAGGGGCTCTGGATTATCCTGGAGAAGCTCTGCATCTTGTGGTGAAGAAGCCTGGGAAGCCTTACCAAATGTTAATTACTACCCAACATGGGGCTGTTATTACACATTTCTAAAATATAAACTCCACTTACTATACCTCCCCAATTGTCCCTCATTTAGAGGGATTGTCCTTCTTATGAGTCCATGTCCCCTGTGTTCTTATTTGTGCCTCTTTGAGGTGTAACATGCAGATCTGCATCAATAAATGACTCATTTGCCTATTCAAAATGTTTATATTGTTATAGTGTTGGTAATTGTTACATTTCTCATCCATCCTTCAATGAGGGGGCGTGGCTTCATTTAACAATTGTCCCTCTTTCCCAGGTCGGGCCGGCGTCAGCACCCGGCAAGGCGGGGCAGCAGCCGGGGGCCCCCACCCTCCGAGCGGGCCTACTGACAGGGCTGGCTTTTGGGGTGTGCGATGGCGCTTGACCAACAGCAGACTGGGAGGGCACTGCCACAGCTGGTGCCCACATCTCCTCGAATGGCGGGTTCCATACAACGGGGCGTCGTGATTTAGATTGCAGGGGAAGAAGTGCTGGGTTTTGTTCTGCGTTTAAGTTGCCCACCCCAGCTGATTTACTATCCCTGGAGCCTCCCAATCTGTGATACCCCACTGTGTGAAACCCCCCCTGGGATCGCTGGTCTGCTTTACAGGGGCATCTCAGTTTGGGATGCCCCCGATTGTGAAAGAAGCCTTTTGGTTTGGCCGTTAACTTAAACTGGTGTATTCACCAGTTCAAGGAAAGTGATGAACAAAGGGGGGGGGGAGGTCACACACAGGGGCATCCAAAATCAGGAGAAGCTAGAGTCGTTTAGATTCCGAGGTCAGGATTAAAGGGGTTTGGTGCACTTCAAAGTAGACCAAAACTAGAGTTTTGGTCCAAATGGCATGAGCATGATCCTTAGGGGGCATCCAGATTTGGGACGTCCATTGGTGATGTGACGCCGCGACTCTTCACCACAAAGGGGCCCCCTAGGACCATGCCACCCAAGGGCCCAGATAAACCTGGAGCCAGCCCTGTACCCAGGTATGCCTAACCCGCACCTTATTCTTATTGCAATGAACATCACACAACCAGTGTTTTCTTCTGTGTTTTAGGAAAGTCACCCTGAAAAGCCACGCTGACTACACTGACTACAGGAAAACCATCCTTGGAAAACCAATTCTCTTTATAACCAATGCCCAAAAAGTCAACAGCCCCTCCGGCTCAGGTAAATTGCCTTCATCTAATTCTAAGGTCTTGGTCAAATGGTCAGTCAGCTGCCATTAGGACAGTGCAAGCAGGATGCCTGTATGGGACCCAGGCACTGGGGGGCGCAGTTGCCATCCTACTGGGCACTTGATACCTACTGCAGCCGGCCCCTAATCTACCTCTGTTCTGTTTCTTGTCTTCTTGTGGCAGCTATTTTGCCCTTGCCACTGTGTAGAATATTCTAATGCCCATATACAAAGGTCTGCTGAGGACGTTTCAGCAGACATCTTTCTTATTGCATCAATGACTGTGTTCACAGCAGCTCCTCTGTGTTACAGCTATGAAAATCCCCAAAGAATCGCTATCAGGATAAAAATGGAGTCGGGGGGACATTGAGTTGTATGGGGCCCAAAGATTTTAAATGATGGCACAGCCTTCAGTGCAAGTATTCATAATTGAAAGGACAATACATATAAAACCACCCATTTAAGGGTTTGAAATCCTTATTAATTTGGACCCGGGTCCTAGAGTATAAAAGACTTTAGGGACAGGTAAAAGCATTCCCTGGGAGAATCCAGACTTGGGATACCACTGTGTGTGCACAATAATATGCGTGACAATAAATGCTTATTATAGGAGGCCTGCTTATGTGCCATGAGATGCCTGGGTCAAGGTGAGTATAGGATGAAACAGTGGGGAGTTGAAAATCATGAGTTTGGTCCTCTTTAAAGTGGACCAAAACACAGGTTTTTGAATGTGCTGGGTTTTGGTCCTTTACTCTGGCACACTCCGATTGGGGTTGCCCTGCTACGTGAAACCCCCCAGATCGCCGAAGCCAACTCACCTCTTCCCGGTCCTACGGTGCATGAACGTCTGCTCATCCGATCAGCGTCAAGTCATCTAAGCCTTCTTCTAATGCCAGCGCCTCTGAGCGCACTGCTGACTGCACCCCCGCGCTTCCCTGTGACTAGATGGATAGCGGGGATGCGGCCTTGGCTCACACATGTGCCGTTGGACCGTGAAACAAGGTAAGTGTATGGGGCGACCTGGGGGGGTTTCACACAACAGGGCATCCCAATTTTGAATGCCCCAGGGGGAGGGAATCGATTGGCCCGGGAATCTTATAGATTGCGGTGGTTTTTGGTCCACTTCAAGATGAAGGTGGCTTGTTGGGTGCAGGTTGGAGTTCCTCCATCACTTTTTCTCCTTTTGTGACTCAAGGGTCCCTGATTTGGAGGGACTGTCCCTCTTGTTTATTCCATATCCCCTGTCCCTCATTGTTCTCATGTGTCCCTCTTTAGGGTTTAACATGAAGATCTGCATCAATAAATGATTAATTTGCCAATTCAATTTTTTTTTATATAATGTTAAAGCGAGGATAGATCCCTTCTCCTTTTCTTCCCAGCTCTTCCCATCCATCCCTCCCTCATGCCCCCCTCAGCTTATCTCTTATCCCTATATGTAATCAGGCCCTGGTGGGGAGATTAAACATGTCCCCATCATGGCTCATGTTTCCTGTCATTTAAACTGAACTGGGTCCAGTTTGACTACTAAAATCTGAAGCAGCAGATAAAAATGGCTCTACCTTTATAAACATGTCAGCACAAAGATGATAAATAAGAAAGAGGAACAACCATGGTGGGGCCCCCTGACCTGATGGGCCCGATGCAGCCGCTTGATCTGCAGTTATGCTCCTGGTTATGACCTTCCCACACTACCCAATAGTGAAAATGGATTTGGCTTATTTTGGGATGCCCCACTGGATGACCCCCTCAGGGCATGCGCCCCTGCCCCCAGCAATTAAAGTGGACCAAAAGCCAGGATTTTGACTATCCCGGGCTTTGGTCCTTTCCCCAGGGCACCCCGTTCGGAGGTGCCCCGTTGTGTGAAACCCCCCAGATCGCCAAAGGTAACTCACCTTTTCTCGGTTCTATGGTGCATGCGCGGCTGCTTGTCCAATCACGTCATCTAAGCCTTCGTCTAAGGCCAGTGGCTCCAAGCGTGCTGGTGGCTCTAACAGGGAGCGTGCTCGTGCTGCCCATTCACAAATGCCTGGCATGGGTACACGCCCTGCTAGCGGGATAGCGGGGATGCGGCCATCGCTCGCAAATGCGCCGCTGGACCGGGAAGCAAGGTAAGTGTATGGGGCGTCCTGGGGGGTTTCACACAGCAGGGTATCCCGATTTTGGATGCCCCGGGGGGAGAGAATCGATCGGCCTGGGAATCTTATAGATTCCTGGGCTGATCTCCATGGGTTTTGGTCCACTATAAGGGATATGGCCACTAGCGTTCCTGATTGCCAAGCTGCTGGGCAAAACTTACATATGCATGGCAAATGGCTCTGATTAGGTGAGAGCATGCACCGTAGGGCCTAGAAAAGGTTAGTTTTTCTCAACAATCTGGGTGGCAGGGAACAAAACCTGGGATAGACATAAACCCGGGTTTTGTTTCGCTTTAATTGTTTATTTCAGATCAGAATACATTTTTGCTGATGAAAAGCCACATGCTTGCTACCTGTTGGGAGGTGCAATGTGCTCCACCAATCAGAGGAGAGGATGTAGTGTGCTCGTGATGAACACACAAACTGGTTAAACATGGCCCTCCATTGTTATTGAAGACAAAACAAGGCCTGTGAAATATTCTACATGTGTAACATCACTAAGTGGTCTGATGCTTCATAGAAACGCAGACAAATACTCTGATGTCATCAAAGCGGGGGATGAAGTGACATCATCGCTATAACATTTTTACTATCTGAATAAAGAATTACTAACTCTAAGAGGGTGGTGTAAAAAAGGCCAAACATATTTAGACAGGGCTGAAATTCTTTCTCTGTGCAGTAAATATGAACTGATGAATAAGCCTTTCAAGTGGACCAAAACCTGGGATTTTTACTATCCCAGGGTTTGGTCCACAACTCCCCCCCCCCCCCCCCCCCCCCCCGCGGCCTCCTGATTTGGGATGTGTGAAACCCCGCTGTTCCTCGGTCTATCTTTCCTTTCCACAAGCCCACGGCGCAGGCACAGCTCTCCACCAATCAGCTTCTCCAGCCACGCATATTAATGTGCAGCTGGAGAAGCTAAATGGAATCCCAGACCCACGCATGAGTGGCACGAGGCATCACTCGCATCCTTCAGCTATGTGCGGCCATGCACAGCCATTCAGTTACAGCACAGCCAAATAGGATGCATGTGATACCGCCACCAGCCACACATGCGCCTTGGGCTTGTTGGAGAAGTAAGCTTATCGGACGAATAGAGGGGCTTCACAGAGTGGGGCATCCCGAACTGGAGGGGGGAGAGTCTAAGACACCAGGGCCGGTTTTGGTCTGCTTTGAGTCCAGAGATAGTGTGATAATGATAAACAGAGAGCACTGCATTGCCGCTCTGCATGCTCTCCCTGCTCAGTAGACCTCAATATCGAATGCCAGGTGGGCGCTGCAGATTGGGCTGAGCAGGCATGCCACAGAAATGTAGTGAGCTCTGAAGAAACCACATTTGATTGCGGTGGGATACCTGGATGAGTTTTACATTGCTCCCTAGGGAAGGGTTTATGCCATACCTAAAGTCTTTCAGTGCACTTTAAAGCGGACCAAAACCCCCCCCCCCCCAAGGGGGTGGCCCCCTGTGTGAAACTCCCCAGGTCGCCCAAAAACTCAACTTCGTTCACGGTCCAATGGCGCATCCCTGCTATCTTGTTAGAGGGTAGTGGGGGATGCGGCTGCCAGTATTAGACAAGCTCCTGGACGAAGGGGCTCCAACAGATCAGCGCGCGCTGATTAGACTACTGTAGGACTGGGAAGAGGTGAGTTCGATCCGGCGACCTGGGGGGTTTTACGCAGCGGGGCGAGGCAAGGACCAAATCCCAGGATAGTCAAAATGCTAGGTTTTGGTCCACTTTAAATAAAATAAAGCTGAATCCTAACCATGACTGTTTTACTGTGTGTTAACTGGTTTACACAGGGGGCCAGGTGAGCGGTGGTCCAGTGTAGATGCCGCGGGACTTGGGAAGTGGTACGTTTTATACTAGCCAACTAGGACAGGAGCACTGCTGTTTTTGATTTTTTTAAAAATTTTTTTGTGGTTTGCCTGGTCTTTCCATTTAACAATGATTGGAGTGGCCAAGAAGGGAGGCCAATACGCATGATGGTTTTATTGATATCATTTGTGCTTTTACTGTATATGTAGAAACACTAACCTCTCTTTTGTTATCATATTAACATGTTTCTCATGTTCTAACTTCATTTACAGGCAAGACCTTTGCATTTATTGTGAACACGCGGCACCCGCAGATGAAAGCCAGGGTGGAGGGTGCCATGGATCAAATCATTTCCTCGGTTATGGGAGAAAACTACACATTAGAGGTAAGATCTTAAAGGAATTTTAACTACAGTACATTGGTGTTATTGCCTAAATGACCAGGGCTGTATTTTTTAGATCAATGGGAAAGGGGTAATCCCACCCCTTTATTTAAAGTAATGTAATAGTGAAATCTGGGTTGGAGGGGAGGGATGGGCTTTTTTTTTTCAAGGGATTGATCCTCTTTAAAGTGGACCATTTACCAGGATTTTCACTATTATTCTGTAGTAATGTGGATCCTGTAGACAGCTTCACCTCATTCGTGTGTGTGCCTGCATCGGATGTGCTCTTACTCCATAAGGCTTGGCAGATAGCTTACTCAGCTGATGATGAGACACATAGATAAGTTCCTGAAAAGCTTCAGTACAGAATCTTACTATAAGCACTTCTTACAGCAGGAATATTGAAATGTACGTTCAATACAAAAGGAAGCTTGTCATGTACACTCATAACAGCAGGTAAAAAGACTGTAGACTGCTAGAGGGAAGCAGCCACAGATGTGCACTGCTTGAATGTGAACTGAAAAATAGCTGAGGGAGAGAGGAATAAAGGAGGAGCGGCTTACATCACAGCTAGACTACAGGGGCCAGGAAGGGACAAAAGGCAGTAAAAGGCACATTGCTCAGCCTATATAAACAAACTCTATAGCAGACATTTACCCCCCTGGTAAAATGAAACACAGGACAACTATGATTCTTATGATTGATCCCTGCCCAGGGGCATTGCGATTTGGGATGAACCGCAGATCCCAGCATTACTCACCTTTCCACTGTTTCCATGGTGCATGTGCAGCAGCTCATCCAATCAGCAAGTTTCGGCTGAGTAGCGACGGCAACATCTGAATAGCTGGGCACGGGAGCATGCACAGCTTCAAGGATGTTGTGGCACGGGAGCGCTCTCCAAATAGTAAATGATCCCGGATTACATTGTCATTTCCGGCGGCTCTTATTGGACAAGAGACAACAAATGTGCTGTTGGAGCATGGTGAGGTGGGTTTTTACCTTCTTCCTGGGGGGGGGGGGTTACACCGCGGGGCATCCCGAATGGAACAAAACTCTGGGAAAATTTCCAGCATTGAGAACAATTTTGAAAAAATTCTTTGTTCCACAAGAGCCTGTGAATAAGCCACACCCCTAACCCACACCCCTGCCATGCCCCTCACCCTGTAAGCTAGTCTCCATGGTTGGCATCTCTGCAATTTGAAATTGTGAACCCCCCCCCCCCCCCGTAAAACCTACCTTCTCCCCGATCCAACAGCGCATGTGCAGGCCACGTCTGATGTAAGCTATACCTTTATACCATTTGTGAATGGCTGGCATGGGCATGCACCCTGCTAGGGATGCGCGCTCAGCTCTACTCAGCTGCTTTAAGCTAGATTGATGAGCACAGCCGAGCGCACACGCACTGTAGGAAAGGTGAGTTTTACTGGGCAACCTGGGGGGTTTCACAGGGCATCCCAAATCATGGTGCCAAGGGCGCAAGGACTAAAATCTCGGATAGTCAAATCCTGGGTTCTGGTGGTCACTTTAACATGCTAATTATTTAACTGATGTGGTCACTGCTGATATTTACGCCATGTACTTAATAGTCACGGGCATCAATAAGAGCATTAAGAGCAGGACAGAATAAAACAATCTGTGCCTATGCCAGTTACAGCTTGTGTGGTCACATGACCTATGGCTAAAACACAATGCAATTAGGCAAGCGAAGGGAAGAGACCAGAGCTCTTACGTGTAACGCAGGCTGCAAGACGCATTCCGCAGGATGATTAACATATCCCTACTAAAACATTTCTCTTTAGTCATTCGGTAGAACTTTTTATAAAAACAAACTTTGTTTGAGTTCTCTTAAAGGAACTCTTCACTGTTAATATATAAAATCCATCAAAGTTTTCCCCAAAGCATCAGCATTATTATGATAAAACCTGATAAAACCTCTATAAACCACTATAACCACAGCTCAGTCATAAAATTCATAAACTTCCATTATATTGGACCTCTAGCTTCAAATCCTGTAGTGGCCCTCAGGGGGGAAAGGCTGGAGAAAACTAAAATGCAGACCAAAACTAAACTGACCATTTTTTGGGGTCCTCAAAGTGGGACAGTTTAACCCAGTTTGTGGTGATGGGTGTGGTAGGGGTTTTGTTTAGCTTGTGGCTTAGTCACATGTTCTAGGAATTTTTGGTCCATAAAATATGTTGATGATTGAGCGAATGCTCAGAAGTCCACGTATTCCACTATTGATATACAACCAGTGAGTCAGAGCAGTTGTAAACCACCAAGTCATACAGCATTCTGCATTTGGTGGGTCTTCCCCATGTCGGTAAAGTGGGACATTTTGGTGTTCCCAGAGTTTTCGGAGGGACAGTGGGCCTCAAAATGGGACTATCCCACCAAAGGTAAGAAATTTGGTCAGTTTAACTAAAACTCTAATTATTGCCGGGTGCTCCCATGCGGAGGCACAAAAAGACACAAAGCGACATCCCCCAGCTCTGTACGTGTGCCCACCGCCCATTCACTTAAATGTTTGGGGGCCACACGCATGGAGCCGGTGTATGCCACATTGTGTCTTTCTATGCGGCTCCCGCATGCGAGAAACAGGAAAGAAGCCCTGGACCATGGATGTTTTGGAACCCCCCCCCCCCCGTCCTGCCTAAGCACCAGGAGAGGGTGGCAGGAAGGGGAGAGGGTGGATTTTGATTGGACTTCCGCTTTAAAGTGCGTTTAGATAGAAGTCATTTGATTTAATCATTCTAACCATATGTATTCCTATTTTTAGTTCAATTTCTCCAATGCATTAAAAGAATACCTGGGAAGACAAAGCTTTGAGTTGACTGAGAACAATTTGAGCTTTTCCTTCACATTCAAGCTTGATGTGTTTCTGGATCTGTTTTTCCTGCTGGGATTCAGCAAAAAGAGCTGCGCTGTGGAAGGGAAGATCCTGAACTTGTACTGCACAAACAATGAGAAGAAAGAAAAAGTTAAAATCTTTCTGTCAAAAATGACCAACCCACTGATCAGAGCGGGCAGCAGCTTTGACCGTGACAGAAAGCCAAGTATATTCTCACTTGGTAAGTCTATCCTGAAATCTATTTTTCTTATGTGTTTTAATATTAGTTTTAACGATATTGCACATAGATTTGGAATAATATCAGAGTAATGATTTGCTTACTACTTTGGTGATTCTACTTCATTATCTTAGGCCCCATTAAAAAAGCCTGTTATTGCTGTCGGAAACCTATTTACTGTATAGTGCCTAAACTAATAGGCCAAATAAGACTGCTGATATTACTGGACAGGTCTCTGGATACTGCTGGGATAGTGTTACTATTGGGGTATCTAGGGCCGGATTATGAAAGTTGCGCAAGGGACGCAAGCCGCGAGGCCTTCCACACTTGCTCTGCAAAGGGTGCCTCCACCAACCTTTGGGTTATGGTCTGGTCCAGGAGACCTTTCAGTCTTTGGTCTGATGGGTCACAGGGCCAGCAACAAAGCTATCAATGGCAGTGGGGGGCCTCCATGTCTAGGCAAGCCTTTTTTTTGTTTTTGCAAACCTGCAGCCAAAGCCACCATAGGGCAGGATGGAGAGTCTAGAGCAGCAAAGCAGTGCTACAGTGATGGGTGCGTGCAGGGCTGTCAATCAGCGGCCGCTCACTGCACATAAGCCACCAAGCACAGCCACTGGCAGTTCAATGCAGGGAACTGTTTTCTGCTGGACCAGCTGGGTGACTACACTACTCCCTGCCCAGAATGGCAAATCGGGAGTTCCCGAGCAGCACGCACCCACACAAGGGACTCGATCTGACGTTCCAGTAAGTAGGCGGGTGACAGACAACCACCAATCAGTTACTTGGCTGGACTATTATTTTAAAGGAATAAATACTGGGGCCTCCACCAGATCTTGTGCCCAGGGGCCTCCACCACACCTAATCCGGCCCTGGGGGTACCTGTCAAGGTAGTCCAGCGGCAACCACTAGCAATAGGTTCCTATTGGGCAAAAACCGTAGAGACGGGGATGTAGGCCTAGATGCTAAGAGTTGGTCTTTATGAATTGTATACAACTATTTGTTGTTTTCATGGGTAATTATCCCTGTATAAGAGCCCAGGTGTCCGAGCAGTATGTTGCTTGAGTTGGACTCCCTTTTTGTTGTTGTTGTTCATCTTTAAATAGTCAGTGAATGTGTTAGTGTTATATTCAAATGTTTCACAAGTATTAGTATTTTTTGGAATATTAATACATGTGAAATATTTTAATATAACATTTTCACTTCACTTTCACTGATTAATTGATTTAAAGCGGGAACTTTAGTCAACTTTAACCCCCTGCCCTGCCACCCTACCCTGGCACTGAGGCAGAATGGGGAGGGTTACAAAGGAAAAAAGCCTTACTTTAAACCAGGGTCCCGCGCAGCTGCTCCCGGTCCCTCACCCCCCCCCCTAAGTCCGCACATGCTCCTTCCGGCCATTCACTTGAATGGGTGAGAGGGAGCACGCACAGAGCCAAGGGATTTACTATCAAGATAGCGGTCGCCCAGGATCTAGAGAGCCAGAGGAGTGCTGCAGGCCCCTGGTTTAAGATAAGGTTTTTTTTCTTTGTAACCCCCCCCCCCCTGTTCTGCCTCAGCGCCAGGGTAGGGTGGCAGGGTGGGGGGATATAGTTGTCTGAAGTTCCACACCAAGGGGAGTCCAACTCAAGCACCATACAGTGCTAATAAATTATTGGTCTATGCAGTTTATAAACCTGGAATGAATGGCAGCTCAGTTTAGCAGATTTGGGTTGTGCAAATGAGTGGCACAAAATATCCAGGGCATAGAGTTGGCAAAAACACCTGATAATTCTTCTAATGGTGGGATAGATTGATAACACACCCTATTCGTCCATTCTGTTGAGAACCACTGAGCAGACCTAGGGATCAAGGGGTCAAGGATGAGGACAAGCAACACAGAATCATTGTCCAAATCCGGCAAAGGCTCAAGGCAGGCAACTGAGGCTATTGATCTCGATTTGGAAATTCATGATGATCTGGTGATTTGGACAACCCAGCAAATCATGGTAGGCCATGTGGCAGAGATCAGTTATTTGTAGAGGACAATTGTTCTGGATGGTTGAAATATTGAGTGGCTTCTGGTTGTGCAGATGAGCGGCACAAAACAACCTGCTTATCCCTGGAGCCCCTGGTTGGCATGGATTTTGCACATACAAGTTTTCATCCATTACATTGATAACCACTAGGAAAGATTCAGTCAGGCCAAAGCTGGGGGAAGGTTACATAAAATAGTGGTTCAGTGCAGGATCATGGCCATAATCTTGCTAAAGGGTTTATCATTCACCTATAAAAAAATATATGCAAAGTTATGCATTGGATGCTCTTTTTGCATTTTAGCCTCTGAGTACCTCAGAGTTCCTTATTTCCAGGTTTAAAGCGGAATAAAACCCACCAGCGGCTGGTCTGCAGTCTAAACGATTCCAGGCCCAGCTGCTGACTTTCCCCCAAGTTAGGATGCCCCGCTGTGTGACACCCCCCAGGACGCCTGTACACACTCACCCCGGTCCAACGGCGCATTCCCAGGCTTTTGTCCAATGAGAGCTGCCCACTGAACTGACTTTGGATATGTATATATGCAATTCAATTAAAAAGAAAGGACATTATAAACATACAATTTTGCATTTCCAGATGTGATTATGGAAGATCCATTTCCAGCAGAAGAAGCCATCGGGGATAAAGAACCCGTCCTGCCAATAAATTCATGAAGGAAAACTAGTGGGAAATGAACTTTGATCACAGAGAACTTTAAGACGAGTTGACAGGGAATCCAGGAAGATGCAATTAAAGGAGCAAAAACCTTTTTGTGGTGGAATATCCTTCCTGGTATAAGGACTCATATGACGCATCTGAACTCGCGGTTACTCAGATCTTTCTGAACAAAACGGGCACTTTTTATTTTCTAAGACGGTTACAGGACTGCTTTTTGGATGTGGTTATTTTTATGCTGCTGAATATTATACTTTTTTTTATATACAATGTTTTTCGGATTTCCAGTAAATGACATAGTATTGTGAGGGTAACTAGTATTTAAAACCAACACTATAATAATTGCAATAAACAATAGTTTGGGGTTAACTGCTTTAACTTATATGCTGGAATCTAATTCATTACAAATGATGAAATAACTAAACCATCTTAAATTGAAAAGACATTATTTGTCGCTGAAGTGCAAACCCACTGGTCTGCACCCTTTTATTGGTTGTATGTTTTGTGTTGTTTTTTTAAAGTAAATTTTATCACCAAATCTGACCTTCAACAACAAAACCATTACGGTACTTCCAACACTGTTCCCATACAGTGGCCAGTGTACAGATGTGTATATATTCCAGTACAATTGCCTAACAATGTTAGACTACACTTCTCTTTTATTGCTCATGGAAAGAAATTGTAACAGCAAAAGGTACATTTTGTGCTGTCCCTTTGAGATCTGGACCTTTTTTTATGGAAATTCTTTCAGGCATACCAAAAGTGTATACTATATATATTACAAATAAACTTTCAGCTACAATCCTTCACAGGGATATCAACCTGACCCTGGGTTTTGCTCCATTCCTGAACTTCACAATGACCATTTATCTCAACATTCCTGGACTTAGAAAACTCCTATTCCACCCAGTTCATTGGCTGAGCCCGGGTGTGTTAAGGAACATGGTCCAAGCAGGACTGGAGAAAAATCACGCTGCAGGAATGGGTCAGGTTGGCAACTCTGGCCTACATGGTCACTAAAATGCTGTGATTTGCTTTTATGTATACTAAAAGATTATGTGATAACCTAAAAACTGTTATAGCTGCCTCTGTCTGACTTCCTTCCACTATTTTTTTACTTAGCGGAAACACTTAATGGGACACTTAACGGAATACTTAATAGAATACCATTAGGCCACATATTTTTTTTATATAGACAAATATTCATGTTAGCATCCATTTACTGAAACACGGCCTAGTCCTTAGTAACAAGATCTGTGCGAAAAACATACATACATAATACTCCTAATATCCAGCTCATGGACTGACAGCCCAATGTCTGCCAACCCAACCAGCCTCTGCTAAGCTAAGAGGTGAGGAATTATGAAAAAACATTGGAATCCAATTCCAGGTGTGCAATATACTAATAGAAGCACTATCACGAAAAATGGCCTAATGATAAAAATCCATATTAATAGGCTGGATGGCGGGAGGAGGGGTCACTTATATACCAGGTATCAAGAAATATCCAGCCAGGCATGTTTTTTTATTTTAATAGAAGGAAGAGGAAGTGGGGGGACAGACTCTGTCTCCCCTGATAGACTAAACCTGTCACCCCTGGATTTTATCCCTACCATGAGAGAATAAAACCACAAGTCTGGAGGGAGTTTTATTCAGTTTGGATGTATAAGTGACCCCCTCCTATCATTAGCTGATGTGATTATATGGATTTTTAATATTACACAATTTCAAGATGTGCTCATTTAATATTTACTATATTTCAGATAATATCATTCAGACAGGACAAATGGGCAGAGCACCTGTCCCGAAACCCTTCAACACCTGTCTCCTGGCCACTTTTATGGGAAATATACTAAAGGTTGAGTTTTTTCTTGCACACTTTGCCCTGGAGCTGGATTTCAATGTTTTTCATGCCATAGACTTGCCCCAGGCACAATACATGGTGGAGAGCTGTAGGTTCTTGGGATTTTGTAATGTGGAAGCATAAAAAAGTCTGCTCCCTAAAGAGAAGAGGCAGCGATGAGCCTTTAAAGTGGCCAAAAACCCAGAACTTTGACTATCCCTGGATTTGGTCCTTGCCCCCAAAACCCAGTGGACCAAAACCCAGAACTTTGACTATCCCAGGATTTGGTTCTTGCCCCCAGGACACCCCGATGCGGGCTGTGTGAAACCCCCCAGTTCGCCCACCAAAATTCACCTTTCCTTGATACTACAGAGCATGCGCAGCCTCTAATATTTTTTAACGTTTATTAACTTTTCATTTTTTTTTACTGTGTGTGGGTTGTGTTTGAACTGTATTCCTGTTGCTGGAAAAGAGGTAAGGGGGCTGTGGTACTGTTAAATACACTCTACTACAATCTGAGATCTGCTAAGTGCACTAGAGTTTACAGAAAAAACGGCCTGAGCACTTCCATGAATGGTCTTCAGCATGTTGCAATGAGGAAGTGTAAGTACTGACATTCTCTGCTTCAGGAGAAATGGAAATTCTGCAATTTCTGCAATTTCAACCCTAAGCAAAAAAAAACAAAAAAACAAGAACTGGTTTGACAGGTGATTATTGGCCTTATGTCTGTCACAGTCATTCAAACAGACTCCTCACCTACATTCCAAAGTACATAAATCCTGCATTTGAATAGACAGTACATGTAGCAAGATGTTGAACACCTATACTCAATATCTAGGCCATTTAAGAAACGGAACAAAAACAGCTTTAGTAATAAGTCAAAGAAACTGGACTTGGATGTTTTTCTTGAATAAGTGTTGTTAGTTACCTGATTGTCCCTCTAAAAACAGACTATACTGGAAATAATGTTGAGGTTTGCTCCAGTCGGCCTTACACTGTATGTTGTTGATTGTGCATATACAGATATGGCCTCTGATGTTTTAGCCATAAATTATGTATTTCCTGGGACATTATTGTGATTACGTTTTCTTATACACATGTTTATTTCCTTTGTGTTTATTCGGCGGCCACTCACTGCACATAAGCCACCAAGCACAGCCGCTGGCAGCTCAATGCAGGGAACTGTTTTCTGCTGGACCAGCTGAGCGACTACACATCCCTCCACCCAGAATGGCAAAGCAGGAGTCCCTGAGCTGTACGCACCTGCACAATAGTGGCACGAGGGACTCGATCTTACGTTTCAGTAAGTAAGCGAGTGCTATACAACCACCAATCAGTTACTTGGTTGGGTTATTATTTTAAAGAAAAAATACTGTATATGGGGCCTCCACCAGATTTTATGCTCAGGGGCCTCCACCACACCTAATCCGGCCCTGACTACGGAGCAGCATTCATATAACTAGTATCACTTCCGCCAAGTGAGCCAAGAACAGCTGCAACCAAGTAGATTCTTTGCTTAAAGGGATTGTCCAGGCATTAAAAACAAAAACCTATACTCACCTTTTATTCCCCGCTGCCTCTATTCCAACGCTTGAAATCTCACCCAGTCACCTGATCCAGTTCGGTGCTACCAGGCCATTAACCTTGCTCCTGAGTGGGACACATTCCCCCCGCCTTCAGTCACAGTGACACAGCCACACCGGCTCGATTCAAATTGCAGGAATAGGAGCAATCAACTGCAAGAGATAAAAGGTAAGTATAGTTTTTATTTAAAGCGGTCCTTCACTCTGAATAAGAGTCTATCTTATATGTTTCCCACACCCTGTACATACAGATTGCTCACATTAATAATCATCCTACCTGCATCTACTGCATTTTATGAGCCTTTAAACATCCAGGGTGGCTCATGGAACGTCAGGCAGCCTGCAAACAGGAAGTGCCTTCTGACTGTGCTGCTCTGCATTCTGGGATTGCTGACCTTTTCCTGACCCCAGCTCTGCTCTGTCGGCGGCGCCCATATCCTAAAGTCCTGAACAGAGTTGCAGCCCAGTGGGGGAAAGAATAATAAGTAAGTGACTAAAAACTTAAAATATATTAATTTTAGATGCTGGGGAATTGTTTTATAAGGGTTTGGGCTTTTCAATAAATCATGGTGAAGGAATTTTGAGTGGTAACATATTGTTACTTTGCAAGCATCATTGGCAAGTGGGATTAATGTACACAATTTAGGTTGTTATATACAGCTGTCATTCTATTTTCATGTAAACAGTACTATAAAAGAGGTGGGTGCTCATATTGCGTCTTGTATATTTTGCACATTACCGCCTGTCAGACATTGAAGTTATTTTCTCCGACACTAGAAGTCATTCACCAGATGGCTACAACCCAGAGAAAAGAGAAGGGGCTTCCACCACATGGAATTATGATCCTTAGTGCCAGTGACAATTTGTGCATACTTAGAACAAAGATAACAACAGTACTTTATAATCACTCAAGAAGGTGACTGGAAAAAGGAAAATGTATAATGAGTAATAGACAGAGTAACTAAGAGTCTAAAAGATAGATATCAAAGGGGGGAAGAGGAGAAGAGAGAAACAGAGAAGAATAAAAAGAGAGTTGGGGGGTAGTACTCTCTCTACTCTGCCTCAGCAATAATTGATTTGTATTCTTCAGTCTCTTGGTACATGATCAAAGGCAACCAGATAGCGGTGACATTTTGACCCCCACCATGTACTGTGGATGTGAAGGCTTCCGTTTCTCTGATATTTTGATATTCTGAATTGAACTAGTCAATGAGAGATGTGAGTTTGTTTCCAAAATTTTGGAATAGTCAGATGGGCAGCGTTAATCCGATGGGTATGTTTCAATGGAGTGCAGTAAGAACAGAGTGGAGTTTGGCTGGATCTCTGATCCTATTATCCTGCATATGATCCAAGCAATCAAGTTCCAGAAAGGGGGCATTTTTGAACATGTCCACATGATGTGAAAAAAGTGACCTGACTTCTAATTGCACCTTCAACAGAGTTTTTTTGTGTTAATGCCTGGACAGTTGCTTAAAGGAAAACTCCCTTTTCGGCAGGTCTTTGGTGTTCTGACTTATTGTTTTCCCCTTTGTAATGTAAAATAAACATTTGTGTTAGGCTTGTTCCCCCAGACCTGTGATTTACTTATCCATGATTTCCACGATTCTCATACTTTTGGGACTGTGTTGCTACAGTGGGGTGAATTTCATGGCCTTGAATAAAAACAATGGACTACAAATCCCACAATTCTTCAAATGTAACAGCTGAACTTTTTAGCAGCTTTGGCTAAGTCTAGGCAGCCTAATGACCTCTCCAGCGGAGAACCCGGCCATTAACCCTTGCTACTGGACTGTGATTGTTCCAAATGGAAGAAGCCATGCCTTAGGCAATCAGAAGTCTATGATATGTACTTGGAATCACCACTTTGGTGTACATGGCATAGCATATTAATGTGCGGCTGGAGAAGCTGAATGTTATCTAAGTCGCACACATTAGCAGCCATTCAGTTGTGGTGAGCGTGACTGCGCACAGCTGAAAGAGGATGCGAGTGATGCCGCCGTCGGCTGTTCATCCGGTTTGGACTAGTCAGACAGGTAAGAATTTTGGGTAAGGTTTCATCCCAGTTTGGGATGCCCTGGGGTAAGGGAATCAGCCATAGACCCCTGGGGGGGTTGGTCCGCTTTAAAGTGATTGATCAGTTAAGTAAAAAAAACAAAAGAGCATGTATGGTTTGTCCCGCAGCAGAAACTCCGGCGGTCAACAACTCGCCTGCTCCTTGGACTGCATTCAGTGGCAGCCTGGGGCCCAAACAGAAATTAGAAATGAATTGGTGCCAGGCTCACACCCCCACCACCAGTAACAAAAACCACTGCCAAGCTCTCTTCCTTCATTGCAATGGAGTGGGTGTATAGAGGCCATTGTAGTGAATGGAGAGGGTGAGGTAGCGTTCTAGAAGTGGGAGGGGGTGAGCTGGATGGCTGTTCTGGCCCCGGGCAGCGCTGGATTTGATCCAGCGATCAGTTTAGTGGCTGAATGCTGGAGTCAGATTGATTACCAAAGTGGAGGGAAAATGCTGGTGTGTCTAATATGTATGATGTATGTATGATGTCCGAATGTCCACAGACTGGTGGCAGGGGAATCCAGGGGTATAGTACAGCATGGAATGGTGGCGGGGGCACCTAGTATGGCCAGGAACAGCAGCTGGAAGTTTGTTTCCTCCAGGACCCAAAACAACAGAACACCAGGGGAAACTAGCTGCTGAAGTCAGGGACACCTTTGAACATGAAAGGATGGTGGGTGGAAAAGTGCGTGGGTGAGTCAGTTAACCCTTACTGATTCAATCATCCCTTCTTATAGTATAGATGGGTGTGTCTGTGTGCCTGCAGAGGGGTGGATGGCAGGTTGGGGTGTAATTTATGCTGGAAGGGCTCTCATTTTTATTCTGGTTCAGAATTTTTTTTTCCCCTTGCGTGCGTCTTATGGGCAGGTCCGTCGTATAGGGAGAATAATACGGTGTCTGCAGGGGATAAAGGAGAGTACCCTTTTTTACTTTACTTTACTTTAAGCAGGACTGACCTGAGGTATGATCATATGGTATACAATGGCAAAGCTTTAAAATTCAGCTTTTCCTTAGTTAGTGGCCACAAAAATATATAGACTTCAATTCTAAAAAAGATTTAAACTCAGTCTTAAATGCAGCGCCTGGTAAAATGTATTACTGTTAGAAAGTCTCATATTTCTCCTTGCAGCATAATTGTATTTCAGTCCTTACCCCCACCGCTGATCCAGTCATGCTGCAAGAATTCATACAGCTACACCCTCTCCCTGGGATTTTTGCATAAGCCATGAAAGCTTAACTCAAACTTTCTAATGTTTGCTTACAGACTACGAGATATACACGCTAAATTCATTTCCAACTCATTTTTAAAAAAAACACAAGATGCCTTTGCTGATTCTAGTGCAGTGTTTCCAAACCCTCTCTTTGTGAGTGACCAACAGGTGAAGTAATTAATGAAGCAGGATATATATATATATATATATATATATATATATATATATATATATATATATATAGATAGAGATAGATAGATAGATAGAGAGAGAGAGAGAGACAGCAATTTGGAGGTCTACAAAAACTGACCTATTGGTGGTTTACGAGGAAACGGTTGGGGAACACTGTTCTAGTGATTGATTGGTATATCCACCACTACTTTGTTGTTCCATATTTCTCTTGTATTTCTCTTGTATTTCCATTACATTGTCATAAGCCTGATTAGAGAGAGACCCGTGTTAGGTGGTATACCATTTTGAGAATACTCACCTTGTAAAATGGGTATTATAAGTATGTCACACACCCCGCTTCAAGAATCCATAACATGTGGGTAATATCGTCCTGAAGAGGCGTTCCTGCAGAGATGATAGCAAAAGAAAGCCCCTCCCCGATCCATAAATACCTGGGACCTCCCACTCACTACCCAGTATACAGAAGCAGTAAGGTAAGGGACCAGGAAGAGGCAAATATAAACACGACCACGCAAAGTTCGCAATAAAGAGGATCCTAAATACAAAAGGGCGGGTTGAAGCGGGGTGTGTGACATACTTATAATACCCATTTTACAAGGTGAGTATTCACAAAATGGTATTATTCTTAGTATGTCACACACCCCGCTTCAAGAATCCATAACATGTGGGACATCCAACAGCAGTGTCCATAACAAGGGCGGGGATCCAAAACTAGGCAACAATGCACAACCCTAAACCACAACAGCTTGCAAAACTTTGCGGCCAAAAACAGCATCCGCTGAAGCCCGAACATCAACCTTGTAAAACTTGGAAAAGGTGTGAACAGAAGACCAGGTAGCGGCCTTACAAACTTGCTCAACAGAAGCCTGGTGCTGAAAAGCCCAGGACGCACCAACTGCACGAGTAGAATGAGCAGTAACACGAAAAGGGGGACTCCTCCCCTTGGCAGAATAGGCCCCAATGATGGCCTGACGAATCCATTTACTAATGGAAGATTTGGCAGGAGCCAAACCTTTCCTAGGCCCGCAGGGCACCACAAAGAAAGCATCAGTCTTACGAAAGGAAGACGTAACCTCCATATAATATTCCACAACACGAACTACATCCAAGGAATGCAAAGCCCTTTCCCTATCTTCACTGGGATTTGGGCATAGAGAAGGCAAAACAATGTCCTGATTCAAATGAAACTCCGAGACCACTTTAGGAAGAAAATCCTGCTTGAAGCGAAAGACAACCTTGTCCTGATGTTTCTCGAAGTATGGAGCTTTAATGGATAAAGCTGCCAACTCAGAAACACGCCTAACCGAAGTGATCGCCACCAAAAAGGCCACCTTTTGCGTAAGAGAAGACATAGCAACCTCATTCAAGGGCTCAAACGGAGAGCCCTGGAGAGCAGAAAGAACAAAAGGCTTCCTAGGAGGCCGAACATGCGTAACACCCTGGAAAAAGGTCTTGACTAAGGGATAAAGTGCAAAGGACCTTTGGAAGAACACCGCCAGGGCAGAAACCTGCCCCTTCAATGTACTAAGCTGGAGCCCCAGATCTAGACCATATTGAAGAAACTCCAAAATTCTAGGTATGGAGAACTCTCGACAAGAGAAAGACCTACTTTCACACCAATCAATATAAGCCCTCCAAGTCCTGTAGTAAATAGAAGAGGAAGAGCGCTTTCTGGCACATATAAGAGTCTGAATCACCGCGTCAGAAAGACCTTCTTCCTTCAAGATGGCGGTTTCAGCAGCCATGCCGTCAAAGCCAGCGATGGTAAATTGGGATAGCGTAGCTGACCCTGGGTGAGCAGGTCCGGCAGCAGAGGCAGGGCAAACTGATCCTCTGCCAGTCTTACAAGGTCTGCGAACCAAACTCGCCTTGGCCACCTTGGGGCCACCAGAATTGCCGACGCGCCGTCCAAGGCCAGTTTGCGCACCACTCTGGCTAGCATTGGGAACGGAGGAAACAGGTAAAGGAACCCCAGATCCCTCCAGTTCAGAGACATGGCATCCACTGCCAGAGCCAGAGGATCCTGCGAGAGAGACACAAAGACTGGGAGCTTGTGATTGTGACGAGAAGCAAAGAGGTCCACCGCTGGGACCCCCCACCTGAGACATATTGAACGAAACACCCTGGGACTGAGAGACCACTCCCCCTGACGAGAGGAGGCCCTGCTCAGCAAGTCCGCTTCCGTGTTCTCCACCCCCGGAATGTAGACTGCTGAGATACACCGGACGTGGGTCTCTGCCCAGTCCAGAATCAAAGACACTTCCCTGAGGGCACTCCTGCTGCGAGTCCCTCCTTGGTGATTGATGTAAGCCACCGCCGTCCTGTTGTCCGACCGGACCTGCACTGGCAGGCCTCTCAACTGATGAGTCAAGTGAAACAGAACCAGCCTGATGGCTCTCAACTCCAGAACATTGATGGGTTCGTGAGCCTCCTGCGGGCCCCACAGACCCTGAAACTGGAGGTCCTTCCAAACAACCCCCCAACCTGACAGACTAGCATCCGTGGTGACTGTTTCCCAACACGGAGCCAGAAAAGATCTGCCCTTCAACAGATTGACCGACCCCAGCCACCACTGCAGGGATCGACGAACTCGGGGAGTCATCAGGAAAGACTGATCCAACGAAAGAGGAGACTTGTCCCAGGCCTTCAACAGATGAAGTTGAAGCGTCCTTGTGTGAAACTGCGCAAAGGGGACTGCCTCGAATGAGGCCACCATTAACCCCACCAGCCTCATCCCTAGCCGGATGGTGGGATGAAGTGTTGACAAGAGAAGCCGAACTAACTCCTGAATCAAAAGAATCTTGGCCTGGGGCAGAAACACCCTGGCCTGTGAAGTGTCCAGAGACATTCCCAGAAATGTCAGAATTCTGGACGGAGATAGAGAAGACTTGGGGTGATTGATCACCCAACCGAACCTCTCCAGAGTAGACACCACCGCTCTGGTGTCCAACTCCGCTTGGTTGAAGGAAGAGGCCATGATCAGTAGATCGTCCAAATAGGGCACGATGCGGATACCTTGAACCCTTAGCAGAGCCATCACTCCCGCTAGCACCTTGGTGAACACCCGAGGAGCTGAGGTGAGACCGAAAGGAAGTGCCACAAACTGAAAGTGCCGATCCTCCACCACGAACCTGAGAAACCTCTGGTGAGCTGGAAAAACCGGAACGTGTAGATAAGCATCCTTGATGTCTATGGACGTCAGAAAATCTCCCTGACGAAGAGAATGAATGGCCGAACGCAGCGTTTCCATGCGGAATTTCCTCGGCCGGATGAACCTGTTGAGGAACTTCAGATCCAAGATGGGTCGGACCAGCCCGTCCTTCTTGGGTACCGTGAACAGATTGGAATAAAAGCCCCTGCCCCGATCTGAAGGGGGCACTGGGCAAATGACAGCCATGTCCAGAAGATTCTCCACTGCCAACAGGAGCCCCTGCGCTGCCAGAGGCTCCGGCGGCATCCGAGACCTGACAAACCTGGAAGGGGGGCGGAGCTCGAACTCCAGCTTGTAACCGGAAGACACCACTTCCCGGATCCATCTGTCCGAGACCTCTTGATCCCAGATCTGAGAGAAGTGCTGCAGCCGTCCCCCCACCCGCATGGGTGAGGGCGCCCCCTCATTGCTGAGCCAGCTTAGCCGCCGGTTTGGGCTTAGAGCCCCAACTGTATCCAGCACGGGCACGTCCTCTACCCCTGCCTCCAGAATCTCCTCTGGAAGAGGGAAATGCAGAACCTCTGCCAGATCTGGCTCCCCGAAAGGAGGGGTTAAAGGCAGGCGCCCCCCGAAAGGAGCGGCGTTGTTTCTTACATTGAGGTAACCTACCACCCTTGGTGACAGAGTCCAATGTCTCTCCAAAGAGCCGTAGACCCACAAAGGGTAAAGCCGTCAGTGACTTTTTGGACATGAAATCGGCCGCCCACTGGCGCAGCCACACCGACCGCCGGATAGCCACAAGCAGAGCCGACGTCCTACCACACATCATCAAGATGTCATCTAAGGCAGTCAACACAAAGGATAAAAACAACTCACATCGTTTAAGGCTAAGGAACTCGTTACTACCAGGACGAAGCCCAGAAGAAGACAACAGGTCCCTGACCACAGACCTGGCAGCCGAAACCATTAGTTCCGAAGCACACACAGGCCGGATGGCCGACCCAATACTGGTAAAGCCATGACAAGCCATCTGATCAATACGTTTATCCTCTCCATCTTTGAGAATGGAGCAATCAGGTCTGTTTAAAACCGAGGAGTTGGATAACCCCAAAACCGGAGCATCTACCTCGGGGGGAGACGCCCAGCGCTTGACCGCCTCAGGAGGAAAGGGATATTTCCTATCCCACCCCTGAGGGATGCCAGGGAGCCGAGCCGGCCTATCCCATTCCTTGTCAATGATTCTATCAAAATGCCGCTGCGTAGGAAACTCCAGGCGCGGCCTGGATTCCTCAAACAATTCACCCTTCTGGTGTGACACCTCCTCTGGAGGGGAAATGTTCAGAACTTCCAGCATCAGAGACAGAGCGTGAGGAGAGTCCAAGGATCTCCCTAAGTCAGAAAGCTCGGCATCAGCGCCAGCAGACTGCTCATCGTTCGAAAATTCTGAACCCTCATCAACCTCCCCGTCCTCTAGCTGGGGATAATCGGACAAATCCAGATTATCTCTGTCATCAAGATCATCCACCGGCGGAGCCGGCGACAAATGCTTTCTCTTGGACGGAGCCTTACGGGCGACCGAGCTAGAGAGCATTTTTTCAAGGCTAGCCAATCTGGCGCACATTTCAGATTGCAGGTCCCTGCCCATGACAACGTCACACGGGGCACGAGTCAAGGCGGGAGGGGGAGTTGAGGCGACCGGCTGTGCTGACCCCGATGCTTGGGGTTCGGACTGCCGCGTAATAGTTTGCTGTGCACATGGTATACAGAGTAACACATCATCCCCAGCGATGGAAACCCCACACAACATACACTTTTTGGGATGCCCCAAAGGGGTCCCAGTCCCAGTATCAGGGGATGCCTCCATAAGGTGAACTTTGAATAGTCGCTAAGACCCAGGGAATTACGCCAATTAGACAACCCGGGATGCCCCTTTAATGTCCCGAGTGGGAGGATTTGTGAACAAATAAAATGAACCCAGGGATGAGGACCAGGAAAGAACCTCTAATACTATAGAAGATCAGAATTACAAGCCTCCGTTCTGAAAGAAGAAGAAAGAAAGAACCATGAGAAAAAGTAGCAACAAGAAGCAAAGTAAAAAAGAGAAAGGCCACAGGCCACTCACAGCACCGCCGGGACGTCACACTGCCACCCGATCGTGAGGAGAAATCATTTCTGACAGAAAGAAGAGGAGGAGGGGGCGTGGCCAGCGCGGGACGGGCGCGTTGTTAAGGTCACGCCCCCCCTCCTATGCCTAGCAACAGTCACCGCAACTCAGACAAGCCGCAACTCAGCGGCGCTGGGAAGGTAGTGGGCGGGCCGCGATTGCGCGCCGCAAGTCCGGCCCCGCCCCCATAAGAATCGTGAGGGGAAAAAATCCCCTCATGAAAAGAGCGCCAAACCGGCCGGCGCCGCAGCTAATGTACTGCTGCGGTGCTTGGCCAGTGTTAACTTAAGCAATAAAAGAAGGCCGGGAGGAACGGACCTTGGCCCCGCGCCGAAGGGCCGGCCCCGCCCCCTCCTATACCTCACAAGAGAAATCCTGAGGTAAAATACCTCCATTTTGAGCAGGGGACCGCAGCACAGCACGGAGGCCCATAATATAGACGGCCGCGGTGCAGATAAAATTAAAGAAACACACACATAACAAAAAGTTAAAAGACAGTGCAGGAGTAAAGGAAATAAAAAGGAGAACCCACTCCCCCCATCTCCATAGTGGAACAAAGGGGATCCTGGGAGGGCCATTCCCATATTAAGGCTAAGGGACAGGGCATCCCAAACTGGGGTCACCAACCCGGTAAAGCCGCCTACCTTATAGGGTCTCACGGCGGAGCGTTGCTCCTAAGCACCAGAGGTGCCAATATACCCTCGCCTGGACCTGCAGCCACGGCTGGGAGGCATATATATTAAGGGGAAAAAGAGGTCCAAACGGAAAAAATACATAACGGGCCGGGAAACATCCCGGCTACCTTAAATCCCCCTGTGCAAGGAGGAGCCATCATCTTCTGACTTGCTCGCCGTCTGCAGAGATGGAAAACTGGGTAGTGAGTGGGAGTTCCCAGGTATTTATGGATCGGGGAGGGGCTTTCTTTTGCTATCATCTCTGCAGGAACGCCTCTTCAGGACGATATTACCCACATGTTATGGATTCTTGAAGCGGGGTGTGTGACATACTAAGAATAGCTCTTTATTAAATGGCCACACCAGACCCTTTTGTAAAAAAAAAAAAGTACATACCCCCACCTTGCCCCTCCTATCAAGGATTTTGCTCATGTAATAAAAGAAAAAAAAGACATTCACCTTATCCCAAATCCAGCTGACGACTTCAGGAATATGGCGGCGGATAATCTTAGCCGGCTGGATTCAGGGTGAAGGCGAGTTTCTTTTTTTCTTCTCTTTTATTACATGAGCATAATCGCTGATAGGAGGGGACAGCACGGGGGGGGGGGGTATTTAATTTCCCTCTAAGAGGGAGCATGTCCTGCTAGAGGGATAGCGGGGATGCGGCCACGGCCCAGGCATGCGCTGTTGGACCGGGAAGAAAGGTAATAAAACGGGGTGACCTGGGGGGGTTTCACGCGGGGAAGGAAGGTAATTGATCGGCCTGGGAATCTTATAGAAAATGTCATACCCGTAAGGCCAGGATTCGACCCCAGATTTTGAAGCTGTTAAAGTGGGAAGTACATTTACAGGGTGGGGCCAGTGGTAGGAGAGAAAACATTTCTCTACTTTACAAAAAAAAAAAAGAAAGTCTTAGGCAGACCACATGACTGTATGCATAGTGTGTTTAACTGTTTGCTGTTTGCTTTGTTCCATGTTGAGATATGTTGCTGATGTTTCCTGTTCACATTTATGGTCGTTGTCCCTGCATGTTGGAAAAGTGTTGACTACAATCCGTTGCCAACAGTTGTGCAATAGGGCCCCTTGCCAGGCACATAGTCTGGGCCCTGTACAGTAGTCTTACCTAAGTTTCTATAAAATCAGAGGTCTGGAGCAAGTTGAGACTAAGGGGGTCATTTACAAACTGTTTGCCAGCCGTTCGCCATACATTTGCTAGTTTACTTCATTTACTAAGCTAAAAAGGGCCTATTCACCAGACCAAAGCTGTGTTTGCCATATTTACGTCCATTCATCTCAATGGGCAAATGCCGGCAACGGCTTTTCAGTGCGCCAGCTTCTAGTGGTGAACCCTATAGGAATCAATGTTATTTTTGGTGGAAATAGCCGTTTATGTGATTTTTACATCTGTCACTAATACGTCAAGTCTGAAGGTCGGATAGGTAACTAGTATTGGAGAAACAACTAATAAAACACAACACATACATTCTGAGACAAATGCCACGCTGTCATAAGCTGTTGCCCCCTAAATCGGTGAAAAAAAGGCACCAATATAATTGAATAATTTGTGTAAAACCATATATTATAAATATGCTTAGTAAATGCACAGTAAAGAGCAGATTCATATACAAGTATTCAAATCATACCAATACACACAATATATTCTATACAGGTTAATACAAAATAGCAATAAATAAGCACTCACCTCGCGTTTACCCAGCCAGCGCAGCTGCCAACTTACCCTCGGGAAGCAGCGCAGCAGGCTCCCAGACAGAGGACAGCCCTGCACGATGCCAGCCTTTTATGACACTTACTGCACAGTTGAACCTACCGCCGATGGACACACACACTCTCCCACGGAGGAACCTCTCCATCCGCTGCTGCAAGCCATATGCCTTATCAAGTGACCTACTGAGGAAAATACCATTTTGTGAATACTCACCTGTAAAATGGATATTATAAGTATGTCACACACCCCGCTTCAAAGCATTAATTCTTACACTTAGGGTTACTCCACCAGCAGGTGGCGATGCTGCAGAGAAGCCCTGAAAAACGAGCCCCTCCTGGTCTATACATACCTGGGACCTCCCACTTATTCCCCAGTATTCAAACAACAGTAAAGACAAGATACCAGGAAAAAAACCATTGGCAACCCTCAAAACTGTAAACAAAGCTTCACCCTATAAAGAATCCAGGATACCAAAAAAGGGCGGGTGAAGCGGGGTGTGTGACATACTTATAATATCCATTTTACAGGTGAGTATTCACAAAATGGTATTATTCTAAGTATGTCACACACCCCGCTTCAAAACATTAATTCTTACACTTGGGACATCCAAAAGCAGTGTCCACAAAGGGCGGGTATCCAACAAGGCCATAATGCAAAACTCAAACCACTGCAGCCTGCAGAACCTTGCGGCCAAACAGCATCCGCTGAAGCCCGCACATCAACCTTGTAAAACCTTGGACAAGGTGTGAACAGAAGACCAAGTAGCAGCCTTACAAACTTGTTCAACAGAAACCTGGTGCTGAAAGGCCCAACAGCACGAGTAGAATGAGCAGTGATATGAAAAGGGGGAACCTTCCCCTTGGAAGAACAGGCCCCAACAACCGCCTGACGAAACCATTTGCTAATGGAGACTTAGCGGGAGCCAAAACCCTTCCTAGGCCCAACAGGGCACCACGAAAAAGACATCAGTCTTACGAAAAGTAGATGCAGTACTTCACACAGCGTACCACATCCAAACAGTGCAAACCCTCTCCTTGTCATTCCTAGGCTTAGGACACAAGGGAGGAAGAACAAAGTCCTGGTTAAGATGAAAAGCAGAGACCACCTAAGGAAAATAGTCCGGTTTGAAGCAGGAAACCACTTTGCCCTGATGTCTCTCAACATGAGTAGCCTGAACCGACAAGGCTGCCAACTCCGAAACGCGCCGAACCGAAGCGATGGCCACCAAAAAGGCAACCTTCTGAATCAGAGTAGAGAGAGCAATAACCTGCAAAGGCTCAAAGGAGGAGCCTGAAGAGCAGAGATAACCAAATACAAAATCCCAAACAGGGAGAAAAGGCCTCCTAGGAGGCCACAATGCGAGACCCCCTGGAAGAAAGTCTTGACCAAAGGAGGAAACGCAAAGGACTTTTCAAAAACAGACAGACAAGGCAGCAACCTGCCCCATTAAAATACTCAGCTGAAGACCGGAGTCCAGCCCCGATTGAAGAAATTCCAAAATCCTGAAAACAGAAAAGACCCGACAGGGCAAAGATCTAGCCTCACTCCAATCAATAAAAGAGCTCCAAGTCCTATAATAGATGGTAGAAGAGGACCTCTTCCTGGCACTAATAAAAGTCTGAATAACAGATCCGAAGACCTGCCTCCCCTAAGATGGAGGTTTCAGCAGCCAGACCGTCACAGCCAGCGTTGATAAATTGGGGCAACGCAGTTGACCCTGTGTGATAAGATCCAGCCGAAGAAGCAGATTGCACTGATCCACCACCAGACAAATGAAGTCTGCGAACCACACCCTCCTTGGCCACCTGCTTAGGAAGTTTTCCAATCCTGAAATGTACACTGCCGAGATGCAAGGAACATGAGTCCCCGCCCAAGCTAGAATCAGAGACACCTCTCTGAGGACACGCAGACTGCGATTGTAAGCAACCGCCGACCGATCGACCGACCGAACCAGAAAACGGCAAACCCTGTAAATGTTGCGTCAAGTGAGACAGAACCAACCTGATGGCTCTCAACTCCAGAACGTTGATGGGCAAGTGGGCCTCCAGAGGACCCCACCTCCCCCGGAACCGAACGACCTTCCAGAAAAACTGGCGTCCGTGGTGACAGTTTCCCAAAGAGGCAACAGAAAGGACCTGCCCCTCAAGAGAATGTCCGAGACCATCCACCACAGGAGAGACTGCCGAACCCGGGAAGACATCCGGAAAGACAGATCCAACGACCACGGTCGCCGGTCCCAAAACGCCGACAGATGAAACTGAAGCGTCCTCGTATAAAACGGAACAAAGGGAACTGCCTCAAAGGAAGCTACCATCAACCCCACCAGTCTCATCCCTAGCCGGATGGACGGGCAAGGATTGGAAAGAAGAAGCTGCGACAATCCCTGAACCAAGAGAACTTTGGCCAGAGGCCGAACAACTCTGTGTTGGCAGTAATCCAAGGTCATCCCCAAAAAGGGCACCACCCTGGCCGGAACGAGAGAGGACTTGGGATAGTAGATCACCCAGCCAAACCTCTCCAAAGTGGATACCACAGTCCCGGTGTCCACCTTCGCTTGACTGAAACAAGAAGCCCTGATCAGACAGGGCACAATGCGAATCCCCTGAGCTCTGAGAAGGGCTATCATGCCTTCCAACACCTTGGTGAACACTCTTGGAGCCGAGGTAAGGCCGAACGGAAGAGCCACAAATTGAAAATGCCGATCTTCCACCACGAAACGAAGAACCCTAAGGTGAGCCGGAATACATGAATAAGAAAATAGGCATCCTTGATGTCTATGAAAGTCATGAAATCCCCCTGCCACAGAGAATTGATGGCAGAACGCAGAGGTTCCATGGGAAACCTCAGGGAAGAATAAACACATTGAGGAACTTCAGATCCAGGATGGGACGAACCAACCCGTCCAACTTGGGCACGGTGAAGAGATTGGAATAATACCCGCGGCCCACATCCGAAGGAGGGACCGGGCAGATGACTGCCATATCCTGAAAAAAATCTTAGAAGGAGGTCGGGACTCAAACTCCAGCTTGTAAACCGGCCGACCCCACCTCCCGGATCCAACTGTCCGAGACCGCCAGGTCCCATACCCGGGAGAAGAGTCGGAACCGCCCCCCCACCCGCAAGGGTGAGGGCGCCCCCCGAATGCTGAGTGGGCTTTGCAGCTGGTTTGGATTTGGTGCCCCAGGCGTGAACGGGACGGCCACGGCCTCTACCCCTGTTCCAGCTAGCACCCCTGGGGGCCAATCTAATTTCTCACCAAACAGGCGCAAACCCAAAAAGGGAAGAGCCGTAAGCGACCTTTTGGAATTAAAACCAGCAGTCCATTGCCGCAACCACACCGACCGCCGGATAGCTACCAACAGAGCCGTAGCCCTGCCACACATCAACATAGCGTCATCCTGAGCGGCCAGGACAAACGAAACGAAGGACTCGCAACGCTTGAGGGCAAGAAATTCAACACAAGCAGAATCCACATCCGCACATAAATCCCCGACAATGGACCTAACCGCCAACAACAAAAGTGCCGAAGCACAAACAGGTCTCAAAACCGAACCCGCACAGACAAAACCATGGCGGGTCAGCTGGCCAATCCGGCGATCCTCGCCATACTTAAGAGTAGTCGTGAAAAGAGAAAGCAAAACTGCCATATTGGATAGCCCCAAACCCGGAGCCTCAACCTCGGGAGGGGCAGACCAGCGCTTCACCAAGTCCGCCAGAAAAGGATATTTCCTATCCCAACTAGGCAGAATACCAACGAGACGCGTAGGTTGCTCCCAATCCTTAAGGACGTCTCAAAATGTCGTTGACTGGGAAGCTCCAAGCGCAGCTTGGTCAACTCAAACAACTCGCCCTTTGGCGGAGGAACCGCCTCAGGAGGATCCAAATCCAAAACCTCAAACATTTGAGCCAATATGGAAGGGGTGTCCGAAACAGTCCCCATGGCCTGGTCACCCTCAGCACCAAACAGCTGCTGGACCTCAGGATCGTCCAAATCCTCAATCAGCTCCCCTTCTTCAACCAGGGGGCAATCTGACCAATCCAATGCCTCAACAACCTCAACATCTGAGTCTGGCGGAGGCGGGGACAAGTGTTTCCGCTTAGCCGTAGCCTTCTGAGCAACCACAGCGGAAAACATCTTCGCGAGGCTAGCCAATCGGGCGCATACCTCGGATTGCGAATCCCCACCCATGACAACGTCACACGGGGTCTGGAACAGGCGAGGAGGAGACGGGGACGACACGGGCGGTGAAGAGCCAGACACCGGGGTGCCGGAGTGGCGCTCAATGTTCCACTGCACACATGGAATGCATATAAGAACATCATCCCCTGGGAGCGGAGCCCAAAACCCCCGCACAGCCTGGGCTGCCCCGAAGGGCCGTTTCCGGTATCCTTGGTAGCCTCCATATGGTGAATTTATGGTCTTCGCAATGACCCAGGGATTTACGCATTAAGCGACCCGGGATGCCCCTTAAATTTTTTATTTATTTTTTTAAATGGCCCTAAAGTGGGAGAATTTGCAATATAACCAATATAGGAATAAAATTGAATGGACAACCCCACTAGACAGGCAGCTAAGACCGGGAGAGCCCTGCAGCGTGGGATCCCAGGATCTGAAACAGAAAAGACGACAGACACTCCAAGCACTAATGGATCAGCACATGTCATATATAACACAATATGTCAGACATGAACCCGCACAGGGAACAGTATACATAACACATACAATGCACGTAACTATGTAAATAAAATAAATATATGAAGGATATATAACTATATATAAATATATATATATATATGAATGTGGAAGGCTAGGGATGCACCAGCAAAAGAGCCCAGCAAACAATGCTACATAATGCCAGGCCGACAAGAACCAGGGCACAATCCACAGCAAGGGAATCTGTCCCAAAACTGTCCCAGGCGCCCCCAGCCAAGAACCACCTTAAAACGAAAAAACCCCCGGCCTACCTTAAAAAACCGCAGCCGAAATGGCGGCCGCACACACACACGAGGAGGCAGAGGGAGAAGAAGGGCGGGCCCAGCAGAGCGCACAGACACTCCGGCCCCGCCCCTCCCTCCAATCCATAGCGCGGGCCACGCAGGCCGCGACCCCGCCCCCTTTCCACCTCCGGAGAACCGGAGACGACAGCGGGTGCCTAACATGGCGCCCGCACATGTTTTAACAAGGACAGGCGGGCCGGTGGCACACTACACGCCGCCCGGCCCCGCCCGCAGCCGCCCCCGGAAAGAACGCCTGAGCAGCGGGCGCCAGTACATGGCGCCCGCAACGACAAAAAAACAGGGGCACACCGGCGGACCGGCGGCACACACGCCGCCCGGACCCGCCCCCCCTTGCCCTCCGGAGAGCCACAAAACCGGGGAGCTCAATGGAGCCCCCAAACATAAGAGGGAGCTGGACAAACGGGCGGGCCGCCCCACACCATCCATCAACAGTAAAACACACGCACACAGTCAGTAGCAAAGCATACCCAGGCACACAGACAAGCCCCCCCCCCAACTAGCGCAGGGAGCAGGACAAAGCGGGGTAAGGACAACCTGATAGGGACTAAAGGGCGGGGGCATCCCAAATCCGGATCACCAAAACCGGATAACCGCATTGCCCCATAATATGGGGTCTAGCGGAGGAGCTAATCTCCTAGGCACCTTAAGTGCCATCTACCCTTGCCCGGCCAACAGCCTAAGCTGGGAGGCTACATATATAATAAGGGGGATAATAAACATAAGGCCGGGCAGAAATAGACCAGAAAGGGGGGGCCGGGGTGATACCCCGGCTACCTGCAAGCAGGAGACTTCTTTCTTCTGTCTTGTCGCCATCTTGCAGAGAAGAACACTGGGAATAAGTGGGAGGTCCCAGGTATGTATAGACCAGGAGGGGCTCGTTTTTCAGGGCTTCTCTGCAACGTCGCCACCTGCTGGTGGAGAAACCCTAAGTGTAAGAATTAATGTTTTGAAGCGGGGAGTCTGACATATATAATATATGCCCGCTCCACAACTGGCAGGAAATAAAAAGAAAGCCATCCAACAATTCCGATACCAATCACCAGGACTGAGTGTCTACCAGGGAACCCGTTTGGAGTCCCAAATCATCCAACAATAATGAGCCTCCTCTCACTGAAACTACCAGTTCCATTGGTGAAACTCTGAACACCATAATAAGCGTACCACAGCACTCTCCCCTATTTTTGCCCTATAAGACGCACTTATTTTTCCCCAAAAATGGGGGGAGAATGTTAGGGCGTCTTATCGGGCGAATGTGAAAAAAGGAAAAATGGAAACTCACCTTTCCATCGTTCCCGTGCTGCTGGCCAGGCCGCCAGAAGATGGAGGAGCAGCAGATGGGCTGGGAAATCGATCCCTGCCTGCTGCCTCCACCTCTCGCGTTGTCCCCTCCGTCCTCACTGTATTTGCCGCCGCTGCTTCTTCTCCATGGTGCCTGCACACACAGAGCGAACACCTGACTCTGTACAGTGGGTGGGCACGGCCGATGCTCGAGCATTGCTCACGCCCACCCTCTGTACAGAGCCAGGTGTTGCCACACTGCCTATGGGAATGGGATGGGGAGGATGCCACACTGCCTATGGGAATGGGATGGGGAGGATGCCACACTGCCTATGGGAATGGGATGGGGAGGATGCCACACTGCCTATGGGAATGGGATGGGGAGGATGCCACACTGCCTATGGGAATGGGATGGGGAGGATGCCACACTGCCTATGGGAATGGGATGGGGAGGATGCCACACTGCCTATGGGAATGGGATGGGGAGGATGCCACATTGCCTATAGGAATGGGATGGGGGAATTCACACTGCCTCTGGGAATGGGAGGGGGGTGCCACACTGCCTATAGGAATGGGATGGGGGAATGCACACTGCCTCTGAGAATGGGAGGGGGGGCACACTGCCGATGGGAATAGGAAATGCCACACTGCCTATGGGAATGGGGGGAATCCCACACTGCCTGTGGGAATGGGAGGGAGAATGCCACACTGCCTATGGGAATAGGACGGGGAAATGCCACACTTCTTATGGGAATGGGATGGGGAAAGCCACACTACCTATGGGAATGGGACATGCCACAATGCCTATGGGAATGGCAGAGGGGAATGCCACAATGCCTATGGGAATGGCAGAGGGGAATGCCCCACTGCCTACGGGAGTAGGAGGGGGATGCCACACTACCTATGGGAATGGGAAATGCCACGCTGAATGTGGGAATGAGATGGGGGGAATGCCACACTGCCTATAGGAATGGGAAATGCTACACTGCCTGTGGGAATGGGATGGTGGATGCCACACTGCCTATGGGAATGGGAATGCCATACTGCCTATGGGGAAAGGGATGGGGGAATGCTACACTGCCTGTGGGGAGAGAATGCCACACTGTCTTTGGGAATGAGGGGAATACCACACTGTCTATGAGAATGGGATGGGGGGATACCACACAGTCTATGGGAATGGGAAATGCCGCACTGCCTGTGGGAATGGGGTGGGGGGTGTCACACTGCCTATGGGGAATGTGAGGGGGCAATGCCACTCTGCCTATGGGAATGGGAGGGGGGGACTGCCACACTGCCTATGGGGAATTGTGCACCTTGCCAATTATTTGGTTCTTGGGGGGATGGTTTTAGTACATTTGGTTCAGAATATTTAATGTTCCTCCTCCAAATCCTAGGTGCATCCTATGGGCATGTGCCCTAGGTGCGAAAAATACAGTAAATCCCTCTGCTGAAGCTGATAAACTCTTAGGATAGATGGGCATCCCAAATAAGGATTTCCCTGTAAAGCGGATGAGTGTATAACCAGGTTTGGTCCATTTGGAACATTCTAGAGACACCAGATTGGGATGTTAAATGACCTTTGTAGAGGCCGCCTCTGTGAACAGTAATCGCTATATTTTAGCTATTGGTCGCCATAGAAACGCCAATGGAAACTCCTCACCCAACACTAAACAGAGCCAGAGGCTGCGAGCAGCAGATTCTCCATCACAGCAGCTTCTCTATTATTCATAGCAGAGCTGCTCAGCTCATTGTACCGCCTCGGCCCTATTAAATAGTAACCACAACAGTAGCCACGCCCAGAAGCACGTGGTTCTAGTTGCTTGGTAACCGCAGCGTCTGGGGCGAAGATGTGTAGAGGAGACTGAACTTTCTATACAGACATCCTGGCAACACTGACACCGAGCGAGCGGCCGCCATGCTCAGCACTCAGGTGGGCTCCCAGCAGGCACCGCGCGGCGGCACCCTTACCTGAGGAGATTAGGCGCGCATTTCCCTCTGTAGGCTGCATAACTTGCTACAGCTCCTATTTGCTCCCTGTTTCTTCTCATTCATCTCTCTTTTGTCCTGTCCCTATTTGATGAATGTACTGCTCGCCTGCTCTAGGGGGCGATATTGCAGCAGACTTTACGCCATTGGTCCTGAAGTAAAGGGGGGTAACCCTCCCATCAGGTTTAAAGGACTCCTGGGGGGGCAAATTGGGATGCCCCACTGTGTGACGCACCCTGAATCACCCAATCTGCTTACCTTTTGCTTAAACCAGACCTTCAGCATGGTTTAATGAAAAGCCCAAACCCTTAAAAAACGATTCCCCAGCATATAAAATTAATATATTTTAAGTTTTTAGTCACTTATTATTGTTTCCCCCACTTGGCTGCAACTCTGTTCAGGACTTTAGGATATGGGCACCGCCATCTTGACTCAGAAGCATCACATACTGAGGAGATGAGAGTGAGATAAAGTACAGGGGGGGGGGGGGGGGCGGGTTATAGCTGTGCTTTGCTCAGACAGAGCAGAGCTGGGGTGGGAAAAGGTCAGCAGTCCCAAAATGCAGAGCAGCACAGTCAGAAGACACTTCCTGGTTACAGGCTGCCTGATGTCCCATGAGCCGCCATCTTGAATGTTTAAAGGCTCATAACATGCAGTAGATGCAGGTAGGATGATTTTTAATGTGAGCAATCTGTATGTACAGGGTGTGGGAAACATACAAGATAGACTCTTATTCAGGGTGAAGGACCGCTTTAATATATTGTACGTTTTTAGTCACTTACTTATTATTCTTTCCCCCACTGGGCTGCAACTCTGTTCAGGACTTTAGGATACGGGTGCCGCCATCTTGACTCAGAAGCATCACATACTGAGGAGAGGAAAGCAGGATAAAGTACAGGGGGTGGGTTATAGCTGTGCTTTGCACATACAGAGCAGAGCTGGGGTCAGGGAAAGGACAGCAATCCCAGAATGCAGAGCAACACAGTCAGAAGACACTTCCTGTTTGCAGGCTGCCTGATGCCCCATGAGCCGCCATCTTGGATGTTTAAAGGCGCATAACATGCAGTAGATGCAGGTAGGATGTTTCTTGATGTGGACAATCTGTATGTACAGGGTGTGGGAAACATATAAGATAGACTCTTATTCAGAGTGAAGGTCCGCTTTAAGCCCTTGCCATATGTCCGCAGCTGCATCCTCTAGCTAAGCGCACTGTCATGCCTTCCAGAATGTCTGCCACTGATTGGCTCAGCGGCCTGCATATGCGCCGGGGGGATAGGGTTTTAGTCCATCTCTAGGGCATCCTGATTCCCACTGTGTGAAAACTCTCTGAACTCCTCTTACCTTTCCAGCAAGTGCAGACATGGCTGTCGTCCAATCAGCATCTCTGGCCGCACATTTTAAAGCAGACCAACACCCGTGCTGGTGTTGGTCCCGCCGCAATAAAACAGACTGGGGGAGGTGGTGAAGCTCCCTCCGCACATAACTCCCAAAGAACAAGTCCCACAGCAAGGACATGCCCCAAAATTCCTTGGGTGCATGACCAATGCTTGCTGGCGAAGTGTCATACGGACACGCAACGCGTCGGTGGCGGCTGCTGCGGGGGACCCCTGGTAACATGGTGATGTAACAGTTTATTTATTATTTGTATGTGGCTATAATACTTGTTATTTGGTGTCAATTATTCAAGGGCCCAGTCGGGCTTACTCTCAGCCTGCATAATACATCCTTCACAGCTCACACTGAGGTGTTTACTTTGTTGATACTTTGTATAGCGGCCTGTTACGTATGTATAGCGCAGGCTGCATCACAAGTTGCACATATTTTATTTGTTGTTATTATTGTAAATAGTACTCTTATGCACTTCAGCACTTTCTTTCTTTCTTTCTTGTGTCTTGTGTCCAGCACATTTACTGGATACATTCTATTTGAATGATTGTCTAATAGTTGTTTGCTTGATTTAGATTGTTCACTTATTGATACTGGTTTTTATCTGGGCCCATTTATAGTATTTTTACACCATATGCTTCACATTGTGTATATATATAATGGGGAGGCCGATTCATTAATAGCGCCAGGTAGCGACAGATGAGCGGCAGTAGCGTGATTTTCACAGCGCCAGCCAGTATTCGCTGTGCTTGGCCGGGGTTTGCTTGTTGTCAGCGACTCAGTCGGTGTGCGGTAATGTTGAATACGGGGTTAGGGGTCGCTGTTTCACAGGTTCAGCGTTGTATGGGTGCGCCTGACAACGAATGGCCAGAGCGAACGGCTTGCTGCAGATTCATTAACAAATCACGCTCCGAATTTTTTCGCGCTGTGAATTCCTTGTTTAAACCCCAGAGCGCTGGCGGCGATGGGTGTAAAATAGTTTTTAACCCCCAAACAACCATATTTTTTGATTGTAAAATTATACAAGTTTTTCTAATCATTTTGTAATATGAATACATTAATATCAGACCTGTAATATCAATTCTGCACAAATATTTTTTTTTTTTTTTACCTTAAAAAAAAATGCTAACATTGCAGAAGTGGTCACAGAATTTTTGACATTAAAAAAAAAAAAAAAAAAATACATTAATAGCAATTAATTATGATTAATTTAAGATGGCTCCATTGAAATGCATTGGACAACGCCAGGGAGCGCCAGGTAATACCTGGCGCTGTGATGGGATTAGCAGCGGCGCTGTTCGTTGCAGTCAGATACATGATGAATCCCGCGCTAGCTGTCGCTCTCGCCGGCGCTAGCCTCATTTAGCGTGATAAATGCGTCATTGCGACCGCCGCCGGGCGTACTTGAGTCGGTAGCTGCCGTTAGCTGGCGGTACCTGGCGCTCGTCAGACACTACCTGGCGCTATCGCTTGATAAATAAGGCCCTAAGTGTTTTTAGACCTGATATAGAATAGTCACTGCTTTTTGGGATCTCCCCCGTGTTTTGTCTTTGTGTTTTTTTAATCTTGTATATGTCTAGATCAGTGCCCTTATCTATGTTTATGTATATAATTAATACTTATTAAATGTATTGGTTTTTTACATCATATTTAGTGTGCGGCATTTTTGGTGGGGGTTTTTGGGATCAGTCTAGGATCCCTTACCTATATTCTTCAATGCTTGCTGTTAGTCATGGCCCCACCCCTTGCGCCAGTCGCAGCGCCAGCACCCGCACAACTCTCTTCAATGCAATACAGTGAGGACATCAGGAGCACATGAGGACAATGGGGACCCAAACTAGAAAAATGGGAGGTTTCTGAGCACCAGCCTGTGAGTACCTTATTTTTGGAATTTGGGGTTTTACATACCCTTTAAAGCTTTCCAAAAAGCTCTTCACCTGGCTCTAGTACAAAAAGCTTGTATGGCCAGGTTGCCCCATTGTCCAGAACCTCCCCATAATTCCCCTTTATATCGTTCTATGGTCCCATGGTGCATGCACAGGCCTTCTCTGCACAGCAAAGAGCTCATTGCCGTGCATCCAGTGGCATATCTGCGGTTGCATGCACCCACTGCCATTTAAAGCTGCCTGGTGATGGGAGCGCGCAGCAGTAAAGGGTCACACCCAGGGCATCCCAAGCATAATCCTGGACTTTGAAATGCTGTAAAGCCTCAAACATATAGCAGAATTGGTCCCAGGATGCTATGGGTGCATTGCAGTGTGCTATGTATGAGTCATTGGATGGCATCCACAAAAAGTTACACCAATGCACTTAGATGGTGGGAGTGGTCCCCAGGGTGTGTTGTTGGGTGGTAGGTGTTACATTGGTGGTATGTATGGTGGGTGTGCAGACTGGCACACAATGGTACAAATTACTGACTGTTTGGTTGTATGGGGACCATAAATAGAGAACCTTGACCAGCGTGTACAGCTGGGTCTGGATTTTCTGTATGGGTGAGAATAACAGCTGGATCAGTGTGCTGTGGATTGGGGGGTGGGGGGGTCCTTTTTTGTTATCAGCCTTCAGATGCTTTTTAATTTAAACCGGACCTTCAGCATGATTTAATGAAAAGCCCAAACTCTTAAAAAACGGTTCCCCTAAAATTAATATATTTTACGTTTTTAGTCACTAACTTATTATTCTTTCCCCCACTGGGCTGCAACTCTGTTCAGGAATTTAGGATACGGGCGCCGCCATCTTGACTCAGAAGCATTACACTTACTGAGGAGAGGAGAGTGGGATAAGGTACAGGGGGGTGGGTTTTAGCTGTGCTTTGCTCAGACAGAGCAGGGCTGGGGTCAGGTAACGATCAGCAGTCCCAGAATGCAGAGCAGCACAGTCAGGAGGCGCTTCCTGTTTGCAGGCTGCCTGATAAGATGGCGGCTTCCATAAGCCGCCATCTTGGATGTTTAAAGGCTCATAACACGCAGTAGATGCAGGTAGGATGATTTTTAATGTGGTCAATCTGTATGTACAGGGTGTGGGAAACATATAAGATAGGCTCTTATTCAGAGTGAAGGACCGCTTTAACTTGTTCAGATTTTAGACTGTCTTCCTGATCACTAGAATGCTTTCAGATACAAGACCACACATAACATCTTGTTTGCTTTTATAGCAAAAGAAAACTCAAGCACAGTGACCCCTCCTCACTTTCATTTTGCCTCTGCAGCTCAGTGGCGATATCCTGAAGCCCAAGTTCGTGGAGCAGCTGAACTACCTGAAGAATAAAAGCAAGTCAGTCGCTGAAAAAGAGAAATGTGACCAACTGGCTGCCTGTTTGCTTATCACCTCCAAACTCAGCAGCACTATGAAGCCTCCCAGACCTCCAGAGAAGACCCCGCAGAGACCAAAGACTGCCATGGCTGCTCTAGGTAAGACCCATAAGATCCATACGATACAATGTTTGGAGACGCCCAGGGGCTTTGGGCCCAATGGAACAAAACTCGGTAATATGACTTTCCTGGCTTTTGTTTTGGGGCATCCCGAATTGGGCTGCCCTGCTGTGTGGAACCCCCTCCCCCCCCCAGAAAGCCCACTAAAACTCATCTTTCCCCACTCCAACAGTTCATGCACTGGCTCTTGTCCAATCAGAGCCCTTTGCTGTGTTTACTTCCTTTTGGCAAAGGGCTCTGTTTAAAATGAATGGGAAGCTCGTGCTGCCGCAATCCACCGTATCCCCGGCCTCGTGCCGGCTCCTGCCCCAACCTATCCGAATGGCTGTGGTCAGAGCACGCACATGCCGCAGGGACATGCATTAGCGTGTGCTCCCCAATTAGAGCCTTCGGCAGGTGTTTTTAGGGGTGCCCTGGGGGGTTTCACACAGCGATTTGGGATGCCCTGGACAAAATCCAGCAGCTGGCCCTGGAATCTTTAGCGGTCACTGGTGTTTTTTTCCGCTTTAATCCCATCCTCCCAGGGCATCCCCATTTTTGGTTAAAGCTATTCTCCAGCCATGAAAGTGAAAAACCCTATAATCAACTTTTATCTCCTGCAGACCATCGCTGCTAGTGCGGCACTCTGACACTGACCAGATCACCTGATCCACGTGCCTACATGCCCCCCTCCATTGCAGTGACGAATGATGCGGGGTGGCCCATTGGATGTTGCATGGACGATAGCAATTTGACAAGCGCGCTGGCGGCCTGGTGGTGCGGAGCATGGATCGGATGATCCAATAAGTGTCAGAGAGCCGCTCTAGAATCTAGCTAGGAAATGCTAACCCCCCCCCCCCCCCCCGAATTACTTACCTAGTTTACTCTCCTGTATTTCTCTTATACCTTATGTGAGTGGAGGTAGGAGTTGACCTCTGGTGAGCAAGGATGTAGGGCTGCAGGAACACAGAAATGTAAGACTTTAAAATGGAACAAACCCGGTATTTTGACTATCCTAGGTCTTGTTCCCCTTCCTCAGGGGCCTCCCCAATTTGGGCTACCCCACTGTGTGAAACCCCACAGACTCACCTGTCCCCAGTCCTATGACGCATGTGTGGGCTCTTGTCCAATCAAAGCGGTTTGCCATGCATATGTAATGTCTTGAAGACTCCTCCGGCTGTGTAAACCCCCCCTGAAGCCCTGATACACTCACCCTCTCCTGCAGCCCTCGCCGCATGGCCACATCCCCACTCACCTTTAGCCGTGTGTGCACCTGCATCTGTGTCTCAATGGTTGGCGCTGGAACGCGACAACTAGAAGGTGTGCAGGGGATGCGGCTGGTGGTGCACTCGGCTCTCTTCGGCCCCGCTCTGCTGCTTCGCTGTCTTGGCAGCTTAGCTGTCAGTGGAACTGAAGGAAGTCGAGTGAAAGCGAGTGCGCTGATTGGCTGGGCGAGTCTGCACCGTGGGAGTGACAGGAAGTTGAGTGTATGGGGTGACCTGGGGGGGGGGGAAGGATACTCACAGCAGGGCATCCCAATTCCAGATGCCCTCCCGCATAGAGGAACACCCCAAAGATTCAAAATTGGGTGTGTTGTTCCTCTTTAAAAAAAAAAAAAATATATATATATATTTATTTATTGAATTAATCTGAGCAATGTTGAAGAAAACACAATTTGCCAAGCCGTCAGTTAGCACAATAGAGAGCACCTGCTGAAGAAACAAGGAGATAACATAACAATGACAGTCTGGGCAACACACCCATATGAAAGAAACCTGTCTGGATTCACCATTATATTTAAATAGCATTTTTATGTCCGAGATCCCTTTGTTTTCTTTCTGACCTTTTATTCTCACAAGGTAGATAACCAGTAAATCTGTGACATTGTGATATGCCTTGACTCTGACACATCCTTGTTGCTATGAATCATGCAGTGACAAATGGGAAGTTTAAAAAGATGCTATGATGAAGGTTTATGATGATTAATAACATCTCTATTTAAAACCTACCGTGCCCTCTAGTTGTAGGTTTATTGCTTGAAACAATTTAGCAGATGTGTCAAGCCAATACAAAGAAGCTGGAGCATTTGCCATGAGCAATCGCATTAACAGCCCCCCTAAATAAGAGGTCCCCAACCTTTCCTATAATGAGAGCCGCATTCAGCTCTGAGAGATGGTCTGAAGCTACATTCAATGTGACAGCTGACAGTTCAATTTGCTTGCCGATCAACCCCAGTCTCTCAAATAATGCATAAGCAAGAGTACATGATTTAGAGACTGGAAGGGGACCACATGTAGAGTACATGCAGCCCCCCCAAAAAATAAACAGAATGCAGGCCAATCCCCTCAAGCCCCAAAACAGAACATGCAGTTTGAGTGTGAAGCCTCCCCAAATTTGCCACAGCACAAGGCAACATACATAGCAAACTGCTTCCCCAATCCACTGCACTGCACTTTCCTCTGCTGCCTCTCACCACCTCTGCCTGCCATAAAGTGAGGGAAGGCAGTTGGAAGAAAAAGGTGTCACAACAGTGTGACAGCCAGTCACATTTCCATCATCAGGCATCCTCCTTTTTAATCTTTTTATCCGCTGTCTAGGAGGAAATATTTGGGATCCATATGAAACAACGATGAATCGGGATTTTCCGCAAAAAACATGCTCGCCAGCTACTGCTCTACGGTAAGCAATAATCACTACTACTAAATTATATACAAATGGAAATGGCTTTCACAGAAAGGCCCGTGTGACCCTTGCTGAAAAATGCAGCCATGGCTTACCGTAATTGCCGGCGTATAAGACGACCCACCAACATTTCCACTCAAAATATAGAGTTTGTTATATACTCGCCGTATAAGACTCCTCCCTCTTCCGCACACCGAATAAAACGTAAAAGAACATCAGATTACACTGCAGCCGCATCCCTGCTCACCTTTAGTTTGGGATGTGCCCACACTGGCTATTCAGAATGCGTCCCAGCTAAAGGCATAGTAGGGATGCAGCTGCAGTATAATGTGGTTTGGGCTCTGGGATAAGGGCCAGATGGGGGGTTTCACACAGTGGAGGATCACAATTTGGGATGCCCCTGGAGTAGGGAACAAAACCCAGTGGGGCCTCCCAAATTTGGTAGCCCCACTGTGTGAAATACCCCCAACTGGCCTTTTTCCCAGAGCGCACATCAGATTACACTGCAGCCGCATCCCTGCTCGCCTTTAGTTGGGGACGTGCCTGTGCTGTCTATTCAGAATGTGTCCCAGCTAAAGGCATAGTAGGGATGCAGCTGCAGGGTAATGTGGTGTTGGCTCTGGGAATAGGGCCAATAGGGAGGGTTTTACAGTGGGGCATCCCGAATTGGAATGCCCCAGTGGGTTTGTTCCCTACTCCAGGGGCATGCCAAATTGGGTTTCCTCTACTGTGTGAAACCCCCCAACTGGCCCTTTTCCCAGAGCCCACACCACATTACACTGCAGCCACATCCCTACTATGCCTTTAGATTGGACGCATTCTGAATAGCCAGCACAGGCCCCAACTAAAGGCGAGCAGGAATGTGGCCGCAGTGTAATGTGGAGTCTGGGAAAAAGGCCAAATGGGGGATTCAGACAGTGGGGGTATTCCATTTTGCTGCCCCTGATGCAGGGAACAAAACACAGTAGGGCATCCCAAGTTGGGATGCCCCCTGTGTAAACTCCCCCAAGTTGGGATGCCCCCTGTGTAAACTCCCCCAAGTTGGGATGCCCCCTGTGTAAACTCCCCCAAGTTGGGATGCTACCTGTGTAAACTCCCCCAAGTTGGGATTCCCCCTGTGTAAACTCCCCCAAGTTGGGATGCCCCCTGTGTAAACTCCCCCAATTTGGGGTACCCCCTGTGTAAACTCCCCCAAGTTGGGATGCGCCCTGTGTAAACTTCCCCAATGACCCCGTTTCCCAGAGTCCACACCACATTACACTGCGGCCACATCCCTGCTGGCCTATAGCTAGGGACATCCCCGGGTTGTTTAGAATGTGTCTCATCTAATGGCATAGTGTGTAATGTGTGGGGTCTGGGAAAGGGGCCAGTTTGGGGTTTTACCCTGGGGGATGCCCCATATAAACTTTTTTTTTTTAAATAAATCACACCTCAGATCAGATGCTGAAGAGCCCCCTTCAAAGTGGAGAGCAGCGAGGGCGATGTCAGGAGTGTGTGCCAGGAGCCAGCCCCCTGCCTGCCCACACAGTGCCTGAGAGAAGGAAAGCTGATCTGCTCGGCGCTCACCCTGCTGGCCTGCTCAGTCTCTCCCTGCTCTGATCAACTAGTGCTGCCTGAGCAAGAGCATCGCTCTGCAGGAGGAGGAGGAGGACGATTGTGCTGCCCAGCTTGGTGAAGGTAAGTACATTTATATGTATGTGACCCAGGTGCACCCGGCGTATAAGACGACCCCCCCCCCCCCCCTTGGAGGCATGTTTTACAGGGGGAAAAAGTCGTCTTATACGCCAGCAAATACGGTAAGTTGTTCTTCATAGGAACTGGTCTAGGGAGTAAAACATTTATAAGCTGTTCTACCTAATTTTACACTAAGAAACTGCATCAAACAATGCAATATGGCTGCGACCATACACCAGCGGGAGAAAGAGAGGCTATTCTGGACTAGCGGATCCCTCAGTTTTTTCCAGTGCCTGAAGAAGAGGAATGCTTGCTGGCTCAAGCCTATCAATAATGCGTTTTTTCTTAAGTTTGTTTTTTTTTCATTTTCCTGACAGGATCTTGTTGGAGGGGGTTAACCTGCTTACTCTCCTACCGGTAGTTAGTTCTAGTCCAAAGATTCTGTCAGGCTTCCCGGCTACAACCAAGGTAAAGGTAGAAGTGAGGGCTGGGCAGAGCTCAAGATGTGGGGCGAAGCATGGAAATAAAGTTCAATAAGACAGAACAGAGTTCAGGGGTTTAATAAAGACGATAACAGATATAAATTCCAGGGCTGACGGCCGACAGGCAAAGTCTATGAAACAATCCAAAATTATGGGCTGGCAGCGAACAAGCAAAGTCCAATAAACAATCCGAAATTCTAACCGTGTAATCCGTGCAAGGGTTAATCCATAAATTGATCGGGAAGCAGTCCAGGTCAATCCAGTATCACAGGCAGGAGTTGCAGGTAACAGTAATCACAGCTTCCAGGTACTGAGCTGATAACACAGCAATGAATACAGGCCAGCTGTCCATTTAAATAGTGGGCAGGACGTTTCAGGGCAAGAGTGAAGTCACTTCCTGTACACAGGCCAAGGAAAACCCAGAAGTAAAAAGCAAGCCCAAGAGCTTACGCTCTAGGCTTTGTGCAGTTGCAGTGAGCCGAACACCAGGTGGAGCTGTTGAGCAGTGCAATGGAAGAATAGCCAGGTCTAGAACAAACACCCAAAGCACTGCGGCTGTGTGCAGAGATCAATGGAAGTCGCCCAAATGGCGTGAAACCTGACAGATACCAATCCAAGCGCGGTCTCCAACCTGCCGTGACCTCCTCCTGTCATTAACCATGATCAACTTTTCCCACTCTCGTGTCCAGGACTTCACACGTGCTGCTCCGCTCCTTTGGAATGCCCTTTCCCATACAATCAAATACTCTCTGACCTACAAAAGCAACATTGAAACCCATGTGTATTTGAGCTTTTCTGTTGTGTATTATAAAGTTTGTTGTTTTACTGTTTGTAATTTCACATTGTACAGCTCCATGGAAGATTTATAAATAAACAATAATAACAGTTTTGACCATCTAGCTTTACTGGATAGATGGTCGAAACTGTGGAAACTAGAGTTTAATGTCTCTGAATGTAAAATCATGCACTTGGGTAGAAGGAATCCCTGCTCTGAGTACCGTATGGGCAGCACTGTGTTAGCCAGGACCTCGGAGGAGAGAGATTTAGGGGTACTGATTACTGATAGCTGCAAGATGAGTGGACAGTGTAGCCAGGCAGTGGGAAAAGCAAGCAGGATGCTCGGCTGCATAGCTCGAGGCATCACCAGTAGGAAGAGGGAGGTTGTGATGCCACTGTATAGAGCCCTGGTAAGGCCACAGCTAGAATACTGTGTGCAGTTCTGGAGACCTTACCTGCAAAAAGACATCATTCAAATAGAACGGGTCCAAAGGCCGGCAACGAAAATGGTGGAAGGACTTAAACTTAAAACTTATCAGGAGAGACTTAAAGAACTTAATTTGTACAGTCTGGAGGAAAGAAGGGAGAGGGGGGACATGATTGAGACCTTTAAATATGTGAAAGGATTGAATAAGGTTCAGGAGGGAAGTGTTTTTAAGAAGAAGCTTAATGATAGAACAACATTTTTTCAGCAGAGTCTGGGCTTTAACATGAAATGTCTTGTTTGTCATTTTTTAGGTGTATTCTCAATATTTTTGGGTGAAATATGTGCAAAAAAAAAAAATGTAAGTTTGTCAATGAAATCTTATTGCGTGTGAAATCCCAATTTCTCCCGGTTACAGCGGTACCACATATGTATTGGTAGACACCCTTTCCTGCCCAGGAGACTCCCCCAAACTGAAACAGCGCTTTAGGGAATTTTCAGATAAAATACAACTGTGCTACGCAATATGCGCACCTTGCAGTTTTTCCAGAAAAACAACCCTTTACATTTGAAATACCCCCAACAAACTATATATTCTCTGGAAGTACACACCTCAGGCTTTCTAGGCGTACCAGGCTTGTTGATGTGGCCATAGTTTTCTGGAAGTAATCCCTCAATGGATTATTTGGTTGCAAAGAGTTTCCCTAAAAAAAGGATAAAAAAGCAGAATCAAAGCCACATTTTCCTAAAAAAACTATATACAAACAAGAAAAAACAAGTATAATCTGAAAACGCAACATCCCCCGAACAGAACGATACCCAACATGCATAGCTACTGTCAAGGAAAGAGTTGCCAAACACCCCAAAGTAAAGCATGTGCGTAACGGTAATTTTACTTGAAAATTTCAGCTCTGCAGACAAAGTGCGCACCTTGCGATTTTTCAACCAAAACAACCCTTGACATTTGGAATATCCCCCATAAACCATATATTCCCTGAAAGTACACACGTTAAGCTTTCTAAGGGTACCCAGCTTGTTGTAGTGGGCTCATCTTTCTGGAAGTAATCCCTCAAAGAATTCTTTGTTTGCGCAGGGTTTCCCTAAAAAATTTATAAAAAAGCTGAATAAAAAACACCTTTTCCTAAAATATAAATATGCAAACCAGAAAAAACAAGCTAAGTCTGAAAGCGCAAGGTCCCCCGAACAGAACAATACCCAACATGCATAGGTACTATTAACCCTTTTAATTGCCAGCCTACTTGAGATTTTGTCACCCTCTGTTGACAGGCCATTTTTCCCCATTTTGCGTCATGTTTTGCGCCATGTTTTGCGCCATTTTTGCTGGAACTTTCAGGAAAATTATATATATATATATTTTTGCAGCAGAGTTTAGGCTTTAACATGAAATGTCTTGTTTGTATATATTTTTTTTTTTTTTACAATATTATTAAGTAAAAATAATAAATAAATAAATAAAAAATTTTTTTTAAAAATTGACTCCTTTAATTTAAATAAAAAATGTATTTTATTAAGGAAAATCATATTGCATGTGAAAGCCCCATTTCTACCGATTAGAACGGTACCACATATTTATCGGTAGCCCCCCGTTCCTGCCCAGGAGACCCCTCTAACTGAAACAAGTATTTTATAACATTCACAAAAAAAATACAAATACCATCCACACTACAAAGGGTTAAATCGAGAAAAAAAATGACATAGGGTCCCCCCTCCCAGGGGAGGGAGACCCCATTTTTTATTTTTTATTTTTAAGGGTTAAAAACCCTTAAAAATCAAAAAAAAAAATTGACGTGGGGTCCCCCTTACCCAAAGTAACCAGCCCGGGACCAGCTATGGGGGCTTGTAGGCACAGAGTGGGGGGGCCAGCTTTTGTGGCCCCCCCACCCTGCAGCCTACGAGCCCACATAGCCCATGTGGGCCCGGGCTCTTCTGCCCCCCCCTGGCCTTTGGGGAGGCAGGTAATGGGGGTGCCAGGGGTTAATGGCAAGCCACCCGCTAGCGCAGGTGGCTTGCCATCCCCCCAGCCTTGTGAACTGGTATAGGGGTCATGGACCCCTTACCAGTTCACAAGGGGTTAAAAGGAAATAATGACACAGACACACACACTGAGAAAAAAATATTTTATTAATTTTTATTTTATTTTTTTTACACTGTACTCACCTCCCATCCATCCTGGAGCACTCTGTCCCTCGGCGATCACTGGCTTCTGCTCACTTGCTAGAAGCCTTTTATAGCTGCTGGATGACAGAACACAAAGGGTTAATCAAAAAAAAAAATGACATAGGGTCCCCCCTCCCAGGGGGGGCGGACCCCATTTTTTTTTTTTGATTTTTAAGGGTTAAAAACCCTTAAAAATAAAAAAAAAAATTGACGTGGGGTCCCCCTTACCCACAGTAACCAGCCCGGGACCAGCTATGGGGGCTTGTAGGCACAGAGTGGGGGGGCCAGCTTTTGTGGCCCCCCCACCCTGCAGCCTACGAGCCCACATAGCCTATGTGGGCCCGGCCTTTGGGGAGGCAGGTAATGGGGAGGCAGGCCCCCCCCCCATTACCTGCCCCCCCCTGGCCTTTGGGGAGGCAGGTAATGGGGGTGCCAGGGGTTAATGGCAAACCACCCGCTAGCGCAGGTGACTTGCCAGACCCCTGAGCCCTGTGAACTGGTATAAGGGGTCACATGGACCCCTTACCAGTTCACAAAGGGTTAACAGTATAAATAAAAAGACACACACAGGTTTTGAAATAGTATGTTTATTTTAAAAAAAAAAAAACATTTTACCTTTACTCACCTCCGATCTTCAGAAGCAATGTCCCGCGGCGATCTGATGCAGGTGACAGCTGGGCAGAGAAGGGGGGAGGCAGGCGATCGGAGGATCGCCTACCTCCCTCCTTCTCCGCCCAGCCGTCACCGGCATCTAAGAGGAGAACTGCCGGGTGCCCCGATGACACCCGGCGGTGACGTCATAAAATCCAAGATGGCGGCCGCCATCGGAAGATGCGACGGAGGGAGGGCTGTTATGCCCCCCTCCAGAAGACAGAAGACCCGGGGGGGTAATCGGAGCCCCCCCCATGAAGAGGAGAGGCGGCGGGAGTCGGCGGGAGCGGAGGTGAGTAACTGTCATTTTTTTTTTTTTTTTTTAACAGGCAATCCGGCGGCTGCTGAAACGGGGGGGGGGGGGGGCACCCTATTCCGGGCCCTCCCCTGCAGCCGGAGAAGCCCCGATCGGCGATCGGAGCCCCGCTGGCTGAAGAGGAGACCCGGCCGGACAAAACAAGGGGTCAGGTAAGTGACTTTTTTTTAAACTTTTTTTTGTGGGATTGGGGAATGCCAGGCACGTAAAATTTACGTGGCTGGCACTTAAGTGACGGAGAGGCAACCACGTAAATTTTACGTGGCTGGCATTTAAAGGGTTAAACATGCCTGGGATAAGCACACATCTATCCTAAGATAAAGAGAACATACAGTATACACATAAGGGCAGACTAGATGGACTGTATGGTCTCCTTCTGCCGTCAACCTTCTATGTTTCTAATAAAAATGTATTTCTTGTGCCTCAGGCCTAAGACCTCAAAAAGCTACAGGAACCCATATTACCTGTGTGACCCCATTGGAGTAAGTATGTATAGTGATGAATTTTGCTGGAAACCGCATTCCAAGCCAGAGCCTATCAGAGCGGCAACATCATCAGGAGCCCGAAATAACCGACCACATCCTGATAAGGTAAGCTCTTTTAACAGCGGTGTAACCAAATGTAACTGGGCCCTGGTGCGAACATTAAATGGGGCCCTTTTAAGGCTCATACAGTAAACGTGTTTCTGTCTTAACTCAGACGCATGCAGCTAAACAACTAAAGACTGAAACAACAGAAACAAATGGTGCTTCCTTTTTTCTAAATGATGCCAAGTGAGCACACATAAGATAATAAGGTGGAGAAGTTAGACACTGCCTTTTAAATAGATTTTCATAGATTTTTAGATATGTCTTCAAACTACAGTTGAGAGCAATATACACTATAGCAACAATGGTACTCAACTGGCGGACCGCAGTCTGAATGTGGAACACAGGCACCAGATTAACGGACCCCTGTCCTGATAGCCCTGCACTCAGTTGGTTGTGTTTTCCATGCTCAGTGCTGCCCCCTATACTTGATGGGTGCTGTAGTGCAGTCTCCCTGCCAGTAAAAAGTCATTGCAAGGTACACAGTACACACAACCTTTCATTTCTCTGTCTCTATGCCCCATCCAGTCCTGTCCCCTCAGCACTGTCTCATCCATCCCTGGCACCTCAGCCCTGATCCATCCAGCCCTGTCCCCTCAGCTCTGTCCCATCCAGCTCTGCTCCCTCAGCTTTTCCCATCAAATCCCTGTCCTTTCAGCTTTGCCCATCCATCTCTTCCCCCAGCTTTGCCCATCCATCTCTTCCCCCAGCTCTCTTTCCATGCCTCCCTACCCTTCCTCTTCTGTCTATCCATCTCTCTTCCTTACAGCTCTCTCCCATTTATCTCTCTCGCCCGAGATCTATCTATCTATATATCCTTGTTACCAAATGAACAAAGGGGGGTGGGAGCAGCTCAATCACTATACAAAATTATTATTATTATTCAGGGCCTGGGAACTAATTTACCGCCCAGTTTAACCCTCTCATCAACTAAATATCAAGCAACAAACATGTCTAGCTATGTGGAAAGACAGAGATTTGGTTGCATATATCTGCAGATACATGTGGAAGCCACACTGCCCCGGCAAGGCACTCTGTGTTTAGTGTGGTCCCTACTCTTAATTCTGAGTCTCCAAAGTTGGGACATGCAATGCAGACAAATATCTGTTTGTTGCTTGATATTTAGTTGATGAGAGGGTTAAACTGGGCGGTAAATTTGTTCCCAGGCCCTGAATAATAATAATAATTTTGTATAAATAATAGTGACTGAGCTGCTCCCACCCCCCTTTATCCTTGTTACCATACCTTATTGCCAGTAACATTTTGGACCCTAATCCACCCCTGTACATGGCCTGCAGAGAATGCACGGGGGAGGGGATTAAAGGGTGCAGCAGGCCAGAGCTGTAGGATCTGTGGTGCCAAACAAAAATAAATCTCCTGTTTGTTTTTCCCCAGTGCAAAAATAGGATGAACTAATATGTGGAAACATTTAGGAAGAGAGAAGAATAAAGAAAGTAAAGAGTAATAGAAAATGAATTGGGAATAGTATTCTCCAAATGGTGTTGAATAGGAAGTTGAAGTAGAGAGAATCGTTAAGGATGCTAGTCAATTTTTCATTAATTAAAAAGGCACTCAGCCCACCTTTATGTGGGGGATAAATTGCTTCTTCGGGGCTTTGGCTATTACTCGCTTTGCCACCAGTAAAAGATAATGATAGACGTTTAAATTGGTTTTCAGGTATTTTAGTGAGCTTAGTATGAAGCAGGGCCATCTATAGGTGTATCAGGTCAAAATTTTGTTCTAAAAGAGGGAGGGTAGGGGGAAGAAGGAGGAAGAAATCATCCAGATGACTACTTTGCCAAGTAACCTATCTATCCATTGGGGACTGCAGGCTGATAGTCTAGTTACCCATGGCCAAATTACTTAAATTAATGTTACTCTCCCTGAGGGATGAGGGGAAAAAAACAAAAAAAAAAAACAAAAGAGGATGGGGTAGGGGCAAGCCCACCAAGTGCAGATTAAGGACGAGATTTATAGTTAGGCCTTGCCCTGACACAGGATACTTCAAAACCAAAAACTGGACCTGTAGGCAGATAGATATATAGATAGATTTGCATATTGCAGGCTCTTTAGTCCTAAAACAGCATAAAAAACATCCTGGAAATATAGAAAATGAAAACCCGCGCTTAGAACATTTAGATATTTTACACAGTTAGTTGAAAGTATGAATTCTGCTCAAACGTGTAAGAACCCAATATCCTCAATAGGCTCAGCAAGCAATAAAATAATTAGAATACACAGGGCAAGTGATTAGTTAACAAAAAAATACAATTATTATAAGTTGACCCAAATCAGCCATAAAAAATCTGATGTCAAAGTCCCTTAATTATATACATGAGTTTAATGAAGTCCCACAGATTGACTTGTGGTGTTACATTTTCAAACTGCAATTTATGCCGGATATCCCAAATCTCATGCAGCAGGTATTCAATAGTGCTCAAACGCATAGGTATCATCCACCGCGTGCCCACCACCTATTTTTGGTACCCTTACCAGGTGGTGTATATTGGTACGCCTTAAGAATAAGCCACTCCTTGCTCCGTAGCTCTATTCAATCCAAATCTGATCCGTCAACGGTGACTAGGCGGACCCCTGCACTAACACAACAAAGGAACCTTGCAATTTTTGAAAGCGAACTCCCTCTCCCCCTCGTGGACACCAGCGGCCGAGGTGAACCGAAAGTAGGGTGAGAGCTTCGCCTATGCTACTATATGCTGTACATCAAGGATTTTAAATGTGAGTGCACATTTTTAACCTTTTAGAGGTTTTTATTATTAAAAGCGATATTACGCTATATATTTCCTTCATTGATTTCTTTCATGCAAAAACTCACATTGAGCCACCTTCAAGCCCAAAATCTATGGGTATTCATCCTAAACACCAAGAGGATCAGATTTGGATTGAATAGAGCTACGGAGCAAGGAGTGGCTTATTCTTAAGGCGTACCAATATACACCACCTGGTAAGGGTACCAAAAATAGGTGGTGGGCACGCGGTGGATGATACCTATGTGTTTGAGCACTGAATACCTGCTGCATGAGATTTGGGATATCCGGCATAAATTGTAGTTTGAAAATTTAACACCACGAGTCAATTTCTGGGACTTCATTAAACTCATGTATGACACGCTCGGGGTAACTCCAGCCCTTTTGATAAGCCCACAACCCCCAATCTCCGCAGCCAGCTTCACCTGTAGGAGCCCCCGCTTGCCGGGACGCAGAATACGCCTGCCCGTGATCGGTTGCCCCCAGGACTTAATGGCTCAAAGGATGTGAGCTTATATGTAGGAGGTCTGGAGAACCAATAGCTAGAGCGATGGCAGAGGAAGTCCAGAGACAGGCCAGAGGTCGACAGCGGGAAGACAGAGATCGTAGCGGCACCAGGGATCAGGCAACTCGTAGTCTGGATACAGGCAGGGGTCGTCAACAGGGGTTCAGATCGAGAGTGGTCGGTACAATCAAGGTCGGCAACAGGGGTTCAGATCGGCTGTAATTCACAAGAAAGACTAGGTTCTAGGCGCTATCACAGGCAACAGGCAACTGAGGGGAAAACAGCTTTATAGGGACAGACATGAGAGGGAAGGTGTAGTGATTGGTGCACATAGGATCACATCAATGATTGGCCAGAGCATAGGGGAAGAGCAAACCCCTATCCCAGAACTGTCCCTACCTGGGCTCATAGGCCCAAACAGGAGGAGAGGGAGGAGTCCCTCCCCTGCCTGAGCGCGCATGGCCTGACAGCTACCTCCGGCGGCCGCTGAGCAGACGCTGCGGCCGCAGCTGGCCGCCCGGAACCAGCGCTGGAACGGGGCCCAGGTAAGTGACAATTCGTGACAATGTATATAATTAAGGGACTTTGACATCAGATTTTTTATGGCTGATTTGGGCCAACTTATAATAATTGTATTTTTTGTTAACTAATTATTTTATAAAAAACATCCTATTTAACCTTGTAAAACCAGTACCAGTAATACTTCCTGTTAGTAATGTAGTAAATCCCTTTTCTTGCAGACATTTGCTGCCTGGCGGTTACCTCATGAGGAGAAAAACATTTCCGAGGACAGTCGATCCCCTTGGATAAAACCACTATCTATTGAAGATGTACAGGATGTAATGAGATCACAGTATCTTTCTACATATAAAGGAGACTATTTAGGAATACCACAGGGTATGTTTGCAGGTGGCATTTATTGCTCATATCTGGTATCTTGACATGTGTCCTTACATAAATGTTACTTTCATCACCACAAACCCTAATGTAGTCTAACACACCACACACACTGTTCCAAATCCCTAAGGGACTCTGTAGGCAACATGCATAAACTATAATTCAGCAGCTCACCTCCTAATGGCTGCACTCTCTCTTCCTGTCAGCACACAGCTGCTCCTGGAAGTAGAAACCAGGCAAAGAAAAGTGGCACACCCTCTGAATTCCTTTGCTATATACCACCAATCATATTAGTTGACTGGTGGTCTGTAGCTCTGCCCCATTTGTCAGCTCAGTGTCACGGACAACTCACCTTCTCGCCGGTCCCGCGGCGTCTGCAGGCGGCGCGGACTCCGGCGCCTGTCTACTTTCGTCCCCGCTCGGCGGCCACGTCTCTGACTGGCAGCGTCGAGCAGGCACGCCCCCTATCCTCCTCGCTCCTCTCTGACAGCTCGTGCTCGCGCGCGTGTGCGTGCACGGCTGTCTTATGACTGGTTTAAGGTGGGCCAATGAGCCCTTGCATTTAAGGTGGACCAATAGGTCCAACCTTCACTGGGCGAAAACGCCCTTTTGAGTATTTAACTGGGCAACCAGCCCAAGGTTGTTATGTAATCACCTTTACTCCCTCCCGTCCAATCCCATCAGTTATCCTCCAATAAAACTTGTTTCCCCGCAGTGGTTCGTTGCCGTGATAGCGTGCTGCTGGGTGTGATTATCTGAGTCTGTCCATCCCGTGATTGCCGCCTGGACCGACCATTGCCTGTTTCTGACTACGATTTGCCTGCTCCCTTGTACTGCGTACCCGTGACCTCCCAGCTCGACCCTTGGCTCGACTTTGACTACTCTTCTGTCTCATCCTTTTGTGCCGCGCTTGTCTGGACTGATCTCCCGTGTATGACCCCTGCTTGCCCGACCTCGCCCAGTCTCGTTCCTGGTTCATCCCCCTTCCTCCCCGTAAGTCCGCATCCTTTGTGCTACCAAGTCCTGGGGGCAACCGTGCCCGGTGAGGCGTATAAAGCGTCCCAGCAGACGGGGGCTTGACTATAGGTGAAGCTAGCAGTGGAGATTGGGGGTTGCGGACTTACTCTGAAGGCGGGTGTCCCACGGGACCTGACACTCAGCAAGAATGAGCGCACTAGTATTATCCCCACTTCCCTCCTTGTGCCTTCCACCCTCAGCCATTCCCCTAATTAACATAAGAATAACCATGCCTAAATAGTATTTCAATCATCAACACCGAATTAGCGATTCAATCACTGCCACAGCTAATTAGCATCTGAATCACCCGTGGCTAGCTGTGTGATTAAGGGGCACAGTCACAGCTGTGGAACATGTCACTAGAGCCTGCACCTCCTCCCTTCACTATTGATCATCAGACTGTGGACACTGTGGATTAGAAATTACTCTGCTGGTGTGTATAAACGGATTATATCCACTGTATAGAAACACTAGCAACAGGGAGAGATGGAAAAGCACAGCCAGGGTGTTTGAAGCACAATATCGTGGCCTTACCGTCTCTGCCCATTATGTTGATTTTTATGTAGCATCACAGATACAACGGCCACACCCACTTGCGTCAGAAAATAAATCATAAGGTAAAACTGTAAACCTTGATATCTCGACCTTTGCCTGCTGTATCCTTATAATCTATGGGCTCTCTTCATTCTGCATATCAGAATGGTTCTTCAAATGCTGCCCTAAGCACAGGATTCTCAACGACATTCAAGCTCAGGTAACCAAGGAAAAAACTGGTGTCACTTCTGTGCTGGTCTGGTTAAAAAGTGTTTACCTGTAGTATGAGTAATGGTGATCCAGTGATCCATTTTTTGCTGCCACAAAGCAGTATGGATGTGGTTACAAACTGGGAAACTTTGTACAGCGCTATGGAAGATGATGGCGCTATATACATAAACAATAATAAATAAGGGTGAGGAAAACTGGTGCTTAAGACATAAAAAGGATTTAAAAACTTGAATTACCATTAATAGAAGCCAGTATTAGGCTCCTGTGTCCTAAAGACCAGAAACATTCATCTCAGACCCAACAAGAGACCTTGGGAAAAGCCAATTAAGAAACTGAAATGTCTTTGTTACAGTGGACAGGAATCTCCTTTGGGTTTGCAAACTGGCTTCATTTGTCTAACAATGCAGTAAGAAATTGTTTCCTTGCAAATGCACAAGAATAATTAAAAATGACATTTTTTTTTAACCAAATTGGGTTGCTTGCTGGTGACCAGCACCCGGAGCATGTAGCGAAGCCAAAATAACGATGTATGCATTTTTTCATTTATTCAGGGTTATCATAAACTACAGGCCTGAATTAAAGGGCCTATTTGGGCAAAAAAGAAAAGAATACACTACATTTTTCTCCCAGCAGCCATTTCCTCTTGGTTTGTGCACCTATTGGTCATCTCTTGGGACCTATTGGTCTAGATTCATGCTAAAATCTTGAGAGGTGGTGATCATTAACAATGTAAACATATAATTACCCTTTTCCACTAGAACACCTCACGCTAGTACATAGGGCCTTACAAATTGGGTGCACGCCTACCCAGCAAACTCTTTTAGTCACCAACAGAGAAGGGTATGTGGTTGCTGCAGCCCCAAGTTCCTGAAAGGGTGAGTAAGGTGATTTTTAACCAGAGGGGGAACGCAGATGGGAATGCCCACAAGGTTGGGGTAACAGAGACCTAAAGTCATTTATGACTCTAGGTCTGCTATCCTATTTGGATAGTTAAAGGAGCACTATCGTGAAAAAAATGGCCCAGTGCTAAAAATCGAAATAAATATGCTGGATGGCGGGAGGCTAGGTCACATATCAAGCCAGGCTTATTTCTTCTATTTTAATGGATGGAAGAGGAAATCTGAGTGACAGGTTCTGTCACCCCTCATGGACTAAACCTGTCACGCCCGGATTTTTTTCCTACCATGTGAGAATAAACCACAAGCTTAGTTCGGGTGTATAAGTGACCCCTCCTCTCATTAGCTGATGTGTTTATATGGACTTTTAACATTACACAATTTCGCGATAGTGCTCCTATAAACAAAAAAAACTAACCTGGTCCCTGCATGCAGCCCATTCCTGTGTCAGAAGCTGAGCACCGTTTTCTCAGAAGCTTTCTCCTGCTGGGCTTCATGGATGAGTTGTGGTACGGTTAATTTGCTAGTGGTGCGAAATGCCTCCTTTTCTAAAGTCATATTTGTAGCTACTGCAGGGGCGTAGCTGGGGATGGTGGCACGGGGGACATGTTCCACGAGTGCAGCAGGTCAAGGGGGCACCAAAGAGGGGCTTGAGCACAGTTGGGGGGGCGTAACTTCGAATCTTTGTCCCAGGTGCCAGAAAGCCTGGTTACTCCTCTGGCTACTGAATGGGAAGTGCTAATATTAGTAATATTGTAGCACACAATCTTTTTTATATATATTTCCAATATTTTACACAGGTTATCAGATAAAATATGCAATAAATGCTCCACCAAAGTGGATGAAAGAAATCCCACGTCCTCTAGCCACAGAGTCACGATTTCATTACCAAGTTCAGCCTCGTGCTCAGGAATTTGACAATACCTCTCACAAATTTGGCTGTTATGCAACAAGACATCTCGCAGTAAAAGGGGCTGGTAAGTGCCACATTTCATCACTTGTATTCATTTTTGTATTCATTGTGATAGTGAGAGTTCTATAGATCATACAGCAACCCAGTCATACACAGAGATCCTATAAAACAAATAAGCTGTCATAAACTGCCCAATGTTTGTCTATCTTAAAGTGGACCAACACCCAGGATTTTGACTATCCTGGGTCTTGGTCCACTTCGGTGGGGCACCCCCGATCGGGGTGCCCCGCTGTGTGAAACCCCCCCGATCACCCGAAAAACTCACCTCTCCCAGCGCCGACGGACAAGCAATCTGACAGTCCCGGACAAGGGGGAGTTTGGGGGGGTATCACCCCGCGGGACATCCGGATCACGGATGTCCCGCGGAGAGGGAGGTGATCGGCCCGGGAATCTTATAGATTCCCCGGCCGATCACCCGTGGGTGTTGGTCCACTTTAAAGCAAAACAAAGCTTATTGGTCCTTTTAGATTCCAGGGCCGGCATCTGACTATTTGCTATGTGAAACCGCACCAGGGCGTTGATAATCACTCACCTTTCCCCGGACCAATGGGCTTCCATCAAATGAGAGCTGTGTGCCGCATCTTTGTCATTCGGTAAATGGCTCCCATTGTTAGCCATTCAGATAGGGGATGTGGCAGCTTGAGCTCCCCATTGAAATCAATGAGAGCCTGTTCCCGAATAAATTAAACACGGTTGCGTGCCTGCGTATGCTCTCTAGGAACGAGCAAGGAAGAGGTGAGTTCTGGGCTTTCTGGGGGGGGGTTAGACAGCAGAATATCCCAATGCGGGATGCCCCGTACATAGTCAGGAAAGTCAAGCTTCAGTTCCAGTTCTAGCCATCCACTTGGGTTTAGTTGCCAAATGATTAGACCCACATACAAGCTTTCAACATGTATCCTCTACAGAAGACGTATGTTATATGATTCTCACTATACCACCTGTAAGGCCTTTTGTAATATAGTAGTGCTGCTAGTCATCACTGATGAATAATATTGTTTGGTATGTTCCTCTATGTTTTGCCATCCAAAGGCCATATTCACCACATTGGAAAAAGCAATGTCACCTACGACTATAGATCCATGAGAGATGGCTTCCTCCAGGGTGTAATATGAGTTACACTAAATAGCAGCACAGTACCACCAGCAGTATATCTGCAGATATAATGATGTGTCCAGCAGCGGGTCTTATAAGCTGCCGAGACATCAGCCATCACTATCTATCTGGGAGCTTTATTTTCCTGACATTACCTCAGCCAGGGGCAGCAGGATTCTGTTTAGCTCAGTACTTTTTAGTTCCAATACATGTCTCAGTTCAGTGCTGCTTCTACATCTTACCAGTAAGCTAGCATGCTTCCTTCTCCAGTCCTTCAAGAAGCTCCCACGCTTACATCCTTGTCCGTGGACTAGATGGTCATTATGCTGTTGGCTAGGCCTACCTCTCAGTCCTGTGTCCACGACACAGCAGGCATCTAATTCTTCTCTGGGAGGCTGCGAGGTCTCGAGTCCTTTCTAGGCAAGTGCTATGCCACCACCTTTGGGTTCCTTGTGTATCTTGTATTGGCATTTTAGCCTTAGCTAGAGATCAGGGTCTGTTTGTCCTAAGCAAGCCTGCTCTATTCACTTGCAGGGGGCAGCCAGATGGGGACGCCGCTAAGCGCTCAATCTTGCAAAATGGTAATTATTATTTAAATGGAGTAGCACGGAGCATCTTTTTAGTTGTGGAGACCAAAGGAATATGTGTGTTACATAGTTCATATGGTTGTAAAAAAAAACATATCCATCAAGTTCATCCAAGGGCTGAGGTTGAGTTAAGCTATTGTTTTATTAGTTACAGATGTTATTTTCTTCTAAGAAACCATCTAATCGTTTTTGAAGCTGTCAGTGCTTGATGTTCTAACAAGCTTCTGTGGGAGGCTATTCGACAGATTTACAGTTCTTACAGAAAGAGTTTGCTTTTGTTTATCTGCATCAAGGTGCCTTTCAGTGTAAACTTTGAATGTTTTGATAGTAATGGAACACATTATTTTATTGCACTTTCTTTAGTGGTAAATTTAAAAAGCTTATTGAGATGCAGGTTGCAATTTACACTGCAAGACACACCTGAAGGGCACCTTGCTCTACCAAAAAGTAGCAGAAGAATAATAATTTCAGATACGTGCGTACAAGGTGACAATCCATACTACTATAAAGCTCAGATACAAACATGCAGATCCATATCTAAAAAAGTCATCCCAAAAAGCATAGACTAATATATAATAAATGCCATGACCCATACTAGGAGGGAGCAAACATGCCACCCTTCATCTGCTCCTGTATACAGAGCTTGGGGCTCTAGAGATGGACCCCAAATGATTAGCTGCACTCCCGGAAATATTTGTTAAAAATATTCATAATTTTATTCTGTATCAACGATCACAATAATCCATGAAGACAAGCAACAATTTAGGACAAATGTAAAAGACAAAAACTGTGGAGGATCCTTATATATGGCTCTAACCTCAATTAATATTTGACTATATTATTATGCATAGAAAAAAATTGGGGGATATAGGCAGACTGGGTGATAGATAAAGTGCAAAGTAGTGAGAACTACTAGAGAATATGCAAATAGACTAATAGTGATTAAAACAGCCTATAGATCCCTAACATTCCTGCCAATCAAGATCAATGAATTGCATCACCAGTAGATATGAACCAGGGTCCTCCTACTGTAACCAGCTACCGACGCGTTGCATGGCCGAATGCCACTTCGCCAGAGCAAAATGGCGTCCGACCACGCAACGTGCCGGTAGCTGGTTGCTGTAGGAGATTGGCAGGAATATTATGGATCTATAGGCTGCTTTATTGCTCATGGCACTTTCAGCACTTTAGCATTATCATTGTTTCATATCTGATTCATTCCAGCAAATTTTTTGCACTTTTTGCTCAAGTTTTTGTGTCCTATCTATTTGCATATAAGAAAGATTTTTTTGTTTTTTGACATGTTCACATATTTTATCGAATTAGCTTTCACTACTTTGCACTTTATGACCCAGTCTGCCTATATCCCCCCAAAAATATCCATAATATAGTCAAATATTAATTGAGGGTCATATATAAGGATCCTTCACAGTCTTTGTCTGTATGTTTTTAAATTTGGCCTAAATTGTTTGACTTTAAGCATTATTGTGATCTTTGATACAGAATACATTTATGAATATTTTTTAACAAATATTTCTGGGAGTGCGGCCAATAATTTGGGGTCCATTTGGGGCATCTCTAGAGCCCCAAGCTCTGTATACATATCTCTAATAAGCCCCCTACAGGCCAGCACCCCTCACAGCAATATACCTTTTGGCTGAGCGTATCCAAACATAAATTTGCTTCACCCGCTCCTGATAGGTGAAGTGAGCTGCATTTTCAAATGTCCTGTCTATGAGTGTGGATGTGAGCAGATGAATATCTGTGGTTTGTGTGGTGGTGCCATCAGTACGCAGAGTTTGATAATGTAGTCATGTAATTAAGGAAAGAAAAAAGCAAATCATAAGGAGGAATTTGAAAACGTCATTGATGGCAATTATACTCCTTTTAAGATGTTAGACTCCCAAGTGTCATCCGTGTGCCATTCCCATAGTGCAGTTTGAGTAGCTATGTGAAGAGCCCCTACTGGAAACGATGCTATTGGCCCATTAACATTACAATATAAAGAGACAAAATGTGTTCAAGAGACATTGAGCAAAAATGGACCTGTTCGTTACAAACCAGCACACTAAGTGTCAAAGCAGCAATGCTCAATGAGCGAAAATTAGGAGGCGTGCTTAGTGTGCATAAATTAGGCTGTCAGCATCGGCCCTCCCCACCCTGACGAAGCTCCATTGGCGGAGCGAAACAGCTGTTGGTGACGGGCCCTCGGCCACGCCCCCTCTTCTGACGTCACCGACGGACCATGGCCGCCTAAACATCCTGACTGAAGTTCAGCGCGCGATGCGCGCGCCAGCATGCTGGGACTGACAACGCAAGAAACAAGCAGCAACATTGGCGTGTAAAGGGCGGTGAGACCATTCCCTTTATGCGTATATGCTTTGCAACACTGAGATACTGCGCCACTCAGTTGGCTAACTGCTATGTGCTCCTATATCAATGCCTTATAGTGCGCCGGAGTTCATACTTGGACACTTTGCACTTTACAACATGCCATTATGAAGCGGTGATTCGTCTACCAGCAATTTTAATTCATCTTAATTTTAATTCACCCAGCGAAGCGGCACGGGCGGCCGCGAACGTAGGTGGCCCCAATGCTAGACCCCACTCCGTACTTTCACTTGATTTACCCCCATTTTCTCTTGTTGCCACTATCTGCTTTGTTTGTTATTGTGCCACATATTGGTTGATCTGATTTTTATCTTTGTTTTGTGCACTTATAGGTGTTCATGACCATTTTTTGTTGGTTTGTATTAGATGTATTTGCACATAGTTACTTTGTAGTAACATCATTAGGGTATTAAATAACTGTTGGTATAATTTTAATTATATGCATTCATGTTTTAATGAAATGATGCACTGTCACTTTATTTATTTATATTATTAGTTTAGCGCAGCATAGAGGGGCTATTTGTGCCGGCGCAATAGAGTAATCAGTGTCAGGGGTGTATATATGTGTCTATAATTGGAGTTTTCCCAGATATTTTATGCTGTATTATATAGCACTGGATGAAGCTTTGGGGTACTAAGTAGTGTTTTTAATATGTTAGTCTGTATTGTGTGTTATGTAATGTATGTCTTTTATGGATTTTCTATTAATAAACAATATTGCTTTGTATCAGTGATTGTTTGGTGCTCCTGTCTTTAGACTCATGGGGCTAGTTCCCATGAGCCTATTGTGCTTTGATATTCTGATTATTGCAGTGTAGCACAGTTGTATTAATATATGTGGTGCACCACTTTGGTTTAGTAGTCCTATTGGGACATTCATGTATATGATTTGCCACTTGTTTCCACATTAAGTGTCGATGGGCATTTTTTGCCTCTTAGATATAGAATAGGCTGGCCAGCTGGTGTGATTGGTCTGTGTGAAGAGGGATGTGTGGAGCCCAGGAATTCCTGGCAGGGGCCCTTTCTGTTATTTTAATACACAGCAATTGCTATTTTTATTCCAGCAGTGTATGCGTTTGTGCCTTGTGTGCATATGTGTGTTGTGCCTTCACTATTTTTGTATAATAAATGAATGTTTTTTGGCAATATATTTAAGTCTGCCTTGTTTACTCGCCAGCCTAGCGTTTAACCATGTCTTTGTATATGTGTGTTTCGAGTCTATGAGTGTGGGCACCAGAAATCAATGAAATAAGCTACCTGAACCAGTGCAGCCACCGCGCATCGTGCCCTGATGAAGTGACGCTCGTGACGTCACGGAACGCGTCGGCTGTGTACGGAGGGGATGAGACTCGTGCTGGCTGGGGGGTTTGGTTGCTGCTTATCTATTATTATTCAGTAAGTGTTTTCTACATGTTGTGGTCTGGTTTGATTTTTTCCCCTCTCGGTTGGTCCTTCTGTTTTGGTTTAGATTACTATATAGGTAGATAGGTTTATAATAATCTTTGGCACGCAGGCACGTTGCACTTTATTTACTATTTGGTAGTGCTGATGAATCTTGATTGCACTGTTTAGATATATAAGTTTGGTTGGGGAGTTTATCACAAGTGTTACTCATTCAATTGTAATTAATTATTTAGATATTAGTGGTATGTAGGGTCACGTATAAAATTATAATATTAAATATTAGTGTTCTATATAGACATTATATTATTGATTTAAGATATTAATTTATGTTAGATTTAGCGGCACCCCATACTTCCATCTGTTATCATATTTTTTTCCCCTGGCTCAGCCTTTGTTGGTATAGTCTCACCCTCCCAATATTCATTTATTATGTTATATGTTTTTTAATTGATTTTAAATTGGCCTGTTACTATTTGTTTGAAGATGTATTAATAAACTTTTGTATATTTTCATAAATTTATTGTAGTGGTGCCACTGAGTACATGAGGTTGGGAATTTTGGGGTGTGTGGGACCCCTATTTTCTTGCACTGCAGTAATAATACCCACCTACCTTCTGATCTCACAAAGTTCCAAGCCTGGCTGGAAGAGGCCACCTGCCAGCAACTTCAGTTTACTGGAGGCAGCTGTCTCTAGAATTAGAAGGAAGAACCTTTGGTTATCAACAGCCCAAGGCATTGCTTTGTGTGACTGTAGGGCTATTCAGCAGTATTGAAAAGGCCTAATTATGGATTTCTTTTTTCTTTATTTAAGTTTAGCCGGAACTGTGCTTTTTTTTCTGTTTTTTCAACAGTCCCGTGTATAGCATCTGTTTATGACGTAACCTTCACATAAAATATTTTAGACCCATTCTGAAGCCGGTGTTCTTTCATTTCCCCTGACATTTCAGTTCCTACCGTGACATATTCTCATATCCGAAATCAAGAAAACCGGACTCAGCTGACCACCTATCAGCGGCATTTCGGAAAAGAGTATATTGACCTTTCTGTTCTCGCAAGCGCGCTGGATCCCAAAGAGCTGCCGACTTATCTGCAGCATGTCCCAACACAAGGTAATGGATGTCATTATCATCCTTCTCTATGCTCTGATCCCTCCAAACACAAGTTACTTACTGTGATTTTTCTTCCATCTGACAGATAGAAAAATGCTGGGGACGTTTCTAAAAGCCTCCAGGGGAAATGGCAATCAATCCTTAGAAACAATATCCGCTCAGATCAAATTAAACTGACAACTTGAAGAAAATGTGACTTACTGTTGCTAATTTGTAACACCCTGTGAACATTCTGGCATTTCATATACAATAATGTCTTAAATTACTTAAAGCGGAGCAACAGTCAAAAATGGCTTAAATCAGACCAACATGACAAACAGTGCTCATATGCATCCCTCCCCAGGGCTATTTGGATTGCAGCACATAAAGATGAATTTACCTTTTTCTAACTCCTGCTGGGTTCAATTTTAAAAACAAGATGGCGGTTCACGTATTTGCCGGCCACCTGCAAACAGGAATTGCTGCTGGGTTTCCTGTTACTGTGCATTGCTATCTCAGTTGAGAGAGGAAGCTCCAAAATTGCCGCTACCTTTATTTTCCAATTGTACCAGGTTGTTGGTCCGGTTTAAGCAGAACCCCAGAAAGAATGTAAAATAAAAAAGTAACCTCGCTTACATTGCATTGCAGAAAGTTCTGTTTTATTTCTGTTAAAGGACAATAAAAAACACATGTATAATGCATGCAATCCTTTGCTAAAACTAGAAAATAGTTTGGCCTACATTACTAAAGTTCAGGCTAAGACACAGGGTTACCAGGAAAACCCCCCGGTGGGCCCCTGGTCCTAGGGGCCCCATTGATGGCCTTCATCAATACAAAGTGAACTATGTATAGCTCTATTTGGAGTGGACGTGAGAGACCACACCTCCCTCCCTATGTGGAGCACCAAAAATTGCTAAATCTATACAAAGGCATATCTTCAGAAAATATAAATTTTATTGATACATAGCTAATCATAAAAAACATGTAAGACAATGTACACCACAAGACAATTAAAAACAAGGCTAATCCCCCTTCATGTACTCAATACTGAATTCTAAATCAAATAATCTCTATAATTAAAGTGCATGTGCTGTGTACTCTCATAAATAAAAAGTATACTGAATATATCAATAATATATTTTCATGGATGTGTGTGTGTCTGTACAGACACACCCAAATCCAAGAGAATTATGCCGGCATAATGAACCAAATAATTAAATATACACATAAAAAATATACATATATATATATATAAAAACGCAAAAATGTTGCAGTAATAAATATAATATAAATGCCACCCGCTAAAGTGCTATATTACAATCAATATAAAGAAATATGAAAAAAATGTGAAAAAAATTTGATGAATGGTGTATTATTACAAGGGAAAACAAAAAAACAATAAACAATATATGTGCAACAACCAATATTAACAATATAAACCTAATTATCCAATAAATACCATAGTGTTGAACACCAAGTGCTAACTAATCCTAATGAATATCTACATCGCCCTGTCCAACCCAACTGAATAGGTGGTCATGTGAAACCTAAACACAATAAAACACTGTGCCAGCAATTTCCAAAAAAGATACTACCAAAATCCACACAGAGCCACAGTCATCAGGTGAGGGGGGATCGCACGAAAAGACACCCACGCGCCCGCCGCTGTGGCTTCAAAGGGTGAGGGTGAGTAATCAATGAAAGCGTGTGTTTAAATAGCTAATCTTACTGTGCACAGGCACCCCATTCGTCCTGAACTATGTATAGCTTATTTGTGGCATCCCAAGTGCACACGCAGAGACAGAGCAGTTTGGTATAGTGTTTCTGTGCAGGATGGGAGGGATATATTGGGTACAGACAGGAAGGAATGGGTTAACAGGGATTCATTCATTTCTCCTCCTGGTCTGCTGGGAAGGGAGAAGGGTTGGTGAAGCCTGTCAAGTAAAAAAAGGAGACTAAGTTACTTAATGAAACTGAATCTGGTTCCCTACCTAGGGGCATTGCCAAATATATTACTTGAGGTCCACTTACCAGGTAGGTGTAGGAAGATTCATGCTTGCCCACATGGGGAAACTGTAGACCCTGGACATGGGTGCTCCATGCAAAAGGATGAGTCTGGGTCTTGTGCCGTCCCTGGCATCCCCCCACGCATCCAGCCAGGACCTCTGAAGGGAGAAAAAAAAGGGTTGGCAGAAGAGGACACAGGGGGTCCTTTAGAAACATAGAAACATAGAAGGTTGATGGCAGAAGGAGACCATACGGTCCATCTAGTCTGCCCTTATGTGTATACTGTATGTACTCTTTATCTTAGGATAGATGTGTGCTTACCCCAGGCATGTTTACATTCAGTGACTGTTGATTTTTCAACTACCTCTGCTGGAAGTTTCTCTACTACACTTTCTGTAAAATAATATTTTCTAACATTGCTCCTGATCTTTCCCCTGACTAGCTTCAGGTTGTGCCCCCTTGTTCTATCATTAAGCTTCTTCTTAAAAAAATCTTAAAAACACTTCCCTCCTGAACCTTATTCAATCACATATTTAAAGGTCTCAATCATGTCCCCCCTCTCCCTTCTTTCCTCCAGACTGTACAAATTAAGTTCTTTAAGTCTTTTTGCCAGATTAACTGCAGTTTACAGTTATAATAAGTAATGACAGTAGATGGCGCTGTTACCAATGCTTAAAGCAGACCAACAGTCAAAAATGACTTAAACCAGACCAACACAACAAACAATGCTCATATGCATCCCTCCCCAGGGCAATTTAGATTGCCGCACATAAAAATGTATTTACCTTTTACTAACTCCCCCTGTAGTAAATATTAGAAACAAGATGGCTGCTCATGCATTTGCAGGCCACCTGCAAACAGGAAGTGCTGCTGGGCTTTCTGTTACGGTGCATTGTCAGTTATGTCAGTTGAATCCAGGCAGCAGCACGGCTGAGATGCTGGGAGGAAGCCCCAAAATGGCCGCTACCTTTCTTTTCCAACTGTGCCAGGCTGTTGGTCCGGTTTAACTGTAGTCTCTATATGCAATTTTCTGATGTGTTGTATTTCCTGTTTATTCAGCTGCAACCTTTTTCCTGTCTGTTAACCAAATCTCTGTCTTTCCACATAGCTTGACATGCTTGGTGCTTAATACTTGGATGATGAGAGGGTTAAACTGGGCGGTAAATTGGTTCCCAGGCCCTGAATAATAATGAAGATGATTTTGTATAAATAATAGTGATGGAGCTGCTCCCACCCCCTTTGCTCATTTTGAATTGCCATGAACACACACGGGGGGGGGGGGGATTCAGTCGCTATGGATCTCTCCCTATGGAGTGTAATAAAGGGAGGCTGGCAGCTTCCCAGGTGAGTAGCTCTGGCTGCAGTGCATGTCCCAACTTTGGGGACTCAAAAATAAGAGTAGGGACCACACTAAACACAGAGTGCCTTGCCGGGGCAGTGTGGCTTCCACATGTATCTGCAGATATGTGCACCCAAATCTCTGTCTTTCCACATAGCGAGACATGTTTGGTGCTTAATACTTGGATGATGAGAGGGTTAAACTGGGCGGTAAATTGGTTCCCAGGCCCTGAATTATAATGATGATGATTTTGTATAAATAATAGTGATGGAGCTGCTCCCACCCCCTTTGCTCTGTCTGTTAGCCACCATGTTAAGGTGACATTCTCTTACTGCATTCATTTTCCAGTAAAGTCGCTTCCTGTTATAGCAGACAAAGGTAATTGTTAGACCATTGTGTCGGGCTACATTTGGCGCTGCCCTAAACTGTTTTCTGTTTTTAAACTGAAGCAGAAATGGCAGAGGTATCAGGGTTTACAGGTTCAGCCAATGGCATTCTCTTTTTCATCCTGACCGCCAATCAGCTCAGCAGAATGGGACAGGATTACTGGTCCCTCCTTCCTCCTCCTCCTCCACCTCTAGATTCATCACATTTTATGCAGCATTTGCAGCATCACAGATCTCAGTGCCACGCCCACTTTTTTCAGAAGAAAAGTGTAAACCTCAATATCACAGCCATTTCTTCTTCAATTTAAAAATGTAAACAGTTTAGGACAGTGCCAAATGTATCCCAACACAATGGTGGAACAATTACCTTTGCCTGCAGCAGCACTTTAAGTTACTGACAGCTAGTGCTCACATCAAAGTGCGGGGGGAGTAGACTCCTATGCTGCTGTGATTTACTGTGAACTGTATAATAATAACTGAGCCCTAACTCTATATTAAAGGAGCACTATCGCAAAATTGTGTAATATTAAAAACCCATATAAACACATAACCTAATGGGAAGAGGTGTCACTTATACATCCGAATTGAATTAAACTCCCACCAAGCTTGTGGTTTATTTTCTCATGGTAGGAATAAAATCCAGGGGTGACAGGTTTAGTGTATCAGGGGAGACAGAGCCAGTCACCCCTGATTTCCTCCTCCTTCATGCCTGGCTGGATATATATAAGCGACCCGTCCCTGCCGCCATCCAGCCTATTTATATGGATTTTTATCACTGTAGCATTCTGGAACTGTGCTAAGATACGTTGATATGGCCTTTGATTTGTATGGAAGTTACAGCTGTTTCTGTGCTGAGAAGTTAATAAAATGAAACTACACTGGTTAAAGCGAAACAAACAAAACAAAGCGAACAAAACCCAGCAGCAGCCAGCATCAAATCTAAAAGATTCCAGGGGTGGCTGCTGACTCTCCCTGGAGGCATTCCTATTCAGGATGCCCCGCTGTGTGAAACACCCGCAAGGTGCCAATAATCACTCACCTTTTCCCAGTCCAATGGCGTATGTGCGTGCTCCCATCCAATCGGAGCTACTTGCTCAAATGACTTGTTTGTTGACAATAGGGAGCGTGCGCTCCCGCAATCCCTTGCATTCCTGTTGTTGTGCGCTACTGTCCCAGCCATTCACATAGGTCTGAATGCTCCCGTCGGGCATGTGGGGAATGTGGGAGCGCCTGCTCCCCATTCATCCCATTTAGAGCTGCTTGCCGAATAACATCATCACAACAAGCAGCTCTGATTGGACAGGAGCCTGCACATGCACTGTTAGTAGGGGTGTCAGAAAAAAAAATGTTTCTGTCAAATATCGCAATATTTCATTAGACAATACTAGTATCGATTCAAAATATGTTCGAATCGTTTTTTAATAAACTATTTAGAAGTAACATTTACTCCAGACCACTAGGTGGCAGCGCACCGCACAAGAGCCTGTTATTCCGCAGCTCTGTCCCACACGCAGCAGAGAAACTACAAGATCCACGAGAGTCGCCCTGCATTGTTGTTATGTATGTGTGGTTTTCCAAAGATATATTCATTAAAAAAAAAGTTGCAATATATCGTCTTTAAGACAGAATCGGGATATATCGTATATCGCCAGATTGTTGCCAATTCACACCCCTAGCTGTTAGACCGGGGCGGAGGTAAGCAAATTGGGCGATTTGGGGAGTTTCACACAGCGGGGAAGCGGAAGGAAACACAGGAAAGTAAACAAACCCAAGTTTTGTTCCACTTTAAATCAAAGTGGAGTTGTCTGAAAGTTTATCGTATGCCTGTTACATTACCATTACTGTGACCATGTCCTACATCTGTTGGATTACAGTTGCCATGACTATGACCCATATCTGTGGGTTAGAACTGCTGCTACTGAGCTTGGTCTTTGTATTACAAATAGGGGTGGCATTGATTACCACTGCAGTGTAATACCACAGGCACCTGGGTAGTAACCCCCTGCAATACCTGCATCTAAGTGGGGGGGGGGGGGCACAGTCAGTTCTACTGATGGGGCCCAGGCATCTCAATAGGACACTGCTAGGGTTGGTGTCATTTCAAAACCAAAGGGCAAAAGTTTCAGGACAAATTGGATTTTTAAATATATTGGTTATATAAAAACATTCGGGGATATTTAGCAACTTTACCAATACATTTTCAAGGTCATCTTTTGTTAACAGTTCCTGGAAAGTGATAATGATCAGAAGAAGCAGAGGAAGGAAGTCTCATTACAATTAAGTGGTAAACCTATTGGTCACATACTGTATGGATGCAGGGTCCCCTTATATATAGACTTAGGCATGGTGTGGAGTGCTGGTCAGGCGATTGATGCACCATCCAAATATATGAAACTGGATTGTGTTCACCTCACCTGTAATCCAGCCCTGGGGTCAGACTGTTGGTACCTTCAAGTCAAATTCCTGGGCCAATCGATTCCCTCCCCCCAGGACATCCAAAATCGGGATGCCCGCTGTGTGAACCCCCCCCCCCCAGGTCGCCCCCTACACTTACATTGTTTCCCAGTCCTGGGGCGTGCATGAGCCACGGCCACAACACTTCTATACCTCTAGCAGGGTGCGAATGGCCAGGGCTGGCACGCTCCCTTTTAGAGGGAAGCGGGGAATGCAGCTGTCAGCGTGCTCAGAACCGCTGGCCTTAGACGATGTGATGTCAGCGGCTCAGAACGCACTGATTGGAACGATCGGCCATGCATGCGCCGCAGGATCGGGAAGAGGTGAGTTGGGCTCAGCGATCTGGAGGGTTTCACGCAGGGGGGAAAGGACCAAAACTCAGGATAGTCAAAATCTTGGGTTTTAGCTTTAAAGTGGACCAAAATTTGACTATCCTGGGTTTTGGTCCTTTTCCCGGGGTGCCCCACTGAGTGAATTCCCCCAGGTCGCCGAGCGCAACTCATCTCTACAGGTCCTATGATGCATACGAGGCCGCACATGCAATTAGTGCGATCCGCTCGATTCCCTTTGTCCAGGAGCTTGTCTCATGCGAGCTTATCTGAGTGCACTGGGGGCCGCATCCCCGCTACCCTCTAACAGGGAGCACGCTGCGCTGGCCATTCTAAATGTCTCACGCGGGCATGCGCCCTGATAAGCGGGGAAGCTGCCACTGCTCATGCATATGCTGTTGGATCGGAAACGAAGTCTACGGGCGACCTGGGGGATTTCACACAGCGGGGCAGCCCTAGGGGAGAGCTAGTATGCCTGCCCTGGTCTCATAGACTCCAGGGTGGGTTTTGGTTCTCTTTAAGAGATTAACTAAGCTGTATAATTAAACCAGACCAACAGACTTGCACAGTTGAAATCTGCATGCATGATACTGAATCATTGTCAGCACTTACATTTGCTCCTACCTCCAAAGCTGAAAGGCTGCCTCACCGGTTTTCTCCTGGTTGCAGCCATCTCAGTGCACCCCGGAGGCTACTCTCTATCCCATCAGCTGTGCTGCTGCCTGCACTTAAGCAACATAACCCACAATGCAAAGTGGCAGGAAATCCAGTGCCACATTCTTTTTGCAGGTGCCAGGTAGAATGGCTATAGGGAAAATCAACCACGACAGGAGTTACAAAAAGGCAAATTAATTTTTATGTGCAGTAAACTGAATTGCCCTGGGGAGGGATGCAGTTGAGCAATGTTTCTTGTAAGGGTGTTGGTCCAGTTTAGCTGTCTGTTGTGATGTCACCACTGTAAATGACCAATCTGAAGATGGACATGGATTCCCACTTCCCATGCAGCCATACTGATTTAGGCTTATTTATTAACATGTTGGACATAAATGTATTAGCTTTCCTTAGACCTGCTGTCACAACGAGGAATATGAACCCATTGGTTACAGACTGATATCCGGGAATCCCAGAAGTTCTGAATCTAAGGAGCAGGCTCATGTTCACCTAGAACCCAAGGAAACTAGGATAGACTTTGCTGCACACTGCCCCAAACTCAACGCTCTCAGGATTCTATAACTAACTCAAGCTTAAGCTGCGACTGTCACTCATTTAATACACAGCATATGCCATCGGCGTGCGGCAAGAAAAAGAACAAGCTTCCTTCCTCAGTTGGGGCTAAGACTATTCAATTGGGGAACAGCAGAGGGCGCTCGTGTATTTCTATACGCTATAAAACGTACAAATCCTATAAAATGTACAAATCCTTGTGTGAAAATGCAGCTGCCAGTCACACTTACACTGGTAAACCTTATAGATTTATTTTCTGTCTCTCTAATGCTGGAAATACTATATGAGCAAATTTCAACAAAAGAGAGAAGAAAAACATCTTTGAACATGAGTTTACATTTGGTAAGTAGCCCCTTTTTTAAGAGAGCTAAAAGAGCTAATGTGCCATAAATGTGTAATCTCCCTTAAAAACTAAACCCTTAAAGCAAACCTAAAGTCTCAAAATAAAAATGTCCAGAGGACCTTCCTGGTGCAGTTCCCGATTTTTCTCCTCCACTTCTTCCAGGTTCATGTAGTGCAGAAATCCACCCTACATGAACAAACAGGAAGTTGTGTGTTCAAAGGCAGGTAACTCAATTAATAAATAGAATGTCGGGGCTAGAATACCCTGAAAAAATCTCAAAATTATTTAATAATGAATTTATTTTGGAAAAGAGACATCTTAGGGGCGATCTAATAGCTGTATGTGAATATATCCAGGATCATTACAAAGATCTGTCCCATAATCTATTCATCCCTTTATATATAATGCTGGAGATCCCACCGGGAAGCTTCCTGGTATCTTGAAAAGCTGCTGATTATTAATGCAGGTTACCACATAGCAAGTTGGTACAGGTTGAAGTGTTATGTGGTAACCTACATTAATGATCAAGTTCCTGAGGGCCCCCCTGATCTCTCTAGACGTCCTACTGAGCAGACAGAAGCGAACAGACCAATGGTGGTGCAGGCTGGGACCGGCGGCTTTTAAAGATACCAGCTTCCCAGTGGGATCTATAAAGCAGATTTAAAGTAGTAGTAGTAGTAAACTCCAAAAGCCAGGGGCCCCCGGCAACTGCCCCACCTTGCCGGGTGCTGATGCCAGCCCTGGCTGGAGCTAAAAGCATACCCCGACCAGCCCCATTATGCATATGAGCACATAGTGATGCACTCCTCCTAATAATCAACTAGGGATGTGCACCTATGCTGAGTGAGAAGCGTCCTGATGGACTCCAAGGAAGTCTGCGGGCTGGCAGGCAAGTGATTATATATATATATATATATATATATATATATATATCAGACAAGGACATTAAAGTGGACCAACACCCAGGGGAATCTATAAGATTCCCGGGCCGATCACCCCCCTCACCGCGAGATCGGGATGTCCCGCGGGGTGAAACCCCCCCCCAAAAGCCCCAAAAAACCTTACCTTATTGGCGACGGATCATCCGTAAGAGGGACGCGCGGGAGGCTTTTGGGGGGTTTCACACAGTGGGGCATCCTGATCTCGGATGCCCCGCTGAAGTGGACCAACACCCAGGATAGTGAAAATCCTGGGTGTTGGTCCACTTTAAAGGAGGAATATCGTGAAAATAAAATGCCGAATGATAAAAATCCATATAAATATGCTGGATGGCGGGAGAAGTGGTCACTTACACACCCAGCATTAAGATGTATCCAGCCAGGCTTGTTTCTTTCTTTTAATGGAAGGAATAGGACATTGGGAGGGCAGGTTCTGTCACATCTGATACACTCAAATCTGGCGCCACTGGATTTTATTCCTGCCAGGAGAATAAACCACAAGCTTGGCGGGCGTTTTTCAGTGGGTGTATAAGTGACCCCCTCCTGTCACTAGCCAACATTTTAATATGGATTTTCAATAATACACATGATACAGCTCCTTTAGGTTGATGGGCATGCCCAATTACAATGCCCAAGGTGCAGGGGATGCAGCGGCCCACAGTGGTAACGTTTAGTTCAACTTTAATAATATTTTTGAACCATGATTAAAAATCCTTCATTTTCTAACTTTCAATAACAGAAACAGGAATCCAACATGGCCAAGGTATATTCTTTTTAAAAAGCCCTTAAAATGTTCCTAACAGTAATTTGACAGTATTGAGTTCTAGAATGTATATGAATATTAGGTGATAAATGAATCTGTTATGACATGCACTAAAGCTTTATTCCATTTACCCCACATTTTTACATTTTCCTGCAATTGTCTTCTGCTGATTATAATAAAACAATAAGTCATTGTGACGCAAATGTTAGAAAGCGCTGTACCAAAACTTGTACGAACATTCTAATCATCGCTGTTAAAAGATCTGCTTAAAAAAGCAAACTGAATATGCTCATGGATCGCTAAGCTCCTAATGGTAAGCGTAAAAACCATTGGGGAAAGTTTTTGTTAATAAAACATTGTACTAAAAGTCTTTTAAAACTAGTATAAATTAAAGTCACAAGCTAAACCCCAGGAAGACAAAAAAACACGTTTCAAGAAAATATGTCAAAAGTCACATTTTATGAGAAACTTGTTTAAATATTTATGCATATATATTTAAATAATTAAAGTGTGATAAACCTGGCTTGCTTATTGGGGTGTGGTTAATGGTGTGGCATAGATGCAAGGCTTTTCAGGAACATGTAATTTCCTAGAAGTGTGGTATAAATACTTGGTGTTGCTGAAAAATAAATATTCTGAACGAAACGTTGTGCTAAAACACTATTCCCCTAAGAACCAAATTATAGGCAAGGTGCAGAATCTCCTGATTACAGGCTGAGTAGCATTAACCCCCTCCCATTTCCCATAGGCAGCATTGCATTACTCCTCCCATTCTAATAGGCAGTGTGACATTACCCCATCCCATTCCCATAGGCAGCGTGCATTATCCCCTCTCATTCCCATGGGCAGTGTGCCTTCCCCCCTCTCATTCCCATATGGAGTGTGACATTCCCCCCTCTCATTCCCGTAGGCAGTGTGCCTTCCCCCTCTCATTCCCATAGGCAGTGTGCCTTCCCCCCTCTCATTCCCATAGGCAGTGTGACATTCCCCCTCTCATTCCCATAGGCAGTGTGCTTTCCCCCTCTCATTCCCATAGGCAGTGTGACATTCCCCCCTCTTATTCCCATAGGCAGTGTGGCATTGCCCCCTCTCATTCCCATAGGCAGTGTGACATTCCCCCCTCTCATTCCCATAGGCAGTGTGGCATTCCCCCCTCTCATTCCCAGGCAGTGTGGCATTGCCCCCTCTCATTCCCATAGGCAGTGTGGCATTGCCCCCTTCCACTCCCCATAGACAGTGTGGCATTCCCCCTCTCATTCCCATAGGCAGTGTGGCATTGCCCCCTCTCATTCCCATAGGCAGTGTGGCATTCCCCCCTCTCATTCCCAGGCAGTGTGGCATTGCCCCCTCTCATTCCCATAGGCAGTGTGGCATTTCCCCCTCTCATTCCCATAGGCAGTGTGACATCCCCCCCTCTCATTCCCATAGGCAGTATGGTATTCCCCCCTCTCATTCCCATAGGCAGTGTGGCATTCCCCCCTCTCATTCCCATAGGCAGTGTGGCATTCCCCCCTCTCATTCCCATAGGCAGTGGAGCAATCCCCAGCAGATACAGCTGCTTCTGCCGCTCGCACTGTCCCCGCTGCTTCTTCTCCATGGCTCCTGCACACACAGACACCCAGCTTCATACAGCGGGTGGCATGGCCGATGCTCGAGCGTCGGCCACGTCCACCTGCTGTACAGAGCCGGATGTCTGTGTGTGCAGGTGCAGTGGAAAAGGCTGAAGGAAATATGTGCCAGCTTAGGATGTCTCTTCCCCCTCAACCACGGACAAGCAGCACGGAAAAAGAGCGCTTACCTCTGCACGTGCTGTAACGAAAACAATAGACCGGCCAGCCTCCGTGTTGAAATAAAACGTCCAGTTTAATGAGAGTTGGTTAAAATGCTCCTTGTAGTAACATCAAAGCAAGACAGGCATAATAAAATCTGTGGTAGCGTCGATGCGTTTCGGGCTCAGCGCCCTTATTCATGACAATTAACACATGTGAGAACTACTCATATATAGACATACATTGTTAATTAACCCTAGTCAGGAAAATAATAATAACAAACACCTGATTGAGCAATAAATCACCAATTTACTCACGCTGAGAAGCAAGCGCTGATACCTCTTGTCAGCCGCGCGAGAGCTCCGTTCTCTCCCATTGCGATCGGGGGCCAGAGGTCCAATCATCATAAACTAGATGACGTAACCCACTCGGATTGGCTGGCGGCACGCCACGTCAGAGTGAGGGCAATCTGGAGCCTCATGCGCTCCAGGAAAGGGCGGAAATCAAGCTCAGGGAACATAAATCATTAATTAAGCCTAATCAGGAAAAATAATAATAACAACATACACCTGATTGGACACTAAAACACCAAATTACTCTCGCTGAGATACAGGCGCTGATATCCTTTATCAGCCGCGCGAGAGCTCCGTTCTTTCCCATTGCGATCGAGGGCCAGAGGTCCAATTGTCATAACAAAATGACATAACTCACTCGGATTGGCTGGCAGCACGCCACGTCAGAGTGAGGGCAATCTGGATCCCCATGCGCTCCGGGAAAGGGCGGAAATCAAGCTCAGGGAACAAACGCTAAAGACAAAACCTATTGTCAATTGACAAGCACCGCAGTACAACAATCATTAATTGTAAATTCTCCTACAGTTATGGTATAAGGAATAAAGTGTGACTATTTAACTCTAAATTGTGACCGTTTCTATCTTAATCTATTTGTGCATAATACACCCATGTTACTGTCTGTGTCATCTATTATGAGACAGGGATGGTCAGGGATGAGAAAGATACCAAAACAGCTACACTATTTCTACTATAGTATAGGGAAAACCCAACAATTGAAATCCTGAGCCAGAAAGCTTGATACAAATTTTGATTCAGGATAAGTTTGTCACTTCCTTCTACTCAAACAAACCCAAAGGAGGAAAATCTATCACGTCTGCAAAGGGAGAGCGTGTTAGAATGGAAATGATAACGCTGTGTCCCCGGTGCCTCCCAAATAGGCCAGATAGACAACAACGTCACCCCAAAAAGAGATCCACATCCCACCTAGAGTTTAATCCCAAAGGGATGCGGGTCTGTAATTTAAATATCCAAAACACCTCCCTCTGCAGAATCTTCTGTTGTAAGTCGCCCCCCCTGGGGCCCATGGAAACTTTCTCTATACCCATGCAACTGATGCCTGAGGAGTCTCCAGAATGAACACTGAATATATGTCGGCCTACATTAGATAGTCTAGAGAAATCTCCCTGATGTGTTGCCAAATGTTCCGCTATCCTTTTCTTAAAAGGTCTCGTGGTACACCCTATGTATTGTACCCTGCATTCTGCACATGTGATCACATAGACCAGATTCTTGGTATTACAATTCATAAACTGTTTAACTCTGAACTTCTCCCCGGTGGCTGTAGATTCAAACTCTTCACTCTGGTGTACCAATCTACAGATGTTACATTCTCCTACCTCCACACCTATAGAAACCCTTGCACTCCAACCATGTTCCCGAGGGTTTTGTATTGCCTCTAAATAAACTCAGGGATAGTTGTTGACCCAGGGTGGGGGACCGTCTACTCACTATCTGCACCCCTTGTTCCACAATGGATTTTAATTCCGGATCACAATACAAAACTGGGAGATGTTTAAAAATAATCTTTTTAATCTCTACAAACTCCTGGCTATAAGTAGTAACCATGGTGACCTTATTCTTTTTTCTTACTCTTTCCCCTGAGGCACTGTCCATCCTTGGCCTATTTATATCTCTCATTTTTTCTGTATTCCCAGGGCCCACAAGCGAGTCTCTCGATCTACTCTCTGCCACATGTTTTGCTCTAGCTATCAAATGACCCGGGTAGCCTCTTTGGGACAGCCTGGAGTGAATGATCTTCGCTTCCTTCTCAAAAGCCTCCTCCTCAGAGCAATTCCGACGGGCTCTAATCATTTCGCCCACCGGTATTGACCTGATTGTATGGGGCGGATGGCAACTTTCTGCCCTTAATGTAGTATTGCCCGAGGTGGGTTTTCTGAAGGTCGCAGTTTCAATTTTATCCCCAGAAATGTAAAGGGAAAGATCTAAAAAAGAAATTTCAGTAAGACTGCACTCTGAGGTGAACTTCAAATTTAACTGATTATTATTCAAATACAGTACAAAATCCTGCATTGCCTTAGCAGATCCATGCCAAATTATAAGGAGGTCGTCTATATATCTCCCATAATATCTAATATTATGAAGAAATGGGTTAGCCTGAGTGAAAATTTTGGCTTCCTCCCACCACCCCATATATAAATTGGCAAGGGAGGGGGAAAATGGAGCCCCAATCGAGGCTCCACATTTCTGAAGATAGTACCGGTCTGAAAACAAAAAGTAATTGTGTTTCAGAAGAAATTCCAGTGCTAGAATTAAAAATTCTATCAATGTCTGGGGATATGCAGTGTAGTTCTTCAATCCGAGTGGGTTACGTCATCTAGTTTATGATGATTGGACCTCTGGCCCCCGATCGCAATGGGAGAGAACGGAGCTCTCGCGCGGCTGACAAGAGGTATCAGCGCTTGCTTCTCAGCGTGAGTAAATTGGTGATTTATTGCTCAATCAGGTGTTTGTTATTATTATTTTCCTGACTAGGGTTAATTAACAATGTATGTCTATATATGAGTAGTTCTCACATGTGTTAATTGTCATGAATAAGGGCGCTGAGCCCGAAACGCGTCGACGCTACCACAGATTTTATTATGCCTGTCTTGCTTTGATGTTACTACAAGGAGCATTTTAACCAACTCTCATTAAACTGGACATTTTATTTCAACACGGAGGCTGGCCGGTCTATTGTTTTCGTTACAGCAGTGGAAAAGGCGCCGATGCAGCGAAGACAGCGGGGACAGCGCGAGTGGGAGGGATGTAAAGGTTAGTTTTTTTTTTTTCCTTTTTTTCCCCCCCACATTCGCCTGATAAGAGGCACTGACATTTTCCCCCCACTTTTGGGGAAAAATAAGTACTTCTTATTGGGTGAAAAATATGGTAAATATGTAAACAAATAAGTAACATAAGAAATAATGGGAAACACCTTACTAACCCTGCTGCCTAAATTACCAACCTCCTGCTGCAGCATTAGCCCTCTTCTGGGAAAACTGCAGGTCTGAATTTAAAATATAATACCCCCTATCAGTTTTGATGTCCCTAAGCATCCTTATTCGAATTACCCCAGTGTGTTAAACCACCCTGGTTCTCCTCTATACTCACCTTGAGTTTAGATCCCACAGCTCATGTGCGGGCCTCCAAAGGCATCTCCAATCTTAAGTCAAAAATTACTTAAACCTGACCAACACAACAAACAGGGCTCATATGCATCACTCCCCGGGGCAATTTAGATTGCTGCACATAAAAAAAGTAATTTACCATTTTCTAACTCATGCCATGGTATTTTTTTTAAACAGGATGGTGGTGCATAGACTTCCAGGCCACCTGCAAACAGGAAGTGCTGCTGGGCTTCATGTTACTGTGCATTGTCAGCTATGTCAGTTGGGAGACGAAGCTCCAAAATGGCCGCTACCTTCCTTTTAGAACTGTGCCAGGCTGTTGGTCCGGTTTCAATGTCTGCAAAAACATATGGCGGGGGGTAGCAAGATATACTATGAGGTGCATGGGTAACATTCAAGCCTGCAGGATGGGGTTAATAGCACTGTCTTTATTTGTAGATGACACTAAATGATGTAATTCGGTTTAGTATATTGAATATGTTCATTAGTTTCAGGCTGACATTCAACTTTCAGTTCCCACCATGCTGATCTGGTCCATCAATCGAACTTTGGTGGACCAAAAACGGAAATGCCCCCCACTCCTTGCCCAGACATCATGATTGGCTGCCTCTCTCTGCAGCTCTGAAACCCCGCCCTCCTCTCACACTCACATTGCCACACCCACTGTTTCTCTTCATTTCTTCTATGAATCTCCAGTGCTCAGATACTTTTAAAAATAACTTAGGAACTTTTTGAAGGGAACTTTTTTTAGGAACTTTTTAACTTAGGAGGGTCTTTTTGAAAACAGATTAAAGCTTATGACAGTGCAATATGTAGCCTGAGACAATGGGACAACATTAAGACTTGCCTTTAGTATAACTTATACATATATTTAGGCCCTTATTTATGAAGGTATAGCGACAGGTAGCGCCTGGTGAGCGGCCGGTAATGACGGGCCCCGCCTCGAGAACACCGGCTCCCCACCACAATCACACATTTATCAAGCCAATCCTGCTTAGCGACTGAGATAGCGCCATATAGCCACTCATTCATCATTATTCCAGCCACAGCGCCAGCGTCCGGCCTTGAACAGCGACAGGTATGACCTGTCGCCACCTGGTGCTCTCCAATGCATTTCAATGGAACAATCTTTAAATATTCATAATTAATTGTTATTAATTTTTTTTTTTTTTAAATGTGAAAAATTCTGTGGCCACTTCTGCCAGAAAATTGTACAGAATTGATATTACAGGTCTGATATTAATGTATTCATATTACAAAATTATTTAAAAAACTTGTTTTTTTTGGTTTCCAAAAATATGGTTGTTTGGGGGTTAAAAAACTACTTTTAGCCCATCACCGCCAGCGCTCTGGGTTTAAACATGCATTTTACAGCGCGAGAATTTTTTGAGCGCGATTTGTTAATGAATATGGTGGGAGCCGGTCGCTATGACCAGTCGCTATCATGCGCTCCCATACAGCACGGAACCTGTCAAATAGCGACCAATATTCAACATTACGGCAAACCGACTGAGTCGCTATCAACTACCGAACAACTGCCAAGCACAGCGACTACTAGCGGGCGCTCTGAAAATGCCGCTACAGTCGCTCAACTGTCGCTACCTGCCGCTGTTAATGAATCGGCCTCTTAGTCTTCATAGCAGACATATAATTAGGGACCATTACTGTAAAATGTGAAAAAGCTATGTCACATAGCATCAACTCCAAAAATATGTCTCCAGAGGTGACCGTCTTTCTTTACTATTAGTACCTCAAATCTGTGTAATAGCCTATCACATGAGCTAATCTTATCAGCAACAGTAGATGGTTTCAAAAAAGATAAGGCCATGGAGTTCCACTTCTCATTTTCTGATAATCTCAATTACTATACCACCATCACTTATACAACTTCCCGGGAGGATGAAGTTGCCAGCAGTGCCATTATCGAAAGATGCTTCATGGTTGCAGCTTGTTAAAGTGGACCAAAACCCACATTATTAACCAGCATCCTCCAAATTGCTCCTCTCATGAAGAGCACCTTTTGCTAATTGTAAGTGCTCCTACTTCACTCAAATCCCAGATAATGGCGCCTGTTTTAGCTGTATAGCTCCGTCTCCTCCATAAATTGCCATTGTTGTGTGTGTGTCAGTTATGTCATTGCCATAGGAAATTACTGAATGCCTGAAGTCACACACCGAGGGACAGCAGAAAAAACGATTCAAAAAGAGGAAATATCTATTTCTAGTTCTACACCCTAAGAAGGGAATATCGGCAGGGGCTTTGGCCCAATTTATTTCACAAGTTTGGTAGGTTTTGGTCCGCTTTAACTTGGAACATTCTATTGGAGCAAACGTTTAGCTGCAGTGCTTCATGGTCCTCTAGAAAAATAGTAGTTGGTCAGCACTCCTTAAAACATCATACTTTAATCACTAAGAAATAAAAACATCCAGGTAATCAAAAAATGGCAGCTAAAAACAAATAATAGACCCAAGATGGAAAAGTGAAAATCTCACGTTCTAACGCGTTTCGGACGCGGAACAGTCCTTAATCATAGATACATGAGGTAATGGACAAACGGGTTTAAATAGCAAGCATCAAAATTACTCACCTACACCCGGTGTGTGTCTGAAAACTGGCGCCGCATACCCCCCGCTGACCGCGCGGCGAGCCCGTCGACCGGAAGACGCCCAGGACGCAACTCCCGGAAGCCGCAAGAGACCGCAGCCAACCGCGTGAGAGCCCATCAACCTGACAGGCGCGACGGCCAATAGGAGAGACCTAGGCTCAAACACAGAAGAGAAGCGCATCACTGCGGGCCACGTGACCGCAACCCCGAGCGGTCTCCTAGACAACCGGGACGCCACACACCAGCCGGGAGCGCGGAAACCAGAAAAGAGACACACAGAGGGGAGGTGAGCAAAGACAATTCAGGCAGTAACGAAAAATAAAAATAAAAAAAGTTTTCATGCATAATCACAAACAAAATAATCACAATGAAAACGTATAACAGTGCAGACTTTGGATGCTTATAATACTAATAGCGGGACAGCCCATGAAAAATATCAACCTTATGTGAACTACTGTAATGACACATCTTTAAGTAAAGCCCCAAGAGAAAAGGGGGGAAAAAAGACACTACAGGGAATACACATCAATGCAAGCATATGCAAATGGAGGCAGTCATAAAGAATATATCCAAGCTGTATATCATTGCTAATGGAATACACAAGTTGAAAGTGCTAACGCTGCATTCCACTGGTTATAGGATATATAGATTAGTAGTCAAACCTAGTGCCCGGCCACACCATTCAGATTAGTGTAAGGGAACCCCCTCGGAGCAGAGGTAATACCTATCTGTCTGTTATGAAAGATATGTCCCACTTATGGTTCAGGCCTTGCGGAGAATGGGTACCCATATTCAAAATCCAGTATGCTTCTCGTGCCAGAAGCTTGCGTCTAATGTCCCCACCTCTGGGTCCCAGGGTGACCTTCTCAATAGCACTGATATTTAAGGACACCTCCTCTCCCAAGTGATGGGAGTTAAAGTGGACCAACACCCAGGATTTTGACTATCCTGGGTTTTGGTCCACTTCGGCGGGGCACCCCGATCGGGGGTGCCCCGCTGTGTGAAACCCCCCAGAAACCCCAAAAAACTCACCTCTCAACGCTCCCATGTGAACGCCGCAGCCAATCCCCGCCAACGTCCAGGCGGGGATCAGGAACGTCCAAGCCACTTCCGCCGCCGCCGCCTCCCGCGCGTCACTCTCGGCGTGCGCGCGCCCCCGCCGGCCATTCACTGAGGGCCGGCGCGGGCGCGCGCACGTCTGGAGGGGCGCACGGGAGGCGGCGGCGGCGGAAGCGGCGGCGGATCAGGTAAGGTGTTTGGGGGGGTTTCACCCCGCGGGACATCCCGATCTCGGATGTCCCGCTGGGTGGGAGGTGATCGGCCCGGGAATCTTATAGATTTCCGGGCCGATCACCCCTGGGTGTTGGTCCACTTTAAAGTGTTTTGCCACATTTCTAATATATTGGGTCTTCCGAACCCTTGTAAATGTTCAGAAATTCTCACTTTGAGCTTCCTGGTGGTGCAACCTACATACTGGATAGAACAATAACCGCAAGTAATCAAGTAAATTACCATTTTTGAATTACAGTTGAGGAGAGACTTGATAGTGAACCTGTCTCCTGTGTTGGTGGATATGAAATATTTCCCTTTATTAACAAATTTGCACATACCACACCGTTGGCAGCCGCAAGGAAAAAAACCCAATGTGGCTAACCACGTAGTGTGACCTGTGCTAGCTGAACTGAAAAAACTAGGTGATAGTAAGTTACCTAGACTGGGGGACTTCCTGCTAACGATCCGTATGCCCTGATCGACCGTATGCCGGAGGATCGGATCCGCATTTAATACAGGTAAGTTTTTCTTAAGAATGCGACTGATTTCACCGAACTCCATAGTGTAAGGAGTACTAAACGTGACCCCATGGAAAGGAGTCCTCTGTTTATTTTTTGTATTCACCCCATAAAGTGATTCCCTAGATTTGTTACTGACTATAGACCTAGCACGGGAAAGCATCCAGGGAGGATACCCCCTATCCCTCAACCTATGTTCAATTTGAATTGATTCTTCCTGAAAAGTACTAGTCTGGGAACAGTTGCGTTTACTCCGAAGCATTTCACCCACCGGGATAGACCTCACTGTATGGCGGGGATGGCAACTAGACGCACGGAGGATATTATTTCCTGCAGTGGGTTTTCTGTAAGTAGAGGTAAGTAGACGTTTAGTCACATTATCACAAGTAATTTTAAGATCTAAGAATTATATGGATTCAGTATTCATATTAGCAGAGAAAAGCAAATTGAGGCTATTGGTGTTGCAATATTCAATAAACAACAATAATTCCTCCTGGGATGATGACCAAATCAAGAACAGATCATCAATGTATCTGAAATAACTTGTGATAACCGACCGCCACTGATTCTTCTCCCCAAAAATGAAATAGTGTTCCCACCATCCCATATAAAGATTGGCCAAGGTGGGGGAGAATGGGGCGCCCATGGAGGCCCCCTTCAACTGTAAATAAAAAACGTTATCAAAAACAAAAAAATTATGTGTTAGCAGATACTCCGTAGTCAAAATAATAAATGAACACAGATCAAAATCATAATCAGTATACAACTGTAAATGAAATTCTAATGCTTTGATAGCCAAATCATGGGGAATAGAAGAATATAGGGACGAAACGTCCATGGTACAAAACCGTAAACCCGAATACCATTGAGTGTTAGCAAGAAGAGATATTAAATGGCCTGTGTCCCTTAGAAAACCTGGCAATCTCAATACTAGGGGTTGTAGCATATTGTCTAGCCATTTCTCCAGGGGTTCATTCAAGCCTCCTATCCCCGCTACAATGGGTCTCCCTTTGGGGGGGAAATCTTCCTTATGAATTTTAGGGAGATGATGGAATAAAGGAGTTATAGGATTAGTTACTCTCAAATACTCAGCCATCTTATTGGACAAAACACCTAGCGCTAGACCTTCGTCTATCAATTTGAATAGACTGATCTGAAAAGAATGCGTAGGATCATTGGACAGTTTTCTATAGGTGGTTGTATCATTCAATTGCCTAAGGGCCTCATCTCTATACATAGATTTATCCAGGACGACTACCTTGCCACCTTTATCTTCATGGTCCTCTACTTTTTTCTCCTGGTAGCTTTGATTACCACCAGTGGGAAGCTTTAGGAAACCAGTACCACTGTTTGAGAAACCCTTTTTTTGTCGAAGAAAACAATATAAGCCGTTACTGTAATTGTAAATGGACAAATGTTTTCCTCTGTCATCACTTGGTTGAACTTGACAGACATTTATTTTACTATGAAACTATATGGAAAAATGTGTAAATTGGCCATGTCACTTAGGGAACAAATATTTAACAAGGCAACTTGGAGAAAAAAATGTTACTAATCGTAAGGAACATATTTCCTGGTTTGAGTTTAGCCTGCCGGGTAATTAGCTCTATTCTTTTACATATCCATGTGTATTGCCAATGCATGCAAAGAATCTACTTCCAGCTGGTAACTGAATACAGGGTTTCCATAGTGTCACAAAACATGCTCCGTCCTCCTGAGATTAGTGTGATACACAATCCCTCATGCATTGTACTTGCAATGTCCATTTAACAAGGTACAAGTGCTTGAAATAGTATTCACATCACAGACCAAGCCAGCCATTAAGCTGGGATAATTAGAGATATAAGATTTATAGAAAACACTCAATATATGCCTAACCTGTGAGTCATGAAGGATTCTGACAAAGGCAAAGCTACAGTGGGTGTAATACACTGGCAGGCTGATTCATCATTAGCGGCAGGTAGCGACAGATGAGCGTCTGTAGCAGGCATTTTCAGAGCGCCCGCTAGTAGTCGCAGTGCTCGGCCGTGAGTCGCTACTTTATAGTGACTCAGTCGCTGTTCAGTAATGGTGAATACATTGTGAGGGGTCGCTGTATGGGAGCGCATGTTAGCGACTGCTCATAGCGACCGACTCACACCATATTCAGCAAAAAAACAGCTGCAAAAATATCTCGCGCTGAAAAATAGTTGTTTGAAGCCCAGAGCGCAGGAGGCGGTGTGTTTAAAGTCTGTTTTCCAGCATCTATCAACTAGTAACAAAGCGAAAACATATGGAATTACATTGTAGCAACATTGTAACATGAACACTTTAATGCCAGACCTGTAATATCATTTTTGAGGAAATATTTAAAAAATAAAAAAAATTATGAAAAAACTGATTTTTCAATGCCAGAAGAGGTCACAGAATTATTTGTGATTTTTTGGAAAAAACAAAAACAAAAAACAGTTTAAAGAGAAGAAAAGGATGGTCCATTGAAATGTATGGGAGAGCGCCAGGTAGCGAGAGGTCATACCTGGCGCTGTGCAAGGCTGAACGCTGGCGCTGTTCGCTGAGGCTGTAAAAATGATGAATCAGACGCTACATGGCGCTATCCCAGTCGCTCAACAGATTCTGCTTGATAAATGTGTAATTGCGTGCCGTGTCCGGCGTTGACCAGTTGCTATCAGTCGCTACCTCTCATTAACCAGGCGCTACCTGACGCTATCCCTTCTTAAATAAGGGCCTTGGGAATGTTTTTGCTGTTTGCTGTTCTGACCCTACTGAGAAGTTCTAACCTGTGATATCAGGATATTAAAGGCAAGGTGTTATTTTTATACAATACAATAATACAAATCACTATATTCTGCCACATACCAAAACAGATATTGCACAAGGGAATTGGTTACAAGTATATCAAAGGGGAGGAAGTGGGGGGCTCACAGCGTTCAAGCTGGGGTAACCACCTGACTATACAGGGAACAGTGTACAATGTAAAAAAGTACAGTATAGCTATTGGTCTTTTTAATCAGGAAGTTGAGGGTAATGGGGGGTAAAAACTGCTCCTGGAACAAAAAGTTTTTGCAGGGCGGAACTTTGAAACGTCTCCCAGATTTCAGCAGGAGAAAGACATTGACCTGAGTGATTCTGGTTAAAGGGATTTTTGTTCACACGAGAGATCACTCTTTTTTGCATATAGGGACTGGAGTGCGGGTAAAGTTGTACCAATGATCTTTTCTGCAGTTGTTATAGTTCTTTATGGTTTGCATTATCTGGTGAAAATGCCTGTGAATGATGGATTTATGTTACACTACTTGGTTCTAGTGACACCCATGACCTTTCCGGTAAACAAGCTTTTTGTGTGGTCACTGGAAACAAACATTATATTACAAAAGTTTTTACACCTCATTTTACACCTCATGAACAGTAAATCCTGTCTCAATTCAGTCAAAATCAGTTGCCAGGAAGTCTCAAAATGACAGTAAGGGCCTCGGTACATGGGACAGACTATTGAAGTACCACCTGTGTGTGCCTCAATAAGCTCTATGAGTGTCTAAAGAATATAGTATAAAATTTAACCCTACCCAATGGATAGGCTGTGCATTTTTTTTAATGCACAGCTAAATATGGTGCTGAATTGCTCGGAGGAAAAAATGATGAGTAAAAGAAGCCCCTTTTCCTGGGCCAACCAGCCCAGTGCACCAGCCATAGGGGCAAGAAAACCCAAGAGGGAAAACGCCCAGCCTCTGGCCCTGCAGGCTTACTGACCCCTATGCCCTTTGTCACAGGGCCGGCACTCTCCCAAGGAAGGCTTTATACCATAAAAGTGGGGCCTCTGTGGATGCCACCGAGCATAGGACAGCCATTACATTTATTTAAATATTTTTTGTGGCATCCTTTTTTTTCTTTACTACTTGCAAATTGGTAAGGGGATACCTGCCAGCACCAGCTAGTGGCATGATGATACACCCCCACGACCCTGGTAACAGGCGGAGCAGATGACCCCAGTGCCCATTGGCCTGTGGCATCGCTGGAAGAGCACTGGACCAGTGAGTCCTCTGACCCCTCGATTGCCAACCACTATGCCTGGTGCACCATGCCGGATAGTTCACTCCCGATATAAAAGGACCTTCCCTGCACCAGCTGCTGACATGCCAGAAGCTTGAGCAGGGCAGGGAATGGGCTTTCTTTTCCCCACAAAAGACCACGGACCAGTGAGGACCGGAGAGGAGACCCCTGGTGCAGCATCAAAGATGAAGGTGAGCTTTTTTTTTCTTTTTTGAGATAGCCTGGGAAATGGCAAGAACATAGATTCTACAGCAGTTAAATGTAGGAGAAGCAAGCAGGTATAATCTACATGTTTGGCATTTAAAGTGTTAAAGTAATAGTCCAGCTAAGTAACATAACAGTCCAATAGTCCGCAGTTGATCAACGATACTCCAGTGGGCACCTCATACTCACCACACACACACCCAACCTGCGCTGCTCAGGCCCGTTTTCCTGTCACTAGATTGTTTCTGTAATAAACAGCCACTCCCCGCCATCATTTTGGCAGCCGTATTACTCTGCTGTGGGGCCACTCTGCTGCCCTAAGAATGCTGTGGGCTGGCTGACATCCTGGGCAGGGCCGACGCCAGCACAGGGGAAACCTGGGAAACTGCCAGGGGCCCTGCCATCTTCAGGGTTCCCACTCAGGCTCACACTTGGTTGTGATATTATTTTACAGTGGACCTGAACCACCGAATGCCAGGTGTTGTGTGCAGACCTGCTCATGGCTGGCCTCAAAAACAGAGGATGATCAGCAACATTGGAGAAGGTGGCATGGAATGGAGGGAAATTGATGGAAGCTCAGAAGGTGGTGAGAACCAGGTGACGACTGACAGCAATGATGGCGTCTTTAGTGGCAGCTGAGCAAGCAGTAAGGGAGACCCAGCACTTGAGCCCATCTCACACACTATTTTACACAGCCCTATCTGTCCAGTAAAGTGAAAATGTCATGTAATGCTTCTTTTTTGTGCCAGTGTAATGGTAAATGAACAAACAATTTTGTGTACAGTATAGTATAGTGTTGGTGAAGGACAAGAGCTCCGGGCAATCTTGGCATGAGGGAACCGGGTGACAGACACTGTAATCTGAAAGTAATCTGAATATTAGCTGCTAACCAACCAGCCTGATCCGGGGCATTCTCCAGCAGTCCTATTGCTAATGTCTCCTATTTATCACCCTGTGAAAAGGCATCGTCACCCTGTGTGTTGTGCAAACATTGCTCAGGAGAGTACTTGGAAACAGTTACTAGTCTATCACCATTAAAGATCAGGCCTACATCATGTCCTCCTGTGTGAGCCCCAAAGACACAAAAGAAAATGAGTTTGCTCAGCACTTGTCGTCTGACAAACCTTAACTACATGATTACACAGGTAAGTAAAGGCTATGTACATAGACAGTGCGCAGCAATCTAACATGATGCTCTAATCTAACTAGAGAATCGCAAAATAAGGCCTTTCCTACGCCATTTCCTATATGTAGTGGTCAGGGCCGGCGTCAGAACCCAGCAAAGTGGGACAGCTGCCGGGGGCCCCCGGCCTCCAGGGGAGCCCACTGACAGGGCCGACCTTTTCTCAGGTCAGGTTTAAAGGGATTTGGTGTACTTCAAAGTAGACCAAAACTAGAGTTTTGGTCCAAATAGCATGATCCTTAGGGGGCATCCAGATTTGGGACGTTTCTCAGTGATGTGACGCGACTCTTCACCACAAAGTGGCCCACTGAGACCATGCCGCCCAAGGGCCCACATAGACCTGGAGCCGGCCCTGGCAGTGGTTGTTCCTGCCACAAGCCAAGAGCCACAATGATACTTACCTATGCTTTTGGCTGTTACCTCCAATCTGCAGTTTTGCACCCGCACCTGGGGCAGGCGTCAGCACTAGGCATACCCGGGCAGACGCCGGGGCCCCCGCACCTTGAAAGGGCCCACCACATTCCTTATACCCTGGACAGTGCCTATGCAGGATACATGGCCTTGCAGTAACAGGACTAAAGACTGTTCTTTCTGTTAGTCCTTCTATTCTTTGTTTCTTTCCTTCTATTCTTTTTCATTCATTCGTTCTTCTATCTATTTTTTGTTTCATTCTTTCATTTGTGTGTCCTGCTATTCCTTTTTTCTAGCTTTTTTCTCTTTCTTACTTCTTTCCTTCTATTTTTTTCTGTCAGTCCAACTATTCTTTCTTTCCTCCTATCTCTTCTGGTTTTTCTCCCATTGCTTCTGTCTTTCCTGCTTTTTTATGTCCTTCTTTTTATTCTTTCTTTGTTTCGTCATTCATTCTATGCTATTGTTCTTTCTGTTTATTTCCATTTTTTTATATTTTTTTATTAAATACCAACAAATCTTAGACAATATGTCGGTTAAAAATATGAGGTAAAGTGTATAATGGTGCACATGACAAAATGTTAGCCAACCTAACTCCCTATTGGCTAAGACAATAGGAACATTAACATATAATATAAGCAAAATATGTCTGTAAAATCATTGACAACAACAGGAGATGTTGATCTATGCGTGGGGGGGGGGGGGGGGGACCCTTGGATCCCGAGGACCCTTAGATTTCCCACCTTGACATCCAAGGGGATTCTAGATCAGGGGTAAAAAGTAGGACTGAGTAGAGAAAACTAGTATAACAGAACAGGGAGAAGAGAAGAAAGGAGCAGAGGAAGGGGAAGGAGAGAAAGAAGAAGTAGAATCAGCCCACAGAGGATGCCAGGCCCCGACAAACTGCCAATGGACATGCCCGGAATGGGCGTACACCATCTTTTGGACTCCAGGGCCACTGACATTCATCTTTAAAATTAAACATTTTTAATTTTTTTAAATTAAAAACCTCACCGAGATGCAGATGCAACTCTCAATCCAAGGCACATTGCTTTACCTAATAATGAGCATGGCCCCTGAGGTCATATATCCAATGTTCCTAGCAACAGGGATAGCTATAGTCTAATAAAGATAACCATACCAAAGCAGAAGTTTATTGGTCCACATAATAAAGTTACATTCCTTAAGTCATACTGCCACCCCTTTGCTTCCTACCTCTGTCACCACCCAGATTCTATCACCTTCGTGGAGGCTGATTCATTACTAACGCCTGATATTGCAAGATGAGCATATGTATAGCTTCGCTTGGAGCGACTGCTAGTAGACGCTGTAAGCGGGTATCGGGTGCTGTAACCTAGCGTTGTGGTCGCTGTAGTAACCTGGCCAACATTGATGAATATGATGTGTGATGGGTGCTCTAACAACAGTATAACGCTGCAGCGAGCGAGAAGTAGTGCCAGCTCAGTGCGTCCGGCACTTGGCGCTCCGCACCATATTTAAGAAAACACTACACACAGCGGCGGCGCTCTAGCATAAAGCGCCAGATGCTGTGTGATCAAAGTCTGTTTTTGAACACATATCCACCTGTAACAAAGCAAAAACACATGGAATGACATTGTTTTAAAACTGTGACGATAATACTTTAGTGCCAGACCTGTAATGACAATTCTGCATAAAAATATAAAAAGTCAAAAACGTTTCTAAAAGTGTTTGTTTGCAGCCAGGAGAGGTCACACAATGATTTGAGCAAAAAAAAAATAATTTTAATTGACAAACATGCTATTTAAACACAAGCGAATAAAATCCCATTGAAATGTATTGGAGAGCGACACTGAACGAAAGGTAATATGTGGTGGTCTTGAACCCAGAGCGTTGGCACTATATGCTGTGCTGCCTCTGGAAACACATGTGACGCTACATGGCGCTGTTAGAGTCACTCACCAGATTCGCTTTCCTAAATGTGGTTTTGCCTACAGTGCCCAGCCCACAGTACGCTGCCTTCCGCTACAAGGCACTACCTGGCACTATCCCTTCTTAAATAACCCCCTAAGTTTCATTTTTAGCTCATCCAGAGAATATTGCTACCTGCTTACTTAGGATCAGTGATCTCGGAGAACACAAAAAATGAAATAAAAAGATTGAACGATAAAACATCTCCCTCCGGCTATCACAGCAAAGGAAGAGCGCCAGAGCTGCAGTTGTTGTGTGCAGTATCACACTCCCACACTGTGACAGCAGCAGGGGGTCAGATTTGTCATTCTGTCATTGGTGGTTGGATAGCAAATGAGCTGGAAAGTAATTTAGGCCATGGCCAGGCCATAAACCTAATTATGCTTTTAGTTAATATTTAAAGGATTCAGTCCAGAAGTTCAGTTAGATATATATAAATAACTTACAGTTTATCTCTAACTAAAACAATGCATGTAGTGTGAGTCTGTTACAGGGGATCTTGCTGTTTGTATAATCCAAGCAAGAGACCAGGGGTCACAGCCGCTGCATGCAGGGGTGCTATTGAGGCTCATGCTCATTATTTGATGATGCAAGTTTACCTTTTGGTGAACTTTTGTTATGAAAAGTGTTGGGCGAATACAAACCGGCAGAAACTGGCACTAGAAGTGCCGCTAGCTGCAGCCAGTGTCCTCAATCATGGGAGCGGCGGCCATATTTCTGAAGCCCTGACTGTAGCCTATTTGACAGCAGAAAGAACATTGACCACTGACAGGATCGCGGGCTTAGATAAGTGTACGGCTTCTTCCTGCTGCACACTCTACATTTGTTAAGATTATCTGCTGTGTCTTGACTTCTGGATATGAATGGGTTACCCACTGCATTGTACTGTAGGTCCCCTAGGGTAATTTAAGTTTCCCCTGTCATGTCCTAGGGAAGTGTTTGTGGAGAAAGGAGGTATAGCACTGACAGAAGCAGTGTGGCTGGGGAGCATGTCACCATACTCACCCTGGCCCCTGCATTACACTTTCTGTCTTGACTTAACCTGTCACATGATGTCTATGTCACCTGCTTGAGATATGGACGATAGGGAGCAGAAAGCAGGAGACAGGGTAAATACGATAGTACGCTTCCCAGCCTGCACTAGGTCAGTGCCACACCTACCTCAAAGCACATTATGTATGTTCCCCAATTCTCTCCTCAGGGGCCACCAACAGGTCATGTTTTGTAGATCTCCACATAGATCCACAGGTGAAGCAGCTGAGCTATTCACAAAACCCTGTTGGTGGCCCTTGAGGAGAGGGTTGGGGGACACTGTTTTGGAGAGATCCACTCTAAGGGCCTAATATATGATGTATGCCTGGTCCCGGGTTTTTTTTTGGCTAAAGTGCCAGTTCTACGGTGCCGTCATTTTAGCATTCTCCGGCGCTGTCCTGTGGTCTGTATTGGCGCTAAGAAATGCTACACAGAACGCTACCAGTTTAGCGTTCATTGTTGCACTAGATAGTGGCCGGCCTTTATGAGTGCCTGATAAGCGTGGCTTAGTGCTGCCAGTTTTCCTGCGCTTCCCAACATATTTATTATATTTTTGGGCCTTAAAATCTTTGGCGCTGTATTTAACTAGCGCTTCGTAGCATTCCGTCATTACAGTTACAAGGTAGATGGGGGATGCGACAGGCAGCAGCCGAAGGGAGGCGAGTGACAGCGTGCACTCTGATGGGCTGAGGGCAGCCAATCAGCGCACTCGACCTCGTCAGATTCTGTGCCGTGATAGAGGAAGGAAGGGGAGTGTATGGGGTGACCTGGGGGGTACACACAGCAGGGCAGCCCAATTAGGGATGCCGCCGCACAGAGGAACAACACATGGGGAAGTGAAATTCCTGGGTGTTGATCCTCTTTTAAGTACCACCTGAGTGCCGGCAGTGGTGTAACTAAATGTGACAGGGCCCTGGTGCGGACATTAAATTAAATAGGGACCTTTGGAGGCTTATACAATAAATTTTTGTCTGTCTTTTAAAGTTGAACTTTAGTCAAAAGTTGACCCCCCCGCCCTGCCACCCTACCCTGGCGCTGAGGCAGGATGGGGGGGTTACTAAGTAAAAAAATCCCTTACCAGATCCTGGTCCCGCCATCTTGCCAGAATGACACAGAGCCAAATCAAACAGCTCCGTGCACGCTCCCACCCACCCATTTAAGTGAATGAGCGATGGGAACACGCGCAAAGCCGGGGGATGCGGCTCTGTGTGGTTTTCTGCGGCAGCCGCACAGAGACCAGAGGAGCGACACTGGCCCTAGGATAGATTAAGGGTTTTTTTTCTTTATAAACCCCCCCCCCCCATCCTGCCTCAGCGCCAGGGTAGGGTGCCAGGGCGGGGAGGTCAACTTTTGACTAAAGTTCACTTTAACTCAATTGGATGCAGCAAGACCACTAATGACTGAAACAGCTGTGACAAATGTTCCTTCATTTCTCTAAGTGAGTACAAATATGATAAATAAGGTGGAGGAGCAACAATGATGGGGCCCCTTTGACCTCCCTGGCCTCGGTGCAGTCGCGCCCCCCTATAGTTACACCCCTAATGCTGCGTGAGCATTGCTCATCACCTTCAACCATAATCAAAACACGCAAAACAGATATTTAAAGTGAATGAATCACAGAAAAATTGGCCAGTTTTTTATTTATGGTGAAAATAACTCTTGCATGAAGTCTGGATGGCAGCAGATCAGGTTGGGGTACAGGTAAGTCTACCACCTGAGAGGATCTCTAGTACCACCAGTGTTGAGCATTCCCCCCCTCCCCCCCCCCCCCCCCCCCCCCAGGCCCGAGCAGCACTTTGTGGCCACTTTAAAGAAGCACTATCGCGAAATTGTGTAATATTAAAAATCCATATAATCACCTTGGCTAATGAGAGGAGGGGTCACTTATACACCTGAACTGAACAAAACTCCCACCAAGCTTGTGGTTTTCTTTTTATGGTAGAAATAAAATCCAGGGGTGACAGGTTTAGTCTATCAGGGGTGACAGAGCCTGTCACCCCGGATGTCCTTTTGCTTCCATTGAAATAAAAAAACAAACCTGGCTGGATATTGCTAGATGCCGGATGTATAAGTGACCCCTCCTCCTGCCATCCAGCAAATTTATATGGATTTTTATCATTGGGACATTTTTCGCGATAGCGCTCCTTTAAAGGAATGTCTTGGTGTGGGATCACTTTGAGAAAAGTCAGTTTCTAATCCCTTGAACTTGCTATGAAATAAATCTGGAAACACCCCGATCTTCCATAGCTTGTCCTGTATAATAATGAGCTGTATATAACTGTGTTGGTAAGAGATTAAGCAGCGGTAATATGAATGGAAGGATTAGTGGCCCGTGTTTCTGGGCTGGCTGGTGTAACGTGAGCCCGGCATCTCTCCAGAGGCAGCACCCAGCCTCCAGTAACCTGAGCTCAGAGCACAGGAGTAGTAGAGCTGGGGCTGTGCTGGCCAGGAGGGGAGGGCAGCCTGCAGAGGGGCTATTCTACCCCCCTCCTCTTCCATCAGGGGCTCATTGTATTCCTGCCAGAGCTGTGTGAGAGCTCTGTCACCATTACACTCTCTGCTCATCATTCATCATCAAGTTATTTCCAGGACTCATCCAAAGTCATCCAGGATGTCCCAGAGGATGAAGCTGAGACCCTGGTCTGCTCTGGGCAGGCTGGAGAGCCACAGTTCCCCCAGGTAAGAGCCATCTTCTCTGACTTTACCAGGATTTCTCCAAGTTTAGGAGCAGGTCTGACAGAGGCATTGCCATTGTGTGCAGCAGACTGTTTACTGTTGTCATGGTGATGGAGTGCTGTGTGCACATGGACCCATGGAGGGGAGGCTGCACTGCATCTCACCCAGGCTCACCCAGTGCCTACATAGCAATGCTCAATCACTGCCATAGATGCAGCCATGGCACCCTATGCTGCTATGGAGCCCAGGAGCAGGGGAGAATTAGGGCAGCTCCAGTCAGCAGGTTTTTATTAGTAGTACAGTGGGTTTGATTAAGCATTAGACTAACCACTGTGGCATACAATATACCCTAATAAATGATATGTTTTTCCTTCTGTTTCCCTTTTGTATCCTCCCTAATAGCTCAGACTTTTGTATCCTCCCGTATACCCTAAAAAACTGTAGACTCTTCCTTTTTTGTATTATACATTTTCCCCTAATAGATTGTAAGCTCTTCTGACTTTAGTATCCTCCCGCATTCCCTAAAAAACTGTAAGCTCTTCCTTTTTTTTGTATTATCAATTTTCCCCTAATACCACCTACTAGGTATGCACAACCTTAACCAATACTAACCAGCAGGTGCAAACTCAAGGGATCATCCAATATATACCCTTTGTACCTGGTGGGACTCCAGGGCTAGCCCACCTATAGATCCACAATATTAGTTGCACACTCCTATATACATTAATACAATTTTATTAGAAAAATACAGTACATACAAGTAATCCTACATACAGACAGTACTACATATACACAGTTAAAAAACACATAATAAAACCCAAAGTGGGGAGGAGCTTGGGGCTATAAATTTAGCCAGCATTTAATTCAATCCAATACATATTCAATTATTAGTCCAATATAATATAATTAGCAGCAATGTGCAAATGGCGCTTATAAGAGGTGCAAGGTGCAAAAGTGCCTAGTGCCTATTCTGAGAGTGTATCCTATCCCAAGTGCAAAGATACTGCTAAGAACTCGCAGTTATCAAAAATAAATAAATAAACAAATAAACAATCAAAAATATTTGTGCAAATCATACATGCCAAAACTCTAAGATAAAGTGCCAAGTGCAAAACAGAGATCGTGCATCTACTCTGATAATAACCTATATAGTGCCTGCATCAGATAAGCGCCATCCACACATTCCCCATATAGAGATCATGCAATAAGTTCGTATACAATCAATATAATCAAATCCCCGGCCAAGCCCCGTGTCCTCCCCACTTACCTCACCGACGCGCTGCATGGTCCTCCACCACTTCGCTAGGGTGTCCTAATAGATTGTAAGCTCTTCTGACTTCTGTATCCTCCCGCATTCCCTAAAAAACTGTAAGCTCTTCCTTTTTTTTGTATCCTCCATTTTCCCCTAATAGACTGTAAGCTCTTCAGCCTTTTGTATCCTCCCTTTTCCCCTAATGGATTAAAAGCTCTTTCTTTTTTTGTATCCTCTCTTATACTCTAATAATCTGTAATCTCTTCCCTCTTCTGTATCCTCATTTTCCCTTGAATAGATTGTAAGCTCTTCAGACTTCTGTATCTTCCCTTACACCCTAATAAACTGTAATTTCTTCCATCTTTTGTATTATCATTTTTATCCCCCTGATTCTATTGATATAATATATAAAATATAAAAGAACACGATATTAATTATGTTCTTTTATATTGAAAAGAGTTTAATTTTTTAAGTTGACACTGAGTCATTTTAAAGCGGACCAAACCCCTTGGTAACCAGGCTCTAGAAGCTAATTTATGATGTGCGTCTGTTAGCAACTGTTTTGTGGCTGTAGCACCAGTTTTGGAGCATGGGCATTCCCGTTTATCTGGCGCTGTGCTGTGTACTACATTGGCGCTAGCAGGCGTTGCGCCAAACACTAATTAATTAGCTTTGATTGTTGATTGGCCGGCCTATGTCAGCACCTATTGGACCCACCGGCTGATTAGCACAGCGCCAGTGAGCGCCACTTTGTACCGTCTCCCCAGCATGTTTAGTATTTTTTTCCTCCTTGAAATTTTTGACGCTGTACTTTTCTGATGATGGTCAGCGTTTCGTCATTACAGTTACAAGAAATCACTGCTGGGGACAAACTTTACAGTGCTTTTTTGTTGTTGGTATCCAAATTACACATTGTTAAGCAAAAGAAGCCATTCAATTCAATTTTAAAAACACAAAAAAAACATTTTTGACCAACTAGGTCTTGTGTTTCACTTATTGACAAGTCCCATTGCAAGTTCTGTACAAATAAATGTGTTTCATATTAATTAGAAGCATGAAAGTGGACCAAAACCTAGGATTTTGACTATCCTGGGTTTTGGTCCTTGCCCACTGCACACCCCCGATCGGGGGTGCCCCGCTGTGTGAAACCCCCCAGGTCGCCCGAACAAACTCACCTCTTCTCAGTCCTACCACTCATGCGCGGCTCATGGTCCAGTCAGGGCGCTGGGATCTGTTTCAGCCCGTTCATCCAGGAGTTCGTCTAATACGAGCAGATCCGAGCGTGCTGGCGGCCACATCCCCGCTACCCCTTAACTGGGAGCGCGCCTGCGGTGGGATAGCGGGGACGCAACCACTACTCATGCATGCGCCGTTGGACCGGGAACAAAGGTTAGTTTTGGGGGGAGCAAGTATGTCTGCCCTGGAGTCTCATAGAGGGTGGGTTTTGGTCCTCTTTAAACACTTCAATGCCCATTGTGCTCTGTGGGATCTTGAGCTACAGCGACAAGTTTCACCTGCCGCTGCTTCAACCACAGCGCCTGACGCTGCATCATTTTCATGGCATGGCACGGCCCGCTTCGGTATTCATAACAGTTGGGTTATTCCGCCACAAGGTGGCGCAGTGGTACTGCAGAAAGCTGTGGCATCTCCTGGCCCCCTATAAAAATGGGATTAACCATAGGGTTCCCAGTGTTTCCTCTGCAGTGATACTGCGAAGGTAGAAGATGGCTCTCTCTCTTGCGCAGGTGAGCAGGGCAACCAAGCCTGCGGCCCTGCATGTCTATTTCCACCCGTTTCTGGACCCTCACTGCCTCCCAGCCTCGGCTGACAGATCGGGTGAGGGTAGAAGAGCACTAGGGTCAAGTGCTCCAGGAGCGCAGCTCCAGCACAGACCCTGTACTACAAAGGGTAGCCGGCCATAGGCTTTATGGTGAGCCTGATAGGGATGCTGAGTTCATGTTCTGTCTTCTGAGGGGGTGAGTGTTTTTGGGGACCATGTCTCCTTCTTTTCCTTCAGGGGTCCCCCCCTCCCCCGCCTGGATGCTCGCCACTGGCCTCTCGTCTCTCTCTTCCCCCCGCCCCCGGCTTTGTTCGGGGGGGGGGGGGGGGCGGTGGCATCGGCAAGTGGCATTATATGTGGTGTTTTGGCGTTTATTGTGTTTTTTTTGGTGCTTTTTAGCTGCCGCACGCTTTGTACTGCGCTCTGCGGCGGTTGGCGCTATAACCTGAAGCGTTTTTTTCTTTGTCATGGCGCCGACCGGGTCACGTGATCAGCGTTTTCATGCTCTTCGGGGGGGCGGGGCCTTGGGATGACACATATCGCGTCGTCTCCCCGCGGCCCGCCCCTCGAGGTACCTCTGCCGGCGCCATTTTGGACTAGCTGAGCGTCTGGATTTCTCCCTTCCTGGCTGCAGCGCTGCTTCCTCTGGTGTGTCGCTTCATCCTGTGGTCTGTGCCTTCGTGACCCTGCAGTGTCTTTGGTCCTTGGGGGTTTTTATTGCCCTTGGGCTGTGGGATGCTCATGTGTCTTTTTCACTTATGTCTTTCAGGCGGGACACCATTGGGTTGTGGTTTCTTCCGGCTCTACTCCTTCCTCCCCCTCATCCCCCCCTTTCACCGATTTCTGGGGGCATCCCGTGGGAGAGCATCCCGGGTGGCTTCTGTATTAGCCTTTACCCACCGCTGGCCTATTGTGCCTGTGTTAATCACCATATGGAGGCTTCTGGGGATAGCCTGCTTGGGGGTCCTTCGGGACTAGCTCGGCTGTGTTCCATGTGTGGGGTATCCCCTGTGAGTAACAGTGTCACGGTGTGCGTGCCGTGCGCTGAGAGTGTACTTGCGCTTCAAGCTGGTTTGCCTGCTGCGCTTCCCAGCTCTGCGCCTCCCTCGGCTTCACCTACTCCCCTGCTCCTGCAATTGGGCCCCAGTGAGGGGAATGTTGGCAGGGAGTCACACTCTGATTTGGCTCTGTGGGTGGCCAGCATTGAGAGGCAGCTTGCCAGGACTGTTCCTAGGAAGGCCTCTGGCAAGAAGCGGCACCTGATTTCTACTCCCTCGCGCTCTACAGAGGAGTATGAGGAATTTGATGTCACTGCTGGACGTTATTCCCTAGAGGAAGGGGAACTGCTCCAGGACTCTGACTCTTCTGGGGACCAGCAGGAGGGTTGTGATAGTGACCCTGAATCTGGGAAGGATTCATGGTATCATGAGGACACTGATAATTTGCTGTCTCACATCTTTGAAATTTTACACATAGCTGCCCCTGTGGCGGCTAAAATGAAACAGGGTGAGCTGTTTCGTCCTAGTAAACAACGTCTGGAGTTGGATAAGAGGTATCCCTTTCTTGCTGATCTTGTTAAGAGGTGATCATTTCCCCCTGAAGTGGACGCTCCCATGCTAGGTTTGTCCAATACTTTGGTCATGCCTTCACCTGACACTACCACTCTGAGGGACAGTGAGGACCGGCGCATGGATAAGTTGGCCTGCAATGCCTTTACCTGTGTGGGGGCTGGATTGCGCCTGTGCGGCTGCCATTACAGCTATTGCCCTTAAGAAACTGCTCAAGCGTCTCCTTGATGGCGCTACGGATCGTAGCGGGGGGGAGGAGTATAGGACTCTCTTGGTTTGCTCTGATTTTGTGGCCTTTATCCTTACTGCTATGGATGATGCTGTGTGGCTGAGCGGTAGGGCCTCTGCGCTATTGGTGGCTATGCGCCGCTCTGTTTGGTTACGTCAGTGGGCAGCTGACGCTGCTGCCAAGAAAGCTCTCATTGGACTCCCCTTCGCAGGGCTGCGGCTATTTGGGGAGCGTCTTGATGTTCTAGCCAAGGATGGCAGGCTACCTCAGCGTAGGAGGCAGTCTCGGCCCTTTCGGAGGTCCTCCATCCCCTTCTCTTCCTTTCATGCTCCCAGAGGAGGCCGTGGCTCCCTCCTCTCGTGGCCGCAGAGATTCTTGGGGCAGTGGCAGATCCCATGGTCGTCCTGGTCTCTCATGGAGTTCCAAGCCCAAACCCTCTCCCAAGCCCCCTCAGGCATGAAGGGGCACCCTCACCCATCCGGGTGGGGGGACGGCTTCGGCTCTTTGCTCACATCTGGAGGCTTCACGTCTCAGACCGGTGGATTCAGGAAGTAGTGTCCTCCGGTTACAAGATAGAGTTTGCAGCCTGGCCACCCCCAAGATTAATCAGATCCCGGATGTCTTTAAACCCCCTGCCTGCTCAAGGGTTGCTTCTGGCAGTTCATTGCCTGTTAGAGTCAGGAGTCATTTGTCAGGTGCCCTATCAAGAACGGGGTCAGGGGTACTATTCCAATCTTTTCAAGGTCCCCAAAAAGGACGGCTCTCTGAGGCCCATTCTGGACCTGAAGGGCCTCAACAAATTTGCTGTCAGTAGTACCCTTCGCCCGGGCGACTTCATGACAAATGTGGACATCAAGGATGCGTATCTTCATGTGCCTATCTTCCCAGGTCATCAGAGATTTCTAAGGTTCGAGCTGCAGGAATAGCATTACCAGTTTGTGGCTCTACCCTTCGGTATCACCTCTGCGCCTCGGGTGTTCACCAAGGTACTGGCGGGGGTAACGGCTCTGCTAAGGAACCAGGGCATACGCATCATTCCTTACCTGGACAACATCCTGATTGTGGCCAAGTCCTTTCCTCAGGCCGAGTAGGACACTCAGATGGTGACATCCACTCTGCAGTCCTTCGGCTGGGTGATCAACTATCCCAAGTCTTCCCTGTCCCGTCCTTGGTGAGGTCCTTTCTGGGCATGACTCTGGATACCTCTCAGGTCAAGGTGTTCCTTCCTCAGCAGAAGGTGAGGGGTCTTCAGATGCAGGCTCGGGCTCTGCTATCGTGTCCTCATCCCTCCATCCTTCAGGGGATGCAGTTGGTGGGCCTGATGGTGTCCTGCTTCGAGGCAGTCCCCTTTGCTCAGTTTCACATGAGACCTCTTCAGTTGCACCTCTTGTCAGTTTGGGATCGGGACCCTGTGTCCCTGGATCAGGAATTTGCTCTGTTTGTCTCCTCTGGGCAGACAGTCCCTCTCGTGGTGGCTGGACTCAAGGAACCTTCTGTGGGGCAGGACCTTCCTGCCCCCGTGCTGAGAGACGGTCACCACAGATGCCAGTCTGACCGGTTGGGGAGGCTTCTGGAAGTCCCTGATGTTCCAGGGTCGGTGGGGCCCACAAGAGGCCCATGCTTCCATCAACGTCCTGGAACTGAAGGCGATCAAGTTGGTTCTTTCCCACCCAACCACTTACCTTCAGGGTCGGGCTGTTCAGATCCGCTTCGACAACCAGATGGCGGTTGCCTACATCAAGTCTCTTCCCTGTCGGGTTTTTTCTATTCCTCGGATTCTGGAATTCTTACAACATGGTCTAGATCTAGGCCTTCAACTTAGTATCCTAAAAGGCCATGTTTCAGCTCTGGCAATTTCTATCCGTGAGGCTGCCTTGTCCATTCTGACTGTTAAGGTAGCCTTTTTGGTGCTATCACTTCTGTAAGGCGAGTTTCTGAGCTGGCGGCGCTTTCCATCAAACCTCCTTATTTCGAGCGGCATCAGGATAAGGTGGTGTTCCGGCTTAAGCCAGATTTCTTGCCTAAGGTGGTGTCTGCCTTTCATCTCAATCAGGACATTGTTTTGCCTTCATTGTGTCCTAATCCTGCTAATCCCAAGGAGCGGACACTGCATTCTCTGGAGGTGGTCAGGGCTCTGAAGTTTTATTTGGTTGCTACAGAGACTTTCAGGAATCAGTCTGATACTCTTTTTGTTCTCACTTCTGGACCTAGGAAGGGTTTGCCTCCGGCTAAGTCCACTATAAGCAAGTGGGTCCGTCAGGTGGTGATTCAAGCCTATTCTGCTAAGGAAAAGGAACCTCCCTTTAGGGTGACTGCTCATTCCACTCGTGCTATTGGTGCCTCTTGGGCTTTTCAGCACCAAGCTTCTGTTGAACAAGTTTGCAAGGCCGCTACTTGGTCTTCTGTTCATACCTTTTCCAAGTTTTACAAGGTTGATGTTAAGGCCTCAGCGGATGCTGCTTTTTGCCGCAAGGTGCTTCAGGCGGTAGTGACTTGAACTACTGGCGGTTACTCTTTGGGGATCCCACCCTACTTTTGGACACTGCTTTTGGATGTCCCAACTGTTATGAATACTGAAGCAGGTCGTGACATGCAATAAAGAAAAAATTCTGTGAGTACTCACCTGTAGAATTGTTTTTGTTCTTGCATGACACGGCCGCTTCGCCCCACCCTTGTTATTGTTATTCTTGGTTGCTTCTTTATGGTGATTGTTCCAAGTTAATTGAGGTTTTTTACCCTTTATTCTCTCCCGGCTTCTTGTCTCACTGCTTGTCTACGCTGGGAACTCTATGGTTAATCCCGTTTTTATAGGGGGCCGGGAGATGCCACAGCTTTCTGCAGTACCACTGCGCCACCTTGTGGCGGAATAACCCAACTGTTATGAATACCGAAGCGGGCCATGCCATGCAAGAACAAAAACAATTCTACAGGTGAGTACTCACAGAATTGCTTTTTTCGGCGCTATAGTTAAATAAGACACCAGTGGGCGGGCGCATTGGCGTTAGTGTTTTTTCAGTTGTTAAATCTGATGCGTTCAGCGTCCCGCTGACGACAGAAAGTGATGACACGGAAACGGAGGCCTGGCATGAAGCCACAGTACCCGACTTCATGGTGGAAGAGGTGATGTGGATGGTCCTTGAGCTGTCGGAATACATTTTGCTTTACCTGCACTTCTCATAGGCATCTATGTTCGGTGTTACAATCCCGCTGTGTGTTATACAATGCAGCGCAATGCAGTGCATAGATGTGCATAGATGTGTGAGTCCATCGATTTGAATGGACACAGGTTATTCCCAATTTTACTGCAAAGAAGTATTTCAACTCTGACCCACTGAAAACAGAGAGTGGTGAAAGGAGCACTGAAGGGACAATATAAATACATTGCAGCATTGTGCAGCATCTGTGTCGGTGTTGCTATAAGTCTTCTGCCTGCTATTGAACTGGGGGAGGGATGGCCACGCCCACTGGTTGGAAATGATTAAAAATTAATAAAAACTTTAAAATATGTTTTCTCCACCAAGGGTTTGTTTTGGAAGAAAAAAAGAAACGAGGAACATAAGAAGCTTTAGGGCCACATGATATGTGATGTTATATGGTTTATTTAGTGTCCTGGACAATCCCTTTAAACCCATTTTAACACATTATATTCATACTTGCCAATGTTCCTCCCAAAAGGTAAGAGGGACTCCTTCTCGACTGATACACTTTTTCAACATTATAGAGGAACAATAATCAGAAATTAGTTGTTAGTAATAAATCGGCGGGACTGGATGTCCCACACCACATACCGTCTGCTGTTACTCAACAACTGCCAGGATCATGCGCTGCATTGCAACCCCACATGAATGCTTGCAACCCATGAAGTTACCCTGTTGAGTTTGCACAGCATTGTACATGTACCCGGCCAGCAGTCCCCACCAGATTCTGCCCGTTACTTGGGGACTTTTTTCAGAGGTCGGCAGGAACGATCCAGGAAGAGGTAAGCATCAGGACTGGGGGAATCAAGCTTCCCTGGACTGTATGTGGTGATGGGCCTTCTGCCAATTTAGGAGGGACAACACTTATTTTTGACAGTTGTCCAACTTTAAAGGTTTCAAGGACCATGGGCTTCTCAAATCGGGAGACCCAGAGGTGGGGGATACAGTGGCACTGAGGGCTACTGCCAGGGCCAGTCTTAGGGTAAGTGTCTCACTGTGCAAGATTTCAGGAAGGAGCCCCTTAGAGACACACATAAAATGGAAGGCGACCAACAAAAGAAACACAGAAAAGAGAGAGACAGAAAGATAGGAGCGAAAAAGACAGAGGGAATGCAGGAAAAGATAGACTGAAGGTGGAAAAGAGTGAAGAAATAGAAAATGTGGGAAAGAGATTGAGAGAATGAATAAGGAATGTAATATGAAAATATGGAGAGAATGTGGAAAAGAAAAAGGAGGAGAAAAGATTCATAAAAAGATAGTATGACATAGAAAGTAAGAAAGAGGAGGAGATTGAAGGCATGTGACAAGAGAAAGATGGAGAGAATAGAACAGGGCTAGAAAAAGACATTCTGAATGTAGAGAAAGAAAGAAACAGAGAGGAAGAGACAGGGAGAGAATAAGAAAGAAAGAAGAGTAAAAGGAAGAAAGATAGAGCAAAAGAAAGAGAAAATGAAAGGAAGAACGAAAGAAAGTGAAAAAGAGAGATAGAGGGAAGGTAAAAACAAGAAGGAATGTATAGAAATTGAAAAGAGAGGCAGATGGGAGGACGGTGACAAGCAAAAGATGGAGGGAATGTGGAAATTACATGAAAATGAGGGGCGAGATAGGGAAAGAATAGAAAATGGAGGAATCATGAAATTAAAGAGATAAAAGGAGAAATTAAAATTCAAGAAGAAAAAAGGTGAAAGAGAATTATAAAGAAATCTGCAAAATAGAAAGGAGAAAGAGGGGGTATTTTGCAAAAAGAGAGGCCTGCTGGTGAAGTTGAGAGCACCTGGCACCCCTTTACAGAGAGATTGGGATGGCGCCCTGTGCCACCTTGCACACCCCAAAGGCCTGCTATGGCTACTGCCTATTAACAGACCGGAGCTTCTAAAACTATTCAGCATTAATACATTTTACTCTATTATAACATTTAAAGTGGATCAAAAGTCTAAACAGACTCTTGGTTTGTTGCTTACGTTTCCTACGATGAATTGATTTGGGGTGCACGCAATGTGTAATACTCACCTAGGTTTGCTGAATGCTGCATTTGTCCGCCCTGGTCCCAGAGCAACAGTTTAGCCCTTCATGGTGCTTTCTGCATCATTACACGCTTTGGTTAAAAAAACATTTGGGACGTCCCGCTGTGTGAAACCCCCCCCAGGTCGCCCAGTAAAATATACTTTTCTTTGGTCCTACGGCTCATGTGCAGGTCCTTGTCCAATCAGCATGCTCAGCCAATTGTCAATTGCGCCTAAGAATCGGCTAATACCCGAATCAAGCCGAAAGCAGCTGAGCAGAGCCGAGTGCACCAGCGGCCGCATCCCCTGTGGGCCATACTGAGAGCACCATGAGACAGAGTGGCTCAGAACACTTTTTTGTATGGTCCTGAAGGAATGAAATTAAAGAAGGGAAAACTTTGTAGCCCTGTTAAGGCTTCTACCCAGCGCTGCAAGATATGGAGGAGAGACAAATGGGACAGGCATCAGGTGAGCTGCTTGCTGCCTTATTATTGCCATTGTGTTTACAGAACATTAAGGTCAGTGAGTACTTCCATAAAACTGTTGTTCTGTATTCTTCATTTTATGATGTACATGTTAGCAGCAAATGGCAGAAAATAACAAAAGTCAAGTGAATAGAAACGGGCATAATGTGTGTTTGCGTGACTTTGCTATGATCTAAGCATTCTGCAATCACAGGTTACTTTTTTATTGCGACAGTGTTTGTAATATGTTGTCTTTGGTTCATTTGGCTCATCTCCTTCTGCTAAAAACTCCTCTATGTTACAGTAAGCTACGGTTTTAAATAATTAATTCCTAAAGTATCAAAGTAAGTACAGTCATTTGTAAGCAGTAGGTATCACATCCCTCATTCCCAGATAGAGTTCCAAGCTATAGCCATATAAGGAACTTGCCTTATGAACTAATTGGACTTCTTTCACACCTCTTCTCACCCACCTTTTGTGTCGGCATTTGTGCAATGTTGTGAAATGCACCTTGTGTTGCATAACCAAAGAAGCCTGAAAAAGGTAGCAATTTGTGGGTGCCGTGTCACCATGCTAAAATAGAGGGCAGAAAACTATTTACAAAAAATTGTAGGGGGGGCGTTGCTGGCCTTAGTGTGTAAAACTGCCATGTGCTCACTTGTGCCAATTGGTGGATACTAGTGGGACATTGAGAAACTGTCTAGATGGGCTTCTATGAGTTTGAGATGACCTCAGTGAGAAGACACCATCTTGAATTGAAATGATGCTTCAAATCTTTCTATGGAAAGAGAGCAAAAGTTCTCACTTGTGTCCTGCATCATGGTTTGTACCTAACATAGGGGCAGGGGCAGACTGGCCATCGGGAGATCCATAAGAATTCCGATGGCCAGCATTGCTTCTGGGCTTGTTGGCATGCTGCTTCTAACACCCTCCCCCCTGCCCTACTGTACTAGACCCTTCAGCCAAGAAAGCCCAGCCCTGCCACAGTTTCTGCCCCTACAATCTTAAAGCATCATGTGCTTCTTCCTGTGTCTTGGCTTGTTGGGGTAGAGCGGTCTGGGTATGGGTGAAGCAGGAATTGGTGGAAGGTGTTAAAAGCATCTGTGTACTGACAGCAGGAAAAAGAGGTGCTTCCCTAAAATGTAAAGCATTTGCACAGTACCCGAAACAAGGAAAAATAGCATTACCCATCAATCCTTGCAACAGGTGGAGCTATGCAAATCATCTCTTTATGTCTCTGTACCATCCAAGGCCCTTAGAAACACTAAGTGTGCAATGCCAAGGATTAGCTTTAAAGTTACACAGCCAAACACATCCAACTAGTAGACACGTGTTTCGAGCTTTAGGCTCTCATCAGACAGGAGGGACAAAACCCCACCTCAAGATTTGGGTAAAGTAAGGTGTATGCCTGTGCCCGAAAGCAGCATGGCACTCCAGGAACTACCCTGACTCTCTGTTATGGCCAATCCACCACTGCTCCTGATCCACTACTAGCATATCAGTTACATTTTACAGGCAGAGGCAGCCTGAGACTGGAAGTCCACAGCTAAGCCCATATCCCTGAGAGAACAGCAGCTTCCTCTTAGGGCCAACATGTCAGATGATCTGTGTCACATACCAGGGGCTCCACTTATCATATTCTGACACCATGCCAGCACCACTGAGTAAATAGATTCAAGTGCTTCAGCATAAATTCCCCTTAGCAAGGCTGTGCAGCTTCTTTTTGTTATATGCTGGTTTGAACTATCCTGGGTTTTGTTCCTTGCCCCGATCGGGGGGTGCCCCGCTGTGTGAAACTCCCTAGGTCGCTGAAACCAACTCACCTCTTTCTGGTCCTATGGCGCATGCGCATCTGCTCGTTTGGATCATCACGTCGTCTAAGCCTTCGGCTCCTAGCGCGCTGACAGCCGCATCCCCTGCTACCCTCTAACGGAGTGTGCCGGCCATTCACAAATGCCTGGCGCAGACACACGTGCTTCAACAGGGATAGCGGCGATGCGGCTGTGACTCACGCATGCGCCGTTGGACCGGGAAAGAAGGTAAGTGTATGGGCGACCTGAGAGTTTCACACAGCTGGGCATCCCGAGCCGATCGCAGTGGGTTTTGGTCCACTTGAAATAAACTGAACATTGGCATCTTTGGTTTCCTGTAGTTACTATACTTTTGTCTTTGTGCTGCTTTTATGAACTGCAAAGATGGCATATATGTATGAAGAAATGATCATTAGCAATACATTACCAGTGTTCTCTATTGCACTTATAAAATGAAGAATCGCTGTATTGCAAGTAAATATGAGCGAACTTTTGAAAAATTTGATTTGGCCGAATTTTCTGAAAAAAATTAGTTTTGGTCCGAATTAAAAACAGCTATTTCTGGGCTTCCGAGAGCCTCCATGGGGTTGCAGAACGTTTTGCTTGGCTGTAACATGCATAGGATGCATGCTGGGTTAGTGAAATAATATTGTAAAGAAGTATGACATGCAGATTAGAGGCGTCGCTATTAGATTCGCTGTCGCAGAGCGGCACAATTACAGAGCCTTGAGGTGGCATCAGCATGATGAGCCCATATATTGCCTGAAAAACACACCCTGAATTTGGCCGCAGCTTAGGGAGCCCATATATTGCCTGAAAGACACATAGGAGTTGGCAGCAGCATGATGAGCCCATATATTGCCTGAAAAACACACCCTGAATTTGGCCGCAGCTTAGGGAGCCCATATATTGCCTGAAAGACACATGGGAGTTGGCAGCAGTATGATGAGCCCATATATTGCCTGAAAAACACACCCTGGAGTTGGCAGCAGCATAAGGAACCCATATATTGCCTGAAAAACACACCCAGGAGTTGGCAGCAGCATAGGGAGCCCATATATTGCCTGAAAGAGACACCCTGGAGTTGGCAGCAGCATAGGTAGCCCATATATTGCCTGAAAGACGCACCCTGAATTTGGCAGCAGCATAGGGAGCCCATATATTGCCTGAAAAACACATCCTGGAGTTGGCAGCAGCATAGGGAGCCCATATATTGATTGAAAGACACACCCTGGAGTTGGCAGCAGCATAGGGAGCCCATATATTGCCTGAAAAACACACCCTGGAGTTGGCAGCAGCATAGGGAGCCCATATATTGCCTGAAAGACACACCCTGGAGTTGGCAGCAGCATAGGGAGCCCATATATTGCCTGAAAACAACATTGGAGTTGGCAGCAGCATTAGGAGCTCATATATTGCCTGAAAGACACACTCTGGACTTGGCAGCAGCATGGGGAGCCCATATATTGCCTAAAAAACACACCCTGGAGTTGGCAGCAGCATAGGGAGCCCATATATTGTGTGAAAGACACACCCTGGAGTTGGCAGGAGCATAGGGAGCCCATATATTGCCTGAAAGACACACTCTGGACTTGACAGCAGCATAGGGAGCCCATATATTGCCTGAAAGACACACCCTGAATTTGGGAGCAGCATAGGGAGCCCATATATTGCCTGCAAAACACACCCTGGAGTTGGCAGCAGCAGAAGGAGCCCATATATTGCCTGAAAGACACACCCTGAATTTGGGAGCAGCATAGGGAGCCCATATATTGACTGAAAACCACATTGGAGTTAGCAGCAGCATTAGGAGCCCATATATTGCCTGAAAGACACACTCTGGACTTGGCAGCAGCATAGGGAGCCCATATATTGCCTGAAAGAGACACTGGAGTTGGCAGCAGCATTAGGAGCCCATATATTGCCTGAAAACACACCCTGAAGTTGGCAGCAGCGTAGGGAGCCCATATATTGCCTGAAAGACACACCCTGGAATTGGCAGCAGCATGAAGAGCACATATACAAATTTTGGGAACATATATCTTATCCTAAGAATATTAATAAAAATTAAGATTAACGTAAAGCATTTCCTCAATAATTACTTGTGGTCTGATGCGGAGTAATGTCTGTAACTAGAGAGCAGCACCTTAAATCTGTTTTGCACTATCCATATTTCTTTAGTGTTGGTCTGGCACCATGATCAATCTACTCTGATGCATCAGGCATTGGTGGGTGGAAATCTTGGCTGATCTATGCCCGATTCATTTCCACGCAGGCCAGTCTTTCAAAAAAAACATTTCTCAAGCGTACTGGAGCACATTGAATTGCCCTCATCAGAGCATCACATACGCACATCTAAGAGTTTCATCACTTTGTTCCTGTTAAAGTCTTCAGGGCCTAGTTACTACTTAGTGAAAGGCCATAGATAGTTACACACCTGCTGCTGTTATCGACAAATCCTGTTTTAAGTGTAGTGTAGCGTTTTGTCCTCCCCTCATATACGCACTAAGTATGTCAGGCAGAGAAGTGCCAGGATGGGCACAGAGAAGTTGCAGAGGCCTAAATTCATCAAGCAGAGGTTGCAGCAGACTAGGTGTGAGTGGCAGCAGGAGTCTCAGTGAGAGGCCTGATCTCCCGGTATCAGCTAGCGGTCGTGTCTTGACCAGCAACCCATCTGCCGTCATCCATTGGTTAACACGATGATCCACTTCATCACAAGTGACATCTGACACCCCCAGTCAACTGTCGGTTATATCTCATGCTTTGGGTTCAGCTCCGCTATTCAGTGAGGACGATCTGATAATCTGAAAAATCAGCAGCTACTGCCCAGCCAAGAAGTGGAGGAGACACTCGCTGCTTCGTCCACTAGGCGGGCAAGTAGTGATGAGGAGAGTGGCGTGGGAGGTGATGTTGCAAGTGTTTTGGCTCCTTAAGCAGACACGAGGAACCTGAGGAAGACATCAGTGAGTTTTGAGGGCACTTTTAAAGGCTTGGAGTGATGGAGAGTGACGGATTTAGCGGTCAGCATGGTGGCAGAAGGGTAAAGTATGGAGGCAAATGTGCTCGGGGTAGACCACTTGCTGCGCGGTAGGTTACCTTCCCAGGAGGTAGTGAAAGAGGGTCCCTGTAGTCGTCGTCGTTGTCGGCGGCAGCAGCAGCAGTGAATTAGTGCGGACTGTTGGTAGGAAAATCAGCTACTCGGCGATGTGGCAGTTTTTCATCAAGCATCCACAGGAGGTTAACATGGCTATATGAAAGATGTGTAGACAGAAGGCGAAATGTGGCCAGGGTCCCAATGTTGGACCCACAGCCCTGCGTCAACATTTGCAGCGTCACCATAAAGCGGCCTGGGAGAGTTGGCTCCAAAGTGGTGGTCCAGCCTGCTGCATTACCCAGTGGCACGCCGCTCCCTGTTCAAGCCAGCCAAGGCTCCACCACCTCCTTTGTGTCATACCCATCCTCTGTCGCTCCTCCTCCTCTTAATCCGAGTCAGTCATTCCGCCAGCAATCCATTGGCCAAGCCATGTCCAAGAGACAACAGTATGTGCCCACTCATCCAACGTGCAGAAGCTAAATGTGCTGCTGTATAAGTTGCTGGTGCTGCAGTCCTTTTGAGGTGGTGGGCCTTTCAGAGAAGTGATGGCTTGTGCCGAGCCAAGATGGAGAGTCCCAAGCTGTCATTTCTTTGCGAAGAAGGCAGTACCAGCCCTGTACAATTTTGTTGAACAGAAGGTGGGCCAGTCCTTTAGCCTGTCAGTGTGTACCAAAGTGCACGGCAGCGCCAACGTCTGGAGCTGTAACTAGGGTCAGGGACAGTACATATCCTTTGTGGTTGTGCAGGCCCACTGGGTGATTGTGGTTCCTGCAGAACCACAACAGCAACTTGGACAGGTCCCTCCGCTGTGGCCTCCATGCTCCTAGGCCGTTGTGCCTGTGACTGTGCACTTGCACTTAGCAATGGTGTCACTGAAAAAAGTGCCTAATTGTCAATTACATATTAATTAACACGTATCCTATTTGAAGACATTTATAATAATAACATATAAAAACATATAAAATAATAACAATAACATAATAACAATAACATATAAAATGTATAATTTTTATTTTTTTGTTAATTTTGTATTTTTTTTTTATTTTATTTTTTTTTAATATTTTGTATTTGTTAAAAATATATCTTTATTGAATTTAACAATTACAATAGCATATAAAATGTATCACATTTTTTTTGGTTAATTTTGTATTTTTTTTTATATTTTGTTAATTTCTTTACAATTTTTTTTTTAATTTTTAAATTTTTTTTTGTATTTTGTTTTTTATAAATATTTAGTTTTCGGTATTTTTATTTATTTATTTTTTTCAGTGCCCTTCAAGCCTACCATGTGTGCAGGACACGGCGGTTTTACGCTGTTCTTCACATGGTTTGCCTTGAGCCACGGAGTCACACATGGGAGGAACTGCTAAATATCATAAATCAATAAATGAAAGCATGGCTTACTCCACGAAAACTGCAAAAATGGGAACTATGGTGACTGACAATCGGAAGAACATCTTGTCTGTGCTGCGACAAGGAAGCCTGAGCCATGCGCCCTGTATGCCACACGTGTTCAACCTAGTTGTCAAGCGTTTTCTGAAGTCTTCCCCCCATCTGCAAGACATCCTAACGATGGGAAGGAAACTTTGCATGCACTTCAGCCACTCCTACACCACCAAGCACACCCTTCTTGAGCTACAGCGTCAGAACGGTATCCCCCAACATAGTCTGATTTGCGCTGTTTCAACCCGTTGGAATTCCACCTTCCATATGTTGGATCGACTATACGAAGAGAGAAAAGCCATCACTGATTTCTTGATGATCCAAGCACATAGGGGGACTCCCCTGTGTAGCTTAGATGTAAACCAGTGGCAGCTCATACGTGACACCTGTCGTTTGCTCAGGCCTTTTAAGGAAGCCAATTATTAGTCAGTCGCCAGGACTACGGGATGAACAATGTGATTCCACTGCTTCATGTACTACAACACATGTTGGAAACCATGGCTGGTCAGGGCACTTGAGACATGGTGCCTACATTTCACAGCCACATGAAGCCTGTGGGAGCTGAAGTGGAGGAGGAGGAGGAGGGGCACAGAGAAGCACAGTTTAGGTTTGACAAAATGGCCATTTTATCTAGTCATCTGACAGGAGAGGAGGAGCAGGAGCAGCCAGAGGAGCTAGAGAGTTGTGAGGAAGGCGAGACAGAGGACCCAGACACACCGTGGCAGTATGCAGTGGAGATGGAGACAGGTAGTCCCTCCGAGTCACTTGCACAGATGGCACGATGCCTGCTCACGTGCTTGCGTAGTGACCCCAGAATTGTCTCCATTTGTCAGCGGGGTGACTTCTGGCTCTACACCTTATTGGACCCTCGCTACCGGCACAAAATGGGGGCATTTTTTAACACCCACTGAGAGGGAGGACAAACTGACCTACTACAGAGACATTCTACGTAGTCAGTTGGCCGATGCCTATCTGCGCCATGGTCCATATTCTCGCAGGTCTGACTCAGGGGGGACCTCTGCGCTCACCTTCCACTGCCATGGCTGCTGGGGGGAGGGGTTGCAGGAGCAGCAGCAACAGCTCCATCAGCAGAAGCCTGAGTCTTCAGTCTCTAATGAGTAGCTTTCTTCACCCACATAGTGAGGCTAATCATGAGCATCAGAAAGACCTGGAGCAGGCCCTGAACCAGCAGGTAGTGTCATACCTTGACATGACCATGCCAACGCACCTTGAGGACCCGCTGGACTTCTGGGCAGCCAAACTTGACTTGTGGACGCAACTGGCAGAGTTTGCCCTGGGAAAGCTTTCCTGCCCGGCGAGTAGTGTGCCATCTGAGCGGGTGTTTAGTGTGACGGGGCCATAGTCATGCCAAACAGAACTTGTCTGTCCACGAAAAATGTGGAGAGACTCGCCTTTGTGAAGATGAATCAGGCATGGATCAGCCAGGATTTCCACCCACCAATGGCTGATCTATGGTAGTAGCTGATGCATGGTAGCTCCTTATGCTGCTGCCAACTCCAGGGTGTATCTTTCAGGCAATATATGGGCTCCCTATGCTGCTGCTGCCAGCTCATATGTGTGTCTTTCAGGCAATATATGGGCTCCTAATGCTGCTGCTGCCAACTTCAATGTGTGCACTCTTAAAAGACACATGCTAGCATATTTGGGATGCCCCCCGGCTAAAGGCAATGGCTGCTGGCAATTTGACAACATGACTTTGTTTACAAAATGCAACCAGTTAATAGACAGGTAGTCTTGCAATATTTATGCTAGTGTTTGGGATGCCCCCTCTTCAAATACACAGGTTGGCTCCTTTGATAGGGGAAAAGTGACTTTGATTACAAAATGCAACCAGTTAATAGACAGGTACTTTTGAAATATTTATGCTAGTGTTTGTGATGCCCCCTCTTCAAATACACAGGTTGGCTGCATTGATAGTGGAAAGGTGACTTTGATTACAAAATGCAACCAGTTAATAGACAGGTACTCTTGAAATATTTATGCTAGTGTTTGGGATGCCCCCTCTTCAAATACACAGGTTGGCTCCTTTGATAGGGGAAAAGTGACTTTGATTACAAAATGCAACCAGTTAATAGACAGGTAGTTTTGAAATATTTATGCTAGTGTTTGGGATGCCCCCTCTTCAAATACACAGGTTGGCTCCTTTGATAGTGGAAAAGTGACTTTGATTACAAAATGCAACCAGTTAGTAGACAGGTACTCTTGAAATATTTATGCTAGTGTTTGGGATGCCCCTCCGTGGAAAAGTGACTTTGATTACAAAATGCAACCAGTTAGTAGACAGGTACTCTTGAAATATTATTGCTAGTGTTTGGGATGCCCCCTCTTCAAATACAGAGGTTGGCTCCTTTGATAGGTACTCTTGAAATATAAATGCTAGCACGCTTTTTAAAGAATGACACCAGGAAAAGGAAAAGCTAAATAGGCAGGTGTGTTATTAACATTAAATAGGCTTGAAAGCTAATGCAAACACTTTAAACTGTCCCTGTCTTTCTCTGTCACTGTCACAGCCTCTCTCCTTCTCTATCTGTCCCTCGGCTTCTATCTATCTATCTACCTATCTATCTCTCCCTCTCTCCCTCGCTGTATCTATCTACCTATCTGTCTGTCTGTCTGTCTATCTGTCCCTCGCTCTCTCCCTGCCTGATCTGCTCTGGCCGCAATACAGTGTCAGAATGATCTTCCGCAAAATGGCCGCCGTTTATATGGGGCTGTGACATCATCGGTAAGCCTGTCTGCTGATAGGTAGCATGTGACACCTACCCAGGATTCCTTGCCCCATGGGACATGTCCAGACATGTGGATCCACCATTTTAGATAGGCTGTATAATCGTAACGAATCAAATATTTCCTGAAATTCGTAACGAATTCGGGTTCGTCAGAAACAATTCGCTCATCTGTAATTGCAAGCACATTTCTAGAATAAAGCCTAAAAGGATCATGTTGTTGGTAAAACAATAACCTAACCGAGGAGCTTAGCGGTCTCTTGGAAGTAAGCGAAAACAAACTCGAAGTCCCTAAAGGCAAACTCTCTTCTGTCTTTTTCTGCTAGCTATTTTAGGCGTGCACTATGAAATATTGTTTGCGGTGTGTTGCAAACAGAACTGTCCTTTACTGACAGCACTGTGATTCCAGTCTCAGTATATATATTCCCCATTGCAGCCATCACTTGAAATTCATTTTCAACTCTCTATAAACTTCGCAGGAGGGGGAGACACAGGCCAGTCTTTTTGAATTTCCAGATGCTTTAAGCCACCTCCAACAGCAGATCACACTTTCCCAGCTGTCCCAGTAAAGGCCAACTCCCGATAGCTTCTAACTTGCACCATTTACCTCGTTTATAGAGTTGACAGTCACACAAGTAACTTAGTGTGGTCACCTGGGTCTTAAAGCAGAGCTATAGTGAAGTGGCGGTGACCAATCCGATTGGCCGAGTGGGCTTACACATTGAGCCTGAATGATCACACAATTGGCTGCTATACAAGTGAATGAGGAAGTTGTAATGTGACTATGGCTCCTTCTGGGTTCTTGGATGGTATGCTGGTCTGCATCCTTCCCCCCAGAGCAATTATTAATAATCTTGTTTTAACCAGAACTCCACTTATATATTTTCTGATGCCTTCCTTCTGCAAGCATTGCTTAGACCAGGGACTCCCAACAAGTCATGTGTGTACCACTAGTGGCAGACAAGAGCTTATCAGGTGATACTTAGCAAGGCAGCAGACTGATCTGCTGCAATCAATACGTTACTGAGCTCTAAAATAATTGTACACCTTACATTGTTTTTGTATTTGTTTTGTGATTTTTTTAACACAGGTTTAGGTATCTCACAAACCATATAGACCACCAAGGTGGTATGTGAGATAGTGGTACTTCATGAGAAAAGTTAGACTTAGACATTTGCTTAGGAGGAACATGGTCATTCATGTGAAGAACTTTTCTATAACTCTTAAGTAGCTTAGTCACAAGCTTGTCTAATGATTTCTATTCCCAACTCCAACTAGAGTAAGTGACTTCCATGGTTTAATGCAGCAGATTTTGACTATAAGGGCCTTATTGGGGTGTACTGCCTTGAGGCCAACGATCCATACCTAGGACTGTTTAAAAAATAAAAATAAATATTACTATGGGCCTTCACTAGCTATCTACCCATTACACACTGAAAAGGTGACAGAGGGTCTTACACTACCCACTGTCCAAAACTCAGAAGAACCGAATTCCTGGATGTCCAAGTTAATTGATTAGATAAAGATCCTTCAGAATTATTGTTTTCTTAATTTACTCTCTTTGCAGTCTCTTTAGTGAGATCCGAAAAACCACTGAAGGTGGCTCCAACCAAACTAGCCAACAAAGAGCAAAGACTGCAGTGGGAGCAGCCAGGAGCCAGACACTGTCTATTACTAATTTCAGTGGAGAATCTGAACAGGATCGAGAGAGTCCACCAGAATGGCTGGAGAGAGAGATGATCAGGAGACACCAGAGAAGATATTCATTGGGGCTGGTAGACAATGGCATGGAGACATTAAAAAATCACTCTGACCCAGCCAGGAGCCTCAGGAAAGAAAAGGTAACATGCCTATTCTCTGCAACCGAATCTCAACAGCCCATGTGTATATTTCCTTATGCAATCCTGCTCTTTAATAAGGCATCAAACCAGCTAGTTGTCTGAATTCTTGCAAAAAATCTAGCAGAAATCTAAAACTTCACATTACACCCTCAGGTATAGGTCTAACCAGGGTTGTGGAGTCCGTAAGTGAAAGCCAGACTTCTCAATTTTATTAAGGCCTGACTTCAACTTCTTCATCAATAGCCAATAATTAGTAATACATCTCCTGTAGTAAAATTGTAACATCAGGCTTTTTCTCTCCATTATATAAAAGCAATAGGGCAACTTATATAGAACATAAAGCTTATTTATTGGAATACAAATTCTGAACAAATAACTTAAAGCAGTGTGGCCCGCTTTGAAAACTGGCTGTGGATCACAATGAATAAGTTCAGAATTTCACATTTTTCATTTTAAATAACATAACAATTTCCTACATCTATAATCAGGATACCCACTGCAAGCCAACTTGCACCCGCAGCAGCCGCTGGGCCAGAATGACGGGGAACCCGGCATGTCACACAGCACGGTGGCAGTGGAGAAGGCTGGTCGCACTGGTGGTGCATGGTCAGCAGGTGGTGGAATCCAACTTGCACAGCTGACAATGCAGCCGGCTCCCCCATGCAGGGGAAGTCGGGTTCCGCCACGCACACTGGATCAAAGGGTGGTGCTGGAACGAGGATGGTGGTGAGTTTTTTTACTCAGCACCCGAGGTGCCAGTGAATTTCAGGAAAAATTTGGTCAGCACGTACCCCCAAAAATTTGGTTTCTTGCGAATCAAATTTTTCCTGAAATTCGGAAAATAACCACCCCACCCTATTACCACATTTATATGGTAATAGTGGTAATAGGGTGGGGTGGTGGAAGAACTTACTAGTGTAAAAAATCACTCTTCCACCATCGGGGGGAAGATTAGGAGCAATGTTAGAAAATATTATTTTACAGAAAGAGTAGTAGATGCTTGGAACAAACTTCCAGCAGAGGTAGTTGAAAAATCAACAGTCACTGAATTTAAACATGCCTGGGATAAGCACACATCTATCCTAAGATAAAGAGAACATACAGTATACACATAAGGGCAGACTAGATGGACCGTATGGTCTCCTTCTGCCGTCAACCTTCTATGTTTCTATGTTTCTATATGTAACAATCCCCACATGCTGATTGCCTCAACTCTCCAAACATATAGGTCCCATATTTATAGTCCAACCCCCATCAGTCCCAAATCATAACCATATTCCCAATGCTCAATCCATCTAATCACCTACCAATGCTAGATATACAATTAAATATAGAAAAAAATAGTTATCTTGATATAGTGCCAGAGCTTTTGTCACCATGTTCCTCCAAGCCTCCACTGCCAATACGCCCCTCCTTTACCATTCTCCATGCAACCTCTCATCCTTACTGAGCATCATTTCAATTACCTTTCCACGCCAGTTCTTTTTACCCCTTCCACTTTACCCCACAGCAGGTCATGTGCCACATCAGAAGGCTCCAAGGGCCACATGTGGACCACAGGTTGAGAATTTGTGAATTAGACCCTTTGATCGGACATGGCAGATTATGTCACAGGGGCACCATCCAGAAATCTTGCACATGACAATATTCAAATATCAAAAATGACTTAAACCAGACCAACACAACAAACTGTGCTCTTATTCATCCCTCCCCAGGGAAATTTAGATTGCTGCACATAAAAATGAATTTACCTTTTTCTAACTCATGCTGTAGTAAATTTTAGAAACAAAATGGCGGCTCATGCATTTGCAGGCCACCGGAAAACAGGAAGTGCTGCTGGGCTTCCTATTACTGTGCATGAATCCAAGCAGGAGCATGGCTGACATGCTGGGAGAGGAAGCTCCAAAATAGCCACTACCTTTATTTTCCAACTGTACCAGGCTGTTGGTCCGCTTTAATGCTTGTCCTGGAGGCAGTTACAAAGCAGTGGGAGGCATTATTCTGTAAAGGTCTGATCATCAAATGTCCAGAGAATCTATCAAGCTGTACAGTCCATCTCATGTCAACAAGTACTAATTAATATTTCAGTCATTGGTCCCACGATCATTTAAATGCTTTTCTTCCCTCAGATTGAACAACAAGTGACACTGGAACAGTTACACAGACTGAAGAAAGCTTTTGAAGTAAGTATCTTAAAATAATTACACAGAAGCAACATCATTTTAGCAGCAGTACAATTATTATCCTCTTTAAGCTGCCTAATGAGGACATTCAAAGTCTTCACTGACCCAAATAAATTCTGCATCTGATTGGTCCTGGAATATATATTCCATGGCCACATTTGCCTCTAAGGCAAATGCAGCCATGTAGGAAGAGGGGGGGGACTTGAGTAATGGGCAGTCTGGCTGGACTGGCCCTTTAACTGCAGCTTGCACGACTCCCTAACAGGATATCTGGGCTATGTATTGGATCGAAGTAGGGACGTTATCCACCCTATTAGCCTTGCTGCTGAGAAACTACTTTTGGGCCCCGTTCCAGAGCCAGAGTACGAACTCTTAAACATGTCTCCGCTTTTCTTTATTGCATGGCACGGCCTGCTTCGGTATTCATAACAGTTGGGTTATTCCGCCACAAGGTGGCGCAGGGGTACTGCAGAAAGCTGTGGCATGTCCCGGCCCCCTATAAAAATGGGATTAACCATAGAGTTCCCAGTGTTTCCTCTGCAGTGATACTGCGAAGTTAGAAGATGGATCTCTCTTGCGCAGGTGAGCGGGGCAACCAAGCCTGCGGCCCTGCTTGTCTATTTCCATCCGTTTCTGGACCCTCTCTGCCTCCCAGCCTTGGCTGACAGATCGGTGAGGGTAGAAGAGCACTAGGGTCAATTGCTCCTGGAGCGCAGCTCCAAGCCGCAGACCCTGTACTACAAAGGGTAGCCGGCCATAGGCTTTATGGTGAGCCTGATAGGGATGCGGAGTTCATGTTCTGGCTTCTGAGGGGGTGAGTGTTTTTGGGGACTATGTCTCCTTCTTTTCCTTCAGGGGTCCCCCCCTCCCCTTCCCTGGCCTGGATGCTCGCCGCTGGCTTCTCGTCTCTCTCTCCCCCTCCCTCTTGCCTTGTTCGGGGGGGGTGGGTGTCATCGGCGAGTGGTATTATATGTGGTGTTTTGGCGTTTATTGTGTGTTTTTGGTGTTTTTCAGCCGCTGCTCGCTTTGTACTGCGCTCCGCGGCGGTTGGCGCTATAACCTGAGGCATTTCTTGCTTTGTCATGGCGCCGGCCGGGTCACGTGATCGGTGTTTTCGCGCTCTTCGGGGGGCGGGGCCTTAGGATGACGCATATCGCGTCGTCTCCCCGCGGCCCACCCCTTGAGGTACCTCTACCGGCGCCATTTTGGACTAGCTGCGCGTCTGGATTTCTCCCTTCCTGGCTGCAGCGCTGCTTCCTCCGGTGTGTCGCTTCATCCTGCGGTCTGTGCCTTGGTGACCCTGCGATGTCTTTGGTCTGTGAGTCCCCCTTGGGGTTTTTTTTATTGCCCTTGGGGGTATGTGCTTTGGGATGCTCATGTGTCTTTTTCACTTATGTCTTTCAGGCGGGACACCATAGGGTTGTGGTTTCTCCCGGCTGTACTCCTTCCTCCCCCTCATCCCCCCCTTTCACCGACTTCTGGGGGCATCCCGTGGGAGGGCATCCCGGGGGCTTCTGTATTAGCCTTTACCCACCGCTGGCCAATTGTGCCTGTTTTAATCACCATATGGAGGCTTCTGGGGATAGCCTGCTTGGGGGCCCTTCGGGACAAGCTCTGCTGTGTTCCATGTGTGGGGTATCCCCTGTGAGTAACAGTGTCACGGTGTGCGTGCTGTGCGCTGAGAGTGTACTTGTGCTTCAAGCTGGTTTGCCTGCTGTGCTTCCCAGCTCTGCGCCTCCCTCGGCTTCACCTACTCCCCCGCTCCTGCAATTGGGCCCTAGTGAAGGGGATATTAGCAGGGAGTCACACTCTGATTTGGCTCTGCGGGTGGCCAGCATTGAGAGGCAGCTTGCCAAGGACTGTTCCCAGGAAGGCCTCTGGCAAGAAGCGGCACCTGATTTCCACTCCCTCGCGCTCTACAGAGGAGTATGAGGAATTTGATGTCACTGCTGGACATTATTCCCTAGAGGAAGGGGAACTGCTCCAGGACTCTGACTCCTCTGGGGACCAGCAGGAGGGTTGTGATAGTGACCCTGAATCTGGGGAGGATTCATGGTATCCTGAGGACACTGATAATTTGCTGTATCACATTTTTGAAATTTTACACATTGCTGCCCCTGTGGCAGCTAAAAGGAAACAGGGTGAGCTGTTTTGTCCTAGTAAACAGCGTCTGGAGTTCCCTGAGCAGGGACATTTCACCACTATGGTGCTTAAAGAATGAGAATGGGACTGTCCTAACAGGCTGCCTGCTGTGCCCAAGGGTTTGGATAATGAGGACCGGCGCATGGATCAGTTGGCCTGCCATGCCTTTACCTATGTAGGGGCTGGATTGCGCCCTGCCTGTGCGGCTGCCATTACAGCTATTGCCCTTAAGAAACTGCTCAAGCGTCTCCTTGATGGCGCTACGGATCGCAGCGGGGGGGGAGGAGTATAGGACTCTCTTGGTTTGCTCTGATTTTGTGGCCTTTATCCTTACTGCTATGGATGATGCTGTGCGGCTGAGCGGTAGGGCCTCTGCGCTCTTGGTGGCTATGCGCCGCTCTGTTTGGTTACGTCAGTGAGCAGCTGACGCCGCTGCTAAGAAAGCTCTCACTGGACTCCCCTTCGTGGTGCTGGTGCTATTTGGGGAGCGTCTTGATGTTCTAGCCAAGGATGGCAGGCTACCTCAGCGTAGGAGGCAGTCTTGGCCCTTGCGGGGGTCCTCCGTCCCCCTCCCTTCCTTCCTTTGGTGCTCCCAGAGGAGGCCATGGCTCCCTCCTCTCTAGTGGCCGCAGAGATTCTTGGGGCCATGGCAGATCCCGTGGTCGTCCCAGTCTCTCCTGGAGTTCCAAGCCCAAACCCTCTCCCAAGCCCCCTCAGGCATGAAGGGGCGCCCTTACCCATCTGGGTGGGGGAACGTCTGGAGGCTTCACGTCTCAGACCGGTGGATTCAGGAAGTAGTGTCCTCCGGTTACAAGATAGAGTTTGTAGCTTGGCCACCCCCAAGATTCATCAGATCCCGGATGTCTTTAAACCCCCTGTCTGCTCAAGGGTTGCTTCTGGCAGTTCAATGCCTGTTAGAGTCAGGAGTCATTTGTCAGGTGCCCCCTCAAGAACAGGGTCAGGGGTACTATTCCAATCTTTTCACAGTCCCCAAAAAGGATGGCTTTCTGAGGCCCATTCTGGACCTGAAGGGCCTCAACAAATTTGTCAGATTCAAGCATTTTCGTATGGAAACGCTACGCTCTGCTGTCAGTACCCTTCGCCCGGGCGACTTCATGACCAATGTGGACATCAAGAATGCATATCTTCACGTGCCTGTCTTCCCAGGTCATCAGAGATTTCTAAGGTTCGAGCTGAAGGATCAGCATTACCAGTTTGTGGCTCTACCCTTCTGTATCACCTCGGCGCCTCGGGTGTTCACCAAGGTACTGGCGGAGGTGATGGCTCTGCTAAGGAACCAGGGCATACACATCATTCCTTACCTGGACGACATGACCTGATTGTGGCCAAGCCCTTTCCTCAGACCGAGCAGGACACTCAGATGGTGACATCCACTCTAGAGTCCTTCGGCTGGGTCATCAACTATCCCAAGTCTTCTCTGTCCCTGTCCTTGGTGAGGTCCTTTCTGGGTATGACTCTGGATACCTCTCAAGTCAAGGTGTTCCTTCCTCAGAAGAAGGTGGGGGGTCTTCAGATGCAGGCTCGGGCTCTGCTATCGTGTCCTCATCCCTCCATCCGTCAGGGGATGCAGTTGGTGGGCCTGATGGTGTCCTGCTTCGAGGCAGTCCCCTTTGCTCAGTTTCACATAAGACCTCTTCAGTTGCACCTCTTGTCAGTTTGGGATCGGGACCCTGTGTCCCTGGAACAGTCCCTCTCGTGGTGGCTGGACTCAAGGAACCTTCTGTGGGGCAGGACCTTCCTGCCCCTGTGCTGGGAGACGGTCACCACAGATGCCAGTCTGACCGGTTGGGGAGGCTTCTGGAAGTCCCTGAAGTTCCAGGGTCGGTGGGGCCCACAAGAGGCCCATGTTTCCATCAACGTCCTGGAACTGAGGGCGATCAAGTTGGTTCTTTCTTGCCTAACCAATCACCTGCAGGGTCAGGCTGTTCAGATCCGCTCAGACAACCAGACGGCGGTTGCCTACATCAATCATCAGGGAGGGACTCATAGCAAGCGAGCCTTCAAGGAAGTGTCCCTGATTCTGTCTTGGGCGGAACGGCATGTTCTCTGCATCTCAGCGGTCTACATTCCGGGAGTGGAGAACCAGGTGGCGGACTCCCTGAGCAGCGGGTCGCCTCGTCACAATCACAAACTTCCCAGGTTTGTCTCTCTATCTCAGGATCCTCTGGCCTTCGCCACGGATGCCCTGGCAATACCTTGGACAGAGTTTTGGCTTCTCTATGTGTTCCCTCCATTTCCTCTCCTGAGCAGGGTCATGCGAAAGATAGCCCAGGAGCGGGTACCAGCCATCCTGGTGGCCCCTTGTTGGCCAAGAAGAGTTTGGTTCGCAGGCGTCGTACAGTTGGCAGTAGACCGGTACATCTTGCCCAAGGATCCAGATCTTCTCACTCAGGGGCAGCTACGCCATCCCAATTTACAAACGCTGGCTTTAACGGCTTGGCTGCTGAAACCTCCATCTTGATGGAAAAGGGGTTGCCTGCTTCAGTCGTGGATACCAAGATTAGGGCTAGGAAGAAGTCTTCGTCCTTTATCTATTACAGGGTCTGGCATGCTTACATTGCCTGGTGTAAGTCTAAGTCTCTTCCCTGTCGGGTTTTTTCTATTCCCAGGATTCTGGAATTCTTACAACATGGTCTGGATCTAGGCCTTCAATTTAGTATCCTAAAAGGCCATGTTTCTGCTCTGGCAATTTTTTTCCAAAGATCCTTTGCCAATCACCGGTTGGTTAAAACCTTTTTCCAGGGTGTTTCTCATGTGCGTCCACCCCGTAAGCTTTTGCTTGTAAGCTTTTTACCAGTCTGGGATTTGAATCTGGTGTTGTCTGCTCTGCAAGGACCTCCCTTTGAGCCTATCCGTGAGGCTGCCTTGCCCATTCTGACTCTTAAGGTAGCCTTTCTGGTGGCTATCACTTCTGTAAGGCGAGTTTCTGAGCTGGCGGTGCTTTCCAACAAACCTCCTTATTTCGAGCGGCATCAGGATAAGGTGGTGTTCTGGCTTAAGCCGGATTTCTTGCCTAAGGTGGTTTCTGCCTTTCATCTCAATCAGGACATTGTTTTGCCTTCATTGTGTCCTAATCCTGCTAATTCCAGGGAGCGGACACTGCATTCTCTGGATGTGGTCAGGGCTCTGAAGTTGTATTTGGTCGCTACAGAGACTTTCAGGAAGTCTGATGCTCTTTTTGTTCTCACTTCTGGACCTAGGAAGGGTTTGCCTCCGGCTAAGTCCACTATCAGCAAGTGGATCCGTCAGGCCGTGATTCAAGCCTATTCTGCTGAGGGAAAGGAAACTCCCTTTAGGGTGACTGCTCATTCCACTCGTGCTATTGGTGCCTTTTGGGCTTTTCAGCACCAAGCTTCTGTTGAAGAAGTTTGCAAGGCCGCTACTTGGTCTTCTGTTCATACCTTTTCCAAGTTTTACAAGGTTGATATTAAGGCCTCGGCCAAGGCTGCTTTTGGCCGCAAGGTGCTTCAGGCGGTAGTGACTTGAACTACTGGCCGTTACTCTCTGGGGATCCCACCCTACTTTTGGGCACTACTTTTGGACGTCCCAACTGTTATGAATACCGAAGCGGGCCGTGCCATGCAATTCTGTGAGTACTCACCTGTAGAATTGTTTTTGTTCTTGCATGGCACGGCCTGCTTCACCCCACCCTTGTTATCGTTATTCTTGGTTGCCTCTTTATGGTGATTGTTCCAAGTTAATTGGGGTTTTTTACCCTTTTTTACATTTTTTACCTTTATTCTCTCCCGGCTTCTTGTCTCACTGCTTGTCTACGCTGGGAACTCTATGGGTTAATCCCGTTTTTATAGGAGGCCAGGAGATGTCACAGCTTTCTGCAGTACCACTGTGCCACCTTGTGGCGGAATAACCCAACTGTTATGAATACCGAAGCGGGCCGTGCCATGCAAGAACAAAAACAATTCTTCAGATGAGTACTCACAGAATTGCTTTTTTGGATACTATTCAAGGAAAAAAATCATGAGAAAAGATTTTCTGAACATGAGTAAAAAAATACGCTGCTGAATCAATCTACCCTTATGTGTGCAGTAAAGCTAACACTGCCCTGAACACACTATATACACTATTAAAGTGGACCAAAACCCACCCTTGATATCTAAGAGACTCCCCCGGGGCATCCAGATTCAGGATCATATACAATCATATAGCAAATTGGCAGGCAGAGGGTAATGATGCAGACAGACTGGACTGTATAGTGCCATTGTTGAGAATGTGTGTGGACCTCAAGCTGAAGGCTTTGGTCATTAAAGAGGAAGTTCAAGCTTTTCTGTAACCCCCCGACCACCCCCTTGCTGCGCTAAGCCTGATTTGAGCATTAATATATTAAAGCAACTCACTGAAATCCTCCCCTGATGCCTGTGGTCCTCTACATGGCAGCCATACACTTGAGTGACAGTTGGAGATGAGTGACAGACCAGTACAGTGGTCTGCTGCATGGGATTGGGTGTCTGACCTATCACTCAATGTCCCAGCTTCAGCTTTTGTGCAGATTGTCTGCCCCCAGTTAGTTGTTTTTTTTTTATGTTACTGCCCACCCTTAGGGAAAAGAAGAGGTAGGTAGAATGTTACAAAATGCTTTAAGTATCCTCCCTCTTTCTGATAAATGCTATTAATTTGTTCAAGGAATTAGAAAAGCATGGCCACAAATCCCTGGACCTAGAGAAGTTCAAATGGGCGATGAAGAAAAGCACTGGCCTGCGGGGAACTGTAAGTAGGATTTTAGTAGCTTACTTTCACTGGTGTAAGTAGAAGCAAGACTGCATTAATTACAATCATCCAATAAATCTTACACAAATAGTATGGAAATAAACCTCCTAATGTATAGGTAATATTTTGACTTTTAATTTTTTCAAATGAGCCCCCCCCCCAGTTTATTTGCATAAATGTTTTTGAAAAATTTAGATTAGGTCTACATGTATTGTTGCCTGTAACTGCCACACTGAGTCTTCTTGGTGACAAATTCACCTTAAAATAAAACTAATGAGGTTCACTGCTTGGGCACATATGTTGCATGCATGCCTGGTAACCCCTATTGGTTTTCCCAGTAGGATCTTATGAGCCCCAGGCAAATGTTGTCCCCCTTCTTGTACCTTGGAAGAAGGGGGCCCGGTGCAAGCTGTCTCCACCGCCTCGATAGAATGTACACCATCTGGTACCAGCAGAGCGGCTTGAAGTCGCCTCCTTCCTTCTTGTCCTCCTCATCATACTTACCTACCCAGCCATGCCACCTCATTCCTGACCGGATTTCAAGCCAACACATGTCTATTCCCATGTGTTTTTACTGTGAAAATGTATGCCAATCAGATCAGGTTAAATGACTATTAGAGCCAACTGTTTATGCTATGTCCTATGGTAACTTTGAAGCAAGACTTTCTTCAGGAAATACTGGAATCTAATCTGTGGAGAAAGAGAGTTGCCCTGGAGGCGTCTAACAGACTCTCACAAGATGTTAGGTAGTAAGTCGTCTGCATAAGCAGATCCCCAATGAGCACCCCAGAATTAATATGCAGAGCATGTGTGAATATCCACCCCCCCACACACACACGCCATCACCCCACAATTAGCTGCCTTCCATTAGCAAAGAGAACATAGCAAAGCCTGCACCAGTAGAAAAAATAAGAAATCTGTAACAAATGGCAAAGCCGACTTCCAGAAAACTGCTATAGCTGTAACTTTTGAAGAACAAACTATTTTAAATACGATTCTATTTACAAAGTGTATTGGAGTTCTTCAGTGATACCAGATTTCACATGGCCATTCACAGCCATTATACCACTATTTGAAGTACATCTAGCTAGCTTTTGCTTCTTGTTCTGCTGTATCACATGTGTACTGGTTGGACTGGTCAGTAATATTCACAATTTGGGCTTTTTTCTTAGAAAATGGACCAAACCCACAAGTGATGCAAAACCAAATTAGCCAATTTCAAGCCGATAGTCCCCTCCTGGAAGTGCAAAAAGGATTAACTTTTTGACGTACTGTTATATTGTAAACACAGCTATTGGCAATGAAATCTTGGGCTTCTACATCACCCCATGTTGGCACCGAGCAGGTTCTGGGATGTTGCCCATTTTTCTCCTCCTCTATTTCTTTCTTTCCTCAAATCCACGTGCGCTGCGTCTTAATGCAACCCAGCAATTGCTGTTCCTGCCACTTAAAGTGGACCAACACCCAGGATTTTGACTATCCTGGGTTTTGGTCCACTTCGGTGGGGCACCCCGAAGTGGACCAGAAAGCCCCAAAAACTCACCTGTTCCCGCTCCCACGTGGCCGCTGCAGCCAATCCCCTGGACAAGCAAGCGCGCCCGCCGCCGCCTCCTGCGCGTCAGTCTTACAGGGAGCGCGCCCGCCATTCACTAACGGCCGGCGCGGGTGCGCGCCCTGCTAGAGGGATGCGCGAGCGGCGGCTCGCGCATGCGCCGCTGGATCGAGGAGCAGGTAGGGATTTCGGGGCTTTCTGGGGGGGTTTCATACAGCGGGGCACCCCCGATCTTATAGATTCCCGGGCCGATCAGCACCGGGTGTAGGTCTACTTTAAAGAGGAACTTCGGACATGAAATAAAAAGGGGCCGATTCCCCCCCCCACTTACCATCTGGCTGTTCCAGGGTCCAATCCTTGCCCCCCACCACCAGCTTAGCCGTCTGTAAATGACAGTACGGCTTTAGCCGGCCTCTTCTGTGCTGGCTAAATCTCACAAGATTTCAGACGGCTCCATTGCATTCCAGCCATTGGCACTGCGCAGGATTGGGAGCCGTGCGCAGTGCCTAATGGGATGCAAGATGATGCAGATCCTGTCGGAAGGTCGCCGGAATCCGAGGGACCCAGAAGATGGATCCCCCGGTGAGGGGAGTAGAAGCTACCCAAAGGTAAAACCAGAGGGGGGCAGTGGATTGGTGAGGTCCTCTTTAAACCACTCACAATCTGCTGAGATGATAGGATTGGAGAGAAGAGAGGATGGTGCCATCTATACATGATTTTAATACTAAGGGGGTAATTTACAAAATGATTCAGCGGCATCCGCCACACATCCATTGGGTTTACACATTTACCAAGTGAAATTTTGTCTGTTGCGCCAGCGATGTCCATGTTTTTTGTATTTACTTCTACTTCAGTTTGGCTCGGTGAATGCTGGCAATTACTTTTGCATTCGCCTTTTGGTGGCGAACCTCATAGGAATCAATATTATTTAGGAAGAGAATGTCCCTTTAGGTTCTATTTAACATCTTTAACTTATTTCTCTAGAGTGAACGTTAGAAAGTTACCCAGTATGAGAAAAAAACGAATAATGTTTTTAATATGATTTTTTTTATTTTCAAATAAACTTTTATTCTTAAGCTTTTCAAACAACCCAGATACCCCACATATATTCTGAGAACCCTCCAATGCCGACATATGCTAAAAAATGTGTTTTCAGCAAGATTTCCTGTTTTTTGCAAATAAAGCAGTTCCCCCGGCATATCGACGGCATTCTTCAAACCACTTTTCAATGTAAATACCAGCAAAATGCATTACAAAAGTCTGTGTTTACTGGTGTTTGCTGCTGTAAGTTGGTCTGTCACACATGCGTCGCGCTTCTTGTATCTTATCTTATGTCAAGTAGCGAACGGTAGGGAATATAGTAAAACGCCTTCTGAATACAAAACTGATCTAAAAGGTGACAGCTATCTATGTTCATTTTTGTGCTTTTCATTAACTTTGAATGTTCGTGAATTGTAACACAGTTTTATGCGACTGACAACCCAGATGTATCCACTGAGACTTAAGACATTTATAAAATGTAAAGTGGTACTTGATGAAAACAGGTTGGAACCCCTGCTCTAATGCATTATAAGATTAGCTGGCCTCCCTTGACTGCTATTGGTAATGTTGACTGTTGAGGGTAAAAAAAAATATTACCTTCATCTTCCCTTTCAGATTGATGAGCAAATAGAAAAACTGTTCATGAAAATAGACTTCAATGCTACAGGGAGAATTCAGTGGGTAAGTTTGGTGCATACTTGATCAGTTGGCTTTGATGAAATTAGCTGAAGGATTAATATTTTAATCAAAATGTCATCAATTCACAATGTATTAGACTACTTGCTTTATTCAGTTTTGATTCACACAACACACACTTGATCACATCACAACAAGATTTACCCAACTTGAACATTTAACATTATTTTTACCAACTTGATATCATTAATAGGAGCACTACTGTATGGCAACCACATAGACATGTTGGTGTTTCTATGTACTTGTCATTGAACCAAGACTGTTCCTCTAATTCCCCAGCAGAGGGCGCCAAGGTTTCCTTTTCGCTCGCATTTGCGCACTAGACATAGTAGGGCCAGTAAGCGTGTGCACATGTGCTGTCGGCCGTAGCAGCACTGTTGTTGTGGTGTGATTATGCACGCACATGCGCATTGCAAAGCGTGAAACTGCGCTCGATCATGCGCATGTGCAGGGGCCTTTAAATACTGGTGAGCCCTGACCATGCCAGTTGGTCTTCTCTCCTGTTTGTTCCTGTGTTCCAGTCCTCTATTCCTGTGTACCGGCCCGACTTGTTTTTGACTACACTCCTGCTCTACTGACAACCTCTGCTTGTTATGACTTTGATCCAGTTCTGCCTGCCCATGACTTCGGCTTATTTATGACTTTGATCCAGTTCTGCCTGCCCATGACCTCGGCTTATTTATGACTTCGATCCAGTTCTGCCTGCCCACGACCTCGGCTTGTTACGACTTTGATCTGGTTCTGCTTGCCCACGACCTCTGCTTATTTATGACTTCGATCCAGTTCTACACGCCATGACTTCAGCTTGTTCCATGTCTCCAGTCCAGCTCTGGCCTGTCCTTTACCTAGAACTTTGCAATACCCACTCCTAGGTTGCCTGACCTGGGGCCTTCCTGCAGCCCAGCCTATCCTCACCTTTAGAGGCTCTAGTGAGAACCAGGTTGGTCCTTAGATTCCAGGCTTCCCGGTCAAGAGGTGAGCCTGTTCTTAGTCTCCCCAATCATGGTTCATACCCTGTAGTCTGACAGTATTTAACTAGACTACACTATGCTTTAAATTGTTAACATTTTAAGATGTCTTACAAAAATGTAAAGCCTTTGAAGTTTAATAGGACACATTCCTTGTGCTGCACCCTATAAGCCAGAGCCACCATCAGGAATGTTTGGGTCCCATACTACCACAATGTTTGGGCCCTCCCACAACCTATACTGTAATGTCTGGGTCCATGGTTTCCTATATCAGTGTATGTCAGTACTGGGGGTACAGGGTGAGCCTGGTTGCCTTGGGCTCTATTTCAAAGTATATAGGAAACTGAAGCTCAAACTAGGGGCCCAGACATCACATTAGAGGTTAAAGGGGGCAGAGTCTATACAGCTCATATTTTGTCTGGGTTCCCATAACCTATAATGTGATAGGTGGATCTGGTCTTGGGGCAGGGCTGCCATCAGGGCCCGTCTGACCTTTACCTCCCTCCTCACGTCCCATCCTCTTGGGCCCTACCCTGGAGACCTGGCTTTCTTGGCTTGTAGGCAGCCCTGCTGTAAGAGGACACATAAAGCTAGGTACAGACATTGAGTAAAAGTCACATGAATCTATGAATCACTGACATGCAGTAAAGTAAAACTGACATAGGCTAGAGCCCCTTTTCGACCTATGTCAGCGTTACTGTAGTGCAATAAACTGTACTTTACTGTACTGTACAGTAGTTAAAAGAGAATGAGTTGCTGCTATGGGGGTTGGTGGTGGAGTCACAGGTAGGAATGGTGGTGAGGCACTAGAGGGTGAATTCGAATGCAGACTGACAAATTCAAAATAATTGTCCAGGCTAAAAAAAAAGAATGAAAAGCAAAGCGAATGGTCTGCCCTCCTCTTCTCATAAAACTTCACAAAACCATCAGTATAGTCGACTATACTTCATATATGACTTTCCAGGGCTTTGATCACTACTGATTTTATTGGCTTTTGATATACTATGGAGATGATTTTAAACGCATAATTAAAAGTGAAGTTTTATGAGAAAATGAGTGCGGACCATTCGCTTTGCTTTTCATGCTGTTTAGTGGGTTTGATACTACCCACGGCCGTGCACACTCGGGATTAGGTGGTGAGCGGACATTCCCTATATTGTCCCTAAAAAATAAAGAAAAATGCTATATTCACCTTTTCTCTACTGCTAAGGATGTCCTAGTCCAGCACTCTGAATCCTACCTGATTGGCAGGACTTGGATTTGGCAATCAGGTAAGATTCAGCATGCTGGACTGGGAGCGTTCATCAGCAGGAGACAAAATGTGAGTATAACATTTTATTTATTTCGAGTCTAGACAATAACTTTAATGTATCTGCAGTAAAAGTGACATTAGTTATCTATTTGCCATGCAATTCTGTTTAAGATATATCAATAAAAAAGTAAAAGTAAATTCACTACTGGTCAATGGCCTATGAAACCCATTACATTCTAAAAATCCTAACCTAAAGTTTTCATACTGTGTTTTAGGAGCAGTTCTGTACATACCTTCAGCTGGATTATTCCGAACTTGAGGAATTTTATCTAAGATGCCGAAAGATCAGTTTCAATTTGCCAGCAACCACACAGGAACCACTCTATGGAGATCCCATCCTGCGCATCTTCCAAATGCAGGACAACACCTTAATTGTGGTCAGGGAGGACGGCCATATCTATTTCTGGTCTGCACAGCTAAAGCTGAAGCGTGACAAACCCATCTTTGTAAGTTCTGCATGATTTTGTCATTTTGTTTTCATTTGCAAGGTAGACAATTATAAAATGGTCCTTTTTCTTTTAGAACATATTTTTTATTAAGCTTTTGCATAATACAAATATTATAGTGTATGTTGACGAAGGATTGAAGCCAAGCAGATATATAAATGAGCATGTACAGTTATACTGTAAGTAGGTAACCTCCAATCAATTAAAAAAATGCAAAAAGCCCTACCCTGCTTTGCAGTTACCCCCAGACCTCTGGTCTCCCTCTGTCATCCTTGTCTAGGGAGTTTACATTTAAAAAATGATTGGAGTTTTCCTAAAGAAAATGTTGTTTTTCCTAGCTGTAGCCAAGACAATAAGAAGCCTTCTGGTGCCTTTTGCTACTTTTAAATCTTCTATCATGTATTACCCAAAGGCCGCTCCCAGGGGAGTATCTAGGCTTTCTGGCACCCAGGGCAAAGATTCAAAATTGTGGCGCCCCCTGACCTGCTGCACCCGGGGCACGTGCCCCCCCCTGCTCCCCCTGTCTATGCTCCTGGTTACTCCTTCAGGAGTTAAATACTTGGTTGGTTTGTACTCTAAAACAGTCAGAAGCTGTAAAGTGAGCCAAGTGCAAGTGGAGAGGATAAAATATATTCCTGCAACTGTTCATTCGGGCAAAAGAACATTGAGCACTCCATGTTCTCAAAATTAGTAATCAGTTATTTCTTGCACCTAGTAATGGCAATCATAATGTATCTTATTAAATGGACTGTAAACCTAAATAAAAAAACAAACAGCCACTTACTTTCTCTCCCCCACATCAACTCCCGACCGGGTCACCACTCAGAATCCTCCTGGTTTCAGTAAAAGAGGAGGAAAGCGCAATCATGCGCCCCAGAATCCTATGGACCACAACCAATGCTCCCTGTTAGTCATGGCCCCTCCGCTTCCCTGCCAGTCACAGTACCATCCATTCATGATAGGAGGGTACAAAGTCACAGTGACTAATGTAAGGAGAAGGGGACAGCACGCAAGCATACCGGGAGTCTCGTTTTCGGAAACCAGGAGATTTCTGAGCGCCGGACCTGATGGCCTGTTTTTTTAAGTTTATTAGATTACACTGTCGGATTACAAAAAATAGTGAAACAAGGCAGATCATTTATTGTTGAATATAAGACAGTAAAATATTTGTGTGTTTTTCTGTTTTGCCATGAGGACATTCATTTTCCTCTTTCACCACCTGCTTCAGGCAAAGCAGGTTAGTAATAGTTGATGTTGGCCCTAAAGTATACGTTGTGCTTTCTGTGCTACACACAGAAACACCTGAATAAAATCCACATACAATGCAACTTTTTAAAAGTTGTACCAAAGTTGTACTTTTTAAAAGTGTTCAATAATTTTTTTTCAAAATGTTCGGACAAATACGCTCTGTCTCCACCACCATAGCCAAGTATTGTATTTGCTGTTAACTAGCCGCAGACCTACTGAGACTCCAAATATGCCATCTGCGCCCCTTGCCACATAATTTAGTATTATTGTGTGAAATATATAGTAATTACTTTAGATTTGATTTTAGGTTTATTATATCTCTATTTGGTCTACATCTTGTCTTGTGTAACCTTTCCATAAACTCTCTTCGAGTGTAAGTACTGTCGTTACATTTTAGTGCTGGGATAATTGCCAAATACTCTCTTTTTCTTTACTGAAACTCATTACTTTGTATTACATTGTACTTCAAAGGCCAATTATTTTCTACAACACTTTTTTTCATGAATAATCTAAGACAGGGGTGCTCAACCTTTGGAAGAGTACGGGTCACTTAAGTGATTTAGAAATGGGTCAGAGGCCACAATGAATAGGTTCAGAATATTTTCATTTTGAATAGCATAATGAAGATTTTCTACAAGAGTGTTTTTTTATATGGTCATATTATGCTTGTGCACACATAGGAAATTCTCCTCCACATCTAACCCATCCATGCAGTGAGACAAACACAAGCAGTGAGTGTACACATCCCCGGAGCTGTGGGCTTCCTAAACCACGGCACACATAGAGCAGTTGGGGGTTAGGTGCTCAAGAGAACTTCAGTCATGTCCCAGACAGTAATCAAACCTCCAACCCTTCAGTTCCTTAACCAATAGGCCATGACTGCCCCCTAAACATTTTTTTACACTCATATGTCCTTCCACCACCCCATTACCACATTTGGATTTTGTTTTTTGATTTTTGGTACATAGATGGCCATTGTATGCTTGTGCACACATAGGAGTCCTTCCTTAGTTCCTTTAAAGAGGAACAATGCTTTATTTAAGAAGGCCATGTAGTGTTAGATGAACATCAGGTGACTGTCGGGTCCCAGTGCAAAAGGTGTACTTATCAAGTCAAAAATCCAGAACACCAGAATATTAGTGGGCACAACCAGAATTTAAACTAGGTTCGTGCTCCTGGGTCCGTGCCACATTAACCACACACAATTCCAGTTAGGCACTAAAAGACCTCCACAAATGGGCACAGCTCCAAATTATAATCCAAAAATAACGCTTTATTTGAATGGTTACACAACATTAAAAAAAACACATAAGACAATTTTAAAATCATACCACCAGTACAATACCCTTATGCTTATCAAGTCAAAAAATTCAGAGTGCCTTTTATAGTGCCAGGTAGTGCCCTATCTATTATCAGTGCAGGTGATGGGATGAGTGCCGGCACTAGTTCCCTACAGTGCCAGATAGGACCAGGCGCTCACTCTGCACTGTGTGGCCTTATCCCATAGATTTCAATGGGCTGGGATGGTTATAATTATTTAGGCATTTTTTTGGGCTGGTGCATGTGCCACAGGATCCTTGGGCTGGTTGGGATAATTTTTGATTAATTTTTAGAACTTTTGTGTTGCACTTCAAACTTGTGATTTAGCCAATGAAAAAGCTATGTCATGTTTTTCTAGTGTCCCTAATGCTATTCCCATTTTTATTTGAAAGAAAAACAAATCCTAAAAAAATAAAAATCGGGATTCCAACAGGCGATGAAGCCGACGTTGCAGGCGCTGCTGAGCATCTTAGACGAGGCGCTCAAGTTCAGCCTGCACCTATAATAAATTAGCCTTCCCATGTCCTTGTATGACTTAAACCGTTTTTACCTTAACGGGTGTTGGTCTGGCTGTGTGGTCATTGTAAGAAGTGAGGGGGGGGCATCCAGAATGCTGGAGCCCCCCTGGCAGCAAAGCGCATAAATAGCTTGTTTTACTCACCTCCATAACTTGGCGAGAACGGAGTCCCGTGATTGGCCGCCGAGCGGTCACATGGGCAGGTCCTGCCAGTGGCCGGCACAGAGGACGTGACTGTGCCCACGTGACCACCCGGCGGCCAATCGCGGCACTCCATTCTCGCCGCTGGCTCGTTACAAAGGTGAGTAAAACAAGCTATTTATGTGCTTTGCTGCGAGGGGGGCTCCAGCATTCTGGATGCCTCCCCTCACTTCTTACAATGACCACACAGCCAGGTGGTGGTCTGGTTTAAATGTCCTACATGGCTCCTTTGTTGACTGGGAAAGTGAGCTGGTAATAGCTACGGGAGCAACAATGGCTGCAGCTGGTGTCCTCAGCTCGCGCCACAAGCGGTGCATGCTGCAGATCTCTAGGCCACAACTGCTCCTATGTATAAATCTACTTTGTACAGTGCAACGAAATATGATGGAGCTTTCTAATTAAAAATCCCCAATAATCTACCGATACACATGCCAATTGGCTTGCCTCTATGAATATATGGGTCCTGTTATTTAGCCCTGCCAGATGAGTCCCACATCTTAACCATGTTTCCAATGCTCAATCTATCCAAAGCTAAGCAAACCATTATTATAGATAAACTATTACTGAGTTATTGTACCAAAGATTTCACCCAGGGGGGTGCCCCTATTAAACTACCTTTACACGTCAGTTCTATTTACCCCTCCCACTTGCCCCACATCAGTTCAAGAGCCACATCAAATGGTTGTAAACCCACAGGTTAAGCATGTTTGATCTAAGACTTCCTTTGGAAAATATTCTTAAATTAAATAGGTGTACATGATACTTATTAACCATATACTGTAAATAGTGTATATTATTTCCCGTGGTTTTAAGCCATATAATGCATAGCTTCTTATATTTTAGGAAAAAGGTGTGAAAAAGATGCCGAAGTGGGTGACGGACTTCACAATCATGGTGCAATATAATAAATTAGTTTTGGCTACAGGGTATGTATTACATATGTTATTCATCTGAAAATAGCATTAGGAAGAGGAAGCTGAAGCCACAATTACGTGGAATTCCTCAGTTTATTCCACATCTGTGCACTGGTCAACTCCATTTTATTTAGGCCAGGTTGCAGCAGGTTGTGAACGGGGGGGGGGGGTGGCTTAGGGGTGCCATCAGCTTCCTGTTGGTGCATGTTGCTTGGTTATCCATGCTAAATGCATGTGGAAGCTACCCTCAGAGGAAGCAGCACAGCCAACAGCATTTAGCTATCTGCTGAGTGAACGTCTAGACCTTTGCCATAAGAGCTGTATGCTTTGGTAGGTTGTTTAGGTCTGTCGCATATGGGTTTTCATCGCATAGTAGCTCGAAATTTTCTAAATGAGGTATCAAGGTTACCATTCATTTGCAACCAATGCTTAATTCATAGATATTGGAACCATTTCACTTTTTTTCATTTTTTTTGTCTTTTAGGTCATGGTTGTTGAGGGTTTTAGCTGGGCAGGCAGGGAGATCTGTGCTTGATAGATGGGAAGTACTGAGCCAGGCAGGCAGAGGCTTCATAGATAGGAAGTACTGAGCCGGGTAGGCAGAGACTTCATAGATAGGAAGTACTGAGCCGGGCAGGCAGGGGCTTCATAGATGGGAAGTACTGAGCCGGGCAGGCAGAGGCTTCATAGATAGGAAGTACTGAGCCAGGCAGGCAGAGGCTTCATAGATGGGAAGTACTGAGCTGGGCAGGCAGAGGCTTCATAGATGGATAGTACTGAGCCGGGCAGGCAGAGGCTTCATAGATAGGAAGTACTAAGCTGGGCAGGCAGAGGCTTCATAGATGGATAGTACTGAGCCGGGCAGGCAGAGGCTTCATAGATAGGAAGTACTGAGCCGGGCAGGCAGAGGCTTCATAGATAGGAAGTACTGAGCCGGGCAGGCAGAGGCTTCATAGATGGGAAGTACTGAGTCGGGCAGGCAGAGGCTTCATAGATGGGAAGTACTGAGCTGGGCAGGCAGAGGCTTCATAGATGGGAAGTACTGAGCCGGGCAGTCAGAGGCTTCATAGATGAGAAGTACTGAGCCGGGCAGGGGCTTCATAGATGGGAAGTACTGAGCCGGGCAGGCAGAGGCTTCATAGATGGGAAGAACTGAGCCGGGCAGACAGAGGCTTCATAGATGGAAAGCACTAAGCCGGGCAGGCAGAGGCTTCATAGATGGGAAGTACTGAGCCAGGCAGGCAGATGCTTCATAGATGGGAACTACTGAGCCTGGCAGGCAGAGGCTTCATAAATGGAAAGTACTAAGCCGGGCAGGCAGAGGCTTCATAGATGGGAAGTACTGAGCCGGGCAGGCAGAGGCTTCATAGATGGGAAGTACTGAGCCAGGCAGGCAGAGGCTTCATAGATGGGAAGTACTGAGCCAGGCAGGCAGAGGTTTCATAGAAGGGGAGTACTGAGCCGGACAGGCAGGGAGATCTGTGCTTGATCGATGGGAAATACTGAGCCGGGCAGGCAGAGGCTTCATAGATTGGAAGTACTGAGCTGGGCAGGCAGAGGCTTCATAGATGGGAAGTACTGAGCCAGGCAGGCAGAGACTTCATAGATGGGAAGTACTGAGCCGGGCAGGCAGAGGCTTCATAGATGGGAAGTACTGAGCCGGGCAGGCAGAGGCTTCATAGATGAGAAGTACTGAGCCAGGCAGGCAGAGGCTTCATAGATGGGAAATACTGAGCTGGGCTGGCAGAGGCTTCATAGATGGGAAGTACTGAGCTAGGCAGGCAGAGGCTTCATAGATGGGAAGTACTGAGCCAGGCAGGCAGAGGCTTCATAGATGGGAAGTACTGAGCTGGGCAGGCAGAGGCTTCATAGTTGGAAAGTACTGAGCCAGGCAGGCAGAGGCTTCATAGATGGGAAGTACTGAGATGGGCAGGCAAAGGCTTCATAGATGGGAAGTACTGAGCTGGGCAGGCAGAGGCTTCATAGATGGGAAGTACTGAGCTGGGCAGGCCGAGGCTTCATATATGGAAAGTACTGAGCCTGGCAGGCAGAGGCTTCATAGATAGGAAGTATTGAGTCAGGCAGCAGAGGCTTCATAGATGGGAAGCACTGAACTGGGCAGGCAGAGGCTTCATAGATAGGAAGTTCTGAGCCAGGCAGGCAGAGGCTTCATAGATGGGAAGTACTGAGCTGGACAGGCAGAGGCTTCATAGATAGGAAGTACAGAGCCGGGCAGGCAGAGGCTTCATATATGGAAAGTACTGAGCCTGGCAGGCAGAGGCTTCATAGATAGGAAGTATTGAGTCAGGCAGCAGAGGCTTCATAGATGGGAAGCACTGAACTGGGCAGGCAGAGGCTTCATAGATAGGAAGTACTGAGCCAGGCAGGCAGAGGCTTCATAGATGGGAAGTACTGAGCCAGGCAGGCAGAGGCTTCATAGACGGGGAGTACTGAGCCAGGCAGGCAGAGGCTTCATAGATGGGAAGTACTGAGTCAGGCAGGCAGAGGCTTCATAGACAGGGAGTACTGAGCCGGGCAGCCAGGGAGATCTGTGCTTGATAGATAGGAAGTACTGAGCTGGGCAGGCAGAGGCTTCATAGATGGGAAGTACTGAGCCGGGCAGGCAGAGGCTTCATAGATGGGAAGTACTGAGCTGGGCAGGCAGAGGCTTCATAGATGGGAAGTACTGAGCCGGGCAGGCAGAGGCTTCATATATGGAAAGTACTGAGCCTGGCAGGCAGAGGCTTCATAGATAGGAAGTATTGAGTCAGGCAGCAGAGGCTTCATAGATGGGAAGCACTGAGCTGGGCAGGCAGAGGCTTCATAGATGGGAAGTACTGAGCCGGGCAGGCAGAGGCTTCATAGATGGGAAGCACTGAGCCCGGCAGGCAGAGACTTCATAGATGGGAAGTACTGAGCCGGGCAGGCAGAGGCTTCATAGATGGGAAGTAGTGAGCTGGGCAGGCAGAGGCTTCATAGATGGGAAGTGCTGAGCTGGGCAGGCAGATGCTTCATAGATGGAAAGTACTGAGCTGGGCAGGCAGAGGCTTTATAGATGGGAAGTACTGAGCTGGGCAGGCAGAGGCTTCATAGATGGGAAGTACTGAGCTGGGCAGGCAGAGGCTTCATAGATGGGAAGTACTGAGCTGGGCAGGCAGCTGCTTCATAGATGGAAAGTACTGAGCTGGGCAGGCAGAGGCTTCATAGATGGGAAGTACTGAGCTGGGCAGGCAGATGCTTCATAGATGGGAAGTACTGGGCCAAGCAGGCAGAGGCTTCATAGATGGGACGTACTGAGCTGGGCAGGCAGAGGCTTCATAGATAGAAAGTACTAAGCCCGGCAGGCAGAGGCTTCATAGATGGGAAGTACTGAGCCGGGCAGGCAGAGGCTTCATAGATGGTAAGTACTGAGCCGGGCAGGCAATGGCTTCATAGATGGGAAGTACTGAGCTGGGCAGGCAGAGGCTTCATAGATGGGAAGTACTGAGCTGGGCAGGCAGATGCTTTGTAGATGGGAAGTACTGAGCTGGGCAGGCAGAGGCTTTATGGATGGGAAGTACTGAGCTGGGCAGGCAGATGCTTCATATATGGGAAGTACTGAGCTGAGCAGGCAGAGGCTTCATAGATGGGACGTACTGAGCTGGGCAGGCAGAGGCTTCATAGATGGAAAGTACTAAGCTGGGCAGGCAGAGGCTTCATAGATGGGAAGTACTGAGCCGGGCAGGCAGAGGCTTCATAGATGGGAAGTACTGAGCCGGGCAGGCAATGGCTTCATAGATGGGAAGTACTGAGCTGGGCAGGCAGAGGCTTTATAGATGGAAAGTACTGAGCTGGGCAGGCAGAGGCTTCATAGATGGGAAGTACTGAGCTGGGCAGGCAGATGCTTTATAGATGGAAAGTACTGAGCTGGGCAGGCAGATGCTTCATAGATGGGAAGTACTGAGCCAGGCAGGCAGATGCTTCATAAATGGAAAGTACTGAGCCAGGCAGCAGAGGCTTCATAGATGGGAAGTAGAGATGAGCGAACTTTTGAAAAATTCGATTCGACTGATTCGCCGAATTTTCCGACAAAAATCGTTTCGACCAGAACTTATTCGCGATGAATCGCTATTAAAAACGGCTATTTCTGAGCCTCCTAGAGCCTCAATAGGGTTGTAAACCATTCTGCCTTGCTGTAACACGCATAGGATGCGTGCTGGGTTAGTTAAATAATACTTTAAATAAATATCACATGCAGATGAGAGGCATCGCTAATAGAATCGCAGAGCGGCACAATTGCAGAGAGTTGAAGTGGCATCACTATGAGGGGCAGGAGCCCAAACATTGCTTTAAAGAGACACTGGAGTTGGCAGCAGCAGGAGCCCAAAAATTGGATGAATCACACCCTGGAGTTGCAAGCAGAAGCAGGAGCCCAAACATTGGCTGAAAGAGACACTGGAGTTGGCTGCAGGAGGCAAAAAATTGGATGAATCTCACCCTGGAGTTGCAAGCAGCAGCAGGAGCCCAAACATTGGCTGAAAGAGACACTGGAGTTGGCTGCAGGAGCCCAAAAATTGAATGAATCACACCCTGGAGTTTCAAGCAGCAGCAGCAGCAGCAGCAGCAGCAGCAGCATGAGCCCAAACATAGCTTGAAAGAGACACTGAATTTGGCAGCAGGAGCCCAAAATTGGATGAATCACACCCTGGAGTTGGCAGCAGCAGCAGCAGGAGCCCAAACATTACTTTAAAAAGACACTGGAGTTGGCAGCAGGAGCCCAAAAATTGGATGAATCACACCCTGGAGTTGGCAGCAGCAGCAGCAGGAGCCCAAACATTACTTTAAAGAAACACTGGTGTTGGCTTCAGGAGCCCAAAAATTGGACGAATCACACCCTGGAGTTGGCAGCAGCAGCAGCAGGAGCCCAAACATTACTTTAAAGAAACACTGGTGTTGGCTTCAGGAGCCCAAAAATTGGATGAATCACACCCTGGAGTTGCAAGCAGAAGCAGGAGCCCAAACATTGGCTGAAAGAGACACTGGAGTTGGCTGCAGGAGGCAAAAAATTGGATGAATCTCACCCTGGAGTTGCAAGCAGCAGCAGGAGCCCAAACATTGGCTGAAAGAGACACTGGTGTTGGCTTCAGGAGCCCAAAAATTGGACGAATCACACCCTGGAGTTGGCAGCAGCAGCAGCAGGAGCCCAAACATTACTTTAAAGAAACACTGGTGTTGGCTTCAGGAGCCCAAAAATTGGATGAATCACACCCTGGAGTTGGCAGCAGCAGCAGCAGGAGCCTAAACATTGCTTTAAAGAGACACTGGAGTTGGCTTCAGGAGCCCAAAAATTGGATGAATCACACCCTGGAGTTGGCAGCAGCAGGAGCCCAAACATAACTTTAAAGAGACACTGGAGTTGGCAGCAGGAGCCCAAAAATTGGATGAATCACACCCTGGAGTTGGCAGCAGCAGCAGGAGCCCAAACATTACTTTAAAGAGACGCTGGGGTTGGCTTCAGGAGCCCAAAAATTGGATGAATCACACCCTGGAGTTGGCAGCACCAGCAGGAGCCCAAACATTACTTTAAAGAGACACTGGGGTTGGCTTCAGGAGACTTGAGATCAGTATATATGCACACAGCAACAGTGTGTAAGCAGGCTCATACAGGCCAAATTACTTTAAATAACTGTGCAGCTTACAGTAAATACAGAGGCTAATGGTATGTTACAGAATGGGATGCCTCAAAGCAGACTTGAGATCAGTATATATGCACACAGCAACAGTGTGTAAGCAGGCTCATACAGGCCAAATTACTTTAAATAACTGTGCAGCTTACAGTAAATACAGAGGCTAATGTGATGTTACAGAATGGGATGCCCCAAGCAGACTTGAGATCAGTATATATGCACACAGCAACAGTGTGTAAGCAGGCTCATACAGGCCAAATTACTTTAAATAACTGTGCAGCTTACAGTAAATACAGAGGCTAATGTGATGTTACAGAATGGGATGCCTCAAAGCAGACTGGAGATCAGTATATATGCACACAGCAACAGTGTGTAAGCAGGCTCATACAGGCCAAATTACTTTAAATAACTGTGCAGCTTACAGTAAATACAGAGGCTAATGGTATGTTACAGAATGGGATGCCTCAAAGCAGACTTGAAATCAGTATATATGCACACAGCAACAGTGTGTAAGCAGGCTCATACAGGCCAAATTACTTTAAATAACTGTGCAGCTTACAGTAAATACAGAGGCTAATGTGATGTTACAGAATGGGATGCCCCAAGCAGACTTGAGATCAGTATATATGCACACAGCAACAGTGTGTAAGCAGGCTCATACAGGCCAAATTACTTTAAATAACTGTGCAGCTTACAGTAAATACAGAGGCTAATGTGATGTTACAGAATGGGATGCCTCAAAGCAGACTTGAGATCAGTATATATGCACACAGCAACAGTGTGTAAGCAGGCTCATACAGGCCAAATTACTTTAAATAACTGTGCAGCTTACAGTAAATACAGAGGCTAATGGTATGTTACAGAATGGGATGCCTCAAAGCAGACTTGAGATCAGTATATATGCACACAGCAACAGTGTGTAAGCAGGCTCATACAGGCCAAATTACTTTAAATAACATACAGTAAATGCAGAGGCTAATGAGATTTTACAAAATGGTAATGTTCCCACAGAAGACTTGAGATCAGTTCAGTATATATGCACAGTAAGTGTATAAGCAGCCTGAAAACGCTAACAAAGCCAGTCAGCCAGCCAGTAACACTCAGGCTGGATGAAAAAAAAAAAATCTCCCTGTGACTGCCTCCGATTTTTCCTAACTTTCCCTGCTTCTCGCTGACTCCCTGCCTGTCTCCTGCCTGTCCCTGTCTGTCCCTGTCTCTCTAACTGTCTCTCCCTGACTACAGCAGCGTCCTGTCTCTCATGAATGCAATAGAGAAATGAGGACAAGCAAGATGTCCGCCGCCTTAAATAGCGCTGTGACGTCACCGGGCTTGCTGGCTGCTGATAGGCTGCATGTGACTGCCCCAGCATGCACTGGAGCGGGGTAGATGTCTGGACATGTCCCGTCCGCCATCTTAGAATGCCTGTAATGTAAATGAATGGATGTTAAAGGAAAACTTCGAGCGATCGAAGCACGGGGAAATTCGGATTCGATCCGAAACGAATTTTTCATGAAATTCGGATTGAATCCGGGTTCGTCCGGATCGATTCGCTCATCCCTAATGGGAAGTACTGAGCCGGACAGGCAGAGGCTTCATAGATGGGAAGTACTGAGCTGGGCAGGCAGAGGCTTCATAGATGGGAAGTACTGAGCCAGGCAGGCAGAGGCTTCATAGATGGAAAGTACTAAGCCGGGCAGGCAGAGGCTTCATAGATGGGAAGTACTGAGCCAGGCAGGCAGAGGCTTCATAGATGGGAAGTACTGAGCTGGGCAGGCAGAGGCTTGATAGATGGGAAGTACTGAGCCGGGCAGGCAGAGGCTTCATAGATGGGAAGTACTGAGCCAGGCAGGCAGATGCTTCATAAATGGAAAGTACTGAGCCAGGCAGCAGAGGCTTCATAGATGGGAAGTACTGAGCCGGACAGGCAGAGGCTTCATAGATGGGAAGTACTGAGCTGGGCAGGCAGAGGCTTGATAGATGGGAAGTACTGAGCCGGGCAGGCAGAGGCTTCATAGATGGGAAGTACTGAGCCGGGCAGGCAGAGGCTTCATAGATGGGAAGTACTGAGCTGGGCAGGCAGAGGCTTTATAGATGGAAAGTACTGAGCTGGTCAGGCAGATGCTTCATAGATGGGAAGTACTGAGCCAGGCAGGCAGATGCTTCATAAATGGAAAGTACTGAGCCAGGCAGCAGAGGCTTCATAGATGGGAAGTACTGAGTCGGGCAGGCAGAGGCTTCATAGATGAGAAGTACTGAGCTGGGCAGGCAGAGGCTTCATAGATGGGAAGTACTGAGCCAGGCAGGCAGAGGCTTCATAGATGGGAAATACTAAGCCGGGCAGGCAGAGGCTTCATAGATGGGAAGTACTGAGCTGGGCAGGCAGAGGCTTGATAGATGGGAAGTACTGAGCTGGGCAGGCAGAGGCTTCATAGATGGGAAGTACTGAGCTGGGCAGGCAGAGGATTCATAGATGGAAAGTACTAAGCCGGGCAGGCAGAGGCTTCATAGATGGGAAGTACTGAGCTGGGTATAAGAATTAACTTACTTTATCCATGTTTTCATATATATTTATTTATAAATGTAAATGTTTCTTTATGCTTTAAAATGTAAGTAAACAACTCTGCAAGTTGCCACCAGTGTGTATAAAGGGAATCCTTTATTTTCTGTGTAGAGATCGTGAGATCCAGCTGTATGAGTTGTCTAATCTGGAGCCATATTGCCAAATCACCGGACTTGAGACCATGCCATTGAAACTTGATTACTGGTAATTATTATTATTATTGTTTATTTATATAGCGCCATCATCTTCCGTAGCGCTTTACAAGGTAGTCATTACAGACAGGGTAGAAACATACGGTACATACACTACTTCAAATGCAGTTTTACAGATTTGACAGTGGATAGGTAATTTAAAGGTGACCTTATTCTGGCACTGCCATGTACTTGTCAGTAGTGCAGGATACACGAGTAAGACCTTGTGTCGCTGGATATTTAGCTGTGGGTATCTGCTTTCTAAGGTCAGCCATTTGGAAAACTTGGGGAATTGGTGGGCATTGCAATGGGCTGCAGAGCAAAAGAGGGTGCACCTACTCCATTATTTATAACAATCACTCTTGTCACATGTTTGTTTTAAATAGAGATGAGCGAGCAGTGAAATATTCGAAATTTCGAATTTCGATTCGAATAGACCGCGTTACTCGACTACTCGACCGAATATCGAATCCCATTATAGTCTATGGGAAAAAAATGCTCGACACTTGGAAATCTCAATTCGACCACTTGGAGGTCACCAAGTCCACCCTGAAACATCAGAAAATGATGCCAACACTGCTGGAATGCAACTGGGACAGCAGGGGAAGCATGTCTGGGTGCATATAACGCGCCCAAGTCGCACTATTACGCCACTATCACAGCCTCTCAACAATACACTCCAAACACAATATTACTTCTACGTAAAGTGAGACAAGACAAGGAAACCTTCTTTCCTCTACATTGCCATGGACCCCAAGCCAAACTGTACAAAAAAGAAGAACAAAATTCTGCACCCCTTAAAATCACGTTGCCTAATGACAACCACAGATGGCATAGGCAAGGGGGAAAATAAATAGACCCCACCCCTAATTGTCATTGTGTGTGTGTGTGTGTGTGTGTGTGTGTGTGTGTGTGTGTGTGTGTGTGATGTGGTCAGACATGTCCTCTTGTGTCATTGTGTCACCCCAGCAGTAAGGGAAGCTTAAAGGAGGAGGTTTGTTACAGTGTGTCACCCCAGCAGTAAGGGAAGCTTACAGGAGGAGGTTTGTTACAGTGTGTCACCCCAGCAGTCAGGGAAGCTTACAGGAGGAGGTTTGTTACAGTGTGTCACCCCAGCAGTAAGGGAAGCTTAGAGCTGAGACCTCTTAAAAATTGTGTGGAGGCCCAAGATCTGAGACCTCTTAAAAATTGTGTGGAGGCCCAAGAGCTGAGACCTTTTAAAAATTGTGTGGAGGCCCAAGAGCTGAGACCTCTCAAACATTGTGTGGAGTCCCACGAGCTGAGACCTCTTAAACATTGTGTGGAGGCCCAAGAGCTGAGACCTTTTAAAAATTGTGTGGAGGCCCAAGAGCTGAGACCTTTTAAAAATTGTGTGGAGGCCCAAGAGCTGAGACCTCTCAAACATTGTGTGGAGGCCCAAGAGCTGAGACCTTTTAAAAATTGTGTGGAGGCCCAAGAGCTGAGACCTTTTAAAAATTGTGTGGAGGCCCAAGAGCTGAGACCTCTCAAACATTGTGTGGAGGCCCAAGAGCTGAGACCTTTTAAAAATTGTGTGGAGGCCCAAGAGCTGAGACCTTTTAAAAATTGTGTGGAGTCCCAAGAGCTGAGACCTTTTAAAAATTGTGTGGAGGCCCAAGAGCTGAGACCTCTCAAACATTGTGTGGAGTCCCAAGAGCTGAGACCTTTTAAAAATTGTGTGGAGGCCCAAGAGCTGAGACCTTTTAAAAATTGTGTGGAGGCCCAAGAACTGAGACCTCTCAAACATTGTGTGGAGGCCCAAGAGCTGAGACCTTTTAAAAATTGTGTGGAGGCCCAAGAGCTGAGACCTTTTAAAAATTGTGTGGAGGCCCAAGAGCTGAGACCTCTTAAAAATTGTGTGGAGGCCCAAGAGCTGAGACCTTTTAAAAATTGTGTGGAGGCCCAAGAGCTGAGACCTTTTAAAAATTGTGTGGAGGCCCAAGAGCTGAGACCTCTCAAACATTGTGTGGAGGCCCAAGAGCTGAGACCTTTTAAAAATTGTGTGGAGGCCCAAGAGCTGAGACCTCTCAAACATTGTGTGGAGTCCCAAGAGCTGAGACCTTTTAAAAATTGTGTGGAGGCCCAAGAGCTGAGACCTCTCAAACATTGTGTGGAGGCCCAAGAGCTGAGACCTTTTAAAAATTGTGTGGAGGCCCAAGAGCTGAGACCTTTTAAAAATTGTGTGGAGGCCCAAGAGCTGAGACCTTTTAAAAATTGTGTGGAGGCCCAAGAGCTGAGACCTCTCAAACATTGTGTGGAGGCCCAAGAGCTGAGACCTTTTAAAAATTGTGTGGAGGCCCAAGAGCTGAGACCTTTTAAAAATTGTGTGGAGTCCCAAGAGCTGAGACCTTTTAAAAATTGTGTGGAGGCCCAAGAGCTGAGACCTCTCAAACATTGTGTGGAGTCCCAAGAGCTGAGACCTTTTAAAAATTGTGTGGAGGCCCAAGAGCTGAGACCTTTTAAAATTGTGTGGAGGCCCAAGAACTGAGACCTCTCAAACATTGTGTGGAGGCCCAAGAGCTGAGACCTTTTAAAAATTGTGTGGAGGCCCAAGAGCTGAGACCTTTTAAAAATTGTGTGGAGGCCCAAGAGCTGAGACCTCTTAAAAATTGTGTGGAGGCCCAAGAGCTGAGACCTTTTAAAAATTGTGTGGAGGCCCAAGAGCTGAGACCTTTTAAAAATTGTGTGGAGGCCCAAGAGCTGAGACCTCTCAAACATTGTGTGGAGGCCCAAGAGCTGAGACCTTTTAAAAATTGTGTGGAGGCCCAAGAGCTGAGACCTCTCAAACATTGTGTGGAGGCCCAAGAGCTGAGACCTTTTAAAAATTGTGTGGAGGCCCAAGAGCTGAGACCTTTTAAAAATTGTGTGGAGGCCCAAGAGCTGAGACCTCTCAAACATTGTGTGGAGGCCCAAGAGCTGAGACCTTTTAAAAATTGTGTGGAGGCCCAAGAGCTGAGACCTTTTAAAAATTGTGTGGAGGCCCAAGAGCTGAGACCTCTCAAACATTGTGTGGAGGCCCAAGAGCTGAGACCTTTTAAAAATTGTGTGGAGGCCCAAGAGCTGAGACCTCTCAAACATTGTGTGGAGTCCCAAGAGCTGAGACCTTTTAAAAATTGTGTGGAGGCCCAAGAGCTGAGACCTTTTAAAAATTGTGTGGAGGCCCAAGAGCTGAGACCTCTCAAACATTGTGTGGAGGCCCAAGAGCTGAGACCTTTTAAAAATTGTGTGGAGGCCCAAGAGCTGAGACCTCTCAAACATTGTGTGGAGGCCCAAGAGCTGAGCACTTATTAGTGCTGCAGCTACGGCTGCTTTAGTGAGGGGTAGCTGCTGCTGCTGGAATAGGGACAGAAAGACTTCAGTGGTGTATTACCACCTATATACAAAACTATATTTTGCACTAGTGTTTTGTGTCCTCTGTGCCAACAAAACACTGTTTTATACACGGTGCGTATAGGCACCATTTCACCTTCTGGCAGTATACGGCTGTATAGCCAGGTGTTTTTCTTAAAAATATTTTTTATATTTGGCACTACTGTTTTGTGTCCTCTTTACCAACAAAACCTTGTTATATACCCGGTGCGTATAGGCACCATTTCACCTTCTGGCAGTATACGGCTGTATAGCCAGGTGTTTTTCTTAAAAATATTTTTTATATTTGGCACTACTGTTTTGTGTCCTCTTTACCAACAAAACCTTGTTATATACCCGGTGCGTATAGGCACCATTTCACCTTCTGGCAGTATACGGCTGTATAGCCAGGTGTTCTTCTTAAAAATATTTTTATATTTGGCATAACGCGTGGCCAAAAAAGTAAAACGTCTGAAATGCGGAGGGCTAGCGCAAAGGGACGTGGACGAGGACGGGGGCGCGGAAATGCTGGTGGGGGCACAAACCGCGTTGAAGCCAGTGGGGATACAATGCGTGCTGATGAGGGGCAGCCAGCATTACGCTCATCCAGCTTCCCTGCCTTTATGGGACAGTTATGCGGGGGGCGGGGTACACCTCTGTTAAAGCCTGAGCAGCGTGAACAGGTGGTGCAATGGATGGCCGATAACGCTTCCAGTCACTTGTCCACCACCCAGTCATCCACACAGTCTCACTCTGACCCTCCTTCCTCCCAACCTGGCCAACAGAGTCAGCCCACCCTTGACCCCTCCCAGGACCTCTTTTCGGGTCCTTTTCCAGATGTGCTGCAAGAATCCCAGGAGCTAGCAGAGGAATTTGTTTGTAGTGATGCCCAAACACTTGAGCATCCGCCATCTGCTAGTGATGTGGACCCGGAACCAGCATCTGCTATCATGGGTGATGATGATGATGAGACGCAGTTGCCATCAAGGGAGGCTGTTGGAATGTCCAGTGGGCAGGAGGAGGAGCAGAGAGAGGAAGTGGAAGAGGAGGTGGTGGACGACGAAATGACCGACCCCACTTGGACAGGGGTGATGTCCAGCGGGGAAAGCAGTGGAGATGCGGTCTGCGCATCACCGAATAAGGCAGCAAGAGGCAGTGGACAGTCCAGAGGCAGAGGACAGTCCAGACAGAGAAGGCAGGCCACAGCCAGCAGGGCCGAAGCTCTTCCCGGCAGCAGGCAGTCGCGCGAAGCTCCCCCATCGAGGCCTCGTACTTCTGTGGTGTGGAGATTTTTTAATGTTTGCGCGGATGACAAACTGAGCGCGGTTTGTGCAATCTGCCACTCAAAACTGAGTAGGGGCTCTGAGAAGAGCAATCTGACCACCTCAGGCATGCGCCGTCACTTGGAATTCAAGCACTGGGCTGAGTGGGAGAGAGCAAACGCAATACAACCTGCGCCCCGTCTTGCTGCCACTGCCTCTTCCCCTTTGTTGTGTGCTGCCACTGCGGTCCAGACCTCCAGCCAGGACACCTCCACATCTGCCTCTGCCTCGGCTACTTTGGGGCCTTCTCCTTCAGCCCCCCCTTCCCCCGCATCTTCGTCTGCACCTTCCATCTCCTCGTCCCATCAACTGTCCATCTCGCAGGCGTTCAACCGCAGGCGGAAGTACGCCTCCAGTCACCCCCAAGCCCAAGCCTTAACCTGCCTCATCTCCAAACTGCTGGCCCTGGAGATGTTTCCGTTTTGGCTTGTGGAGACGCAGGCCTTCCGCGACCTGATGGCGGCTGCCGCACCTCGCTATTCCGTCCCTAGCCGCCACTATTTTTCCCGGTGTGGCGTCCCCGCCCTGCACCAGCACGTGTCGCGTAACATCAGGCGGACCCTGAGGTACGCAGTCAGCGCAAAGGTCCACTTGACCACCGACTCGTGGACAAGCGCTTGCGGCCAAGGACGCTACATCTCTTTGACGGCACACTGGGTGAATGTTGTGGAAGCGGGGACGGGGTCGCAAACAGGGACGGCCTACATACCACCCCCGCCCAAGATTGCCAGCACAGGTTCTGATAGACCCCCCTCCTCTTCCTCCTCCTCCTCCTCCTCCTCTGCCTTAACATCGCCCTCAGCCCCTAGCTGGAAGCGTTGCAGCACTGGCACGGGGAGACGTCAGCAGGCGGTGCTTAAGCTCATCAGCTTGGGCGACAGGAAGCACAGCGCCGCAGAGGTGAGGCACGCCATATTGCAGCAGACAGAGATGTGGCTGTCGCCGCTGCAGCTAGGACCAGGCATGGTCGTGTGCGATAACGGCCGTAACCTGGTGGCGGCTCTGGAGCTTGCAGAACTCAATCACGTACCATGCCTGGCCCACGTTTTTAATTTGGTAGTACAAAAGTTTCTAAAGACTTACCCCAACCTGGCAGAGCTACTGCTCAAAGTGCGGCGCTTGTGCGCTCACTTTCGGAAGTCAACTGTAGCTGCTGCTAGCTTAAAAAAAAATCCAGCAACGCCTCCATTTGCCTCAACATCGGCTGTTGTGCGACCTGCCCACTCGCTGGAATTCCACCTATTGCATGTTGGCCAGGGTGTGTGAGCAGCAGAAAGCATTGATGGAGTACCAGATGATGCATCCACGCGTGCCTCCAACTCAGCTCCCTCAGTTTGCCAACCACGAGTGGCCATGGATGGCAGACATATGCGATGTATTGCGTATCTTTGAGGAGTCCACTAAGAAGGTCAGCAGCAAGGACACTATAGTGAGCGTAACCATCCCGCTCCTAGGCGTCCTTAAAGAATCGCTCATCGCAATAAGGGAGAACGCATTGCACACAGAGGAGACGGGGGTAGGAGGAGACGCAACGCAGGTAGACAGTCAGACCACACTTTTGTCTGCTGCTCGGTGGCAGTTGCAGGAGGAGGAGGATGAGGAGGAGGAGGACAACGTGGAGGTGGCTGTGGAAGAGGATGCTGGCGGCGAGGGTAGCAGTCAGGCTGTGTGCGTCCCATTGGTTCAGTGCGGATGGGGCGGAGAGGAGGAGGAAGAGGAGGAAATGGAAAATGATCCTTCTGGTGGGGGCAGTGAGGTCATGCCTACTCAGAGTCTGGCACACATGGCTGACTTCATGCTGGGCTGCTTTTCCCGGGACATACGTGTTGTCCGGATATTGGAGAACAAACTATACTGGGTCTTCGCACTCCTGGACCCCCGGTATAAAGATAACTTCTCCTCTTTTATTCCGGTAGAGGAGAGGACGAATCGATTACTGGAATACCAGAGGGAACTCTTGCAGAACATGATGCAGATTTTCCCACCCAGCATCGCTGGCGGCAGAGAGGAGAGTGTCTCCCAGAGTCTGACAACATCGATCAGGCCCACAGCCACCAGGGGAACACTCTCCAAGGTGTGGGACACGTTCATGTCACCCCCTCGTGCAACTTCCATCACTGCGGGGCCCGCTATCAGCAGGAGGGACAAGTATCGGCAGATGTTGCGGGACTACCTGGCAGACCACACCCCTGTCCTCCCCGATCCCTCGGCGACCTACACTTACTGGGTCTCCAAGTTGGACACGTGGCTGGAACTGTCCCTGTACGCCTTGGAGGTGCTTGCCTGCCCTGCCGCCAGCGTGCTATCAGAAAGGGTGTGTTCAGCGCAGCCGGGGGCATTATAACCGACAGTGCCGACAGGCTGACGCTAATCAAAATGAACAGCAAGTGGATTGACCCGGACTTTGCTTGTACAACAGTGGAAAGCAGCCAAGAGTGAAGTGCCATCTGTATGAAGTGCCATTTCCTCCTCCTCCTCCTCCTCCTCCTCCTTAACCGCCGTAGAATTGCTGCATTAATGAAAAAAATTATGGCTCACCTCTTAGGCTTAATACAATCAATTTTTAAGAGGTCTCAACTCTTGGGCCTCCACACAATTTTTAAAAGGTCTCAGCTCTTGGGCCTCCACACAATTTTTAAGAGGTCTCAGCTCTTGGGCCTCCACACAATGTTTGAGAGGTCTCAGCTCGTGGGACTCCACACAATGTTTGAGAGGTCTCAGCTCTTGGGCCTCCACACAATTTTTAAGAGGTCTCAGCTCGTGGGACTCCACACAATGTTTGAGAGGTCTCAGCTCTTGGGCCTCCACACAATTTTTAAAAGGTCTCAGCTCTTGGGCCTCCACACAATTTTTAAAAGGTCTCAGCTCTTGGGCCTCCACACAATTTTTAAAACATAGCAGCCCTAATAAGGGCTCTCAATGACTCTCTTGTCTTCTGGTAGCTGGTATATATGGTGGTAAAAGGTATATTCTGAGCTTCTGGGGCCCTGCCTGACTACATAGAAAATGAGCTATATACTGTTCAGCATAGTAGCCCTAATAAGGGCTCTTAAGGACTCTCTTGTCTTCTGGTAGCTGGTATATATGGTGGTAAAAGGTATATTCTGAGCTTCTGGGGCCCTGCCTGACTACATAGAAAATGAGCTATATACTGTTCAGCATAGTAGCCCTAATAAGGGCTCTTAAGGACTCTCTTGTCTTCTGGTAGCTGGTATATATGGTGGTAAAAGGTATATTCTGAGCTTCTGGGGCCCTGCCTGACTACATAGGATATGAGCTATATACTGTTCAGCGTAGTAGCCCTAATAAGGGCTCTTAAGGACTCTCTTGTCTTCTGGTAGCTGGTATAAATGGTGGTAAAAGGTATATTCTGAGCTTCTGGGGCCCTGCCTGACTACATAGAAAATGAGCTATATACTGTTCAACATAGCAGCACTAATAAGGGATTAAGGACTCTCTTGTCTTCTGGTAGCTGGTATATATGGTGGTAAAAGGTATATTCTGAGCTTCTGGGGCCCTGCCTGACTACATAGGATATGAGCTATATACTGTTCAACATAGCAGCACTAATAAGGGATTAAGGACTCTCTTGTCTTCTGGTAGCTGGTATATATGGTGGTAAAAGGTATATTCTGAGCTTCTGGGGCCCTGCCTGACTACATAGGATATGAGCTATATACTGTTCAACATAGCAGCACTAATAAGGGATTAAGGACTCTCTTGTCTTCTGGTAGCTGGTATATATGGTGGTAAAAGGTATATTCTGAGCTTCTGGGGCCCTGCCTGACTACATAGAAAATGAGCTATATACTGTTCAGCATAGTAGCCCTAATAAGGGCTCTTAAGGACTCTCTTGTCTTCTGGTAGCTGGTATATATGGTGGTAAAAGGTATATTCTGAGCTTCTGGGGCCCTGCCTGACTACATAGAAAATGAGCTATATACTGTTCAGCATAGTAGCCCTAATAAGGGCTCTTAAGGACTCTCTTGTCTTCTGGTAGCTGGTATATATGGTGGTAAAAGGTATATTCTGAGCTTCTGGGGCCCTGCCTGACTACATAGAAAATGAGCTATATACTGTTCAGCATAGTAGCCCTAATAAGGGCTCTTAAGGACTCTCTTGTCTTCTGGTAGCTGGTATATATGGTGGTAAAAGGTATATTCTGAGCTTCTGGGGCCCTGCCTGACTACATAGAAAATGAGCTATATACTGTTCAGCATAGTAGCCCTAATAAGGGCTCTTAAGGACTCTCTTGTCTTCTGGTAGCTGGTATATATGGTGGTAAAAGGTATATTCTGAGCTTCTGGGGCCCTGCCTGACTACATAGAAAATGAGCTATATACTGTTCAGCATAGTAGCCCTAATAAGGGCTCTTAAGGACTCTCTTGTCTTCTGGTAGCTGGTATATATGGTGGTAAAAGGTATATTCTGAGCTTCTGGGGCCCTGCCTGACTACATAGGATATGAGCTATATACTGTTCAGCGTAGTAGCCCTAATAAGGGCTCTTAAGGACTCTCTTGTCTTCTGGTAGCTGGTATATATGGTGGTAAGAGTAGTAGGTGCTTGGAACAAACTTCCAGCAGAGGTAGTTGAAACATCAACAGTCACTGAATTTAAACATGCCTGGGATAAGCACACATCTAGCCTAAGATAAAGAGTACATACAGTATACACATAAGGGCAGACTAGATGGACCGTATGGTCTCCTTCTGCCGTCAACCTTCTATGTTTCTATGTTTCTATGTAAAAGGTATATTCTGAGCTTCTGGGGCCCTGCCTGACTACATAGAAAATGAGCTATATACTGTTCAACATAGCAGCACTAATAAGGGTTTAAGGACTCTCTTGTCTTCTGGTAGCTGGTATATATGGTGGTAAAAGGTATATTCTGAGCTTCTGGGGCCCTGCCTGACTACATAGGATATGAGCTATATACTGTTCAACATAGCAGCACTAATAAGGGATTAAGGACTCTCTTGTCTTCTGGTAGCTGGTATATATGGTGGTAAAAGGTATATTCTGAGCTTCTGGGGCCCTGCCTGACTACATAGGATATGAGCTATATACTGTTCAACATAGCAGCACTAATAAGGGATTAAGGACTCTCTTGTCTTCTGGTAGCTGGTATATATGGTGGTAAAAGGTATATTCTGAGCTTCTGGGGCCCTGCCTGACTACATAGGATATGAGCTATATACTGTTCAACATAGCAGCACTAATAAGGGATTAAGGACTCTCTTGTCTTCTGGTAGCTGGTATATATGGTGGTAAAAGGTATATTCTGAGCTTCTGGGGCCCTGCCTGACTACATAGGATATGAGCTATATACTGTTCAACATAGCAGCACTAATAAGGGATTAAGGACTCTCTTGTCTTCTGGTAGCTGGTATATATGGTGGTAAAAGGTATATTCTGAGCTTCTGGGGCCCTGCCTGACTACATAGGATATGAGCTATATACTGTTCAACATAGCAGCACTAATAAGGGATTAAGGACTCTCTTGTCTTCTGGTAGCTGGTATATATGGTGGTAAAAGGTATATTCTGAGCTTCTGGGGCCCTGCCTGACTACATAGAAAATGAGCTATATACTGTTCAGCATAGTAGCCCTAATAAGGGCTCTTAAGGACTCTCTTGTTTTCTGGTAGCTGGTATATATGGTGGTAAAAGGTATATTCTGAGCTTCTGGGGCCCTGCCTGACTACATAGGATATGAGCTATATACTGTTCAGCGTAGTAGCCCTAATAAGGGCTCTTAAAGAGGACCAACACCCAGGGGTGATCGGCCCGGAAATCTATAAGATTCCCGGGCCGATCACCTCCCACCCCGCGGGACATCCGAGATCGGGATGTCCCGCGGGGTGAAACCCCCCAGAAACCCCCAAAACAGCTTACCTGATCCGCCGCCGCTTCCGCCGCCACCGCCTCCCGCGCGCCCCTCCAGACGTGCGCGCGCCCGCGCCGGCCCTCTGTGAATGGCCAGCGGGGGCGCGCGCGCGCCGAGAGTGACGCGCGGGAGGCGGCGGCGGCGGAAGCGGCTTGGACGTTCCTGATCCCCGCCTGGACGTTGGCGGGGATTGGCTGCGGCGTTCACGTGGGAGCGGGGAGAGGTGAGTTTTTTTGGGTTTCTGAGGGGTTTCACACAGCGGGGCACCCCCGATCGGGGTGCCCCGCCGAAGTGGACCAAAACCCAGGATAGTCAAAATCCTGGGTGTTGGTCCACTTTAAGGACTCTCTTGTCTTCTGGTAGCTGGTATAAATGGTGGTAAAAGGTATATTCTGAGCTTCTGGGGCCCTGCCTGACTACATAGAAAATGAGCTATATACTGTTCAACATAGCAGCACTAATAAGGGATTAAGGACTCTCTTGTCTTCTGGTAGCTGGTATATATGGTGGTAAAAGGTATATTCTGAGCTTCTGGGGCCCTGCCTGACTACATAGGATATGAGCTATATACTGTTCAACATAGCAGCACTAATAAGGGATTAAGGACTCTCTTGTCTTCTGGTAGCTGGTATATATGGTGGTAAAAGGTATATTCTGAGCTTCTGGGGCCCTGCCTGACTACATAGGATATGAGCTATATACTGTTCAACATAGCAGCACTAATAAGGGATTAAGGACTCTCTTGTCTTCTGGTAGCTGGTATATATGGTGGTAAAAGGTATATTCTGAGCTTCTGGGGCCCTGCCTGACTACATAGAAAATGAGCTATATACTGTTCAGCATAGTAGCCCTAATAAGGGCTCTTAAGGACTCTCTTGTCTTCTGGTAGCTGGTATATATGGTGGTAAAAGGTATATTCTGAGCTTCTGGGGCCCTGCCTGACTACATAGAAAATGAGCTATATACTGTTCAGCATAGTAGCCCTAATAAGGGCTCTTAAGGACTCTCTTGTCTTCTGGTAGCTGGTATATATGGTGGTAAAAGGTATATTCTGAGCTTCTGGGGCCCTGCCTGACTACATAGAAAATGAGCTATATACTGTTCAGCATAGTAGCCCTAATAAGGGCTCTTAAGGACTCTCTTGTCTTCTGGTAGCTGGTATATATGGTGGTAAAAGGTATATTCTGAGCTTCTGGGGCCCTGCCTGACTACATAGAAAATGAGCTATATACTGTTCAGCATAGTAGCCCTAATAAGGGCTCTTAAGGACTCTCTTGTCTTCTGGTAGCTGGTATATATGGTGGTAAAAGGTATATTCTGAGCTTCTGGGGCCCTGCCTGACTACATAGAAAATGAGCTATATACTGTTCAGCATAGTAGCCCTAATAAGGGCTCTTAAGGACTCTCTTGTCTTCTGGTAGCTGGTATATATGGTGGTAAAAGGTATATTCTGAGCTTCTGGGGCCCTGCCTGACTACATAGGATATGAGCTATATACTGTTCAGCGTAGTAGCCCTAATAAGGGCTCTTAAGGACTCTCTTGTCTTCTGGTAGCTGGTATATATGGTGGTAAAAGGTATATTCTGAGCTTCTGGGGCCCTGCCTGACTACATAGAAAATGAGCTATATACTGTTCAACATAGCAGCACTAATAAGGGATTAAGGACTCTCTTGTCTTCTGGTAGCTGGTATATATGGTGGTAAAAGGTATATTCTGAGCTTCTGGGGCCCTGCCTGACTACATAGGATATGAGCTATATACTGTTCAACATAGCAGCATTAATAAGGGATTAAGGACTCTCTTGTCTTCTGGTAGCTGGTATATATGGTGGTAAAAGGTATACTCTGAGCTTCTGGGGCCCTGCCTGACTACATAGGATATGAGCTATATACTGTTCAACATAGCAGCACTAATAAGGGATTAAGGACTCTCTTGTCTTCTGGTAGCTGGTATATATGGTGGTAAAAGGTATATTCTGAGCTTCTGGGGCCCTGCCTGACTACATAGGATATGAGCTATATACTGTTCAACATAGCTGCACTAATAAGGGATTAAGGACTCTCTTGTCTTCTGGTAGCTGGTATATATGGTGGTAAAAGGTATATTCTGAGCTTCTGGGGCCCTGCCTGACTACATAGGATATGAGCTATATACTGTTCAACATAGCAGCACTAATAAGGGATTAAGGACTCTCTTGTCTTCTGGTAGCTGGTATATATGGTGGTAAAAGGTATATTCTGAGCTTCTGGTGCCCTGCCTGACTACATAGGATATGAGCTATATACTGTTCAACATAGCAGCACTAATAAGGGATTAAGGACTCTCTTGTCTTCTGGTAGCTGGTATATATGGTGGTAAAAGGTATATTCTGAGCTTCTGGGGCCCTGCCTGACTACATAGAAAATGAGCTATATACTGTTCAGCATAGTAGCCCTAATAAGGGCTCTTAAGGACTCTCTTGTCTTCTGGTAGCTGGTATATATGGTGGTAAAAGGTATATTCTGAGCTTCTGGGGCCCTGCCTGACTACATAGGATATGAGCTATATACTGTTCAACATAGCAGCACTAATAAGGGATTAAGGACTCTCTTGTCTTCTGGTAGCTGGTATATATGGTGGTAAAAGGTATATTCTGAGCTTCTGGGGCCCTGCCTGACTACATAGAAAATGAGCTATATACTGTTCAGCATAGTAGCCCTAATAAGGGCTCTTAAGGACTCTCTTGTCTTCTGGTAGCTGGTATATATGGTGGTAAAAGGTATATTCTGAGCTTCTGGGGCCCTGCCTGACTACATAGGATATGAGCTATATACTGTTCAACATAGCAGCACTAATAAGGGATTAAGGACTCTCTTGTCTTCTGGTAGCTGGTATATATGGTGGTAAAAGGTATATTCTGAGCTTCTGGGGCCCTGCCTGACTACATAGAAAATGAGCTATATAGTGTTCAGCATAGTAGCCCTAATAAGGGCTCTTAAGGACTCTCTTGTCTTCTGGTAGCTGGTATATATGGTGGTAAAAGGTATATTCTGAGCTTCTGGGGCCCTGCCTGACTACATAGAAAATGAGCTATATAGTGTTCAGCATAGTAGCCCTAATAAGGGCTCTTAAGGACTCTCTTGTCTTCTGGTAGCTGGTATATATGGTGGTAAAAGGTATATTCTGAGCTTCTGGGGCCCTGCCTGACTACATAGAAAATGAGCTATATTCTGTTCAGCATAGTAGCCCTAATAAGGGCTCTTAAGGACTCTCTTGTCTTCTGGTAGCTGGTATATATGGTGGTAAAAGGTATATTCTGAGCTTCTGGGGCCCTGCCTGACTACATAGAAAATGAGCTATATACTGTTCAGCATAGTAGCCCTAATAAGGGCTCTTAAGGACTCTCTTGTCTTCTGGTAGCTGGTATATATGGTGGTAAAAGGTATATTCTGAGCTTCTGGGGCCCTGCCTGACTACATAGAAAATGAGCTATATACTGTTCAGCATAGTAGCCCTAATAAGGGCTCTTAAGGACTCTCTTGTCTTCTGGTAGCTGGTATATATGGTGTTAAAAGGTATATTCTGAGCTTCTGGGGCCCTGCCTGACTACATAGGATATGAGCTATATACTGTTCAACATAGCAGCACTAATAAGGGATTAAGGACTCTCTTGTCTTCTGGTAGCTGGTATATATGGTGGTAAAAGGTATATTCTGAGCTTCTGGGGCCCTGCCTGACTACATAGAAAATGAGCTATATACTGTTCAGCATAGTAGCCCTAATAAGGGCTCTTAAGGACTCTCTTGTCTTCTGGTAGCTGATATATATGGTGGTAAAAGGTATATTCTGAGCTTCTGGGGCCCTGCCTGACTACATAGAAAATGAGCTATATACTGTTCAGCATAGTAGCCCTAATAAGGGCTCTTAAGGACTCTCTTGTCTTCTGGTAGCTTGTATATATGGTGGTAAAAGGTATATTCTGAGCTTCTGGGGCCCTGCCTGACTACATAGAAAATGAGCTATATACTGTTCAGCATAGTAGCCCTAATAAGGGCTCTTAAGGACTCTCTTGTCTTCTGGTAGCTGGTATATATGGTGGTAAAAGGTATATTCTGAGCTTCTGGGGCCCTGCCTGACTACATAGAAAATGAGCTATATACTGTTCAGCATAGTAGCCCTAATAAGGGCTCTTAAGGACTCTCTTGTCTTCTGGTAGCTGGTATATATGGTGGTAAAAGGTATATTCTGAGCTTCTGGGGCCCTGCCTGACTACATAGGATATGAGCTATATACTGTTCAACATAGCAGCACTAATAAGGGATTAAGGACTCTCTTGTCTTCTGGTAGCTGGTATATATGGTGGTAAAAGGTATATTCTGAGCTTCTGGGGCCCTGCCTGACTACATAGAAAATGAGCTATATACTGTTCAGCATAGTAGCCCTAATAAGGGCTCTTAAGGACTCTCTTGTCTTCTGGTAGCTGGTATATATGGTGGTAAAAGGTATATTCTGAGCTTCTGGGGCCCTGCCTGACTACATAGGATATGATGAGCTATATACTGTTCAGCGTAGTAGCCCTAATAAGGGCTCTTAAGGACTCTCTTGTCTTCTGGTAGCTGGTATATATGGTGGTAAAAGCTATATTCTGAGCTTCTGGGGCCCTGCCTGCCTACATATGAGCCATATACCGTTCAGCGTAGTAGCCCTAATAAGGGCTCTTAATGACTCTCTTGTCTTCTGGTAGCTGGTATAGATGGTGGTAAAAGCGATATCCCGAGCTTCTGGGGCCCTGCCAGCGACAGCCTGTCTTTCCCTGCTGTGAGCGTCTGTCCCTCACTAAGTTCAAGCTGCTAATGCTGACGAAGAGGAAGTGCTGAGTTTTGTATATTCGAGGTCACATGGTTTTTCCAGCCAATGCGTGTAGACGCCGTTTTCGCGATGCCAGCGTCCTCCCAGGACCTGTCCCACCCCCCCTGCATGGTGATTGGTGTAAAAAACGTGCCAGGGAAGGTGGGAGGGGAAACGAATTGTGAGTGCGCCATCGCCGCTGTACTCGATCGAAATCGAGTATGACGAACAGCGTAGTATTCGATCGAATACCGGCTCGGTCGAATACTACTCGCTCATCACTAGTTTTAAAGTCTAACCCCAGGCAACATTTCTTTATGGGAAGAGCAAAAGTTTGGGGTTTTGGGGGTTTCTGGTGACCAACCTGTGAATGAAGCAATTGTTCCCCATTTTGGATGCAGGCAGCAAAGACGGACCAAGAACCCTTTCCTATGATGTTAAAAACCCAAAGCCATCTATGGCTAAACAACTGAAAACGTCTATGTCTTCATCTCCAATTAGGCTCCCTCATTGATTGGAGCAAGTAGATCAGCCACCTTTAGAGCTCTTATCTCATGGTGGCCAGTCTTGAGCAGGGAGGAAATGCCAGAGGAATAATCTGTCAGCCTGAGCGCTGCCAGCTGAAGACCTCCTGTTCTTTGGGAAGGTTAGCTGGGAGGCATCAAGGTGAAATCCTTTTTTGTTTTAACTATGGACAGGACTGGATCTCCTGGGAAAAGTCTTGTGGAAGCCCCTGATTAGTAAATGTATATCAGTCACTGCACTTAAAGTAGACCAAAACCCAGGAATTTGACCACCCCGGGTGGTGTTACATGTCCCCAGAGCATCTAGATTTGGGATGCCCTGCTGTGTGAAACCCCGTGGGATGGCTGGTATACTCACCTTGCTGCCGATCCCACATCATATACACAGGCTCTCATCCAATCACCTCTTAAAGGGATTGTCTTGTCAAACTTTAAAATCATTTGCCTGATAGCTTCCCTGATGCAGTGTCAGTCCCATGCTGTCTCTTTGCTTGAGCCACTGAAAGGAAAGAGAATATTTTCTTCATTTTCCTCTCCCCCCCCCCCCCATCCAGACCACAAATACAATCCTTAGGCTTGTGTCAAGTTGACGCCCCCTCTTTTAGTGATAGGCCTTCCATGCTCTCTGCTTAATCCCAGCTCAATCCAATACAAAGCACACCGTGTGTTTCTATGACTCAGTCCTGCCACTCCCATCACAAAGGACATGAGGTGAATGACTAAATATAGCTTTGTTTTCAAAAATGGAAAAAATGAGAACATTGTCCTGTGTGGCCCCACATAATGGGAATACTTCTGAGTGTACCTGGACAATGACTAATATGCTCGGCATAGAATTCTGTCCACAGAGCCTGATATAAAGAGCAGGAAACAGCCTGCATCCCCGGTTTAACTTTGGCTAGCGCGAGAATTACAACATAGCAAAGAGTAGTCCATGCATTCACCTTAGGACTGCTGGTAAATGAGTATTCTGCCAATCCCAAGGGGTTTTACACAGCGCGGCATCCCAAATTAGGATTCACAGAGAAAAGGGAACCGGACAGCCGAAACAGATTTTGTGTTAGAGGCCACTCAAGAGGTGTGTCCAGCCATAACCAGAGATCAACTTTAAAGTGGCCCAAAACCCATCACAGATGCCCCTGGGATCTATTAGATTTAAGGGCCATCTGATTTCCTCTCCCCGGGGCATCCAGATTTTGGATGCCTCGCCGTGTGAGACCCCCTTCCCCCCCGAGTCCCCTGTAGAACCTACCTGATCCCCGATCCACAAGCATCCCATGGCCGCACTACACAATACCTTTAGCCAGGGGCACACCAGGCATTTGTGAATGCTCGGTGTGGGCATGCTTCCTGTTAGAGGCTAGTGGGGATGTGCTTGGCTGCATTTGGCTTTTTTTGGCTCCAAACGACCTTTAGTCGATTCTTAGGCGAAAATGACGAATGGAGCCGAGCACACTGACTGGACGAGACCCTGCGCATGCACTGCATGAATGGAGGGTTTCACACAGCGGAGTATCCCAAATCGGGGTGTCCCAGGACAAGGACCAAATCCCTGGGTTGGTCAAAATCCTGGGTTTTGGTCCACTTTAAATTCAAATATTTGATGTAATTGTACTTTAAACAATGTCTATAAATAGTAAATCCCATCTTTTGGCTATTACAGTTATTGCTTTGTAATTTAGACCCCATCATCATATCATATAATATATTTTTGCCATTCTCCCTTTGTAGGGTTACGTACCTAACACAGTGTATAATAACAGTGTACAGTATGTTTAAAATAATTGTAATACTTCCTGTGCTGTCTGATGTTGTTACCATAGGAACATGATGTCAGTACATTGTAGAGGTAGCTATTAAGAGCCCAAATTGCTGAGGCCATTGTAGGGGCCAGTGACTCAGCTGCCCCAAGGCAGTAAGCTGTCGATACACAGGGCTGGCTGCAGGCATTGCTCCAGAGGCGTGCTGTTCCTCTGATACAACACACACCGTCTAGGTGGCTGAAGACAAGAAAATCACACGTAAAAAATAAAAGGCCAGTTATTATACAAAGCCCTTTTGAATTATTGCAAACATGTCACTGGAACAGGGTGGAGGAATACAATACGGTGTTACAGTTATAGTGTTACTCAGTGTTACTCAGAGTCTATTCTTGTTTTTAATGCTTACAATATTTTATCAAGTGCCTCCCCTTGCCATGCAAGTTCTATTGGTGATGTGCCCAACAGTCAGTTAAGGTCAACATTGAATTTAACTTTTGTGCTGATTATTTTATTGAGGTTTCTGCAATTTATGGTGACGCTGAGTTTTGTGAGATAAAACAAACAATAAAGTGGAAAAAATATACATCCCCGGTAGGACCATTCTAAAGGCGATGTATGGATATTTTACATCTTTGGAAATAACAGCAGCTTGGAAAAGTTTTATTTTGTGCGTGTTTTTAGGTGAAATACTAGTGTGGGGGCCTGGGTATAAATGGGAACATTTCAGTTAGTTAATAAGAAACCCATGTACATAGCGTTAATAAGTCATTAAACCATTTTTTGGTTTCTAACTATGAAAGTGTATAGACCTTGTAGTACCCTTAATTATACTCAAGATGGCAGTAGTGGGACTAGGCCCTATCATAACAATCATTGGGCCATAAACTTGAATCGAGATCTAGTTGTAGAAGGTAAGGCATAAAAAGTTAATAGTCAAAGCAGTTGCTGGGTAGAAAGATAGTATTAACCAGGAGGATTGGTTAGAAGGTTTAGAGAACAGCCTATCATGTGGCCGAACATGTGATGGGACGTTCTGGAGGGCAGCTATAAGTTATATTGGGAGGCCACAGTTCTAAAGCCCATACTACTTAAATTGTAGAGGAGCAGATGTGAATCCAAACTCTGTCGGAGAGAGATCCAGCAAAGGGGAAGGAAGCCCTGGGGAATCCTCTTTGGGGAGTGAGACCTGTTGGTTGGACCTTTGATTATTGAAGGACAGAGAGAAGTGTAACTGAACGGATGTATGACACTGTGCCATGTTTTGATGTCTGTCATTGGAATTAATAAAGAGGAACTCTGTTTTTATCCATTGGACTGTTTATCATCTTTCCGAGCGGTACAGTGAGTAGCACCCCACCCACACAGACACACTTGGAGCACCCTGGGCCCAGAAGAACCTGCTCTCTACCATCCTAATCAAACACCAGTTGTGTGAGGGCTACACTTATACTCAGGGAGCAGGAATGGATACATTAGTCCCTTCTTTAAGCATTTGATGATGCTGCTGCTATGCCATACTGGCATGTGCCTTTTCCTTTGCAGTGCCTCCATTACTGAGCCAAATGGGGGGCCAGGCATAAGGCCTGCACCACTAACAGTGTCCCTGAGCCATCTGCAGAAAACAAGATTGCTGAGATAAAGGTGCCCCCCACATTTACAATGGCCTTGGCACCCAGGGCAATTACCCTGCTCCCTCTCCCCTAGAAACAGCACTGGTTCAAATAGTCTGCTTTTCCAAAAGTCTAAAATAAAATATATACATCATTAAATATATATATTTAAAAAACTAAACTAGGCCGATATGTAGGAATAATCATGATAATTTCAACCTGCAGGTGAAATCAGGATGATATCATGATAGCGTTGCAATAATATCAAAATAATGCCGCAAATTAATAGGGGGGAGAAAATACTGCTCCACACAAATGATCCCCCTGATGACGAGAAGTGTCCGGCCTCTTTACTCATTATACCGGAAAACACTTTTTTTGCCCCTCACCTGTAGAGCTGTTCCATCACAAACGCTGAAGATTTAGATAAATAAAACAATGTTTTTCACTTTATTCAGTCTTGATCCAATGCAGTCCTGTGGGCTGCAGTCCCCTGGTTCTAGCGTTGTCGGCTCCCGTGCCACCAGTGTGCTCTTGTGCCAGCATCACTGTGTGTCAACTAAAACCAGGGGGTGCCTCACATGAGCACAGTGCTGGACTCTCAGTGCCCGGCGTGGAGTGTACTGTCACCACTGGAGCTGATAGGGCTGACATCAGAGGCCTGCAGCCCACAAGACTCCATGGGTGCACAGAATGATTAGAGAGGTTATCCAAGACACTTAAAACCTTTATGAACTAACAGGGCTGTTTCTGGGGGGCGATCGCCCTGGCCCACAAGGCCATTGAGGTCAGGACCATTGTTAAAGTGGACCAACTCCTGTGTCAGGGCAGGATGTTGGTCCCTGTCGCTATAAGAGGGAGTGGGGCATCCAAAATGCTGGAGCCCCCCCGCACAGAACACCCGTAATCCTTACTTTAGCCTCGATCCTAGGCCGAAAGTACAGCGCTGCGATTGGCTGCAGGCGCTCAGGTGGGGGGGACTTTCCAGGCGACCAGAACACCACTACCCACGTGAGTGCTGGGTGCCCAATTGTTACACTGGATTTACAGTGAGGATCTAGGCTAAACATAAGAATTACGGGTGTTCTGGGGGATTATGTGTGGGTGTGGGGGGGGGGGGGGGCTGCCCACCTGCGTCCCTTTCCTACAGAGTCATTAATGTCTGAGCTTTAATGTGTTACTTTGTGTTTGACTTCTGATAGCATTATTTAACCTCTATCTCTCTTTTTAGTGCCTTGGACACTGATGAGTGTATGATTTTATATGGTGATGACAAGGTAAAATAATGTCAAAGCAATCTTTATCTATATATGTGCTCCACATTTTTATGTGGTTCCAAAATGCATATCTCTAGATCCCTATGGGCATGGCTTACTATGGCGTTTATTTAAGAAGCGCTAGTGCCACGTAGTCCTAGATGAAAGTCAGGTGAATGTCAGGTCCCAGTGCAAAGGGTGTATATATTACCGTAAGTTAAAAATCCATAGCTCCGCTGATAGTGCCAGGTAGTCTGCCATCTATCTACAGCGCTGGCGAGTATATTAGTGCCGGCGCCGTGTTCCCTACAGTGCCACTTAAAACCAGGTGCACACCATGCACTCTGTGGCCTCTGTGGCCTTTTTCCATAGATGTCAATGGGCTAGGTTCGTTATAATTTTTTGGGCTATTTGTTATTTTATTTTTGGGGTGGGGCTGGTATATGTGCCACAGGATCCCTGGGCTGTTTGCAATGGTTTTTGTATGGATTTTTTGCACGTGTGTCATGTCATTCAAGTGTCCCCAATTTAATGTGTTTCGGGATTCAAAATGCCATCACCCAAAAAACAAAAAATCAGGGACTGCAACAGGCACTGTATGCCTGATTTCCCATTTTTACAGCGCCCGTCCCTGTGCTGTGTGTTTGCAGTGTTAAATATACTGCAATTCTGGCATTCCCAGCCAGCCTTCAGCCAGCAATGCAGTGCGGGCGCAGACAGAGCGCGTCTCGCAAGTTGCCAATTTAATAACTGTCCTTGTTCTGTGTCCACATCATGAGCGGGCCCGGTGTCTTCAGCAGGGTGAGAGGACAAGGACTGTTCACCCTACACTGAGGTCCAACTGCTATTTATAGGCTTGGAGTGAGTTGGCCAGGAAAGCACCTTTTGCCCCCTGTCACAGTGACATCAGAGGAATTCCCTGTGATGTCACTGTGAGTGACAGTGAGCGTGAAGGGCTTTCTGTCTGGCTCACCTGCTGCCTATAAATAGCTCTTACCTGCAGCAGGGAATGAGTGGTGGAAGCCCAGTGCAGGAGAGAGGATCTGTGTCCTCTGTCCCTCTGAAGACAACAGAGAACCACATGGGACACCAGTGCTGGTAGATTGCGAGGAAGGAGGAACGTTGTTAAAGTATTTCAGTGAAAAATTTGACCACCATAAAGTTTGGATTTGCTCCAAAACGATTTTTCCAGAAAATTTGGTTCAAATTACGTTTCGGACAAATTGGTTAACTGAAGATTTTAATATTTACTGATATAATTACAAGGACAGACAAACTTTTTAGATTTGAATATATCGCCTTAATCTTACTATGAGGGTTATTTAAGAACAGATAGTGCCAGGTAGTGTTTAGTAGCGGCAGGAAGCGTCTGGTGAACTCCGGACTCTGTACGCAAAACTACATTTATGAAAGCGAACCTGGTGAGCGCCTCTAACAGCGCCATGTAGCATCTTATGTATTATTACAGGCGGCTCAGCGTATAGCGCCGGCGCTCTAGGCTCCAGAGCGCCATGTAGTATCTGTTGCTCTGTAGTGCTCTCCTATACATTTTAATGGGCTTTCATTAGTTGTGTATAAATAGCGTGCTGCAAACAAACACTTTTAGAAACTTTTTTGACTTTTAATATTTTTATGCAGAATTGTCATTACAGGTCTGGCACTAAAGTGTTAATGTCACAGTGTAAAAACAATGTCATTCCATGTGTTTTTGCTTTGTTACTGGTGGATATGTGTTCAAAAACAGACTTTAATCACACAGCATCTGGCGCTCTATGCTATAGCGACCAGATTTAGAGCGCCGACGCTGTGTGTGTGTGTCCTTTTTTGATAAGTATGATGCAGAGCGCCGAGAGTCGGTCGCACTGAGCTGGTGCTACCTCTCGCTCCCTGCAGCGCTATACTGGTGTTAGAGCGCACAACATACATCACATTCATCAATGCTGGCGAGGTTACTACAGCGACTGAGGCGCTCTGTTACAGCGCCCAATACCCGCTTACAGCGTCTACTAGCGTTCACTCTAAGCGCCGCTATACAGACACTCATCTGCCGCTACCTGGCGTTAGTAATGAATCAGCCTCCAAGTTAACCACCTACCCTTGCTGGATCCATTCACTGTCATGCCAGCAGGGGGCGGCATTCTGGCCTCTCTGCTCTTTGCAGAACAGGTCTTGTGAGAGCATGGCTAAAATTGCATATCTAAAACCAAAATGTTTTAAACCACTGGCCCTGGAACCATTTTAAGTTCTGCCTATAGATGTCTAATATTGCAGTGGTGAATCCAGCAATTCACCTAGTATAGCTCCAAACCATCGCACCTCCTCCACGGTAATCAATAAATCAACTAAATATACATCATGAATTCATAAATTATTTATTAATAATTACCCACAAAAATTACATAACAGACAATTAAAAAACATATAAAACTAGATCGTACATTCCCAAGGGCATCCCATTTTTACCCAACCCAATCCTATAAATAGGATATTTCAGTATTCATATAACAAACAATCCATAAAGTGCATAAGTGCTAATCTGTGCAAGTATAACATTAATAGTACAAAATGTGGCAAGAAAAAGAAAGAAAACAGACTCAAAATGTCAAATACAACAAACCAATTAGAAAACACACACATCACCTGAGTGTATAACTCTGAAGTGTTCCCCAGGAATGCACAGGTCGAGTAGCGATCCCCCAACGCGTTTCGTGGCCCCCCGCTCACAGGCCACTTTATCAAGGTGTTGTGAGAGCATGGCTAAAATTGCATATCTAAAACCAAAATGTTTTAAACCACTGGACCTGGAAACATTTTAAGTTCTGCCTATAGATGTTTGTCATCCTTATGTAAAATTTCCACCACGCAACAGCACACCCCCCCATGGGCAACCAGATTTGGGATGCCCACTCAACCCCATTACCCCCCCCCCCCCCCCCCGCACCGTGGCTTGCTGTGTCCTCCGCTGGTGACAGGCTCACATGGATCAGTAAGTACAGAAACACAGGGGGGGAGGTTTCGGGTAGTGGATATGCCAAAATCAGAATGCCTCTGGAGGAGGGGGCATCTTTCATTTGGCGGAAAGCCATGTTGCCCAGAAGCCTGGACTTTTTATCTGTTTTATTCTTTAAACGATTTAGAATGATGGTTTGAATTTGTGTTCTTTCCTTTTAGGGATGTGTGAATATTTTACTCTTTACTTCAGTAGGAGAGACATTAAGGTAAAGTAAGCTTGTAAACTTGTTGGCAGTCAAGTATGGTATGTGAACATCCTTTCAATTAGTAGGTTTCACCATGTTTTTATCATTATATGCTAACAAAAGCATAACAGCATAACAAGAGAGGGGCTTACTGAGGATCTCAACTAAAGACCAAAAAAAAGGATTTTTTCCAAATGCACCACTAATTATTTCTTAATGATATATGAATTTAGGTGTGCCTTAAAGGAATCCCCAAAGAAAAGGGAATATATCCAAATACACATATACAATATCTCAACTAAAGTGCACTAAAAACCGAATTTTTCCGCTTTACTGGAGCATCCTGATTAGTTCGAAGAAAGTTTGGGCTCTCCTCCAGTCAGAATATAGATAGGCAGGTTATGACAAAACAGATTGGTAGAAGAGGGATCGAGTTTTCTAGGGCTTAGAAAGAAAAATAGCATGGGCTGAATAAACTGTACACTACTGGAACCTGTTTTTCCTCATTTCACAGGGATTCATTTCAAATGTGGGGGAGACTTTTTTCAAGTAAAACCATATTAAAGTACAATACATTTACTATTAGAATTCTTAATAATAATAGTAATAATAATGTTTTTTACATTTGGGAAGTATTTACTCACTTCTCCAAGGTATCCATCTACTTGGTCCCTCGGTTTCCGGGCAATCTTCCATCAGGCAACTCCATCTTGCATGCCATAAGGCACTGCGCATAGACCCCGATCTCGCTCCTGCATAGTGCCCATTAATGGGATGCAATGGGGCCGCCCGAAATCCCGCGAGACTTGGCGCAGGACTTTGGGGGAAATCGGTCCAATTTTCCTCTTTAAAGAACTCAGCTCACTTATCTCATCACCCCTGTTCTGGGTCTTTTAAGACTCACTAACAACTGGTATTGTGCCAAGGAATTGGCGCAAGGAAAATGTGGTGCCCATTTTTAAAAAAGGGCTCTAGGTCTTCCCTGGGCATCCCCCATTACAGCCAGGAAGTGGAATACCTCATTACAGGCAGTGTGTAGCATTCCACATCAGAGGCAATGTGCGGCATCTCTGATTACAAGCTGTGAGGGTCATCCCTCATTACAGCCAGTGAGAGGCATCCCTCCATTATAGGCCATGAGGGACATCTCTTCAATACAGGCAGTGAGGGGCATCCCTCATTAAAGCCAGTAAGTGGCATCCCTCCGTTACAGGCAGTGAGGAGCATCTCTCCATTATAGGCAGTGAGCAGCATCCCTCATTAAAGCCAGTGAGGAGCATCCCTCATTGCAGCCAGTGAGGAGCATCCCTCCATTACATGCAGTGAGGGGCATCCCTCCATTACAGCCAGTGGGCGGCATCCCTCCATTACAGGCAGTGAGGGGCATCCTCCATTACAGCCAGTGGGCAGCATCCCTCCATTACAGGCAGTGAGGGGCATCCCTCTATTACAGGCAGTGAGGGGCATCCTCCATTACAGCCAGTGGGCAGCATCCCTCCATTACAGCCAGTGGGCGGCATCCCTCCATTACAGGCAGTGAGGGGCATCCCTCCATCACAACCAGTGAGTGGAATGCCTCCATTACAGGCAGGGAGTAGCATCCCTCTATTACAGGCAGTGAGGGGCAATGTGTGACATCCCCCCTCCCTCCCCCAAAAAGGCAGGGCAACTGATTAATGCCTGCAACAGCAGCAGAGGTGTTGGGCAGACAAGCATAAATCGGTTACCCTGCCCAGCCCACTGCCTTATTGTCTAGCTTTTTGGGAGACAATACATGCCAAGTATATTTAAAATCTGTCTTCTTCTTCTTCATAGTGATCCATTAAACACCATCATTGACATAGAAATGGGGATGTGCTCAGAGCTAGTAAAAAAGTAAAAAATAAACAGGCTGTTTTGGGGCACTGGGTTGGGGAAGGCTTAAACTTCCTTTCTGGGTATCGGATCAATTTACAGAGGCGCAACCTCCTCTCTATGGTCTATATGACTCTATGGCCAGTGGCCTCCCTTTTTATGGCGGATCCAGATTGGGATGCCCTGCTATTTGAAACACTGGGAATCGCCCAGGCCACTTACGTCGCGTGCAATTCCAAATTGCATCTCCAGGCCAGAGCTGCATCCTTGTTGACCTTTAGCTGAGGCGCATACCCACGCCACGCATTTCTAAATAGCAGGCACCGGCTTGTCCACAGATAGTGAGACGGTGGCCAGTGGTGCTCCTTCCATTCAGCAGAGCAGCAAGGAATATCTGAATCTTACAATCTGCATGCACTGTGGGAACGAGAAAAATGGGATTTTCTTGGGAAACTGGGGGATGCACAAAACGGGGAATCACAAATTTAGGATGCCCCCTGCAAGAAGAACTAAACATTTTTCCTCTTTAATAGATGCCCCATAGGGGTAAAACAAAACTGCACCTCACCTGAACTCTGCCCCATCTCAACACTGAATTAAGTACAAGTTATTTTAAAAAATGCATCCCTGCTCCCCTGTAGCTGTGGGCATGCTGTTGTCAGCCATTTAGAAATGCCTGGGGTGGGCATGTGCCCCAGCTAAGGTTAGGATGTCTGACAGCCATAACGAAAAGGTCCTTATAGATGACCTATGATATAAGTCCTCAGGAAGGTGTATTCACATTTTCTCCTTACACAAGTCCATCCAATGGGAAACGGGAAGCCACGTCACTCACTGTGGCAACAGACACCTCAAAAATTAGGCATCTGCTACCAGATCAAGTCCCAGATTTGTTAGATGGAAACCAGGAGGAAGAAGAAGTGAGGCTGGTGGGGGTTTTAAGGGGAGTTTAGCTAAGGGTCAACTTTTCCCCATCACCTGACTTGATATAAGTACAATTTTAAGACCATCTGTAAGAAAAAAACATTCTCATTCCCACCTTAGCCCTTAGAGGGACTATCCAGGCAAAGGGTTAAATGTATGTGGTTAATCGTTACCTGATGCCTGTTGTCCTTGTGCATCTGCCTGGCTCACATTGTGGCAGGAAATAAGAAGCTTTGTAGTTTCACCTTCTTCCTGACCGAATTATCAGCATCTCAGACCTCCTCTTCTGTCAGGAAGAAAGTGAAACGTAAAGCTTCTTAGCTTCTGTCAACAGCATGAGACAGGAAGACACAAAAGGACAACAGTTACAGGCATCAGGTAAAGATTAACAAAAAATGCATAAACAAATGAGCCCACTCCTTGACTAGACTAGAAGAGGGGTAAGGCAACTATAGATGATTTTTGTGTGCCCACAGGTGGCACCCATTAGGGCCATGCCATTTTTTACCATTATTTTGAAATGTTTTTTTTCAGGACATGGAAAAAAATGACCAGACCAGACAACATCATGCCAACTATTGTTATAGACAACGTCATTATGTCTCCTCGTGTGACGTACATTCGCTGGAAAGTGCATGGAGACTGGGTGACCCAGGTAAGTGTGCCATGTATTGTGTTACTTACTGACCAAACCCCTTGGTCATTTGTTTCTGAATAGCCTATAGAGTGGCGTTATTTCCAAAAGAGTAGGAAGGCTAATTTATTATCATTTCTAGCAGGCGCTAGATGAGCGATGAGGCATCTGGAGACAGCCAGCACTCAGCTTGCACCAGCTCCCTGGGTACAGCGCTGGCCTTGTATAAGCCGGTGCACTAGCGACCCCTACCGGCTGAGAGCGCTAGAAAGACATTAATGAACACAGTGCCCACAGAGGTACTGTGAAAAGGACGAAAGCGCCTATTGCAATCCCCGTTCTTTATTTATTAGGGTCAGGACAGCAAATTGTTTTTAAAAAACACATTGGAATTGCAATGGGGACAGTTGGAGCACATGAGAACAGCTCACGGCCCAAATCACAAGTTTGCTGTGCAACAAAAAAAAAAGGGCCTACAATACATCCAAAAACAATCCCAAACAGCCCAGGCATCCCATGGCACAGGCACTAGCCCCCCAAAAATAAAAAAAAAATATAAAACAATGGCAAAATAATTACAACCATCGCAGCCCATTTACCGTATATACTCGAGTATAAGCTGAGTTTTTCAGCCCACTTTTTGGGCTGAAAAAAGCCGCCTCGGCTTATACTCGAGTCCAGGGGCGGACTGCCAGGGAAGGCCGCAACCCTGAACCCAATAGATGCTGGAGGGTGAGGGGCGGCCGCTCCGGGTCCCTGCTGTACCCGCTGCTGCCGCCGCTCTCATTCACACAAACACGCACACACATTCACACACTGACCGGCACTTCCAGGCTGCTGCGCGCTGGTCGTCAATGGGCGGCGTCCAATGTTTTCATTGGACGCCTGCCATATGGGGCACGTCCACCGACGACGAGCGCGCAACAGCCAGGAAGTGCTGGTCTGTGTGTGAGAACGGCGGCGGCTGGCGGCTGCGGAGGAGCGGAGGAACGGAGGAGGGGAGGGGGACCCCGTTGCCCCTCTGCAGGGTAACCTCGGCCAAACCCTGACCCCCGACACCTGCGCGTCTGAGAGCGGCGGCGGCGGCGGCAGCAGCAGCAGGTACCCACAGTGTGTGCATACCTTCCAACATTTCAGGGTGTTGCTAGGGCATAGTTTTATCCAAGCCCTGCGCTAGCATCCAAATGCCGGCCAGGCGTGTGCGACGGATCAGTGCCGGCTTTCTGCAGCCAGCTCAGCAGGTAGCAGCAAGTGCCGCCTGCACATTTTTGTATGAAGTAAGGCTGAAAGCTTACATATGAGATAGTGCTCTTTTTACCCCAAAAACAGAAAAATATGTAATAGCGTGCATGATTAATAATGTCAGTATAAATGGTTGTTACAAACATTTTACTTCTCTTTCAGATGAAATACTATGACTCCATTAAAGCTGTCATTTCTTCTTCTAACGATGAAGCCACCGCTTTAGTTATAGGTAATATATTGTTCTTTTATGATTTGAAAATCAGGGATGCTGGGCTAAACTAACTTGACAATAAGGAAGATTAAGGCAGTGAGTCTGTGTGAAATATCAACTGACTTAAACCGGACCTTCAGCGTGATTTAATGAAAAGCCCAAACTCTTAAAAAACGGTTCCCCAGCATCTAAAATTAATATATTTTAAGTTTTTAGTCACTAACTTATTATTCTTTCCCCCACTGGGCTGCAACTCTGTTCAGGACTTTAGGATACGGGCGCCACCATCTTGACTCAGAAGCATCACACTTACTGAGGAGAGGAGAGTGGGATAAGGTACAGGGGGGCGGGTTATAGCTGTGCTTTGTCAGACAGAGCAGAACTGGGGTCAGGTAAAGGTCACCAGTCCCAGAATGCAGAGCAGCACAGTCAGGAGGCACTTCCTGTTTGCAGGCTGCCTGATAAGATGGCGGCTTCCATAAGCCGCCATCTTGGATGTTTAAAGGCTCATAATATGCAGTAGATGCAGGTAGGATGATTTTTAATGTGGACAATCTGTATGTACAGGGTGGGGGAAACATATAAGATAGACTCTTATTCAGAGTGAAGGTCCGCTTTAAAAGGACAGTCCAGCAATAGATTGGGGCCAAAAATCATCTCAGGAATTTACAGGCCCTGACCAGCCCACCACCAGCCCGTGAGCTCCTTAGCCCTGTCCCAAGGAGCTTCTCAGCCTATCAATGAGTGTGTTTATCTGCTGATGCTATAGCATAGCACAGTATTTGCCCAACCCTCTCCACGAAAGCCACCAATTCATGTTTTGGGGATCTCCACATAGTGACTATATATCTCCTGCTGTACTAATTTGTTCATCTTTGTGGAGATCTAAAAACATGACCTGTTCGTGGCTCTCACGAGAGGGTTGGGAGCAGGAACAGACCATAGGCAGGGTAAATATGTAATAATTGATGATACTGAACTTTTAGCATCAAATAGGCTGGGATGTCTTGACTGGGGGGTGGTACTATGGTGGCAGGTATGGGGAGAGGAGCCTGGGGAACCTGGGCAACCTGAGGAAGCAGCGTATAGGCTCCAGGTGAAGTGGGCTGCATGCCACCTCTGCTTTTCTGCCTCCCTGAGGAAGGACCCTTCCGGGCCTGAAACGTTGGGTTCCATTCTGCTAGTGCTGTAATGTATGATCTCTTTACTCATCAGGTTATCTCAATACTGCAATGATTGTTCTAGGACTTTCGCTATATTCATTTAAGTGCTATTTACATTGGACTCCGCTTAGTCTGAACTAATTAATATTACAGCAATATTTCTGTTTTTACTATTATAAATAGACTGATGATTACATGGCGATTTGCTTACATCTCTATCTGGGCTACCATCACCTCCAAATGTGTTAGGAGGTGTTATTGTATATATTTTATACTCTAATCATACTGTATGATTTTGTGCACAATTTCTAATACACATTGAATTGCAATTGATGAAACCCATGTTGTAAGGTGTGCTTTCTCAAACTATATTTATTGATTTGTTACTGTATCTATTTGGGAATAGATCATTGTGAGAGATATTTTGCACCCACCTATAAGAATATACTCTGCGATGGTGTGCGGGATTGTTGAACTAATTTGGTCTTTAAGTGGGAGGCATGCAGCAGGCTACAGCCAGCCCAAAAGGCCCTAAAGCAGTGCTGCCCATTGGGAATTCTCCCTATGGCCAGTCTACCTCTGCATGTGCCTTGCCTGTATTTCCTAAAGGTTAGGTTTGATATTAAAGGCCTCATGTATGAAGAACTAGCACCACTCAATGCCACTCGGCGGCAATAATTGTGCAACGGGGTCCCTGGGCTGTTTGGAAAAGTTTTCGTATGCATTTCTTGCACTTTTAGGTTGTGCTGCATTTGGGCCATGCAAATCCTGTGTCATGTCTTTGTGTGCTGCCAGTACCCCCCAAAAAAAATCCCCTTTTCACAGCACCCGTGTGGACACTGTGTTATTTTAATCTTAAACCGGACCTTCAGCGTGATTTAATGAAACGCCCAAACTCTTAAAAAACGGTTCCCCAGCATCTAAAATTAATATATTTTACGTTTTTAGTCACTAACTTATTATTCTTTCCCCCACTGGGCTGCAACTCTGTTCAGGAATTTAGGATACGGGCGCCGCCATCTTGACTCAGAAGCATCACACTTACTGAAGAGAGGAGAGTGGGATAAGGTACAGGGGGGGCAGGTTATAGCTGTGCTTTGCTCAGACAGAGCAGAGCTGGGGTCAGGTAAAGGTCAGCAGTCCCAGAATGCAGAGCAGCACAGTCAGGAGGCACTTCCTGTTTGCAGGCTGCCTGATAAGTTGGCGGCTTCCATAAGCCGCCATCTTGGATGTTTAAAAGCTCATAACATGCAGTAGATGCAGGTAGGATGATTTTTAATGTGGACAATCTGTATGTACAGGGTGTGGGAAACATATAAGATAGGCTCTTATTCAGAGTGAAGGTCCGCTTTAAATCCTTCACTTTAACTGCAGTTTAACTGCGCACCCAGCCGGCACTCAGAGTCGGAGTGAGTGACGGATCAGTGGCAGCTTGCTGCATTTGACTCGGCAGTACAGGAAGTCACAGCGTCTCTCAAGAAATGCCGTCTGCACATATTTTTATTAGGTAAAGTCCTTATTTCTAAAGCGCTAGCGCCACTCAATGCCACTCAGCAACAATAATTTCACTCTCTGCCACTCAATGCTTGATTTAGGGAGCACAAATCAGCGTGCACCCACATTACTGCCACTCAGCATCTAATTCATCACCAGTGCCATTTAGTATGTCTAGCCTGGCGCTCTTACCCCAACTGCGCCAATTTAAACAGGCACTTATAGAGGCATGTTGTTAATGATTTTTTAGGTTACACTCACTTTTAATAATTATTTTTGCTCAGGGTGTTCATATTTGATAATGCCCATGGTATAGAAGTTGTGTTTGTTTGGCACCAGGGGTGGACTGGCCATAGGGAGACCCAGGACAATGCCCCGTGGGGCCCACTGCTTTGGGGCCAGTTGGGCTGCTGCTTTTAACACCCACATTCAATCCCAGCCCCCTTAGTCTCCCTCTCAACCCCCTGTACCCACAGGCCAAGGAACCTCAGTCTCTAATGCTCTAGCCCTGGCATCATGGTTGGGGGGGGGGGGGGCTCAGCAAGGATGTCTTAGGCCGGCCAGTGGCTGGTCATCCAGGGCTGATTTTTGGCCCAGTCCACCACTGTTTGGCACCCAAGGTTTTTGCAACCCCTAGTGTCTTTTGGTTTTGCAGGGCGATGTCCAAATGTATACTAGGATGGAAACATGCCTTTGTTTGTCCCCAGCAGTGCTGTTACACATATTGCGGTGTACCTCGCCTGTCAGTGCCAACATCAGCGCCAACATCAGCATCAACATGTACATTGTTTAATACGGCACTGTTTTTGCTGACCACAGCAGAACAAACAGACACTGCTTATTTTTCATGTTTGTAGACTGGGAGGCCGATTCATTAATAGCGGCAGGTAGCGACAGTTGAGCGACTGTAGCGGCATTTTCACAGCGCCCGCTAGTAGTCGCAGTGCTTGGCCGTTGTTCGGTTGTTGACAGCGACTCAGTCGGTGTGCTGTAATGTTGATTATTGGGTGAGGAGTCGCTATTTGACAGGTTCCGCGATGTATGGGTGCGCATGATAGCGACTGGCCCTAGCGACCGGCTCCCACCATATTCATTAAAAAATCACACTCAAAAAATTCTTGCGCTGTAAAATGCATGTTTAAACCCCAGAGCGCTGGCGGCGATGGGTTAAAAGTAGTTTTTTAACCCCCAAACAACCATATTTTTGGAAACCAAAAAAAACAAGTTTTTAAAATAATTTTGTAATATGAATACATTAATATCAGACCTGTAATATCAATTCTGCACAATTTTTTTTTTTTACCTTAAAAAAAATATCTAACATGGCAGAAGTGGTCACAGAATTTTTCACATTTAAAAAAAAAAAAAAAAACAATAACAATTAATTATTAATATTTAAAGATTGTTCCATTGAAAAGCATTGGAGAGCGCCAGGTAGCGAGAGGTCATACCTGTCGCTGTTCAAGGTCGGACGCTGGCGCTGTGGGCTGAGGCTGGAATAATGATGAATGAGTGGCTATATGGCGCTATCTGAGTCGCTAAGCAGGATTGGCTTGATAAATGTGTGATTGTGGTGGGGAGCCGGCGTTCTCGTGGCGGTGCCCACCATTACCGGCCGCTCACCAGTCGCCACCTGTCGCTATTCCTTCATAAATAAGGGCCTAAGTCCAGTGGTAATATCAATTTATTATTTAGTGCTCACAAGGTACAGCGCCAATTTAGCAGCACTCAAAATGCTGTCCGCGCCATTTTACACTTTCAGTCACTGACAGGTTAGCGATGTTACCGCCGCTCGGACGGAAGTTAAATGGCACTGACTGGCATTCTTCATAAACTGGGCTTCCAGATTTAATGAGATACTTTTGTGATTAATCCTATTCAAGGAATAGCTTAAAAATAGTAAAAACTAAACTGTTTCACCAGAAAACCAATTCAATATTCAAATTATGTTTAAAGGTTGCACAACAGGGACGACCAATGTGGAGCAGCAGATGAAAGACATCAAAGACAACTTAAAGGATGCCAAAGGACGGAGAGGACCAGTGACGCCTGGATCACCACAGAGGAGAGCTACAGGAGACCAGACAGTCTTCTGCGTGTACAAGGGAGTGAAGACATTTGCTTTCTGTAAAAAGAACAGTTTAGTGGTCACTGGAGGAATGGATCGCATCATTCGGATGTGGAACCTTTATGTGCCGACGTAAGCTCTAACTTTTTAATTTTGAAGTACTGTACAGTATATATTATTTCCTTACTAAGGAAAGCCCTGTGTGTGCCACTCATTCTGCTTTACCTGATTGAGAGATGTCCTGCAGTGCATATCATTGCTGGAGGCTAAATCCCAGCACTTGCATACTTACCTTTTTCCATGTCTCATGCTGGTTAATGCTGCTGGAGACTAGCAAGGCTCACGTCCCTCTGGGCAGTCACCTGGGCAGTGATTGGCTGGTGGAGGCACCAGCACCAGGATGGGGCTCCCAGTGTTGATTTGCAGAGCAGGGCATCCATCACTCTCCATCCATCACAGATGCTCAGATGATGCCCCGGTGCCCTGTACAGTGACCTTCCAGTTTTACTTTTGACCAGAGGGTGACTTTAAAGTGGACCAACACCCAGGGGTGATCGGCCCGGGAATCTATAAGATTCCCGGGCCGATCACCTCCCTCACCGCGGGGCATCCAAGATCGGGATGTCCCGCGGGGTGAAACCCCCGCAAAAGCCCCAAAAAAGCTTACCTTATCGGCGGCGGGTCAGCCGCCGCCACCTACCGCGCGCCCCTCTAGCAGTGCGCGCGCCCGCGCCGGCCGTTTCTGAATGCCCGTCGTGGGCGCGCGCCCTGTAAGAGGGACGCACGGGAGGCAGCGGCGGCGGCTTATCCGTCGCCGAAAAGGTACATTTTTTTGGGGCTTTTGGGGGGGGTTTCACACAGTGGGGCATCCTAATCTCGGATGCCCCGCTGAAGTGGACCAACACCCAGGATAGTGAAAATCCTGGGTGTTGGTCCACTTTAAAAGTAATTTTAATATCAAAACCATTTTCATTCAATGTAACATAGTGTGGCAAATGAATTCCATACCTGGGGAAATGATTGTCAGTCTAGAGCTGTTATATTTCATTTATGGGGGTAATTAAAATGTTTTGGAAGGCGTGGAGTTAAAATGTTTTATTTTATTTTTTTTACGAATGTGTAAATAATGGCACCCTATAGGGGTATCAGGAAATACTTGGAGGTATCTGGAGAGGCTAGCAAGAGACTTGGAGAGGCCATTAACAGAGCGGCCTGGAGAACCCCATAGGGTGTTTGTACAATAAAATATATTTACCTGGATACATTTATTTTAAACATTATTGTGTTCAGAGAGACACACTCAATGTACAGGTATCCAAAATACGGGGCATTGCTAAAGCGAGCTAGAAGAGCTTAAAGCGGACCTTCACTCTGAATATGAGCCTATCTTATATGTTTCCCACACCCTGTACATACAGATTGCTCACATTAAAAATCATCCTACCTGCATCTACTGCATGTTATGAGCCTTTAAACATCCAAGATGGCAACTTATGGAAGCCGCCATCTTATCAGGCAGCCTGCAAACAGGAAGTGCCTCCTGACTGTGCTGCTCTGCATTCTGGGACTGCTGACCGTTACCTGACCCCAGCTCTGCTCTGTCTGAGCAAAGCACAGCTATAACCCGCCCCCCTGTACCTTATCCCACTCTCCTCTCCTCAGTAAGTGTGATGCTTCTGATTCAAGATGGCGGCGCCCGTATCCTAAATTCCTGAACAGAGTTGCAGCCCAGTGGGGGAAAGAATAATAAGTTAGTGACTAAAAACGTAAAATATATTAATTTTAGATGCTGGGGAACCTTTTTTTAAGAGTTTGGGCTTTTCATTAAATCACGCTGAAGGTCCGGTTTAAAGGAATTATCCAGGCATAAAGACAATATATACTCACCTTTTATGCCCCCCGCTGATTGATCCTATTTTGAGGATTGCAAACTCACCTGCAGGGTTGAAAGCAGATGTCGCTGGACTGGATCGAATGATTGGGTGAGTTTGCAAATGGAGTGATGGAACTTTCTTTGGTTTTTATGCCTGCACAATCCCTTTAATTGAAGTATTGTAGCTGAACACTATTTTCAAATGGTCACAGCATATTACAAGAGTATGCAGACTTCACAATGTGCCAGACAAGATGATGAATATCCAAAGAGATGATCAATATCCAAGACTGTCAGGGTACAGTGAAATAAACACTAAAGCTTGAAGAACCACTATAGTGAAATTGTCTAATAATATAAATCTGGATAAACCTGCTAGATAGCTAGTGGGAAGGTTACATTTACAGCTGCCTTAAAAAACATCTAAGCTTATTGTTTCCTTTTACTAGATCAGAACATATCAGAAGAATTGCAATAGGGCTCAGGGGGCAGGAGTGTAAGAGAGGAGCAGTTATCCCCCGTACAAAGCTGTCATGCCAGTGTCTTCTTTCTTCCGATAAAAAAATAAAAACAAGCTATTCTAAGTATGTCACACACCCCACTTCAATCATTAATTATTACACTTGGGTAACTCCACCAGCAGGTGGCGACGTGCAGAGAAGTCATGAAAAACAAGCCCCTCCTGGTCTATACATTCCTGGTACCTCTCACTCATTCCCCAGTTTTTCTTCTCTGCAAGATGGCGACAAGACAGAAGAAAGAAGTCTCCTGCTTGCAGGTAGCCGGGGTATCACCCCAGCCCCCCCCCCCCCCCCCCCCCACCAGGTCTATTTCTGCCCGGCTCTTTTTGTGTTTATCCCCTTGTTTAATGGCAGCCTCCCAGCTTAGGCTGTAGGCCGGGCAAGGGTAGATGGCACTTATGGTGCCTAGGAGATTACCTCCTCCGCTCGACCCTATATTATGGGGCATAGCGGTGTTCCAGTTGGTGATCCGGATGTGGGATGCCCCAGCCCTTATATCCCCAGTAGTTTTGTCTTCTACTTTACTTCATGTTTGTGTGTTTTTTTGTGTGTTTGTGTGGGCAGGGACGAGTGGTCTGTGGCTGGCTGTCTGTCTCTGCGAGTGATTCATGCTTGGGGGGGCTCCCTGAGCCCCTGTGTTTGTGACTTGGTCGATTTGGACGGGCGCCATGTCGGGCGCCCGTCGTTTGACTGGGATCCTGGTCTGCAGCTTAGTACAGCCTGTCGGCTGGGCCGGGCGGCGCACTGCGCCGCCGGCCTGTAGGCCGTCGATCACGCTGGGTGCTTTACTGCGGGCGGGACCGGGCGGCATGCGCGCCTCTGCGGGCGCCATTCTTTGTGGCGCCCGCGGCTGGCTGGGACTCAGTGGTGGACGGGGCTGCGTCTCGCGCGGCCCGCGCCGTGTCTGGCGGGAGGCGGAGGGGCGGGGCCACAGCGGTTCCCGCGTTTCTGCTGGGCCCGCCCCGCGTCCTCTCCGTCTCTCCCTGGCTGGCCGCCATTGCTGTACCTCCCAGAGCTGCGGGATCCAGGTAGGCTCTTCTCGTTTTTAGGCCCTACGGCCGCTATTATAAGGAGGGTGGGGCGGTTAAGCCGGTCTGGGACTCCGGCTATTATATGCTTCAGGGGCCGGGCTCCTGCGGCGGACCTCTGCGCTCTCCTCCTCACCCCCCCCCCCCCCTCTCGCTGGGGGTGGTGGCGGGGTTTTTTTCAGCCAGGCTATGGGCATGTTGGCTGAACTTGTTGTCCATTCTGCATATAGATTTCGTTGGATTGCCTTAAAGCTATGTTTATTTGATTGTTATATGTATCAGGCCCTGTCCCCCTTTTCTGTTGTCTGGGCCGCCCCTGGCATCTCAGTGTTTTTACTATTGTGTGTTTGCCAGTGTTCTTGTTTCCTCCGATTCCCATGCTAGGCAGGGTGCTGCGAAAGTTGGTTCTGGAAGGAGTTCCCGCCATTCTCGTGGCCCCAAGGTGGCCAAGGCGGGTGCGGTTCGCAGACATCGTTCGTCTGGCGGTGGATCAGTTCGATCTGCCTCTTCGGCCGGATCTTCTCACTCAGGGCCAACTGTGTTACCCCAGTTTCCCAACGCTGGCTTTGACGGCTTGGCTGCTGAGACCTCCATCTTAAAGGAGGAGGGTCTTTCGGATTCGGTCATTCGGACTCTTATTAGTGCCAGGAAGAGATCCTCTTCTTCCATCTATTATAGGTCTTGGAGATCTTATATTGGTTGGTGTGAGGCTAGGTCTTTACCTTGCCGGGTCTTTTCTGTTTCTAGGATTTTGGAATTTCTTCAATCAGGGCTGGACTCTGGTCTTCAGCTGAGTACTTTGAAGGGGCAGGTCTCTGCCTTGTCTATCTTTTTTCAGGGGTCTTTTGCAAGTCATCCTTTGGTCAAGACTTTTTTCCAGGGGGTTTCGCATCTGCGGCCTCCTAGGAAGCCGTTGCTCCCTGTTTGGGATTTGAATTTGGTTCTCTCTGCTCTTCAGGCTCCTCCTTTTGAGCCTTTGCGGGAAATTGCTCTGTCCACTCTGACTCAGAAGGTTGCCTTTCTGGTGGCCATCACTTCGGTTCGGCGTGTTTCGGAGTTGGCAGCCTTGTCTATTCAGGCTCCTTATTTTGAGAAACATCAGGACAAAGTGGTTTTTCGTTTCAAGCCAGACTTTCTCCCTAAAGTGGTCTCTGCTTTTCATCTGAATCAGGACATTGTTCTTCCCTCCTTGTGTCCTAGACCTGGGAATGACAAGGAGAGGGCGTTGCATTGTTTGGATGTGGTACGTTGTGTCAAGTACTATTTGTGTATTACGTCTTCGTTTCGTAAGACTGATGCCTTTTTCGTGGTGCCCTGTGGGGCTAGGAGAGGTTTTGGCTCCGGCTAAGTCTTCCATTAGTGAATGGATTCGTCAGGCGATTGTTGGGGCCTACTCTGCCAAGGGGAAGGATCCCCCTTTTCGTGTTACTGCTCATTCTACTCGTGCGGTTGGAGCGTCCTGGGCTTTTCAGCACCAGGCTTCTGTTGAACAAGTTTGTAGGGCTGCTACTTGGTCTTCGGGTTCACACTTTTTCCAAGTTTTATAAGGTTGATGTGCGGGCCTCAGCGGATGCTGTTTTTGGCCGCAAGGTTCTGCAGGCTGCAGTGGTTTGGGTTTTACATTATTGCCTGGTTGGATACCCGCCCTTTTCTGGACACTGCTGTTGGATGTCCCAAGTGTAATAATTAATGATTGAAGTGGGGTGTGTGACATACTTAGAATAATACCATTTTGTGAATACTCACCTGTAAAATGGGTATTATAAGTATGTCACACACCCCACTTCACGCGCCCTTTTGGTATCCCGGATTCTTTATAGGGTGAAGTTTTCGTTTGAGGGTTTTTCCTGGTACCTTGTCTTTACTGCTGTTTGAATACTGGGGAATGAGTGAGAGGTACCAGGAATGTATAGACCAGGAGGGGCTTGTTTTTCATGACTTCTCTGCACGTCGCCACCTGCTGGTGGAGTTACCCAAGTGTAATAATTAATGATTGAAGTGGGGTGTGTGACATACTTATAATACCCATTTTACAGGTGAGTATTCACAAAATGGTATTTTTCTGGTATATAAACAACCTCCCCACTATCTATCATATATATCTATCATATTATATAATTATCAGCAGGAATTAGCAAATGGTAATGCAACAAATGGAAGCAAATGGAAGCAAATGGTAATGCAATGGGCAGGCTGATTCATTACTAGCGGCAGGTAGCGACAGATGAGCGTCTGTAGCAGGCATTTCAGTCGCTGTGTTCAGCCGTGGTTCGCTAGTTCAGGGCGCCTCAGTCGCTGTGCAGCATTGATGAATACGCTGCTATATTAGCAGTACAGCTCTGTATGGGAGCGGATGGTAGCAACTGGTCAGTGCGACTGACTCACCCCATATTCATCAAAAAAACAGCCTCACACACCGCGGGCGCTCAAAAATGCTTCGCTGTAGCCCAGAGCGCCGGAGGCTGTGTGATTAAAGGCTGTTTTTGAACATGTATCCACCAGAAACAAAGCGAAAACATATGGAATTACATTGTTATAACATTGTGACATGAACACATTAATGCCAGACCTCAATTCTGCATAAATATATAAAAAAAAATTCTAAAATGGCTTTTTCTAGGCCAGAAGAGGTCACAACATTATTTGAGAATAAAAAAAAATAATAATAAAACCCCCCTGCTTAATGAGAAGAAAAAGAACGTCCATTGAAATGTATGGGAGAGCGCCAGGTAGCGAGAGGTAAGACGTGGCGCTCTGAAAGTTTGCACGGCGGCGCTGTACGCTGAGGCTGGGATAATGATGAATCGTACGCTACATGGCGTTATCCCAGTCGCTCAACAGAATCGGCTTCATAAATGTGTAATTGCGTGCCGTGTCCGGCGTTCACCTGCCACTTACAAGGCACTACCTGGCGCTATCCCTTCATCAGTAAGGCCCTAAGTCAGGGGTACTCAACCACTTTTTGTATAGGTCCATTAACAGGCATCCCATGAGAGGTGAAGGTCCGGACGGGGGGCTGTAGTGGGGGGTTGATAGTTATAGTGCAGTGTAGTACTTCATATGACAATGCTAGGTATGCTAGGTGCCAGGGAGACTAAGCACTACATCGCTTATCAAGGGGCAGCTGATCAGGGGGCAGCTCTGAGCATAGCAACACATAAGCAACTGAGTGCAGGGCTACATGGAAGGGGTCCGAAAATCTGGCACCGAGGTCCGCATTCGGACCCCGGTCCGCCAGTTGAGTACCGCTGCCCTAAGTATTGTTTATCCTATCCTTAATCCATTAATATGCAGTGTGCACAAAGGGGCGAAACAATGATTAGTGTGGAGGTCCCACACCTTAATGTCCTGAGGAAGTGACGCCCGTGACGTCACGCAACGCGTAGACGTTGGGGCGGTGGGCTGGTGGTCGTTCTTGATGTAAGTTCTCTATTTAATATTGGGAATTGTATTTTTTCTGTCCTTCCGGCTGGCTCTCACTGGTTTATTAGCATGTATATAGGTATGCTTAGGTTAGAGGGTAGTTTATGGTAGCACTTGCACTTTAAGTAGGTTTTCAATATATTGAGACACTGTGGTCCTTATGCAATAGGGATGTTTATATGCACTGCAGCCCTTTTATTTATACCAGCCAGTGTGGAGATTAGCTCTGGTAGGCGACCGGGTGTCAGCAGTATAGAGGCGGAGGCAAACAGTTCAAAGTAAAGTCTGTGTTTATTTCACATAAACATCCACAAAAGCATATGTCCATACAGGTTACATCACCTTTTCAGGAAACCGCAGCATAAATGATTCAATCAGGCAAACAGCTTTTAGTCCTTGAGCAAAAGCCCTGTTTACAGTCAAAATAGGCCTCAGGTCCGCATGAAACAGCCTCCACAGGAGATTTCAGCCAGGCTCACAGAGTCTCACTCCCATGTGAGCTCTAGACAAAGGACAGGCCACAGCTGATTCCCCAGGCTATTTAAACAGCCTGCAAAACCCGGACCTGGGTAGTGGGATGGAGTCCCACCCTGCTCTACTCCATCCCAGTAAAGCCGTCCCAGGTTAGCCTTTCGGCTATTCTAAAGCAACAGCAGCAAACTGCCACCAGCAGCTGATGCTGGAAATCAGACTACACGACTTTACTGCACCAATGCCAGGTACATTGGTGCTACATACCTGCTGTCAATGACGGCCCCTTGCACCACCTTACCACATACCCCCCCCCCTTTGTTCAACCCTGAGGGGGTGGACACATGCCAAACAATGTGCTCGGGACAGGGCATCCGCATTACCCAATAATCGTCCCGCTCTGTGCTCAACTGTGAACTTGAAGTTTTGTAGTGACAAGAACCATCGGGTGACCCTGGCATTCCTGTCCTTAGCCTGGCACATCCACTTGAGGGGAGAGTGGTCCGTAATCAGCCGGAACCTTCTCCCCAGCAAGTAGTAGCGAAGAGACTCCAGGGCCCATTTAATGGCCAAACACTCCCTCTCCACTATACTATACCGGGTCTCCGCGGGTGTTAATTTGCGACTCACGTAGACAACGGGGTGCTCCTCCCCGTTGACTTCCTGAGACAGTACAGCACCGAGACCTACCTCGGAGGCATCGGTCTGCACTATGAACTCCCTCTTAAAGTCGGGTGTCACCAACACCGGAGACCCACACAGGGCAGACTTCAAAGCGGAGAACGCTTTTTCGGCCTGTTCATTCCACTTCACCATGACAGACTTGCGTCCCTTTAACAGGTCTGTCAATGGTGCCGCTAGGGTGGCAAAATTGGGAATGAACCGCATATAATATCCCACCAACCCCAGAAATGACTTTACCTGGCGGGTGGTGTTAGGCCGTGGCCAGTTACGGATGGCTTCTAGTTTGTTCACCTGGGGCTTGACCACTCCTCGTCCAATCACATAGCCCAGGTATTTTGTTTCTTCTAGGCCTAAAGCACATTTTTTCGGGTTTGCCGTCAACCCAGCCTTCCTGAGGGAATCCACTACGGCCTGGACTTTGGGTAGGTGACTTTCCCAATCCGTGCTATGGATAATTATATCGTCCAGATATGCCGAAGCATACCGACGATGGGGCCTGAGGACAATATCCATTAACCTTTGGAACGTAGCGGGAGCGCCGTGTAACCCAAAGGGTAATACCTTGTATTGGAACAGTCCCTCTGGTGTAATAAAGGCTGTTTTCTCCTTGGCAGCCTCAGTCAAGGGCACCTGCCAGTACCCTTTTGTGAGGTCCAAAACCGAAAAGTACCTGGCTTGGCCTAGCTTCTCAATGAGTTCATCTACCCGGGGCATAGGGTAGGCATCAAACTTGGAAACTTCATTAAGTTTGCGGAAATCGTTACAGAACCGCAACGTACCATCGGGCTTGGGAATCAAGACTATGGGGCTGGCCCACTCACTCTTTGATTCTTCAATCACATCTAACCGGAGCATTTGCTGCACTTCCTCCGCGATAGCTTGTCGCCGGGACTCAGGTACCCGGTAAGGCCTCAACCGGATCTTGACCTGAGGTTCCGTGACAACATCATGTTGGATGACCGAAGTGCGCCCAGGGAGTTCTGAAAACACGTCTGTGTTTCTGCTAATAAACTCCCTGGCTTCCTGAGTCTGTTTAGAGGAGAGGTTGTCGCCAGTTTTCACCTCGACTACTGCTTCTCTAATAACAGACCGAGGGATGGGAAGCTCCACCCCCACCATACCTGGTCGGGGACTGTCACCCCCTGGGGTCTCCCTTTCTTTCCACAGTTTCAGCAGGTTTACATGGTACACCTGCTCTGGCTTCCTCCGCCCAGGCTGATGTACCTTGTAAGTCACTTCCCCAACTTTTTCAATGACCTCATAGGGACCCTGCCACCTAGCTAGAAATTTACTGTCCACCATGGGTACCAGAACCACAACTCTGTAACCTGGGTTAAAGTTCCGTACCCTGGCTTGCCGATTATAAATCCTGCTTTGGGCCCGCTGCGCTGCCTCCATATGTTCTCTGACAAGCGGCAAGACGGTCTCTATCCGTTCTTGTAAGTGAGTAACGTACTCTACCACACTTTTGTGGGGTGTGGGTTGCTGTTCCCAGGCCTCCTTGGCTATATCCAACAGGCCCCGTGGATGTCGACCGTATAAGAGTTCGAAGGGCGAGAACCCCGTAGAGGCCTGGGGCACCTCTCGCACTGCGAACATCAGATAGGGCAGCAGCAAGTCCCAATTCTTCCCATCCTTGGCGACCACCCTTTTTAACATGGTCTTTAAAGTTTGATTAAACCGTTCTACTAGGCCGTCTGTTTGCAGGTGGTAAACGGATGTCCGCAACTGTTTCACCTGCAGCAGTTTACATAGCTCTTTCATTACTTTCGACATAAACGGGGTACCTTGATCGGTCAGGACCTCTTTAGGCAGACCTACTCTGGAAAACATTTCCATAAGCTCCTTAGCAATGAGCTTGGCAGAGGTGTGACGCAGGGGCACTGCCTCAGGGTACCGCGTGGCATAGTCCAAGATCACCAGAATATGTTGGTGCCCTCTAGCGGATTTTGGCACTGGACCCACTAGATCCATGGCAATCCGCTCAAAGGGTACCTCAATAACTGGGAGAGGAACTAAGGGACCACGGTAATGAGGCTGAGGGCTGGTCATCTGACATGTTGGGCAGGACTCACAATATCTCTCCACCTCCTTGTACACACTGGGCCAGTAGAATCGTTGTAAAACGCGGTCCAGTGTTTTCTGCTGGCCTAGGTGTCCACCCAGAACATGTTGGTGGGCCAAATCCAACACCAACTTGCGATATGGATTGGGTACCACCAATTGTTCCACCACCTCTTCACGTACCTTGTTTACTCGGTACAACATTTCCTGGTGAACCACAAAGCGAGGAAACTGTAACTCCGCCCCTGGCTGTTGTGGTTCACCTTCCACCTCAAGAACATTCTCCCAGGCCCGAGACAGTGTCGGGTCCTGGTGTTGAGCGGTACCAAAGTTAATTGTGGAGACATGGAGATCTGCCAACTCTGGACCTGTTGCCAACTCTTCCACATCTCCAACCATAACATTTAGTGGGGTTGACTCCCCCTCTTCCATTTTAGGGGCGGGCACCTCTTCCACGGTGCCTCCTGATTCCGGTTCCCAGGGCACCGGGGTCTCCCCTGAGTAGGGCCAGTCTATAGGGGACACACCCGCCTCGCGGGTTTCCGGAACTGCCAACTTGGCCCACAGTGACCTGAACCCTGGAAAGTCTCTCCCAATAATCAGTTCATACGGGAGTTTAGCGGCGACAGCGACTTCATGTTTCCAGCTGCCGGAGACGGTGGTGAGAGACACTTGTGCTGTGGCATAGTCTCTCAAGTCCCCATGAATGCACAAAACCCCGGTTTTCCGCCCAGTGTACTCATCGGGCAGTACTAAGGCGGGTCTTGCCAGGGTAACCATACTCCCCGAGTCCAAAAGGGCCACAGCCAGGGTGTCTCCCACTTTCACCTCACAGAGGTGACTTTGCCCCACAAGCTCAGGGACACCGGCAGCACACAGCCTCCTGGCATACATGGAAGGGCGGTAACCAAAGTTCACGTCCATGGGCTCCCCCTGGTGGGGACAATTGGCTCTGATATGTCCCGGCTCCTTACATCCCCAACACAACACTTGGGCAGGGACTTTGGGGGGTAGGTCCTGAGGGGGTTTAGGGGACGCCACTCGCCTGAGCTGGGGCGGGGACCTCCGGGGTTTCCCCGAATCCCTCCTCATGGAGCCGCCTTGCAAGTTCCTGGTGGCCTCATATCGCTCCACTAGGTCCACCATCCCTAGTGCGTTGTCAGGGGATACCTGGCCAACCCAGTGCTGAAGAGGGTGCGGTAAAGCCCTCCAGAAAATGTCCGCCAGCAAGCGGTCCAACATGGCAGTGGGGCTTAACAACTCCAGCTGCAGCCATTTTTGCAGCAGGTGCAGCAGTTTATAGTACTGGGGCCGGGCGGGCTCTGCCGACTGGTAGCTCCACTGATGCACCCGCTGAGCCCGAACCCACACATTCACCCCCAGTCTGGCCAGTATCTCACCCTTCAGAGTCGGGTAGTCAGCGGCTTGGTCCTCTGGGAGATCAAACAACACCTGCTGGGGTCCAGACGCCAGAAATGGAGCGACGACATCAGCCCACTGGTCATGCGGCAACTTCTCCCTTGCAGCCACCTTTTCAAACACCGCCAGGTAAGTCTCAACGTCATCTGAAGGGGTCATTTTTGTGAGCGCCAAGCGGACAGCTTTCCGGGCATCAGGAATACTTTTGGGCGCACCTGCAGCTTGCAGCGCCATCATATGTTGCAAAAGCAGCTGGTTGGTCTCCTGCTGCTGCTTGTAGTCCTCGCGCTGCTGTCTGTTGGCCTCATGCTGCTGCCTGTTGGCCTCCTGCTGCTGCAGATTCGCCTCCAAGAGCGCTTTCACGACCGCCTCCATTTTGTCTGCAGTCCCAGGTAGCAGCCTGGTAGGTTTAATATAGGACATGCACAAAACAAAAACTGTTCCGTCGGTTGCTCCTAGCAACGGCCTCACTGCTGTGCCCGCATCTGACACCAAATGTGGAGATTAGCTCTGGTAGGCGACCGGTGTCAGCAGTATAGAGGCGGAGGCAAACAGTTCAAAGTAAAGTCTGTGTTTATTTCACATAAACATCCACAAAAGCATATGTCCATACAGGTTACATCACCTTTTCAGGAAACCGCAGCATAAATGATTCAATCAGGCAAACAGCTTTTAGTCCTTGAGCAAAAGCCCTGTTTACAGTCAAAATAGGCCTCAGGTCCGCATGAAACAGCCTCCACAGGAGATTTCAGCCAGGCTCACAGAGTCTCACTCCCATGTGAGCTCTAGACAAAGGACAGGCCACAGCTGATTCCCCAGGCTATTTAAACAGCCCGCAAAACCCGGACCTGGGTAGTGGGATGGAGTCCCACCCTGCTCTACTCCATCCCAGTAAAGCCGTCCCAGGTTAGCCTTTCGGCTATTCTAAATCATCAGCAGCAAACTGCCACCAGCAGCTGATGCTGGAAATCAGACTACACGGCTTTACTGCACCAATGCCAGGTACATTGGTGCTACATACCTGCCGTCAATGACGGCCCCTTGCACCACCTTACCACACCAGGCAGTACAATTAATGCATATTTGTAGTATAAATTAGTATTTTTATGAATTAACACTGTACTACCTACCAGTCCCCCTCCCCCCCAATTTGTGTCTTTTTTCCCTTCCTTTATTGACTATGTAATGTCTTTTGTGTTTTTTAATGAGTCTTTAGTGTGTATAGTTTTCTATTTTTGTAAATACCGGTAAATATTGAATTTTATAACACATTCAGCAGTGGTGCCATATATTGTAGTGGGTGTTTTGGAAGGTGTGGGACCTCCAGTGCTTTTGTATATAACCATCCTTATAAAAACTATCACCTTGTAAGTCTTCCTAGCCAAAGATTTGACATATTCTTCCTCCTGCTGGTGAAGTCTGGTATTACAACACTGTGCAAAGTGGTCCCTAAATACTTGTTTGGCCTAAGTATTGCTGCTACCTTGCCACATCTCCATTTTTCTCTTTTTATAATCTGGCTTTTTTAAACACCTTTATGAATTTTGCTTTTGTTTTGCTTATACTGATATAACCATAAGCACATTGATAAAGTATTTTAGAGGGTAATCCTCTGGTTTTATCTGATGTTTGCCTGTGATCTAGTGTCAATTAATAAAAACATTTTTTAATACTTCCTGTGCAGCCATTTGTGTGTGGGGTTATTTGTGGCTCTTTGGGGCCACGTGTCCTAAGGGTGAATGTTTTTGTTTTTTAGTGCTTGTATTCCCCCACCGGTCTAAGCGTCACCAGAGTAATTTTTTGGGCTTTTTGGTATTGCATCACTGGTGCACTGGAAAGCCAGTGTAACTGCATTACCAAGATAGAGCCAAAGCCTTGGAATCAGTAAAAGCTAAAATAATGTTTTATTTTTTTAAATTCTGTTTCAACATCATTTTTTACTTTTATTTTTAGAAGGCTGTTTGGTGTCCCGACCAGCATGGGTTAGACCAGCTGCAAAAATTGTCTGTAATGGGTCTTATTTATCCAGATCATGGAGTACATCAAGGCGACTTGACTTTTTTTCTTTTTCTTAAAGATGACTTGTTCAGGAATCTAGCTGCAATCTGGCACTTGCTAATGGCTGCCTCACAAGGAGCGTTGAAGCATCTCAAAAGCCGTAGCTGAGGCCCTGGAGTCTTAAAGACTCCGGGGTCGGCCCTTCAGGGGAGTACATAGAGCTAATGGGCTCCATCAGCCCCCCCCTCCTCCGGAGGTTTACCAGCCAGGATGTGGTGAGGTGTGCGGCACGCGCACGAAGACGAGGATCGGGGCAGCGGGTGCACAGACACCAAGCCAGCGCACTCGGCACAGGCAAGGAGAAGCAGACGGGCGTGTAACAGGAGACGCGTGGTGGGGGCCAGGAGGTGGCATGGGTAGGTAAGTCATCAGGCGCTGGGCGTACATGCTGAAGAGGCACTGCGGGTAGTTTACCCCTGGCCCCATTGTTCCACGGGTCTGGCAACACGTGCTTGCGCTGCCTTTATGGTATGTACGCCCCTGCTGCCGATAGCCTGCCTTTTAAATCAGGATGCCCCACTGTCTGAAACCCCCCGGGGTCGCCGGTGAACGCATATTTACCGGCAGATCCCACGGTGTATCACCACTGCCCCACATGCAGCAGCATCTGTGGCAGGTATAGGGCCGAGGTAATGACAGGGGTGCGCCTTGTATGTTACCGTAGCCCACATGCAGCAGCATCTGTGGCAGGTATAGGGCCGAGGTAATGACAGGGGTGCGCCTTGTATGTTACCGTAGCCCACATGCAGCAGCTGCTGCTCAAGGTTTGGGCCGAGATGAATCGTCTTGTGTATCACCATCGCCCCCCACATGCAGTCATTGCTGCGCAGGGGGGGGGGGTCAAGATGCTGACAGACAAGCCCTGTGTATCCCCGCCAACCCACATGCGGCAGAAGCTGCAGAATTATCCAAGCGAATCGCAGAACACAATTTTTTTTACTTATTTGTACTTTATGATTTTAAGAACCTATGAGTGAAACCACAGACTGGGAACAGATGGGCAGATCGTGGCCAAATTTCACCAGAATATCATCAAAATGTTGTGAACCAAACCAAATCAGCTAAATTTTGTTTGGATTTAATCCAAATCTGAACAGCAACACTAGTCTTGATATTTTATTTAGAAGATAATGAAAAAAATCAACTTTTTACTCCAAAAACAGCATAGTGCACTTTTTACTTTTAGTGCTGAATAGATCCCATTGTGCCAATCACATTCTTTTATTTCTTCATTTTAATGTTTCGGGTACGCTTATTTGCTCATGTCACTGCTAATAGAACTTAATTAATAATTTCCTTTTCCCTACCAGACGAGCTACTGGCATGCTTCGAGGTCATACAGCACCTATATTCTTTTTGGATGTTTCTTCCGAAGATAACAAGATATTCTCCATTGCCATGGACTGTACAGTAAAGGTAAAAACATCTGTTTTATTAAAGGCAATAATAATGCGTGATAATAGCAACAGATTTAAAGAAAACACCATACTTGATGGATAAAAACATACAATACAATACAGCTTACTATTTCTGTACATTGTGCACTGTAAATATAGCATAGTGGGTCCATCTCCTTGACAAGAAGGAGGAGAATTTATATTCCAAGCTAAGTGCCTTGGCCTTCTTAGCTGCTTTGATCTCCTTAACAGAAAATTCCTTAACCCCTTGTATAAAAAGGCGTCTCCATTTTTGTGTGCCTCCTCTTTGCACCTATTAACCTGGTTGATTTTCTTATTAAAGGGGACCAAAACCCAGGACTATCCTGGGTTTTGATCCCTGCCCCCGGGGCACCCTGATAGAGGGTGTCTCGCTGTGTGAAACCTCCCAGGTCACCCAAACAAACTCACCTCTTCCCAGTCCTAAGACGCCTGCATTGCCGCTCGTCAAATCAGCGCACTCAGATTCACTTGAGCCCCTTCATCCAGAAGCGGATCCGAGAGTGCTGGCGGCCGCATCCCCCACTACCCTCTAACAGGGAGCGTGCCATTCACAAATGCCTGGCGCGGACACGTGCCCTTCTAAAGGGATATCGGGGAAGGGGCTGCTGCTCGCGCATGCGCCTTTGGACTGGGAATGAAGGTGAGTTTTTGGGCGACCTGGGGATTTCCCACAATAGGGCACCCCCGATCGGGCCTGCCCTAGAGTCTCAAAGACTCCAGGGTGGGTTTTGGTTCTCCTTAAAGGAGGATTTGTTGTTATATTGGTCAATAAAACACACTGCTAGTCTTCACTGATACAACCTCCTAGTAACCGATGACGGTGTGCTTTGAACAGGTTGCCCAGACCGAATTGGTATACCTGAGATGTCCAAAAAGAGTATCCAGCATGCAATGTCAAATGAGGTGCTTCTGCTCTATTTAATCTTTTTAGCTGTTGTGTAGACGTGTATAGAAGTAAATCTGTTGTTCAGTCATAAATACCTGATTTGTCCGGTACCAAATATATCTGTGCCCCCCAAGGGTACATTCTATCTCCCTTTCTGCTCTCATTATATACTATTGAGTCATGAATTGATATCACAGAGAAACCGCCAAGAAATGATGTGTAAAATTTGTAGAAAAGTCCTTATCCCACAGCGCATGCACCTCAGTCGTATGGGAAAACCCGAAGTGAATCCACCACCAGTAGTGCAGGTTCTTACTAGCTACATGTAGTTAGAAAGGCTTCAAAACATCCACATATGGATAGAAGATAAATCTTGTTTTAGAGCATAATGCTCACCGACAATAATCGCAGGAACAGTTCAACATAGTAGAATAGGAAAAACAATAGAAACAAAATCTAGTTTAATTCCGTAAAGACCAAGGATTTCATGAAAAAGTTTAAAATTGCACTCACAAACAGGTTAGAATAAAACAGCATTCAATACAATCAATACAATCCACGTCTCACCGGCCCTGGAGTGAAGCAGCTGCACCAATAGAGGGATCACGCCAACAGATCAAGAAAAGGGGAAGTAAGGTACCACTTTAAAGTTCCACCACCGCCGACGCGTTTCGTCGCCAATGGGCGACTTTAACTAGGCTGGTGGCGTGCGGAAAGGCGGAAGATAAATAGCCCCATAATCCAGTGCGAAAAGATCATGTGACGGCGATTAGCGGTCACGTGCCACAGGAAACACAAAGCCAGAGATGGATGCGCTCCAACCAGCAGGAAACGAAGAGCCGGACACAGCAATGTGCTCCAACTCAATAAAGAATAACCGCGCCCCAAGCTACAAAGCAACAGATCACTTGACCGCACTTCGCAGTCACGTGTCAAGGAAATAAAATTGCGTTCCATCTCAATACACCTAAAGACGCACAGTACGTGGCTGCAACTGGCGGTCACGTGCCCAAGTTAAAACGCAAGCAGCGTTCCAACAATGAAAAAACACGCATATGACAGCATCAACTAGCATATGCTGAATAGAAGTAAACCACGTGACCGCAAACTACGGTCCAGTGACAATATTGGAACGCAAAGTGGTTTTCAGGATAATACATTGTGAGGAGTCGCTATTTGACCAGTACAGTGCTGTATGGGAGCACATGTTAGCGACTGCTCATAGCGACCGACTCACACCATATTCAGGAAAAAAACAGCCTCACAAATCTCTGGCGCTGAAAAATACTTGTTTGAAGCCCAGAGCGCAGGAGGCGGTGTGTTTAAAGTGTGTTTTCAAGCATCTATCAACTAGTAACAAAGCGAAAACATATGGAATTACATTGTAACAACACTGTAACATGAACACTTTAATGCCAGACCTGTAATGTCATTTCTGAGGAAATATTTAAAAAATGAAAAAAATTTGAAAAAACTGCTATTTCAATGGCAGAAGAGGTCAAAGTATTATTTGTGATTTTTTGAAAAAAAAAAAAAAATAAACCGTTTAAAGAGAAGAAAAGGATCGTCCATTGAAATGTATGGGGGAGCGTCAGGTAGCGAGAGATCATACCTGGCACTGTGCAAGGCTGAACGCTGGCGCTGTTCGCTGAGGCTGTGAAAATGATGAATCAGACGCTATATGGCGCTATTCCAGTCGATCAACAGATTCTGCTTGATAAATGTGTAATGCGTGCCGTGTCTGGCGTTGACCAGTCGCTACCTGTCGCTACCTGTCATTAACCAGGCGCTACCTGACGCTATCCCTTCTTAAATAAGGGCCTTTATTGTTTGTAATTTTTTAGCGCGGTGTCTGTAATAATATTGCATGTTTATGTGAATATTTTACCTTTTTTATATACTATTGAGTGCCACTCCTCCTCCCCAGCCTTTAGGGAGTAGATGAAGCTGCTGGAGAAGTGGCACATTGATCACAACCTCATGATTAGCTCAGCAAAAACTGTTGGTCAATTTTCTGGCCAGGAAAGTGAGAGGGTCAGGGAGACTACTTCTACTGGGAGACTACAGTTTACATAAGGGAGATCCAGCAGATACTGTTCTTTCTTAGGAAACTGAAGTAGGTCGGCCTTTCTCATAAGCCCCTGGTGCTGAGATTGGATCAGTAATATGTTTCTCTTTTACTGCATGGTTTTGAGGTTCTACCAAAAGAGACAGATCACAGCTGAACATATTATTGGGATCCCTCTACTGGATATCCAAAACCTGTATGAAAAGAGATCCATAACATGAGCAGAAAAGTTCTTCTCTGATCCATCCCATTCCACGCACGCCGTTTAATATGTAACCCTCAAGCCCTCAACTGTCAAACTACCAGGCTTAAAGCCGTCCTTCGCTCTGAATAAGAGTCTATCTTATGTTTCCCACACCCTGTACATACAGATTGCTCACATTAAAAATCGTCCTACCTGCATCTACTGCATGTTATGAGCCTTTAAACATCCAAGATGGTGACTTATGGAACATCAGGCAGCCTGCAAACAGGAAGTGCCTTCTGACTGTGCTGCTCTGCATTCTGGGACTGCTGACCTTTTCCTGACCCCAGCTCTGCTCTGTCTGAGCAAAGCACAGCTATAACCCCGCCCCCCTGTACTTCATCCCACTCTCCTCTCCTCAGTAAGGGGTTATTAAAGTGCATTTCATTTATGTATGCCATATGTTATTAGTACAGGTAAAAATATGAAAAGCATCTTGCCTTCCGGTGGCTGGGAAAAAGCAAGCAACTGGCAATAAAAGGGTAAATTCTTTATTGTAAAAAGGTGGGTGGAATAGAAAGTAATGTGTCAGTTTATGCAGATGTCACTAAATTATACAGAATTGTTAATACTCATAGGGATAGTGACATGTTACATATTAATATATATGGGACCCAGGTGAAGTGGTTTTAGACCACGCAGCGCGTAGGTGAGGTAAGTGGGGAGGACTAAGGGCGTTATTGAACACAGTGATTGTTCAGAGAATATGCATTTATGGCTAATATTGACATGTATAGCTGATGTTAATAGAGATATGTAGTATCACTGCACAGTGATTTAGACTGCACTTAGGCACTTGGCACTTTTTCATTGCACTTTTCCTTGTTAATTTGCACAGTTTTTATATGATTAATGGTTTTAGTTATTTATACTCATTTATTGAGTAGCACTGTTTTATAGTTAATACAATTCAATCACTTTGTCCTTGATAGGCTGCACTGGCACTTAGCACTTTATCTTCTTAGCATCAGCATATGTATGTTTTTATATTTAAAAGCCATACTTTATATTTAAATTGAATTAATTGGGTGGTGTGATATTGATGGATAGTATATGAATATGCAAGCCCATGTGTTCCTCCCGACTTTGGGTTTTTAATTATGTTTTTTTATGATGTAATGTGATGTTTTTGTCATATATGTGATATACACATGGAATTCTATTAGATTTATAAACAGTATATTATTGTGAAGTGTGCAGCCTGATTTGTGAGGATATGGTGGTGGGCTAGCCCTGGAGTCCCACCTAGGAGTGTAGCTTAGTTTATTAGGATTTTTCATCCCACAGGCTAGCACCTAATATATGGGATTGTGCTGTGCATATCCTAACTGTGTGGTTTAAGTATGACATAATAATAGCAATGTTGGCAGATAACTGGCAGATACATTTAATACAGATATGGGAATACTTATCAATTATGCATTAAAACAAACATATATCGCTCTAACGTGCCTGAATATGCCTAAAATGGGAACATTCCTGCAAGACAAGCTCTATCCAAATTATCCACCAGTGACCCATGGGCTTGGCTGATTGGGTCTGCACAGCATGGCTGCAAACCGCATGGCTTCTCAGTATGTTACATAATCAGTTGAAGCAACACAAGAATTAAAGGTAAATAAATTGCCTTATTATTTAACTGGGATTGCCAGGGGGTCTGGAGGGGTGGAGGGGGTGCAGCTGCCTTCAGGGCCAATGCGGGACATAGGTTAAACTGGCCAGATGTCCCACTTTTGATGGGACAGTCCCACTTTGAGGCATTTTGTCCCACAGCCCCCCAAAACTCCTTGGGGATACCTAAATGTCCCACTTTGCTGACATTATGGGGAAGACTGTCCCACGAATGTAGGATGCCGGAAGTCTGGTAGGTTTACAACTGCTGCTGACACAGATGAGTAGCATAGAATGATGTGGATATTTGTTCCTCAAAGGCCTGTAAATAAGCTACACCCTAAACCACAGCTCACCTCACCCTCCACCCACAACTGCTTTAAGACATCCCAATTTGAGTGCCCCAAAAATGGCCAGTTCAGCAAAAGCACACGTTAGGCTGCTGCAAAAAGCTTTGAATTTAGACAGTGGAGGTCAGCTTAAAAAACACACCTCAGCCAAGATCAAATACATAATTAGGAACATAAATAATTTACAGGGCTATTACAAAGAACTGTTCAATTTTTATTCCTGGGTGGTCCAAAAGACAGGGGGTCATCACTAGTGTTGTGCGAAACCTCTAGAGTTTGGGTTTGGCAAGTTCGGCCGAAATTTGAACAAATGTTCGGCTCCGGTGGCCGAACATGCCGAAGCCCAACCCAAACTACGGGTCCCATTGAAACCAATTGGGACCCTAACTAAACCCAAAAAAAATTGATGGCAGTTGTAAGGGGGGGGGGGGGTAACAGAGTTAGCAGCTAGAAGCGAGCTGTAACTTACCAGAAGTGCTGGCACTTGGAGTGACCTCACTCATTGGAGGGGTGGCCATTATCCTGTGGCCCCGCTCATCGGAAGCAGGTACCGGGGCTCAGGTAAGGTATAGTGCTTCCAGCTGCACACTCTACATAGGTAAGATGGTGGATGGGCCAAACACCAAAACCGAACACGGACTTCTGGCTGAAGTCTGTGTTTGGGTTTGTGAACCCAAACCCTCAAAGTTCGATACATACCTGAACTTTGTGGTTCGGATACACCAAACCCTAGTTAGCACTTGACTTGATTTACTTCACATGGGTGAAGAAAATGTAATTCTATTATGAAAACGAGTTGGAATAACAGTGTAGTAGGAACAATTTTCAAATCAGAATGCAAATGCAAATAAAAAAAATATTGTCCTCTGTCTTTGTTTTATTTAGCACATTTCAGTATTAAATGAAGATAAAGGTCATGGTTAATGGATGGTCATTAGTGTTAACAATAAATATTTTGTTTAATCAAGCCTAGATTACAATCCTGATATTTCCCACTGAATAGTTCTATTTAATAGATGTACATTGCTGATCTAAGGTAACTGAGATTATCTGTGGAACATGTGAATACAACTCCTAGATAAAAACGTTCTGTGTTCCCTCTCGTGGACATGTCATAACACTGCAAAATGTTATTATTATTATTGTAAAAATAATGTATTAAAGTGGTCCTTCACTCTGAATAAGAGCCTATCTTATACGTTTCCCACACCCTGTACATACAGATTACTCACATTAACAATCATCCTACCTGTATCTACTCCATGTTATGAGCCTTTAAACATCCAAGATGGCGGCTCATGGAACATCAGACAGCTTGCAAACAGGAAGTGCCTTCTGACTGTGCTGCTCTGCATTCTGGGATTGCTGACCTTTCCCTGACCCCAGCTCTGCTCTGTCTGAGCAAAGCACAGCTACAACCCCGCCCCCTGTACTTCATCCCGCTCTCCTCTCCTCAGTAAGTGTGATGCTTCTGAGTCAAGATGGCGGCGCCCGTATCCTAAAGTCCTTAACAGAGTTGCAGCCCAGTGGGGGAAAGAATAATAAGTAAGTGACTAAAAACTTAAAATATATTAACTTTAGATGCTGGGGAATAGTTTTTAAGTGTTTGGGCTTTTCAATGAATCATGGTGAAGGTCCAGTTTAAAGCAGGCACCACTTTTTTGGATTTTCTTGTGTAACAGCCAGCACCTATCATTTTCCCTTGATAGTTTTAATATATTGCATTGTCAGCTGGAAACAGACTGTGCTCAAGCCCTCTTGCCCCCCTTTACCTGTGACCTGTTTTACCATATGTTCCACCCTCAGCTTAATTCTATAGCCAGTTCTAAATGTAAATTATTATGTTCCTCTTTAATGACCCAGCTTTATTTCATAGGGTAGATCAACATTTTTGTGAGAAATGACAGGAAAAGAGAGGATGACTGCATGTGAACTGACAGCAAGCGCCACTCCAATTCTTGTTCTCAGCAATCACACACAGGTCACTAGAGACAGATTATCAATGGTTCAATGGAGCACCTGCTCCAGGCCCCCATAGCTAAGAGGCCCCCTGCATCATTATCATATGATTATGAGCTGGGAAGTGTCCCAGGTGGAACCTTGAGAAGTGGCAATGAGGTCTTTTTTTATTTATTTGTTGATTCTGCTGGCCCTCCCTCTTCCTATATGGTCCATTTTTTTCCATTCTGAATTTTCTCACCTACCTGGGCTGATCCTACAGTCACTACAAGCGTTCCAGCTGCTCTTCCTCTCCCCCGAGTTTCCCAGATGATCTTCCTCTCCACTCCACAGCTTTTACACTGATCCACCCACCACCCATAGACTCTCAGTCTGATTCCCCTCCACTCTCGGACTCCCAGTTTAACCCTTCTTGCTCCCAGATTCCAAGTCTGATCTTCCTCATCCACTCCTGGACTCATATTCCTTTCCCCCAGGCACCCAGTTGATCTTCCTTTCCCACAGGCTCCCCTCATTCTCAGGCTCCTAGTCTTATCTTCCTCTCCACAGGCTCCCAGTTTAACCCATCTTGCTACCAGTCTCCAAGTCTGATCTTCTTCTCCACAGCTCCCAGTCGGATCCTTCTCACTCTCAGGCTCCCAGTCTTATCTTCCTTTCCCCCAGGCTCCCAGTCTTATCTTCCTTTCCCACAGGCTCACAGTCTGATCCTTCTCACTCTCAGGCTCCCAGTCTTATCTTCCTCTACCCCAGGCTTTCAGGCCGATGTTCTTCTCCCCTAGGCTCCCAGTCTGATCTTCCTCTCCCCAAGGCTCACAGTCTGATCTTCCTCTCCCCCAGGCTTCCAGGCCGATGTTCTTCTCCCCTAGGCTCCCAGTCTGATCTTCCTTTCCCCAAGGCTCACAGTCTGATCTTCCTCTCTCCCAGGCTTCCAGGCCGATGTCCTTCTCCCCAAGGCTCACAGTCTGATCTTCCTCTCCCCCAGGCTTCCAGGCCGATGTTCTTCTCCTCTAGGCTCCCAGTCTGATCTTTCTCTCCCCAAGGCTCACAGTCTGATCTTTCTCTCCCCCAGGCTTCCAGGCCAATGTTCTTCTCCCCTAGGCTCCCAGTATGATCTTCCTTTCCCCAAGGCTCAGAGTCTGATCTTCTCCTCCCCCTGGTACCCAGACTAATCTTCCCCACAGGCTTCCAGTCTGATCCTTCTCACTGTCAGGCTCACAGTCTGATCTTCCTCTCCCCCAGGTACCCAGACTAATCTTCCCTTCCCACAGGCTTCCAGTCTGATCCTTCTCACTCTCAGGCTCCCAGTCTGATCTTCCTCTCCACAGGCCCCCAGTCTAACTCTTCTTGCTCCCAGGCTCCAAGTTTCCCTAGCCGATCTTCCTCTCCACTCAAGCCCCATAGACTCTTAGTCTGATTCTCCTCCACCCTCAGTCTCCAAGTCTGATACTTCTTGCTTCCAGACTTCTAGGCTGTTCTTCCTTTGATCTTTCTCTTCACCAGGCATCCTGCCTAACCTTCTTTTCCCACAGACTCCCAGTATTATCCTTTTCACTCTCGGGCTCCTTGTCTGATCTTCCTCTTCACAGACTACCAGTTTAACCTTCTTGGTCCCAGACTCCAAGTCTGATCTTCCTCTCCCACTCTCAGTCTGATATTTCTCTCCCCCAAACTCCCAGTCTGATTTAGGTCTCCCCCAGGCTTCCAGTCTGATCCACATCTTCCCCTTCTAGCTTGGACCTTTCCTTTTCGTTGTTGTGACACCCCTTCCCACAGGCTCCCAAGCTAATTCCCTCACAGACGCTCAAACTGATTTTTCCCCATCCTCAGATTCTTAGGCTGAGCCTTCTCACTCCTGGGCTCCCAGTTTGATCCTAACTACCCCTCCCCATCTGATATTCCTCCCTTGGCTCCCAGTCCAATCCTCTGACCCCCCCCCCCCCACTTTAAACCACTACTCCCGCAGTTGTGATCCTCCTTTCCCCTCAGACTCCCCTCCACCCTGTCTGCCATGCAGTTCTGGTTTTGGAATGAGACAGTGGGGGCATGGGGAGTGTGTGGTAGAGGATGTGAGGTTGCTGAGGCATAACATAACCACTCTGTAATAGACATTCTGAATCTGGCCTGGACTAGAGGGCAGCATAAAATATTCACAGGCAACACTGGCTTCATGCTGCCGTATTTCTGTCATTTAGGGTTGTCTTTAGCTTTATGACTTTATCATTTTATGCCTAACAATATTTCAGATGTTCTTCCTTGTGGACTGAGGTCCTGCACATTTTGGTTTTCCTGCTATGCGACACAGCTGGGAGAAGTGAGCCGCTGATGTGTATGTTCCGCCCTCAGCCCAATTACCATTCTATAGCAGGATGGAAATGTTACATTGCCAGTGTCTCGGAGATGATATAAATATCACTTTCTTTTCATTTTCTTGTTGGGTGATTCACAAGAAGCTTGTGTGATATGATTGGTGTTAATTTGCTTTTCACAGCAAATGAACCATTTATTGTTACACTAGGCAGGAAGGTCAGCTATTTATTTCTAGAACACCCACAAAACATAATACTTACCCTCGAGTAATCTGCTCACATCCTGCTTCTCCCACACCACACACAAAAAGAATCTTCTAAGCATGGCAACTAGTTCTACAATATGACAAAATGTGTTAGTTATATCATTTAACCCTCTCACAGACACAGTTATATTGACAAAAAAAACCTCCAGGAAAGGCCTCTTTTGTAAAGAAGACCTTGAATCTATCATGTTTCCCTCCATCCTTGATGTGTCCTCACTCTCCTTTACATCCTTGATGTGTCCTCATCCTCCTTTACATCCTTGATGTGTCCTCATCCTCCTTTACATCCTTGATGTGTCCTCACCCTCCTTTACATCCTTGATGTGTCCTCATCCTCCTTTACATCCTTGATGTGTCCTCACCCTCCTTTACATCCTTGATGTGTCCTCACCCTCCTTTACATCCTTGATGTGTCCTCACCCTCCTTTACATCCTTGATGTGTCCTCACCCTCCTTTACATCCTTGATGTGTCCTCACCCTCCTTTACATCCTTGATGTGTCCTCACTCTCCTTTACATCCTTGATGTGTCCTCACCCTCCTTTTTCATCCTTGATGTGTCCTCACTCTCCTTTACATCCTTGATGTGTCCTCACCCTCCTTTACATCCTTCATGTGTCCTCACCCTCCTTTACATCCTTCATGTGTCCTCACCCTCCTTTACATCCTTCATGTGTCCTCACTCTCCTTTACATCCTTCATGTGTCCTCACCCTCCTTTACATCCTTCATGTGTCCTCACCCTCCTTTACATCCTTCATGTGTCCTCACTCTCCTTTACATCCTTGATGTTTCCTCACCCTCCTTTACATCCTTGATGTGTCCTCACCCTCCTTTACATCCTTGATGTGTCCTCACCCTCCTTTACATCCTTGATGTGTCCTCACCCTCCTTTACATCCTTGATGTGTCCTCACCCTCCTTTACATCCTTGATGTGTCCTCACTCTTCTTTACATCCTTGATGTGTCCTCACTCTTCTTTACATCCTTGATGTGTCCTCACCCTCCTTTACATCCTTGATGTGTCCTCACTCTCCTTTACATCCTTGATGTTTCCTCACTCTCCTTTACATCCTTGATGTGTCCTCACTCTTCTTTACATCCTTGATGTGTCCTCACCCTCCTTTACATCCTTGATGTGTCCTCACCCTCCTTTACATCCTTGATGTGTCCTCACTCTCCTTTACATCCTTGATGTGTCCTCACTCTCCTTTACATCCTTGATGTGTCCTCACTCTCCTTTACAACCTTGATGTGTCCTCACCCTCCTTTACATCCTTGATGTGTCCTCACTCTCCTTTACATCCTTGATGTGTCCTCACCCTCCTTTACATCCTTGATGTGTCCTCACCCTCCTTTACATCCTTGATGTGTCCTCACCCTCCTTTACATCCTTGATGTGTCCTCACCCTCCTTTACATCCTTGATGTGTCCTCACCCTCCTTTACATCCTTGATGTGTCCTCACCCTCCTTTACATCCTTGATGTGTCCTCACCCTCCTTTACATCCTTGATGTGTCCTCACCCTCCTTTACATCCTTGATGTGTCCTCACCCTCCTTTACATCCTTGATGTGTCCTCACCCTCCTTTACATCCTTGATGTGTCCTCACCCTCCTTTACATCCTTGATGTGTCCTCACCCTCCTTTACATCCTTGATGTGTCCTCACCCTCCTTTACATCCTTGATGTGTCCTCACCCTCCTTTACATCCTTGATGTGTCCTCATCCTCCTTTACATCCTTGATGTGTCCTCACCCTCCTTTACATCCTTGATGTGTCCTCACCCTCCTTTACATCCTTGATGTGTCCTCACCCTCCTTTACATCCTTGATGTGTCCTCACTCTCCTTTACATCCTTGATGTTTCCTCACCCTCCTTTACATCCTTGATGTGTCCTCACCCTCCTTTACATCCTTGATGTGTCCTCACTCTCCTTTACATCCTTGATGTTTCCTCACCCTCCTTTACATCCTTGATGTGTCCTCACCCTCCTTTACATCCTTGATGTGTCCTCACTCTCCTTTACATCCTTGATGTTTCCTCACCCTCCTTTACATCCTTGATGTGTCCTCACCCTCCTTTACATCCTTGATGTGTCCTCACCCTCCTTTACATCCTTGATGTGTCCTCACTCTCCTTTACATCCTTGATGTGTCCTCACCCTCCTTTACATCCTTGATGTGTCCTCACCCTCCTTTACAGCTGCTCCCGTCGCTCTGCTGAAGCCCCGCAGCTGGGTCATGAATTGTAACTAGCGTTTATTTGGGGGGTAGGGCTAATATTTCCTGCATTAGCAAAACATGTTGAAAAATCTTGCTTTCTGGGAAACAGGGTATGGCTTGTGTAAATATAGTTGGTGCGTAACATAGGTCCACTTCTGTGAACTTCTCCGCAGACCCCAGAGCCGGGCAGTGCTGGCATTAAAGCAGACCAAAACCCACATTTTTAACTACCATCCCTTGAATTGTTACCCCCATGAAAATAACCTTTTGCCAATTTTCACAGCTCCTGCTTCACTCTAATCCCAGATAATGGCGCCTGTTTTAGCTGTAAAGCTCCGCCTCCTCCTTTTATTGCCACAGTTGTGTGTGACAATGATGTCATTGCCACACCTATGCAATGACTGATCACCTGCCATCTTACAGAGAGGAACAGCAATAAAAAACAGTGTTCCAGGACAATTTGAAAAGCAAAAATATCCATTTTTAGTTCTACCCCCTTTGGCCAAATGTATTTCACAAGTTAAGTGGGTTTTGGTCCCCTTTAACTTGGATCTGCTTACAGTTGGCAAATATTCTAGTTACAGAACATTTTCAGCCTCCCATGCAGACTGTCAGCGACAGTGCGGCGCTGCAGATCTTACCTGATGCACGTCCGAACGCATGTCTCCTCCTGTGTCTTACAACACGGTGCCGCCCCCCCGCCTCGTCACTGTGAGTGGACACGCCCCCTCCATTCACTGCAATGGAAAGGGGCGGGTTAGTATCACTGAAAATCTGTGTGGGAAACGTGGTGAGTATAACATTTTTTGGGTGGGGGGGCTGAAAATGTTCTTTAATGTCGGCACTGCACGGCTCTTTAGCTGCTTATTGAGTCTACGGATTGAGAGAACGGTTGTAAATTCTGTTCTGGTTATTCCCAGCCCTGGAGTCTCCTTTAAGGAGCCGTGTCTTCCGCGATAGCCTTTAAAGCGATCTTTCACTCCGAATAAGAGTCTCTCCTATATGTTTCCCACACCCTGTACATACAGATTGCTCACATTAAAAATCATCCTACCTGCATCTACTGCATGTTATGAGCCTTTAAATGTCCAAGATAGCGGCTCATGGAGCATCAGGCAGCCTGCAAACAGGAAGTGCCTTCTGACTGTGCTGCTCTGCATTCTGGGATTGCTGACCTTTTCCTGACCCCAGCTCTGCTCTGTCTGTGCAAAGCACAGCTATAACCCGCCCTCCTGTACTTTATCCAGCTCTCCTCCCCTCCGTATGTGATACTTCTGAGTCAAGATGGCGGCGCCCGTATCCTAAAGTCCTGAACAGAATTGCAGGCCAGTGAGGGAAAGAATAATAAGTAAGTGACTAAAAACTTAAAATATATTAATTTTAGAAGCTGGGGAAGCGTTTTTTTAAGGGTTTGGGCTTGTCAATAAATCATGGTGAAGGTCCGGTTAAAGCAACCATGTCCATCTACAGTCCCCAGTTTTACAAGCGACATCATGGTGCAAAGAAGCTCTTCTCTTAACCACTAAAATGGGCCTATTTATTAATATTGATCAACTTCTGAGTGGAACTGTTTTGTCGTGGCCGGTTGGGAAGGGCAGGCGTCAGCACTGGGCGCACTTGGGCAGTTGCCAGGGCCCCTGCACCTTGGGAAGGCCTACCTCATTTCCTCTACCTATGCAGGGCCGTACAGTAACCAGGACTAAGGACTGTCAGCCTGTGGCAGATTGGCCACTGGTAGAACTTTTCTTTTCTTATGTCAGTCTATTATTTTTTTTTCAATTCTTTTCTTTTTCCTTTCTGTCCTTCGATTCAGTTGGTTCTTTGTTTCTTTCTTCTGATTTTTTTCCCATCCCTTTTCTTCCTTTTTTAATTCCTGTTATTTCTGTCAGTTCTTCTAGTCTTTTTCTTTCTTTCTTTCTTTCATTCTTTCCTTCCTTCCTTCCTTCCATCAAATATTTCATTTATCTATTCTTTCTTTCTTTCTTTTTCTTCTTTCATTCTATTATTTCTGCCAGTCCTTCTATTTCTTTCATTCCATTCCTTTCTTTGTTTTCATCTATTATTTGTTTCTTACATCTGTCCGTTCTTCCATTCCTTTTCTTTCTCTCTGCGTTCCTTCTATTATTTTTTCCCGTCATTTTCTGTCATTCCTTCTATTCTGTCATTGCTTCTATTCTTTCTTTTTTCCTTCCATTTTTTTTTCTCCCATTCTTTTTTTCAGTTATTCCTTTTACCCTTTGTTCCTGTTCATTCTTTGTTTTTGTTCTTTCTTGCCTTCTATGTTTATATTTCTTTATTTCTTTCCATATAATTCTCTCTTTTTTGTCATTCCTTTTTTCTCTTTCTTCCTCCTTTGTAATTCCTCCTTTTCTTTCGTTTCCTCATTTCTCTTTCTTTCTGTCATTCCTTCTATTCTTTTTTCCTTCTATTCTTTAGCAGTATTCACCCTACATGCACTTTTATCACCATGTATGGACTGTCATAACACACCGCAAGGGGCCCATTGAGACTCTAGGGCCCAAGGGCCTGCATAAACCTGGAGCCGGCCCTGGGGAAGAGGTGGATTGTCATCAAAGTTCAGCATTGTCCCTGATTTTTTTTTTTATTTTAGATATCTGGCTATGTTTTACTATGTTTTATATATTTTGGTTTAGTAATAAAAGGTGTATAGACTGATTTATTACTGAGTTTTTGTTTGCGTAATAACAACCATCATCTACTTGCTAAGTATTTTTTCTTTTCTTTCTGTCAGATATGGGACATCCCAAGTCAATCCTGTTTATTTTCTGCTTGCTCAAAGTCCACTGGCATTAGAGGTGAACTGGCGGCTGGCCTGTACCTACCCGATATTAAAGCACTTTGTGTTGCTACTGATTCCATTGCACTTCTACAGATCAAGCTGAAGTAAGAGCAATTTTTTTTTTAAATACTGCATACCCTAACTGCCTCCCATCTTGCCCCCCTTGGGAGCAGGGTAAAATGAGCCATTTCAAAGCATTTCAAAATCTCCATCTCAGCAAACCTTTCTTTGCAGTTTCTTGGTGTGGGTGGAGCTGGGAAGGGCATGTGAAAATACAATTTTATGTAATTTGACAATTTTCATGAGTATTCTCTGCTGTGGTCAAGGACAGCTGTGGGACCACTGCGGTTTGATTTGCTTACTCCAGCTGAGAGCATCAAGGGTGGTTGTTAGGTGACTTTTTTTTGCCAGGTTCTGAAAGAAGGCTTATCCTGTGCTACAGGACATGGGTGGAGAGGCACATTAGGTTACCTGCTTGCTGTTTAATTGTTGCAGTTGGGTTGACAGTCCCTTTAGTTTCATCACCAAATAAAGAAAGTCAAAGCATATTAAATAGAGAAAATTACTTCCAAAAATTGCCCTTCTGATGATCAGTGGCATAAACTGTTTGAGATGGTTTAGCTCCATGCAGATGTCGTGCAATAGCTTCGCTCCTAGAATTACATGGGGGCGGCCATCTTGCCACACAGCTGACAGTCCTGCTTCAAAATGAGGGGGGGGGGACACATGATAATGAGGGGGGAACTGTGCCAGCAGCAATTCACACCAAACTGAAAGAGATATATGTCTCAGAAACACGAGAAGCTGGTCTATCATTCTACACTGACACTGAATAAACAGCTGCTGGAGGAATTCTGTGTGAAGGGGAATCTGTTACATTGTTTCTCCATTTTAAATAAATGCTGGTTTCTCACTGTGAAATTAATGTACAGAGGAGACAATCTTTAGAGAGTCTTTCCCATTCCACAGTGAATCTGAATTCCAATGAAAGGTGTTTGACTGCTTTAGAAAGTATCACAGCTAATTACAATAGAAACAATCAAGATAAATGAATCGCTAGTTGGCTTATATAATGTAACACAAAGGACCTCTCATCAGGGAGCTGGAAGGCTTTTCCAAATGACTCATTAAGTTTCTTGCAGTCTCAGCAGGAGGGAGAGATAGCCCATCCCAATGTTTTAACATTGCATCCCAATATATGGCTGCTTGAGCTTTGTCGCCTTTCTATCTAAAGTGTAACTAGTTTCTCTCAGCTGTCTGTGAGCAGAGCAATGCTGAGTCATTACAACGGATGGATTACTACCTTTAGCTAGAAATAAGTGATGATTGCATAGGTCTAAAAGAACTTTGACTGAATTTTTCAGAAGCAGGGCTCTTAGGTGTAAATCAAGATGGCAGCTCCTATGTAGTTCAGGAGCACAGAATCTGACTGCTATTCCACAATTTCTTCACAGGGTTAATCCCTCTTAAATAGCTTAAATCACTGATTGTCAGAGAGGGGAGGGGGGAGGGGAAGCAATTTACTAATCTTTCATTTTTTGACTGGAGGTCCGCATTAAGCACAGCACACAATATCTTATCTGTTTTCTGTGCCGGTGATAGTACTCTGGCCCAGTTATCAATCTTGGATTTTCTTTTAGGTGAATTTCCTCACAGATGGAAATAAATTACATTAAAATGTCTTTACCATTTGTCTGCCACTTCTTAAAGTGGACCAACACCCAGGATTTTGACTATCCTGGGTTTTGGTCCACTTCGGTGGGGCACCCCGATCGGGGGTGCCCCGCTTTGTGAAACCCCCCAGAACGCCCGGAAACACTCACCTCACCACGCTTCTACGCGGGCGCTCGTCCAATCAGAGCCGCTGTGGTATGCACGTACAAGCGGCGTCCAACCACAGCGGCTCTGAGCGCTGGAGGCTGCGTCTCGCGCTTCCCTCTAACAGGGAGCGCGCCCGCGCCGGCCATTCATAAACGGCCAGCGCGGGTGCACGCCCTGCTAGAGGGAAGCGCGAGACGCAGCCGCGGCCCACGCATGCGCCTTTGGAACGGGGTTAAGGTAAGGTTTCTGGGCATCCTGGGGGGTTTCACCCCGTGGGACATCCCGATTTCGGATGCCCCGCGGGGAGGGATCTGATCGGCCCCCCTGGGTGTTGGTCCACTTTAAAGTCCCTGTCCAGGCATTAAAGAAAATGCAAATCCGCCATCTTCTTACTTACCAATACCAGAGAAGCAGCAATTCCCTTCCTCCAGGGCAGCGGCATCAATCAGGCTGGCTTTATGCCACCTAACATGTCTACTCCATTAATTGCAATAGAGGGGACGTGCTGAGGTGAGCGCTCCAAACCCTCCTTGAAATGAGTCGGCATGTGGGGATGGAAACAAAGCCCCCAGGATGTCATTGAGAAAGGCCACTGCGAGAGGAGACTGAATCGCTGGATCCCTGCCCTCAGTATGCAGATGTGAGTGCTGGACAGAGGAGCTGCATGAGCACACCAGACCCACACAGTGGAGCTTAGGGGTACAAAAGGGGAGTATAGGCATTTTTATTTCTTAGCCTGGACAATGTCCTTTAAAGTGGACCAAAACCCAGGATTTTGACTATCCTGGGTTTTGGTCCTTGCCCTCGGGGCACCCCGATCGGGGGTGCTCCTCTGTGTGATGTGCAACCCTCTCGTCCAATCAGCACGCTCGGATACGCTCCCATCCCGTTGTCTAATAGCTTGTCTAAGCAGATCTGGGCACGGGTGGTTGCATACCCCACTACCCTCTACGTGCCCTGCATAAAGGATAGCGGGGATGTGGCCGCAGCTCGCGCATGTGCCATTGGACCAGAAAAGCAGGTGAGTTTATGGGCGACCTGGGGAGTTTCACACAGCGGGGCATCCCAATTCAGGGTGGGAATACAGTGGCTCTGGAATCTTATAGATTTCAGGGCAGTTGGGGCGTGGGCTTTGAGCCACTTTAAAGGGAAAGTCCAATTCCAATGGCATTGTGCCAAAAGGATTTCCTCATTGTACTGAGCTGGTATAATTTTTTTCTTATATTAGCATTTGTTTGCATGACCTCTATTTGCTATAAGCAGCTGTACACCAAATCTGTACATCAAGATCTACAAAAAGAGAGAACATAGTCCAGTTCACAAATAACACTGCTGCTAAGGCTGCTGTTGAGGTGAGGGTGCACACTGATGCTTGCACACAGGGGGCACAAGGGGCGCGTGCCCTGCAAAGGGGGCCTCCACCAACCTTTGGGTTATAGTCTGGTCCAGGAGGCTTTTCAGTCTGACGGGTGGCGGGAACAGCAACAAATCTATCACCTGGCAAGCCTTTTTGTTGTTGTTGCAAACCTGCAGCCAAAGCCACCACATAAGCCACCAAGCACAGCCGCTGGCAGCTCAATGCAGGGAACTGTTTTCTGCTGGACCAGCTGGGCCGCTACACTACCCCCCACCCAGAATGGCAAAGCAGGAGTTCCCGAGCAGCACGCACCCGCACAAGGGTGATACAAGGGACTCGATCTGGGTGCCAAACAACCACCAATCAGTTACTTGGCCAGACTATTATTTTAAAGGAAAAAAAATACTGTACCTGGGGCCTCCACCAGATTTCTCTCCCAATCCATTCCAGGCCATCAGCTCCAGTAACGAACTGGGCATTCCGCTTCTTCAGGATCCTGTAAGGAATTCTGGAGCAGACGGGGAGGCCGATTCATTAATAGCGCCAGGTAGCGACAGATGAGCGACTGTAGTGTGATTTTTTCAGCGCCAGCCAGTATTCGCTGTGCTTGGCCGGCATTAGCTTGATGACAGCGACTCAGTCGGTGTGCGGTAATGTTGAATACGGGCTGGGGGGTCGCTGTTTCACAGGTCCAGCGTTGTATGTGAGCGCCTGACAACGAATGGCCAGAGCGAACGGCTAGCTTTATATTCATCAACAAATCACGCTCCGAATGTGCTGTCGCTGTCCATTCCTTGTTTAAACCCCAGAGCGCTTGCGGCGATGTGTATTAACTAGTTTTTAACCCCTAAACAACCATATTTTTTGAATGTAACATTATACATGTTTTTAGAATCATTTTGTAATATGAATACATTAATCTCAGACCTGTTAGATCAATTCTGCACATATTTTTTTTTTTTTTTGACTTAAAAATAAATCCTAACATTGCAGAAGTGGTCTCCGATTTTTTGACATTAAAAAAATAAAAAAAAAATTAATCCCAATTAATTATGATTAATTATAGATTGCTCCATTGAAATGCATTGGACATCGCCAGGGAGCGACAGCTCATACCTGGCGCTGTGAGGGAATTTGCAGCGGCGCTGTTCGGTCCAGGCGGCTTCATGATGAATGCCGCGCTAGCCGTCGCTCTCGCCGGCGCTAGCCTCATTTTGCTTGATAAATGCGCCATTGTGACCGCCGCCGGGCGTACTTGAGTCGGTAGTCGCCGTTAGCTGCCGCTACCTGGCGCTCGTCAGACACTACCTGGCGCTATCGCTTGATGAATAAGGGCCTTAGTCCCAGAACAAGACGAGGACTTTTTGGCGGAAGAAATCAAAGCCCCCCGCTAAGTCCCCTCAGGCATGAGGCTGAAGAAGCGGAACCCCCCAGTTACTGGAGCTGACAGCCTGGAATGTATGTAGAAGAGAAAACAATTCTACAGGTGAGTGTCACAGAATTGTATCTTTGTGCCCAGGGGCCTCCACCACACTTAATCCGCCCCTGCTTACACATTCCCAGCAGCAGTGTTCTTTGTGTACATGACTCGCTTCTCCATTCTTGTAGATCTTGGTGTATAGATTTGGTGTACAGTGGCCAATAGCAACAGATTGCTGATAGAGAAAACTGCTACATACAACACACATTTGGCAATATAAGAAAAAAAAAATACTTGATTAGCTTAGCACCCCGAGGACATCAGTTTGGCACACAACAAATATACACTTTCTAAAATTAAAGAGGAACAAAACCCGGGATTTTCACTTTACGGGATGAGAGTGAAGGTCCTTTTCCTCCTACACAAGTAAAGGGCTGATGGTGGGGCAGACAATATGCAGCACTGAGGAGGTTCTGGAAAGCAGCTTGCCCACGCTAAGTGGGTTCACAACAAGTCATTATTTCTACAAGCCAATTGTGAAGTGCTGCTGTACAGCCAAGGTAAATAAAGCATAGAACGCAGGAAAGAGCTTTCTGTATATCTGTAAATAGGTTTTTTTTCAAATCCTCTTTAAGATAATAAGATTTCTGGCTTAACAATATAATATAAATAATTGGGGTAGCTCCAAATGACCTTTTACTAGCCAATATGCAATTTTCCAAATTAAAGCATCTCCTCCTATTTTCTGCCTCTGTACAACAAGGAACCTTCCTAGGAACAACCTTCCAGCTATGAAAAGAAAAGAAATGGTTCATTTTTTTCATGTCTGATTTTCAGTCCCGGCGACCATTATAATGGGTCATAATTCAGCGCTTGTCACACATAGTGTAAAAGAGAGAAGAAAGTATTTAAAATAAATTCAAATGTCCAACAGTTACGTAAGCAAAGTGCATAAACATTCATTCAGCAGCTCACCTTGTCAAGGCTGCCCTCTCCCTTCCTGCCCGAACGCAGCTGCTACTGGAAGTAGAAACAAGGCATAGAGTAGTGACACACCCCCTGAATTTCTTTGCCATAGACCACCAATCATAGAGCTTGACTGGTGGTCTATAGCTCACAAAAACAAGCGTGTTAGTATTCTGCAGCCTAAGCTATGAATAGCCAATGTGCCTAGTAAGCATTTCAACCACCACACCTAATTAGTATCTGAATCAAACATGTCACAATCTCAGCTTTGGAACAAGAAAATAGAGCCTGCATCCCCTCCCTGCACCACTGATCATCTAAGTGTGGATTAGTAATCTGACTCTGCTGGTGTGTAACATTTGATTCTAACCAATGTATAAGAACACTGATAATAGTTTATAAATGCATATAATAAAATATTGCCATCATTTTGCCTATTATTTGCCTTATGTAAAAAAATGTGGTTACAGTGTATATATTTCAATGCAAAGGACTACACCCACAAATCCTAAGGTGAAACTGTAAACCTTGATATCTCAGCCATTTGTTCTTCAATTTAAAAATGGAAACAGTTTAGAAAAGTCCCAAGTATAGCCCAACACAATGGGCTAACAATTGACTTTGTCTGCTGTATCCCTTCAAAGATGTGTAGAAACTTCTAGATAGCAAGAGGGATCACTTGTGCACTCCATGTAAAAAACAAAATTCCACAGGGGTGACTTTTTTGAAATATGCAATTCTGATTTTACAGGGAAGAACCACTCAACTTGCTTGACCAACCACTCAAGCAGCTCAAGAGTTGTACCCCCCCCCCCCTGAAATCTGGTTTCCCCACTGTGTGAAACCACTAGGGTCTCTCACCTTTACCACCAGCTCCCACTGTGTTTTTGCTGCCCCAGGTTGCCTCCCAGGCTTCCCCCCGGCATGCTCATGCACCCAGCCATTTAGACAGGCTAGGGATGGGAGCACTCCCCAGAATAATTGAAAGATTGTTCCATTGAAATGCATTGGAGAGCGCCAGGTAGCGAGAGGTCATACCTGTCGCTGTTCAAGGTCGGACGCTGGCGCTGTGGGCTGAGGCTGGAATAATGATGAATGAGTGGCTATCTGGCGCTATCTCAGTCGCTAAGCAGGATTGGCTTGATAAATGTGTGATTGTGGTGGGGAGCCGGCGTTCTCGTGGCGGGACCCGTCATTACCGGCCGCTCACCAGTCGCTACCTGTCGCTATTCCTTCATAAATAAGGGCCTAAGTATCTTGCACTGACAAATGATATTTTGATATTTTATAGAACATTAGCCCAGCCCTACCTGGACACATCCCATAAGGAACCAGTTCTTTGCTGCAAATACAACAAGGCCTTCCGACAAGTTGTAACCGCTTCAGAGGGATCGGTGAGTAGTAGATACTTTATTATTTGTATATACGTTTCTTGTGGTAACTTCTTACTCCAGAACATTCCACATAAAGCACATAATAGGAATCATATCAGTCTGTCTAGACTGACATAGAAAACAGATCATTGTCCATTTGTGGTTTTAAAGATTTCTATAACACGTGAGCTAATAACATGTCATGTGTTCTCTTTTATTGCTAAAAACATTACAGGAATGTAAAGGGATTGTCCAGGTAGAAATAAAACTATACTCCCCTGCAGCTCCTCTGTGCAGGTCCGGTGTTCCCCCACTGGTGGCCCCTCATTGTTTACCACCTCACAAGTCTACTGCATTCATTGCAATGTTAGAGTCATCCTCACATGACTTATCTATGCATACTGACTTATCTATGCATTGTTTAGTGCACCAGTCCCATCCAAAGTGAATTCATTTTAGGGACTGAGAAAGAGGAGTCAGCAGAAAGGAGAAAGCTCAGGGTTTATCAGGGAATGCAAATTGCGGGTGAATGAAAAATGCCGCCCCTGACAGGCAGCATGGGACAAGCAAAAAGCAGCTTATTTACCAGCCATCTGATGTGGCTCCTGACCTGCTGTGGGGAAAGTGGGAGGGGTAAATAGAATTGGCATGTAAAGGTAAATAGAGGCTCAGTAAGGATGAAGGATTGCCAGGAGAGTGATATAAGAAAGGCAGCAGTGGCGTGAAGTAAATGTGGTGACATTGACAACACCAGCCCTAGGAAACACCTCTGGCACCATAACAAGATAAGAGTTTTTTCTACATGTTATTGTATGTTTAGCATTGGTAGGCATTTAGATGGGTTGAGTATTGGGAATATGATTTGGAATTGATAGGGAGACCCATATGGGACCCATATATTTAGAAAGATGGGGATGTGGAAGAGAGAGGAAGACTGTAGTCTTGGAGCCTGGGCAGGTGACTTTTTGGACTTCCTGGGGCATCTCTTCGGGAGCATCCCGGGGGCATGGAAAAAAAACAGGGAAATTCAAATTCCCAGGTTTTGTTCTGCTTTTAGATATGTGCTCTTTTTGGGGGGGGAGGGGTCCACTATGACTTTTGCTATTGGGGCCCGTGGAAACCTATGTACGCCCCTGCCCGGAGTATAACCATAACCCGGAGGGCACCCACAAAGGAAAGGCGCTTCCTCCACCAACATAGGAGGGGATTCTTCTCTGTAAGAGCAGTGAGGAGGTAGTTATGAAAGATACACTAAAGACTTCAAACGTTGCCTGGATGCCTTTCCAGCAATAGTAAATTAAAAGAAAGGCGAACAACCCAGGTTTGAAATGCAAAATAGTATGAAAAATTTAATAGGGATGGTATACACAAGTGTTCAATATACATAGGACAGTGCAATTGTACATGGTGTGATAACATAAAATGCGCTCCCTCTTGACAAAGGCCCAGACAGCCGAAACGCCGAGGGCTTACTTCCAGGCACTGCTTGTAAGATTCTTTTTTGTTATACACTTTGCACTGTATCTTTGGTTTGATATGCCGATTCGTGATAGTAATTAATACTTAGGGGTACATGCACAGTAGCTGTACTTGTCATGCTGATTAACCCATGCCTTTGCTTGGAACTTTCTCTGTTCAACTGAATTTATGTGCATGTACTCTATGTATACCATCCCTATTCAATCTTCCATACTATTTTGCATTTCAAACCTGGGTTTCTTTCAATTTACTATTGCTGTACTATATCCTGTGTGATAGAACACAAGGGGGAAAGACAGAACACCATACGCTTTTGACTGATCCCTCTCGCCCTTTTCTCTATAGCCTGTTTTGCTGTGCTTCAACCTTTTTCAATGTTTTGGCCTGGATGCCTTTCCAGCCAGTGGTTGTGAACAAGGCTACAGAATGACCCGATCTGCTACCATCTATACTTGATTTGTTCCTTAAAGCGGACCTCCAGTCAAATAAAGAAAGTTTAGTAAATTGCTGCCCTTCTTATGATAAGAGACATAAGCACTTTTAAAGGGCTTAACCCCATGCAGATGTTGTGGAATGGCATAAAGATTATTCGCTCTTGAATTACATGGGGCAGCCATCTAGCCACACACCTAATAGTCTTGCTTACACATGAGACATAGGGGTTGCTGTACAAGCAGCAAGTCACACCAGAGAGATATGCCTCAGAAACAAGGAGAAGCTTACCTGTGATTTTTTACACACGCAGACACAGACAGAATAAACAGCTAATGTAGTAAAAGCAAGCTGTGTAAGGAGAGCCGTTACAATGTATCTCTATGGCGGTGGCTGCCGCAAAAGCACTCAGGAGATACAATGTATTTTATTTGAAGATGAGTCATTGCAGCTGAAGACTTACGGTACTTCTGGAAAGAAATAAGGGATAATTGCACAGAGCTATGGGGAAATTTTGACTGAGATCTGAGATTTTTCTGAATCAGCTTCTGCATGTGTGTGGCAAGATGGCCGCTGCCATTCATGTTTAAGGGTGCAGAATCTGCCAGCTACTCCAAACATCTGCATGGTGTTAATGCATCTCAAAAAGCTAATGTCACAGAGCGGCGGCTTTAGGGGAGCAATTTACTAAGCTTTGATATCTCCACGTCTCCACGGCAGCTCCAGCTCGAGCAGCGTCGGCTCGAGTGGCACCGAGTGTGCCCGCCTCCTCCTCTCCTCGCTTACCCGGCAGATCTGTACGCGTGAGCACAGCTGTATTATGCTCTCTGTTGGCGCTGCATCGCGGCCACTGAAGTTGAATTAGAGGGCCAATGATCCAAAGATCACTGTGGGTGAAACGCCCTTAAACTAAGCAATAAGTCCTTGGATCATAAAGTAGCCAATGTGCTTTGAGCCTTCCGTCCTATCCCATGCACCCATGTCCCATAAAGGTGTTCCAAGCTCATTCAGTGGTCGCCCATGATAGTGTTTTGTTGGGTGTACTTATCCTGAATTGCTGTGTTGATTACCTGTTGCCGACCTTGTTAGCCTGACTATCCTTACTGCCGCCTGTACCGACCTCAGCCTGAATTACGACTCATCCCTGGTGACGCAAAGATCTCTGATCTCCTGGTTTGACCATTGGCATGACTTTTGACCTTGCCTGTTTCCTCCCTTGGAGTTCCCAAAACTGTATTCTTTACTTACCTCAGCTACCCGTTTACCTTCGGTTCCTCTGCCTTTACCCCCGTGAGCTTACGTCCTTTGAGCTAATAAGTCCTGGGGGCAACCGTGTCCGGCGAGGCCTTTAAAGCGCCCCGGAAAATGGGGGCTTGACTAAAGGTGAAGCTAGCTGCGGAGATTAGGGGTTGTAGGCTCACAAAGAAGACGTGTGTCCCAGGGGCATGACACCTACCACTCAGGTGGTATATTAGGAAATGGAAAATGGTACTTTTTCTAAAAAACTTTGGGAACCCCTGGTCTAGAGGGTTAACTACTTAAAGTCCTTCTCCAGGCATATAAAAAAAAAATCTACACACACCTCCCCATCCGCGGGTTTGATAACACTAGGCCCTGGAGCCTGCACTAGTCTGGTTTGAGTACCCAACCACCCCATCCCCCGGGTGACCGAGGTGTCCTTTACAATCGATGCCCCCTCCATTTGGTGGAACATGGTCCAACTCAATAACCACTCTGCTCAGCAGCTGCCAAGGCTTAGCACAGCTTTCATGTCCTATCACACACAGGGTCTATTTCCCTCCGCACTCTCTGCAAATGTCTATTCCATCATTAGAGAGAGTTGACCTTCATTATCATCCTAACAATTAGTACTTTTAATATAGTTATGTGGGGAAGGTTTTTAAGACGGCTGCATAAAATTCTGGAGCAAAATTCAAACTACCATTCTGCTGTAAAACAACTGCTCTAATTTCCCTCGCAACAGTCTCCATAAACCTGCCGTAATATGAGATTTCATATTATTACACTCCGTATGACAGGAAATAGAATTGAACATAGGTCAGCCAGCACATTTGTTAGTCTTTGGGATATCTTGTACTCAGTTTGACATCTTCTTTTTCATCTTCAGGTTGTCAGAGTCTGGGATTACGAGACTGGGAAACAAGTCTTTGAATTCAATGATGCCCACGGTGAGGCAGGAATCACGTGTATGACGTTTGACCCTAGTGGACGTAGGTATGTCATTACTGCTGAGGGTATTCATGTCATGCATTTATATATATTGCCACTAGAATAATGATAGACATATAAGAAGGAATTGGGAAAAGAGATCTCTTTACAGCAATAGAGGATTATTAAAATGAAATCCCACCTTTGATGGTATTTTTTAAAAGTTTCCACTGTTGTCTGCTACAATGATGTGCTCAATGTGCTGAAGTTTTTTTGCTTTTTTATCTGTTTGCAATTCTGTGTTATAAAAGGAAACGGTTTTCTGTAGAAACAATTTGTTGCAACGTACACCAAGGTGGTCTCTTGGACTACATATCATAGACTTCCTGACTCTGGTTTGGTATTCATCTGATTGGCTAAGGCATAATTAACCCAACGTGCTCTAATTCAAACAGCTGGGGAGGTAATAACTGTTGTGTGATTTAGCCAAAGCTGCTGATTAGATCACCTGTTACAGTGCAGGGATGCTGGGACTTGTAGTCCTTAACTTTTACTCAAGGCCAGCAAAGCCACTCCTACTTTAGGATCGCCAACAAACAGGAATATAGGAACCTGGACACAGCATGCTGATAAGCAAATCACAGGTCTGGGGGCACAATCCAAACACAAATGTATATTTTACATTCCAGAAGGGGAAAACAACAAGGCGAAACACCACAAACATGACAAATAGGCAGTTTTCCTTTAAAGAGCAATTAAACACTTTAAAGTGGACCAAAACCCAGGATTTTGACTATCCTGGCTTTTGGTCCTTTCCCCTGGGGCACCCCGGTGCGGTGAAACCCCCAGATCACTGCAGCCAACTCACCTCTTCCCGGGTCCTCACTCGTCCAGACGGCGCACTCGGAGCCGCTGACGTCACATCGTCTAAGCCTTCTTCTTAGGCCAACGCGCTGTGCGACTTGTGCGATTGCATATGGTGCCAGGAGACTCCATTAAGATACATCTTCCTTTCTTTGTGATCCCTTCTCTTTCTTCTCCCTTTTCAAAGTCTTTTTTATCTCTTTTTACTTTGCCACCACTCCCTGCCTGCCTCTTTTATATATCCCTCCACTTTCTCTCTTTCCTTATTCCCCTTTTTTCATCTGTTTACATTTCCATCTTCTTGTGCTAATTTCCAATTTCCTTCCTGCTTCTCTTTTCCACCTCCTGCTCCTTCTCATCTTTTTCATGTCCTCTTCTTCTCCTTTATATCTTCCTTCTTTCTTTCCTTTCCACAATCTTCCTCTCTTTTCATTTTCTCTCACTCACTTATCCCAATAAAACTGTGACTGTCCTACACTGCCCTGCCCAGAATAGTGTATAGGTGCATTGGGCGTGCTGCTGTTTGCTACATCTGTGAACCGGTTCCCTACACTTGCCTGTCTGACCTACACTGGACTTCTCCCATTTACCTGCTGAGTTTTAAGGTTTTTGTTTTCTTGCCTGGGCGGCCCCTTAAGCCCATTGCTGCGCGATATAAGATGTGATGTGTTTTCTGCCCTGACGGTGCCCTTGAGTCAGTGCCTGGGGCACACCTCTGAATCTCTAGTGGCACAGTCTACCGGCATGTAGGGGCCTGTCTAGGTGAACAAATAGTGTAGGTTAGAGGGTTGATTTCCTAAAGAAGGCCACTGATTAGGCTGGAATATTCCACTAGAAATTCCTACTTTTGCCCACAAGACAACATAAAAAATTATCCTTATCTATCAGCCAGCAGACTTGATCCCAAGGATCATTCCCCACCCAGCTTTGATACTAGTTGCAAGGTGGCAGGCTCCATGTTGAATGGTCGCTGAGGGTGCATCACATGAGCGTCCACCACTTACATGAATCCTGTGGTGGACGCTCATAATAGTGCCAGAATCCGGCGTGTGCTCATTTCTAGAACTGACAGCTCCCATATTAGAGCTCTGCAGCCCCCCAGGGATCGAACCTGTGAGCTAATAGGCAAATGTAGTTTATTTTTTAAGTTGGCCGGACTTTTCTTTTGAAGACTTGTTCTATTTAAAGGAAAACTCCCCTTTTGTCACGTTTTTTGCCTTATCTGCCTTATTGGTTTCCCCTTCTGAAAAGTAAAATAAACATATGTGTAAGGATCGTGCCCTCATACCTGTGATTTATTTATCAGCATGCTGTTTCCATGTTTCTTATATTCCTCTGATTCTGTCTTGGTAAAAAAAAGTAGTGGCTTTCTTGCCCTGTAGCAAAACTCTCAGCATCCTTTCTGACTACAACTCTCACGATCTTTCCACTGTAGCAGTGGAACCTTTGGCTAAATCATCATCTCTCTAGTGAAATTGCTGCCAGTAACCCTTTTAGCTACTGAAACACAACATTGTATTTCTCCTAGCTGAAGAGGTTTAATTAGAGCAGAAGGGGTTAATACTCTTGTCTCTGTCTTATCCAATCAGATGATTAGCAAGCTAGAGTCAGGAATAGTCTGATTTGTACTTTTAACCACTTTGATGTACATTGCTAAGGTAAACACACTGTTTCTAGGGAGAACTGTTTTCTTTTATAACACAGAGTTGCAAACAAATAGGAAACCAAAAACAAAAGTAACAGATAAGCTAAGCACATTGATTACATCATATACACAATAATGAAAACGTTTAAAAATTCCATTGAAAGTGGAATAACCCTTTAAGGCTGTGTGTTTGTATTATGTAGATTGATCACCGGAGGAAGAGATGGCTGTCTGAAAGTCTGGAATTATAACAATGGCCAGTGTCTGCACACTCTGAGGAGAGGTAAGTGCACTTACACAGTTAGGCAATTAGGTTCTCACAAAAATCAACACATTTGTTTCAGTCAATGACACATGTACTGTTGTGTTTTTCCATTAAACATCTTACATACTGGGCATCACCCTGCAGCGCAGCCCGTAACCAGGCAGCCAATGCTTTGCTCTTCCACAATCCCCTGCTATAAGTGTCGCTCATGTGACCACCCGAGGCTGGAAGGTGCACTGTGATATCAAGCTTACCGGGGACATAATAAGCATAATAAGGGGATGCATAAATGATAAGTTTATGTTGCAGATCTTGGGCTTCTTAGGTGGGGGGAAGTGCATGAGAACAATAAAATCAGGTTGCCTGGTCTATCGAGCGGGAAGGGAACATAGAAACATAGAAGGTTGACGGCAGAAGGAGACCATACGGTCCATCTAGTCTGCCCTTATGTGTATACTGTATGTTCTCTTTATCTTAGGATAGATGTGTGCTTATCCCAGGCATGTTTACATTCAGTGACTGTTGATTTTTCAACTACCTCTGCTGGAAGTTTGTTCCGAGCATCTACTACTCTTTCTGTAAAATAATATTTTCTAACATTGCTCCTGATCTTCCCCCCGACTAGCTTCAGGTTGTGCCCCCTTGTTCTAGCATTAAGCTTCTTCTTAAAAACACTTCCCTCCTGAACCTTATTCAATCCTTTCACATATTTAAAGGTCTCCATCATGTCCCCCCTCTCCCTTCTTTCCTCCAGACTGTACAAATTAAGTTCTTTAAGTCTCTCCTGATAAGTTTTAAGTTTAAGTCCTTCCACCATTTTCATTGCTCGCCTTTGGACCCGTTCTATTTGAATAATGTCTTTTTGCAGGTAAGGTCTCCAGAACTGCACACAGTATTCTAGCTGTGGCCTCACCAGGGCTCTATACAGCGGCATCACAACCTCCCTCTTCCTACTGGTGATGCCTCGAGCTATGCAGCCGAGCATCCTGCTTGCTTTTCCCACTGCCTGGCAGCACTGTCCACTCATCTTGCAGCTATCAGTAATCAGTACCCCTAAATCTCTCTCCTCCGAGGTCCTGGCTAACACAGTGCTGCCCATACGGTACTCAGAGCAGGAATTCCAGACACTTTCTGAAATATATGAAAAAGGACCAGAAGGTCCAGCCCAATAGTCCAAGCTAGCAAGAGTAGAAAAAATAAAACTTTTAAAATTAATTGGATTAAAAATTGTGTCATCATCTTCCCAGGACCCCCCTAGCAGTTTTCTTCCAGTCCTGGGGTTTAAGAGGAACGTGGATGAGGTGAGTATTTGCAGCTTGAGTTAGGGGAAACTTCCCAAAACACATCACCACCTGGCCAAGGATATGGGACTTTCCTTCTCATTCCATGGGGAGTTAATGACATGTGTTTTTACTCCAATTAATTAGGTTTTATTGACAATCTTCGATGCATTGGCCTTGATTCATCAACAGTTAAAAAAAACTCCCATGGTAGTAAAAAATTCATTTCACAAGAAAAAAGCCTGAGAATGTCACTGTTGATGAATCACTAACTAGGAAAACAATGAAAGTCAATGGCACTTTTTTACTCCCGAGAAAAGTAGTGAATGTTTTACTCCTTTTTACACTGTAGTAAAAAGTGCCATTGACTTTCATTATCTTCCTATCTGGTGATTCATCAACAGTGACATTCTCAGGCTTTTTTTCTCATGAAATGAATTTTTTACTACACTTGATGAATCAAGGCTATTGTCCAGGACTTTCTGTATTTTTGTTTGTTGTTCGCAGCAGCCCGGCCGTGCACTTCTCTTTAACCGTAACTAAGACAGAGCTAGTAAAGCTGCAAAAAACTGACATGACATGAGTCTCTCCACATGGTGGCTTGCGACTATAAAAACTACTACTCTGTTTTATGAACACACAACGATTGGGACTCAGCACAGCCAATGTATCTATAAAGCAGCTAAATAATTGGGTGCTAGCTGACACAGAGCCAAGACACAATTGTGTCATACACAATATACAATAACAAAATGGGCCGCCAGATCAACCCAAAAATGGCTCCGCAATATACACAGCCGCAAACCAAAATGTTATGAAAAAATATATAAAGTATTTATTTGTTCACACTGAAATCAGTTCCTACACAAATAAGACATATACATTTAAAACCAATTAAAACTACCTACAAGGGTGACCAAGGACTCATGGACTAAATATATTATTATAAACCAATATTATTATAGAGCCCTTCTATTCAGAACCTAATCGCTGTACAGCCTGCAAGGACATTACAGTATTGTAGTGAATTTTAAAGTGCATAGAGTCATACACATTAATTGTGCAACCATAAGTGTTATAATAATTGTGCAAATGTGCCTAACCTAATAGTAAGCCTACAAGTAACTATCTAAAAAACTACACTAAAGTCTAAAACAATTATGAAGGGCTACAAAACCATACAGTGCATAAATATAACATGGGCTGCCAAGACAGACATAACAAAATATAAGCAATCAAAATGTATAAGGCCACAGAAAAAATATGGAGAATAAATATTATATCACTATATGTTAAGAGTCCCGTATCCCCAAACAATCACCGACGCGTTGCGTGGGCACTAGCCGTCCCACTTCATCAGGATGTCTACTACTCTGTTTTACATAGAATAGTTCTGGTGACCTGACTTCCCCAGCTTATTTGCAAAGCTGAGCTGTAAGAGATTGTGAAAAAAAAATCTTCAAGCCCATCTGCAACTACCATAAAAATGCTCATGCCATTTGCGAACATCCCCACAACACAACGCTTTAGGAATATGACCTAAAAAGAGAGAAATGTACTAGAGAGGGATAACAAGGGGATCTGGGTCACCTGAGTAACCTTATAGTATTTTACATTTTAGGAAATAGAGTTTAGGTCATTTGGACATGGATTGGCATCATTGGCATTTACAAAGGGTAAATTGCTTGTTATATTGTTATGATATTGTTTACATGATTATGAAAATCAAAGCGTTGTAGAGTTTGGAGGACAGGGTTTAATGCGAACCAAGTCTTCTGCTAAAGGACTTTGAGCTTTCTACTCTCGATAGCCGAAAGCATAAGTTAGTAATTCCAAAAAACACCCTGCAGGACCATTTACAATTCCTTTAGACCAAGGGGTAACAAAGAAGCCAAGAGTCTAGGTAAGTGGTTAGGCAAGGCTGTTACTAGGGTGGGCTAGCAGGGCGATCGCTCTGGACGCCAATGCCATTAGGGGCGCCTTTATCCCAGCCATCCTGATTTCTGCAGAGTCAGGGCCACTATTAGTGGTGCAGGTCATAAGACAGCCCCCATTCACCAATATTGAGGAAGGGAATTCACCTGCTGTTATGGTATAGGCAGAGCATAGCACACACCCATATAGGACAGCAGCAGCACCATAGGATTGGTGCAGAAGAGACAGATTTTTTTCTATTTTACGCCGAGCACTATTTTACCTAGAAACGGCCCTATTGTTAGATAAAAAGTAGGCGATGTCCTTGGTATCAGATTTGCAAAGGGAGCTTGAGAATCCAATCCAAGACGAACACGAAATGATTGATTAGAAACCTTGAACAAAGTCCATATGAGCCATTACAGGGAAACAATATGATCAGAGTGCAAAATAAATGATCAAGGAAGGGTAAACGGAAAACTTCCTTCCATAGTGAGTGCTGGAAGTTATTTTAAGGTCCTCACTCCGTGTGCTCAGTTAGTGCCAAGCTCTAGATGGACATTGTGGTCATGTACAGGGTGGTTGTTGCATCCACATATTTCTGGATAGTCCAGCCAGAGGTTAATGTCTCTTGATATATGGTAATCACGAGAACCGTTTGGATCCAGTCAATCTTGAGAATATTACATGGAATCAGGACAGCAGATTCAGAATCCAGGTTCAGGGCACTCGCTTTTTAAACCTTTTTCGGGAGGGCTCTCATTTTCAGATTGGCCCTTGATCTTTTCACTAGATACTTGATTTTGCCCTCCAGTAGATCACCCCTAGCGTGATGGTCCTCTGACTTAGACTTATGCTGCTTAAGCACATGTGAAATGTATACATGTATTAATTTGCCCTATTTTTCAGAAAGCAAGGCTGATGAGATATGTGACTGCACTTACATAGAAATAAACAGAAACAGGTAAGATCCCATTTGACTCCACTATAGGTACTGCTTATGTATGTGTTGTATGATATGAACTACTATGACGTGGGATTTCCACTCTCGGAGTAGTGCTTGGTCCTGTATTTTATAGCAAACACCTTTGTAAGACTTCCCTGCATTATTACAGCTATGGGATAAATGGGTTTTGTCTATATCACCCCTGAATGCTGTCCCTGTGGTCCAATTACTATGTTAGATCCCTACCAATATAGTAACTACAAGAAAGGGCAGCATTGTCTGCTAAAACCACTCCTTAACCTTATAAATATGTACCATGGCTGGCATCACCCCAACTTGCTTATTTGAAAACTTGTGGCATGGGATTGCTTATATGGAAAATAAATATCAGAATGCCCCTGGGTCAGGGAATAAAACTCAGGATAGTCCATATCCTGGGTTTTGTTCCTTAGTAAGGGGACTCACGCCATCACTGCAAAACCTTCTCATGTCCTTCTATAACTCTTCAGCCTCCTCCAGGCCTGGTCTTTGTGCACTTTCCAGGTCTCCAGGGGACTAGAAGCTGCAGCACACACTGTGGTGGCCAGTGCCTCCTCTATTGGGAGCTGCTGCTGTGGCTTCTGGACAGAGACCTGAAACTCAACAGGGTGTAGATCTGCTTTAAAATAGGTCTATAACAATGTTGTTTAAAAAATTGCATTTGGAATCTATGCACCTCACATTCACAAGAGCATGAAAGCAAAATAATGATTATGTTACTAATATGCTCCATTTGTCATTTCTTCCAGATATATTGTCGCTGTTGGCTGGGATAGAAGGATAAACATGTACATAGTGAGTGCATAAGCTCAAGATGTCACCTGACATCCCATATTCATTCCCATATTCTGTCATCCATATTCGTAGACAACATAGTGTCCCAAATTATTCTGCAAATTATATTTTCCTAAATGCTGGATGCAAATGACAGTCAGTATCATTGTTTAAGTCATGAACTCTTAAGACTATAAATAGAATTTTATAGGAACATTTTTTGTTCACAAATTAAAATGCTCAAAATGCACCATTCCAATTATTTTGCCCAGCAGAGTCTCAATAAATTGTATAGGTTGTAAGTGAAAATGGTCATTTGTTAAATCTGCAGCATTAACAGGTCACATTTACTGATTTACAAATTCAAACAAAAAACTACCTAACTGGCCATATTACAGGTTAACATAGGAGCCCTTCTTTGATATTAACTTCACAATTCTGGAGAATTGATTACTTTACATTACAGCTGCTGCTTTGGTGTGAACTGCCTCCCACCTTCATATATCTTGTGCTTAAACCGGACCTTCACCATGATTTATTGAAAAGCCCAAACCCTTATAAAACAATTCCCCAGCATCTAAAATTAATATATTTTAAGTTTTTAGTCACTTACTTATTATTCTTTCCCCCACTGGGCTGCAACTCTGTTCAGGACTTTAGGATATGGGCGCCGCCATCTTGACTCAGAAGCATCACACTCACGGAGGAGAGGAGAACGGGATAAAGTACAGGGGGTGGATTATAGCTGTGCTTTGCTCACACAGAGCAGAGCTGGGGTCAGGAAACGGCCAGCTATCCCAGAATGCAGAGCAGCACAGTCAGAAGACACTTCCTGTTTGCAGGCTGCCTGATGTTCCATGAGCCGCCATCTTGGATGTTTAAAGGCTCATAACATGCATTATAAGCAAGCAGGATGATTTTTAATGTGGACAATCTGTATGTACAGGGTGTGGGAAACATATAAGATAGGCTCATATTCAGAGTGAAGGACCGTTTTAAGGATACCACAAAGGTTTTCAATAGGGTTAAGGTCAGGGAAGGATGTACCATGCAAAAAAGTGGCCAGTCGTAACCTCTATATACTTTACCCTAAAAGGGCCTACCAGATGTCTCCCCATGAGTCTGGCCCAAAACATGACTCCACCACAGGGGCATAACTATAGGGGATGCAGGTGGTTTGACCACATCAGGGCCCAGACGGGCATCCTAGAGATTGGAATCCTTTAGAGAAATGAAGGACCATTTGTCTCGGATGTTTCAGTCTTTAGTTGTTTAGCTGCATCAAACTGAGTTAAAAGACAGAAAAGAGTTTACTGTACTGGGGGTTTCATCCAGTGGGGCATCCCTGATGGATATGCCCCAGGGGTAAGGACCAAATACCCAAGATAGTCAAAATCCTGGGTTTTGGTCCACTTTAATGAAAGACACAGCCCGTCCAGAATTCTCAGTCTCTTCCAGCTGCTGGAAACCAGTCTGTTAGGGGTAGCTCTTGTCCTGTCGGCTCCCAAAATAGGGTTGTCCCTATTACAGTTGGTGACTTTGAATCAACAGGTATCAGCTATGGCTGCAGATTAATTAACATGGCTGTAGCTTAATTAACATATAATCTAACTATCAGCTGAGGTTGAACACACAGCCTCAAGGCTGCTTATGCAATTTACATTGCATTTTTTAACCAAATGTATGTATTCTAGGGATCTTATACAATATAATTGATCGCACTACAGCATATTATGTCAATTCTGTGTCCATTAACAATTTGAACCAGAGGATCACCCTCCCTGTAGCATAACTGGTGAAGTATCTTTTGTTTGTCATTTTAGGATTCTGAAGATGATCTTCACCACTTCCTGGAGCCTCAGCCGTGTTGGCAGGATGACTTGGTAAGAAGATGTGCTCTAAATATATAAGGTGACTGACGCCATTGGTGTTATGAATATAATGACCAGCAGCACAGAGCTTACAAGCACAGTGGAGAGACTGGTTATTTTCTCTGACCTGCTTGGTTGGAACTGAGGCAGCCACAGTGTGGGGTAGAGATACATATAAATCAGAAGCTGTCCCTTGGGATCAATTAACCAGAATGTCACTCCCAGGTGAATTAAGTTGCCAGACATCCCAGGAGGCCTGGGGATTCCCCGGTGCGGGAATCTGGACATGGATAGTGGTCCAGACAGCGAAATACAGAACTAGGAACGTAGAGGATGGAGGACAAACAACTCGCCGGCACGCTGCCAATGACCTTAAGGTGGAGAGAACACAGGCCCCGGGTATCCTTTCGTGGTCGCAGTATTGGGGAGGGAAAACACAGGGCAGATATACACAAGACAATGGATGGTCTGGGCCCCAGTGCAGACAATGGCAGAATTGGGCCCCAGTGCAGACAACATCAGAACTGGGGCTTAGTGGATCTGGGCCCCCGCTCTAAGCAATTGTAAGGCTGTGGGCCCAGGCTGACAATAGCAAAGATAGTAAAGGACCGTGGGCCCAGTCAGGGCTGGCCTTTGGGGTGTGCAAGGTGTGCCATCGCACAGGGTGCCATGGTCAGGGGGGCACCACTAGCTCGGCCCCCCACTATTCAGTTTTTTGGTATTTTGCTTGCTCATTCCTTGCCCACCAAGGGGGCTGTCAAAGGGTTCAAGGGGCACATAACTTTTGCCACTGCATTTTCTGGTGGGTGGGGGGGAGCTTTTTTGGTTGCTGGGGATACTTATTTTTTCCTGGGTTGGGGGGAGGGGCACCATGGGCCCGCTTACTCCTGCCATTGTTGTTTTTTTTTTTGTTTTTTGAAGGGAGTGGGTGTCAATGGAAGGGCTGTGGGCCCAGCACAGACAATACACACAAAGGCCTGAAGGGCCCAGTGAGGACAAAAAAGACATTAAAGTGGACCAACACCCAGGATTTTGACTATCCTGGGTTTTGGTCCACTTCGGGGGGGCACCCCGATTGGGGGTGCCCCGCTGTGTGAAACCCCCCCAGAAAGCCCCAAAAACTCACCTCACCACGCTCCCACGTGACCACACCGTCCAATCCCCGCCGGCGTCCAAGCGGGTGACAGCGACGTCCAAGACAGCGCGTCCGCCGCCGCCTCCCGCACGTCACTCTTACAGGGTGCGCGCCCGCGCCGGCCATTCACAAATGGCCGGCGCCTCCCGCGCGCACGTCTAGAGGGGCGCGCGGGAGGCGCCGGCGGCTGCTGGCGCCGCCGATAAGGTAAGGTTTTTTGGGGGTTTTGGGGGGGTTTCACCCCGTGGGACATCCCGATCTCGGATGGGGAGGTGATCGCCCCGGGAATCTTATAGATTCCCGGGCCGATCACCCCTGGGTGTTGGTCCACTTTAAGATTCAAGAAGGCCTGAGGGTCAATTACAAGATACAGGACCTAGGGGAGAACCACACCACCCCAGTAGACACACAACACCACAGCAAATAACACAGTGACTAGAGCAGTGAACTCAAAGCGATGACTGACAGTGGACTGCCGGCTCAGAACCCCATTCATGCCAGTCCTTAAATAGAACTAGTCCTCAGGACTTTGGTCCAGATAGGAATAATGTCAGCTAGTTAGGGCCCCTCTGTATTGAATTACATTAAGAGGGTAAGGTGAAATTAGAGGTAAGCCGCATATATTGGAATGGAGCCACTAGAGGAAATTATTCTTGGGGCCAGCTGCATTGTTCCTCAGGAAGCATGTTTAGTGGAGGCATCTATAAGTGGGATGCCCCACTGTGTGTATCTATGGTGATCCTATCCCCCGTCCCCAGCCACTTTCCCGCTATACCTTTAGCCTAGACCTGTACGCATTTCTGAATGCAGCCGGTGGTGCGCGCTCTATTTTCTTTCCGCTCTGAGCTTAATGTGGCAAAAATCCGAGTGAAACTGCTGGTCAGTTTTAGAGCGATCTTGGTGGATACACACAGCAGGGCATCCCACATTGGCATGCCCCAGCAAAGAGGAACAAAACCCAAGATAGTAAAAATCTTAAGTTTTGTTGCAGTAATTTGGGCCGATATTCTTACCTTGCAGGTGAACACATGAAGCTAATGACTCTGGCAGTGGCATCTCTTGCATCCTTCCTGGTCTGTCCACTGTAACTGAATGGCTGCCGTGCACAGCCATAGAGGGGTACAGGATGTCAGGGCTGCCGTGCACAGCCATAGAGGGGTACAGGATGTCAGGGCTGCCGCGCACAGCCATTCAGTTTCTTTAGCAGCAGAGTAATATGTGCAGCTGATCAGAGCAGAGCTGTGTCTGCAGGTTGGAATGCCAGCCATGTATGTTTACAGGTAGAGCAGCAGCATGGCTGAACACAGCAGGGCATCCCAAATCCACATGCCCCAAGGGTACGGACCAAAACCACAGATGGCTGGCTTTTGATCCACTTAAATAACATATCTAACTATTTCTACTTTATATAACTTTGCCTAAAAGCATTCCACAATTCAGCTTCCAAGCAATAGAAGAGAAACAGAACATTTTGTTAATTAAAAAATATCTTTTTATTGTGTGCGTGGGTGCCATGCCTTCATAATAACACTTTGTAATAGGTGCTGCAACAAAGACATTTAATATTCATTTGACTTTCACAGCAGATTGATTATCTCAAAAAATAAATATGTTAAAACTTTATATTTCACTAGCATTGCTTTTAAGAAGCAATAAAGATAAAATAGCTAAAAATTGGTTTTAATGCTACTAGTGTTTTTTCCTTTACATTCAAATACAGGCTGTGCCTTAAAGAGGACCTCCGGTCAAAAAAACAAAGCTTAGTAAATTGTTTCCAGAAAGCACCCTAGTAATCAGTGATGTAAACTATTTGAGAAGGCTTAACCCCTAAAAGTGGCCCACTCACCTCTTGCGGCCGGCCTGCCCTGGGACATCCTATACCTTATGCCGTGCTGTGTGAGCCCCCCCGCCGAGAAGCAGGTAATCTTTCCAGAATCGGGATCCCCCGCTGTGTGAAACCCCCCAGGTCGCACGGAAACTCACCATTGCCGTTACAACGGCGCATGAGCGAACTGTGGGCGCATCCCCACTCTCCCTTTAGTAGGGTGCATGCCTGCGCCAGGCATTTGTGAATGGCCAGCGCGGGCAAACTCCCTGTTGGAGGGTAGCGGGGGATGCGGCCAACAGCATGCTTACCTTAGACAGGACATATATTAGACGGAGAGGCGAGAGCAGATCTGAGCATGCTGATTGGACAATACGGCTGCACATACGCCGTAGGACCAGGGAAGGGTGAGTGAGATCGGGTGAATTGGGGGGGTTTCACACAGCGGGGCATCCCCAATCGGGGAGCCCTGGGTGCAAGGACCAAGACCCGGGATAGTCGAAATCCTGGGTTTTGGTCCACTTTGAAAACATTGTTTCAACTGCCCGACTCCTCAGTTTTATCAGGCCCCGCCACCGACTCCTTTATATATGGCCAATAATTAGTTATACATGTATTGTGGTAAAATGGTGATATCAGGCTTTTTCTCACCATGTTAGAAGCAATAGAGCTACCTATATAAAACATTAAGCATATTTATTGGAATACAATTTCTGAACAAATAACTTAAAGTGGACCAACACCCAGGGGGGATCGGCCCGGAAATCTATAAGATTCCCGGACCGATCAGATCCCTCCCCGCGGGGCATCCGAAATCGGGATGTCCCGCGGGGAGGAACCCCCCAGGAGGCCCACAAACCTTACCTCAGCCCCGTTCCATCGGCGCATGCACGAGCCGCGGCCGCGTCTCGCGCTTCCCTCTAGCAGGGCGCGCACCCGCGCCGGCCGTTTGTGAATGGCCGGTGCAGGCGCGCTCCCTGTTAGAGGAAAGCGCGAGACGCGGCCTCCAGCGCTCAGAGCCAGCTGAGCTGGTATGCGCGTCCAGGCGGCCTTGGACGCGCATACCACAGTGGCTCTGAGCGCTGTGATTGGCTGGCGCGGTCACGTGGGAGCAGGGAGAGGTGAGTTTTTTGGGGCTTTCTGGGGGGTTTCAGACAGCGGGGCACCCCCGATCGGGGTGCCCCACCGAAGTGGACCAAAACCCAGGATAGTCAAAATCCTGGGTGTTGGTCCACTTTAAAGGGACATTCGAAGAAAAGGGTTAAATTAGCTGCTTTCTGCTTGCCCCAAGCGCATAAATAAGGCCCTATGTTCAACAAATGGTCAGCACAGGGGCCAGTTCAGCTATTAGCAGAAACTAACACACACATGAATGATTATTGGAAAATTTGAGCCATTTTTCACAGAGTCAGCCACAAAGGAACCCAGATAAGTAACCTTGCATGTCTGTATGTTTGGGCTGCCAAAGTAGACCTAAAAAGGCCAGTTGGGTGGAAATGTAGAAACAACTCATGTAATTAAATCTTGGAAACTGCACGGATGTATGGATGTCCTTATTCCAAAAACTCTCACATTTAATAAGGCGCTAGGTTTTATGAGTAAAACACAAACACAATCCTCTGCTCAGAGTGAAAATTTCTATGGAGGATTATGGGAAACAGATGCAGGTTTAACTGAGCCTAACTTTCTTTCTGTAGATGAGAGGCCACTGTGAAGACATTTTGTGTATAGCTCAAAATCCTCCTAATCTCCTTGCTAGCTCTAGTTACGACGGTGAAATTATTATCTGGAACATGATCTCAGGTCACATATATTGCCGAATAAACATAGCCCTGCACATGGACTCTTCTGGAATAAAATGTGAGTGATATTCTATATTCTGCTGATTAAAGTACCACAATACCTGGCAATGTTTCCTAAAGCAGTATAGACAGATTCACTTCGATTGTGTTAGCAGTAATCCCGCTCTAGCCTGTAGGAACTCTTACAGGATATGCTGGGCCCTCTTTAAAAGGAAAAGCCAGATGCACTTGTGCATAAATGGGCCCCGAGGCCGATTCATTAATAGCGGCAGGTAGCGACAGTTGAGTGACTGTAGCGGCATTTTCAGAGTGCCCGCTAGTAGTCGCTGTGCTTGGCCGTTGTTCGGTAGTTGATAGCGACTCAGTCGGTTTGCCGTAATGTTGATTATTGGGTGAGGAGTCGCTATTTGACAGGTTCCGCGCTGTATGGGAGCGCATGATAGCGACTGGCCCTAGCGACCGGCTCCCACCATATTCATTAAAAAATCACGCTCAAAAAATTCTCGCGCTGTAAAATGCATGTTTAAACCCCAGAGCGCTGGCGGCGATGGGTTAAAAGTAGTTTTTTAACCCCCAAACAACCATATTTTTGGAAACCCCCAAAAAAGTTTTTTAAATAATTTTGTAATATGAATACATTAATATCAGACCTGTAATATCAATTCTGTACTAAAATGGCAGAAGTGGTCACAGAATTTTTCACATTTAAAAAAAAAAAAATGTATAACAATTAATTATGAATATTTAAAGATTGTTGCTTTGAAATGCATTGGAGAGCGCCAGGTAGCGAGAGGTCATACCTGTCGCTGTTCAAGGTCGGACGCTGGCGCTGTGGGCTGAGGCTGGAATAATGATGAATGAGTCGCTATATGGCGCTATCTCAGTCGCTAAGCAGGATTGGCTTGATAAATGTGTGATTGTGGTGGGGAGACGGCGTTCTCGTGGCGGGGCCCGTCATTACCGGCCGCTCACCAGTCGCTACCTGTCGCTATTCCTTCATAAATAAGGGCCTAAGTGTTCCCACAGTGGCTCCAAATATGTAATGTAATGCCAACCAGCTCAGATATAATCACATTCCATCCATAATATGGATACCATGCAAACAAAGCTCAGAATAGGTTATTCACCTGTTTTAATAGCCAAATAAATCCAATATTTTAATAAAAGCAAAGCATTGAAAGTGTCACAAGCAGAATTACTCTGTAGCGGCGTCTTTGCCGAGTGTCTCCTGTCCTCAAAAAGCCTGCTAAAGATTTCAAAAGCTCCAGCCAATTGTTTTTTTTTTTTGCTTCAGATACAGTAGCTTGATTGTGTGGAAAATATGTTTAGATACATGTCTTTCATGCTTCCTAAACTAGTTTTGGATATTTAGCCTGACTTTTGCTCAGGGCCTGCACCTTACGTTGGAAGGCAAGACTGCAGGATGGTGCAAAAACAGACTGTGTGCCCTCAATGGATACCCCACTTCTTAAAGTGGACCAAAACCCAGGGTAGTCAATAGTTTCGGTCCCCCGCTGTGAAACCCCCCAGGACGTTGAGCCCAGCTCACCTCTTCCAGGTCCCACGGTGCGTCTAAGGGCAGCGGCTCTGACGGACACATCCTCCGCTTCCCTCTAACAGGGAGTGTGCCCACACCAGCTCATTAGTGAATGGCCGGCACGGGCATGCTCCTTGTTAAAGGGAAGCGGAGGATGCGGCCGTCAGCACTGCTAATCTTAGACGCGCCATGAGACCGGGAAGAGGTGAGTGAGATTATGCGATGTGAGGGGTTTCACAAAGTGGAGCACCCCTAATTGAGGTGCCACCAAAGAAAGGACCAAAACCCAGAATAGTCAAAATCCTGAGTTTTGTTCCACTTTAACAATCAAGGTGAGCAGGTGGCGCCACTACTCTCCCGAGATCAAACACACTCTCTGAACTCCATGAATCCCACCTTTATATAAATCAATCCAGCAGAGCCTGGGCTAAGCAAGTGATGACCTCACCATGACCAAAGCAATGATGACCTCACCATGACCAAAGCAATGATGACCTCACCATGACCAAATGGACACCAGTCACTCCACCTGAGCACACCACCGGCGGCCATGCCTCTCAACAGAACAGCCAGGGGTATTTCTAATACCATTTCCATGACACCAATGCATTTTATGTCCTGTCCTGTCAATGCATTAAAAAAGAAAAAGTTTGAAGTCTGTCTTTTCTTTCAAAAATTCTGTCTGCCTGGCTGATCAGGATCATGGCTGGTGAGGTTTTCTTTTCTGTTCCTTAATGTGCACTGGTGCAGGACGGAAACATAATGCAGCTTAATGCTCATTTTGTGCTCAGTAAAATTATAAAATTAAAACTAGTAAAAGTCATAAAATAAGCTTTAACTTTTACGTAGCACAAGTAAATCTTATAATTATGGCCAATATTTGCAGCAAAGATTTTCATCATTACAGAATGTTACAGAACCAAGCGGTAATTAGGATGAGATTTTGAATAGTAATCACAGGCTTCCTACTGCCATTTAACCTCCCTAAGGATGTTCTGCACAGTCTGGTCCTCATACATTACACCTTTTGCATATTGAATTTTCACCTGCCACCTATTGTTATCGCAGTCACAGATACATTTCTGCCCAAAGTATTATATAAATATATATCTATTTATATATTCCCCATAAAGGAGCAAGTCCAAGCTTTTTATGGATAACCAGCTATTTCTGGTGCTTTATCATTAACTTGACTACTTTGGCTATCCCATTAATCTCATCAAAGGTCAGAAATAATTATAGTAAAGTAGGATCTCAAGCCAGAAAAATGTTCCAAAGAATACAAAGACCGCTCTGGAAATTCAGAGATACACCGTCTATGGATAGCTCTAATCAGTGACTTACATAGCCTCCATTAAGTTATAAATCTCGAGCCTGGAGCAGCCGGCAAAGCTGAATGCAGGAACAGAGAAGTAGAATCCGGCTCAATGGGATCCTTAAAATGTCATCTACTTATTCCCATTTAAACATCCATGGCCAGCAATACAGCAAATATCATGGCATTGAAAAGACAGACATGAAGCATTTAAAGGGTAACCCCTGCTTAGGCCCTTATTTAACAAGGGATAGCGCCAGGTAGCAAATGGTGAGCGAACGGTAATGACGGTGACCGCCACGAAAACGCCAGCTCCCCTCCGCAATCACACATTTATCAAGCCGATCCTGCTTAGCGACTGACAGAGCGCCAGATAGCGAATCATTCATCATTATTCCAGCCTCACCCCACAGCGCCAGCGAGCGACCTTGAACAGTGACAGGTATGACCTCTCGCTACCTGGCGCTCTCCAATGCATTTCAATGGAGCAATCTTTAAATATTCATAATTAATTGCTATTAATGTTTTTTTTTTTTTTAAATGTCAAAAATGCTGTGACCACTTCTGCAATGTTAGATTTTTTTTTAAGGTAAAAAAAAATAAAAAAAAAAAATTGTGCAGAATAGATATTACAGGTCTGATATTAATGTATTCATATTACAAAATGTTTTGAAAAACTTGTTTTTTTTTTCTCCCAAAAATTTGGTTGTTTGGGGGGTTAAAAAACTACTTTTAACCCATCGCCGCCAGCGCTCTGGGGTTTAAACAAGCATTTCACTGCGCGAGAATTTTTTGAGCGTGATTTGTTAATAAATATGCTGGGAGCCGTTCGCTATGGCCATTCGCTGTCATGCGCTCCCATACAGCACAGAACCTGTCAAACAGCGACTCCTAACCCAATATTCAACATTATGGCAAACCGACTGAGTCGCTATCAATTACAGAACAACGGCCAAGCACAGCGACTACTAGCGGGCGCTCTGAAAATGCCGCTACTGTCGCTCATCTGTCGCTACCTAGCGCTATTAATGAATCGGCCTCCCCGTCTTATATACTACACATATAACTAAGAGGGGGTAACCCTTAAATCACATTATGTCTGTCTTTTCAATGCCATGATATCTGCTGTATTGTTGGCCATGGATGTTATTTTAAACCAGATCTTCACCCTGAATAAGAGCATATCTTATATGTTTCCCCCACCCTGTACGTACAGATTTCTCACATTAAAAATCATCCTACCTGCATCTGCTGCATTTTCTGAGCCTTTAAACATTCAACATGGCGGTACATAGAGTCTCAGGCTGCCTGCAAACAGGAACTGTCTTCTGACTGTGCTGCAATTCTGGGATTGCTGTCCTTTTCCTGACCCCAGCGCTGCTCAGTCTGTGAAAAGCACAGCTATAACTCTGGCCCCCTGTACTTTTGCCCTGCTTTCCTCTCCTCAATATGTGATGCTTCTGAGGAAAGTTGGCGGTGCCCATGTCCTAGAGTGCTGAATAGAGTTGAAGAGTTTGGGCTTTTCATTAAATTATGCTGAAGGTCTGGTTTAAATTAAACTAAGGCCCTTATTTATGAAGGAATAGCGACAGGTAGCGACTGGTGAGCGACCGGTAATGACGGGCACCGCCACGAGAACGCCGACTCCCCACCACAATCACACATTTATCAAGCCAATCCTGCTTAGCGACTGAGATAGCGCCATATAGCCACTCATTCATCATTATTCCAGCCTCAGCCCACAGCGCCAGCGTCCGACCTTGAACAGCGACAGGTATGACCTCTCGCTACCTGGCGCTCTCCAATGCATTTCAATGGAACAATCTTTAAATATTGATAATTAATTGTTATTAATGTTTTTTTTTTTTTTTTTATGTGAAAAATTCTGTGACCACTTCTGCCATGTTAGTTAATTTTTTTAAGGTAAAAAAAAAAAAAAAAATTGTACAGAATTGATATTACAGGTCTGATATTGTATTCATATTACTAAATTCTTTCAAAATTTTATTTTTTTTGGTTTCCAAAAATATGGTGGTTTGGGGGTTAAAAAACTACTTTTAACACATCGCCGCCAGCGCTCTGGGGTTTAAACATGCATTTTACAGCGCGAGAATTTTTTGAGCGTGATTTTTTGATGAATGTGGTGGGAGCCGGTCGCTCTGACCAGTCGCTATCATGCGCACCCATACATCGTGGAACCTGTCAAATAGCGACTCCTCACCCAATATTCAACATTACGGCAAACTGACTGAGTCGCTATCAACAACCGAACAACAGCCAAGCACAGCGACTACTAGCGGGCGCTGTGAAAATACTGCAACAGTCGCTCAAATGTCGCTACCTGCCGTTATTAATGAATCGGCCTCCCCATAAAGCAATGTTTTAAGGATCCCTTCAAGACAGATTCTCCTTCTCTGTTCTGCAAATTCAACCTGTCCTAATAATTTATCAGTGAAATAACTGTTCACAGCATGGCATTCAGTCTTGTCAGATTCGAGAAGACAACCCAAACACGTTCAGTTTTTGCTAGCTGCACCATGTCTTTTTGATTTTCAATTAAAAAAGCCCCAACTCGCATGCTGTCATTTGTTTTACTTCTGCTGATGTGAGAGTCTAATGAAAAACTTTTTTTGTATTGTGAGTCGGAAAATACTTGCATGCTAACTCGCACCGTGTCGCACTGTGTTCCTCTGTGAGGAATGATATCTGTAGTCATGCAGGCTATGTAAATCTCAATACCACGTTTCTCCTGAAAATAAGACAGGATCTTATCTAAGGGTCTCTGTAGACAAAGTGCATAAACTGTCATTCAGCAGCTCACCTCATCATGGCTGCCCTCTCCCTTCCTGTCAGAATGCAGCTGCCCCTGAAAGTAGAAACAAGGCAAAGAGTAGTGGCAAATCCTCTGCACTCATTTGCCATAGACCACCAGTCATAGGGCTAAGATGGTGGTCTAAAGCTTGGAATCTTGGACTGTGGACACCGTGAGAGAGGGAGAACAGCCAGGGTGATGAGAATGCCTGTCTTACAGACCCCGCACATAATGCTGATTATTATGCAGCATCACAGAGCCAAGGCCCACACCCTAATATTTGAAAGCTATAAGATCATATGGTGAAAGTGTAAACATTGATCTTTGTCATTTCTTCTTCAGTTTAAAAACGGAAAACAATTTAGGACAGTGCCAAACTTAGCCCGACACAATGGTCTTTGCCTTCTGTATCCCTTTAATTTTTGTTCCAAAACTAGGGCTAGGAATTACTTTCAGGTGATGTCTTTCCATAAGCAATCTACATTTGTTCCAAAATTATGCCTGAGTCATTTTGGTGTGACGGGTTGGTAGTTGACAGGGGTAACTAGCGCCCCCAACAACAAATAGCCCTGACCGTGGAGGGGGCTTTCTGGCCCTGGAGACTTAGACAATTGACTTATTTGCCCCTTTATATGTAACTAGGGCTTTGTTTTGGGAGAAACAGGGTATCATTAAATAGTTAGTGAGGGTGCAGCTCCACTGAGTCCCTAACAAGCCTCCTCTCCTACCCCCATAGTTTATTTAACCTTTCTCTGCCTCATACTATGCTGTTAGAGGCTACTGATAAGTGATAATGGATTAACAACAAATTGTGACTCCCACTTTATTCAACTCGCAACTTATTAGGAATCTGCAGCACCGCTAAATGCTGTATCACAAAGCAGAACTATAACTGCATCTTAATAACAGCCCATAGCTACCGCAACCTTTTTTGTACTCAACTCCACCCTTGAAAGCCAACTGCGACAAACCTTAGGAAAAGTTTGTCTGTTTGCTGATGATACAAAGGTTAGTAATAGGGTGGATATTCCTGGAGGTGTCTGCAACATGGAAAATGATTTAGCTTTACTGGATAGATGGTCAAAACTGTGGAAACTAGAGTTTAATGTCTCTAAATGTAAAATCATGCACTTGGGTAGAAGGAATCCCTGCTCTGAGTACCGTATGGGCAGCACTGTGTTAGCCAGGACCTCGGAGGAGAGAGATTTAGGGGTACTGATTACTGATAGCTGCAAGATGAGTGGACAGTGTAGCCAGGCAGTGGGAAAAGCAAGCAGGATGCTCGGCTGCATAGCTCGAGGCATCACCAGTAGGAAGAGGGAGGTTGTGATGCCGCTGTATAGAGCCCTGGTGAGGCCACAGCTAGAATACTGTGTGCAGTTCTGGGGACCTCACCTGCAAAAAGACATTATTCAAATAGAACGTGTCCAAAGGCGGGCAACGAAAATGGTGGAAGGACTTAAACTTAAAACTTATCAGGAGAGACTTAAAGAACTTAATTTGTACAGTCTGGAGGAGAGAAGGGAGAGGGGGGACATGATTGAGACCTTTAAACATGTGAAAGGATTGAATAAGGTTCAGGAGGAAAGTGTTTTTTAAGAAGAAACTTAATGATAGAACAAGGGGGCACAACCTGAAGCTAGTCGGGGGGAAGATCAGGAGCAATGTTAGAAAATATTATTTTACAGAAAGAGTAGTAGATGCTTGGAACAAAAAATCAACAGTCACTGAATGTAAACATGCCTGGGATAAGCACACATCTATCCTAAGATAAAGAGTACATACAGTATACACATAAGGGCAGACTAGATGGACCGTATGGTCTCCTTCTGCCGTCAACCTTCTATGTTTCTATGTTTAACCCTTCCTAAAAACCCATGACTATCCTTACTCCCTATTTACAATGCATTACTACATCAACTCCCCTTTACCTAATTTCCAATTTACTGATAAGCTGAGACTACCCTCACTCTTTAGTAGATCCTCTTCCAACTGACAACCCAGGACATTCCCCAATAGCAGCTTTATATCAAAATTCAGAAACATGTAATTTTAACGAATCCCTGGAACATCACTATCACAATTGATTTATAATGTTCTAGCCTCATGCCCAACTGGTAGCCTGCATCTACCCATCATCATTCTCATGCTCCACTAAAGCCATGAACTTGAAAATCAATTGCAGGTTCATATCAATGTCTGATTTGCTCCCTAAGTAAAAGAAACAACAGCCCCAAAAGGTGCTTTTTTTTGCATTTGAAGCCTTGTACAATTTTGGCAGCGTCTAAGGTGACGGACAACCCAAATAGAATCGAGCATTTTCCCCTCTCCCTGTATCTATTACTTAACTGGCATTTTGTAGAGATAATATGCAGCTATTTGTGTTCTCAGTGATTGTGGAGTTTAGTTTCAAGTTTATTCTTTTTATAATGATAATTTCTAGTATTTGCTCATGAACCACAGTATAAACTAAATGTCTGTCTAAGCCACAGTGACCGACAAAAGCATCAGCAAGATTCTGTTTCTTAAAACACGTACAGTGAAGCTACAAGCAGCAGCTTCCTTGGTCTCCAATGGACCTTTGGGTAATGTATGATAAATATTAATAGGTGACTCCCATATGAGATGCATTCTAGTGAAACTAAATAAACCTTTTATATTTTGCATAGGTTTAGTTTATTTCTGGAATTTGCTGCAAGGAGGGAAGCTGACTGCAAGTTTCAGACCAGTGAGTGTTTGTTATTTTATCTCATTTTATAGGGAACTTACCTATAAGAAATGCCTAAAGAAAGCAAGATTTGGTATTAGGTCTATGGTAAGGTGAGAGGTAAAACATTAAACCCTAGCTTCAGTGACAAACCTTTTTATTTAGGTCATATAATGAGACTTACATGAATGCGGGTGCACAACCCTTTTTTTTCTAAGGGCCACATGATCTTATTCCACCTAATCATGGAACAGTTTACTACTGGAAAGCTGTGACCCTAAAGCATTGTTTGTGTTTTTATGTATTTGCAGAGGTGAGGCGGAAGGAAGTGGGTAAGGGTGACACAGGAAAAGGTGATGTGAGTAGCAGTGGTAAGGTTTGCATAGATGAGTTGGGAAGAGGTAAGGCAGAGGTGAGGTGAGCAGGGAGGGGCAGAGATGCTAACCTTGGAGACCAGTTTACAGGGTGATAGGTGTAGTTGGGGTGTGGTTTAGAATGGCAATGTTCAGATATATAAGAGTTTTAAATACATAATGCTAAAATAGTAATTCTGGCCGTACTCTACACTTAGAGGTCAGAGGCAGCCAAAAGTGAAGCTCTGGTGGCCAGCCAATCATTTAGTGGTGTCGATAGCGCATGGTTTTGTGATGGCATTAAGCCAATCAGCATGAAGAGGGAATACTTTCATGTTTTGCAGGGTGAAATCAGAGTTTGACTGGGTAAGTGGGCGTTAAAACCGGGTGACTCCTGGGAAAACAGGGTGACTTGCCATCTCTGGGGAGGTGGAAATATGTGAGAATAGATGAGATTGGCTGAGGTGAGGTGACAAGAGTTGAGGAAAGCAGAAGTGAGACAAGAGATGAGGTGGAAAGAACTAGGCAGGGGTAAGGGAGAAAAGGTCAAGTGGGCTGTGTAATAGGTAGAGGTCAGCAGAGCTGAGGTAGGAAGAAAGAAGTGGGCAGAGGTGAGGCAAATGTGGGTAAAGGTAGTTATAGATGAGGGGAGCAGAGATGAGGTGGAAATAAGTGAGCAGGGATAAGGTTGGATGAGGTGAAAAGAGCAAAAGTGAGGCATGATGATATGAGGTGCAAATAACTGGGCAGGGGTGAGGAGGGAAATGGTCAAATGGACTGAGGTGTGGTAGGTAGAGGTGAGGTGACAAGAGTTGAGGAAAGCAGAAGTGATACAAGAGATGAGGTGGAAAGAACTAGGCAGGGGTGCGGGAGAAAAGGTCAACTGGGCTGTGTAGTAGGTAGAGGTGAGCAGAACTGAGACAGAAAAAAAGAAGTGGGCAGAGGTGAGGCAAATGTGGGTAAAGGTAGTTATAGATGAGGGGAGCAGAGTTGAGGTGGACATAAGTGAGCAGGGATAAGGTTGGATGAGGTGAAAAGACCAAAAGTGGGGCATGGTGATATGAGGTGCAAATAATTGGGCAGGGGTGAGGAGGGAAATGGTCAAATGGGCTGAGGTGTGGTAGGTAGAGGTGAGCAGAGGTGAAGTAGAAACAAGTGGGCCGAAGTGGGGGGGGGGGGCAGAAGTGGGTGGAAGTGAAGCAGGAAGAGGTGATGTGGGAAGAAGTAGAAATGGGTCAGGCATGAAAAGGTGATGTGAGGTGAAGTGGGAAGAAGTGAGGTGGGAAGAGGTCAGGTAAGTAGAGGTGAGGCAGGCAGAGGTGGGAAAATGTGAGGTGAGCAGACGTGCCGAGGGCCACAAATGAAGGCAATGTAGTCTAGGCCACAGGTAATGCACTCCTGCTTTAAACAATGGTTATTTCAGTGGCAAAACACCTCATGCCGCTCTCCAAGTCCTCTTCACCATTACACTCTTCACTTCACAAACCCTGCCAAAACAGTTTTTTCACATTTTGATCCTACCTACTTTATCTGGGGTGACTGAACAAGAAGTTCTAGTCACCATCATTTGGTTTTACTTACATCCATGGAAATCACGACTCAGGTAAGGTAAGACTAAGGAGTGTTTTTGGTACCAGAAACGCATCACATGCTATTTGCTTGTGCTCTGTTACAGTGAAGTCTGTTCTATGGTTGTATTCTGACATAATTGGCTTGATTCAGGTCAGAAAAACCCTACTCCATGCAAGAGGCAACTCGCAAGGAGAATTCAGGAATTCTCACTTTCTCGGATGATTCAGGGACACATGCGAGATCACTCTGCATGTGCGAGCAGCACACCAGAAAGCTGGGAGAGAATTCTCCATTCCATATGAGATTTTACAACTTGCATGGCAGTTTACCGAATCACAGCTAGTTTTTAAAGATTTTATTGATACAAAACATGCCGCTGTAGCTGACATGATTTTTATCAATGAAAATGACAGCGAGCAATTGCCTTTTTATTATGTTTATTTAATAAAAAGAATGCCCCCCCCCTCAAATGGGCACCGGGCTCCAGACACCATGCTCTTCCCCACCCCGTAGCATCCCAAATGGGGGTGTGGTTAATCGGGCAAGGTACCACCATGTCACCCTCCAATGCTGGCAGATGACAGTGCAGCCCCCTACCCTCTACCCTGTGCTACCCTGCCGCTAGATGGAGATTGGGGGGAAAAAGGTCCCCCTTCCGTTCATCCCGGCTTGTGGCCTGTTTGAGAGGTGAGGGGGGCCTTTTATACTGAGAGGAAGAGTCCCTTAAGGATCCCCCCCCCCCCGTGTGACATACACATCAGTGGAGGGGGGGATGGAGGGGGGTTTCCTGTGAGACTAGACTAGTGAGACAATAGGATCACTGCAGCAAATAAAGCTTTAATGTACACCTATATCCAAGGCTAAAAGAACAGAAAAAATCTGGTCTTTATGCACCTCCTCCATCTCACTTAACCTTTCCTCAGCTATCTTCCCATCCTTAACACTTCAGCATGTCTGTGCCTGAACCTTTCACTATTTACCTTTCTGCTTAAAGGATTTTTCACACCTTTAGACTAAGCTTCAGACACCTCCATAGATAATTACAGACCCCGTTCTCAACCCCTCACAGTTGATATTGCAAGTTCTTGGCTTGTTCAGGAACTGCCCATCCTTATTCCAGTGTTGCTCTAGGATGGATGTTACCCAACACACACTTCTTTCCACAGAGGTCTTACAAAAAAACTCTTACCTCATCTGGAATCCAATGCAGCCCCCGGCATGTACATGATCCTGTCCACTCAAGTAAATTGGCAGATGGGGACCCGCACAGAGCAGTGCATGCCGCTTTGTCAGCCTTTCTGCCAGTTGGTTGATTTCAAATGTGCTGGCCAGGTATGCAAAAACACCATGGAAGACCTGGAAAAAGAATTATGTGAGCGACCTCGGTGGTTTCACACCACCTGATTGGGCATCACTAAGAGACAGCCAAGTGAGCGGCCTTGGAGTCTTTTAGAAACACTTTAACTCTTGCTAAACAGACAGTTATTAGACCCCTTGCACTTGGGGTCTAATAACCCGAAGGCCACATATATCCTCGGGGGAGTAAAACTGGGAGAATCCCTTGTTGAGAAGTATCTGGGGGACTGGTAGACCACAGGCTAAATAACAGCATCCAATGTCAAGCAGCTGCTTCCAAGGCTACCAATATATTATCCTGTATTAAAAGAGGCCTGGAATCATGGGATAGGGATGTAATTTTGCCTCTTTACAAGGCATTGATGCGCCTTCACCTGGAATATGCCGTCCAGATCTGGGCACCCATTCATAGAAAGGACGCTCTGACTGATAAAAGGAATGAAGGATCTTAGTTATGAGGAAAGATTACGAGAATTAAATCTGTTTAGTCTTGAGAGGAGACGACTGAGGGGGGGGGGCATGATTACCTTGTATAAATATATAAATGGCCAATACAAAAAATATGGGGGAAACACTATTTCAGGTAAAATCCTCTCTAAAGAAAAGGGGACACTACCTTCGACTGGAAAAAAGAAATTCAGTCTCCATTTTTTACCATAAGAACTATAAATCTGTGGAATAGGCTCCCACAGAAGCTTGTTACAGCATCAACCTCTGACAGCTTCAAAAAAGGATTACCGTATATACTCGAGTATAGGTCGACCCGAATATAAGCCGAGGCACCTAATTTTACCACAAAAAACTGGAAAAGTTATTGACTCGAATATAAGCCTAGGGTGGGAAATGCAGGTTCTGGGGGGTTGAGAGTGTATAAGAGGTCACATATAGGCCATACTATGTGATCTAAGAGGCTCCTGCTGCATTCCTGGTAACTGGGATTAAATTCCTCCTTAAATAAAAGGGATAAAAGGGAGGATACAGGAGGAGAAGAGCTTACAATCTATTAGGGTATAAGGGAGGATACAGAGGGAGAAAAGCTTACAATCTATTAGGGTATAAGGGAGGATACAGGAGGAGAAGAGCTTACACTCTATTAGGGTATAAGGGAGGATACAGAAGGAGAAGAGATTACACTCTATTAGGGTATAAGGGAGGATACAGGAGGAGAAGAGCTTACAATCTATTAGGGTATAAGGGAGGATACAGGAGGAGAAAAGCTTACAATCTATTAGGGTATAAGGGAGGATACAGGAGGAGAAGAGCTTACAATCTATTATGGTATAAGGGAGGATACAGAGGGAGAAAAGCTTACAATCTATTAGGGTATAAGGGAGGATACAGAAGGAGAAGAGCTTACACTCTATTAGGGTATAAGGGAGGATACAGGAGGAGAAGAGCTTACACTCTATTAGGGTATAAGGGAGGATACAGAAGGAGAAGAGCTTACACTCTATTAGGGTATAAGGGGGCGGGTTGACAGGAGGGTTGGTTGGTGGGTATTTAGATGTGCGAGTGGGCAGGTGGTCAGGCAGGTAGGTAGGTAGGTGGGTGGGTGACTGCCACCTCCACTTCAGAATCCGCTGATTCCGCCTGCACACCACTCCAGTCTGCTGCTGGTCCAGGGTCTGGGCAGGTAGGTAGGTGAGTGGCAGGTATATAGATAGGTGGGTGGATTAGGCAGTTGGATTAGTAGGTGGGTGAGTGAGCAGGTGGGTAGATGGGCAGGGCAGGGTGGGTTAAGAGAAAAACATTGCACCATTAATTAGTATTAGCATTTAGTTTGAGGTGTATTGGAACACAGTACAGCAACAGCATGGACTCACCTGGAGCCACTTCACTGCCAAGTTGGAGAATCTTTTCTGTTGTTGAGTTCTTCTCTCCTTCAATCAACACGGTGTCTGCAGGCTGCTAACTTGTCCTCGTGGGTGAGACAAACACACATCTCTCTCTCTCTCCCTCCCCCCTTCCTCTCCTCTATGGCTGCAGCCCTCACACACACACACACACACACACACACACACACACAGACGCTCTCTCCCCTCCCCACTTTTCCCCCTCACCGACCTCTGCTCCAGCCATCAATCACACTTTTTCTCCGTTTAATTACGTCATCCTCTCCCCGCGCTGGCCGGCCAGCATGCCTGGAAGGGGAAGTGCTGGCTTCTCCTGTGCTCTGGGCTGGCCTCCGCAGTGGGGGAAACAAGAGAGGAGTTTTTTGTTCCGTCTTGTGAGCGCCTTAGCTGACAGCTGCACACTGCAAAAATTTCACTGACTCGAGTATAAGCCGAGGCGGCTTTTTTCAGCCCAAAAAGTGGGCTGAAAAACTCGGCTTATACTCGAGTATATACGGTAGATGCTAATTTAGAAGAAAATAACATTAACAGTTACTATTAGCTGTTATCAGTAAAAAAAAACAAAAAATAAAATAAATACCTTCCACCTATAAAATAAAAAAATAACTTCCCCTACCCCATCACCCTTGATTGAACTTGATGAACATACCTATGTCTTTTTTCAACCGTATTAACTATGTAACCATCCCTGCACATCTTCATTTTTGCATTAATTATCAAAAAAAGGATTTAAATTTGAAGCCTATTGTCCTCTTTCTCTTCTACAGTATAGAGCTGGGACCCAGATTAGTAGTCTCGCTGTAAATAAAGAAAATTCACTGCTGTTTGCAGGAGATTATATGGGATACATTCATTCTTACGACATCAAATATTATGCTATACATGGACCCGAGAAAGATCCTGCTCCGGGTAAGTTTCACTTGGTTTTTTGTATGTTGTTAAACTGATATTTAAGTAAAGACTAGTGTGTGTGTGTGTGTGTGTGTGTGTGTGTGTGTGTATTTATAAATATATTTATAAATATGAAATAGCCGTTAACTAAACAATTCATGGTAATAAAAAGGTGGTGAGCACAAGGATATTACTTACAGTGGACCTAAAGTCTCCGAGTTCTATGCATGGGAGGATCCAGGTCCTAACCCACCAACTCCCACTGCCTGTGAACCCCAAATTTAGGGGATACCTTTTTCTAGCTGAGCTCCATCCAATAGGGGACCAGGAATCAGCACCTCCAGTATTTCTTTAGTACGGGGCTGCTAGATGGTGTGAGGGGGTAGGTGGATAGGACCCTCCCTGGGACAGAGCTGCAAGGTAAGGTTTAGATCCACTTTAGGCAGAAGGAAACTTACTGGGCTAGGGCTCCTTGAGAGAATGTTCTACGTAACTTATCTGCTAATTGTATAGAATATTCAGCAAAGGTTTCAAATATTTCATCTAATTTAATGCATAATGTTCAAACTTTTATTTTCCAGCTGTTAGCCACTGGAGGGCACATGTGGACATGATAACAGAGTAAGTACTGTGCAGCTTCATTTATTTATACCTTGTTTACATTTAGTTTATTTTACATATTTCTATAAAAATGTAGGGTCCTTACTCCCAAACCTGAACAGCTCAGCTCACCAAGCTTAGGGCTGCATCCTAATGCTCAGAAGTGACACAGCTGGTCTCCAGCCAAGCTAGAATATCACGCCTGGCAGAACACCAGGCCTATGCTCATATATACCAGGCTCATTCACACTGCCGGCATCACACCCGGGAGTTAGTACAGGTAATTGCTGAGGCAGAGGTGTACATATCATAGAGGCAGGGGAGACAGCTGCTATCGGGCTTGTGGCAGAAGGGGGCCCGTGCAAGATACAGGTGTAGCTATCGTTAACCGACACATCCCAGTTCAGAATATTGTGATGTCTCACAAAGAAGCCATTGAAAACCATTTACGATTTCAAGATAACAAGATGTACCAGTACATCGAGTTGAGTTTTATAGAAAGCTGCATCTGTTCCCCTGCTGCCTTGCAGCAGCTGTGGAAATGCTCGTACAAGCCCACTGGAATATTGGAGGAGCACTGTTGCCATTTAGGTAAGCAGTAATGGGGTTGCATTTCCCGGCACCTGATTTCTAATTTTAGTGGCAGCGATACGCAGCAGGGCAGCCTGGGTCGTGTTGGCCGCTGCTAAGTAGTACTGCAGAACTAAAAATGATTATAGTTCCGTTTCAGGGCTATAAAAAGTGAGCGGTGGGGGACCAGGGGTGTATGTTCCACAAGGCAAAACTAAAAAGTCACCAGATTGATTTTCCTGTATTCTCAATAGGCAATGCACAGGGGCCCAGTGTCTGTGCAGACACTCAAGGTCCTTCTCATACCCCTGCTATCTGAAAGCCAATAATATGCTGAGGTGGGGGTGGGGTTAGCTACTTAAAGTGGACCTATCATCTGTATAACCAGCCTGCCCTAAGTAACCCTGGGGCATACTATTTTGGGATGCCCCACTGTGTAAAGCCCCTTCCCAGACTCCCATGCCGCGTTCTCTGGCTCCAAACACAAGAAGGCTGGAGATGCGGACACCCCCCTTTCTCTATGTAAAAGCTATCTTCAAAACACCACTTTTTGCCATGCATTAGTATGCAGGACATACAGTGACGACCGGACAGGAGCCCGCACATACACCATGGGACTGGCGGAAATGTGAGTTGTGAGGTCAATCTGGGGGGGTTTTACACAGCAAGGCATCACAAATCGTGAAAATTGTGGCGATATGTGCACTGTAATGCTGAGGACTGGGCTATGTGTGTGTGTGGTTGGGGGCAGGTTATTTGATTTAGTTGATGCGGAAGGCTGCCCTGATGGGGGCCCACAATGACTTTTGCTATGATGCCTTGTGTAACCTATTTACCCCCCCCTGTGGGTAAGGTATTGATGGGCCATCAGTCTAGGTAGCTTGCCACAAGTCCGCAAGTGGTAAAAAGTAACGTACCTCGCCCATCCTCAGACTTCATCCCACACTTTCTCCAAAGTCTCAATGTTGCTTGAAGTCATCCAGGGTTCTGCTTTGCTTGACCTTGCAACTTTGAGCTTGCTGGTAGTGGCACTTTCCTGACACCAGAAGTGTAATGTCCCCATCTCTCCCCTCCCTCCCTTGTTCCCAACCAGAGAATTGGAGGAACCGTCTCTGGTAGGAACATTTATAGTCTTATGGTGCTTTTATGGGACTTCCCTGGCGTTACTTTGATGCTAAGTGCCCCCTACCACCACCACCAATACCTGGAGCAGGTCTAAAAAGTGTCATAACAGCTGTCACAAATTAATTGCATCACATGTTCATATACATTTCAACTCTTCAGGTGCATTTATTCAGAAATTAGATCACACAAGTCCAAAAAAAAAAGCTTGAAAAATGTAACCCCAAAACAGATGACAATAGGGTTGTGTTTTTTTCTGAATCAAAGGCTTAGATTGAAAAGTAAATCCATTTTATGCTATGATAAGCTATTCAGAGAGAAAAGGAGAATGTATTCTTCTTTAAAGGGGAAGTCCACTTTAGTAGTTATTCCTTACTTACAGACCTCAGATCAGAATGTTCCCTCTGGAATGAGACTCCCCTGTTTACATGCCAGCCACTCCCATGCCACTGATCACTAACCCCCAGCGCCTCCCGAGACGCCAAGCTGGTAGGTGGGTGTGTCCCATGTATGGCAGGCTCCCACTGAGAAGAAATGAGCGCCTCCAAAAGTTCCCCGTGTGTACAGAGGTGCCTATTTATCTCAGCGGGTGCACAGGCCATACCAACTTGCTGGCGAAGCTTCCCAGAGCAGCGATAAATGTCAGTGCCTCAGGAGTGGCTGACAGGTAAAGGGGAGTCTTATGCCAGAGGGTATGTTCTGATCTTAGATTTGTAGTCCACAAAAAGTGGACTTTACCTTTAAGTATACTATGAGATTTTTTTATATATATGCACACCAATCTATATCCTGGGTTAAACTGTCAGCAGTATAAAGAGCAAAATTAGGGAGGCCTATATTCTGTATATCTGGGAGAGTTTAGTTCCAGCATTTTATACTCGAACCTCTGCCCTCACAATAAGCCATTGCCTAACATTATACTTTACTTATTTTGTTATTTTGTGCTTTACAAGGCCGTACCAATTGGGGTTCATGGGTAGCAACCGCACTGTGGCTCATAAGGTTAGGGGGGCTCCTGCACTTTATTTATCTGATTTGTGGTCACACAACATCATGTATAAGAAAAAGAACAATGTGTCTCTGCTGTTTCAGTCGTTGGTAGTCTAGCTGTATCCAAAATTACAGTTAGAAGACTGATATTTAATATTCACACCAGGGCACAATCACATTTAGTTACGCTACTGGTAGTGTATATAAATATTTAGCAATTTCCATCTTCCAACCTATTGCTGCCTGAAGCAGCTGCCTTGTACTTTTTTATACGAATTGTGCCAAATGTTGACTGGGTTGAAGTTGTATTATGATATTAATAATCCTATTTCTTGGAGTTCATCCATATATTTAATTTTAGATGTGAGAGCCATTTGCATTTCATTACCATAGACTAGTTGGAAATCTGTCGTAAACACCAGCTACTTAGGGAAACTTCAGCAGTCAGCTGTTGGCAAATAGAGACTTCACAGTTGCCTAATAAAAAGCTGTCATGATGATTTGTATATCGAAGTTTTGTTCTCAGGTTGAAGTACACCAAATGTTTGAGTTCATTCTACTTAATGGGACAGCTACTTGTTAATTTGGTCTCCCTGGGGGTCAGTTTTTGATATTGTCAGGTTTCTGCTTTTCATTGAATGACGGTAAAACCCAGTTGGGGCACCACTGGAAACCCAGACTAACCATAATCTACAAGGTGCACCCCAATAGTGGGGATAGACTGGGTTGTGGGAACACACAGGTTGTCCACCTGGTAGGTTCTAAGCACAGCAATTCAAAACTCAATAGACACAGTTGGGAGCGAAGCAGGGAGTTCATGGCAGGCAGCTTGGATTCTTGAACAGAAGATGGGCCAAGGTCAGAAGGCAGGCAGCACAGGTTAAAAGGGAATCAGTCCAAAGAGAAACCTTAAGCCTGAGCCAAGGAGAACAAGCTGGGTCAGAATATAGGATCACAGGTCATGGAGATATCAGAGGAGAATCCAACACTTCCTGGATGCAAATGACTTCCTTTTGAAGGCTAGAAGGTGGGAACCCCAGCCCACGTTGCATGCATTCATATGCAGTGACCATTGAACTCATGTGGGCTCACACTGATCAGATATTACATACGCTTTGCACTACTGACAGAATGCGAAATCACAGGGTTGCAGACAGATCACACCTCTTTAGCGTCAGATGTTCCCCAGTCCATTGTAGCTAAACATTAAGCTTATTGTCTGTATTTTCTATTTACTAGTAATGGGGGCAGACTTATCACTTTTGGGGCCCCATGCAAAATTGTGCCTGGGGCCCTAATCAAAGACAAATTTTGTATAGCGAAATACAATATTAACACGTCTTGTTGGGGATGTAGCCGCTCATGCGTTGTGGAAGCGTGAGTTCATACAAAGGTGCATCCTGGCATTGTCCGTCCATGGCATAGTAAATTGTCTGGGAATTGCCCAGATGGCCGTCCAATTTTTACTCCCTGTGACATCCAAAACTAGGATGCCCGACTGTGTGAAACCCCATTAAATCTCCACACCCACTCACCTGACCTCGTTCCAATGACGCATGCACAGGTCTTGGCCTCGCTATACCTTTAGCTACCCAGGGCAGCCATTCATGATTGGCCAGCCCATGCATGCCCCCAGCTAGAGGTGGACAGGGAAGCAACCAGTAGCCGGCTCTGAACCATTCAGCTCGCTAGTTGCTGTGATGTCACAGCATGTTGCATTACTGAATGGAGCTGGGCACACTGATTCTGCAGCAGCTGGCTCACGTAAGTGTACAGTGGCTTCCTATCTGCTGGACACTCCATATTGTGTTAAGTAGCACCGGTCACTCGCCGCAACCCACCCCCTGGGTACCATTTTATATATTTATGTTTTTAAACAAAAAGTTGTCACTGATCTGACCCTGCCTCTTGCGGCCCCCTGGAAGGTGGGGGCCCCATGCATTTGCATGGTATGATTCGTGGTTAAGCATGCCACTGACTAGTAAGCTCGGAAAGAAAGTCCATCAACATATCTGCTACTGGTTTGGAATGGAAGCATACATATACCTGCAGGATTCAGGAAGATAGTGGATGTTCAGTCTAGTTATAGTCACTCGGCAAAAACTGCAGGAGGCTTCAGACTAGGGGTGTCATGCAGAACTGACTTGTTTATGATAATTATCCATGAATATATCAAATACACCTATAGTCTCGCGCATAGGTGCAATAAAATGCAATATGAGCTTCAATAGTGCAATGTCTTTTCTCAGGTTGGAGGTGATTGATGAAGATAAGGTTGTCCTGTCATCGTCTTTAGACTGTGCAGTAAGACTGTGGAACCTGAATGGTGAATTTATTGGTTAGTATGAGATAGCCATTTAGTCTTATGACAAAACTTTTTGCCTTATATCATCATTTAATGCCCACTCATTAGGGTTGATTTTCTGTGAGTAGACATTCTCACTTTTTCTCATGATTTCTTTCCTCAGCGCCATATTTAGCTGCACAATTTTTCAAAACATTTGCAAAGCTGAATATGGAAAAACTCATGAGAAAAAGTGTTCAATCTATTGTCTACTCTATGATCTTGTGTGTTTTGGAAACTTTCACCATGACTTACCACAATGGCCCTTGTCATGCCTGGGTGCTTATGATATATATATATATATATATATATATATATATGCATGTGGCTTAATAAAAAACCTTACTGTAAATTGTGTAATTCTTGGTCTGTATGCACCATGTAAATAGTTTCTGTTTCAGGAAAGTGCTCTTTACCTGGTTTCTAAGAGGGGAATTGTTTGTAAAAAACAATCAGGGAGGGGGAATATGTCTTTAAAATCTCAATATGTTTTCAAATGGAAGCAGAGAACAAAATACAACATTTTAGTATTGTTTTAATTAGCATAATAATCTATGTTAGCCGTTTTTTATAGTGATATACAATATTGTTTGAAAAGCAGTTCCCCACACTATTTCCCACTGTTAGCCCGTGGGCCAATCGATTACCCCTGGGGGCATCCAAAATCGGGATGCCCCTCTGTGTGAAACCCCCCAGGTCGTCCCATACACTTACCTTGTTTCCCGGTCCAATGGCGCATGTGCACGCCTCCCTATTATCCCTCTGGCAGGGTGCGTACCCGTGCCAGGCATTGTCCAAATGATAAAAATCCATGTCAATAACCTGGATGGTGGGAGGAGGGGGCAGTTATTCAGCCAGAATCAAGAAGTATCCAGCCAGGCTTGTTTCTTATTTTTAATGGAAAGAAGAGGAATCAGGGGTGCCAGGTTCTGTTACCCATGATACACTTAAACCTGGCACCCCTGGATTTTAGTCCAATTAGAAGAAAACCATGTGTTCGGGTGCTGAGTGACTGAGTGTGTTTATATAGACTTTTACACAATTTCACAACACTTGGATAAACTTAAGATTTGAAATTGTGAATAGCTTGTCCATAAGTATGAATTTTGACTGTAACTTGCTATATTGTTTCAAAGTATATTTTGATGGTGTAGTAAACTGTAATAACCAACACCTGTCACCAACCTAGACGTTTAAGGATTTTAAAGGCCACTTTAATGCCTTGATGAGGGAGGCATAGCGATGGAGGTTAAATTTTACTGGACTTCCGCTTTAATAGGTCAGAAACTGATTATCAAATGGAATGCATAGGCTGCTGGAAGCAGAGATTCTCCAGGTCTAGCTGATTTCTAATAGATTGGCTGCTTAATAGAAAACATTGATGGCTGCCCTGTTCAAGGCACCACAGATATCGAAAAAAGATAGTTCTTTGTTATTATAATGGTAACCTTTATGTCTTGTGTTTTCCAAGATTAAATTCTGGCTTTGCTGTTCCTCCAGGGAAATGTATTTCAAAGTGCTCGTAACCAATGTGAACTCAATAGCCCGTGTATCTAGTGATCTTTGTCACACAAATGACATGAATAACTAATTTAATAAGTAAAAAGCCAGAGAAATATACAAGACATTACAAAAGGCCTACATATCAAAATGAAAATTACTGCATCAGCGAATGCCACATTTTGCCAGTTATGTTTCTGGAGAAGCAGTTGTTCTACTTTATATGTAGTCCCAGTAACCCATCTAGGTAAAAAGGCAAAAGAAAAAGCAAGTTATGCAAATAACTAATAAGTAGAGATGGACAAACTCGAACCACATTGTTCAGGTTCGTACAGAACTTTGCCAGTTCGGTTTCAGCCATAAGACTGTGTTCCAGCTCAGCGTCTGGCCCATCAACCAGCAGCCCATAAACCTAAGGTTGCAGCAGCAGGAAGCTGCTGTAACTCACCTCTGCCCTATCCTCTTCCTGTCATTGGCAGCGGTGTTGACGTTTGTAACTGGCCCCCAGCCGGGGTTACTAAAAGATGGCCGCCGGCTCCCATGAGTGAGGACATTCCTAGTGCTGGCATGGAAGCAGACGGCCATCTTCCAGTACCCCCGGATGGAGCCAGTTTCAAATGCCGCCGCTGACGGAAAGAGGATAAGAGGTAAGTTAAAGCAGCGTGCTTCTGCTGTGCTGCACACCAGCACCATGAGGTCAGGGGCCCCACCATTGTGACTCTTTCAACTTACTTATCAGATTTGTGCTCTTGTGGCATTTATCTTTGCTGTTTCAGCCTTTAGTAGGTTAACTGTATTCAATTAAAACAGGTTACTGTATGAGCCCTGATGTGGCCCCATTTAATGTCTGAGCCAGGGCCTAGTCAAATTTAGTTACACAGCAGCAGGGACTGCCCCCTGTATTACAGTCACCCTTGGTCTGCCTTCATCTTGCACATTTTATTTTGTTGTTGGCGTATGAAATCTGTTGTGATGCATCATTAGTGAACTATATTTAGATATAGGCATCTATTTATATATATATATATATATATATATATATATATATATATATATGTGTATCATGTTGTATAATTACCTTTTCACACCTGTTCATTATTCAAGGAACCTTTGGTCAAGCAGACCCCTGGGAGGTTTTTACTCCGGCTTCTTGGAAACATCCGATGGTGCCTTATGAGATATTAATTGATCCAGAGAGTATGCCTGTGCACCCAGTGCTGGAAGCGACAGTAGACGAGCTGGAAGACTATCCTGCTCAGGAAGAAGAGGAAACAAAAGAAGCCTCTGACATAAAGGTAGGGTAAAGGAAAGCACAGGTTGTGTGGGGACTGCAGGAAGATCAAAGCTATTCATTTGGTTTTCATCTGTGTACATTCCTATTTTCTTATATTTTTAGGGCTACATCATCATTGTGTATATGGTATATAATAATAATAATTAATAGACATAATATATATCACACTGATTGAAGTACCAGGGGGTCAGACATCAAGGAAACACAGAGCACAGATCTATTTGTGCTATCCAAACGTGTGTGTTGTGAAAAATGAGTCAAATGAAATATACCCAGCTCCTAGTGCCAGACACTGTCATTCATTCAAAATGACTGCATCACCCTACTCAGAAGAATTAGAGTGGTACTAAGAGGTAATTTATTAAAAATGGTGTGGGTGGAACTTGAGCTCCTCATCCAAGACTCTCGGCAGCGCCCGCTCCACGATGCTGGTTTCAGCCATCTTGCGCTATCCACTGTACCATTCCCGACCAGGCAGTGTTCGCAGCACACGGTTTGTATATGCCTATGTGCTAGCGACACCAAGCACTGGCTGGGAGCGCCGCAAGTGGTAAAGATCCATAGCGCTCGCAGGGACGCTCAAAAAAATGGGATTCCAGGCATATAGCACCTGTTGTAATCCCCATTCTTAAGGTCAGGGTAGTATTTTTTTTTTGCAATGGGAAATAGCATTGGGACACTTGAAAGACATGAAACAGATTTTGAACGGGTCGCAATCACAAGTTTGCAGCGCAACACGAAAGTGCCTAAAATGCATCCAAAGATAATCACACAGCTCAGGGATCCCGTGGCATATGCACCAGCCCCCCAAAAAATTATACAAAGATTCCAAAATAATTATTACCATTGCAGCCCATTTTAATGTATGGGATAAGGCCACATAGTGCAGGGTGAGCGCCTGGTATTATCTGGAGCTGTAGGGAACTCAGCGTCTGGACTCATCACTGGCGCTGTTGATAGATGGGACACTACCTGGCAGTATCAGAGGTGCTCTGGATTTTTGACTTGATAAATACACCTTTTGCACTGGGACCTGACATATACCTGACGTTGATCTGGCACTATGTGGCATTAGTGTTTCTTAAATAAACCCCTAAGTGATTGGTGCTTCGTCCCAGAAAGCAATGTCTATTAACATCTTATGAAAGTCTTTTTACTTAGTCAAAGAAGTCATTTATGATTCTCTTTCTTCAGACTGATACACTTAAACATTAAACCAGCACTCACCTAGAAGTAAAATATACCGTATATGATATCATATATCATATATATATATGAAATCCAATTAAAACATCATAGCAGGACATAAAATTTCAACGGAAAAATCAGAACGTAAAATGATAGCCCTTGGATGGCCCTTAGTATGTGATGTGCATTCTGCTATTACATTTTAGCTTAATAAAGTTTTAATTTTACTCCTTTGGGAGTGATAGCTACAACTGTACTAGGTCATCAATCAAGGCATCCATCCGTGCATTCTACACGGCCTCGCCAGGAATGATCAGCTCAGTTCCCCTGGGTCCTGAAGGGTGTATAGACAAAGCTGGGACACGCAGGGGTCACAGAGGGATTTCAAAGGGAAACGTTTCCAATCACACAGATGTAAGTGATCTCATAGAACCCCCCACATGAGGCTTAAGACTGCTTTAAATTAGGCAGATGTAACTCCCACCCGATGCTAATCCCACAGTAAAATTAGCTGTCACACAAGAAAATTTCATCCAGGTCATGTTGCTATGTTTTGTGGAGCAGCTCAGACAAATGCAAGTTGAGAAAATAGTGGGTTTTTTTATCTTTCTTTTTTTAACAAAATGGCACCTGAAAGGCTGGGTTTTAGCTCTTAAACATCAGGGGATGCATCTGAAGCTGATTATTGGATTCCCTAATATTCCAATTCCATATGGGTCCCTTTGCCAAACCCCAAGCTGCAGGCAGTAGGTGGTAGTTACCCAGGCTCTGTACCCCCTGGCGGGACACATTTTAAAGGAGAGGCTGGCAAATAACCACCCAGTATTCATCTGCCAATCATCCAGGATTACTCTGATCATTCAAATGGACCTACTCTGCTGGCAAGTACCTTTTATTCTGTTCAGCATGAAAGACTTTGCCCAACCTTGCTCATACCGAGATGGACTCCTAACCTTACACAGTTGAAAAAAAAACCTCCCCAAAACTCACTCTATAGTTCAACTCTGGGTGCACATTTGGGTGTGAATTGCCGCATCTTAGTGAGTTTTTTCATTTTAACACACAAAAAAGTGCAATACTAAATATTTGTTCTAATTTCTCCTAAAAAAACGTGTGTGTTGGGGCATTTTTACAACAGCATCCTATGAGCTGGCAGAAATAAATAACACATTCTTTAGCATACCCCATATAGCGATGTTGCTTCCAAATCCAATCCTTACCTCACCTGTAAAAATGCCTCATTGCTGGGGTATGTGATTTATTGGAATAAGTTAGAACAACATTTTATATAGATTTTTTTAGTTTCACACCCAAATGGGCTAGACAGGAAGAGACAGTAGGAAGAGGGAGGTTGTGATGCCGCTGTATAGAGCCCTGGTGAGGCCACAGCTAGAATACTGTGCGCAGATCTGGAGACCTTCCCCTCGATTCAAAGAGCAAAAGTTAATTGATTTTGGATCTAGAATCCTAAGTTTGGGTGGGTGTTTGTCATTTTTTCCTGTTTTTTTGGCCATTTCCGACTCGCACGAGCCTACGTACGAATTCGTATATGCTCTTACGATCATCGGAAGTTCGTTCCTAAATTGTAGGATCAAATCCTAAAACTTAGGATCAAATCCTAAAACTTAGGATCAAATCCTAAAACTTAGGATCAAAACCTAAAACTTAGGATCAAAACCTAAAACTTAGGATAATCGGATGTGTTTAGGTGTGATTCAGAGAACAGTTTTCCAACCTCTAAATCCGTTTTAAAAGAAAGCCACTGCCGACACCTTTTAGCAGTCGGATTGCTGTTCGTGAACAGGTTTTTTGGCTATGTGGAGGAGTCTGCGCGTCTTGAGCTCCAATGAACTGCATGTATCAGCATGGCCGAGGCCATAAATTGTATGGCAATGCATACCTGATTCATGTATGCCTTATAAAAGCATTTTAATGTGGACCTTAATTAGTCCTTTGCATGTAAACCTTTATTTTGCAATATATTTGCGTTAATTAAAGAAACTTATGTCCTTTGTTATTTATTTTTAAATTGATGTACTAGAATAATATTTTTAGATTGCATTTATTGGTGTAGTTGTTTACCTTTGCTTTGTTTAATTATTTTAGCTCATCTTTGGTCAGATGCATCACACTTACTGAGGAGAGGAGAGCGGGATAAAGTGCAGGATGTGGGTTACTGCTGTATTTTGCACAGACACAGCAGAGCTGGGGGCACGGAAAGGTCAGAAATCAAAGAATGCAGAGCAACACAGTCACAAGGCCCTTTCTGTTTGCAGGCTGCCCGAGAATACCTGACCCGCCATCTTGGCTGTTTCTAGGCTCATAACATGCAGAAGTTGCTGGGTGTTTTTTTATATTTGAGAGCAATCTGTATGTAGAGGGTGTGGGTAACCACACACAAAATTTTAAGTTGTACCATTTGAAGCCAAAATATTAAAATTAAAGTAAAAAATGCAAGTTAACTAAAAATTAAACAAAGTAAGATTTACTTATGCAAATGCATTCATTAATGGTTGGTTACTACAAAATGAATGAAATAAAGAAAAATAAAAAACCAAATATTTAGAATGCACTTTAATGAGGTAAGTTTGTAGTGCGCAGGCGAAAGATCAGAAGGATTTACGTCCAGACAAAAAAGGAAAAAGGGCAAAACCAATGTTGCAACCTGAGAAATGAAACGGAAAATTCAGGATGGAAACTGACATAGGTCTGATTCCCGAACTGCCATACGAACGGACCTAAATTTTAGGATAGAAACGTATTAGCTTATAGAATCACTCGCAAGTTCATACGAGCGCACGAGCGTTCGGGAAAAATAGGATGATCGGCACCAAAATCCAAGCTGTTACATGTTTCTTTGAATCGACCCTCTTATCTGCAAAAAGACATTATTCAAATAGAACGTGTCCAAAGGCGGGCAATGAAAATGGTGGAAGGACTTAAACTTAAAAAAATCTGAGAGTTAAAGAACCTAATCTGTACAGTCTGGAAGAAAGAAGGGAGAGAGGGATCTTAATTGAGACCTTAAAATATGTGAAAGTATTGAATAAGGTTCAGGAGGGAAGTGTTTTTAATAAGAAACGTAATAAAAGAACAAGGGGGCCCAACCTGAAGATAGTCGTAGGGGAAGATCAGGTGCAATGTTAGAAAATATTATTGTACAGAAAGAGTAGTAGACCTTCTATGTTTCTGAATGTAGAACCATAAGTAGAATTTGATTTACCAGCATGACCCCAATGGTCAGAACTTAAATTTATTCCTGCATCCACTCAGAGCTGAAACACTGCCTCACTGATTTCCTCCTGGTCATGGCCACCTTGGAGTATCTGGGAGGCTCCTCACTTTACCAGCATCCCAGCTGTGCTGCTGACTGGACCTAACTGGCATAACCTGCAATGCATAGCGACAGGAAACAGCAACACTTCCTCTCTGTTGGCCACTGGCAGTTCCACCGGTTGCCATTGAGGGAGATTAGTTTTTATGTGCAGCAATCTGAATTGACCTTGGAGCAAAGATGCATATGAGCACCGTTTATTGTAAAGGTGTTCGTCTGGTTTAAGTTTTTTCATTCCATTTTTCTTCCATGTTGTTGTTTGTAGATCTTTCTATTTTTTATATAAATAGTTACTTTAGTGCCCCTGCATGCCCCAGTTTCAAAAAAAGGAGATACCACCTAAGATTTCAAGGCAAAAGATTTTGTGTAGTATTTGGATACTGAGGAAGAGCCATTGTAATGTAATTCTGCCCATATAAAGGGGCATCTTGAGGGTCCACCAAGCTCTTACTTCTTACTCCAGGGGAAGCCACTCCATTTGGTCAGATAAGACAAGCTTATCTAGTTAGGTGACCTTTATAGAAAGTTCTGCGGAAATATAGACTCATCAATATGGATGCAGTGTGTCACGCTCTGGGTACTGCAACAATCCACTTAGGTAACTCCAGCCCTCTCGGTAAGACCTCAACCCCCAATCTCCGCAGCCAGCTTCACCTATAGGAGCCCCCGCTTGCCGGGACGCAGAACACGCCTGCCCGGGATCGGTTGCCCCCAGGACTTCAATGGCTCAAAGATTGGAGTCTTACTGTTCAGAGGTCTGGAGAACCCTTGGCTGGAAGTGGTATTGAGTAGCCCAATAGCTGAGCGATTGACGGAAGTCCAAGAACAGACTGGAGGTTGGCAACGGGAGGTCCGAGATGGCAGCAGTACAAAGGAGTAGGCAGTTCGTGGTCTAGGTTCGGGGCGATGGTCGGCAACAGGAACACAGATCGGAGATGGTCAAAAACAGGCGAAGGTCGGCAACAGGAACACAGATCGGGGATGGTCAAACACAGGCGAAGGTCGGCAACAGGAACACAGATCGGGGATGGTCAAACACAGGCGAAGGTCGGCAACAGGAACACAGATCGGGGATGGTCAAACACAGGCGAAGGTCGGCAACACGAACAACAATGATTCACAGGAGGCTAGCAAAAAACTAGGATCAAGGCGCTATAACAGGCACTGATCATCTGATGGTGTGAAACCTTTATAGGAGGCTACAGTGATAGGGGCTGTGGAAGCTGCATGTGTGATTGGTGCAATTTGTGAACTGGGCAACTATAGGTAGAGCCTGGGAATAGCCCAAGCCCTCCTATGGGCTCATTGGCCCAGACAAGGAAGGGGCGTTAGCCCCAGGGTGGTTAGGGCTCATTGGCCCTTTAAACAAGTCCTCCGGCGGGCGCGCACAGAACAGCGCCGCCGGAGGGAATACGAAATACGTGCTCGCGCCTGTGCGCGAGCACGTCTGCTGGAAGCAGAGGGGGGCGTGGCCGAGCCGGGCACAGCGCGAGATGCCCCCGCCCGAGCCGACGCCGCACGGCCAGGACGCCGGGCCGGGAGCTGCGCCGCCAGACGCCCGGGGACGGCGCGGGAACGGGGACACGGTGAGTGAGAGCTGACACTACCCCCCCCTTCACGAGGGGCCTCCGGACCCTCACCTGGTTTTTCCGGATTATCACGGTGGAATTTCCGTACAAGAGCTTTGGCATGAACATCCCTTGCAGCCACCCAGCATCTTTCTTCTGGACCATAGCCAACCCAGTCCACCAAATATTGTAACGAATTGCGTATCTTACGAGAATTCAAGATCTTATTTACTTCATACTCGGGCTCATTATCCACAAGAATAGGTGCAGGACCAGCAAGAGGAGTATTCTTCGCCGGTTTTAACAGTGAAACGTGAAAAGAGTTGGGTATTCTCATAGTTGGCGGGAGTTGAACTTTAAAAGACACATTATTCAACTTTTTGATTATAGGAAAAGGGCCAATGAATTTTGGACCCAACTTGCAAGAAGGTTGACGGAGCGCAATATTTTTAGTGGAGACCCAAACTAAATCGCCTACTTGAAGAGTGGGCTCCCGTGATCTACGACGATCGGCAAATTTTTTATATCTTAAACTAGTAGTCTTAAGAATTTCCTGAACATGAGTCCAGATATTCTTCCGTTCTTGAAGCCACTCCTCCAACGCCGGCAAGTTGGAGGGTGACCCTGAAAGGGAAGAAGCTCTAGGATTTTTCCCAAAATTACAATAAAAAGGTGATATCTTGGTACTCTCACTAGGCGCGTTATTGTAAGCAAATTCGGCGAAATCAATAAAATCTGCCCATTGTTCTTGGGCATCGGAGACATAACACCTTAAGTACTGTTCTAAAGTTTGATTAGTTCTTTCCGTCTGCCCATTGGATTGGGGATGGTAAGCAGACGAAAGAGAGATCTGTATACCCAACCGCGAACAGAAATGTTTCCAAAAACGTGAAGTAAATTGGACACCCCGATCAGAGACAATATTGGACGGAATACCATGAATACGAAAAATATGTGAAGTAAATAGTCGAGAAAGCTCTGGTGCAGAAGGAAGCTTGGCCAAAGGAACGAAATGTGCCATCTTACTGAAACGATCTACGACCACCCAAATAACAGTATTCCCGTGTGATAAAGGCAAATCTACAATAAAATCCATAGAAATATGAGTCCATGCTTCAGCAGGGATATCAAGTGGGACTAAACACCCACTAGGGGCCTTGTGAACCCCCTTACTTTGCGCACAAACAGAACATGCGTCGATAAAGGCAGTAATATCGCGTCGCATAGTAGGCCACCATACAAGGCGTCGGGCTAAAATGAAAGTTTTACGATTTCCTAGATGTCCAGCAGTTTTGGCATCGTGAAACTCGCGAATTACATCAGAACGCAGATGCGGTGGTACAAACTGACACCCTAAAGGTACATCTACAGGGGATTCATTTTGAAATGGCACCAAGGCGTTCGAAAGATCAGGAAGCAAGGCCCCAATCACACAACCCACAGGCAAAATAGGTTCACCCATATCACCCCGATCCTTACAATCCCCAAACAAGCGGGACAGAGCATCCGCTTTAGAATTTTTTACTCCTGGTTTAAATGTAATTATAAAATTAAAGCGCGAGAAAAATAATGCCCAACGAGCCTGACGAGAGTTCAGTCTCTTAGCTGAGCTAATGTACTCGAGGTTTTTGTGATCAGTATAGACCGTGATCGGATACAATGACCCCTCCAACCAATGACGCCATTCATCAAATGCCAGTTTAATCGCCAATAACACCCTGTTTCCAACATCATAGTTCTGTTCCGCGGCACTAAATTTCCGTGAGAAGTAGGCGCAAGGATGCAAAAGTTCAGGATGACCAGAGTATTGCGACAACACCGCCCCCACACCTAACTCGGATGCATCTACTTCAATGGTAAAAGGTTTATTAACGTCAGGGTGAACTAAAACTGGCGCCGAAGTAAAAGCCTGTTTTAGAGTCAGGAAGGCCTCATTGACCGAAGATGACCAGTTTACAGTGAAGGCGCCCTTGCGAGTAAGGTTGGTGAGAGGAGCAACAATATTGGAAAAACCCTTAATAAAGCGTCAATAGAAATTAGCGAAACCTAAAAAACGCTGTAATTCTTTTAAAGACTTGGGTTGTACCCAATCCCGCACTGCCGAAACTTTCCCTGCATCCATCTCTAACCCCTGGCTAGAGATTATATAACCCAAAAAGGGAACGGTAGTGACCTCAAACATACATTTAGAAATCTTTGCATACAAGTTATTCTCTCTCAGTTTTTGAAGTACCATTTTCACATGTTGTCTATGTTCGGACAGAGACTTAGAGAAAATGAGGATATCATCCAAATAAATCACCATGAATCTGCCCAAATAGTCTCGGAAGACATCATTAACAAAGTCTTGGAAGACCGCAGGAGCATTGCAAAGGCCAAAGGGCATGACTAGATATTCGTAATGACCATCTTTAACATTGAATGCAGTTTTCCACTCATCTCCTTGCCGAATACGAATCAGGTTGTAGGCCCCCTTTAAGTCTAACTTGGAAAACACCTGAGCACCTACTACTTGATTAAATAAATCCCCAATCAAGGGAAGGGGATACCGTTTTTTTACCGTGATCTTATTCAGGGCTCTGTAATCTATGCAAGGCCTTAAACCACCATCTTTTTTCTCCACAAAAAAGAAGCCAGCCCCCGCAGGCGAAGTAGAAGGACGGATGAACCCCTTGCTTAAATTCTCGGAGATGTACTCCTTCATTGCCTGTTCTTCCGGCCGGGTAAGATTATAAATCTTCCCTCTAGGAGGGATGGTCCCGGGGAGCAGGTCAATGGGGCAGTCATAGGGCCTATGTGGGGGAAGGGAATCTGCAGAACGTTCAGAAAAAACATCAGCCCAATCTGCGTAAGGCTGAGGCAATCCCTGTGGCAGCATCTGAAAACTTTTGAGGGCAGTGGAAAAACAATGTGTCTTGCAGTAATTACTCCACCTCACTAAATCCCCATTCTGCCAGTCTAAAATGGGGTTGTGGAGTTTTAACCAGGGATATCCCAGTACTACCGGGGTTTCCGGACAATCAAAAACCAAGAACTCGATAGTTTCTGAGTGGGAAGAGCCAACAATTAAATTGAGAGGTGGGGTCTTGGTACTAACCGGACCTCCCTGGATGGCCTTCCCATTTATGGCCAGAACCTGTAGAGATTTTCCAAGGGGTACCAGCGGAATTCCCAGGACGGAGATCATGCTCCGATCCAGGAAATTACCTGCAGCTCCACTATCGATAAAGGCGGATACTGCCCGTTTGGAAGGACCCCAAGAAAGCTCTACGGGGATTAACATTTTATTCAAGTGAGAGTAATTAACGGACTCACCTAGATCAGTACTCTCCTCCTGATCTAGGCGAGGAAGTTTCCCGCCAGGTATCCCTTGTTAGGACAGGACCTAGCAAAATGTCCCGGATTCCCACAATATAAGCAGAGACCCATGGAGCGTCTACGCTGCTTCTCGTCCTGGGTAAGACGAGCTCTACCGACCTGCATGGGTTCTTCCAGTGAGGTAGAAGGTGTGTTTGCCCCAGGGGAAGTGGGTGGGTTGGGGGTCTGAGATGGCTTAAAGGACGAGGAAGTCCTAACCCTTTCCCTGGCTCTTTCCCTAAGACGCCGATCTATTTTGATGGAGACCTGCATTAGCTGGTCTAGATCTGCTGGTGTAGGGAAATTGACCAAAGCGTCCTTGATACCCTCTGATAGACCCATACGGAACTGGCTACACAGGGCTGGGTCATTCCATCTGGAGTCTACTGCCCACCGTCGGAATTCAGAACTGTAATCTTCGGCAGTATTCCGACCTTGCTTCAAGGCCCGAAGCCTGTTTTCGGCTGTGGACTGCTGGTCTGGGTCGGCATATAACACACCCATAGCCTGAAAAAAGGATGAAACGGAGTGCAGGGCAGCATCATCGGGAGGCAAGCTAAAAGCCCATGATTGGGGATCTCCCTGCAAAAGGGAGATAACTAACCCCACCCGTTGGGTCTCGGTGCCTGAGGATACGGGCCTCAATCTGAAGTACAGCTCGCAGGAATTTTTAAAATTGGAGAATTTGGCTCGGTCTCCAAAAAATTTCTCCGGTAACGGGACCTTCGGCTCCGACACGTGAGGTGGTACAGCGGATGCAGGATTTTGCCTGGTTTCTTGATTGGCCACTCTCTGGGCAAGTTGATTTATAGCAGTGGCCATAGCCTGTACTTGCTGTACCAGGTCATCCATGGTGGCCTGTTATAATGTCACGCTCTGGGTACTGCAACAATCCACTTAGGTAACTCCAGCCCTCTCGGTAGGACCTCAACCCCCAATCTCCGCAGCCAGCTTCACCTATAGGAGCCCCCGCTTGCCGGGACGCAGAACACGCCTGCCCGGGATCGGTTGCCCCCAGGACTTCAATGGCTCAAAGATTGGAGTCTTACTGTTCAGAGGTCTGGAGAACCCTTGGCTGGAAGTGGTATTGAGTAGCCCAATAGCTGAGCGATTGACGGAAGTCCAAGAACAGACTGGAGGTTGGCAACGGGAGGTCCGAGATGGCAGCAGTACAAAGGAGTAGGCAGTTCGTGGTCTAGGTTCGGGGCGATGGTCGGCAACAGGAACACAGATCGGGGATGGTCAAAAACAGGCGAAGGTCGGCAACAGGAACACAGATCGGGGATGGTCAAACACAGGCGAAGGTCGGCAACATGAACACAGATCGGGGATGGTCAAACACAGGCGAAGGTCGGCAACAGGAACACAGATCGGGGATGGTCAAACACAGGCGAAGGTCGGCAACAGGAACAACAATGATTCACAGGAGGCTAGCAAAAAACTAGGATCAAGGCGCTATAACAGGCACTGATCATCTGATGGTGTGAACCCTTTATAGGAGGCTACAGTGATAGGGGCTGTGGAAGCTGCATGTGTGATTGGTGCAATTTGTGAACTGGGCAACTATAGGTAGAGCCTGGGAATAGCCCAAGCCCTCCTATGGGCTCATTGGCCCAGACAAGGAAGGGGCGTTAGCCCCAGGGTGGTTAGGGCTCATTGGCCCTTTAAACAAGTCCTCCGGCGGGCGCGCACAGAACAGCGCCGCCGGAGGGAATACGAAGCAGAGGGGGGCGTGGCCGAGCCGGGCACAGCGCGAGATGCCCCCGCCCGAGCCGACGCCGCACGTCCAGGACGCCGGGCCGGGAGCTGCGCCGCCAGACGCCCGGGGACGGCGCGGGAACGGGGACACGGTGAGTGAGAGCTGACACAGTGAACTTTGATTTAAATGTTGACTTCAGTGTTTTGACTGAGCAGAATGGAGAATAGGACGGGGACAAAAAGGGTACAACTGCATAGTCTTTTGTCTTGTGCCCCAACATAGCTTAGGCTTTATCTCATTTGCTGTTAGAATAAGTGATCTCTTCAAAATGTATAAAGATATTTCACAGTGGGATTTTACTGCATTGTATTATATTGTAGAATGAAACAAACCACATGTTGAAACCTGCGCTGCCTACTATCACAGAAGAGGACATCAAAGAGGAAATCAAAAAACAAAACCTAAATGAGGGGCTTGGAAAATGGTAAGTGTAATGGGGTCCACAGTTCTATATACACATACATGCTACAAACATAACCATACTATTTCCACAACATTATATTTAAGGGGTCTGTCCATAAAAAGCCTGTACTGTACGAACTATAGTAACCTTTTCTCCCTTGCATCATCTTCACTAGATTCTGACTGTTCACAATTTAGTCCTCACAGAGTTTGGATCCTGCAGTGCAGCATCTGGAGCCACTGCCGCCATTACAGTCACTGCAATGGGCTGCTACAGTCATTGTACTTGTAACATAGGGGGGTCAGACACTATAATACCAATAAGACCAATAAGATTTGAGCAACTAGACCCCAAGGCACAGATCTGCACTAATCAGCTTCTTTGGCCACTTATATTAATGAGCCTCAAAAGAAGCTGAATGGGAGCTTAGCAAATCTTGAGATCAGTGGCGGCACCTCCTCTATTGCTGTGTGCAGCTGCGCCAGCCATTCAGGTGTGGTAGCAGCACACAGGCATAGAGGGATGCAGGAGATACCCTGCCATCTGCACCTGTGCCGTGAGCTCACTGTCAAGTATGTATAATCCCAGGAGGGGGGCTACGTCCAGTTTTAGTCTACTTTAAATGTATTTTGTTGAGATGTTATGTGCAACACAAAGAAACCTATAGAAAATGATACATGCTTTCCAAATGTTTAAGTCAATGCTTTGTAGGTCCAGCTTTAGCTACAATTATAGCTGCAAGTCTTTTGGCATATGTTAGCTTTGCACATCTAGAGGCTGACATTTTTTACCCTTCTTTGTGAAATAGCTCTAGCTTATGTCATGGCACAGATTCTCAATAGGATTTAGGTCTGGACTTTGAAAGGGCCATTCCGAGCAGGGCATTTTCTAGGCAAAATAGCACTCCGTGCAGGAAGGAAGATATTGTGCCCCCTCCTTACCCAAACTGTGATGCTGTTTCTGTCCCATACAGGTATGTGACCTTCTGTGCCTCATACCTCATGCCTACCATAGCAGAAGGAGGTTTCCCCTCCCAATATGGGAGAATGGCCTGTCTTATGGTCTGCACAATGTTTAGTGGTGATTAGACACATCTGCAGGAAACAGGAACGGCACCCACAAAGGCCTTGGTGCCCAGGGCTATCGTCCTGCTCGGCCTCCCCTAGAAACAGCCCTGATTCCAACTATAAATATGCTCTGAATTGTAGCTTTGGCTGTACATTTAGGGTCCTTGTCCTGTTGGAAGGTAAACCTAGGCCCCTGTCTCAAGTCTTTTGCAGCCTCTGACAGGTTCACCTGCATGGTTGCCCTAATTTTAGCTCCATCTACCTTCCCATCAACTTTGACCAGCTTCCCAATCCCTGCTGAAGGAAAGTATCCCCACAGCAAGATGCTCACGCCACCATCTTTTGGATGATGGATTAAACAGTGCTTTATGAGATGTTCAGAGCTTGAAATATTATTGTAACCTAACCCTGCAATAAACTTTGCCACAACTTTATCCCTAAACTGTCTGATGTGTCCATTGGTTTTCATGATGCTGTTTATTCACTAATGTTCTCAAACAAACTTCTGAGACCTCCACAGAACAGCTGTAGTTATACTGAGAATAGATTACATACAGGTGGACTAATAAGGTGACTTCAGAAGGCCACTGGTCTCACAGAGGTATCAGAGTACAAGGGGCTGAATACATCTGCACGCCACGTTTTTTAAATTTTTAATAAAATTAGCAAAGCACATTTTTTTTACACTTCACAAACACACTACGTTGAGTTTCTTTATCACAGACAAATAAAAGTAACATATAAAAAGTTTGAGTATGAATAATATTTCAAGGCACTGTACAGCAAAGATTATAGGATCATGCATCAAAACAGACTTTCATTATAAAGACCTTAAAGTGGACCAACACCCAGGGCCGATCACCTCACTTACCGCGGGACATCCGAGATCGGGATGTCCCGCGGGGTGAAACCCCCCCAAAAAACCCCAAACTCCTTACCTGATCTGCCGCCGCTTCCGCCGCCTCCCGCGTGCCCCTCTAGAATGGCCGGCACGGGCGCGCGCCGAGAGTGACGCGCGGGAGGCGACGGCGGATGCGCTGTCTTGGACGCCGCTTGGACGTCGGCGGGGATTGGACGGCGCGGTCACGTGGGAGCGGGGAGAGGTGAGTTTTTTGGGGTTTCTGGGGGGTTTCAGAGAGCGGGACACCCCCGATCGGGGTGCCCCGCCGAAGTGGACCAAAACCCAGGATAGTCAAAATCCTGGGTGTTGGTCCACTTTAACATTCAAAAATGTTCTGATAGCAAAGGAGAGAGTAGCAGAAATGAGGTTATGTATAAAAAAAGGTAAACTTGATTTTCCTATTACAACCATAACATGAACTTTGTAAAGTTTAACAATTCTATTTTTAATAAGGAAGTTTAAAATAACTAACGTTTTATTACACAGGTTACGTCATGAGAAGTTTAAAATAACACACAAGCCATTGGAACACGGTGGACCAACTGCTTTTCATACTCTTCAGTATTTTGACATTGAAAAGAATCTAGTTCATTGTGAAAAGCCGGATCTGTCAGCTGCTGGTACTGATCCATTCCAGAGCTACTTGTCTTCCTAACATTTTTTTACCCAGGAGATTCTAATAGCCAGAGACTGTACAAGATGCTGTGACTCCTCACCAGCTCAGGACTATGCAACACAGAAGAATTTTTATTCCGATGATCTTTAAATACTCTGCTGATCTGCAATTGTAAAATAGCTAACAAACAGGGCCCACAGCAACAAACAAAAATGGGGTCTCAAGGAAGTGTGATGGGAATGTTCCCGGGTCAACAAACTCTGGAAAGTTATTTTCAAGATTCACACTGAGGTTGAGGGCTTCACTGTGCCGAATGCCCCGGAGATTGCTCTCATTTCCCTGACTCCAGGCCCCCTAGCTAGAGCGAAGAGGGGCATCCTCAAATTCTTCGTAATGGCAGCAAGAACGATTATCCCCAGGCACTGGAAATCCGCACAACTGCCAAGTGTGGTGGAATGGTTTGCAGAATTGCATCACATTATGAGAATGGAGGAGCTGATTTCAGAGGATAAAGGGAGCACCAGGGCATACATGGCGACCTGGACGAGCTGACGAGCTTTCTGGGGGTGGATGTCAGTTAGTGGTGGGGTCTAGCCTGTGTAGCACCTCAATGGGATCCCCTATGAGTTGGGGTCAGAATTGGATACCCTCCCCCCCTACCCCTATACATTATATATAATTCTTTTTTTTGGCCCGCACTGCCTTGCTTACTCGCTTTCCCCATCCTCTTTCACCCACCACCCCTGTCTCCAACCCTCTCCCCATGTAGCCCTACCTGACCTTTTGTCCCCCCCCTTTGCCCCAACCTCAGTTTTGGCCCTTCATACCTGGCATTTCCCCTGTGTCTGCGTTTCCTTGTTTTGTCCCCCCTTATTGGTGCCCCATTAGCCGGCAGGGCATGACAGGCAATGTCAAGAAATCGCACTATACACAGACCGGCTGCACTCTACGCGGCAAGCATTCTACTGGGCAAGTGGCACTTGCCCGCGCAGACCAGTAGAGCTAGTATCCCCCTCTTTTTTCTGTTTTGCCTGATTCCTCTCGGCACAGCCTGGACTCGCACTAACTGGAGGCGAGGAGGTCAGCCCAAGTGTTCCTACCATGGTCTGGTGGGGCTATCACCAATGGAGGTATGGGATGCAAACACAATAAGTCGGCTATTCTAAGTATACAGTACGTCCTGCTCCAGATATAATACTTACACTTGGGTAATCCTCCGCCAGATGGCGCTGCACTGCAGAGACATGCAAAACAGGCTCCTCCCCGCCCCTCAAATACCCGGGGACCTCCCACAAATCCCCAGATTTCTCTGCAGTGCTGACTGCGAAGACATGAAGTATCACTCTCTCGCAGGTGAGCGGGGCTATTACAGCCTGCGGCCCTGTTGGACTACTCCCACCCGTCCTTTTCGTGATGTGCCTCCCAGCCTGGGCTGCGCTGGTCGGGTGAAGGTAGGCAGCACCATGCGTGCTTATGGAACCATGCTCCACCGCAGTCCCCCACCAAAGGGTAGGTGGTTTAGGCTGATGGTGAGCCTCTAGTGGATGCCCCTCCCGCATTATTGCCCATGCCCGTGTAGCGGTGGACCCTGTGTAAAGGGTCGCCATCCTCCCTCGTTTCCCCCGTATATTTGGGGGAAAAGAAAGGGGGGGGGTATGTGTGTGGTGGTCTCAGTGTACTGTATTGTCACGCTTATGACCGTAGTATGGCCCTTGACTTGTAACTGAGTGTCAGAGCCGCGCTGCTTGCTCTTCATGGTTTTTGGCTGCCGCCGTGCGCGTGTCTTTGCTTTTATTAAAGTGTGCTGCGCTGGGTGGCGGCGTCGTCCAGACGCTACGGCGTATCCATTAGCAAAGGCTTATACTAAGTGTATCTTATCCTTTGCTTGTCAAGATTTGACTGCTGCCTCAGAGCTTCGCGCTCTTTGGGGGAGGCGGGGACCTGGCGTGGCGCGCTCCGCATCACGGCCAGATCGGGCCCGCCCTTCGAGGTTTGCTTGGTGCCATTTTGATGATCTTCGCGCGCGCGCGTGGTTGCGGTCCTCCTCCTCCCTTGGTCTGTGCCCTCGCGGGTGATTTCATTATTAAAATTTTTTCTGCTGCGCATGGCCCTGACACCTCTTATTCCCTTTATGTCTTTCAGACGTCAAAGACTCCGGTGGCTTCTCCCGGCCTGTCATAAATTATAGCGGGCTTGCAAAAAATTCTCCCACATTCCTAGCGGGTCTTTGGGGCATCCAGGGTTGCCTATTGCATAAATCTGACAGAGCACGGGTCTGCGGACCCTGTGCCGAACAAGCACTGGCCCTGCAATCAGGGTTGCCAGTGGCTGCACCTCGCTTCAATACACCTGTCTCCCCGTGCTTGAATCTCACTCCTGCTGAGTCGCACTCGAGCGGGGATGACCAGCAAGTCGTACCTACGGCTGATCAGATTATTTTGAGGTTGTCAGAGCGCAAGAAGCGGCCCCTGACGCCTTCTGTTTCACCTTTTCCTACTGGAACTGAGGAGTTTACTACTCTGCGTGTTTTTGCTCCTTCTGATGAAGGAGAGCTGTTCTCTGACTCAGGCTCATCTGATGAGAGGCCGAGGAGTCATGATGATACTGACCCTGGATACTGGGGCCAGTGTGACACTGACGAATTACTCATTAAGATTTTTGAGGTCTTGTCTATCTCTCTCCCTGGTGAGGCTCCCAAGCCTAGAGGGGAGAGTTTCCATACAGCGACACCGCGCTTGGAATTTCTGGAGCAGGATCATTTCCAGGCTCTTGTACTCAAAGAATGGGAATCCCCTAGTAAACTTCCAGGGGACTGGGATTGGAAATACCCTTTCCCCCCTGATGTGGTGAATTGTTGGTCATCACCTCCCTTGGTGGATGCACCAATCATAGGGGTTCTTAAACCCCCTTTATTACAGCCCCTACTTATCGTACCCTTCGGGATGCTGAGGACCGGCGCATAGATAGGCTGGCTTCCCACACCTTTTCTTGTGCAGGAATGGCGCTGCTCCCGGTCTGTGCCGCGGCCATCACTGCAGTGGCCGCTAGAACCATCATCATCACCCTGAGGATCTCCCCTGGGAGGTGTTTAATGCACTCTCCAGTTGTGATGTATTTGTAAAATGTATTCTTTTAGCGCTGGATGACACCATTAGAATGTGTGCAAGAACTTATGCCCTTGTGGTAGCTATACGTCGCTTGGTCAGGCTGCGACAGTGGGGTGTTGACGATGCTACAAAAAAAGACTCTTACTGGGCTTCCCTTTAGAGGGCAACGCCTATTTGGGGCCCGTCTGGACCTGTTTGGTAAAAAGGGCAAAACACCCCTACGCAGACGGCTGTCTTGGCCCCCTCAGGGCAGGGGCACCCCTCCCCCCCCCACCTTAGTAACACGAACCAGGGGTGTCCTTCCAGATTTTTCATGTAGACTCCAGCCCCAGGAGCGGCAGACAACGCCCTGGTCCCTCCGGCCGGACTAAGTCCAAATCTTCCACCAAAACCCCTCAAGCATGATGGGGCGCCCTCGCCCGTCTGGGTGAGGGGATGGCCGCAGCACCTTGCTCCTATCAGGAAGCATCATGCCTCCTTCTGGTGGATTCAGGAGGAAGTTTCCTCCGGATACAGGATAGAGTTTGCTGCGCGGCCTCCCCCGAGATTGTCAGGGTACTTCTGGTCCCTGCCTCTGTTCAGGAGTTGGTGCAGGCCATGCACGGTCTGCAGGGTCTGGGGGTCACTTGCAGGTTGCCCTTAACAGGCAGAGGCAGGGGCCACTACACCAGCCTTTCCACATTCCCCCAAAAGGATGTCAGTCTGGCCCAGTCTGGTTTTCACAGGTTTCGGCAATTCTACAATTACAGTCAGTTTCTGCATGGAAACTCTGAGTTGGTCCGCCAGCGCCCTGCGCCCAGTGGCCTTCTTGCCGTCTGTGGAGATCAAAGATGCTTATGTTCACATCCCTGTGTCTTCAGGACACCGAGGCTCTTCAGGTTCGTGTTGGAGGCCCAACACTGCTGATTTGTGGCCTTGTTATCTGGCCTCTCTTCTGCTCCCAGAGTGCTCACCAAGGTGCTTACGGGGTGATGTCTCTGATGAGACCAAGGGGCGTCCGCGCGAGGACCTACCTGGACGTCCTTCTTCACTTCCCAAACTCTACATCAGTTGGTTACTCGGCTGGTGGTGTCCATTGGGAGTCATTTGGATGGGTGCTCAATCACCTCAAGTCCTCATTGTCCCCTTAATTGGTAACTCCATTCCTAGGGTTGAATTTGGATTCGGTTCAGGCGAGAATCTTCCTTCCTCGGCAATAAAGTGGACAATAGGGTTGCATGGGCTCAGTCCTTCATTGCTGTCCCTGTCCCTTCACCAGGCAGGATTGCAGCTGGTGGGCCCGTTGGTGGCTTGCTCAGAGGATGTCCCTTATACTCAGTTCCCATGGGCTCTTCTGCAACTTCTATTGTTAATACTGGACAGGGTTCCAGCATCCCTGGAGCTGGGTCTGTGTGCCTTCCCCCCTGGTACGGTGGTTCCTCTTGAGGCGGTTGAACTCAAGGAACCTGTCAGGGGGCACCCCCTTCCTTGCTTCTTCCTGTAGATGGTCACCATGGATACCAAATCTATCAGGTTGACGGGGGGGTTTCTTCTGAAGCCCTTAAGGGGTCCATACACCTATCGATTTTTGAAACAGTGAGCCTTCAGGTTGGCTCTATCTCGCTGGACTACTCCTCTTCAGGACCTGTCTGTTTGGGGGCGCTTGGTCTGTCTGACGACAGTGGCCTGCATTAATTATCTGTGTGGGAACCGGAGCAGGATGGTCCTCCAGGAAGGTATCTGATCCTGATCTGGGTGGAGGACAACGTTCTCTGCATATCAGTGGTATTCGCTCCGGTGGATGTAATTCTGCGGCAGGATGTGCTAATCCTTGTGTCACTATGAGATCCAACTAGTGTGGATCTGTTTGGGCCCCGTCACTATTCACAAATTCTCGGCCCTTGTTTCCCTGTCCCAGAATCTTCTGACTGTGGTCATGAGGCTTAGTAACGTTATGGCTGGACATTCTATTCTGTATGTCTTATCTTCATTCACCCTGCTAGGCGGGGTTTCTGCGCTAGATTGCTCTGGAAGGGGGGACCAGTGATACTGGTGGTCCCTGGGTGGTCTAGTGGAGTGTGGTTCGCAGACGTGGTACTGAGGACAGTGGACCTGTACGTTCTGCCAGGAGTGCCGATCTGCTCACTCAGGCCCCCCTTTTATGTCACTCCAATCTACAGGCTCTGGCCTAGACGGCCTGACTGCTGATTCATCCATCTTGATGGAGAAAGGCTTATCTTCTCTGTGACTGTGACTATTGGAGGTCTAGGAGAAAGATTCTTCTTCTGCCGTCTATTATAGGGTTTGGCGTACCCATATTGATTGGTGTGAGTCTAGGTCTCTTCCCTGTCGGGCGTTCTCTGTTCCCAGGGTTCCAGAGTTATTACAGCATGGGTTGGAGTTGGCTCTCCAACTCGGGACTCTGAAGGGTCAGGTTCTGCCCTGTCCGCCTTCCTGTAGGAGTCTTTTGCTCAGTTTTACTTGGTTGAGAATTCTTTTGAGGGTTGCTCATGTGCGTCCCCCATGTAATTCTATGGTCCCGGTTGGGATTTGAATTTTATTCTGTCTGTCTTGCGGGGTGTTCCCTTGGACCTATTCTAGATGCTGTCTGACTGTTTTTTACCCTCAAAGTTGTCCTTCTGGTGGCTGTTACTTCAGTCAGACGTGGTCTGAGTGGGCGGCTCTGTTTAGCTAGCCCTCGTTCCTTGAGACACACCAGGGTAAGGTGTTGCTCCGCTTTACGACGGACATTCTGCCTAAGGTGGTGTCTTATGTTCTTGATTCAAGATATTTATTTTTCCTTCTGTGCCTTATTCCTAGCAACGCTGTGGAAAGGGGTCTACATTCCTTCAACAGGTGTTGGAAGTGTTTCCTGGATTGTCACTTGCCCCTTGGGGAACTGATGCCTCTTTGGGTCTATTCTTGTTTGTTCCTGATCTCGTCTGATCTCCAGGGGTTAAGCGGTTTTGGGCCTGGCCTTTACTTGGATGGGATTGTCCCTTCTGGTTCTAGGAAAGGTTCGGCTTCTGCCAGGGCTACTGTTAGCGTTTGGACTTGTCAGGCTGTTACTCAGGCCTGTTTCTCTAAGGGGAAGAATCTTCTTCTTGCCTTACTTCTTATTCTGCTCGTGCTTTGGTGCCTTTGGGCTTTCAGCACCGGGGTTTTCTGTTGGACAAGTTTTGCTAGACTGCTATTTGTTCTCTGTTCATACCTTTTCAAAGGTTTTTATGAGGTTGACATTAGAGCCTTAGCTCATGTTGCTCTTGGTAGCAAGGTTTGCAGATGACAGTGCTTTAAACTGTCTGCTGTTGCCTTTTTTGTTGGGGATCCCACCCTGCTTTATGGACACTGCTATTGGATGTCCCAAGTGTAAGTATTATATCTAGAGCAGGACGTGTTGTATACTTAGAATAATACAATTCTGTGAAATACTCACCTGTAGAATTGGTATTATACGTATACAGTACGTCCTGCTCCACCCCACCCTGGTTTTGCATTGTTCTGGATCCCCTGTATGGTGATTGTTATCGTTGTTATTACCAGTTTTTGGTGGTTACATTCTCCCGGCTTCTTATTCACTGCTTTTCAATGCTGGGGATTTGTGGGAGGTCCCCGGGTATTTGAGGGGCCGGGAGGAGCCTGCTTTGTATGTCTCTGCAGTGCAGCGCCATCTGGCGGAGGATTACCCAAGTGTAAGTATTATATCTGGAGCAGGACGTACTGTATACGTATAATACCAATTCTACAGGTGAGTATTTCACAGAATTGTATTATTTTGAACATGCTTTCCCTTCAGCCACTCTCAGCCTGCTAGGGTTGGGCGTCGGTGAGGGAAATAGCACTGTCATGACTTGCTGGTATGCTCGCATTGGAGTTCGCACTGGATAGTTGTTTCCCGAGTCTTGTCGAATGTCTAGTTGTATACCTTTTTTTTTCTCCGAAAACTTCAATAAAACAAGATTCAACAAAAAGATTTTGGTGAATGAGGTCACCTTTTCAAGTTTACTTTAAACATTTCAAGGGACTTGTAATAATTATAGTCACATCAGGGTGAACTTTTACCAAAAATTAATGTCAGGGATATATACTGAACAATCTAATGTTGGACATCAGGCCCAAAAAAGAAAAGATTCAGGTTGCAGGATTTTACCTTATGGTACTATCTGGTATAATTTCTAGTGGGGCTATGGAAAGCCAAAATAGTACTGTGGTTTATGTACACGCAAGAAGTGCACCTTCTTTAGGACAACGCTGTTAAGGTTTAAATATGCTGTTTTCCAAGAAGGGCTATTCTAGCAGCTAAGAAAGATCTCTGTGTTCACTCTACATTGCATCCACTTATTATTAGTGTTTTAAGCACACAGTGCATCTACAGTGGCCCTAAGGTGCGTTTAAAAGATCCCAAATGGGTATGAAATGTACCCTTAATGCACTGCCATGTATGTGGCTAATAAGAATTCAGTAGGTAGGCTTATACAGCAGTGTGTGGCAATGCAGTGAATCTAATTGAGGAGCTGAGACATATTGCGTAATTTGGGGCATTTCCAGGAGCATTGAAGCAATTGTGCAATGGGAATTATTTGACTATAGGACTGCTTTAAATCTTTGAGTGTGTGTTTATAAGTTCAATTGTAAATTATAGTTTATAAAATAAAAAGGCATATTTTATTGTAATAACATTTTTGTAAAAAGTTTTGTGTGCTTTTAATACTGTTCATGAAAGGGAAAACATTTTTGGGATTTTTTTCCCTCTTCTGGACTGGGAATCGGTAGAGGTAAAACTGGGGTCCTCACAGGACAAATTCAAGATGGCCACAATAGATTCAATGAAATCCAGCATGTGCCTTGGACCTTGTGCCAAGATTCTCACAGGTTTGGACTCCTCCAATTGCATATGCCTCCAATTTGCATCTGTCCAAGGATGTCCTGTTCTTCAAAGTCTAAGACCTCTAATGTCTTGGGACCATTACTGCACCAACTGCTCCGCAGGAGAGAGACACCGGGACCTGCCACTCTTCAACCATGCACAGCATGTCTCTGTACAGGTCCTCATGCATGTCCTGCATGGTGTGCCATACTCTGTCCAATGGGTGTGAGGACTGGACTGGATAGGAGCAGAGGGGGAGAAATGGTGCTCCAAACACCCTTGCACCCATTGGCTTGATTGTTCTGACTCTGCCTTCAGAGCTCTGTATCCTCTGCCTGATCAGAAGCGGCTGTGGCACCCACCTGGTTAGACATTGTGCCAGGCACATGCTACAGACATTGTTTATATTGGTAAAAAAAAGGTACATTTTATGTATTTTTTTCTCTTAATATTCTTTCTCTTAATGTTCACAATGTCCCTAAGAGTGACAGACAGCACTAAAAGAGTTAAAAACTGAAGCCTACCTCCTCCTACTTGATGCCTCCTCCCTTAGTGAGGTCCATCCATCCCCAAGCCGTAGGAAGCAAGACCCACGATGGACCGACATTAAATCAGTGAGTCAACTAATGCAACATAACGTGTAACACACTTGCGGGAGGTCTGAAGCCATAGCCCATCAGCCAACCCAACATTGTAACTGCGGAGCTACCAAGCAGATGGGTGCTTTGTGAAGATTACGAGAGAGGGATTAGCATGGTAAGTAATACATAAAATTCCCTTTTCCCTTCCCTTTGCTCAGTCACACAGTATTCCTTATGATAGGGACGCTCCAAAGCAATGAAGGCCTGTGTGGCTCCATGATCACATCTGGATTTGCTACAGTTAATGCTATCTCACGGGAGAGTTGTAATGTATATTCCTAATCCTGTAAACAATATCTTCCTTATGTATAGCTGTACACTTGTGTATAAAAGAAAGCTTTTATACTATGCAAACTTTAATAAAAACGGCGTGCAATCTGAACAAAGGTGAGTTACAAGTGGTGTGCCACAAGGCTCTGTCCTGGGCCCCATTCTATTTAATATGTTTGTAAGTGACATAGGAGAAGGCTTGGTAGGAAAAGTTTGTCTGTTTGCTGATGATACAAAGGTTAGTAATAGGGTGGACACTCCTGGGGGTGTCTGCAACATGGGAAATGATTTGGCTTTACTGGATAAATGGTCAAAACTGTGGAAACTAGAGTTAAATATCTCTAAATGTAAAATCATGCACTTGGGTAGAAGGAATCCCTGCTTTGAGTACTATATGGGCAGTACTGTGTGAGCCAGGACCTCGAAGGAAAGAGATTTAGGGGTACAGATTACTGAAAGCTGCAAGATGAGTGGACAGTGTAGCCAGGCAGTGGGAAAAGCAGTGCGATGAGGGGGTTTGGACATAAGTAAGGACAACAATGTCCTTGTTGATGTGGAAGGACACCAATTTTGGTGAGAAATGAGCCAGAAGGCAAAATACTGCCTTATCCTAATGAAAAACAAAGTAAGGAGATTCCCCCAGACATGGGCTCAAACGGAGGCTCGTAAAGCGCTGAGAGAACAGGGTTAAGTTCCCATTGTGCAACTGGAGCTTTGAAGGAGGACCCGACATAAGCCGTCCCCTTCATGAATATCTTTACCAGTGAACACTCTGCCTGGGGCCTCTGAAAGAGAACCAATAAGGCCGAGACTTTCCCCTTTAGTGTGCGGAGTATGAGGCCACTCTGCAGAAAGTCCAGCAGTCTTGCCCTAGAGAAGGATTGGACCAGGTACGGGTTCGCCTTAACACCAGTGAAAATACTCCGCCAAGTCCAATGATAGACCTTGGTCAATTAAGCTTTTTGTTGCACTAATCAAAATCCGGATCAGCGCATCTGGGAGCCCTTTCTTGTGAAGAACTATGGTCTCAACAACTATGCCGTCAACACCAGTGAACGCCAAGTGCCCCTCTAGCAACAAGCAATCACATCTAAGTACCCCCAAGGAGATCAGTTACTAACGTTACCAAAATAAGTAGGTCATGGGCCTTTTTCAAGCAAAAAAGAATAATGGTTTACTGTTAAAATGATATACCAGACCTGTCATTCCCCCCTTGTTGCACCCTTGAACCTTGCTGTGTATCCCTAGACATGTGGAGGTATTTGGCTGATCCAGTGTGGAGACCACTTGGTCTCCTGCAAGGATGATGTCCAGATTAAAAGGTAGCCGAGGTAGGGAATGATGCAGATGCCTTTCTGACGATGCACCGCCATGACCACTGCCAGTGGTGTGGTCGAATGGCAGAGCCATAAACTGAAAATGATCTCTCCCTATTGCCAACCTGAGGAAGCGCTGAGGAGGAGGCAAACTAGGAACATGCAGGTATGGGTTCTGGATGTCTATGGACGCCAGATAGTCTCCTGAGTCCAGGGATGCTTCTAGACCCTTCCTTTTTGGTGAATACAAAGAAGTTTGTGTGGGAGGTACCGGCTGAATCACCCCCATGAAGAGGAGATGTGGAACCCCTCCTGGCAGGAGGGGGGCACTTGAACTTTAAGGGAAAGAATCTTCCAGGCGGAAAGGACTAAAGCTCTACCACCTCTCTGACCAAAGCATCTGAGTCCAAGAAGAGCTGAAGGCATCCCCCCACCAAGTCTGGTGGGGGCGTCCACTTAGTGGGGTTTGGTGTTGGCCTTTTGCTTACGTTGAACGGATGCCAGGTCCCTGTGTCGTGACGAAGCTTGGCCTTATTTGCTTGCCGAGACCTGCGAAAAAGGTCAAAAGGGAGGGAATTTCTCCTAAAGCATGGCATGTCTCTCCACGATTGTGGAAGCTTGGTGGATTTTCCTCCTGTCACATTCTTAATCAACATGTCCAGGGCCTCGCCAAGGAGCAGCTTGAGACCGTGACGACGACATATGTTGCATAGACGAGCTGCACCCGCTAGTCTGAAGATCTGCCTGGACATGGTCTGTAACTTCTTGTCGGTGACCTATGCACTGCCCGCAAAGGGGTAGAAGAGGTCTATGCATCTTGGGATGGCTGAGGCCTTCTCCATGTGATCCCACGGCTGCTCAAACTGCTCATGGAATGGAAAACATTCTTTAGATTTTTTCCTCTTCAGGACCGGAATCACAGTGGAAGTAGACCCAGGGTTCTCACCAGACATATTAAAGCGGACCTGCACCCTGAATATTAATATGACTATTAATGCAGACAAACACCTTTTTCTTTTGCAGGTGTTGGTCCGGGTGCCAGCGCAAAGCACACATCACCTACAGAATTGCCAATATTCTTACCTTATCCTCGCACTTCCACTGTAAAGGGAGCCTGTGACTGGCAGGCAGGAGTTCACATGGGTCAGGGGTCACATCCTCTGCTCTGGCTAGAAGGTTCCACCCACATGAGCTTGTTTTATTGCACTGGCACCCGGACCAACAACTGTTAAGACAAGAAACAGTTATTGGTCAGCTTTAACAAAACCAGGGTAGTGGTACAAGGTTATGAATGGAGAGGCAGGTCTGAAGCCAGGTAGTTAGCCTCTCTGCTAGGTCAATTACTAGATTTTTGCCTGCGTCCAGTCAGTAAGAACAGTCTTTGGGGTGTTTAGATGGCGCAAACATAGCTCCCTCATTCTAGTGGTGGCAGACTTCTTTTATTTGGAAAGGCATGTGGTGGGAGAGGACACCAAGCTCAGACAGATTGCTTTTTTGGGGGTAAGAGGGGTTCATTGGAGAGCAGACCGTTTTTTTCAGGGAGTGGGGGAGGGGCAACTTTATTTTGTGAGGAAAAAAAATATATATATAAAGGGGACCTGTGACGGGTGAAAACCATGGGCAACACTACAAATAGGAAACATTAAAGCCCTTTCAGTGGAATAGGCCCCTGAAACCTAGATAGAAACCTTAATAGTTCTAGTTAAATCCTGTTAGATGCATGTCTTGGGGATCATTACATCATGAATCCACATGATGGCAGTGTAACCTGAGGAATAGACCTAACTAATAATAATTGGTCCGGCATTCCTCTTTATTTAGATAACTAGAGACTTAGCCAGGTGGCATTGGCAACATTCCCTACCCTGCCATTGGTTGAGAGTCGCAACTTAGTTTGTTAAGGTAACAATACAGAGGTTATATAAGGGAAAAACCAACCTTTTTAGAGTGTTCTTAAAGCGGACCATCACCCTGAATAAGAGCCTATCTTATATGTTTCCCACACCCTGTACATACAGATTGCTCACATTAAAAAACATACTACCTGCATCTACTGCATGTTATGAGCCTTTAAACATCCAAAATGGCAGCTCATGGAGCATCAGGCAGCCTGCAAACAGGAAGTGTCTTCTGACTGTGTCGCTCTGCATTCTGGGAATGCTGTCCTTTCCCTGACCTCAGCTCTGCTCTGTCTGTGCGAAGCACAGCTATAACCCGCCCCTGTACTTTATCCCGCTCTCCTCTCCTCAGTATGTGTGATGATTCGGAGTCAAGATGGCAGCGCCCATATCCTAGAGCCCTGAACAGAGTCAAAGCCCATTGGAGGAAAGAATAATAATACAATTCTGTGATTACTCACCTGTAGAATCGGTATTATATGTATACAGCATGTCCTGTTCCAGAAGATATTCCTTACTCTTAGGTTATACATCCAGTAGATGGTGCTGGTCTGCAGAGACAGAAAAGTGGCTCCTCCCGGCCCCATATATACCAGGGACCTCCTACAAATTCCCCAGTATTGAAAAGCAGTTAAAATGGAGCCGGGAGAACTATAACCATTACAAAAATTGAACAATCACCATACAGAGGTAACGAAGAAAAATGATAACAAGGGTGGGATGGAACAGGACGTGCTGTATACATATAATACCAATTCGACAGGTGAGTAATCACAGAACTGTATTATTCTTAGTATACAGCACGTCCTGTTCCAGAAGATATTCCTTACTCTTGGGACATCCAATAGCAGTGTCCGTAAGGTAGGGTGGGATCCCCAAAAGTAACAGCAGACAGTTTAAACCACTGCCGCCTGCAGAACTTTGCGGCCAAAAGCAGCATCAGCTGAGGCCCTAACATCAACCTTGTAAAACTTTGAAAAAGTATGAACAGAAGACCAAGTAGCGGCCTTGCAAACGTGTTCAACAGAAGCCTGGTGCTGAAAAGCCCAAGAGGCACCAATAGCACGAGTAGAATGAGCAGTAAGGCGGAAGGGAGGCTCCTTCCCCTTAGCAGAGTAGGCCTGTATCACAGCCTGACGGATCCACTTGCTGATAGTGGACTTAGCCAGAGCCAGACCCTTCCTAGGCCCAGATGGAAGCACAAAAAATACAATTCTGTGAGATACTCACCTGTAGAATTGGTATTATACGCATACAGCACGTCCTGCTCCATCTATAATACTTACACATGGGTAATCCTCCGCCTGAGGGCACTGTGCACTGCAAACAAGCAAAAACAGGCTCCTCCTGGCCCTACATATACAGAGGGACCTCCCACAAATCCCCAGCATTGAAAAGCAGTGAGAAGGAGAAGCCGGGAGAAACCAACCACCCAAAACTGGTAATAATAACAATGATAACAATCACCATACAGGGGATCCAGAACAAAGTGAAACCAGGGTGGGGTGGAGCAGGACGTGCTGTATGCGTATAATACCAATTCTACAGGTGAGTATCTCACAGAATTGTATTATTCTAAGCATACAGCACGTCCTGCTCCATCTATAATACTTACACATGGGACATCCAATAGCAGTGTCCAAAAGTAGGGTGGGATCCCCATCAAAAAAGGCAGAGCAGACAGTAAAGATGCTGTCACCTGCAAACCTTGCTACCAAGAGCAACATGAGCAAAGGCTCTAACGTCAACCTTATAAAACCCTTTGAAAAGGATGAACTGAACAAAGCAGCGGTCTAGCAAAAACTTGTTCAACAGAAACCTGGTGCTGAAAGGCCCAAGGGTACCCAAGCACAAGTAGAAACAGAACAAAAAGAGAAGATTCTTCCCCTAAAAGAATAGGCCAGAGTAACAGCCTGACCATGCCAATGCAAAAATTAGTCATGGTAAACTTAGAGCTCTCCCCATCGGGGAATTTGAACCCTGGTCTCCCGCGAGACAGGCGGGAATACTGACCACTACACTAACAAGAATCAGCAAGAGCCGAAGCCTTTACTGAGGATCAGAAAGGACAATCCATCCAAGAAGGACCAATCCAAAGGGCACATACACCCCTGGAAGCAGACGAGATCAGGTACATACAGATGGAGACGCCCGCAAACCCCAAGGGGCATAAGTCCCCCTAAGGGACAAGAGACAATCCAGGAAAAGCCTGCAACACCTATTGAGGGAATGCAGACCCCCTTACTTCAGAGCTACTAAGGATAAAGCCCAGAGGCAGACAAAGGTCTTGAATAAGAGAGCACAAGACACCACCTTAGACGTAAGGTCCGGCGTAAGGCGGAACACCGCCACATCATGGTGTATATATATATATATATGATGAACGAGGGCTAACTAAACAGAGCCGCCCTCTCCGGCACACGTCTGACTGAAGCAACAGCCCCCAGAAGGGCAACATGAGGGAAGGAACAGTACAGACAACATCCGGAATAGGTCCAAAAGGAACACCCCGCAAGGCAAACAGAATAAAATAACCCCAAACAGGGACCAAAGAATTTCCTGGGGGATGCACCTGAGCAACCCCTGAAGAGTGTTTAACAAAGAAGACCGAACAAGACTTCTACAGGAAGGCGGACAGGGCAAAACCTGAAACCTTCAGAGTACCAAGTTGGGGAGCCAACTCCAACCCATGCTGTAACAACTCTAGAACCCTGGAACAGAGAACGTCCAACAGGGGAGAGACCTAGACTCAAACCAATCAATACGGGTACAACATACCCTAACAGGAGGCAGAAAAAGAAGAAGAGGAGGAAGCTAGCTCTTAGCCCTCCAATAGACAAAATCACCCAGAAGATAAACCCGTCTCCAACAGGGTGAAAGAATACAACCGTCAGACTAGAGCCTGTAGATTGGGGCGACATAGGAAAGGGCCTGAGTGGGCAGAACAGCACTCCTGAGAGAGCATACAGGACCACTGTCCTCAGCAGATACGTCTGCAGACCACACCCCACTGGGCCACCCAGGGCCACCAGTATAACGGGTCCCCCTTTCCAGAACAATCTTGCGCAGAACCCCGCCTAGCAGGGCAAATGAAGATAAGACATATAGAATATAATGTCCAGACATAACATTACTAAGCCCCATGACCAAAGTCAGAAAATTCTGGGACAATAACCAAGGGCAGAGCCCCTGTGATAGCAACGGGGCCCAACAGAGCCACACCAGTTGGACCTCAGGGAGACACCAGGATAGCACCTCCTGCCACTGAAGGACAGCCATCGGAGCTAATACTAATGAAGTGCAAGGAATGTTGACCCCCACCTAGATCAGGATCAGAACCTTCCTGGAGGATCATCCAGTTCCGAGACTCTCACAGATAAAAAAGTATAGGCCACTGTCCTCAGACAGACCAAGAGGCCCCAAACGGACAGGTCCTGAAGAGGAGTAGTCCAGCAAGATAGAGCCGAAGGCTCACTGTTTCAATAAAATCAGTAGGTAAATGGACACCCTAAGGGCCCCACCTAGGAACCACGGGTGATTTCAGAAGAGACAAACCCCCCCGCCAACCTGCAAGACTTGGTACCATGGTGACCATCAACAGGAAGATGCAAGAAGGGAGAGGATGCCCCCTGACAAATTCCTTGAATTTAACAATCTCAAGAGGAACCACCGTAACAAGGGGGAATGTGCACAGACCTAGTTCCAGGGGTGCTGGAACCCTGTCCAGGATTAATAACATAAGGTGCCGCAGAGCCCAAGGGCTCTGAGTATAAGGGACAGCATCTGAGCCGCCACCAACGGGCCCACCATCTGCAATCCTGCCTGGTGAAGGTAAGGTGACAGCAAAGAGGGACAGAGCCCGTGTAATCGGAAGTCCACTTATTGGCAAGGAAGAAGGTTCAAGCCTGAACCGAATCCAAAGGTAACCCAGTAGGGAGATACCGAACAAGGGGCCACTGAGTAATTGAGGTGCCAGAGCACCAATCCAAAAGACTCTCCAAGGAAACCACCAGCCGAATAACCAACTCAACCTGACGTAGAGATTGGAAGGTAAAGAAGGGCGACCAAGTAGGCCCTAGCGCGGACGCCACACGGGCACGTCCAAGAAATCACCCCCATCCTCGCCATGGCGAGCAGTCTGGGAGCAGAAGAGGGACCAAAAACAAGGCCACAATCCGTAGAGTTGGTCCTTAAACACTGACCAGTAATGGCCTAGGTGCCTGGAAGGCACAGGGAAACTAAAAAAGGATCTTAGATCTTCACAGGCATCAAGAGGCCCACTTGGCACAGAGCGCCTGCGGCCCCACACAGAGGTGCCATGCAGGAATTGCCTGTGAAAGTATAAATGCCAGACTGGGTCAGACTGCCTCATCCCCAGAGGGAAAAGGTAATGTAGAGGCAATCGCCTGTTAAGAGCAACCTGCAAGAGAGCCCAGACCCTGCAGGCCGAGCGCGGCCTGCATCAACTCCTGAAGACAGGGACTAGAAGAACCCTGACAGCCTCAGAAAGGGACCGCCCAGCTAACTTTGACCTGCATCCAAGGGAACTACCTCCTGGATCCACCAGAAAAAGGCATGACGCCCCCCGATAGGGGCCAAGTGCTGCGGCATTCCCCTCACCCAGAAGGGCGAGGGCGTCCCTTCATGCTTGGGCGGTTTTGGCAGACTTGGGCTTAGCCCTGCCAGAGGGCCCAGGACGTCTGCCCACCCTGGGGCGGGCATCTACTCCGAAAAGTTGGAAGCACACCTCTGGTTCGCGCTTGACACTAACGTAGGGAGGGGTGTCCCTGTCCCGAGGAGGCAGAGACGGCATTCTGCGCAAGGGTGCTTTACCCTTTTTTCCAAAAAAGTCCAAACGGGCCCCAAATAGACGTCGTCCTCTGAAGGGAAGGCCAGTGACAGCCTTTTTAGTATCATCTTCCGCACCCCACTGTCGCAGCCAAACCAGGCGGCGAATAGCTACCACAAGGGCAGAGGTTCTAGCACACATCTTAATGGTGTCGTCCATCGCTGAGAGGATAAACCTCGCAAACACATCACAATTGGAGAGTGCATTAAAGACCTCCCAAGGGAGATCCTCGGGCTGGTGATCAAGTATCTTTCTAAGAAGGGTCCTGGCGGCCACCGCCGAGATGGCTGCGGCACATACCGGACGCAGAGCCGTCCCTGCACACGAAAAGGCTTGGGAAGCCAGTCTGTCAATGCGCCGATCCTCAGCATCCTGAAGGGTACGATAAGTAGGAGCTGTCATGAAGGGGGGGTTAGCAACCCCTATGATCGGTGCATCCACCTCGGGAGGTGCTGACCAACAGTCAACCACATCAGGGGGAAAAGGGCACTTCCAATCCCAGAACCCTGAAACCCCTGTAAGTTTACAAGGTGATTCCCATTCTTTGGATATAAGAGCCTGGAAATGATCCTGCTCCAGAAATTCCAAGCGCAGCGTCGCTGTGTGGAAACTCTCCCTTTTGGGCTTGGGAGTCTCTCCCGGAGGAGAGATGGACAGCACTTCAAAGATCTTTATAAGCAATTCGTCAGTGTCACACAGACCCCAGGAACCAGGGCCAGAATTATCACGGCTCCAAGGCATCTCGTCCGAGGAGCTTGAATCGGAGAACAGTTCACCTTCATCAGAAGGATCAATGGCCTGCATAGCAGCAGACTCTTCAGTTTCAGTGGGAAACAGAGAACCAGGAGGCATCAGGGACTGCTTCTTTCCAGAGCCCAAGCGCTCCGCCAGACTAGACATCACCTGCTCAGCCGTAGGTAGCCTGCGCGGCACCACCTGCTGGTCATCCCCGCTCGAGTGCGAATCATCAGGAGTGAGATTTAAGCACGGGGAGACAGGTGTATTGAAGCGAGGTGCAGCCACTGGTAAACCTGATTGCAGGGCCAGTACTTGTTCAGCACACGGTCCGCAGACCCGTGCTCTGTCATCAGCATGGGGCTGTCCACACGCTGTACACAGCCGGTCTTGTCCCCGCGGGACCCCGGACACATAATTCTGAGATGCCTCCATATGGTGAATTATCTAAGCAATATGCCAGCAGGGATTTATGCTATAAGCAACCCTGGATGCCCCAAGACCCGATAGGAATGTGGGAGAATTTTAATGTGAACCCGTTAAGATATATATCAGGCGGGAGAAGCCACCGGAATCTGGGCGTCTGAAAGACATAAGGAGAAGAATGGGTGTCAGAGCCATGCGCAGCAAACGAAGGATCATAAGAAAACCACCCGTGAGGGCACTTACATGACCAAGGGAGGAGGAGGATCGTAACCACGCGCGCGTGCGCGAAGACCATCAAAATGGCGCCAAACGAACCTCGAGGGGCAGGCCCAATCTGGCCGTGACGCGGAGCGCGCCAAACCATGTCCCCGCCTCCCCCAAAGAACGCAAGCTCTGGCCCGCGTAATGTACATGACAAGCTGTGATTAATTGTAGAACTCATGAAAGACACTGCCGCCCGGGGCGGCAGACCTCCTCGCGCAGCCAGCCAAGGATTATGTGGCGCAAGCAGCGCGGCTCTAACACCCAGTTGCCGGTCAATACAAGGCAACAACCATAAGCGTGTACAACACTACACTGAGACCGCCACACACATACCCCCCCCCTTTCTTTTCCCCCGAGCTATGGGGGGAAACGAGGGAGGAAGGCGACCCGTCACACAGTGTCCACCGTCACACGGGGCAATAATGCGGGAGGGGCATCTACTAGAGGCTCACCATCAGCCTAAACCGCCTACCCTATGGTGGGGGATTGCGATGGAGCATAGCTCCGTGAGCACACATGGTGCTGCCTACCTTCACCTGACCAGCACAGCCCAGGCTGGGAGGCACATCGTTGAAGAGGACGGGTGGGAATAGTCCTGCAGGGCCGCAGGCTGTAAAAGCCCCGCTCACCTGCGAGAGAGTGATACTTCATGTCTTCGCAGTCAGCACTGCAGAGAAATCTGGAGATTTGTGGGAGGTCCCTCGGTATATGTAGGGCTGGGAGGAGCCTGTTTTTGCTTGTCTGCAGTGCACAGCGCCCTCAGGCGGAGGATTACCCATGTGTAAGTATTATAGATGGAGCAGGACGTGCTGTATGCTTAGAATAGAGCATCAGTCTTCCTGAAGGATTCAGTAGCCACCAAATAGAACTTCAGAGTCCTGACCACATCCAAAGAATGTAATCCTAGGGTTACTAGGATTAGGACACAGAGAAGGCAAAACAATGCCCTGATTGAGATGAAAGGCAGAAAATCTGGCTTAAAACGAAACACCACCTTGTCCTGGCGTCTCTCAAAATAAGGAGGCTTGATGGAAAGCGCCGCCAACTCAGAAACACGCCTAACAGAAGTGATAGCCACCAAAAAGACCACCTTAAGCGTAAGAATGGACAAAGGGGCCCCTTGCAAGCGCTCAAAGGGAAACCTCTGCAGGGCAGATAAGACCAAGTTCAAGTCCCAGACTGGTAACATAGGCTTACGTGGGGGACGCACGTGAGTAACCCCATGGAAGAAGGTCTTGACCAGGGGATGCTGAGCAAAGGATCTTTGGAAAAATGGGCAAGGCAGAAACATGACCTTTCAGAGTACTGAGCTGAAGACCCAGACCAAACCCATGTTGCAGAAACTCCAGAATCCTAGGAATAGAAAACACACGACAGGGAAGTGACTTAGACTCGCACCAGTCAATGTAAGTACACCAAACCCTGTAGTAGATGGAGGAAGAGGACCTTTTCCTAGCCCTGATCATGGTATTTACAATGCAGGCAGGCAGCCCTTTTTCCATCAAGATGGAGGTTTCAACAGCCAGGCCGTCAAAGCCAATGTTTGTAAATTGGGGTGGCGTAGGTGCCCCTGAGTGAGCAGGTCTGGAACCCGGGGCAGGGCGTACTGATCTACTGCCAGCTGCACGATGTCTGCAAACCACACTCAAAACAACAGGGGGCCACCAGTATGGCCAGCACCCTTTCCTGAGCTATCTTGCACAGGGGAAACACATACAGGAGCTGAAACCTCATCCAACCACAGCTGAGATGCAGGGAACATTCTCCTCCGCCCAGGACAGTATCAGGGACACTTCCTTGAGGGCCCTCTTGTTCCGAGTCCCTCCCTGATGATTGATGTAGGCAACCGCCGTCTGGTTGTTCGAGGGGACCTGAACAGCCCGACCCTGCAGGTGTGGGGTTAAGTGGGCGAGAACCAACCTGATTGCCCTCAATTCCAGAATGTTGACAGGGGCATGGGCCTCCTGAGGGCCCCACTGACCCTGGAATTTCAGGGACTTCCAAAACCCCCCAACCTGTCAGACTGGCATCCATGGTGAGAGTCTCCCAGCAGGGGGCCAGAAAGGATCTGCCCCCCAGCAGGTTCCTTGAGTCCAGCCACCACGATAGAGACCGCCTGACCAGAGGGGACAGGACAAAAACCTGATCCAAGGACACAGGGTCCCAATCCCACACTGACAAGAAGAGAAGCTGAAGAGGCCTCATGTGAAACGGAGCATATGGAACCGCCTCGAAGCAGGACACCATCAGGCCCCCCAGCTGCATTCCCTGCCTGATGGATGGATGAGGACAAGACAGAAGGAGCTGAGCTTTCTCTTGAAGATTCTCCACCTTCTGCTGAGGAAGAAAGATCTTGACCCCAGATGAATCCAGAATCATGCCCAGGAAGGACTTCACCATGGAAGGAGACAGGGAAGATTTGGGGTGGTTGATCACCCAGCCAGATGACTCCAGCGTGGACACCACCCGTTGAGTGTCCAGCTCTGCCTGATGGAAGGACTGAGAAGAGATAAGCATGTCATCCAAGTAGGGAAGAATGCGAATGCCCTGAGATCTCAGCAGAGCCATCACTCCTACCTTGGTGAATACCCTGGGAGCCGAGGTGAGACAGAAGGGCAAAGCCACAAATTGGTAGGGCTGGTCTCCCAGAGCAAACCTGAGGAATCTCTGATGACCTGGAAAGATAGGTACATGAAGGTAAGCATCCTTGATGTCTACAGAGGCCATGAAGTCCCCTGTGCGTAGGAAAGTGAGCGCAGAGTCTCCATGCGAAAGTGTCTGAATCTGACAAATTTGTTGAGGTGCTTCAAATCCAGGATGGGTCTGATGGACCCATCTTTTTGGGAACAAGAGATTGGAATAATAGCCTTTGCCCCTTTCCCTCAAGGGCACCCGGCAGATGACACCCAGTTCCAGAAGGCCTTGGACAGCCAGGGACAGACCCTGAGCTGACAGGGGGTTTTGAGCTAACCGATGTTTGATGAATCTTGGGGGCGGCCAGGCTGCAAACTATCTTGTAACCGGAGGATACTACCTTCTGAATCCACCGGTCTGAGATATGACGCCTCCAGACATGAGCCAAGAGCTGAAGCCGTCCCCCCACCCGGATGGGTGAAGGGCCCCTTCACGCCTGAGGGGGCTTGGGGGAGGACTTGGGACCCCGGGGGGGCCAGGGCGGCCACGTCCTCTGCCCCTGCCCCAAAAATCTCCACGGGCTCCAGCAAAGGAAGCTCCCCGTCCAATTCTGGAGACCTTGAAGGAAGGAGAAAAGGCACCCGAACCCCGAAAGGACCTGGGCTGGCTTCTACACTGAGGTAACTTGACTCCCTTAGCAAACAAGTCCAGACGTTCACCAAAGAGGCACAGCCCCTTGAAGGGAAACTCAGTGAGAGCCTTCTTAGCAGCGTTGTCAGCTGCCCACTGGCGCAGCCAGAGAGAGCGGCGTATCGCTACCAACAAGGCAGAAGCCCTGCCGCACATTCTAATGGTATCATCCAAGGCAGAGAGGACATATGCAAAATTTCTTCACAACGCAGAAGAGCTCTATACTCTTCACTACCTGCATCATCAGGGGCCCCATCTAAGAGACCCCTGAGCAGGCTTTTAATAGCAACAGCCGTAATGGCAGAGGCACAGACCGGACGCAGCGCGGTCCCCACACAGGCAAAGGCATGGCAAGCCAGCTGATCAATGCGCATGTCCTCCCCATCCCTCAGTGTAGTAGAGTCAGGGGAATGCAGGACGGATGTGTTGGACAACCCCATAACTGGTGCAACCCCCCCGGGAGGACATGACCACTGTTTAACCATTTCAGCAGGAAAGGGATACCGCTTATCCCAACTCTTTGGCCCCCCCGGGGAGCCGGCTAGGCCGTTCCCACTCCTTGAACACCAGATTAAAATGAGCTTGTTCAGGAAACTCCAAGCGTGGTTTAACAGTATGAAACCGCTCCCCCTGCTGCCGCGGAGCCACGGCAGGAGGAGAGATACAGAGTACATCAAAAATGTACGTCCTGCTCCAGAGCATAAGTTTTCCTGAAGGCCGCAGTGACAACCAGGTAATACTTAAAGCACCTGACCACGTCCAAGGAATGCAGAACCCTCTCCTTGTCGTTGCTAGGATTGAGACACAACGAAGGAAAAACAATGTCCTGGTTCAAATGAAAAAGCAGACACCACCTAAGGCAGAAAATCCGGCTTGAAGCGGAACACCACCTTGTCTTGGTGCCTCTCGTAGTACGGAGACTGAATAGAAAGAGCAGCCAGCTCAGACACACGCCTAACCGAAGTGATAGCCACCAAGAAGACAACCTTGAGAGTGAGAACAGCAAGAGCAGCATCCTGAATAGGCTCAAAGGGAGCACCCTGCAAGGCAGACAAAAACCAAGTTTAAATCCCAGACAGGGACCATAGGCTTTTGAGGGGGACGCACATGAGTGACCCCCTGAAAGAAGGTCTTAATCATGTTATGTTGGGCAAAGGTCTTCTGAAAGAAGCTAGACAGGGCAGAAACCTGACCCTTCAGAGTACTAAATTTGAGACCTAAGTCCAGACCATGCTGTAGGAACTCCAGAACCCTAGGGGCCGAGAATTCCCAGCAGGGAAGAGACCTGGACTCACACCAATCAATGTAGGAACGCCATACTCTATAATAGATAGCAGAAGTCGTCTTCTTCCTGGCCTGCACCATAGTAGCCACCACAGAGGCAGACAAACCCTTCTCCATCAAGATGGAGGTTTCAGCAGCCAGGCCGTCAAAGCCAGAGTTTGTAAATTGGGATGGCGTAAGGATCCTTGAGTTAGCAGATCTGGCACCCCTGGCAAATCGTAACGGTCTACTGTCATTTGCACCACGTCTGCGAACCACACTCTTCTTGGCCACTAGATTCACAGGTACCCCTTCCAGAGCAATCTTGCGCAGAAGCCTGCCCAGAAGGGGGAACGGTGAAAACACATACAGGAGACTAAACTCCCTCCAAGACATGGACAGGGCATCCATGGCCAAGGCCAGAGGATCCTGAGACAGGGATACAAAGGCCGGGAGCTTGTGATTGTGACGGGAGGCAAACAGATCCACATCCGGTAGACCCCAACTGTGACACAGGGACTGGAATACCCTGTTGCAGAGGGACCACTCCCCCTGACGAGACGTCCCCCTGCTCAAGGCGTCCGCTAGCAGATTCTCCGCCCCCGGAATGTAAACAGCCGAAATGCATTGGACATTGGCCTCCGCCCATGCCAGAATCTGAGAGACCTCCTGGAGAGCACCCTTGCTCCGGGTCCCTCCCTGATGGTTGATGTAGGCAACCGCCGTTCTGTTGTCTGAGCGTACCTGGACCGACAGACCCCGCAGGTGTTGGGTCAACCGCTCCAGTACCAACCTGACCGCCCGTAATTCCAGATTGTTGATGGGTAGATGGGCCTCCTGAGGGCCCCACCTCCCCTGGAAGCGCAGGGACTTCCAGAATCCCCCCCAACCTGACAGACTGGCATCCGTTGTGACCGTCTCCCAGGAGGGGGCCAGAAAAGACCTGCCCCGTCAGGTTCCTGTGGTCCAGCCACCATGCAAGGGACCGTCTGACCGAGGGGGGAAGCACACAGACCCCTTCCAAGGACGCTGGGTTCTTGTCCCACACTGACAGAAGGTGAAGCTGCAGAGGTCTCAAGTGGAACTGGGCAAAGGGCACCGCCTCGAAGCTCGCCACCATCAGGCCCACCAGCTGCATTCCCTACCTGATGGAGGGCAGCGGGCACGATAGCAGGAACGTTGCCTGTGCAGTCAGAGCTTCCACCTTCTGTTGAGGAAGGAATATCCTTGACTGAACTGTATCCAGAATCATACCCAGGAACGGAGTCACCGAGGAGGGGGACAGAGAGGACTTGGGGTAATTGATCACCCAGCTGAAGGACTCCAGGGTGGACACTACCAGCCGAGTGTCCAACTCTGCTTGCCGCAGAGACCGAGAGGTGATGAGTATATCGTCCAGGTAGGGCAGCACACGTATGCCCCTTAGCCTTAACAGGGACATCACCCCTGCCAGCACCTTGGTAAACACCCTGGGAGCCGAAGTGAGGCCGAATGGCAAGGCCACAAATTGGTAATGCTGATCTTTCAGTGCAAATCTGAGAAATCTTTGGTGTCCTGGAAACAACGGGACGTGAAGGTAAGCATGCTTGATGTCTACGGACGTCATAAAGTCCCCTGGGCGCAGAGAGCCGATGGCCGAGCACCGAGTTTCCATACGAAAATGTTTGTTTTTGACAAATTTGTTGAGGATTTTTAAATCCAGAATGGGCCTGACTGACCCATCCTTCTTGGGTACTGTGAACAGGTTGGAATAGAACCCCATGCCCCTGTCTCCTAAGGGGACCTTGCAAATGACCCCTAGATCCAGGAGGCCCTGCACGGCCAGCAACAAGACCTGAGCTGAGGCAGGATCCTGTGGGATCCGGGACCCAACGAATCTGGTGGGGGGCAGTACAGCAAATTCTATCTTGTAGCCGGAGGACACCACCTCCTGAATCCACCTGTCCGAGACGTGGCGCCTCCAGACATGCTCGAAGTGCTGCAGACGTCCCCCCACCCTGAGGGCGCCCCTTCACGCCTGGGGGGTCTTGGGAGGGGCTTTGGACTTGGGTCCCCAGGAGGAACCGGGACGGCGCCCTCTGTTCCTGTGCCAGGAATCTGCGCGGGACCCAGCGAAGGACATCCCTCTGCCTTGTTTAGCCCCATGGTAGGGGGTCGATAGGGAGCCTTGGCCACAAAAAGGCCGAATCTGTCGCCTGCGCTGGGTTAACTTGCCTCCCTTGGCGAAGAGGTCTAAACGGTCCCCAAACAGGCGCAGTCCCTTAAATGGAAGCCCCGTAAGGGCTTTCTTGGCGGCATTGTCAGCGGCCCACTGGCGCAACCAAACCGCACGGCGTATAGCTACCACCAGGGCAGATGATCTGGCACACATCTTAATAGCATCGTCCGATGCAGACAGGATAAAGTTCACAAACGCATCACAGCTGGATAGTGCATTGACAGTATCAGAAGGCAACTCATCTGTGCCATCGAGAGCACTCCTAACCACAGTCCTGAGCGCTACTGCCGTGATGGCTAAGGCACAAACCGGGTGCAGAGTCGCTCCCCCAAATGCAGTCAGGGGAGTGCATAATAGAGGTGTTGGACAACCCTAGAAAAGGAGCATCGACCTCAGGAGGCGATGACCAGCACTTAACCAAGTCAGCAGGGAAGGGATATTTCCTATCCACACTCTTAGGGACACCATGAAGTCTGCTGGGATGTTCCCATTCTTTAAAGTGGACCAACACCCAGGATTTTGACTATCCTGGGTTTTGGTCCACTTCGGCGGGGCACCCCGATCGGGGGTGCCCCGCTGTGTGAAACCCCCCAGAAACCCCAAAAAACTCACCTCTCAGCGCTCCCACGTGAGCGCCGCAGCCAATCCCCGCCAACGTCCAGGCGGGGATCAGGAACGTCCAAGACGCTTCCGCCGCCGCCGCCTCCCGCGCGTCACTCTCGGCGCGCGCGCGCCCCCGCCGGCCATTCACAGAGGGCCGGCGCGGGCACGTCTGGAGGGGCGCGCGGGAGGCGGCGGCGGCGGATCAGGTAAGGTGTTTTTGGGGTTTCTGGGGGGTTTCACCCCGCGGGACATCCCGATCTCGGATGTCCCGCGGGGTGGGAGGTGATCGGCCCGGGAATCTTATAGATTTCCGGGCCGATCACCCCTGGGTGTTGGTCCTCTTTAAGCACGAGGCTATTAAAATGGGTTTGCTCGGGAAATTCTAAACGGGCTTCAGCAGTATGAAAAAGATCACCCCTTTGCCTGGGAGCCGCAGCAGGGGGAGAGAGGGACAAGACCTCAAAGATCTGAACCAGCAGTCTATCAATATGATCCGAGGACCAATGCTCGGAACCAGACTCTTCCTGAGCCCTGGACTCGTCATATGACCCTGAGTCAGAAAACAGTTCCCCTTCGTCTGAGGGGGGAATGGCCGTAAGAATGCAACAAATCATCAGATTCCATAGGGAAGAGAGCCGATTCAGGGTTCAAATGCCGATTCAGGGTTCAAATGCCGCCTCTTGGCGGTGGCTTTACGCGCTAAAGAATTAACAAGCAAGTTTTCAACACTGGCCAGTCTAGTGGCCAAATCAGGATGAGAATCCCCGGGTTAGACCCAGGCTTGGGGGAGTAGGTGAAGTGAGGCGAGGCGCAGGCCCAGCCACAGAAGAGGCGGGAAGCACCGATAGCGCCTGCTGTGCACAAGGAACACAGACCCGTGCATTGTCACCACTGCTAGGTAAGACCCCACAAGCTACACACAGCCGGGCTTGTCCCGAAGGAACCCCGTTCACATTATCCCGAGATGCCTCCATATGGTGATTTAATCGGCACAATATGCCAGTAGGGATTGACGCTGTAAGCCACCCTGGATGCCCCAATAACCCGCAGGGAAGTGGGAGTAATTTTTTAATGGTCACAACCGGGAGCTACACCAGGCCGGGAGAAGCCACCGAGGTCCACGGTCTGAAAGACATAAAGGGAACAAGGATGTCAGAGCCATGCGCAAGGGAGTATGGAAACTAATGGGAAGTCGCCCGTGAAGGCACTTACAGACAAAGAGGGGAGGACGGTCTTCACCACGCGCGCGTAAGAAAATGGCGCCAAGCGAACCTCGAAGGGCGGGCCAGAGCTGACCGCCACGCGGAACACGCCAAGCCAGAACCACCCCCCCCCCCCCAGAGAGCGCGAAGCTCAAAAACGCGTAGCCAATAGGAAAGCCGGACAGTAAAGCCTGAAGGAATTGACAGAGTGGATTACCTCAGAAGAGCCATTACAAGTTTAAGAAAGAAAGACGCCGCAGCGTCTGTGAAGCCGCCGCCGTCCATGCAAAGCAACAATATAGTAAATATATCCATACAAATTAAATAAAGCGCGGCTCTGACACCCGTTCCCGGTAAACACAATACTAAAGCCATAAGCGTGTAATAGAGTACACTGAGGCCGCCATACACACAACCCCTCCCCCCCCCCTTTCTTTCCCCCCGGGCTAAGGGGGGAACAAGGGAGGAAGGTGACCCGTTACATAGGGTCCACCACATCACAAAGAGGACGGGTGGAAATAGTCCCACAGGGCCGCGGGCTGTAATAGCCGCGCTCACCTGCGAGAGAGTGATACTTCATGTCTTCGCAGTCAGCACTGCAGAGAAATCTGGGGATTTGTGGGAGGTCCCTGGGTATGTGAAGGGCCGGGAGGAGCCTGTTTTTGCATATCTGCAGTGCACAGCGCCATCTGACGGAGGATAACCCACGTGTAAGTATTATATATGGAGCAGGACGTACTGTATGCTTAGAATATACAGTCAAGACATGCACTCCCCCCCCCCAGATCTACCAGGGAGAGCGAAGGGGAAGAGACGGCCAGCCTAAAAGGGAGCCAACTGCTGGGACAGGGGGCGAGGGGCAAAAGACGCGGGAGGGGCATCCCATAAGGCTCACCATGGGCCTGTACCGCCTACCCTTTGGTGGGGGGACTACGGTTGGAGCAGCGCTCCTTAGCACCTGACAGCGGTGCTGCCTCCCTTCGCCCGAACCAGTGCAGCCTAAGCTGGGAGGCATTAAAAGGAAACGGGTGGGAATAGTCCTATCTTCTGGAACAGGATACTTAGATACTGCTGTATACTTAGAATAAATAAGTGACTAAAACTTAAAATATTAATTTTAGATGATGGGGAATAGTTTAAGGGTTTGGGCTTTTCACTAAATCAAGCTGAAGGTCCAGTTTAAGTTTAGAGCTAAGGTCATGAGGGAAAGTGTTAATGTAGTGGAGGAGCTGAGAGACAACTATGGAAGAAACCTGTGGATTGTACCATTTGCTGTAACCAATGGATATTGCCTGTAACTGGACTTTGCTGTTTATCATGGATGGAAGCCATTCAATAAAGACCCCATTGTTTGCACCAAGGAGTGTCATCAATGGAGACCAGCGTCGACTGAAGCAGCAAGTGCACCTCCACCCACATATGTCACACCAACCTGGGATGCCCTACCCTAGAACCAAGAACTCCCTCACTCCCCAGAGCGCGTGCCCACGGCCAGGCACGTGCCAGCTACAGACTATACCTTGTTTTGTGGCACTTCTAACATAATGCCAGCCCTGGGGATGAACACTATTGGATAGGCACACTAAAGACCAACAAAGTACCCCACACATTGACCAAAGCACATTGACCAGAGCAGCCGTACAATTCATTAAAGAACTTTATTAACCAAAGTCCAGTAAGGCTTCACTACAGTCACAATACTATCAAGAACACCTTTTAATCTGCAGTTTTCTAAATGGATCAAATGTAACTGCATATACTAGGACAGATATTCCTACATTTCACTTTCTAAAGAAAAAGACAGCTGAAAATTAAGAGCATACAATAAATAAGTGTGAGGCAATTTCTGGAAGGCTGGGCCGTCTTCACGGCATGCAGAAGTGAAATGAACGTGAATGTGCTCCCCCCAATTCTTTGCAGTGCACCATGTAAAAGCACTAACAAGCCAGTGCTACACAAGGTTCATCCAACGCAGAAGCCAGGTATGAAGTTTACAATTCCACAGGAATTTTTTTCCAAGTTTACAAGGCATCTTTGCAGTTAGTTCTGTGCAGTATAGTATACAGTGCAATATATATATATAATAATAAAAGAAAGTCTAAAATGCATGTTCTAATAAACAGTTCCAAAGACAGCATTTGGTCACATCATACATAAATAGGAAAAAAAAAATGGACAAAAAAAAATTGCCATAGATGTTAATTTACAAACACAACATGTAATGAATTAACGAAACCATGAACAGATGCCAGGGAGTGTGAGCAGAAAAGGGGCTCAGGCTCCATTAATCTAGGTCCATATCAATGGAGTCCTTTGCATTCACATGGCAGTCCCCATTCTGCTGAGAAGTTTGATTATTTTCTGCGGGGATATCCTCACTGTTCTTCTGGCTTACACCATTTACAGATTTATCTGAGCTGGGGGACTCAGGTTTAGGCTTCGACTGTGTGACTATTCGGTTGCAGGTGCTGTCCAAAGCCTGGAGATAAAAAAAAGGACAAAGTCATTAATTGTATTGTTGATTGTATGTTACTCACGTGTATGTTAAGTGCAATCTAACCTGGCTTAAGCAACTTCTATAACCTTCAAATGGCACATGCAGCCCAACTCAAGCTCTACCACTTGTGATCCCTAACTTTTGACACCTTGTCTGTAATCACACCTTGTAAAAGCGCTACGGAAGATGATGGTGCTATATAAACAATACTAATAATAAAAATAATAATCTGAATTCTATATTTAAATCCCATGCACCCATAGACCGGCGGCAGATATTAGCACCCCCACAGCAGGGTTCTTGGAAACTTGTCGATCTCCAGCAAATAAACCATTAGCAGGTCTAAAACTTAACCGACCTGTCTGAGCCCACATACAATACAGAATACAGGTGAAACCAGTGGCTCTGAAATCACATTAGAACGCTAATGAAATGAAAGACTCTGCGACTCTAATCTTTGCTTATCCCAACAAATGGAACCTGACTACAGCTTGAAGCTGTGGAACACGAAGCAAGCTGGAGATCTAGATGACTAACCAATCTTTTGCCCTCTTCCCAAATGAAAGATTGACTCACATCTGCAAATTTGCTTTACAGGTTACACAAAAATTAACGCTGCGCTTACCGAATGCTGTGCTCGAATTTCATGAGCATATACAACGGGATTCTGATACAGCAACTGCTTAGCCTGGGCGTTCATGGCATTATTCATCCATCCCATGGTCTCCCGCACACACTTTTCCACCTTCTCCATGTCTGCAGCACTAATATGCTGGTAAGCTTCACACTGTAACAAAATGCATCACACATTTAATGAATAGAATTCATTTCCAACACAGTTGTGTAAATTCACTTCCACATAGAACAGCAAAAGCAGAAACCTTTGCAGCTTTCTATAGAATTGTGGTTGCTGGTATACTTTCACGGCATCTCCCACGACGCTGCAAACACCGGCCAGCATATATCCCCGTTATCCCTGTAGCTGTGTGAGCTCTGAATGGCTGGGAATGGACACGCCCAGTGCGAATGTCGGGGATGCAGCCAGCCGGAGTTTGTATGTCAACTGGCCCTTTGAGATTAGCCAATCTGCTACGGAGCCAAGTGACCAGAAAGGGATTTTGCTCCGCTTCAAATCAGGCCACAGGGGTACTTGGGTGGGGGCCCAAGAAGAGTTTTGTTCCGCTTTAGGTTCTGTGATCCAATCCCATTCCACCAAAAGAGTAATAGAGGCATCTCTCTCATGTCACAAAGCCTTTCCAAGCGAGACCTGCATGGTCAACATATAGGCTAAAAGTAAACCGCTAATTCCATGTTTCTCAAACTTTTTCAGGGAGAACCATTTTCCAGCTATCCCAGGTAACACACAGGGTACCATAGAGGGACTTCTCCAGGAGGGTGGGGGACCCAAAACATACAGGAAACTTCAAAGTTCCTGCTATGCTTTGAGAAAGAAAGATTCCTGGGTCAGCCGTTGGCTTTCCCCATTCAGATAGGGTGGAAGCGTCAGACACCTCTCATGGAGCATGCGCCATAGAAGGAAGAGGTGATTGAATACAGCGTTCCAGGTTTCTATCCGCTTGAAGCCAATGTGCAAGTCCATGTATATCCATCTACCATTCCCCACTAAGAATACCAACTGATGATATATTACCTGGTTCTTGTATTCTTCAACAATCTTTATATAGTGCTGCAGCCTCTTCCCAAGTTCTTCAAATGATTTTGGACGCTCTTCTGCTTCTCTGTATCGCTCATGAACAGCGGAACCCAATTTCTAAAGTTCAAATGGAAAATTTTACACTAATATAAATATATATATATATATATATATATATATATATATATATATATATATATATATATATATATATATATACACACACATTTTATATATATACACACACATATACACACAAACTGTTTTTAAACCTACAGTCCCACTTTTTTTTTTTTTTTTTTTTTACTACAGGCATAAAGTGAAGTGTACCGAATTCTAGCTGCCTACCCCTCGAGCCACCCTGGGGAAGGGGGGGGGGGGCAGCAGCAGTACCCGCTAGAATTTCGGCACAAAAACGTTGCATAATGGGTACAAAAATCACACACACAGCATTACAATATGTTTATTTTTTTGGCCTGAATTACTGGACATGCTAATGGTGTGCTGTGGAGGGTGGCCAGTGTTTTTTTTTTTTTTATCTTGCTGAAAGCAAAACAACCAGGTTATCAGATACTTGCACATAACCTTCTACTTAGACTGTTAAGGGCCTTATCTCCTAAACTAGCCTGTGCTGGGAAAAAAAAAAAAAAAAAAAAGACTACTTATTGTCAGTAACATTTGTGCAGAAGCCAAGATACATTCACTTAAGGGAAGAAAAAAAAATACTAATTTGGGATGCCCTGCTGTGTGAACCCCCCGATTTGCCTAATACTTACCTTGATCTGGCGATTGCCTAAAAGGCTGGCTACTTGTGGGTGTGCACAACAGGAGGGAGCAAAGGATGTCCCCAGGTGCGAGTAGCTCACCAGGGGTGTTGGCGGGAAGATCGAGGTATCTGGTTTCACATAGAAGGGTATCCCAAATTGGGACTGCTGGGTGAAGTGCGTTTTGGTCCATTGAAAGAAAACCATAAGTAACAGTACAACATGAAAAACTGTAACATGCCTCTAGTAAATTGAGTCTGCAATGATGTAATGTCTAATAAATCGTCACATAATAGACTAGGAAATGCACCTTTAGCTCTTCCAGCTTATCTACATAGACCTGTCTGGGCTGGTCTTCTCCCTCTTCATATAACCAGTCCTCTGTCTGAGTCAGAAGCTGCGAGAAATGGCTCAGATCCTGTCCAAATGAAAAGTAAAAATGTTTAAACTTTGATTTATTGGATTATCATGTAACAGAAGGGAGTGACGGCGTCTAAAGAGGCAGAACTATAACTTACCTCCTCAGAGATGAATCTGCTGTATGGACCTGATAGTTTATCCCTGTATTCATAAACATGCTCTTCTACAGCATTCTTAGCATCATTCCTCTCCTTCTCCAGTTTATCCTGCTGGATCATTTTACCCTAAAAATATACAAAAAAAAAAATGCAGGAAGGAAAATTAGCATGGAAAAAACAGAACAAGGAGCATATACTCTCTGCATATACAGGCACTGGAATGCCCCACAGTCACGCAAAAGCAGTGGTAATATGCCCACCCATTGATGCTAAAAAAAAAGTAATGTGTAATTAAAAAGAAAACAGGGGGCTGGGCTACAGAACAGAGGTTGGATCTCAGTATAACAGTATTTAGCTGCACACTATGATGAACTCTCTAGACGGCAGGTAACCAAGTAATGCAAGGTGGGGAATCATGCTGATCTGTGCAGGGGGGCATCGGCAATCACTTGGAAAACACATACATACATACATAATATTCTGGTTTAAAGACCTGTATGGACTTAATAGGCGGCCAATCAGAATAGTGTGTATAGCTTACACTAAAATAATCTGTATCAGATACAAAAATGTACACCCTCCATTATCTGTATCCTGCAGCATGAACCAAACCCACTTACCTCATTCTCAATGTACATATTGAGCAGATCTTTGCCCAATTGCCACACAAAGTTTGCTTCAATGGGCACCTCCGTATTCTTCACCTTAATCTTTGGCTTCTTAGCCTCCGGTGGCTTATCGCTTTTCTTTTCGTTCACCTAATAGGAGGATAGGTCAATACACTTAGCAAGCAGTATTTTTTTTAGGCAATTTATTGTTTTCTACTAAGCATTTTCAGTTACAGAGACAGAAATCATTTTAGATTGGTTGGAACAGATAGAATAAAAGCTCAGGATTTGCACTGCTTACATATGAACAGACGTTGCAGGAATCCAGCAAACTGCCATTGGCTCTTTCAACATTCTGTTTTTGCATTTATTGTTCACTGGCTGAAATTCTAAAATATCACTTTTTTCTATGTCTAGGATATATTTTGGGCCCCCATGTCTAAAGATCAAAGGCAGTGGATCCAAGGCCTCAGAACTATGGGAGGGTGGAGGGAGAAACAAATGCATAGAAAATAAGCTTTAGAAAGCATGGGGCAGTTATTCCACAATTAAAACAAGGCTTTAGAGAAAAGCTGTGGTGGGGTTCAACAAGGCGGCCACATTCTGAACACAATACTTGCTTGGTTTCAGTGGTCATGGCCTACATAGCAATGAGTCTGGATCATGCACACAAATGGAAATCAGGAACTTCTAACAAGCATACCTACATATTAACAGGCAGATTAGCTATTAGCTATGCCAGCATTAGTAAAATACGTCCTACAACCCCCCCCCCCCCCCCCCCCCCCAATCCCAGAGGGACACATTCGATAACATTTAAACCTTTTCAGTTGTGACAGTCTATCTTGTCCAGAAGAAAATCAGTGTTGGTATTACTCATGGAACTGCAGGACCATGAGGGGGGGGGGGGATAAAGCCATTATACCATATGGGGTGATACATGGAAATAGGCAAAAGGACAACGAATGACAAGGAGAGCCATTGTTTTGTGTCATTTAGCAGGGCATAGAACTACCGCATACTGCACTGCAAGATTTAGGGGGATGAACTGTCATTACATGACAAGGATGGGGAACTTAGACTAAATGTAACTCCCACCACCCTCCCATTAAGGCCTATGATCCACTGCACACAGCAGCTTCCCTCAGTTCCGTGCCGCCAATGAATACGTACTATGAATGGGTGAGCACAAAGCAGGGGAAGCTGCTCTTTGTACGGTGTCTGGTCACTGCTGACGTTGCTGGTTCCTGAGTGAGGGAAGGCTTTTTTGTTGTAACCGCCTCCCATTCCACCTTTGCGACAGGTCAATAAGTATGGCAGGGCAGTGGGTTACATTTAGACTGGACATCTACTTTGAAGTGTTTGTGTGGGAAGAGAAAAAGCCAACCTGTAGGCTCGATTCCTTTTTCTTTTGCTTTCAGCATGCGCTCATTCACCACAGACAAGCATATTATCGAGGGCAGGCGCTCTTCAGCAAACAGGGCTGTGACATATTGGACATACAGGGGGTAATAAGACTTTTGTCCAAACCCTTAGATTGACACACTATGTGTATAAAGATGAGCTAACTGCAGGCCAAACTCCAGCATGATAGCCATGCAATTTGAAATCTGGACACCATTTTGACCGCACAGCTGGAAAAATGGCTACCAAACCATTTTGTTATTAGCCAACAGATTAGCAGTTACAAGGTAGTAAATAACTTGAAACAAAAACTCACTTTTTCAGGGTCATTTGATTTGTGTTCCTCACTGGTGGGCTCGGGTGGAGGAGAGGGTTGGCCATCAGTTTGTACCTGGGGCTGAGCTCCAGCCTCTTGTTGATCTTGCTGGATAGTCTTCTAAAGTAAAACCCAGGCACAAAGAGATGTTAACAAATGGGGTTAAAATAGAATAAAAGTCAGAATAAACTGGTGGCAACTTCCATTTGTGAATATATGGGCATATCATTCAATCACCCATAATCCAGCCTCAGGAAAATCACAATCAAATGATTTTCTATGAAAATAAGTGGCAATACTTACATCCTCTTCCATAGCGTCTGTGCTCTCCAGGTTCTTCACCTCCTGAGCATTTTCCACTGGCTGATCATCTTGCTCCTCCACTTCCATTTTCTCTACCACAGAGGCTGTAGAAACACTGAAAATACCATGGGTATTGACCCGCACCTTCACTTTTACTTTAGCCTTCTCTCCATCCTTAGTTGCAGAAATGTTCTGGACGACAAAGTGGCCTGTGAAAATGAAAAAAGCATTATCAAGACCCAGGAAAAGGATTTAGGTGCTCACTGTAAAATTCTTAAAGACATAGAAAACCAGATACTTGCTTATAGTCATGCCTAACAGGTGGCTGGACATTTTGAAAATATATTCTACCTTGTAGAGGCTATGATCCACCATGCCATTGCGAGCTTGTCAGAAGCAGTACAACTCACTAGTGGTTAACAATCCAAACATATTAAATGTCGAGAGAGAGATCGATAGAGAGAGAGAACCTGAAAGACCATTACAGCCACCATGTGGAGCTGTGCTTTTTTTAGGATGACAAAAAAAAAAACAAAAAAAAAAAAAAAAAAAAAAACAAAAAACTAGTTTTGTGTTTACTCCAGCTAATCGGCAGACAGCATATAAAAGCAATTCTGTGAGTACTCACCTGTAGAATTGTTTTTGTTCTTGCATGGCACGGCCTGCTTCGGTATTCATAACAGTTGGGTTATTCCGCCACAAGGTGGCGCAGTGGTACTGCAGAAAGCTGTGGCATCTTCCGGCCCCCCATAAAAACGGGATTAACCATAGAGTTCCCAGCGCAGACAAGCAGTGAGACAAGAAGCCGGGAGAGAATAAAGGTAAAAAACCCAATTAACTTGGAACAATCACCATAAAGAGGCAACCAAGAATAATAAGGGTGGGTAGAAGCAGGCCGTGCCATGCAATAACAAAAAATTCTACAGGTGAGTACTCACAGAATTGCTTTTTTCTTTATTGCATGGCATGGCCTGCTTCGGTATTCATAATAGTTGAGACATCCAAAAGCAGTGTCCAAAAGTAGGGTGGGATCCCCAAAGAGTAACGGCGGGGAGTTCAAGTCACTACCGCCTGAAGCACCTTGCGGCCAAAAGCAGCATCCGCTGAGGCCTTAACAACAACCTTGTAAAACTTGGAAAATTTATGAACAGAAGACCAAGTAGCAGCCTTGCAAACTTGTTCAACAGAAGCTTGGTGCTGAAAAGCCCAAGAGGCACCAATAGCACGAGTAGAATGAGCAGTAATTGTAAAGGGAGGTTCCTTCCCCTTAATAGAATGGGCTTGAACCACCGCCTGACGGATCCACTTGCTGATAGTGGATTTAGCCGGAGACAAACCCTTACTAGGTCCAGAAGCGAGAACAAAAAGAGCATCAGATTTCCTGAAAGTCTCTGTAGCGACCAAATAAAACTTCAGAGCCCTGACCACATCCAGAGAATGCAGTGTCCCCTCCTTGGAATTAGCAGGATCAGGACACAATGAAGGCAAAACAATGTCCTGATTGAGATTAAAGGCAGACACCACCTTAGGCAAGAAATCCGGCTTAAGCCGAAACACCACCTTATCCTGATGCCGCTCAAAATAAGGAGGTTTGATGGAAAGCGCCGCCAGCTCAGAAACTCGCCTTACAGAAGTGATGGCCACCAAAAAGGCTACCTTAACAGTCAGAATGGGCAAAGCAGCCCCACGGATAGGCTCAAAGGGAGGACCCTGCAGAGCAGACAACACCAGATTCAAGTCCCAGACTGGTAGCATAGGCTTACGAGGTGGACGCACGTGAGTAACACCCTGGAAAAAAGTTTAATCCAACCGGTGGTTGGCAAAGGATCTTTGGAAAAAAATTGCCAGAGCTGAAACATGGCCTTTTAGGGTACTTGGTTGAAGGCCAGAATCCAATCCATGTTGCAAAAATTCCAGAATCCTGGGAATGGAAAAAAACTGACAGGGAAGAGACTTGGACTCACCCCAGGCAATGTAAGCATGCCAGACCCTGCAATAGATAACGGACGAGGACTTCTTCCTAGCCCGAATCATGGTATCCACAACAGAGGCAGGCAACCCCTTCTCTGTCAAGATGTAGGTTTCAGCAGCCAAGCCGTTAAAGCCAGCGTTTGTAAATTGGGATGGCGTAGCTGTCCCTGAGTGAGAAGATCTGGAACCCTGGGCAAGACGTACTCGTCTACTGCCAACTGCACGACATCTGCGAACCACACCCCTCTTGGCCAACAGGGGGCCACCAGGATGGCCGACACCCCCTCCTGGGCAATCTTGCGCATGACCCTGCCCAGTAGAGGGAACGGAGGGAACACATAGGGAAGCTCCATCCAAGGCATTGCCAGTGCATCTGTGGCGATGGCCAGAGGATCCTGTGACAGGGAGACAAACCTGGGAAGTTTGTGATTGTGATGGGATGCAAACAGGTCCACATCCGGCTGACCCCAGCGGTGACACAGGGAGAGAAACACCTGGTAGTTGAGGGACCATTCCCCCAGACGAGACGTCCCCCTGCTCAGGGAGTCTGCCACCTGGTTCTCCATCCCCGGAATGTATACACCGTTAAGATGCAGGGGGCATTCAGTTCCGCCCAATACAGTATCAGACATTTCCTTGAAGGCTCGCTTGCTCCGAGTCCCTCCCTGATGGTTGATGTAGGCAACCGCCGTCTGGTTGTCTGAGCGGATCTGAACAGCCCGACCCTGAAGGCGAGTGGTTAGGCGAGAAATAACCAACTTGATCGCCCTCAGTTCCAGGACATTGATAGAAGCATGGGCCTCTTGTGGGCCCCACCGACCCTGGAAATTTAGGGATCTCCAGAAGCCTCCCCAACCGGTCAGACTGGCATATGTGGTGACCGTCTCCCAGCACGGGGGCAGGAAGGTCCTGCCCCCCAGAAGGTTCCTTGAGTCCAGCCACCACGAGAGGGACTGTCCGGCCAGAGGAGACAAATTCCTGATCCAGGGACACAGGGTCCCGATCCCAAACTGACAAGAGGTGCAACTGAAGAGGTCTCATGTGAAACTGAGCAAAGGGGACTGCCTCGAAGCAGGACACCATCAGGCCCACCAACTGCATCTCCTGACGGATGGAAGGATGAGGACACGATAGCAGAGCCCGAGCCTGCATCTGAAGACCCCCCACCTTCTGCTGAGGAAGGAACACCTTGACCTGAGAGGTATCCAGAGTCATGCCCAAAGGACCTCACCAAGGACCAGGACAGAGAAGACTTGGGATAGTTGATCACCCAGCCGAAGGACTCTAGAGTGGACATCACCATCTGAGTGTCCTGCTCGGCCTGAGGAAAGGACTTGGCCACAATCAGGATGTCGTCCAGGTAAGGAATGATGCGTATGCCCTGGTTCCTTAGCAGAGCCATCACCCCCGCCAGTACCTTGGTGAACACCAGAAGCGCCGAGGTGATACAGAAGGGTAGAGTCACAAACTGGTAATGCTGATCCTGCAGGTCGAACCTTAGAAATCTCCGATGACTTGGGAAGACTTGGCACATGAAGATACGCATCCTTGATGTCCACAGTGGTCATGAAGTCGCCCGGGTGAAGGGTACCGACAGCAAAGAGTAGCGTCTCCATACGAAAATGCTTGAATCTGACAAATTTGTTGAGGCCCTTCAGGTCCAGAATGGGCCTCAGAGAGCCGTCCTTTTTGGGGACCGTGAAAAGATTGGAATAGTAGCCCTGACCCCGTTCTTGATGGGGCACCTGACAAATGACTCCTGACTCTAACAGGCAATGAACCGCCAGAAGCAACCCTTGAGCAGGCAAGGGGTTTAAAGACATCCGGGATCTGATGAATCTTGGGGGCGGCCAAGCTACAAACTATCTTGTAACCGGAGGACACTACTTCCTGAATCCACCGGTCTGAGACGTGAAGCCTCCAGACGTGAGCAAAGAGCCGAAGCCGTCCCCCCACCCAGATGAGGGCGCACCTTCATGCTTGAGGGGGCTTGGGAGAGGGTTTGGGCTTGGAACTCCAGGAGAGACCGGGACGACCATGGGATTTGCCACTGCCCCAAGAATCTCTGCAGCCACTAGAGAGGAGGGAGCCATGGCCTCCTCTGGGAGCACGAAAGGAAGGGAGGGGGACGAGGACCCCCAAAAAGGGCCGAGACTGCCTCCTACGCTGAGGTAGCCTGCCATCCTTGGCTAGAACATCAAGACACTCCCCAAATAGCCACAGCCCCGTGAAGGGGTGAGAGCTTTCTTAGCAGCGGCGTCAGCTGCCCACTGACGTAACCAAACAGAGCGGCGCATAGCCACTAAGAGCGCTGAGGCCCTACCGCTCAGCATCATCCATAGCAGTAAGGATAAAGGCCACAAAATCAGAGCAAACCAAGAGAGTCCTATACTCCTCCCCCCCCCCCCGCTACGATCTGTAGCGCCATCAAGGAGACGCTTGAGCAGTTTCTTATGGGCAATAGCTGTAATGGCAGCCGCACAGGCCGGGCGCAATCCAGCCCCCACACAGGTAAAGGCATGGTAGGCCAACTGATCCATGCGCCGGTCCTCACTGTCCCTCAGAGTGGTAGTGTCAGGTGAAGGCATGACCAAAGTATTGGACAAGCCTAGCACGGGAGCGTCCACTTCAGGGGGAAACGACCACCTCTTAACAAGATCAGCAGGAAAGGGATACCTCTTATTCAAACCCTTGGGCACAGCAGGCAGCCAGTTAGGACGTTCCCATTCTTTAAGCACCATAGTGGTGAAATGTCCCTGCTCAGGGAACTCCAGGCGCTGTTTACTAGGATGAAACAGCTCACCCTGTTTCCTTTAAGCCGCCACAGGGGCAGCAATGTGTAAAATTTCAAAGATGTGAGGCAGCAAATGATCAGTGTCCTCAGGATACAATGAATCCTCCCCAGATTCAGGGTCACTATCACAACCCTCCTGCTGGTCCCCAGAAGAGTCCTGGAGCAGTTCCCCTTCCTCTAGGGAAATAACGTCCAGTAGTGACATCCAATTTCTCATACTTCTCTGTAGAGCGTGAGGGAGTGGAAATCAGGTGCTGCTTCTTGCCAGAGGCCGCCCTGATGGAAAAGAAGGGGACACAGTCCCCAAAACACTTACCCCGTCAGAAGCCAGGACAGGAACTCCGCATCCCTAGTAGGCTCACCATAAAGCCTATGGCCGGCTACCCTTTGTGGAACAGGGTCTGCGGCTTGGAGCATCGCTCCAGGAGCACTTGACCCTAGTGCTCTTCTACCCTCACCCAATCTGTCAGCCAAGGCTGGGAGGCAGTGAGAGTCCAGAACGGGTGGAAGTAGACTTGCAGGGCCGCAGGTTTAGTTGCCCCGCTCACCTGCGCAAGAGAGAGCCATCTTCTAACTTCGCAGTATCACTGCAGAGGAAACTCTGGGAACTCTATGGTTAATCCCATTTTTATAGGGGGCTGGGAGATGCCACAGCTTTCTGCAGTACCACTGCGGAATAACCCAACTGTTATGAATGCCGAAGCAGGCCGTGCCATGCAAAAAACAAAATGAGACTCCTCCTGTCTCACACAGACTGCACCACCACCCTCAACCCAGTAGTAGCAAGCAGTGTTGACACAAGCCTCTAGAACAAACAATAGCCATTCTGTGAACCACATCAACAGGTTCCAGCAGAGCATGGGTGGCCAGGGGATGACATATTGTCATATCTCTGCAGCGGTGTAGAGGCCGGCACCTGAGCAGTGCTAATGTCCTGTGGTGGACCAGCGGACCCTCCAGGATGATGATGGGACACTGGCAACATGACCCTGGGAGCCCTGTTTAAGTCTTGGCTACCATCTTATCTAGGGGAGCTCTGCGGCAGACGCGGGGCTACCCTGCGACATTGGGAAAAGGCATGTCAGCACAGGCCAACAGAAGTCTATGGCAACAGAAGTGCAACACTGGTGTAGGCTAATGCACTGTGCTGTACCTGCAACGTGCTCTGGTTGCTTTAGCTGTATAGCTAGCACTAAAGGAAAGTACTTTATTCATAGGCAGCAGAAGGGTGAAATAAAGATTTTCTCAAGGACTACAGTCCTTTCTCATGGACTACAGATGCTTTTCTTCTCACAGCAATTTGCTTGCATGGTATGCCAATGACTGCACCAGTGCCCCACTGTACAACTACACGGCGCATCGCAATTTTCCCAGTGCACCATGATAGGAATAGAGCATCTGTACCCACAAGAAGGAGCAATCATCTTCTGGCACAAAGTACACTACTATCTTTATTGAATTCTGAATGGTGGCCTGCAAACAATTGAATAATTTTAGGTCTTATAAAAAGCATTTCCAGTGTACGTCAAATTATTAAAATACAAATATATATGGCCGCAATGTCATCTTGATACAGACGTCTCAAGGTCACGGGGCAGTTGGTTCCTGTGGCCGCCGGTGAGGATGCGATCATGGACCACGAGTGCGTCCGGCTGCCAATCACAGGACTCCTTATCTGCTGCTGGCTCGTAGTGAAGGCGAGGATTACGGGCATTGTGGCGGGGGCTTGTTTTGATTAGCAGATTGCGGAACCAACATCCGTTATGTATAACAAAAGGACAGCTTACCAATTTTAGGCTCCGGATAGGGGACTGTAGTAGGATCTGCATAAAATGCCTCAAGCTGAAATGGATTCTTTCTGTAGAAGGTGAGGACTTTCGAGAATGGAGCAGCATGGTTTCTGCTGAAGACTTCGTGAATGCTATAAAAAAAAAAAAAAAAAAAAAAAAAAAAAAGTTTTACTCAAGTTTTGTTGAAAACAATAGTTCAAACTTTGAAGGCAAAAGCCTAGAAGAACAAGCTTAAAATGGGCAAATACATAAAGGACAGAGGCGCTGTTGGCAAAATAACCAAGCTATGGAAACAGACAGGGACAAGCTTACGGTGCATAAAGACTAAATCATTCAAACAAAATTAAAGCGGAAGTTTTTAACTAAATTTCCACTTCAACAGCACAACAAATATAGAACATATTGGGGTTTACTCAGAGCCAGGTGAGAAGTCTTACTCCTTTTTGGGACAGAAATTGCTATTAAATTTCATTGCCTACCTTGGGGCTGATTTAGAGCCAGGTGAAAATTTACAGCCAGCAGGCAATAAAAGTCAAATGGCAGTTTTCTCTCATAAAAAAAAAAAAAAAAAAAAAAAGTGATAAAAAAAAAAGAGTGATACTCTTCACCTGACTCTGAATCAACCCCATTGAGGGACAATAATCAATTTAAGAAGCTCTAGAAAAACCTTCATGTGAGTAAAGCCCAAACTAACACTGAGCTTTGCTTGCAAAGGAATTTAGGCAATTTCCCCTCCCCCACAGGTGTCCAGCAAATAGGCAAGTAGCAGTTCCCCAAATATTACACGAAGAAAAGCCATTCTCTCATCCTGGTACGCATTTTGATCTCACCAGCAACTTTTAACCCTTTCCTGCCTGTAATACCTGCTGCCATTCTCTCATCAGATTCACTATTTAAAACTTGATATTTCCCTTGTCATCTTAATTGTGCATATGCCTTATGTAATTATGTAATTATTTTGAAAGCCCAATCTGGTTCCCCTGCCCAAATCTATATTTGTGATACCATCATCTGTTACTATCTCCTAAATTTAAACTGACCAATATTGCCCCTTGTGTATTCACTGACCCATAGCATCTAGCAACAATCCATTTGAAGTTTTATTACCTTATGTGCCCTCCCTGACCAAACTTTTAGGACTGACCTAGACCCACCCTTTAGGCCCAAATGTTGTGCATGAGCTAATCAATTGCACTTAGAAACTTCATATAGAGTGGCAGTGGCTGCAATTCAGACTCCTTTCCAAGTCTGACTCCTAAGTCTGCAGCGAATTTAACCTGAATTCAACCTGGAGGAAACCTGCACCGGATTCTGCTTGTCTGAATAGCCCAGCATCAACTAAAATGATCACCTTTTATCTCATCACACTGCTTCCTCTTACCCTCAGAATCCTAGGCTCACAGTATCCCCCTGCTCCTGGTAAGTCCCTATATATCTCCCCCTCTCTGCTCTCCTCCCCCTACCTCTCTGCTCATGAATTCCTTTCCTTGGCAAAATCACACACTACCTCTATATCCAAGCACAAGACCCATTATTCCACCCTCAAAAGCCACAACCATCTCTTCTCTCTCCTTTTACTCTTACTTGCCGCCAGAGACACCAGTCCTAAACCAGACCCACTCTCGCCCCCCCCCCCCTCCTCAACTATTCATTTTTCATCAAAGCCAAGTCTACAACCGTGTTAAACCGGATACACACGCAACCCATCTAATCTGATACAGCTTAGTCACTCTCCATCCCTTCCCACCACTGTCACCTGCGCACTGTGGAATGCACGCTCAGTGCGCAATAAACTCCCCTATATTCACAACCTGCTTCTCTCTAACTCTTTTACCTTCATCTCAGAGTCAATGGACAGACTTTTTTAGACTTACCCTTCAGCCTCATCTGCTTCAGTGCTCCATTTCAAAGAGATGGGATAAGGTACCACATCAGTCACTGAAAACTCTCGAACTTTGAATGCTGGCGACAGAATTGCACACTGCACAAATAAAACACCACAAGTCATTTTAAGAAGTTCTATTGTGCTGCGGAGAGATACACAGATTGTTTAGCTCTAAATTCACTAGGACCGGCTAGGTCAACGTTAAGCAGCCGCCTCAGGGCTTGTTGCTACTGCCACCAGTCATTAAACTTATATATTGAACCAATACACTCTTCCTTCTCTTGAAAACATCTACTACTCTGCTGTAAGCAATACTCATGGCACCCATGTGATTTTCATTTTTTTTTTTTTTTTTTATTTAAAAGTACATTCTCAAGCAGAAAAAAAAAAGCTATACTCTCGTTTTCCCCCACGCAGACCACCGCTCCTAGTCCGGGGCTGCAGCCCCTACATGAAAGGCTCAATACATGTCACTTGCCATCCGTCATGTGCAGCACCGTTTTCTTATCGCAAGTCTCTTCCCGATTCCCTCCGATGTGGCATCAGTTAAGGGGAGCATTCACGGATGGCGCGGGGGGGGGGGGGGGGGGGGTTGTGTTGCCACATCTGAGGGAGTTTGAAGGAGACTCACGACGAGAGCAGTGCTGCGCATGATGACAGATTGCAAGGGACATGTATTGAGCCTTTCAGGTAGGGGCTGCAGCCCCAGACTAGGAGTGATGCTCTGCTTGGGAGAAAAGGAGACTAAAGCTTTTTCTGCTTGAAAATGTACTTTAACCAACTGGTAACAAAAATTAAATAAATACAAAAAAAAAAAAAACGAGCATTACCTGTAGAGCACAGCCTCTTGCGACTGCCTCATCTGCATTCAAAGTGGTGCTGACATCTTTGCCAAAGAACTTGGAAATCTTTTCCTTTACAGCTGGAATCCGAGTAGCACCTCCTATAATTTCCACTGAACTAATGTCTTCAACTCGAAGCTGAATTTGTTCCATTAATGAACGCAGAGGAGCATCGATTCTTTGTAAGAGGTCAGTACAAAGAGCTTCAAAGTCAGACCTGCAAAAAGTTATATACTGTTAAGTGCTTGTTATTTACTGCATGGCTCAGGCAACTACAATTTGCGGCAAAAAACTTAAGATTGGGTAGATCTGTGTCCCTTTAAAGGACCGTATGAGAGAACAAGAAGGGTTCTCTCTAATCGATCCAGAACAGGGTTTATTTTCATTGCTTCCATCAGGGAGATGTTTTAGAGTTAGGGATTTAGGGTTTAGTTACCATCTAGCTACTCCATAAAAAATACAATTCTGTGAGTACTCACCTGTAGAATAGTTTTTACTATGCACAGCACGGCCTGTTTCATTTCATCCTTACTTCTGGGTATTCCGCCACAAGGTGGCGCAGTTGACTGCAGAAGATTTGTGGCTCCTCCCAGCCCTATATAAAGCCAGGAATCTCCAATAGACCCCCAGTGTTGAAAAATAGTTATGCAATAAGCCCGGGAGATTAACCAAGATAAAATACACAGCCTCTAAAAACTTAAAGTTTAAACAAACCACCATACAGAGACAACCAAAGATAACGATAACAAGGGAGGGATGAAACAGTCCATGCTGTGCATAGTAAAAATTCTACAGTTGAGTACTCGCAGAATTGTATTTTTCCTAATGCACAGCCCGGCCCGTTTCATTTCATCCTTACTTCTGGGACATCCAATAGCAGTGTCCATAAGGATAGGGTGGGATCCCCAAAAAGTAACGGCAGGTAGTTCAAACCACTACCGCCTTAAGTACCTTGCGGCAAAAAGCAGCATCCGCTGAGGTCTTAACCATCAACCTTGAAGAACTTGGAAAAAGTATGAACAGAAGACCAAGTAGCGGCCTTACAAACTTGTTCAAGAGAGGCCTGGTGCTGAAAAGCCCAAGAGGCACCAATAGCTCTAGTAGAATGAGCAGTAACCCGGAAGGGAGGTTCCTTCCCTTTAGCAGAATACGCTCGCACCACCGGCTGACGGATCCACTTGCTGATAGTGGATTTTGCTGGATGCAAACCCTTCCTAGGTCCAGCCTAAAGAACAAAAAGAGCATCAGATTTCCTAAAAGACTCAGTGGCGACCAAGTAAAATGTGACCACATCCAGAGAGTGAAGGCTCCGTTCCTTAGAATTAGAGGGATTAGGACACAAAGAAGGTAAAATAATGTCCTGATTGAGATAAAAGCAGACACAACCTTGGGCAAGAAATCCGGATCAAGACTGAACACTACCTTATCCTGATGACGCTCAAAATAGGGAGATTTAATGTAAAGAGCCGCTAGCTCAGAAACTCGACGCACAGAGGTAATAGCCACCAAAAAGGCTACCTTAAGAGTCAGAATGGACAAAGCAGCCTTGCTAATAGGCTCGAATGGAGGACCCTGCAAAGCACAAAACAGCAAACCGGTAGCAGAGGCTTACGTGGCGGACGCACATGAGCCCCTGGAAGAAGGTCTTAACAAGCCTGTGATTGGCAAAGGATCTTTGGGGAAAAAAAAAAATAAATAAATAAAAATCGCCAGAGCTGAAACCTGTCCTTTAACTGCCAGCCTTCGTAGAATTTTGGTCACCCTTTGTTGCCAGACCACGTTTCACTATTTGGTGCTACATATGTTCAACCTTGAATTTTGAAGGGATTTCCAGGGATTTTCCAGGAAAAGAGTCTGAGCTTCAACATGCAATGTCTTGTTTGGCCTTTTAGTGTATTCTCAATACTTTTGGGTGACATATGTGCAAAAAATTAAAAAAAAAAAAAAAATCTATTTTTTGCAATAAAAAAATGTGAGTTTGTCAATAAAATCTTATTGCGTGTGAAACCCCAATTTCTCCCGGCCACAGCGGTAACACATATGTATTGGTAGACACCCTTTCCTGCCCAGAAGACTCCCCCAAACTGAAACAGCTCTTTAGATTTTCAGATAAAATACAACTATGCTACGCGCTAAGCGCACCTTGCAATTTTTCAACCAAAACAACCACATTTGGAATATCCCCCATAAACCATATTCCCTGAAAGTACACGTTAAGCTTCCTAAGCTTGTTGTAATGGGCTCATCTTTCTGGAAGTAATCCATTGAAGAATTCTTAGGTTGCACAGGGTTTCCCTAAAAAAAAAAAATATTATAAAAATGCAGAATAAAAACCATGTTTTCCTAAAATATCAATAGGCAAACAAGAAAAAACAGGCTAAATCTGAAAGCGCAAGGTCCCCCGAGCAGAACAATACCCAATATGCATAGGTATTAACCCTTTTAATTGCCAGCCTACTTGAAGTTTTGTCACCCTCTGTTGACAGGTCATTTTTCCCCATTTTGCGCCATGTTTAACCGTGATTTTTGCTGGAATTTCCATGAAAATTATATACATATTTTTTGCAGCAGAGTTTAGGCTTTAACATGAAATGTCTTGTTTGTAATTTTTCTACTGGTTTTTTTAAATATTTTTGCATAAAATAAAATATTTTTTAGACAATTGTCTCCTTTATTTTAAATAAAACATTTGTTTTCTTAATGAAAACCATATTGCATCCATTTCTCCCGATTGCAACGATACCACATATGTATCGGTAGCCCCCCCAAACTGAAAAGAGCACTTTATAACATTTACAAATAAAATACAACTACTATCCACACTATAAACATAAGGGGTTAATTAAAAAAAAAAATAAAAAAAAAAAAAGGGAGGACATAGGGTCCCCCCTACCCATCATAACCAGCCCGGGACCAGCTATTGGGGGGCTTGTAGAACAGGGTGCAGGGGCTCTTTTGCCCCCCCCCCCAGGGCTTTGGGAAAGCAGGTAATTGGGGGTGCCGGGGGTTAATTGCAAGTTACCCGCTAGCCGCAGGTGACTTGCCAGCCCCCAGCCTTGTGAACTGGTATAGGGGTCTCATGGAGTGAAGACTTGGGATAGTTGATCACCCAGCCAAAAGACTTGAGAGTGGACGTCACCACCTGAGTATCCTTCTCAGCCTGAAGAAGAGATTGAGCAGCAATCAAAAGGTCATCCAGGTAAGGAAGAATGCAAATGCCTTGGCTTCTCAGTAAAGCCATGACACCCGCCAGCACCTTGGTGAAGACCAGAGGGGCAGAGGTGATACCGAATGGTAAGGCCACAAACTGGTAGTGTTAATCCCCCAGAGCGAACCTCAGGAACCTCTGGTGACCTGGGAAAATCAGCACGTGAAGGTAGGCATCCTTGATGTCCACCGTGAAGTCGCCCGGCCGAAGGGAACTGACGGCCGAACGTAACGTCTCTATGCAAAAGTGCTTGAACCTGACAAACTTGTTGAGACCCTTCAAATCCAGGATGGGCCTCGGAGAACCGTCCTTCTTGGGTACCATGAACAAATTGGATTAGTACCCCCGACCCTGTTCCTGACGAGGTAACTGACAAATGACTGACGCCAGAAGACGCTGAACAGCCATATGAAGTCCCTGAGCCGACACAGTGTTTTGAGATATCCGAGAAATCTTGGGGGCGGCCAGGCTGCAAGCTCTATCTTGTAACCAGAGGACACCACCTCCTGAATCCACCGGTCTGAGGCGCGAAGCCTCCAGGTGTGAGCAAAAAGTCGAAGCCGCCCCCCCCACCCGGTCGGGTGAGGGCGCCTCCTCATGCCTGAGGGGCCTTGGATCTCCAGGCGAGACCGGGACGATCGCGGGATCTGCCTCGGCCCCAGGAGTCTCTGCGATTACCCGAGAAAGGGAGACCACGGCCTCCCCTTGAGGTACGAAAGGAATAGGACGACCCCCAAAAGGGCCGAGTCTGCTTCCTACGCTGAGGGAGCCTACCATCCTTGGCCAGAGCATCCAGACGCTCACCAAAAAGACGGGAGACCCGTGAAGGGAAGACAGGTGAGGGACTTCTTAGCTGCAGTGTCAGCTGCCCACTGGCGCAACCAAACAGCCCGACGCATCGCCACCAGGAGGGCCGAGGCCCTACCACCCAGCCGGACGGCATCATACATAGCAGCCAGCACAAAGGCAACAAAAATCAGAGCAAAGTCAAAGCAAGAGGTCCCTATAATCCTCCTTTCTCTTACCAGACATGGCAGCCTCAGCAAGGCGCTTGAGATTCCTCTTAATGGCAATGGCCGTAATGGCTGCAGCGCAGACCAGGCGCAAGCCTGCCCCCACAAAAGGTGAAAGCACGACACGCCAGTTGGTCCATACGCTGGTCCGCACTATAACGCAGTGTAGTAGTGTCAGGGGACGGCATGACCGACGTGTAGACAGTCCCAGGACAGGAGCGTCCACCTCAGGAGGACACCACCAGCGCTTAACCAAATCAGCTGAAAAGGGATACCTTCTGTCCAATCCCTTGGGCACCGAGGGTAATCTCGGATATCTCAAAACCCTTCCCACTCTTTAAGCACCATATTGGCGAAATGGCCCTGTTCCGGGAACTCCAAGCGTTGCTTACCAGGACGGAAAATCTCGCCCTGCTTCTTCTTCGCGGCCTAAGGGGGCGCGATGTGCAACGTCTCGAAAATCGCCGACAGAAGCCTATCTGTGTCATCCGGGAGCCAGATATCCTCATCAGAGGAGGGCCCAAAGTCACAACCATCCTGAGGAGTCCGAGTCATTGAAAATCCCCCCCCTCCTCCGGGGAGTCACGGCCGCCAAACACATCAAGGCCCTCATCCACCTCAGCAAATAGGGACAGCGCGACATCAAGGTGCCGCTTCTTGCTAGAGGCAGTTCAGTGCGGGCCATGCGCAGAGCCAGATCTGATTGCGACCCCCTGCTAGTATCCCACTCACTGGGGGCTAAATGCAGGCACGGAGGGCCAGGAGATGCCGTAGAGAACGCAGGACTGGGAAGAGAAGCGCTCAGCCCAGCCTGGTCCGCGCCACCAACACTCAAAGGGGATGCCCCGCATATGACATATAGCCGAGGTTGCCCAGAAGGCCCCCCAAGCTCGCTATCCCCAGAAGCCTCCATATGGTGATTATAGCAAGAAGGCACAGTCAGCCCACCAGGAATAATGGCTAAATCAGAGCCCACCCGGGATGCCCCACGGAGCCGGGACCGGTGGGGAGGGGGGTATTGGACCGGCAGAAACCACAATGTTGCTATCCCTTCTGCAAGGACAATGAGCATCCCACAGCACATGCACCAGGAAATAAACCCCATAGGATCAACTCACGGACCAGCTACATAGTACCACAGCATGCGCCAGAAGACAACCCCGAGGTCGGCCACGCGACGATAGGAGAAGACAGGCGCGGACACAATCCCAGTAGCAGCAACGAGGAACTCTCAAGATGGCGACTGAGAAGGAACCTTGAGGTGCGGGCCGCAGAGGGATGACGTGAAAATCGCAAGCGGGCGTGAACCGTCGGCGCCCACACCAGCAATGGTGCCGACGACATCAAGGCCCCGATCCCCAGACGTGTCCCTCCACGGGGCGCAAAGCGGCCACATACAGCGGGGGAGTCCTTGCACGCACCCAACCCCGCCATCCCCCCCCCCCCCGGGGGCCGTGACAGGGCCGCGGGTGAGAGAAGCGGAGGGGAAGGGGAGAGGAGGGAGAGGGCAACTACAATCGGAACCCCCCACCGAATAAAGAGCCCCACAATAAAAAACTGCTCACCCCCTAAAGCACAAACACGGCAGCAGTGGATTCTCCTTCCCCTAGGCTCACCATGTGCCTATGGACCGGCTACCCTTTAGCAATAGCATCTGCGGTCTGGAGCAGAGTTCACCGTGCACCCAACCCGGGTGCTCCCCTACCATCACCCGATCCGACAGCCGAGGCTGGGAGGCAGAAGGGTCCGGAAGCGGGTGGAATTAGGCTTGCAGGGCCGCAGGCTTGGCTGCCCCGCTCGCCTGCGAATAACTGTAGAGAGCCATCCTCTGGACTTCGCAGTCATGACTGCAGAGAAAAACTGGGGGTCTATTGGAGATTCCTGGCTTGATATAGGGCCGGGATGAGCCACAAATCTTCTGCAATCAACTGCGCCACCTTGTGGCGGAATACCCAGAAGTAAGGCTGAAATGAAACAGGTCGTGCTGTGCATTAGGAAATGGAAATATTTTGTGACCCTTTCCGATTACTATCTTCCTTACACCGATCCCACTATTAAATGTACATATCAGATTTCTATCTTTTTGGTCATTCTGGCTTGTTTTTATATTTTTTTTTTCTCCCCTGCAACCATCTACCAGCCTAAAAAAACCTTTGATATATCTCACATCGATTTATTTGACGATTGTATCATGGATGCCTAAGGTTTTTTAGGATCAAACTAACTCACAGGAGGAGTAATAGAATTCCAGGCTACCTACCTGTTCATGCGTCCAGAGACATCAATGTCATTCATGAAGCATTCAATATTAAGCGGGATATCAGTGCTGTTGCTGCTCATCAACTTCTTCAGTTTTTCGCACTCCTGCTGGAGACGAAGAAGAGCACGGATTTTGGATTTTACATCCAGCTTATATTTGGTCTTGAACTCGGCACAGAAGTGTTGCACTAACTTCTCATCAAAGCATCTTCCTCCCAAATATGGGTCAAAAGCGCTCCCAAGAACCTATAAGAAAGTATACAGATTTTAGGAAAAAGGTGTAGGCCTAGATAAGTCGGAGTGAGGGTTCAAAGGCTAATTTTTACCTTTAATTTGCCTTTATTAAAAGCACACGCCGTAACCTGAAAGGATGAATGGCCCATATCAGCAAAGACAACTATTTTGGGCTTCTCCTCTGGAGCTGGAAGGTCTTGCTTATAGATTCCATAATTCAATGAAACTGAAAAAAAAAAAAAAAAAAAAAAAATTAAAAACTTCCTTCAGTCTAGGGCTAGATTATAGTCAAATCCTAGATTAACCAAACAAACCTGAAATAAGTTAGCACTGCTTAAAATTTTCACTCAACATCAAGTCAGCGATGTATGAAAGTGTCATTTGAACCATCTTCTGGCAAAAGCAAAAAATACCATTTTGTGAAAACTCACCTGTAAAATGGGTATTATAAGTATGTCACACACCCCGCTTCAACTTTAATTACACTTGGGTTAACCCACCTGCAGGTGGCGATGTTGCAGAGAAGTCTTGAAAAACGAGCCCCTCCCAGTCTATACATACTTGGGACCTCCCACTTATCTCCCAGTTTTCAAACAGCAGTAAAGACAAGGTACCAGGAAAAACCATAGGTAACCCTCAAACTGTAAACGAAGCTTCACCATATAAAGATCCAGGATACCAAAAAGGGCAGGTGAAGCGGGGTGTGTGACATACTTATATGTCACACACCTCGCTTCAACTTTAATAATTACACTTGGGACCATCCAAAAGCAGTGTCCACAAAGGGTGGGTATCCACAAGGCAAAAAAGCATAACTCAAACCACTGCAGCATGCAGAACTTTGCGGCCAAAAGCAGCATCCACTGAAGCCCGCACATAAACCTTGTAAAACTTGGAAAAAATACCATTTTGTGATTACTCACCTGTAAAATGGATATTCTAAGTATGTCACACACCCCACTTCAGACATTAATTCATTAACATGGGTACTCACCGCTAGGTGGCGCTGCTTTGCAGAGAAGTCCAGAAAAAGCAAGCCCCTCCCGGTCTATACATACCTGGTATCTCCTAACAATTCCCCAGTATTCAAACAGCAATAAAAGCAAGATACCAGGAGACCAAAACACAAAAGTAACCCTCAACTGTGAATAAACACAACTTCACCATATAAAGAGCCAGGATACCAAAGAGGGCGGGTGAAGTGGGGTGTGTGACATACTTATAATACCCATTTTACAGGTGAGTAATCACAAAATGGTATTATTCTAAGTATGTCACACACCCCACTTCAGACATTAATTCATTAACATGGGACATCCAACAGCAGTGTCCAAAATGGGGAGGGTATCCAACCAGGCAATAATGCAGACACACTCAAACCACTGCAGCCTGCAGAACCTTGCGGCCAAAAACAGCATCCGCTGAAGCCCGCACATCAACCTTATAAAACTTTGAAAAGGTGTGAACCGAAGACCAGGTAGCAGCCTTACAAACCTGCTCAACCGAAGCCTGGTGCTGAAAAGCCCAGGACGCACCAACAGCACGAGTAGAATGAGCAGTAACACGAAAAGGGGGAGCCTTCCCCTTGGCAGAATAGGCTCCAACAATCGCCTGATGAATCCATTTACTAATAGAAGACTTGGCCGGAGCCAAACCCTTCCTAGGCCCACAGGGCACCACGAAGAAGGCATCCGTCTTACGAAAAGGAGCCGTAGTACGCAGATAGAACTTGACAACGTACCACGTCCAAGCAGTGCAACGCACTCTCCTTGTCATTCTTAGGCTTAGGACACAAAGAAGGAAGAACAATGTCCTGATTAAGATGGAAAGCAGAGACCACTTTAGGAAGAAAGTCCGGCTTGAATCTGAAAACCACCTTGTCCTGATGTTTCTCAAAATAAGGGGCCTGAATCGACAGGGCCGCCAGCTCTGAAACACGCCGAACAGAAGTGATGGCCACCAGAAAGGCAACCTTCTGAGTCAGAGTAGACAAGGCAATATCCCGCAAAGGCTCAAAGGGAGGAGCCTGAAAGGCAGAAAGAACTAAATTCAAATCCCAAACAGGGAGCAACGGCTTCCTAGGAGGCCGCAAATGCGAAACCCCCTGGAAAAAAGTTTTGACCAAAGAATGGCTTGCAAAAGACCTCTGAAAAAAGATAGATAAGGCAGAAACCTGCCCCTTCAAAGTACTCAGCTGAAGACCAGAGTCCAGCCCTGACTGAAGAAAATCCAAAATCCTGGAAACGGAAAAGACCCGGCAGGGCAAAGATCTAGATTCACACCAATCAATATACGATCTCCAAGCCCTCTGTGCAGGCAAGACTCTGTGCAGGCAAGAGTCCAATGACATCCCCAGAAAAGTCACCACCCTGGCCGGGACCAGAGAGGACTTGGGGTAATTGATCACCCAGCCGAACCTCTCCAACATAGACACCACCAAACTGGTGTCCCCTTCCGCCTGACTGAAGGAAGGCGCCATGATGAGGAGATCGTCCAGGTAAGGTACAATGCGAATCCCCTGAGCTCTGAGCAGGGCCATCACTCCCGCCAACACCTTGGTAAACACTCTCGGCGCAGATGTGAGGCCGAACGGAAGAGCTACAAACTGAAAATGCCGATCCTCTACCACAAAGCGAAGAAACCGCTGATGAGCCGGAAAGATCGGGATGTGAAGGTAAACATCCTTGATGTCTATGGACGTCATAAAGTCCCCCTGCCGAAGTGCACCGATCGCAGACCGCAGGGTTTCCATGCGGAACTTCCGGGGACGAATAAATCTGTTGAGAAGCTTCAAATCCAGGATCGGACGGAACGAACCGTCCTTTTTGGGTACAGTGAAGAGATTGGAATAAAACCCGCGCCCCACCTCTGGAGGGGGGACCGGGCAGATGACTGCCAATTCCAGAAGATTCCTTACCGCTGCCAGGAGCCCCCGTGCGGCCAAAGGATCCGAGGGCACCCGAGACCTGAAAAACCTTAGGAGGGCGGGACTCGAACTCCAGCTTGTAACCGGCCGACACCACCTCCCGGATCCACCTGTCCGAGACCTCCTGGTCCCATACCCGGGAGAAGAGTCGCAACCGTCCCCCCACCCGTACGGGTGAGGGCGCCCCCTCATTGCTGAGCGGGCTTGGCCGCAGGCTTGGGCTTGGAACCCCAGGCGTGAACGGGACGGCCACGGCCTCTACCCCTACTCCAGCTGGCGCCCCTGGAGGCCGGGAAGCCCGCACCCCTGCCGGCTCTGGCTCCCCGAAAGGACGGAGTAAAAGAGGCCATCCCCCGAAAGGAACGGCGAAATTTCTTGCGCTGAGGTAGCTTGCCCCCCTTGGCAACAGAATCCAGCTTTTCACCAAAAAGCCTCAAACCCTGAAAGGGAAGGGCCGTAAGCGATCTTTTAGAATTAAAGTCAGCCGTCCACTGTCTCAGCCACACTGAACGACGAATAGCCACCAGCAGAGCCGTAGCCCTGCCACACATCAACATGGCATCCTCCTGAGCGGCCAGGATAAACGACAAAAAGGATTCACAACGCTTAAGAGCCAGAGACTCCTCACAGGTAGGATCAAGGTCCACACCTAAATCCCTGACCATGGACCTAACCGTCAAAGACAAAAAGGCGGAAGCACAAACAGGCCTCAAAACCGAACCCGCACAGACAAAGCCATGACGGGCCAGCTGATCAATCCGGCGATCCTCGCCATCCTTGAGAGAAGTAGTATCAGGGAAGTGAACAGCCGCCGAATTAGACAGCCCCAAAACCGGAGCATCCACCTCGGGGGAAACAGACCACCGCTTCAACAAATCCGTTGGAAAAGGATACTTCTTGTCCCAACTAGGCGGGACCCCGACAAGCCGCGTAGGCTGCTCCCACTGCTTAAGGACCACGTCCTCAAAATGCTGCTGACTGGGAAACTCCAATCGCTGCTTGGAACCCCCAAAAAGCTGACCCTTAGGCCGAGGAGTAACTTCCGGCGGATCCAAATCCAAAACCTCAAACATTTGAGCCAGAATAGTGGGCGTATCAAGAGGGGGCCCCTCTATCAAGTGCCCCTCAGCGCTAGACAACTGCTGAACCTCTGAATCCTCCGTCTCCTCAATAAGCTCCCCCTCTTCGGGAGAAGAAGTCCCAGGCACCGAGGTGTCGGACTGGCGCTCAATGTTCTGCTGTGCACATGGAATACAAACGATCACATCATCCCCTGGGAGCGGAGTCCCACATCCCCCACACAGCCTGGACTGCCCCGAAGGACTAGTTCCGGTATCTCTGGTAGCCTCCATAATGGTGAATTTATGGTATTCGCAGCCCTCAGGGATTTACGCAGTAAGCGACCCGGGATGCCCCTCTGGGGTTTTAATAGGGATATATATATATATATATATATATATATATATATATATATGTATGTATGAGTATACTACTATTAAATGAAAAAGCCCTGGGAATTTGCAAGGGACTCTAAGACAACCCCCAACCAACCAGGTATATAAGCCCTGTATGATGGAATCCCGGATATTATCTGAAAAACACAAAAAAACATTCAATCAACACTGACCAAGAGTACAGGCATTACACCAGTAAAAACATATAAAAAACTACCAGCCAGTACACCCAAAGCCTGGCTGGAGCACCCTGCCGTCGCCCCCAACGAGAGGGGGGGGGGGGGGAGAGAGAGAGAGAGAGACAGGAGGGGGAGAGGGGCGCAGACCCAATAACAGCCATAATACAGGCAGCTGGATAGTGCCCCAATAATAAAACATAGCAGACATAGCAGTCCCCCCTCACTGAGCGCTCCTCTAACAGGACGCTCCGACGCTGTACTTAAGGCCAAGAGCCTACCTGAGCCCCCGCGAAATGGCGCCTGGACGGCAAAAGACAGAGAGGAGAGGCGGCGGCCTCAGCGAGCGCGGGACCCGTGTAGCCCCGCCCCTCCCCATCTAACAGGACACTACGCGCTTCTGACAGACACGGCGCGGGCCGCGCTTGGCGCTGGACGCGCTTGGCGCGGGCCCCGCCCCTCAAAACAAAAAACGCGCGAGCCGCGGGCGCCACAAGGGAATGGCGCCCGCATAAGCCATCGAGCGGGCCCGCGGCCCACATGCCGCGCGGTCCCGCCCGCCTAAGGCAGGGTCCCCGGCGCTTCCACACAGGCGGGCCGGTGGCGCAGCGCGCCGCCCGGCCCACCGTAAAATCAAAGTCTGCCCACCGGCAGACAGGGCATGAAACCGGCGGGTAACAGGCCGGCGGGCACCCCCACCCGACCCGACCCCACCTGGCCAAAATACCGGGGTTCAGGGAGCCCAAGCCCCCGAAAACAGGACGGCCCCATACCAAGACCGCCCGTCCCAGACAAAGAAACACGCACACACACACACACACCCAGTATAAGGATTAGGTAAACACTAAGGGGAATATAAAGGCTGGGGCATCCCACGTCCGGATCACCACACCGGATCACCACTATGCCCCATAATATAGGGTCGAGTGGAGGAGCTAATCTCCTAGGCACCAATGTGCCATCTACCCTTGCCCAGCCTACAGCCTAAGCTGGGAGGCTACCATTAAATAAGGGGATAAGGGACAAAAAAGCCGGGCAGAAATAGACCGTAGGGGGGGGGGGGGGCCGGGGTGATACCCCGGCTACCTGCAAGCAGGAGACTTCTTTCTTCTGTCTTGTCGCCACGTTGCAGAGAAGAACACTGGGGAATTGTTAGGAGATACCAGGTATGTATAGACCGGGAGGGGCTTGCTTTTTCTGGACTTCTCTGCAAAGCAGCGCCACCTAGCGGTGAGTACCCATGTTAATGAATTAATGTCTGAAGTGGGGTGTGTGACATACTTAGAATAGTGTGAACAGAAGACCAAGTAGCAGCCTTACAAACTTGTTCAACAGAAGCCTGGTGCTGAAAAGCCCAAGACGCTCCAACAGCACGAGTAGAATGAGCAGTGATACGAAAAGGGGGAACCTTCCCCTTGGCAGAATAGGCCCCAACAACAGCCTGACGAATCCATTTGCTATTGGAAGACTTAGCCGGAGCCAAACCCTTCCTAGGCCCACAGGGCACCACGAAAAAGGCATCAGTCTTACGAAAAGGAGATGTAGTAAGCAAATAGTACTTCACACAGCGTACCACGTCCAAACAATGCAAAACCCTCTCCTTGTCATTCCTAGGCTTAGGACACAAGGAAGGAAGAACAATGTCCTGGTTAAGATGAAAAGCAGAGACCACCTTAGGAAGAAAGTCCGGTTTGACAAGGCCGCCAACTCCGAAACACGCCGAACCGAAGTGATGGCCACCAAAAAGGCAACCTTATGAGTCAAAGTAGAAAGAGCAATATCCTGCAAGGGCTCAAAAAAAGGAGCCTGAAGAGCAGAGAACCAAATTCAAATCCCAAACAGGAAGCAAAGGTTTCCTAGGAGGCCGCACATGCGAAACCCCCTGGAAAAAAGTCTTGATTAAAGGATGAAGCGCAAAAGCCTTTTGAAAAAAGACAGACAAGGCAGAAACCTGCCCCTTCAAAGTACTCAGCTGGAGACCAGAGTCCAGCCCCGAATGAAGAAAATCCAAAATTCTGGAAACAGAAAAGACCCGACAGGGCAAAGATCTAGCCCCACACCAATCAATATAAGATCTCCAAGTCCTATAGTAGATGGTAGAAGAAGACATGGATCTCCGCCCAGGCTAGGATCAGAGACACCTCTCTGAGGGCACTCAGACTGCGAGTCCCTCCCTGGTGATTGATGTAAGCAACCGCCGTCCGATTGTCTGACCGAACCTGAACCGGCAAGCCCTGTAAATGCTGTGTCAAGTGAGACAGAACCAACCTGATGGCTCTCAGCTCCAGAACGTTGATGGGCAAGTGGGCCTCCAGAGGACCCCACAGCCCCCGGAACTGAAGATCCTTCCAGAAACCTCCCCATCCCGACAAACTGGCGTCCGTGGTGACAGTTTCCCAAAGAGGCATCAGAAAAGACCTGCTCCTCAAGAGATTGGCCGAGACCATCCACCACTGAAGAGACTGCCGAACCCGGGAGGACATCTGGAAGGGCCGATCCCAACGACCTCGGTCGCCGGTCCCAAGACGCCAACAGATGAAGCTGAAGCGTCCTCGTGTGAAACTGAGCAAAAGGAACTGCCTCGAAGGAGGCTACCATCAACCCCACCAATCTCATCCCTAGCCAGATGGATGGACAAGGATTGGAAAGAAGAAGCTGCGCCAATTCCTGAATCAAGAGAACCTTGGCCTGAGGCAGAAACACTCTGTGTTGACAAGAATCCAAGGACATTCCCAGGAAGGACACCACCCTGGCCGGAGCGAGGGAGGACTTGGGATAGTTGATCACCCAGCCGAAACTCTCCAGAGTGGACACCACCGTCCTGGTGTCCGACTCCGATTGACCGAAGGAGCCATGAGGAGGAGGTCGTCCAGATAAGGCACGATGCGAATCCCTGAGCCCTGAGAAGGGCCATCACTCCGGCCAGCACCTTGGTGAACACCCTTGGAGCCGAGGTAAGGCCAAACGGAAGAGCCACAAATTGAAAATGCCGATCTTCCACCACGAAACGAAGAAACCTTTGATGAGCCGGAAAGATAGGAACATGAAGGTAGGCATCCTTGATGTCTATGGACGTCATGAAGTCCCCCTGCCGAAGAGAATTGATGGCAGAGCGCAGAGTTTCCATGCAAAGTTTCCGGGGACATATAAACCTGTTGAGGAACTTCAGATCCAGGATAGGACGCACCGATCCATCCTTCTTGGGCACTGTGAAGAGATTGGAATAATAACCGAGGCCCACATCCGAGGAGGGAACCGGACAGATGACTGCCATGTCCAGAAGATTCCTTACCGCCGCCAGGAGCCCCTGCGCGGCCAAAGGATCCGTGGGCACACGAGACCTGAAAAACCTTGGAGGAGGTCGGGACTCGAACTCCAGCTTGTAACCGGACGACACCACCTCCCGAATCCATCTGTCCGAGACCGCCCGATCCCAGACCTGGGAGAAGTGTCGTAACCTCCCCCCCACCGAACGGGTGAGGGCGCCCCCTCATTGCTGAGCGGGCTTGGCAGCGGGTTTTGGCTTGGAGCCCCAGGAGTGACCAGGACGGCCACGGCCTCTACCCCGGTTCCAACCGGCACCCCTGGAGACAGGGAAAACCGCGCCCCTGCCAGCTCTGGCCCCCCGAAAGGAAGGATTAAAAGAGGCCGCCCCCCAAAAGGAATGGGCAACGCTTGGCAACAGAATCCAATTTCTCACCAAACAGGCGCAAACCCAAAAAAGGGAAGAGCCGTGAACGTCCTTTTTGAATTAAAATCGGCAGTCCATTGCCGCAGCCACACTGACCGCCGGATAGCCACCAACAAGGCCGTGGTCCTACTACACATCACCATGGCATCATCCTGAGCGGCAAGAACAAACGACTCAATGCTTGAGAGCCTCAAACTCTTCACAAACAGGATCAAGGGCCGACAACAATTCCCTGAGAATGGCCCTTGCAGCCAATATCAAAAGTGCCGAAGCACAAACCGGCCTCAAAGCCGAACCAACACTGGCAAAGCTGTGACGAGCCAGCTGGTCAATCCGGCGATCCTCACCATCCTTGATAGTACAGTCAGGAGACAGCCCCAAGTAGGAGATGACACAGCCGGCAAAGAGCCAGAGGCCGGGATACCGGACTGGCGCGCAATGTTCCGCTGTACACATGGAATGCATATTATGACATCATCCCCTGGGAGAGGAGTCCCACAACCCCCACACAGCCTGGATTGCCCCGAAGGGCCGTTTCCGGTATCGCTGGAAGCCTCCATATGGTGAAATTGTGGTATTCGCAAGAACCCAGGGATTTATGCAATAAGCGACCCGGGAAACCCCTTTAATGTCCCGTTAGTGGGAGGATTTGTAACATATAATCTTTGGAATGGACAAGACCCCACTAGCCAGGTATCAAAGACCGGGAGACCCATGTAGCCCGGGATCCCAGGATCTGCAATGGAAAAAACAACAGTCACTCCATAACCATGACAAAGGCAAACATGCAGCAGCACATTAAAAACACCAATGCAAGCACATGCAGAGACAAGAAACACGGATAAAATAATACCATTTTGTGAATACTCACCTGTAAAATGGGTATTATAAGTATGTCACACACCCCACTTCAGACTTAATAATTACACTAGGGTCAACGCACCTCTAGGTGGCAGCACTGCAGAGAACCTCTCCAAAAAACTTCAACAGGCCCCTCCCGGTCCACACACACCCGGCACCTCCCAAGAACCCCCCCAGCATTAGAACAGCAGTAAGACAAGGTACCAGAACCAAACAATTTAACCCTCAACGTAAAGAACCAAACTTCACCAAATAGAGAGCCAGGATACCAAAAAGGGCGGGTGAAGTGGGGTGTGTGACATACTTATAATACCCATTTTACAGGTGAGTATTCACAAAATGGTATTATTCTAAGTATGTCACACACCCCACTTCAGACTTAATAATTACACTAGGGACATCCAACAGCAGTGTCCAGAAAAGGGTGGGTATCCTAACAGGCAATAACGCAGAAAAAATTCAAACCACTGCAGCCTGCAAAACCTTGCAGCCAAAAACAGCATCCGCTGAAGCCCGCACATCAACCTTATAGAACTTAGAAAAGGTATGAACAGAAGACCAAGTTGCAGCCTTACACACTTGTTCAACAGAAGCCTGGTGCTGAAAAGCCCAGGACGCACCAACCGCACGAGTAGAATGAGCAGTAACTCGGAAAGGAGGATCCTTCCCCTTGGCCGAATAAGCACCAACAATGGCCTGACGAATCCATTTACTAATGGAGGACTTGGCCGGAGCCAAACCCTTCCTAGGCCCACAAGGCACAATGAAAAAGGCATCAGTCTTACGAAAAGAAGACGTCGCACGTAGATAGTACCTGACACAACGTACCACATCCAAGCAGTGCAAAGCACTCTCCTTGACATTCTTAGGCTTAGGACACAAAGAAGGAAGAACAATGTCCTGGTTAAGATGAAAAGCAGAAACCACTTTAGGGAGAAAATCTGACTTGTAACGAAAAACCACTTTGTCCTGATGATCCTCAAAATAAGGAGCCTGAATAGACAAAGCAGCCAGCTCTGAAACACGCCTAACCGAAGTAATGGCCACCAGAAAGGCAACCTTCTGAGTAAGAATGGACAAAGCAACATCCCGCAAAGGCTCAAAAGGAGGAGCCTTAAGAGCAGAAAGAACCAAATTCAAATCCCACACTGGGAGCAAAGGCTTCCTAGGAGGCCGCACATGCGAGACCCCCTGGAAAAAAGTCTTGACCAAGGAATGACTAGCAAAAGATTTCTGGAAAAAAATTGACAAAGCAGAAACCTGCCCCTTCAAGGTACTCAACTGAAGACCAGAGTCCAGACCCGCCTGAAGGAACTCCAAAATCCTAGACACAGAAAAGACCCGGCAGGGCAAAGACCTAGCCTCACACCAATCAATATAAGATCTCCAATACCTGTAATAGATGGAAGAAGATCTCTTCCTAGCACTAATAAGAGTCTGAATGACCGCATCCGAAAGACCCTCCTCCTTTAAGATGGAGGTTTCAGCAGCCAAGCCGTCAAAGCCAGCGTTTGTAAACTGGGGTAACATAGTTGACCCTGAGTGAGAAGATCTGGCCGAAGAGGCAGATCGAACTGATCTACGGCCAGACGAACGATGTCTGCGAACCACACCCGCCTTGGCCACCTTGGAGCCACGAGAATGGCGGGAACTCCTTCCAGAACCAACTTTCGCAGAACCCTGCCTAGCATGGGAATCGGAGGAAACAGATAAAGAAACCCCAGGTCCCTCCAGCTCAGGGACATGGCATCCACCGCCAGAGCCAGAGGGTCCCAGGACAGGGACACAAAGGACGGAAGCTTGTGATTGTGACGAGAGGCAAACAGATCCACCTCTGGCGTCCCCCACCGGAGACAAAGTGACCGAAACACCTGGGGATGGAGAGACCACTCCCCCCGACGGGACGCACACCGGCTCAGAAAATCCGCCTCTGTGTTTTCCTCACCCGGAATGTAAACTGCCGAGATGTAAGGGACATGAGTCTCCGCCCAGACCAAAATCAGACACTTCCCTGTGGGCAACCAGACTGCGAGTCCCTCCTTGGTGATTGATTTAAGCAACCGCCGTCTGATTGTCTGAGCGAACCTGAACCGGCAGACCTTGTAAATGATGCATCAAGTGAGACAGAACCAACCTGATGGCTCGCAATTCCAGAACATTGATGGGCAAGTGGGCCTCCTGAGGGTCCCACTGCCCCTGAAACCGAAGATCCTTCCAATAACCTCCCCAGCCTGACAGACTGGCATCCGTGGTGACAGTTTCCCAAAGTGGAGTCAGAAACGACCTGCCCTTCAGAAGGTTGTCCGAGACCAACCACCACAGAAGGGACTGCCGAACCCGAGGGGACAACCGGAAGGACCGATCCAACGACCCCAGACACCGGTTCCAAGACGCCAAAAGATGAAGTTGAAGAGTCCTCGTATGAAACCGAGCAAAGGGAACTGCCTCGAACGAGGCCACCATCAACCCCACCAGTCTCATCCCCAGGCGAATGGACGGATGAGGATGGGAGAGGAGCAGCCGGCCAATTCCTGAATCATCAGAACCTTGGCCTGAGGAAGAAACACTCTGTGCTGGCAGGAGTCCAGCGACATCCCCAGAAAGGTCACCACCCTGGCCGGAACCAGCGAGGACTTGGGGTAATTGATCACCCAGCCGAACCTCTCCAACATAGACACCACCGTGCTGGTGTCCCCCTCTGCTTGACTGAAGGAAGGAGCCATGATGAGAAGATCGTCCAGGTAAGGCACAATGCGAATCCCCTGAGCTCTGAGCAGGGCCATCACCCCCGCCAACACCTTGGTGAACACTCTCGGAGCAGAGGTGAGACCGAATGGAAGAGCCACAAACTGAAAATGCCGATCCCCCACCACGAAACGGAGGAACCGCTGATGAGCAGGAAAGATCGGCACGTGCAGGTACGCATCCTTGATGTCTATGGACGTCATAAAGTCCCCCTGCCGAAGCGAACCGATCGCCGACCGCAGGGTTTCCATGCGAAACTTCCGAGGACGAATAAACCTGTTGAGAAACTTCAAATCCAGAATAGGACGGAAGGACCCGTCCTTTTTGGGGACCATGAAGAGATTGGAATAAAACCCGCGCCCCACCTCTGAAGGAGGAACCGGGCAAATGACGGCCAAATCCAGAAGATTCCTTACTGCCGCCAGGAGCCCCTGCGCGGCCAAAGGATCCAAAGACACCCGAGACCTGAAGAACCTTGGAGGAGGAAGGGACTCGAACTCCAACTTGTAACCGGCCGAAACCACCTCCCGGATCCATCTGTCCGGGACCTCCTGGTCCCACACCCGGGAGAAAAGTTGCAACCGTCCCCCCACCCGAACGGGTGAGGGCGCCCCCTCATTGCTGGATGGGCTTGGCAGCCGGCTTGGGCTTGGCACCCCAGACGCGAGTGGGGCGGCCACGGCCTCTGCCCCTATTCCAACTGCCGCCCCTGGGGGCCGAGGAGCCCGCACCTCTACCGGCGCCAACTCCCCGAAAGGACGGATTAACCGAGACCATCCCCCGAAAGGAACGGCGAAATTTCTTGCGCTGAGGTAACTTACCTCCCTTGGCAACAGAGTCCAGCCTCTCACCAAAAAGCCTCAAACCCAGAAAGGGCAGAGCCGTGAGCGATCTTTTAGAATTAAAATCGGCTGTCCACTGTCTCAACCACACACAGCGCCGGATAGCTACCAGCAAGGCAGTAGCCCTGCCACACATCAGCATGGCATCCTCCTGAGCGGCCAGGATAAAGGACAAAAAAGCATCACAGCGCTTAAGCCCAAGGGACTCATCACTGGTGGGCTCGAGATCCACCCCCAAGTCCCTGACAATAGACCTGACAGTCAAAAGAGCCGAAGCACAGACAGGCCTTAACACCGAACCCGCACATACAAAACCATGACGGGCAAGCTGATCAACCCGGCGATCCTCACCGTCCCTGAGCGAAGTCGTGTCAGGAGAATGCACGACCGCCGTGTTGGACAGTCCCAAGACCGGAGTATCTACCTCAGGGGGGACAGACCAACGCTTCATCAATTCCGCCGGAAAAGGATACTTCCTATCCCAGCTAGACGGCACACCAACAAGACGTGTAGGTTGCTCCCATTGCTTGAAGACAATTTCTTCAAAATGCTGTTGGCTGGGAAATTCCAGACGCTGCTTGGACACCCCAAAAAGCTGACCCTTGGGCCTGGGAGCAACCACCGGAGGCTCTAAATCCAAAACCTCAAACATCTGGCTCAAAATGGTAGAGGAATCGAGAGGGAGGCCATCATCCTGATCTCCCTCAGAACCCAGCAACTGCTGAACATCAGAATCTTCATCCTCAATGAGCTCACCTTCTTCACGGGGACGATCCGACCAATCCAGATCTCCCACAACTTCCTCATCTGAATCCGGCGGAGGCGGAGACAGATGCTTCCGCTTAGCTGAAGCCTTCTGAGCGGCTATAGCAGAAAACCGCTTCTCAAGGCTGGTCAAACGGGCACATACCTCAGCCTGCGAATCCCCGCCCAGGACAACGTCACACGGGGTCCGGAATAAGCGAGGGGGAGAGGGAGATGGCGCGGCTGACGAAGTGCTAGGCACCGGAGTACTGGACTGCCGTGCAATGTTCTGCTGTGCACAAGGGATACACAAAATGACATCATCTCCCTGGAGCGGAGCCCCACAACCCCCGCACACCTTGGATTGTCCCGAAGAACCATTCCCGGTATCTGTGGCAACCTCCATGTGGTGAAATTATGGTATTTGCAGAACCCAGGGATTTATGCGGTACGCGACCCGGGATGCCCCTTAATAACCTAACACTTGTCTAAGGACAGTCACAAGATCCTGACCCAGGGGAATAGCATAAGACCCTTATAAAAATACAAATAAGTGTATATATATATATAAATATATTGCAAGGACAAAAACACCCCCCACGAGCCAGGTATATATGACCGGGAGAGCCCTGCCAGACGGGATCCCAGGATCTGAAAAACACAAAGGGAGAGAGACAGGCGTCAATCAGCACCATGCCAAAACACCGCATAATATACAAAACCCCCCTACACCACCCCCCCCCCCTCATTAACCAGAGCAACGGAAATGGTTAATGCCAACCAGCACCAACAAGCTGCGCCGGGGCGAGGAGGGAGGCAAGGGAGAAGGAAGGATCCGAGGGGTCACTGACATAGCCTAAGAACGCCTACCTGGAGAGAAGAGGAACCGCGCAGCCAGCAGAAGATGGCGGCCAGCACACCGAGGACGGAGGAAGAGAAGCTCCGGGAGCGCGGGAGCCGAGAAGGCCCCGCCCCTCCGGCCGTCCAATCCGTGCGCTGCCCGCGCGCGCGCGACCCCGCCCCCAGGCAGCGTCAGCGTCTGCCTGCGGGAACCGCAATCAGACCCCGATCACGGGGCCGGCGGTGCCACCCGCCGGCTCCCGGAGAACAGCGCCGGAGTAACACAGACCCACACACTGATAAAATGTCCCCCCTGAGCAGCTGGGCAAGCAGGCTGCAGGCGCCGAATACGGCGCCCAGCCACCAGCGGGACCGCGGCGCAGCACGCCGCGAGGCCCCGCCCCCCCGGCTCCTGAGGGGAGAAACACACACACAGCCATGGGAGAAAGAACAGACAGTGAAATCACCAAGTAAAATCACAAAGGGAATCACAAGAAAGAGCGCAGCAGCACACTCACACAGCATGTGCATAGTAAAAGCCTAAGGCAGGGTCCCCGGCGCTTCCACACAGGCGGGCCGGTGGCGCAGCGCGCCGCCCGGCCCACCGTAAAATCAAAGTCTGCCCACCGGCAGACAGGGCATGAAACCGGCGGGTAACAGGCCGGCGGGCACCCCCACCCGACCCGACCCCACCTGGCCAAAATACCGGGGTTCAGGGAGCCCAAGCCCCCGAAAACAGGACGGCCCCATACCAAGACCGCCCGTCCCAGACAAAGAAACACGCACACACACACACACCCAGTATAAGGATTAGGTAAACACTAAGGGGAATATAAAGGCTGGGGCATCCCACGTCCGGATCACCACACCGGATCACCACTATGCCCCATAATATAGGGTCGAGTGGAGGAGCTAATCTCCTAGGCACCAATGTGCCATCTACCCTTGCCCAGCCTACAGCCTAAGCTGGGAGGCTACCATTAAATAAGGGGATAAGGGACAAAAAAGCCGGGCAGAAATAGACCGTAGGGGGGGGGGGGGGGGGGGCCGGGGTGATACCCCGGCTACCTGCAAGCAGGAGACTTCTTTCTTCTGTCTTGTCGCCACCTTGCAGAGAACAACACTGGGGGGTTCTTGGGAGGTGCCGGGTGTGTGTGGACCGGGAGGGGCCTGTTGAAGTTTTTTGGAGAGGTTCTCTGCAGTGCTGCCACCTAGAGGTGCGTTGACCCTAGTGTAATTATTAAGTCTGAAGTGGGGTGTGTGACATACTTAGAATAAAGGCACACATATGCACCCAATTCATTTAGGGAGTACCATGTTTCCAGATGCGCCATATAGTTTAGCGCGCATGTGAGCGTAAACAAAAATTGGTACATGCACATAACATTCATAGAATATCAATCCTTGATGCATACATCCTATCAATAAAAATACATATAAATTGACACAAGCACCGACTCGCGATGGCGGCGCCGTTCGCGGCAGCAGAAGCAGCCGGCCTCACAAGCAGGAACGAGGAGGAAGGAGAAGGGCGGGCCGTGCCAGATGCGCGAAGCGCTCCAGCCCCGCCCCCTTCCAAGCAAACAGTACAGCGCGGGCCGTGCGAGACGCAGCCCCGCCCCCCCGCCTGAAACTTAGACGGAGCAAAGTAAAAACCGCCGCGTAATAAGCGCCCCCCCCCCTTTCTAGCGCAGGAAGAAGGGACCAAGCGGGGAAAGGAGACATCACTATAAGGTGAAAAGGGACGGGGCATCCCAAATCCGGATCACCAGGCCAGACAGCAGAATTGCCCCATAGTATGGGGTCTAGCGGAGGAGCAAGGCTCCTAGGCACCATAGGGTGCCATCTACCTTTACCAGGCCAGCAGCCTAGGCTGGGAGGCTTCACAATCAAGGGCATACAAAAAAGAGCCGAGCAGAAATAGACCAGAAGGGGGGCCGGGGTGTTACCCCGGCTACCTGCAAGCAGGAGACTTCATTCTTCTGTCTTGTCGCCATCTTGCAGAGAAGAACACTGGGAGATAAGTGGGAGGTCCCAGGTATTTATAGACCGGGAAGGGCTAGTTTTTCAAGACTTCTCTGCAACATCGCCACCTGCAGGTGGGTTAACCCAAGTGTAATTATTAAAGTTGAAGCGGGGTGTGAGACATACTTAGAATAAAGGTCCTACAAGCTGTTAAAGCATGTTAAACGTGAAAGCCGTTGCTGCTGGGACCGCCACTAAAATGATAGGCTCGTAGGAGGGAGGGGCTCCATGCAAATATCCCCCCACGCCCATAAACCCTACCTTAACCTTGCTCTCCTGCCAGGAGTCCAGCACCGCGATTGACTCTTATTTTGGCGGCCGCTTTAACATTTTATCATATTTTTCTGTAGAGTTTATAGGTTTTCAAAGGGCAATAGATCCCTTAACCACATGATCGCCGTGTTTACCTTGCAGGCTATAACCCTCCAGCTGCTGCATGCTCCTGTGCTGGGCCTATGGCTGGCACGGGAATACAGAGCTGGAGGCGAGCAGTGAGTGGCTAGCCTGGGATTATGGTTTCCTGGTTGCCGATTCATATGCACAGCTAGAAAATCTAATTGGAGGAGAACTCACACATGCGTCGGGCAAGGTAAGAATACCAGCAATTCATGGGGGGAGGCAGGACCCAGTTGGTTCCAATTACGGGTCCTGTACTGTGTTAAAAGAACCTCCTTTACCAGTCACCTTCCATATGGGGCAATTGGCAGCAAAATGGGGGAGAGTCGGTATTATGACATTACCCCTTCACACGTCAAGTAGCCTTTTCCCAGTAGCAGCCAATCTTGATAAAAAAAACTCCATAAAGGCATTGAGGAAGAAACAGAGTTAGAGTGTGAACACAGATTATACCGATTTTTTTTTTAACCCCACCTGCCTGTCTCATCTCTCAAGGAGATCATAAATATATTTACAAGTTCTATAAGAACACCTGTCTGTTGAAGTGTCATTTTTCACACAGGTAAAAATACAATTCTGTGAAATACTCACCTGTAGAATTGGTATTATTATACGTATACAGTACGTCCAGCTACAGATATAATACTTACACTTGGGTTATCCTCCGCCAGATGGCGCTGTGCACTGCAGACATGCAAAAACAGGCTCCTCTCGGCCCTTCATATACCGAGAGACCTCCCACAAATCCCCAGCATTGAAAAGCAGTGAACAAGAAGCCGGGAGAATTTAACCACCAAAAGACAACGGGTAATGATAACAATCACTATACAGGGGATCCAGAATAATGCAAAAACCAGGGTGGGGTGGAGCAGGACGTACTGTATACGTATAATACCAATTCTACAGGTGAGTATTTCACAAGTATACAGTACGTCCTGCTCCAGATATAATACTTACACTTGGGACATCCAATAGCAGTGTCCATAAAGTAGGGTGGGATCCCCAACAAGAAAGGCAACAGCAGACAGTTTAAAGCACTGTCACCTGCAATACCTTGCGGCCAAGAGCAACATGAGCTGAGGCTCTATCGTCAACCTTATAAAACTTCTGAAAAGGTATGAATAGAAGACCAAGTAGCGGTCTAGCAAACTTGTTCAACAAAAGCCTGGTGCTGAAAAGCCCAAAGGGCACCAAAGGCATGAGTAGAATAAGAAGAGAAGCGAGTAAGAAGATTCTTCCCCTCAGTGGAATAGGCCTGAGTAACAGCCTGACAAGTCCAAACGCCAACAGTAGCCTTGGCAGAAACCGAAAACCTTTCCTAGGACCAGAAGGAACCATCCCATCCAAGTAATGAACAGGCCCAAGGCCGCCTAACCCCCCGAGAACAGACGAGATCGGGCACATACAGGATTGAGTTGGCCGTAGACCCAAAGGAGCATCAGTTCTCCTAAAGGGCACAGTGGCTACCAAGGAAACACTTCCAACACCTGTTCAAGGAATGCAGAACCCTTTCCTCAGCTTTCTAGGAATAAGGCACAGAAGGAAGAACAAAATCTTGAATCAATGAACATAAGACACCACCTTAGGCAGAAAGTCCGGCTTAAGCGGAACACCACCTTATTCTGGTGTATCTCAAAGAACGGGGGCTAGATAGACAGAGCCACCCGCTCAGACACACGTCTGACTGAAATAACAGCCACCAGAAGGACAACCTTGAGGGTAAGAACAGCCAGACAGCATCCTGACAAGGTCCAAAGGGAACACCCCGCAAGGCAGACAGAATCAAATTCAAAACCCATCAGGGACCATAGGATTACGCGGGGGACGCACATGAGTAACCCCCTGAAAGAAGTCTTAACCAAGGAAACTGAGCAAAAGACTTCTGCAGGAAGGCAGACAGGGCAGAACCTGACCCTTCAGCGTACTGAGTTGGAGAACTCCAACTCCAACCCATGCTGTAATAACTCTAGAACCCTGGGAACAGAGAACGCCCGACAGGGAAGAGACCGAGACTCACACCAATCAATATGGGTACGCCATACCCTATAATAGATGGAAGAAGAAGAAGTCACCGAGACAGATAAGCCTGTCTCCCATCAAGATGGATGTTTCAGCAGTCAGGCCGTCTAGGCCAGAGTCTGTAGATCGGGGTGACGTAAAGGGGCCCTGAGTGAGCAGAGCTGGCACTCCTGGCAGAACGTACAGATCTACTGTCCTCAGTACCACGTCTGCGAACCACACTCCACTAGGCCACCCGGGGGCCACCAAAATCACTGGCCCCCCATCCAGAGCAATTTTGCGCAGAACCCTGCCTAGCAAGGGGAATGGAGAAAAGACATACAGAACAGAATGTCCTGCCATAACATTACTAAATCATCATGACCACGGCCAGAGAATCAGGGACAGGGAGACAAGGGCCGAGAGCTTGTGATAGTGACGGGGCACACACAGATCCACACTGGTTGGACCTCAAAGTGACACAAGGATTAGCACATCCTGTCGCAGAGGAACCTCAACCGGAGCGAATACCACTGATATGCAGGGAACATTGTCCACCACCCAGATCAGGATCAGAGACACTTCCCGGAGGACCCTCCTGCTCCGGGTCCCTCCCTGAATATGTAATGTAGGCCAAGGCCGTCAGATAGGCCTAGCTCCCCCGAACAGGCAGGTCCTGAAGAGGAGTAGGCAAGCGAGTTAGAACTAACTTGAACGCTCATAGATTCAAACATTTATAGGTGTATAGTCCTCCTAAGGGCCCCACCTCCCCTGGAACCGTAGGGACTTCCAGAAGAAGACCCCCCTCAACCTGATAGATTGGCATCCATGGTGACCGTCTCCCAGGAAAGGGCAAGAAGGGACTGCCCCCAGACAAGTTCCTTGAGTTCATCCACTACAAGAGGGACCTCCTAACCAGGGAGGAAGGCACACATACCCTGCTCCAGGGACGCTGGGTCCTTGTCCCGTAGGACAAATAGGAGAAGGTCCCAGGGGGGACTGAGCATAAGGGGCCTCTTCGGAATACGCCACCAACGGGCCCACCAGCTGCATCCCCTGCCTGGTGGAGGGACGGGGACAGCTATGAGGGACTGAGCCCATAAAACCAGATTGTCCACTTTATTGCTGAGGAAGGAAGATCCTTGCTTGAACTGTTTAAAATTAATTAATAGGTATGGAGTTACCAATGAAGGGGACAATAAGGATTTGGGGTGTTTGATCACCCCTCCAAATGACTCCCAATGGACACCCTCCAGCTGAGTATCCAACGTAGCCAGACGTAGAGACTGGGAAGTGATGAGGACGTCCAGGTAGGTCATCCATCGGAACGCCCCTTGGTCTCAAGAGACCACACCCCCGTCAACCTTGGTGAGCACTCTGGGAGCTGAAGAGAGGCCAGATGACAAGGCCACAATTATCAGTGTTGGTCAACCAAAGCAAATCTGAAGAACCCCGGTGTCCAGAGGACACAGGGAAGTAAAAATAAGCAGCATTGAGCTCCACAGACAGCAAGAAGCCCCCCCGACGCGCAAGGATCTGATGGCCGAGCGCAGTGTTTCCATTGCAGAAACCGCCTCTAATTGATGAAAATCTGTGACTCCAGATTGGGCCAGACCGACCCATCCTTTTTTGGGGAACTGTGGAAAGGTTGGTGTAGCGGCCCCTGCCTCTGCCTATTAAGGGCAATCTGCAAGAGACCCCCAGACCCCGCAGGCCTTGCATGGCCTGCACCAGCACCTGAACAGAGGCAGGGACCAGGAGCAAACAGGACCCAATAATCTTGGGGGAGGCCGCACAGCAAACTATCTAGTAGCCGGAGGGCACTACCTCCTGAATCCACCAGTCTGAGGCGTGATACCTCCTGGCATGAGCAAGGTGCCGCAGCCGTCCCCTCGCCCAGCCGGGCGAGGGCGCCCCATCATGCTTGAGGGGATTTTGGTGGAAGATTTAGGCTTAGGCTGGGGCAGGAGTCTGCACGAGCCCCCAGGAAGGACACCCCTGGTTCTTGTTTTACACTATGGTAGGGAGGGGGAGGGGTTACCCTGCCCTGAGGGGCCACGACGGCCGCCTGCGTTGGGGTGATTTGCCCTTTTTTCTTTTTTTTTTTTTTCTTTTTATTTTTTTTTTACCAAACAGGTCCAGACGGGACCCAAAAAGGCGTTGCCCTCTAAAGGGAAGCCCAGTAAGAGTCTTCTTAGCAGCATCGTCAGCACCCCACTGTCGCAGCCAACCAAGCGACGTATAGCCACCACAAGGGCAGAAGTCATTGCACACATTCTAATGGTGTCATCCATTGCTAATAGGATACATTTTACAAATACATCACAACTGGAGAGCACATTAAGCACATCCCAGGGGAGATCCTCGGGGTGATAATCAAGCATCTTTCTGATGAGGGTTCTAGCGGCCACTGCAGTAATAGCCGCGGCACAGACCGGGCGCAGCGCCGTCCCTGCCCAAGAAAAGGCGTGGGAGGCCATAGATCAATGCGCCGGTCCTCAGCATCCCGAAGGGTACTATAAGCAGGGGCTGTAATAAAGGGGGGGGGGGTTAGGAACCCCTACGATCGGTGCATCCACCACGGGGGGTGATGACTAACAATTGACCACCTCAGGGAGAAAAGGGTATTTCCTATCCCAGTCCCCTGGGACCCCTGGAATTTACTGGGGAAATCCTATTCCTTGAGTACAAGAGCATGGAAACGAGCCTGCTCTAGAAATTCCAAGCACGCTGTCGCTGTATGGAAACGCTCCCCTCTCGGCTTGGAGGCCTCACCAGGGAGAGAGATAGACAGAACCCTAAAGACCTTAATCAACAATTCTCACACTGGCCCCAGTATTCAGGGCCAGAATCGTCATGACTCCTCGGCCTCTCATCAGAAGAGCCCGAGTCAGAGACCAGCTCTCCTTCATCAGAAGGGGTATAGGCATGCGGAGTAGTGAACTCCTCAGTTCCCATAGGACAAACAGAAAACAGGAGGAGTCAAGGGCCACTTCTTACCAGGGCCCCTGCGCCCTGACAACCTCGCAATAATCTGATCAGCCGTAGGCAGTCTGGAAGACATAGCAGGCTGCAAATCCCCACTTGTATGTGAGGAGTGAGATTTAAGCATGGGGAAATAGGTGTATTGAAACGAGGTGCAGCCACTGGCAAGCCTGATTGCAGGGCCAGTGCTTGCTCGGCACATGGTGCACAGACCCGTGCCCTGTCAGCATCAGCATGGGGTTGACCACACGCTATACACAGCCGGCCTTGTCCCAGAGGGACCCCGGTCATATAATTCTGAAATGCCTCCATATGGCGATTATCTAGGCACAAGATGCCAGCAGGGATTTACGCAATAGGCAACCCTGGATGCCCCAAAGACCCGCTAGGAAGGTGGGAGAATTTTACAAGGCCCGCTATAATTTAACCCGGGCAGGGGAAGCCACTAGATTCAGCCGTCTGAAAGACGTAATGGAAATAAAGGATGTCAGAGCCATGCGCAGTAATAAAGAATCATGAAAATCGGCCGCGAGGGCACTTACAGACCAAGGGAGGAGGAGGGACGTTACCACGTGCGCGCGACTAACATCAATATGGCGCCAAGCGAACCTCGAATGGCGGGCCAGAGCGGGCCGTGACACGGAGCGCGCCAAACCAGGTCCCCGCCCCCCCGAAGAGCGCGAAGCTCTAAGACAGTAGTCAATATTGTCAAGAGAAGCAAAGTGTATGACACACATAGAATAGATGATTTTGCCAATGGAGATGACGCAGCGTCTGGGCCGATGGCGACCCTTTGGATAGGGCCCACCGCTACACAGGGCAATAATGCGGGAGGGGCATCCACTAGAGGCTCACCATCAGCCTATACCGCCTACCCTTTTGTGTGGGACTGCGGTGGAGCATGGCTCCGTTAAGCACGCATGGTGCTGCCTACCTTCACCCGACCAGCGCAGCCCAGGCTGGGAGGCACATCGCAAGGAGGACGGGTGGGAATAGTCCAACAGGGCCGCAGGCTGTAATAGCCCCGCTCACCTGCGAGAGAGTGATACTTCATGTCTTCGCAGTCAGCACTGCAGAGAAATCTGGGGATTTGTGGGAGGTCCCTCGGTATGTGAAGGGCTGGGAGGAGCCCGTTTTTGCATGTCTGCAGTGCACAGCGCCATCTGGCGGTGGATAACCCAAGTGTAAGTATTATATCTGGAGCAGGACGTACTGTATACTTAGAATAACTGAACAGCTAATGTAGCACACGAAACCTGTGTGAGAGCTGAGAGTTGTTACAATGTATCTCTATGGCAGAAAAGCACTCCTCAGGGGATACAATGTATTTAGAAGATGTCCGCAGCTGTGCCAAGCAAAGAGGAGTCATTACAGCTGAAAGCTTATTACTTCTGGCTAGAAATAAGATTACACAGAACTATGAGGCAATTTTGACTAAAGAGTCTCAGTTTTCATAATCTGTTCCTTTATGTGGGTGGCAAGATGGACGCAGCCATGCATGTTTCAGAGTGCAGAATCTGCCTACTACTCCAAACATCCGCATGGTGTTAATGCCGCTCAATCCTCTGTACCTGCTGTCATATCGTTCATCAGCTTGAGGCAGTTTAAGCCAACTATCTGTGCAGAATCCAACACAGACCTTCTTTCAGCATCTGTGAAGTAAGAGGGTACCTGCAAAGAAAAAAAAAAAAAAAATTATACACACATAAGATTATGGAATGTAAGATGATATTAATGATTATATTAAGAGCATTGAAAGGCGTATATGCATACAGCAACAGGTAGTCCCCCATTGGAATGCATAGGCTAAACATTATATTTATGCAAAATTAAGTAGGGAGGCTTATTTTAGAAGTCTGCATGCATGAAATACCTCTCTCAAAAGTATTCAAGCATTCTAAAATGACTACCCAGGTGATCCCAATTGGAAATCCCCAACTACTCACCTTGTTCCTTTATACTACAGGACATATATACGTTTCGGCCGTGACAGCCCTGCAATTGCAGACATTGGGAGTCAGTGGTGATGGTGAGGGGTGCAGCACACTCCGCATCCTGCAGCATCCGACGCTGGCATATACAGTATTCAAGCCGGCCCCTATCGGGGAGGGCCTTAGGGCAATATTTACCCAGCCCTGGAGTCTTAGAATCTAGGGCCCAGTTAAACCAGTTTTGCTTTTGAAGTGGACCTATTATCAGGAATTTCAGTCCTGGCGAAGGAGCTGTTTAACAGGGGGAACCTAAATTGGAATGCCCCACAGTGTTAACCCCTAAATGCCCATACAACTCACTTTCACGCAGTGGGGTGTGCGATTCAGGATTCATCTCTGGTGCACGGGCAGGGCCATACAAAGCGATCTATCCACGCTCCCACCCATTCAAGTAAATTGGTGGGCCGGTGGGGGAAGACCTGTTCAACCTCTCCAAGATGGCTGCGCCCAGGGCCTGAGAGGCCAGAGGAACTACGCTTGATTCTGGGGGAGGCAAGCTGCTTTAAAATGTAGTAACCCCCCCCCCCCCCAGCCTTCCTCAAACAGATACAACCCCCCACACTTACAGATATGACGCAGTCAGTAACTGGCTTCTTCAGGTTGCTCTCTGCTGTCTCTTTCAGTTTAGTGAGCAGCATGGCAGATATCTGCTCTATACTGAACACATGGCTTTCCTCCATGTACATCACCTGCAAGAACATGTATTTTAGTAGGCGTTTGTGATAATTACACATAATAAAGTTATATATTCATTGTCTGACCAACGCCCTACCTTAACTCCAATTCCGCCATTGTTAGTCTGTACCAGTTCATATGGCAAAGAATTCTTCTCATTTTGAACAAATGTATCGCTGAACGCTCGGCCGTGAAACTTTTTAAAGCTTGACACAGTATTGGTAGCATTGGTTATGAGCTTAAAAAGAAAGCAAAATATAATAAAGATTTAGCTTAAAAGAAAGAAAAGAAACGTTAACAAAAAGGATTTTCTACTACTTTTTAGGTTAATGAAAAGGCATCCTGATATGTTTTGGGAGGAAAGTGCAAGGCTAACATCATAGATGCACTATGTATGTTTGCAGTGGGAGATTAGTACTGAACAACCCACTTGCATATACAAGCCATCTACTTGCCACGAAACCTGCCTTTTTAGCTGGTAGCAAAAAGGTATCAGACCATGTGTGTTTGGGGGGGGGGGGGGGGGGGGGTTGCAGCTAGTTCCAGATACAAGTTAAGGTCTGCCCAGCACCATGTTCCACCCACATAACCCTTCTTGAATTTTTTAGACTACTGCTACACCCCAGTGCTAGTGCAGCTGTCAAGTCTGCCATTTGCTCAGACTGCTTCACTGACAATTGAAATAATCCAACCCAGGCACATGGCTGCCAGTGTGTAAGAGGAAAGTTAGTTTGGGCAACTCTAAAGGCAAAGTGGGTACAATGAATAGTATCAGTAGCTCATATAGGCTGTCAAACCCCCCCCTGGAGCAGCAGTTAGAACGTTTTGCTTCTACTAAGCCAATAGCATTTTAGTTTGACCTCAATAACAGATATATTAGATCAGATTCACTGCTGATGAGACAATCTGGTGGGATTACAGACAAAATTAGACTGCCATGTTATCTAGACCTGGGGTTTCCAACATTTTTTCATCAAGTACCACTTTTTGTAAGGGTCTTGCATAATGCCTAGGTGGTCCATCACCTAAAACCATATACCAACCATTTATAGTGCATGGAATGCACAAAAATACACGTAAGAAAAATGTCTTTTACCTTTTATAACGGTTTTACATGGATAAAATATATAGGGCAGCGGATAGAGTTGGGGTACAGATCTGGTCTGCAGGCTTGCCAATTAGCACCCAATAGGATCTTGGGTACCACTGGTTGGGAATCTCTGATTTGAACTGAATTTAATGTGGCTCAAAACCCGGGCTGACCGATCCCCCTCTGGGCATCCTAAATCGGAATGCCCCGCTGTGTGAAACCCCCCAGGTCACCCCATTCACTTACCCCATTTCCCGGTCCCACGGCGCATCTAAGAGCAGCGGCCGCATCCCGCTATCCCTCCAGCAGGGCGTGTGCACGCGCCAGGCATTTGTAAATGGCCGGCAAGCACGCTCCCTGTTAGTGGGAAGCGGAGGATGCAGTCGCTCAGAGCCGCTGCTTTTAGACGCACAGTGGGATCAGGAAGAGATGAGCTAGTCGCAGTGTCGGGGGGGGGGGGGGGGGGGGTCCACGCAGCAGGGCACCAAAAACCCAGGATAGTCAAAATACTTGGTTTTGGTCCACTTTACCTTATGCTTTAGGGGGCTTTTAAATATCATAGCAAACAATTAGTTTACTGTAGAAAACACCACGGTACATTTTCTTTGTTGACACATTGCCTCTAGTGTGTACAATTTGAAAAAGTTCATACAAAGCTTACCTGATTCTTAGCTGCAATTCCAATTGTTCTGTTTTTTGTGCCAAAGGACACCACAGCCCTAAGGAAAGAGAAAAAGCCATAAGTATACAGTTGAAACACACAGTTCAACTGAAAAAAAAAAAAAAAACCCTGATCTGCAATTAACCTTACTGACCACACCAGTGATGAGGCTACATCTTTCCAATGGGATCACAGGCTGCAGGAAAGCCAAACTGATTCTCTGCCACAAAAATGAAAATCTGTTTAACTGCTGGAACTTAACCAAACCTGGCATGTATAGACTGGACTAAATCCAACAGGATCTTACTCATGGGTTACTCATCATCCTTCAAGCTCCCCACCCCATGTTGGAAAGCTAATTCACATGACAGCCTGACATGCTTATAGAAGAACACTCAAAATGAGTACTGTACCTCATAACTAGGCAGTGGAAAGACATTTGTTGCATAGATGCTCTCACCAGAAGAACCTTTCCACCCCAGAACCTAAACAAGGTCAGGAAATTGATTGATACACATGGAATATCAACAGGAGTGTTATGTTATTTTATATGGAGAGCCCTCTACTTCATGGGGTCACCTGAGTGAGAAAGTGCGAGCTGCCCACAATGGAAAATTATTTTTTGAAGGCACAGGCTTCGATTACATGAACAGCAGTATTTAGACGCCCTCGCCCCCGGCACTATTTAGAATATTCAACACATCTATAAAACACTACCTAGCTTTATAAGAAATATAAAAGGTGCTCTAATCAGCACATGTAATAACATGTCTAACTGCTGAAAGCAGAGGCATTAGAAGCATACAGGTGTCCTGAAGGCTCTGGAATCCACCACTAAAAGCACAGGAGGCAGCATGTGCCAATGGCGAGACACTGGAGATCTATATATACCGCCGTGTTCCATAATAATCTGCCATTCGTCGGCCAGCCTCACTAAATGGGAACATTGTCTAACAGCCAAAGGGATGCCGCAATGCTGCCAATCTTAGACATGACATACTCACCACTCCACAAAGAAAATGGCCTGCTAGCTACTGTAGGCCCCACAATAAACAGGACCCAAGTCCTTCAAAAACTAAATGGAGAGAAAAAAAAAAAAAACACACAACATTGAAGAAGCCCACCCCTGGAAAAGCTGCTGTCTTGATCCCAATTCTCTGCCTGGGAATTATTAGTATTTTTATTCCCTCTAATAACATTTACTTTAAAGCAAGCAGAAAAGTTTATTTTGCACCCCATAAATGGCTTAACATATTTTCCTTCTCTGCAGTTACTTTGGACTTATCAGTAACCCACTCATACTTCACAGATCAGCATCCATCCCGATGCACAAAAGCAGAACAAAATTCACCTGCTGGCCTCTCTCCCCCATCCCCCCCACCCCAGGGGATGCCCCACTGTGTTTAACTCCCCGGAGCGCCCATAAACACTGACCTTTCCCTACTTCAGCAGGGCATATGCGGGCTCTCATCAAATGAAAGCCATCTGCCGCCACTCAGCAGTCGCCCCATTGTTTATGGAGAGCTTGCATTGTCGCATTTCTGGCAAGTGCACGCTGCAGGGGATGCGACAGCGCACGCTTCCCATTGCAGTCAATGAGAGCCGTTTGCTGAATGACATAGTCATGGAAGACGTTCTGAGGAACCACATGTGCAGCTCGAATGGGGGAAGAGGCAAGTAAATAACCGCACTCCATTTTGGTGGAGCCCCATGTGTGGTGCAAGCTGGGTTTTGGTGCACTTAGCAGGAGCATTTGGGATGAACCAGCACCGCAGAAGCTGGCCACATTTGTGGTGGCTGCAACCAGTAGCTTGAGTGACTAAGCAGGCCCACAAGCTTGGCATACTGCTAAGAAGGCAGATGCTGAGCTGCACTGCTGCCCAGGGACAGCCCCAGGTGAGCTTGTTTTACCGTAACACCCCAAAGCATGCTTAGCACTAGGGAACAAGTGTGGGTAGAATGTATTATCTTGCCTGGAGAGCCACTGAAGATATCTGTGCTGAAAGACTGGTCATATGCATTTAGAGCAACCACAGGTCACAATATACAGGTACTCAGTATACCCAACCATAAGTCACAGCAAAAGTGTTGTAAAACAGAGAGAATGATTCTTTCATTTGCATGGAGTCCAGCTGTCACCAGGGGTTTGTATGGATGGAAACATGTAAATGGGAAACCAAATGCTTTCCTTCAGCACCACAAGGCTGATCTGTGCCAGTTCTGCATCCCGACTCAAATATGCCCTATCCTGATTCTAACTGGTAACAGTGGGGTTTTTGAAGTTTTAAGGTAGAACTTAAAGGGCAATTCCACTTTTGATGGCATTTTAAAAGTTTCCATTAATGTGTGGCAAAATGATGTCTTCAATATTCTAAGCTTATCTTTTTTTTTTTTTTTTTTTTTTTTTTTTTAATTGTTTGCAACACTGCTATTAAACTAAAAAACTGTTTTACATAGCAGCAATGTGTTTGTGCCGATTTCGAGATCATAGACTTGCTCATTCTAGCTTGCTAATCATTTGTTTGGCTAAGGCATGGGTTTAACCCATTTTGCTGAAATTCAACTTCTTTAGGATCCTTCAAGGATCAGGCATGTGTTCCAGTAGCAAAATAGTTAATGGCCAGGTTCTCAGCTGGAGAGGTCATTAGGCTGCTAAGACTTAGCCAAAGTTGCTAAAGAGTTCACCCGTTACATTGGAAGAATTGTGGGACTTCTGATCCAAGTTTTTTACTCAAAGCCATCAAAACCATTCCCACTGCAGCAAAAGAGTCCCGTGAATAAGTAAATCACAGGTCTGGGGGCACAATCCTAACACAAATTTTTATTTTACATTCCAAAAGAGGAAAATAAGGCAGAACACCAAAAACATGCCAAAAGGACTACAGAACCAGTTTGGGGTGGCCTTCTGCTGTTAATTCAAGCCAACAGCCTGACACAGTTGGAAAGGTAGAGGCCATTTTGGTGCTTCCTCTCCCAGCATCTCAGCCATGCTACTGCCTGGATTCAACTGACATAACCGACAATGCACAGAAACAGGAAACCCAGCAGCACTTCCTATTTGCAGAAGGCCTGCACATCCATAAACCACCGGCATTTTGCTTTTTAAATTTACCACGGCAGGATTTGGAGAAAGGCAAAAATACAATTCTGTTTGTTTTTGAATATATCCAGTCCAGGTCGTCCCAGAAGTGATGACAGTTGGGTAATCCACCGCCAGGTGGCGCTCGACTGCAAGATCAAAAGCGGTCACTCCTCCCGGCCCCCTATAAAACAGGTGCCTCTCTGATTCCCCAGTGGTTAAACAGCAGTAAAAAAAAAAAAAAAAGGATTTAGGCCGGGAGGCAAAGAAACCATGTTACTTCACATAGCGTCAGCATGTACTCTCTCCAACAAAAAAATGTAAGGACAAATGTCCAATATAAAAATGTTAATCACCATAACAGGCAAACAAGAGATAATGAAACAAGGGTGGGGTGGGACGACCTGGACTGGATATATTCAAAAACAATTCTACAGGTGAGTTTCACAAAATTGTATTTTTCACTATATCCAGTCCAGGTCGTCCCAGAAGAAATGACAGTTAGGACATCCAAAAGCAGTGTCCATTAGGACGGGATCCCCAGTGTGGAACAGCATATAGTTTATTTCACTACCGCCTGAAGCACCTTTCAGTCAAAAGCAGCATCAGCTGAGGCCCTAACAATTAACCTTGTAAAACTTGGTAAAGGTATGAACTGAAGACCAAGTGGCGGCCTTACAAACTTGTTCAACAGATGCCTGGTGCTGAAAAGCCCAGGAGGCACCAATAGCGCTAGTAGAATGAGCTGTAACACGAAAGGGGGGTTCCTTCCCCTTGGCAGAATATGCTTGCACCACCGCCTGTCTGATCCACTTACTGAGAGTGGACTTGGCTGGAGGCAAGCCCTTCCCAGAACCCTCTGTGGACGAAGAGCAAATCCGATTTCCTGAAGGATTCAGTCGCAACCAGGTAGTACTTAATAGCTCTGACCACATTCAAGGCATGGAGGGCCCGTTCCTTAGAATAAGTCGGTGCTGGACACAAGGAAGGCAAGATATAAATATATATATTAAACGAGGGCTAAGTAATCAGAGCCACCTTCTCAGGCACACGTCTGACTGAAGCAACAGCCCCCGGAGGGGCGACTTGAACTACAAAACAGCTCAGACAGCATCCAGAATAAGTCCCAAGGGAACAATCCGCAGGGCAAACAGAATGAAAATTGATCCCAACAGGGACCATGGAACTACTTGGGAGATGCACGTGAGCAATCCCCAAGAGAACTCCTAACAAGGAAGACTGAACAAGACTTCTACAGAAAGGCAGACAGGATAGAACCTAAGCATTCAGAGTACCAAAATGGGGAGCCAACCCCAACCCATGCTGTAATAACTCTAGAACCCTGGGAACAGAGAGCGTCCAAGAGGGGAGAGACCAAGACTCACGCCAATCAATATGGGTACGCCATACCCTATAATAGACGGAGAAGAAAAAGAAGCTTGCTCCTAGCCCCCCATAGACAAAGTTACCCAGAAGATAACCCATCTACGAAAGGGTGAATGAATCAACTGTCAAGCCATCAGACTAGAGCCTGTAGATTGAGGCGACATAATAAGGAGCTTGAAAAAGGGCAGAACCGCACTCCTGAGAGAGCGTACAGGTCCGCTGTCCTCAGCAGAAACATCTGCGAACCCCAGTCCACTAGGCCACCCAGGGGCCATCAGTAGCACGGGTCCCCTTATCAGCACAATCTTGCACAGAACCCCACATAGCAGGGTGAATGAAGAGAAGACATATAAAATAGAATGTCCAGACATAAAATTACTAAGCCCCCATGACCAGAGTCAGAATAATCTGGGGCAGTAAAAAAACAAGGGCAGAGCCCCTGTGATATTAACGGCACCCAACAGAGCCACCCTAGCTGGCTCTTAGAGGGACACCAGGATAGCACAGCCTGCCACTGAAGGAAATCCATTGGAGCGAATACCACTGAGGTGCAGGGAACGTAGACCCCCACCGAGATCAGGATCAGAACCTTCCAGGAGAATCATCCTGCTTCAAGGTCCAGCCCAAAAAAAAAATTACATACCACTGTCCTCTGACAGGCCAAGAGTCCCCAAATAGACAGGTCCTGAAGAGGAGTAGTCCAGCACGATAGAGCCACAGGGTTTTTTTTGGAAAAAAAATCCCCCCCCCCCCCCTGCCAACCTGCGAGACTTGCCACCCAAGGTGACCATTCACAGGAAGATGCAGGCAAAGAAGGGGATGCCCCCTGACAGGGTCCTTGAATATAACCAGCTCAAGAGGAACCACCATACCAAGGGGGAATGAGCACAGACCTAGCTCTAGGGGTGCTGAAACCCCATCTAGGATCAATAACCTACCGTGCCGAAGAGCCCAAGGGCTCTGTATATAAGGGACAATCTGATCCGCCACCAGCGGGCCCACCAGCTGCAATCCTGCCTAGTGAAAGTAAGGTGTCAGCAAAGAGGGACAGAGCCCATGTAACCAGGAGTCCACTTATTGCCAAGGAAGAAGACTCAAGTCTGAACTGAATCCAAGGAATGGAGATAGCGAATAAGGGACCATGAGGGATAGAGGTGACTGAGCACCCATCCAATATAACTCCCAGAAGACGCCGCCGGCCGACTAACCCACTCGGCCTGACGTAGAGATTGGGAAGTAAGGAAGGACGATCCGGTAGGTCCTAGTGCGGACGCCCCACAGGCAAGTCAGACATCACCCCCATCCGCGCCTTGGCGAGTAGCCTGGGAGCAGAAGAGAGGCCAAAAACAAGGCCCCAATCCGCAGGGTTGGTCCTTCAACACTGACTAGTAAAGGTCTTGGTGTCCAGAAGACACAGGGGGAACTAAAAAGGATCTAGATCTCCCCAGGAGGCCAGAAGCCCCCCTTGCACAGGGCGCCTGTGTCCCAAGACAGATATATCATGCAGGGACTACCTGTGAGTGTAGAATTGCCAAGCCTACCATAGGCCAGCATGGCCCAGACTGCCTCATCATTTTGAGGGAAAGAGGAAGGTTAACATAGAGGCCATAGCCCCATTCTGTTAAGGGCAACTTGCAAGTAAGCCCAGACTCCGCAGGACGAGTACGGCCTGCACCAACTCCTGAGGGGGAAACAGGGGCTAGAAGCACCCTGACAACCTCCGAGAGGGACCGCCCAGAAAATTCTATCCTGTGTCCAGGGGAACTATCTCCTGGAACCACCAGAAGGAGAAGATACGCTCCCAGATAGGAGTCAGGTGCTGCGGCAGTCCCCTCGCCCAGAAGGGCGAGGGCGTCCCTTCATGCTTGGGAAGTCTTGGCAGATTTGGACTTAGCCCTGCCAGAGGGCCCAGGGCATTGCCTGCCCACCCTGTGGTGGAAATCCACTCCCGAAAAGTTGGAAGCACACCTCAGGTTCGTGTTTGACACTAACGTAGGGAGGGGTGTCCCTGCCCCGAGGAGGCCGAGACGGCCTTCTGCGTAGGGGTGCCTTACCCTTTTTTCCAAAAAGGTCCAAACGGGCCCCAAATAGACGCCGTCCTCTGAAAGGAAGGCCAGTGAGAGCCTTTTTTGTATCATCGTCAGCACCCCACTGTCGCAGCCAGACCAGGCGGCGAATAGCTACCACAAGGGCAGAGGTTCTAGCACACATCTTAATGGTGTCATCCAGCGCTGAGAGGATAAACCTCACAAACACATCACAATCTGAGAGTGCATTAAAGACCTCCCAGGGGAGGTCTTCAGGTCGGTGATCAAGTAGTTTTCTAATGAGAGTCCTGCCGGCCACCGCAGTGATGGCCGTGGCACAGACCGGGCGCAGAGCCGTCCCTGCACACGAAAAGGCGTGGGAAGCCAGTCTGTCAATGCGCCGGTCCTCAGCATCCCGAAGGGGGGGGGGTTAGTAACCCCTATAATGGGTGCATCCACCACAGGAGGTGCTGACCAAAAGTTAACCACATCAGGAGGGAAAGGGTACTTCCAATCCCAGACCCCTATGACCCCTTTAAGTTTACAAGGCGATTCCCATTCTTGGGATATAAGATTCTGGAAATGCTCCTGTTCCAGGAATTCCAAGCGCGGCGGCGCTGTGTGGAAACTCTCCTTCTTAGGCTTGGGAGCCTCTCCAGGAGGGGAGATTGACAAAACCTCAAAGATCTTAAGTAGTTCATCTGTGTCACACAGGCCCCAAGAGCCGGGCCCAGAATCATCACGGCTCCAGGGCATCTCATCCGAGGAGCCCGAATAGGAGAATAGCTCACCTTCATCAGAAGGATCAAGGTCCTGCATAGCAGCAGATTCATCAGTATCATTAGGAACCGGAGAACCAGGAGGCGTCAGGGACCGCTTCTTTCCAGGGCCCAAGCGCTCCGCCAAACTAGACAGCACCTGCTCAGCCGTAGGCAGCCTGCACGGCACGACTTGCTGGTCATCCCCGCTCGAGTGAGACTCATCAGGAGTGAGATTTAGGTCCGGGGAGACGGGTGTATTGAAGTGAGGTGCAGCCACTGGCAAACCTGATTGCAGGGTCAGTGCCTGTTCAGCACACGGTCCGCAGACCCGTGCTCTGTCAGCATCAGCATGGGGCTGACCACACACTGTACACAGCCGGTCTTGTCCCAGAGGGACCCCGGACACATAATTCTGAGATGCCTCCCTATGGTGATTATCTGAGCAGTATGCCCGCAGGGATTTACGCAATAGGCAACCCTGGATGCCCCAAGACCAGCTAGGAATGTGGGAGAATTCTTTATGTGAACCCGCTATAATATATGTCAGGCCGGGAGAAGCCACCGAAATCTTGGCGTCTGAAAGACATAAAGGGGATAAGAGGGGGGTGTCAGTGCCATGCGCAGCTGTATAAAAAAATCATAGGAACAAAAACCTCCCGGGAGGGCACTTGCATGACCGAGGGAGGATGCGGATCGCAACCACGCGCGAAGATCATCAAAATGGCGCCAAGCGAACCTCGAGGGGCGGGCCTGATCTGGGAGTCCCCGCCTCCCCCAAAGAGCATGAAGCTCTAACCAGCGCAACGTCAATGACAGCAGTGGATAAGACACACATACAGAGTGTAATTAAGGAGATTGCTCTCAACACTAGAGAATGATGCTGCCGTCCGGGCTGCACACTTCTTGTAATGAAAGGACACACACGCGAGCAACCAGACAAGGTTTATGTGGAGCAAGGAGCGCGGCACTGACACCCAAGTTTAAATAAAAAGGCAACGGCCATAAACGTGTCTAACATTACGCTGGGACCGCCACACACATACCCCCCCTTTCTTTTCCCCCGAGCTACGGGAGGAAGCGAGGGAGAAGCGAACCTGCACCCAGGGTTCATCGCTATGAGGGGCACGGGCAACAATGCGGGAGGGGCATCTAATGGAGGCTCACCATCGGCCTAAACCGCCTACCCTATGGTGGGGGATTGCGGTGGAATGTAGCTCGGTAAGCACACAAGGTGCTGGCTACCTTCACCCGGCCAGCGCAGCCCAGGCTGGGAGGCACATCCTTATCGAAGAGGACGGGTGGTAGTAGTCCTGCAGGGCCGCAGGCTGTAAAAGCCCCGCTCACCTACGAGAGAGTGATACTTCATGTCTTCGCAGTCAGCACTGCAGAGAAATCTGGGGATTTGTGGGAGGCCCCTGGGTATATGAAGGGCTGGGAGGAGCCTGTTTTTGCATGTCTGCAGTGAACAGCGCCCTCTGGCGGAGGATTACCCACGTGTAAGTAGGGTAGCAGGATGTACTGTATGCTTAGAATATAACATAACCTAAAACAGTTTAACAAGAGGGACACACGACACCGACAGCAAGGTAGTGCAGAGATAGACCAGACAGCGCGCAGGGAACCAGGCAGATCAAGATGGCGCAGAGCATGAAGCTCAATGAGTTCGAGGGGCGGGCCCCAGAGCAGTGACGCGAAAAGCGCCATTGCGTGGCCCCGCCCCCTGCCAACAGCGCGAAACAAGCACCCGCCCCCAAGATGGCACTATCATAGCCGGCAGAAGGGGAGAGACCCAGGCCAGGAGACGCAGGGCAGCCAACAGAGGGGCCCCCACAGCAACCGGGTGGCAAGCGCGCGCACCATCACAACACAGGCCGCGGCCTCAGAGTAAAAAAAAAAACCCTCGGCCAATCAGCGCCGCCGCCCCCCCTCCTCCTCCTCACAGCGCGGCACCAAGATGGAGGGGAGAGAGGAGAAGGAGCGAGGGAGGTAAGTAGCCAAGAGTAAAACAACAGTGCATATCCAGCAAAGTAAAGGACTCCGTAGAGTCACACGATGTCAGTGCGGCAGAAGACAGTACAAGACACCACACATAATAAAGCTTGTGGGGCAGGGAGGGCATAAGTGGGTCCCCCCCATAGGCTCACCATCAGCCTATGGCCGGCTACCCTTTAGGCAGGGTCTGCGGCCCAGAGCCTAGCTCTGTCAACGCCTGACCCCGGCGTTCTAGAGAGAGAAAATATTTCTAATGTGTAGCAATCTAAATTGCCCTGGGGAGGGATTCATATTGACTGTTTGTCCGCTTTAAGTAAAAATGCACAAAGTCAAGCATTAGAATGTAAAGTCATTAAAACACTACACGCCTCTTTTGTAACCTGTAGACAACTGCTCCTAGTCTGGCACTTACCCGAAGACTTGATCCAGGTCCCGTGTTACCCGCCACTGCTTCCAGAGAATTGATGAGGGACCGCCCCTCGCCATCTGTCACAGATTGTGGCACGCCCCCTCTATTCAATGCAATGGAGTGGGTGCGGCAAGACTTGGCATGCTCCCCCCCCCCATTGAAGTGAATGAAGAGGGTGTGACATAGTCTGTTACAATTGGCAGGTCAGTTAAGTGTCAAAGTGCCAGAATAGGAGAAATTGTCTACAGGGGATAAAGGTATAGAGTTTCTGTTTTAATGCCAGGACCATGACTTTAAAGAGAAAGTGCAGTCAAGACTGGACTCATTCCACACTATGCAGTACAAGGGCATCACGATTCTTAGGAGGGGATCCTAATATGGAAGTGCTCTGCTGTACATCAGTAGTTTGGAAGCCTAGTGGCTGGGCAGCAGCTTCTTACCCCTTTCACGCCCTAGGTCACTGCCTGCCCAACATAGCTGATAGGTTGACAGCAGACACACAGGTGGCAGAAGAGCCAAGTAACTGCCGCCTGGACTCCCAACTTGGAGGGCACCGGTGTGGGGAATCCAAATCAGGATGCTCCCGTACTGCAAAGTTTAGATAAGCGGTCAGTTTAGATTGCACAAGCTCCCTTGGGGTCTCAGCAGCCACACATTCCAGTCACCGCCCACCACAAAAAGGATTGGTTGGGCAAGCATGCAGGCAACAAATGGCAGACCCCGCTGGGTCTAAGTAGTTTCATTCAATTTTTGGGCATTTGCAGGGGCATCTATTCCAATTTAGGACAGCGGGTTGGTATACGCATTATGTATCCCCCTAAGCCCACCCCCCCAGACACTGTCACCTTGTAGTCCATCTCAGCAAGCAACCTGCAGAATTTCACTGGCACGACCGGCTATGTCAATCCAAAATGAGCAAGGGTTGCTGGTCTCTTGGCATATCGAATAGTCCCTCGATGATCCAACATGCTTTCTTACTGGTTAATAGAAAGAGCAAGGAGGATAGCAGGTTTCGCAGAGGTTAAGGCAGCACAACAACCACTGCAGCCGCTTGCCTGCCCCAGGAGCATCCTAAATCCCCCGGTATGATACACTCTCATCTTTACCAGTGGCTCCCATAATGCTGGGTTCAGTGACGGCCGCATCCATCTGTAGCTGTGGTGCACTCTTGCGCCCAGTGATTCAAATAGGCAGGGTCTAGGAAAGGGTTTTGTGTCACTTTAAGCAGAGTCCTATTTACTGTTAAGAGATTTAGATACAGTGCTGTTACCCTACTGAAAGGTCAGCTGTACTTCCCATCTGGGGTGACCAAGCAGCAGATTTATGCAACAAAAGAAATGTTTGCAAAGGGCCATAGGGGTGAAACCGGCACAGGAAGAGCATATTTTACTGGTCAACAACTTTTTACTCTTTCAGACATACAGATCATGTATTTATAAAGAAGTAGACCCATTTCCCAACTTTGGAGACCGCCCATCACATCCTGTTCTCAAAACAGGAAACGGATGCTGGAAGTACACAGTGTTGTCCAACAGATAGTTACAATCCTCCAACATATTCACCCAGCAGTTGCCCTCCTGGGCATCCCAAAGCATGATGCCCGTTTACGGAATGCCCTTGCAGAAGGGGGGAAGCAAGGGCCCAAACCAGTAGCCCTCACCCTCTCTAAGGGAGGGGGGGGGGGGGCAAGGGCCCAAACCAGTAGCCCCCAGCCTCTCTAAGGAAGGGGGGGGCAAGGGCCCAAACCAGTAGCCCCCACCCTCTCTAAGGAAGGGGGGGGGGGGGGCAAGGGCCCAAACCAGTAGCCCCCACCCTCTCTAAGGAAGAGGGGGGGGGGCAAGGGCCCAAACCAGTAGCCCCCACCCTCTCCAAGGAAGGGGGGGGGGGGGGCAAGGGCCCAAACCAGTAGCCCCCACCCTCTCTAAGGAGGGGGGGGGCAAAGGCCCAAACCAGTAGCCCCCACCCTCTCTAAGGAAGGGGGGGGGGGGGCAAGGGCCCAAACCAGTAGCCCCCACCCTCTCTAAGGAAGGGGGGGGCAAGGGCCCAAACCAGTAGCCCCACCCTCTCTAAGGGGGGGGGCAGGGCAAGGGCCCAAACCAGTAGCCCCCACCCTCTCTAAGGGAGGGGGGCAAGGGCCCAAACCAGTAGCCCCCACCCTCTCTAAAGGGGGGGGGGCCAGGGCCCAAACCAGTAGCCCCCACCCTCTCTAAAGGGGGGAGGGGGGGGGCAAGCGCCCAAACCAGTAGCCCCCACCCTCTCTAAAGGGGGGGGCAAGGGCCCAAACCAGTAGCCCCCACCCTATCTAAGGGGGGGGCACAGGCAAAGACCCAAACCAACTTTGGAGACCGCCCATCACATCCTGTTCTCAAAACAGGAAACGGATGCTGGAAGTACACAGTGTTGTCCAACAGATAGTTACAATCCTCCAACATATTCACCCAGCAGTTGCCCTCCTGGGCATCCCAAAGCATGATGCCCGTTTACGGAATGCCCTTGCAGAAGGGGGGGAATCAAGGGCCCAAACCAGTAGCCCCCACCCTCTCTAAGGAAGGGGGGGGGGGGCAAGGGCCCAAACCAGTAGCCCCCACCCTCTCTAAGGAAGGTGGGGGGGCAAGGGCCCAAACCAGTAGCCCCCACCCTCTCTAAGGAAGGGGGGGGGCAAGGGCCCAAACCAGTAGCCCCCACCCTCTCTAAGGAAGGGGGGGGGGCAAGGGCCCAAACCAGTAGCCCCCACCCTCTCTAAGGAAGGGGGGGGGGGCAAGGGCCCAAACCAGTAGCCCCCACCCTCTCTAAGGAAGGGGGGGGGGGCAAGGGCCCAAACCAGTAGCCCCCACCCTCTCTAAGGAAGAGGGGGGGGGGCAAGGGCCCAAACCAGTAGCCCCCACCCTCTCTAAGGAAGAGGGGGGGGGGCAAGGGCCCAAACCAGTAGCCCCCACCCTCTCTAAGGAAGGGGGGGGGGGGCAAGGGCCCAAACCAGTAGCCCCCACCCTCTCTAAGGGGGGGGGGGGGCAAAGGCCCAAACCAGTAGCCCCCACCCTCTCTAAGGAAGGGGGGGGGGGCAAGGGCCCAAACCAGTAGCCCCCACCCTCTCTAAGGAAGGGGGGGGGCAAGGGCCCAAACCAGTAGCCCCACCCTCTCTAAGGGGGGGGCAGGGCAAGGGCCCAAACCAGTAGCCCCCACCCTCTCTAAGGGAGGGGGGCAAGGGCCCAAACCAGTAGCCCCCACCCTCTCTAAAGGGGGGGGGCAAGCGCCCAAACCAGTAGCCCCCACCCTCTCTAAAGGGGGGGGGGGCAAGCGCCCAAACCAGTAGCCCCCACCCTCTCTAAAGGGGGAGGGGGAGGGCAAGCGCCCAAACCAGTAGCCCCCACCCTCTCTAAAGGGGGGGGCAAGGGCCCAAACCAGTAGCCCCCACCCTCTCTAAGGGGGGGGCAAAGGCCCAAACCAGTAGCCCCCCACCCTCTCTAAGGGGGGGCAAAGGCCCAAACCAGTAGCCCCCCACCCTATCTAAGGGGGGGGCGCAGGCAAAGACCCAAACCAGTAGCCCGCACCCTCTCTAAGGGGGGGGGGGGGGGGGCAAGGGCCCAAACCAGTAGCCCCCACCCTCTCTAAAGGGGGGGGGGGGGCAAGGGCCCAAACCAGTAGCCCCCACCTTCTCTAAGGGAGGGGGCAAGGGCCCAAACCAGAAGCCCCCAGTCTCTGGTGGAAGGGCCCAAACCAGTAGCCCCCACTCTCTGGGGGAAGGGCAAGGGTCCCAAGCATTACCCCCCCTATAGAAGCAGGGCACCAAACAGTACCCCCTCTATGGGGGGTAGGGGAGCTGCAGCCACACAAGGGCCACACTATAGGCCCCCGATGTCACGTGGCCGTTACCCATCATTAGAGGACAGCGGGCACAGTAACGTCAGGAAGCTGTTACAATGAGGACGGGTCAGGTAGATATGGGGCCTAGCAGCCCAGGCGGGGGTAACCCACTGGCAGCCATCTCTACTCACGGTGTGCATCTGTCGCTGAACTCGTTGGCCACCGTCTCGATGCCTCCGGCTCTGGCGATGGCGACATGACAGTTCTGGAATCCTAAGTCGAAGCCGACCACAGACATGGTGATGTGATGCGACACAAGGCTGGAGGGAAGAAAGGGCCGCGCTACGCCGTGCGAGGATTTGCTGCAGCTGCGCCGCCGCCTGAGTCAGTGTGACGGGAGGAGGAGGCGGCTCCGCTTCATATAGCTCCACTGGAAGAATCTTCCAGAAGCTGCTCCACAGCGCAAGCCGGCTACACGTGCCGCTTCCGCGTTCTGGACGTTTCTCGACTGCACGCTGCTGCCAGCCAATAGGAAAACACCTTGCCGAGATGACGCGCTTAGTCCCTAGGGTAACCTCAAAGCTTCTGTTTCTAAGCGACGGGGAGATCCTTGTGTCCGAATGAGGCGCAAAGAGGGTGTCTGAGCAGACCTCCCAACTGTCCCTCTTTTGAGTTCATGTCCCCAGTCGCTCTCATTTGTCCCTCTTTTAAATTCATGCCCCTCCCCCCGTGGTTCTCGTTTGACCCTCTTTGAGGCTTAACATGCAGATCTGCATCAATAAATACTTCATTTTCCTATTCAAAGTTGGAGGGGTTTAGCCATTTCGCTGTTTGTGTTGTGGGGCATCGTAGGGATAAGTTACAGCGTAACCTCACAGAACAATTCAGGCAAACCACAAACACTGTTATGGTCTTGGGTTGATATTATAGTCCTGTCCATCTATCCTCCCCTTCCTGCTCTAGCCATCCATCCATCCCTTCTTCCAAGTTCCTCCCATCCGTTTATCCCTCTCCTCCCAGCTCATCCCATCTACGGTTCTACTCATCATAGCTCTAGCCATCCATCCCTCCTTCCTTCTTCCCCCTCTCCTCCCAGCTCATCCCATTCATCCCTCTCCCCTCAGCTCATTCCATCCATCGTTCTACTGTCAGTTATGTCCACCTATTTGCTCTTAGCTCTAGCGATCCATCCCTCCTCCTTCCCCCTCTCCCCTCAGCTCTGTCCATCCATCCATTCCTCTTTGCTCTAGCTATCCATTCATGCCCCCTCTTGCTCCTCCCATTCATTCCTCCCAGCTCATCCCATCCACCCCTCTCCCATCAATTCTGCCCATCTAGCCACATCCACCCCTCCCACCTGTTCTGCCCATCTATCTGCTCTTACAGAATAAATAACTTACAGAACAGTACAGGCAAACCAAAAACACTGTGATGGTCTTGGATTAGTATTACAGTCCTGCCCATCTATTATCTACTCCTTACTCTAGCCATCCATCCCTTCTTCACAGTTCCTTCCATCCATTTATTCCCCCCCCCCCCCCCCGTTACTCCCAGCTCATCCTTTTCATCACTCTTCTCTCAGTTATGCCCATCCATCTGCTCCTCATAGCCTTAAACTTCCATTCCTCTTTCCTCCTCCTTCCCCCTCTCCTCCCAGCTCATCCTATTCATCCCTTTCTCCTCAGCTCTGCCCATCCATCTGCTTCCCCTTGCTCTAGCCATCCAATCATCCACCCCCCTCCTGCTCCTCCCATTCATTCCTACTCCCAGCTCATCCCTTTCACCCCCCTCCCCTCAGTTCTGCCCATCTATCTGTACCTCATAGCTTTAACCATCCATCCCTCCCTCCTGTTCTGCCCATCTATCTGCTCTTACAGAATAAAAACCTCACAGAACAGTACAGGCAAACCAAAAATACTGTGATGGTCTTGGATCAGGGTTATAGTCCTGCCCATCAATCCTCTCCTCCTTACTCTAGCCATCCATCCCTTCTTCACAGTTCCTCCAATCCTATTATCCATCCTCCCAGCTCATCCCATCCATCGCTCTTCTCTCAGTTATTCCCATCTATCAGCTCCTCATAGCTCTAGACATCCGTCCCTCCTTCCTCCTCTTTCCCCCTCTCCTCCTAGCTCATTATATTTATCTCTCCCCTCAGCTCTGCCCATCCATCCACTCCTTCTTGCTCTAGCCATTCATCTATCCATCCATCCACCCTCATGCTCCTCCCATTTATTTATTCCCCCTCCTCCCAGCTCATCCCATCCACCCCTCTCCCCTCAGTTCTGCCCATCTATCCACACCTCATAGCTCTAACCATCTATCCATCCTTCCCTCCCTCCAGCTCAACGCATAAATGTATTACTTCCCCCTCAGCTCCCAGCTCATCCCATTCATCCTTCTCCCCTCAGTTCTGCCCATCCATCCGCTCCTTTTAGTTCAAGCAATCCGTCCCTCCCTGCTGCTCATCCCATCCATCTCTCCCCCTTCTCCCAGATTTGTCCCTCTCGCCTCAGTTCTGCCAATCTATTTGCTCTTCAGAACTCTAGCCATCCATCCCTCCCTCCTGCTCATCCCATTCATTCTTCCCCCTCCCATCCCTCTCCCCTCAGCTCTGCTCACCCCCCTGCTCCTCCTTGCTCTAGCCATCCTGTGCATCCCTCCCTCCTGCCATTCATTCCAACCTCCTCCCAGCTCATCCCATTCATCCCTCTCCCCTCAGTTCTGCCATCTTTCCAGTCTTCATAGCTCTAGCCATCCATCTATCCCTCTCTTCTGCTCCTCCCATTCATTCCCCCCTTCCTCCATCCATTCCTCTCCCCTCAGCTCTGCTCATCCTTCCGCTCCTCATTTCTCTAGCCATCCATCCATTCCTCCATCCTGCTCCTCCCATTCATTTATCCCCCCCTCCTCCCAGCTCATCCTATCCATCTCTCTCCCCTCATTTCTGCCCATGCATCCGGTCCTCCAAGTTCTAGCCATTCATCCATCCCTACTTTCTGCTCATCCTATCTCTCCCCCAGGCTGGGAGCTGACCCAGAAATTCTGACCTAAAGAAAACCCCCTGCTGTAAGTCTTGTCCTAGAGGAGACATGGTGCCTCCAGCACTGTACATGGAATTATGAATCAGTTGTGCGCCTTAATCATCAACTGACCCAATTTTAATTTTCTGGAAATCATAAAGCATGCTAGGGAATCTCTTACTTTATTTTAGGAGCTGCAAGGGCAGAGTTCTGGAGAACTCAGGCTGGGAGCCATATCAAACAGCACTGTCTAGTTCCACAGGGTGCGCAGCACCCAACTGAGTCTTTTGGTGCCAGAATCAGCACCCTGCGACTTTCCCAATGGAAAGTTATAAGACTTTTAAGTTTTAGTTGGCATCTTTGAGATGGGGGGGGGGGGTATATAAAGGTCTGAGGGCTCAGCCCCTCCGTCGTCTTTTTTTAGGGCTGATGTGATGTGAGGATGGAGAACCAGGATACAGCAGGCTATACTAGCCCCCTGTGGTTGCCTGCATCTGTCTTAGCAGACAGCTTAGTATCTGTCTGCAATAAGTAACTGACATTGTATCTGCTCATTCTGATTGTGACTTACCTACTTGTAATTGCCCTTCTGATCTATATTGCATCTACTTATTGTATGTATATAGTTTGTCTAGTGTGCTCTTAAAGTGACTCAATTTACAACGTAATCTTGGGCTGTTCTGTTACCTTAATACATGAATCTATTTGTCCGTGTGCTGGCTCCTGGCCTGTAATACCACAAGCTGCCTAGGATGCGTTTCATCACATTTGGTGGCAGCTAAGGTGGGATCAGGATATTAGTGTGGGAGGGTGTGGGGCACTTACTCTCACACACAAAGATTTCCTGGGCTCTTTAGACAAGTAAGAGAGAGCAGGCCATAGCTGAATGTGAGCACTAGCCTAAAGTATTTCAGCTGCAGCTTCAGCAGCAGTGGCCCACCCCAGCTAGTAGCCCCAAAGAGAACCGGGCCCCAAAGTTAGGTTCAGAGGACTCCTCCCCCCCCCCCCCCCGCCCCCCCGCTGGAGAAAGATGGGGACTTGGGCACTTTCTTGTTGGTGTTTGAAATTATTTTTCAACAGTACTATCTGCCTTAGGACCAGTGGGTCAGATTCTTAACTCCTTGCCTTAGAGCAGGTGTGTGTCAACTTTTCACCGAGGGCCACGTCCACATTCTTGCTGCCTTCAGGGCTGGTTAATAAACACAAAACAAAATGCACATTCACCCATTCAAATGTATGATTACAGACACAGAATCATTTAGCTCAGGACAGGTGTAGGTGCTGAATGGTATTGCCCAGGACAGATGCAGAATATTTTTTTCCCAAGACAGCCACAGAATTATTTTGCTCCGGACAGATGCAGAATTAATTTGCTCAGGACAGATGCATACGCTGTACTATTTTGCCCTGGACATCCCTACAACCCGGGTATAGCTGGCAGTAACCCCTGCGGCAGATGTTGAGTGGGTTAGGTGGGTTCCCATTATTTAGTGACAGATGGTTGTAGAATGTTAAAAAGGTGCACAACAGCCATGAGTTGGGCACTGCGTCTGGGGGCAGAATTGAAGGCGGTACTGTGCTCCAAAGCGGAAGGGGAGCCACCCAGCTGCTGCCATCTGGCGCCTATCAGAGAGCCACAAAAAAGGGCTTAAAGGGCCCCCCAGCCTTGAGTTTCATACATGTGCCTTAGAGGTAAGACCCTTTAAATCTTCAGGTACCTTCCTAGGGAGACCATCCTAAGCTATGAGGTTATCAAGTAGGCTCCTGCTACCCAAAAATAACTTTGCAGTTTGCATTGGGGTCCTACGGCACTGGGAGGACTGAGAGGTGTGGCCTGAGTGGGTGTCCCACCGGATTTCAAATCAGGGAAAACCCTCATGGTCCCCGGGATTGGAGGAGTTTAAACGGAGCTGCCAGTTGCAAATGTGTATTTGGACAAGGGTGCCGGACTGGGGATGAGAAGGTAGGGGTATTCAAGTTCAAGTTTATTGGTCACATGCACAGGTAGCCGGCAGCTCCACCTTCTACTGACCAAGTGGCTGCCGAGATAGAAGGAGGCCAGGAGAAAGGCCCTGGGAACTGGGGAATGTGGCAGTCTCGTCTATTCTGACCATATCCAGTCAGGGGTTTCAGGTGGTGTCAGGCTCCCAAAGAGCAGGCGGCACAGCCTCACCTGGACTCAAATAGCTGTGCTAGGTGATTGTTCCACAAGGTTCACCAGAGGTGTGGACAGAGGACCAACCATTAGTGGTACCCTATGCGCCCAGGGCAAATTTGCGGATCGCATACGAGTGGCCGGACACCTCAGGGTCAATGTGTCTGGCAACTGCCATTTGAATGACACCTGTCAGATGGAAGGGAAAATGGGGCCGTGCCCCATCAACCCACTGGAAGCTCTGCCCAACATACTGACGATAGTGGACTATGAGATCCAAGTCCCCGGATGTTGCCCACCCGGGGAGGTTCTCTCAAGGATAGACTTTCTGACTAGAGGATCCCGTTCATGTTACAGTGATGGCAGGCGTCCCTTTGTAAACAAATACATGTGCATCATCTAGTGAGCAGCTCGCCAGGACGCGCCAGGAAAGGGCAGCGACCATGGCAGTGCTCACAGGTTATCCAGACGAGGGTAAGTCATAAATGGACACATGGATAGGGACTGAAAAATGCCCCTAGCAAGGGGAAGGTGTGACAAATGTGACAAAAATATTATATCCCATCTCTGATATGTCTATGTCTGTAACAAAAGACCTTAGCTAAAATGTACTCTGATTTTTTGGGTGTGTGGAAACCATTACCTATTTCACAGATGGTTTTCTCCTAGGAGGTTGATAAACACAAGCCTAACAGTGCCTCCATAGGGGGCCTCAGCTTCAAAGCAATCCTTGTTACATTTCTGACCTAAGACTGCGAGCTGAACCAGGAAGGTCTAACCTTGAGAAATATCATCGTGAGCTTTGTTCTAGGAGGCTCAGGGGCGAACTGCAGGTAAGGAGCTATATCAAATAGTGCTGCTCGGTTCCATAGGGTGTGCAGCACCCCACTGAGCCCAGTGGCACCAGAACTAACACCCTACGACTTTCCAACGGAAGGCCTTTAAGTTTTAACTGGTATCTCTTAACAACTGAGACAGAATCTTACCCCCGGAGGGCAGGGAGGTGTGTATCACCTGTGTATAAAGTTTGGTGGGAGAAGCCTCTTTGCTGTTTTTCTGGGGGTCACGTGACATGTGGAGGGTCTACCAGGATCCAGCACGGAATACTCGCCCCCTGTGGTTGCCTGCATCACTGCTTATCATCTGTCTACAATAAGGTAACTGACATTGTATCTGATTCTGTGATTGTGACTTAGCCATTTGTAATTGCCCTTCCGTCCTATTTTGCATATATAGTCCTATATATATATATTGACCTACTGTATATAGCACTGGCTTCTGGCCTGATAAATTCTAATGTATCAAACAGAGCTGGTGACAATAATAAATATATATAGTGGTAGTGAAGGGGACCTGCAGCCGGTCAAGGTTTTCAAGGCCTGTATTAAAAAAATGCATGCAGCATGCGCTCAGTACAGTACCAAGAGGTACAAGTTTTGTCACAGCCTGCAAGAGAGTTATTATGGTTTTCTACCCTCATCAAAGAGAAACTGTCTGAAGCACAATCGGAGGACCAAATCGGTGCCTTTCTCAATTCAAGTTAAACCACCCGAACAGGAACCTAATAAACCTTCTTTTCCAGAGGCTTTGTCACAATTGGAAATGACTGAAATTGAAACTCGGAGTGGTTTATTAAAGAAAAAGAACATCTCCACTTCAGCAAAATGTCCTTCTGAACCCGGTCTTCATCTGCCGGTCGCAATCGCCTGCACGTTGGTGGCAATAGCACTTGCATTCTCCTGCAATTGCACTCTATTGAGTGACAGTAGCAAACGCTCACACCAGCCTAAGGCTGTCTGCTTTAATTGTTGCGTTTGTTGTTGCTTTTTGTGAAATATTTATGATGGGGCACATGATATGGCAAATAAATACCATGAAATGATTTACGGTTCCTTGAATAAATGATGTTGATGTAAAGATATAAAGAATGTCTCCTTTTGTTTCCCTAATTAATAATTTTACATTTTCCTGGTCTTAACATTTTGGGATTTTTTGTTGTTTGTGTCATGTATCAAGACACCACGCTTAATCCTGTCATTCACTGAAGGAAGCCAGCCTCATAATAAAGCATGAAAGGAAAATGACACATTAACGAGCAGAATTGTCCCATAAAGTAAACAGAAATGCACAAAATGATAGACAGGGCTGATTATCAAATATAAATCTCTTTGTAAAATGGTAATGAGCCACATAAAAGCATAACAAGTAATTATACAGCTGTGGATGCATGTACCCAGAGAATTACAAGCAGATGCCAAAGAGAATGTTGTAGTATATTGAAACCTAGTTGAATAATAAAACAATTTGCAATGGTCAGTGGTATAATTGTGCTCAGCGTCAGACCCTACAAAACCCATTCACAGATTATAATATATTTACACTAGGTGTGGTAAATAAAAATACATTCCTCCTAATGGCTTCAGGAAAAATAGATAAAAATACATACAACACATGTATATGGACAGTGCAACACAATAATAAATGTTCGCACCTGAAAAGAGAGAGGTATTTATACCCCACGATGTGGCTTCCTTTGGGAATCCCTGGGAAGCCTTTCCCTGGGATATACACCTTCCTTCAGTGCGGAGCACTCAGAGCTTGGTGAAGTGCCAGCCTGTTAGAAGGGGACCCTCGTCCTCTTTCCATCGAAATGGCGACATAGCAGTAATTTTGACCACATCTTCTGGGAGGAGAGGAGGAGTCGATGGAGGCCTTCAGAGTCAGTGGACTGTTGCGGAGTGTGAGTGCTGGGTACAGCAGAGTCAAATCCTTGACATTTGTGGTGTAACAGGAACTGGCTGTGTAGTAAGGGAAGGTCACCTTACATGGTAGGTAACATAGACAGGAAAAGAAGTCATAGAGATCACCTCAACATGTAGTAGAGGATGCACAAAAGAGACTACACATAGATATATGTAACAGTGCCATCTACTGTCATAAATGAAACTGCATTAACCTAGCAATATAGATGCATATCACATACAGAGACTAGCTGTAAGCTGTTGCACAGCATCTCCAACACGGACAAGGGGAGGACACCGTCCTGCCTTGGATTATGATGTCGGAGGTTAGTAGAGTTTAATCCCCAGTTCATTCCTGAGGTTGAATGGGATTGTAACAACTGCCGGCATGTCATCGAAATGACAGACTGCAATGTTATAAATACGGCAAAAAAATGTGTACCCCCTGCCGAGAGCCAACTATTCCTCACACCAGCCATAGGAGATAGTAACCCAGGGCTCAGAGACCGTCCAACAGGTCTATGACACTGCTGGTATCCCAGTCTCGGTTTAATATCTCATATATTACTCACCGATCCGCATCTTCTTTAATTTTTCCGCCACCGTGCGGCGTCCTCTGGTCTAGCTGTGTGTTCAGTGTCCTCCGCCAGGTCTTGCCTCTATCTTTAAGGCTCTTTTGGGCCCCTCCGCTGTCTTCTTTATGCAACTGCATCAGAAGATGATGCCACCGCCACCATTTGGATCACAGAGGGAACACAGGTTTCTGTCCCAGCTGAAAGTAATACATTTTAGGTCAGGCTTCAGGGCCGAGTCTTAGTGGGCCCCTTGTATCACATTACATGCCCCGAAATGAAAAAGAAAAGTAAAAAGGGCAAGAGAAATAGAATGAGGGAGGAAAAAAAGAAGAGAAATAAAAAGAGTCAAAAAGAAAAAAGGCAGAAAGCAGGGTAGAAAGAGAGAAAGAAAAGAAAAAGGGATAGATTAGATAGATTAGATGGGGCAGAACAGAGAAAAAGTAAGTGGGAAAGAAAAGAGAAAGCAAGAAGAAAGTGAGGAGGAAGAGAAAAGAAAAAAAAAGTATGAAAAAGATAGAAGGGAGAAGGGAAAAGAAAAAGAAGGGCGTGAGTAAAGCAATAAAGAAAGGGAAAATAGAAAGGGGGTAGTAAATGAAGAAAGAAAGATAGAAAGAGAGAAAGAAAGAAAAAAGGGAATAAAGAAGAAATAATGACAGAATGTATATGAGGTATAGAAAGAAGAAAAACTGTAATAGCGAGTGAAAGAAAAGAGAAAGGAAGGAATAGAGGAATGAAAAAAGAGGGTAGTGAGATAGGGGCAAATAATAATAAGAAATAAAATAATAATAAAAAAATAAAAGAGAGAAAATAGAATGAAAGTAAGGAGAGAGGGAAGGAGGAAGGGAGTAAGAAGAGAAAGGAGGAGGGAAAGCGAAAAGGGAGATAAGGAAGTGACGATTGAAGAAAGGAAGGAAGAAAGAAAAGAAGGAAAGAGAAAGAGGGAAAGAAAGAACGGTAAAGAGAGATAGAGAAATAAGGCAAGAATGAAGGAAAGGAATAAAGAAAGAAAAAAGGAAAAAAAGAAGGAAAGAAAAAGAAAGCGAAAAAGGAAAGGAAGAAAGAAAGAGAAGGAAGGAAAGGGGAAGAAAGAAGGAACAAGAAGGAAAAAATGGAAACAAAGAGAAAGAAGGAAGTAAAGAAAGGAAGAAGGAAAGAAAGAAAGGAGGCAGTAGAAGAGTGCGGGAGAAGGAGAGAGAAAGCAGAGTAAGGAAGGAAGAAAAGTTGACAATGGGAGTAAGGAAGGGGAGGGGAAAAATATAGAAAGGAGACAAAAGAAGTAGAGAGGGAAGGGAAGGAGGAAGGTAGAGAAAATCTAAAGGGAAGGGATGGGAGAAATAAAGAGAAAAAGTTGAGAAAGAGTGTGGGAGAGAGAGCAAGACAGTGAGGGAGAAAAAAAAGACAAGGACACAGAGAGAGCTGGGGAGAAAGGGAGAAAGATTGAGAAAGAAAGTAAAGAAAGATAGAAGGGACAGATGGGAAAAAAGCAAATGGGGAAATAAAAGAAGGAAGAGGGGACAAGAAAACAAAAGAAAGCAGAGAGAGTGAAAGAAAGAGAGACAGACAGACAGAGAAAGAGAGAGAGAGAAAGAGAGAGACAGAAATTTAGGAGACAAGGAAAGAGAGAGACAGAGAAGAGACAACAGGCAGGGACTAGCCGATCTCAGGCACCATGTATTGCACCTGGCACAGGCATTCAGCTTACCTCAATGCTCAGCGCAGCGTGTCGTCCTGGAGCGGCCCTACTTGCATCCTGGCTGTGGTCTTGTTCGGGCCCCGACCCCCCTGGATGGCCTCGTGTGTGACTCTTGCCGGCGGGACCACACCCCCTTTCACTTGCTGTGCAGCTCCTTCACTTAAAGTGGACCAACACCCACGGGTGATCGGCCCGGGAATCTATAAGATTCCCGGGCCGATCACCTCCCTCCCCGTGGGACATCCGAGATCGGGATGTCCCGCGGGGTGAAACCCCCCCAAACACCCCAAACTCCTTACCTTATCCTCCGCCGCCGCCTCCCTCGCGCCCCTCTAGGCGTGCGCGCGCCCGCGCCGGCCGTCTGCGAATGGCCGGTGCGGGCGCGCGCGCGTCAAGAGGGACGCGCGGGAGGCGGCGGCAGAGGAGCCGCTTGTCCGCGGCTTGTCCGTCGGCGCTTTGAGCGGGGAGAGGTGAGTTTTTCGGGGGGGTTTCACACAGTGGGGCACCCCGATCGGGGGTGCCCCACCGAAGTGGACCAAGACCCAGGATAGTCAAAATCCTGGGTGTTGGTCCACTTTAAAGGAAGGAAATTGCAGGAAGAAAGTGGCACCAGGGAGTTGCGCACAAGAGCGCGCCCACTGAACCACCGACGAGCGCCCTGTCAGTTGCCCTGCCAGATCGCGGTTGACCCCGTGATCACCGACCGAGGTGGGCCCCCCTGGCTACGGGGACCTCAGCACGTGACCAGGTTTGCCGCCCTTTGACGCCGGCCCTGTCAGGCTTCATGCTTTTATACATCAGAGGCAGAGCCTCTTAGGATCCCCCATGAGACCTACTACGTCACTGGATGGGAAGAATAGGGAGGGGGGTTTTCTTGGGAAAGTACTTCCATACCCCTCCCCTTCAGTGATGTTTTGGTCACATGAGGGAGATTATAGCGAGTATAAAAACATTCTCTTTTGGCCTAACTGTCACTACCCTTGTCTGAAAGCCAAAGAAGGAGGAGAGGTTAACTCCTGTCCCTTCTCACTTTATTAGGGAAAAGATAAGTATTGGCTAAATAAACATAATAAAATATTTTTTTGTGGTGTGCTTATTTAATTTTTTGGACTACTTTTGAACTGTTAAGGGGTCCCAGTTCAAAGGGCAGGGGTACTGCAAGCTCTTTCCTGACAACCCAGCAGGTGGCTTGCTGCCCCCCTTCCCCCCCGGCTGCATTACCCACATCCTCAATGGTCCCAATAGCCACTATGTTTGGTTTGCTTTAGTGTGTGAAACATTGGAGACTGGATGAGGACACCATTCAGCGGGGGAAAAAACAGAGCAGAGCAGTATGTAGTGTATTTAGAATATTTAAGTTTATTTGTGTATATGTTTTTTCAACTATGGTTGATGAACTGGTAAGGGGACATATATCAGTTCACAGGAATGGGGCCGCCATGTCAACTGCAGGCACTGCCGGGTGACATGGTGGTGCTCCCTATTACCCTGGCTTATGTGGCTGCTCTCAAACCACATAAATCTGCTGCTCTCCCTATAACCATGGCTTGTAAACTCACAGGAGTGGGTCTTAATATAAGTTAAATGCACTTACTAATTGTTACCCAGTAAGACATTTATATTTTTTAAAATAAAGTTTTCTACAATGTGACCCTGTCCATTTTGATAAGCCTATCTAATATACTGTATATATTATTGGGAAGAGCTACTCTTTAAAAGGGGAACTAGAGGGCATAATTAGCTTAACTCTGACAGGTAAGTGGGTGGAGTTAGTATTTAACCAGAGAGCAGGGGTTGGATTTCCCCTAAGAATGGATGGAGTTAGACTTTAGGCTAGAGGGAAGAGGGTGCAGTTTAGCCCTGGCAATATAAAAGGAGCTGAATCTCCATATATACTGGGGGGTTTAAAGAGGAGTCTATGACTCCAGGGCAGGCATACTTTCTCCCACTGGGGCACCCTGATCGTGGGTTCCCTCTCTGTGTGAAACCCCCCAGGCTGCTCAAAAACTCACCTCCATTCCCTGTCCAATGGCACATGCGCAAGCAGTCCCCCCCCCCGCTATCCCTTTAGCAGGGCCCATACCCCAGCCAGGCATTTGTGAATGGCTAGCGCGGGCAGGCTCCCTGTTAGAGGGTAGTGGGCGATGTGGCCTACAGCACTCTTGGATCCGCTCGCATTAGACAAGCTCCTGGACGAAGGGGCTCGAGCAGATCCGAGCGCGGGAAGAGAGTCTTTTTGAGGCGTCCTGGGGGGTGCACACAGAGGGCAAGGACCAAAATCTGGGATAGTCAAAATCACGTTTTTTGGTCCACTTTAATGGGTGGGGCCCATGGTAGGTCACTAAGTAAGTCACCCTTAACCCAGCATACCTAGAGTTTTTGTCACCTTCTGTTGACAGATCATTTTTCACTATTTTGCTCTACACAAGTTCAACTGTGATTTTTAAAGGGATTTCCCTGGAAAATGATATATTCTTTTTTACAGCATAGTCTGGGCTTTATTATGAAATGTGTATCTTGTATGTCGTTTTTCAAAGTGTATTCTCAATATTTTTGGGTGAATTATGTGCCAAAAATCTTTTTTATACAATTTTTTGTTAGTGTTTTCCTGTAATAATGGAATGTAAGTTTTTCAATAAAATCATATTGAATGTGAAATCCTCATTTCTTCCAGCTACAACAGTACCACATATGTATTGGTAGACACCCTTTCCTGTCCAGGAGACTCCCCAAACTCTACAAACTATATGTTCTCTAGAAATACACACCTCAAGCTTTCTAGACATACCAGGCTTGTTGACATGGGCGCAGTTTTCTGGAAGAAATCCCTCAATTAATTATTTTGGTTGCACAGGGTTTCCAAGCCAGACCCCCAAGCCTTGTAAACTGGTTAACAGTAAAAAAAGACACCAAACATAATTTATTAGTTTTTTTCCTTACTCACCTCCAATCCTGTGTTCCCCGGCGAACCGATAAAAGCTGCCGGGTGATCGGTGGAGGGAGGGCTGGGAAGGCAAGGGATCACAGCCCCTTGCCCCTTTAACCCTCTCACCCGGGACTACTGACTATCTTTGGGCGTGTGTATTTCGGGCCACGTGACTCTCGGGACACTATGAACGCCTTCTCCCTAGCTTCTTCTATTAATTTCTCCGGATAGCTCCTTTCTCTGAAATCATTAGCCATCCTACTCACTTGTGCTAAAAAGGTCTGATCATCAACAATAATCCTACGCAATCTCAGAAATTGCCTATATGGTATCACACTTTTTTGAACAATGTAAATATGTATTTTTATCTGTAGGTTTACGGAAGACATCAGTTATCAAGTTCCTCTCTTCAGTCTCTACATTCACATCCAAAAAATGTACACATTTCACAGTACTCTCCATGGAAAAATAAATCAATGGAAGACAAATATCCAAAGCTGTTTTAAACTCCAAAAGTGAACTATTGGGCCCACTGCATATCAAGAATCGATATATCAATACCACAAAAGGGCATACTGAATGTACAAAGGATGTGTGTATACGAACTTCTCTTCAAAAGTGGCCATAAATAGGTTCGCATTCGACCCCATAGCTGTCCCTTGGAGTTGCTGGTAATAGGCCCCATTGTAGTAAAAGTCATTTCTTGTAAGAACTATCTCTAACAATTTCAAAAGAAAGATCTTAAATTGGCCATCCAATCCCATTGTATCTTATGCCTCCCCTATTACTTTAATGCCTAACTTATGAGGACTGGACGTGTACAAGTTGTTCACGTCCACTGAGCAGAGTAAACAGCCTGGAGGTAAATTACTCAAACCTGAGATTTTATTTAAAAAATCTCCTGTATCCAAAAGAAACGAGAGAATAGACATCACTTTTGGCTGTAAAATCTTATCCAATAATATAGCTACTGACTGAAAGACAGACCGGGTTCCTGCCACTATAGGAATTCCCGGTGGATTATCCACATCCTTATGTATTTTTGGCAACACATAGAAATAAGGAGTCATGGGAAAAGATGTAATCAGGAACTACTTAATTTTTTGTCTATCAATGTCTCTTCAAATGCTGCCTCTATCAGTGTATCCAAAATTCCTTTATTTCAGGTAACGTGTCTCTAGGTAACTTCCAATGAACCTCTATTTCTGCCAACTGAACCTCAATAATACCCTCAGAGAACGACATATCCATTATGATAGTGGCGCCCCCCTTAACCGCAGGTTTCACTATAATCGTTGTATCCTTCTTTAAACTGCAGGATGCCTCTTTATCTGCTCTACTTAAACCGGACCAACACCCGTTATTACATTAACGGGTGTTGGTACGGCTCTTTGTCCGCTAGAAAGAAGCTTGAGGTTTAAGTTACTCTTCTCCCTACCAGTAGGGGGGCTTCACTGCATCCTGGACACGTGCCTCTGCACCAGCTTTATAAAAGACTCTACAACATAGAAATGCTTTTGGTGGTTTCCACTTTTCACTTTACATGTAGTCAGATCCAACCCAGCAGGAATACATGTCTAATTTTGAGCAACTGCAATTTGGGTAGATGGAGCTGTATCTATTTTCCGTGGCTAATCAAAAAAAGCACGGGTCCTAATTGAGTGGAAACATCTTTATAACTCCAATTCTAAGGGGTTCCCGAAATATGTGGGCACAAATCCTAACCCTAACTGCATCCTCTGATAATATTCGTGTAGAAATGTTAACTACTAGGTTGGGTGACACATTCGCGCTTTGCTACGTGTTATTCCTTTATATGTTATGCTCAATTTTTGGGTCAGGGAAAATGGAGAAGGAAAAGGTGGGTGGCACCAACAACAGTGATCTTGTCTGTGGTGCACTGCCCTGTGGAGCACTACCCAAACCAAAATATATACACTGTAGGGGTTACCTCTCACACCCCACCAACAGAGCCCACAGGGTCTAACAATTGCACTCACTCAATTTTTAGTATCAAAACAGTAATTTATATTGTCACCTTATTAAAACCCATTAAAACACAGTCCATGCCATAGGCGTTTTTAACCTCCAAGGGGAGCTGTTGCTCTCATAAGTGCATATACTAATGTCTAATACAGTTAATTAATCCTATCTCAATATACAAATACCAAAATCGTTCCAAAAAGTGCAAGTGCTAAATAAAGTGCATCCATTTCAAATATCACATGTGCAAAGAATAATATTTGACCCAATACAGGAATTGAATAAGATAAGAGCAAACATACAACACATGAGTTACTGACCAATCACTATAATGTGTAATCCAGAGCGACCGTCCGTGGGAGCGGCTGGAGTGGTGCGTATAAAAGGCGGGCATTGGTCCCCCCAACTCCTTACCTTGCCTTGAGAAAGAGACCTGCTAGTCTCGAAACGCGTTGGTGTACTGTGGGGGGCGCTGCTGGCTCTGGATTACACATTATGGTGATTGGTCAGTAATCTCATTGATTTTTCAAATGTGGCCTGCACTTGTGGGGTTCTAGAAAATGTCTAGTATCACACATCAGCCTGATTCTGACCCCGAAGAATTAAAATTACAGTGCTTATTATTATGCCGGAAAGATCTAAACTCTCTCCAGTTATATATTTTATTGGCTTCATAATCTATAAAGGCCAGTTTTGTACCAGTCCAGGAGGTGGCAGGGACAGCTAGCACAATGCAGGAGGATGTATGACTTTGGCGTGCAAGGGTTTCTGGGCGCCTGGAGAAGGATATGGCTGGGAGAGCTAACCAGAGCCCCGTAGGTGCCTATGGCATGAAAGTGGAGCTGGTAGGGTGCGGCTGCCCCTGTTGACCCAAAAGTCCAGTTAAAGCGGACCAAAAGTCAAAATAAGAAAGTTTAGTAAATTGCTCCCCTAAAGCCCTCTGGCAAAAAACTATTTAACAGGGCTTAACTCCATGGAGATGTTCTGGAATACCAGGCTGATTCTTTGCTGTAGAACTGCATGGGAGCGTCCATCTTGTTACACACATGAGCATGAGGGGAGAGCTGTGCCAGCCCACACCAAACTGAAAGATAAATGCCTCAGAAACCCGTGCTGCTTGTGTATTATGTTATATAAACACACCAACTGCTAGAGAGATTGTGTGTGTGAAGGGAAACATATAACAATGTATCTATATCACGCTTCACTGGACTCTGGATTTACTACAGACCAGTCAGACACTGTAAACATTATGTATTTTTCTGTCAGCTGTGCAGTAGAGCAACACCTCATCACAGCTGATGAATTTCTACTAGAAATAAAGAAGGATAGCACTGATATGTGAGGCAATTTTGACTGTGGGATTGGGTTATTATATAAGCTGGACTCATGTATGTGGCAAGATGGCCGCTGCCATGCAGTTATGCAGCATAGAATCTGTCTGCTATTCCATAACATCTGCCTGGAGTTAGGCTCTCTCAAATAGGTATGTCACTCTTTAATACAGTGGGGCTTTAGGGGTGCAATTTACTGAACTAGCTTTTTTTTGACTGTTGGTCTGCTTTACGCTCTGGGGAAGTGCGGAACCCAGTTGGGAACATTGTCCCTTTACACTCTGTTTGACAGTAGCGGAACTGGAATTAAATGAGCATTAACTGAATTTGAGTTGGATTAACCAAATGCTTTTGAACTGTGCTGAGGTCTGTCTTTGGATTGGAGTTAAAGGAAAACTCTATTTTTGGCATGTTTTGGTGTTCTGCCTTATTGTTTACCTCTTTTGAAGTGTAAAATAATCCTTAGCGTTAGGATTGTCCCCCCCAGACTTGTGATTTACTTATCAGCCTGCTGTTTCCATGATTCTTAATATTCTTGGGATTCTGTTTTGCTACAGTGGGAGTGGTTTTCATGACCTTGAGTAAAACACATGGACTACAAGTCCCACAATTCTTCCAATGTAACAGGTGAACTTTTTAGCTGCCCTGGCTAAGTTTAAGCAGCCTAATAACCTCTCCAGCTAAGAACCCGGCCAACCCTTGGTAGTGGAACACAAAACTATGATCGTTCCAAATTGAAGAAGTTGAATTTCAGCAGAATGGGTTAAACCAGTCAGCCATGCCTTAGCCAATCAGATGATTAGCAATTTAGAGTGAGGAAGTCTATGATATGTACTCGAAATCAGCACTTTGGTGTACATAGCTAAGGTAATAGCTAACACATTGTTGCTATGGAAAACTGTTTTCTTTTATAACACAAAGTAATAATTATTTTTCTTATAGAAACAAAAAAGGCAATAAACCCCTTTAAAACCGCGCAAATTGTATCAAACATACAACAAAAATTATATAATTCTTAATAAAGTCCTGCTCCAAGCTATAGACCGATGTCACATCCGGTAATAAATTGAGGATGATTTTAAGTATTGCATGATTGGTGGCTATTTGGATATAAGTCTGGCTGATGAGAATAATACTGAGAGGCCAAAGTGGATATAGCATTTAATAAAGCTGGTGGAGCCATTAAAGTGGACCAACACCCACGGGTGATCGGCCCGGGAATCTATAAGATTCCCGGGCCGATCACCCCCCACCCCGCGGGACATCCGAGATCGGGATGTCCCGCTGGGTGAAACCCCCCCCAAACACCCCAACTCACCTACCTTATCTTCGGCGGCGGCCGGCCGCCGCCGCCTCCCTCGCGCCTCTGTAGGCGTGCGCGCCTCTGCGCCGGCCGTCTGCGAATGGCCGGCGCGGGGGCGCGCGCGTTCAAAGTGACGCGAGGGAGGCGGTGGCGGCGGCCGCCGCTTAGACGTTCAAGATCTTCGCTTGTACGTCGCCGCTGGGAGCGGGGAGAGGTGAGTTGTTCGGGGGGTTCGGGGGGGTTTCACACAGCGGGGCACCCCGATCGGGGGTGCCCCACCGAAGTGGACCAAGACCCAGGATAGTCAAAATCCTGGGTGTTGGTCCACTTTAAAGCGGAGCTAAATTGATCAACACGATTTATCCATTGTGGAGTTGGTACGTGGTGAATCTATAGGTGGAGGGATTTGTCTGCACAAAAATTATTTTTCTTAGCTTTTTTAAAAATGTAAAAAATCAGGAAACATTAAAAGCTGTAGGATAATCTGAATATTTTTTTTATTTCCTTGCCTGGACAATGATTTTAACACAGCAGTACCTCTTCCTGAGGAGCTTACGCTCTAATATCCTCTCTATATTTACATACTGTTTTCATTATTAAACAATGTTTATAGCCCTCATATATTTCACATGCCGAACAGAGAACACTGCCATGGCACTGCCATCAATATCTGCACCGCTCTCCCTCCACACCCGCACACTGTTTTTACTCTTATTTTACATTTATAATTTATTTAGTGCTGAACAGAGATCACTGGGCTCTTCAAAATCAATCTCTGCTCCAGTTTATTCTCTAAAGTATTTTACACTCACTGAGTCACTATCAGTTATTTTGATAATTTGTGTATCTGCAGTACTTTACAAGGTACAAATAAGCATTCACGTCACTCCTTGTATCCCAGGAGAGCCTACAACTATCTAGTGTCCCCAATATGAACAGAGTATTGTCACAATCCACTCACCCTACCACTTACCTTTCGTTCTCCGCAGGTGATAGCTCCTGGTCCAGCGCTGGCTGCCTTACCTGATCGGAGGATCCATGTCCTGCACCAACAGGGTTGATTGTCCGGCACTTCCTCCTTCTTGATGGATTAGCATTAGTTTGCCTGGCATAAAGCACCGAATTGACCAGAGCGTGCACATGCACCATGGGTAAGTGGAAGGTAAGTGGTGTGAGCAACTTGGGGGATTTCACAAAACAGGGTATCCCAAATTGGGATGCCCCAGATAAGAGGACCAAACACCGGGATCAATATCCTGGTGATTGGCCCATCAGTTATTAAAATAAAAACTCAATGGGAATTTTTATAAAACAGGCACAAGTACAAACAAAAATGAAAACAAAAAAAAACACAAAATAGAAATGAATTCCCACCACAAACACTGCTGCATGCTGCAAATGTGACCGGATAGGTGTAAAGTAGCTTTACAGTACCTGCCAGTCTGCAGGTTTGATACCATGTTGTGCTCTGGGCTGAGCTGCTCCAGTTGCGGTCAATGCTTACATTATGTGCCCACTGCTGTCAGTTAAAGGACCTGCTCCTTCACGGATTATCAGTCCATTGGGACATGTATGGTGGCTGGCTAGAAAGTACGCCATGGACGTGTGAGCCAATAGCACATTTGGGATCCCCCGCTTGGTGAAACCCCAGGTTCTGCTAATAATATATGAACAGCAATCCCTAGCCCATGTGCAAGTTGCACTGCTTTTAGTTATCTTTAAAATGTTTAAACTTTTAGCCAGTGTTTTCGGCATTATACCTCCAGGCGACAAAATGAATCACAGTTTTTTCTAAAGTATTTTCTATATCATTTTTTTATTATATGAAATATATGTCTATGTAATGTTAAATATGAAGTAAAATAATTCAATAATTAAAGTTAATTTAATCAGACATGGCCTAGAAATTTGAATACCAGGTGTGCTACTTTTGATGGGACAGTCCCACTTTGTAACATTTTGGCCCACTGTCTTCCTGAAAACTTTGGGGACACCTAAATGACCCACTTAGCCGACATTATGGGGAAGACTGGTTACAACAGCTATGACTCTTTGGCTGAATGGTGGTAGTAGAACTTGGCTGGCTGAGTATTGACTTAATCATTATTATTATAATTGTTTATTTATAAAGCTCCATCACCTTCCATGGTGCTGTACAATGTGTAATTGCAAACAGGGCAAAACAACTAACTTACAATACATGAGCATTATAAGTCAGATGTGACAGAAGTGCACAATATACACTGAAATACACTAGACTAGATTAGTCGCCCTGCCCTTGTGGGTTTACAGTCTAAAGCTTAAGAGGAGTCGACAAAAGGTAGGTCACAAGTAATATATACTTATGATGGAAACCAGTCTGAAGTGGTTCAGGCTGTCAGTTATTTAGGCCAAATGATGGTCGGAATAGGTGAGTTTTGAGGGCACTCTTATGGGCTTGAAGACTTGGGGAGGGGCGAATTGTATAGAGGAGGGTATTTCAGAGTAATGGGGTTGCGCACATGAAGTCCTGAACGCAGAAGTGGGAGGAGATGATTAGGGTCCTGGAGAAGGTCCTGGGCAGAGCAGAGTTTGTGTCTGTTTTGGTATATGTTGATAAGGTTAAGGTTAGTAATTTTAAATTGAATTCTTTCAGAAATTGGCAGCCAGTGGAGGGATTGACACAGAGGAGCAGCACTAGAGAAATGAGAGGAGAGGTGAATTCGAGCACTAGAGTTGAGAATAGATTATAGAGGTGCCAGTCTGTTTGTTGCTAGACCACAAAGGAGAGTGTTGCAGTAGTCTAGTCGGGATATGATCAGGGTATGCACTAGGATTTTGGTGATAACAGGTGAGAGGAAGGGGCGGATATGGGAGAAATATTTGAGTTGGAGACCACAGAAGGTGGTCTTGGAGTAACACCAAGACGCTTGCGAAGTTGCAGTAAGTGTGGGGTTACTGACAGATTTAGTTGGTGTGGAGACAATAGCTTGAGGAAGCGAGACAGCATGAATGAAGAGATAGTGTTAAGACAATCTGGGGCCCGAGATAGGAGAGAAGAGAGATCTGGGCCTGAGAGGTAGATTTGAGTGTCTTCTGCATAGAAGTGATGTTGGAAGCCAAATTAGTTTTTGAGTTGTCCAAGACCATAGGTATAGACTGAGAAGAGAAGCGGTTCAAGAACAGAACCTTGTGGTGCACCAACAGACAGAGGGAGGGGAGAGTAAACCATTTTTGAGTGGCATACACTAAATGTGCGATCAAAGAGGTAAGAGGAGAGCCATAAAAGCACGCAGTCTTGAATTCCCAGGGATTCCAGAATGTGATGTAGAAGAGGATAGGCTCGATTCAGAGAGAAAAAAAAAACTTCAGTTTTAGTGCCGATCTGTTTTTTTTTGGAAATGTTTCCGCTCGCCTACATATTTGCCACCCTCACTTCTACTACAATGTTTAGTTAAATCACTTAGCACTATCCTCCATCTTCCCTTTTGGACCCTTAAAGCTCACCCAAATCACTTCTCGGTCATGTGAATATTCATCTTTAAATATTTCTGGGCCCATTAGTTTTGTGTTAATGTATTCTGTAAATGAAATGACACTGTAACATTTTTTTTTTATTCCTTTATAAAATATAAAATTTTTAAAAATTTTGAAAATTTCAAATTTTTACAACTATAAAAAACAAAATACATAGCAATGGCAGGCCACTGAACATTATTCTTCATCTGTGGTCCCCAACGAGTTGCGCAGCTCCTGCATCTCGCCCACCAACTGAAGGACCCTGACACTCAGCTGTGCCACTCTGGCACGTGTGGTCCCTGTTAAAAAACATAAATTAAAATATTGGTATAACCTTGTTGGGGTCATACTGCAGTGCCCCCCCCCCCCCCCCCGTATGGTCCAAACACCTAAATCTGGACTTCAAAAGCCAGAGGGCCCTCGCCACCACGGCCCAGGTTTTGCATAGTGCCCGATTAGAGAACCCCTGGCCCGCATTCTGCAGGCAAAGAAAGGGCATCAGGAGCGAGGGCGAGTGGCACATCTTGCGGTTCCTGCAACCAAATATAAAATAATTACACAAAGCAAAGGTAACCAACTAAAACAATAACTCCTACAACAAATTAAGATTCAAGTTCAACAATCCAAATATAATTCACAAAGGACATAAGTCTAAAAAAAATAGCAATTATATGGATGTGTGGGAAAATAAAGGTTTACATGCTAAGGACTAATTAAGGTCAGCATTAAAATGCTTCTATAAGGCATACATGAAATGTATTGATTTAGGTATGCATTGCTATACAATTTATGGCCTCGGCCATGCTGATACATGCAATGCCTTGGTGCTAAATGTGCGCAGACTCCTCCACATAGCCGCAAAACATGTTCAACAATAGCAATCCGAGCCCTCAAAGGTCCCGTAAGTGGATTGGAAATGAAACAGATTTATAGGGTGGTAGTCCGTCAGAAATCAGCTCTCTGAATCAGACGGGAACCCATCCCAATAACGGAAGTTATCTGAAAGAACGAAAAATTTCCGATTTGGATTGGAAAATGTTCCGAACTTCCGCAAAACTTCCGATTTCCTTTGGATCATCGAAAGAGCATATACGTATTAGTTCGAACGTTCGTGCGAGTAGAAAATGGACGAAAAAAAGCAAAAAAAAGACTAACACCCACCCAAACTTTCACATACAGCTACGGAAGTCTGGACGAATGTGTCTCTGAATCAAGCCTGATGTTCAACTGTGTTGAAAGCAGAGGATAGGTCAGGAAGGATAAGGATAGAGAATGGGCTTTTAGATTTGGCTGATCATTACTTACTTTGTTGAGGGCGGTTTCAACCATGGCTGGCATTTGGGGTGCGAGATGTGCCATTGCGCAGGGTGCTATGGTCAGGGGGGCGCCACTGATTCACCCCAACCCCCCACCCGCTCAGTTTACTGGTTTTTCTCTTACTCCACTGTGGCAGGGCTCTAGGGGCGCATAACTTTTGCCACTGCATTTTCTGGTGGGTTGGGGCTAATTGGTTGCTGGGGGTACTTATTTTGTACTTAGTTGGGGGCAGGAGTACCAGCCAATGTCTGCCTCATGGGACAGTGAACAGACAGCCAATGGCTAGAGAATGCTTCTGGTCTACCTCTGTCTGACATCAGGCTTGATACTAGGTTATGTGTAGGGGTCTTCCATCCTAAGATCAGCCCAGGTTTCAGTAGAGTTGTTGCTGCTGTATCCAGATTGAAGAGGATCTAGACTGACTATGAATGACTATGTCATTCGGCAAACTGCTCTCATTGTTTTCAATAGGGAGCGTGCACTGCCGCATCTCCTGCATCCTCAGGCTGGGTGCGTGTCAGGGCGCGCGCCAGGCAGGGATGGGGAGTCCCAATTCAGAATGCCCCAGGGAGCGGAACAAAACGTAGACTTTCCTGGGCTTTGTTGCACTTGGCCAGAAGACATAACACATCTACCCTATCCCACCCAGTACATAAAGTAGCAGTGATAAGCATAGTTGAGGGTGAAACTTCAGAACCTGGCAGCTGGGGTCCATGACCTTGGATATAGCCATGGTCAGCAGCAAGTAATACAATGCCTAATAGTGCGCCAGACCAAAATAGTGACCCTATAAAGCTGCAACAACTAATAGGGATACAGGAAGCATTAGGAAAACAAATAATAGAACTGTACCTTAGCCCATTATCAAAACCTCTATTGGCAGAAATGAATGCCAGGGTAGTTTCAATCTCAGGGTGGGGAGGTAAAACTTCCTGCCTAACCAGGTCCTCTAGTACCTTTTACAAACATGAGGTTTCCAATACCGATAGGGCATTTTAGGAATAAGTAACAGGAAGCTTGTTTTTTATGCTGCACACCACACTGCCACACACCTCACTAACATATACCACCCTGTTGTGGTCTGCATTCTTTTATATGTTTGATCAATGTCCGTTGACTTACATTGAGTTAATCAGTTCCATAGAGTTCCATTGTAGATGTCGCCATCTAGTGACAGTTTAGCGGTTTACTGTTCTGTATACTCCATTTATGTATCTGTGATATGTCTTTGATTGTTACAGTCTTATCAGCTTTAGCAACATCTCTTGCCTGATTACCCAGTGTGCTTTGTGGGCAGTCTTCTCCCCAGCAGCCATCTTCGAAGCAGAAGCAGACCATGATTGTGGTCCTTAGCCCTTTCAATCCAAGAAAGTGCTGTGCTTTGTATCCAGCTCACCAGGACCCATAAAACTTAACTTTTACTCAAATGGTTAAAAACTAATATGTGCCCAGTGTGTAGATGTCCCGGAATGCTTGCCCCCTTTGGGTTAGGCTTTTCGGGGTTAAACACCCCTTAATCTTACTATGGGGTGTTTAACCCCGAAACACGTAACCCGAGGGGGGTGAGCATTTTGGAAACTTCAAGTAGCGTATTTAGGCACATGGTGGGAATCGTCAGAGGCTCTATCTCTGAGGTATAAAAACCTCCTTTCCCATCTTTCTGGCTATGATCCAGAGAGGAAGGAGTGGGGACCTGCATCCCACCGCTCAGTAGATGCCGGCAGTTGTGTCTGCTTTCGATGCCACCACTGGTATTGAAGACACTAGCAAAGGACCATACACATTACTGAGCACCTGCTGGCTTGAAAGTATCCCAGAAGAGGTAAGTATTGGTGGCCCCACTCTCAAGTTTATGGAGCACCAATGCACAGCAGGATTTTCTCCAATGCTATTAGGTGCGTGCAATTATAGGAATGGACTACATGTGTAAACTCTAATTACTAATTGATGTGTATTTATATGCTTTGCATCTGAGTGAAACTCTACGTCATGAGTAAGGACTTACTGTCCGAAATGCGTTGACATGGAGACCTACTCTTGAATGCCTTTTATACCGCTGTGACTGCTGTGATGGCTTTTTAACCTTGTGGAAATAAAGTTGGACTTTTTAATTTGCTTATAAAGTTGGCTGCATATTAGACTTTTGTTGCATATGAGGTGAGCACTCTGAGCAGTTGCCGACATTTTATGAGCTCAATTTGAATGTTTCTCTGAGGTAGAGCTGGCAGCCACACATTCTCCATCTACTATATGGTTCAAATTTAGACCCATAATTTATTATGGGCAATGAGCCATTAAGAAAAGGGGATGGATGCTCTGACTCGCTGATACAGTTACCTCCTTTGCAATGCCTGTTGCTACAAGCCATCAGCCTATCACAGAAGAGGACAGCAGGCAGCCCAGGTGGTGGATGTCCGGTGGATATCAGCACTAGATGTGCCTGTGAGGTTGAAGTAGGTACAGGTAGGCAAGGGATTGCTGAGTTTCTATTTTCCAGTTTGAATGTAACTATTAAATATCAAGGATATAAATTGGTAAAAAAATGATTCAAAGTTCTATGACAGTAAAATAGAAAAAAAGGATGAATATTTTTTTACAGGCACTATGGGAGGCTTTATATAAGTTTTTCAGTCTCTACTATACACTGTTGCTTCTGGTGCATTGTTGGCCACAGGATATAAAGTCATATGTCTGCTTTGATTTAGTGATATAGGAACAACACACACCTCCTCTTCTGTACGTCCACATTTTTTATGAAAATCCCAGTTTCATTGTTAAATTATTTTCCTTTATTCATTGAAAACCAAAATGGGTCACCCATGCTGTGAAAACACAGATATCAAGAATCCAAGCAAGAAGTTACCTTAGCAACAAACCCCATGTGACAACATTCCTTTTCACCTCTGATTTACCGAATTCTGAATTTTAAAGCCTTTGTTAAGGGACCCGAACATAAAACCGCACATATTCATCAGTTGTTATCATAGCCAAACATGTTCTAAATATAGGAGAGTGTACAGACCTACACTACTTAAAATGTTCTGTATATAAATTGATTTGTCCCCATGAATAAACAAAAAACCTGATATTGCAAAGGCAAAGCTGAGTTAGACTTACATACATGTGTTTACCTGCCAAATTATTTGATCACTATTTTCTGATGAGGGCTTAGATTTGACATCAACAAGATCACAAGAAGTAAAGGTATCTTGTTTTCCCCAAAGAGTACTGGTCAGTCAAAAAGAAAATCATCGGCATGTTGCTACTTTTGTTTTTGTTTAGATGGCGAGGTAATTTATGGAGGCTGATCCCAGAGTGCTGACAGACTCGGGCACTTGAAATGCTCTTCCCTGATGATAAAAGCAGTTCTATACCAGGTCAGTGTAGCTCTCCACAATTTCAAAATGGATAAGATCTCTTCTGTAGTTGAACAAAATTGCGTGCTACCTTCAGAGTTGCCATGGCGGCTAAAGTCAGATAACCCAATGATCAGACACTCTTCTCTTTCAATGTATTTGAAAATTAGGACCAATGACACCAGCATGATGGGTTGGAGTGGTGTGTTGAAGGATCACACTGTTTTGGACAGGTGGTCGATCAAGGAGTTGAAGTACTCAATCGACCTACTGAAGCTAAATGCAATTTTCCTACAACACTGGTCTGTAGTTTTACAGGTTTTCATATGACAAATGACTCAATGGCACCATAGTGGCATACTTCAATCATCAGGGCAACACCAGGAGTAGGAGTCATGGGAGTGGCAACCATCATTATGGGTTGGATAAAAAAGCATAGGCCAGTATTGTCAGCAGTTTACATTATTGGGGTCAAGAACATTCCAGCGGACATCCCCAGCAGGTACCAAGTCTGCCGTGGGGAGTGGGAGCTGAACCGTGAAGTGGTTCATCTCTGGTTGGACCTGTTTGCTTCCAGACACAACAAAAAGGTCAGGGTTTTGGTAGGAAGGATCCTAGATCCTTCATTTTGTTAGTTTTATTTAAGACAATGGTGATGGGTAGGGGTGGGTGAACCCCCCACTGTTCGGGTCTGGCTAGTACGGTCACACTTTGAATAAATGTTTGGGTTGAACTAGGTTCCTATTGAAATTAATGGGGACCCAATTTTTGGAAAGTTGGCTGTGGTAGTGGTGGGAAAATGTGCATCAGAAGTGCGCTGCTTTTACTCACCTCTGCCCGCGATACTTTACCTGTCAGCGGTGGCAGTGGCAGCAGTGTTTAAAACCAGCCCCAGCTGCGGCTACAAAAAGATGCCCACCGCCTTCCATGAGTGAGGACACTTCTAGTGCCAGCACTAGGAGTGTCCTCACTCATGGCTCAGCAGCCAATCAACCATCTACATCTATGGGAAGAAGGTGAGTGCATAAAAGGAAACTAGGTTTCTAGACACAATCATCTTTCAGGACCTAAAATGTGATGCTCTACAAAGGAAGGCACAGCAGTCAAGTAGAACCACTAGCAAGAAACAATGGTACTATGCTGAGAAGATAATGAAATTCCTGAAGGTCAAGGTAATAGATGCAAAGAAACCTCGCTCCCGATAAAACATGCGTGAAACGTAAAACTTCAGTCAATCTTAAACAAGTATTATCATTAAAAAATGTCCCAATGATAAAAATCCATATAAGTTCTGTCACCGCTGATAAAGTTAGAAACCTGTCTCCCCTGGATTATATTCCTCCTGGGAGAAGAAAACCAGAGGCTTGGTCGGATTACAGCTCCTTTACGTTTCATGGTCAGTGGATCATTTATACTACCTGGAAGTAAAACGTTTAGGTGTTAATAACTAACATATTTACACTGTGTGTGAAACCCCCAACATTGGCACATCTCATACCTCACTCCATGCTTTCAGCCAATTAGAATACATTGCCATGCATATTAATGCCCAGCAATCTATCTGAATGAATGGATTGCTGGGGCTCTTCTCGCCAGCCTCTTTCTCACACCAGGGATTCAGAGTTGTGCGCATCAGACAGATGGGTGCTGCAGATGCTGCTGGAGGCCTAACCCAGTGCCATGGGAGCAGAGATCATGAGAAAAGGTTATGGGCAATCTGGGAGGTTTTCATACAGCAGAGCATACCAAATCAGGATGCCCGTGGCAAAAAAAAACTTTATTCTGGCCCTGGAGACTATTAGAACCAGGTGCTTAGGGTTTTGGTCTTCTTGGGAAAAAACCCTAGGATTTTTACTATCCCGAGTTTTGACTGTAACCCTAGGGTATCCCTATTTGTGATGTCCCGCTGTATGTCACCCCACTGGTAATCCGTTATACATATCTCGCCAGCAATACCATGGCAAAGTCACAGCTCTACTCCAGTCGGCTTTTTTTAGCCTCAGGCACGGGCCGTGCCCTCAAAGACAATGCACAGATTGTAATTTCCCACACTCTGCCGCCCATTAAAGTGAATGAGCAGGCAGGCAGAGCCGCTCACAGTGCAGGAGATGCAGCTTTGTGCATTTACCACCAGATGGTGGTGCCCAGGACCCGAACTGCTGAGGGATCGGCACTTAATCTCCGGTGAGGTAAGAGCTTTTTCTTTGTAAACCTCCTCCCTGCACTTGTCCTGCCCTGCAGTGTGTGACTCCCGGCCTTCTGTTTTCTCGGGGGTTATTCGCAAATTCACTGTATTCGCGACTATGCCATTCACCTAACCCCTGACTGTAATGTTCTCTCTTCTTCTGATCACACCTTATCTTGTCTCATGCCTTTTTCCAAAATCATGAATATATTTCACCGGCACAGTAGAATTCTTTATAAGGTTTCTTTTCTTTAAATAGAATAGATAAATAGACCTTTATTGCAGATACACAATGTTTCAAGGCCACTCAGTGCCTCTTCATCAAGTTCAATGGATAACATTGTACCTGATGAAGAGGCACTGAGTGGCCTTGAAATAGTGTTCTACAGTGATGATCTAATAAACTAAAAGAAACTCCATGAAGAATTCTGGTGTGCCAGTGGAATATATTTACAGTTTTGATGTGGACAGAGCCAACCATTTTCCACCTTCAGAATTCAATTGAATAGTGTGCAGCCAGTGAGTACTGTTGTTTCACAATAAAGTGTGTATTTTCTTTTTTTAAGGAAGGTTTACAGAAATGAGGTGTCACAAAAACTGAAATCTGCCCTAGGACCCTATAGAACTAAAGTTTGGTTCAGACCAAACTAGTTCTGACCAAACTTTAAGTATGAAAAACACAGTTTGACGGCCCTAAAAGCCCTGTATAACACTCTGAGGTTACCTAGAACTGTATAAAAATATGTTTTAGTGGGATAATTAGCATATGATCAGCACCCGGACTAATCAGCATACAAACACAGCCACCTTTGTTTGTGTGATAATTTAAAGCACATTAAAAAAGTTTTAACACAAGGGGAGTAGCAACAGGATTGACTTTCCTGGAAAGTGATGGCGGTTTACAAGTCCTGAAAAATATATGCCAGTTTTATGGGGGTAGCAACAGGCTTGGCTTTCCTGGAAATTAAAGAAGCAAAGGTGGTTTTACAAACCCTCCAAAAATGATCCCATTTATATGGGGGTAGCAGCAGGATTGAGATCTTGAAAACTGAAGAAGAAATGGCGGTTAACGGCAGTAACGGGCAAGCCCTCAAAAAGAGTTTTTTCAATTTTAAAGGGGGTAGCAACAGGACTGGCATCCTGAAAACTCAAGAACAAGCAATGGTGGTTAACAAGCCCTCAAAGATTATCCCATTTGTATGGGTTAGCAACAGGACTGGCTTAAAAAGTGAAGAAGCGATGGCAGTTTACAAGCCCTCAAAAAATGATCATATTTTAGGGGGGTAGCAACAGGATTGGTATCCTGGAAAGTGAAGAAGAAGAAGCGATGGTGTTCTACAAGTCCTCAAAAAATTATCTAATTTTTATAAGGGGGGGGGGTAGCAACAGGATTGGCTTTCCTGGAAAGTGAAGAATTGATGGCGGTTTACAAGCCCTTTGAAAAATTATCCCAGTTAACTGCTAACTTTCTGATTGTAGATCCAGCACTGTGCCAGGTTTTCCTCCTCTGGGAAGGTACACAAAAAATTCCACATGGCAGCATAATGTAAAGCAGAAGATCTGGCATTTCCACCTTTTTTCTGGAGCCTGCAAAAGCAGCAGCAGTGTCGCGGTCACCTGCTCCTGAGCGGACCATACCAGGAGGCCTAGCCCTGTGACATTTTGCAGATGACTTGGCCCTACTTTAGCTTGGCAATTTATCACTGCCAGTGCCACAACTACCCTCCTGCTCTGATGAAGCTGCCACCATGTTGCCTGGTTCCCAGGTCCTGTTCAAGACTGCTTCATCATCATAATCCTTCTCCTCATGATCCGCCACTAGATGTCTCATGGTCTACTTGCCCCTATACACTATAATCTTCATTACTGCCAGTATGTTCATGGCTACCACCCCACTGCCACAGGTATGCATCTCAGTCACCACTTCCACCCTCACCACCTCCCCAACACACTCTAAAGGCTGACTGTCCTCAAACGAAATTTCCTTATTACTGTCAGGTCCCGCGGAACACCCCCCTTCAGAGTAAGTCCGCAACCCCCAATCTCCGCTGCTAGCTTCACCTATAGTCAAGCCCCCGTCTGCCAGGACTCTTTTTACGCCTCACCGGGCACGGTTGCCCCCAGGACTTCGTAGCACAAAGGATGCCGACTTATGGGGAGGAAGGCGGATGAACCAGGAACGAGACTGGGCGAGGTCAGGTAAGCAGGGGTCATACACGAGAGATCAGTCCAGACAATCGCGGCACCAAAGGATGAGACGGAAGAGTAGTCAAAGACGAGCCAAGGGTCAAGCCGGAAGGTAACGGGTACACAGTACAAGGAAGCAGGCAAATTGTAGTCGGAAACAGGCAAAGGTCGGTCCAGGCGGCAATCATGGGATGGTCAATACACGGCAAGATCAAAATGGTTAGAACAGAAATGGATAATCACACCCAGCAGCACGCTATCACGGGCAAGGAACAACTGCGGGGAACCAAACTTTATTAGGAGGGAACTGATGGGATTGGATGGGAAGGAATGGGCTGATTGATGCATACTTGAACCTTGGGCTGATTGCCCAATTTAATTCTACAAGGGCGTTTTCGCCCAGAAGCCTCTGGCCGATTGGCCACTAAACCCCAGGGCTCATTGGCCCATTACTCCAGCCTCCGGCAGGCACGCCGCCGGGGGTCATAAGACGGCCGTGCTCGTGCGCGAGCACGGACTGTCAGTGAGGAGAGGTGACGCGGAGAGGGAGCGTGTCTGCTCGGCCCCGCTCGCCCCGGCGCCGCCTGACGCAGACGCGGCTGCCGGCCGGAGAGGGAGCCAGACAGCCGCCGGGCCCGCACCGCCTGCAGACGCCACGGGACTGGCGTGAAGATGAGTTGTCCATGACACTACCCCCCCCCCCCTTCACAAGGGTCCTCAGGACCCTTCTTAGGTTTGTCAGGATTGTCTCTATGGAATTTCTTAATCAAGATGTTGGCATGCACATCCCTAGCTGGAATCCAACATCTCTCCTCAGGACCAAAACCCTTCCAGTCTATTAAATATTGTAAGGAATTCCATACAAATCGATAGTCGAGAATTCTGTTAACCTCATACTCAGGTTCGTCTTCCACCACGACCGGAGGAGGAGATGACACCTGAACATTCCTGGTGGATTTTAACAATGATACGTGAAATGTACACTGAATTTTCATGGACGGGGGAAGTTTAAAGCTAACATTGTTAAGTCTATGAGTGATCGAAAAAGGAACCAATATACTTAGGACACAAATTTGTCGACTGTTGTCGAAGAGCAATATTTCTAGTGGATACCCAGACTAAATCTCCCACCTCAAACAGTGGTTCTTGTGATCTATGTCGATCGGCGAAAACTTTATACCTTATCGAAGCTTTCCTAAGGTTTCCTTGTGCCTCAGACCAAACGTTCATTCTCTCTCGTAACCATTCCTCCAAGGCCAGGAAATTGGAGGAAGGGCCAGAGAGAGAGGAGGCCTTGGGATTCTTGCCGTAATTACAGAAAAAAGGCGAAAACTTAGTCGATTCGCTAGGTGCGTTATTAAAGGCGAATTCCGCAAACTCAATAAATTCCGCCCACTGTTCTTGACGGTCTGACACAAAGCAGCGCAGGTATTGCTCCAAACACTGATTCACCCTCTCACTTTGCCCGTTAGACTGGGGAAAGAGATACCTTAATACCCAACTGTGCACAAAACTCTTTCCAGAAGCGGGATACAAATTGAACCCCCCGATCCGAAACTATATCCTGGGTTATGCCATGGAGATGGAAAACATGTTTAATAAACAGTTGCACCAGCTGACGGAAGCTTTGTCAGGGGAATAAAATGCGCCATCTTACTGAAGCGATCGACCACCACCCAGATTACAGTATTACCCTGAGACAGTGTCAGATCAACAATGAAATCCATGGATATGTGGGTCCAAGGTTCTCTGGGAATCTCCAGTGGTACTAACAACCCTGCTGGGGATCCATGGATTCCCTTATTACGACCACATACAGGACATGCTTCGACAAAGGCAGTCACGTCGCGTCTGATGGTTGGCCACCAAACATGGCGCTTGGCGAGAGCCAATGTTTTCCGATATCCCAAGTGACCGGCGGTCTTGGGATCATGAAATTCTTGTAGGACGGAGAGACGCAGATGGGGTAGAACGAACTGACATCCAGGGGATTTCCCCGGAGGGGCATCCACCTGATACAGGATTAACGAGCTAGACAAATCAAAGAGAAGGGCACCAACTACACAACCTAAGGGTAAAATAGGTTCTGTGGGATCGAATCGATCCTTACATTCTCCAAAGTTGCGAGATAAGGCGTCAGCTTTGTTATTCTTTGCTCCCAGCTTGAAGTTGATAATGAAATTAAAACGGGAGAAAAAAGAGCGCCCAGCAAGCCTAAAGAGAGTTGAGCCTTTTGGCTGATTCTATGTACTCTAAGTTTTTATGGTCGGTATATACAGTAATGGGATGCAGGGAACCTTCCAGCCAATGTCGCCATTCCTCAAAGGCCAGTTTAATACCCAATAGTTCCCTATTCCCAACATCATAATTTTGTTCAGCAGGAGAGAATTTTTGCGAAAAGAAGGCACAGGGATGTAGTCTCTCAGGGTCACCTGTATACTGAGAGAGGACAGCACTCACGCCAAGTTCGGAGGCGTCTACTTCCAAAAGAAACGGGCGATTGATATTGCGGTGGACCAAAACTGGAGCCGATGTGAAAGTTTCTTTTAAAGCCTGAAAGGTGCTTATTGCTGAGAGAGGCCAATTCTCAACAAAAGCCCTTTTCCGAGTTAGGTCTGTTAAAGGGCCCACTATGGAAGAGAACTCCTTAATAAACCGCCTATAGAAGTTTGCAAATCCTAGAAACCTCTGAAGCGCTTTTAGGGTTTTTAGTTGCTCCCACTCCAATACTGCGGACACCTTGGAGGGATCCATAACCAACCCATGCTTAGAGATCAGATACCCAAAAAACAGAATTTCAGAAACCTCTAATACATTTTTCGAAATTTTGGCATACAGACTGTTCTCCCGTAATCTTTGTTATACTGCCTTTACATGCTGGCGGTGTTCCAGCACCGAACGGGAGAAAATGAGGATATCGTCTAGATAGACCACCATAAATCGGCCCAAATAATCATGAAATATGTCATTTACAAAATCTTGGAAGACCGCGAGACCAAAAGGCATAATCAAGTACTCGTAGTGCCCATCTTTTACATTAAAGGCTGTCTTTCATTCATCTCCCTGGCGTATGCGAATGAGGTTATATGCCCCTCTAAGAGCAAGTTTAGAAAAAATCTGTGCTCCAGATACTTGGTTAAAGAGGTCATCGATTAAAGGTAACGGGTATCTATTCTTAACCGTGATCTTATTCAGTACCCGATAATCGATACAGGGACGTAAGCCACCATCCTTCTTTTCGACAAAGAAGAACCCGGCACCAGCGGGGGAGGTAGAGGGACGGATTGTCAAGCCTCCTGGCTACAATCATGGGGAGAGCTGAGCTGAGCTCCAGGTATGGGGCGAAGTGAAGCAGAAAAAACTCCAAAGAGCAAATAAAAAGTCTGAGCAGAGTCCAATGGTGAATCCGGGGTCAGAGGCAGGCAGAAAACAGGCAAAGTCCATAAGCAATCCGCGTCAAAAATCAGGTTATCCGTCCGTATATAAATCCAGGTATTCGATCAGGTATTCAGGAATCAGGAAAAACAAGGTCCAGGAAGTAAGCTGATAACACAGCATTGGCTGTAGGCCAGCTGTCCTCTTAAATAGGGCTATCAATCAGCACAGGGAGGGATGTGCCAGAGTCTGGTGAAGTCACTTCCTGTCCATTCAAACTCAGGACACCAGGAGGTGAAATCAAGTCCAAGAGCTTACACTCTAGGCCTTGTGCACTTCCAATGGGCTGAACAGCAGGTGTCACTGTGGAGCATGCGACAGAAGAAGAGCCTGCTCTGTTAAAACCATGCAGCTGAGCATGTCTGCTGCTGCATGCAGTCCGTGGTATGGCGCGTTCATGATGCCTTAAAGAGCAGGAAAGGCGAGGAGACTGACATTGCCCCCCCCTTAAAGGACGCCTCTGGGTGGCCGATCTAGAGAGTCTTCGCTGAAAAGCTCTGATTAATTGTGGAGCATTGAGATTACTAGATGGCTCCCAGGAATCTTCCTCTGGGCCGTAACCTTTCCAACGAACAAGATACTGAATGGAGGCACCTCTCTTCCGTGAATCCAGGATCTGTTCAACCTCATATTCCTCTTCACCATCCACAATAATTGGATCAGGAGGTTTGTCTTGGGAATCTCTAAAAGTTCCTTTCTTTAAAAGGGACACGTGAAAAACTGGGTGTATCTCCAGGCGATTAGGTAATTCCAATTCAAAGGCAACTTCATTAATAGCTCTCTTAATCTTAAAAGGCCCGATAAACTTAGGACCCAACTACTTAGAGGGAAGATGAAGCCTTAGATGAGTGGTAGAGAGCAGGACTTGATCTCCTACTGCAAAATTGGAAGCTGAAGACCGATGAGTGTCTGCTGTCCTTTTGTAACGTTCTTGGGCAGCTCGAAGGGTTGTTCGGAGCATCTGATGAGTGGCAGTTAGATGAGCTCCTAAATCTGCAGCTGCCGGTACATTCACTGGGATGCAGGTATCAGGCAAGGTCTTGGCATCAAATCCATAATTTGCAGCAAACGGAGTGAGGCGGGTCGAAGAATGGACAGAGTTATTATAAGCCAGTTCAGCTAATGGGAGTAACTGTGTCCAATTGTCCTGCAGGGCCGAGGAGTAGCATCGTATGTACTGCTCCAGTGATTGATTCACCCGTTCAGTTTGTCCGTTGGTCTGGGGATGATAGGCCGATGAGTGGGCCAAAGTGATCCGTAAACTCCTACAGAGCGCTGTCCAGAACCGGGCAGTAAATTGGGAACCGCGGTCAGACACAATCTTAGACGGCAGGCCGTGTAAGCGGACAATCTCTTTCACAAAAACTTGTGCTAACTTTGAGGCCGAAGGAAGGCTGGGGAGAGCTATAAAATGAGCAAACTTGGTTAAATAGTCCACAACCACCAAGATAGTGTTGTTGTTGTCCGAAGGTGGAAGTTCTACAATAAAGTCCATAGAAATATGTTCCCAGGGACGTTCTGGCACTGGGAGAGGCATGAGAAGACCTGCAGGTTTGGTGGTTATGTGTTTATTCCGGGCACACGTCCCACAAGAAGAAACATATGATATACAGTCTGCTCTTAAGGTGGGCCACCAGAAATGACGTTGAATCAGATGTAGCGTCTTCTTGTGCCCAAAATGGCCTGCCAAGGGGTGATCATGGAATTCGGCCAGAACCCTGGAACGTAAAGATTCAGGAACAAAAATCTTTTCTTGATGGACCAGAATTCCATCTACTCGTGATAGTTCAGATTGTAGGTTCTCTGGGATAGAATCGGATGCTCGTCAAATCTCAGCAATGAGTTCAGATTCAAGTAACAAAAATGGTTCGGTTGCAAAATAGTGGGTTCCACAGGTTCAGGACCTTGGTCAGAAGGATGAAGACGGGAGAGTGCATCAGGTTTGGTATTTTTGTTTCCTGGACGGTAAGAAATATGAAAAGAGAATCTGGAAAAGAATAGTGACCACCTTGCCTGGCGTGGCCGGAGTCTTTTTGCAGACCGAAGGTACTCCAGGTTCTTGTGGTCCGTGAGGATCAAAATTGGATGTCTGGCAGCTTCCAATAGATAACGGCATTCCTCCAGGGCAAGTTTGATAGCAAGAAGTTCTCGGTCACAAACATCATAGTTTTGCTCTGCTGAAGACAGTTTTCTGGAAAAGAAGGCTACGGGATGGAGTTCTCCTTGCTCAGATTCTCGTTGAGAGAGTACTGCTCCTACAGCATTGACGGAGGCATCTACTTCAAGTACAAAAGGGAGCTCGGGGTCGGCATGTCTCAAGATAGGGGCAGAAGTGAAACGCTCCTTGAGATGAGAGAAGGCCTCCTCAGCAGCTTCAGACCAAACAAATGGAGTATTCTTACGGGTGAGATCGGTGATAGGGCGGACTATCTGTGAGAAATATTTAATAAAACGTCTGTAAAAGTTGGCGAAGCCAATGAAACGCTGTACTTCCTTGCGATTCATAGGTTGTGGCCAGTCCAAGACGGCAGCCACCTTCTCAGGATCCATCACAATGCCGGTACTGGTGATAAGTAACCCCAGGAACTGAATAGAAGGTTGTTCAAACTGACATTTCTCCAGTTTGGCGTATAATTGATGCTCTCGAAGACGCAGAAGGACACGACGGACATGTTCCCGATGTTCCGAGAGGGAGGAAGAGAAGATTAGTATATCATCCAAGTAGATGATGACGAAAATATCAAGATAATCCCGGAACACGTCATTTACAAAGTGCTGGAAGGTTGCAGGGGCATTACAGAGTCCGAACAGCATGACCAGGTATTCAAAGTGACCATATCGTGTGCGGAAGGCCGTCTTCCATTCGTCACCTTGACGGATCCGAATTAAGTTGTAGGCTCCCCTCAAGTCCAACTTGGTAAAGAACCGAGCGGACCCCAAACGCTGGAAGAGTTCAGAAATCAAGGGCAAAGGGTATCGGTTCTTGACTGTAATTTGATTGAGGGCCCGGTAATCTATACAGGGTCTCAGAGACCCATCCTTCTTCTCCACGAAGAATATCCCTGCTCCTGCAGGCGAAGTGGAATGTTTAATAAAACCCTTAGCCAGGTTTTCATCAATATAGTCACGGAGAGTCTGTAACTCGGCTTCAGACAACGGATAAATACGTCCAAAAGGGATGGCCGACCCAGGTAGAAGGTCTATTGGACAGTCATAAGAGCGGTGAGGAGGTAGCTGGTCTGCACCTTTTTTGTCAAACACATCCTGGAACTCTAGATACGCAGGCGGAAGGGAATCCGGTGGATTAAGGGTTACTACAGAGAGGTTACTCTCCTGCAGTCTGCAAAATTGGTTGCAATAGGGAGAGAACAAAGAAACTGAACCGGAAGACCAGTCGATGACGGGGTTATGTATAGAGAGCCACGGGAAACCCAAAATAATAGGGTACAAAGGAGAGTGCATTAAATCAAAGTGTATTAATTCTGAGTGTCCATCAGGAGTAGAGCAGCCAAGCGATTTAGTTCTATGGGACACCGGTCCAGACTTGACGGTAGATCCGTCGGCCAAAGTGAGAAGCCGAGGGGTAGGCCGAACTTCACATGGAATATTGTGAGTCTGTGCGAATTCTAAGTCCATGAAACAGCTGCAGGCCCCGGAGTCAATCATGGCCCTGGTCTCAACCCTTCCTCCAGGAAGTTGTAAACTAAGAAGCACAGAGAGGTGAGAACCAGGCACAGGAAGTGGTGTGCTCTTAATAAGAGGTGTTGATCTCTTCATAGCTGCGGGTCTGGTGGGACAATTAACCCGAAAGTGTCCGGGGTTCCCGCAGTACATGCAAAGGTTTAGCCGCCTCCGGCGCAGTCTTTCCTCTTGGGACAAAGCAGCCCGGATGGTTCCCAGTTGCATGGGCTTGATAACCCCCGAATCGGTCTGCGGAGAGTCAGGTGATGCAGGCGAGGACCGTGGAGCAAACCATTGGGCTAGGGCTGAACGCTCTTCACGGCGTTCCCGCATCCGGCAATCCACCTGAATGGCTGCAAGAATAAGTTCATTTAAAGTTTCAGGAGTGTCGAAGTGGGCCAGTTCATCCTTAATCAGTTCAGAAAGACCTAAACGAAACTGATGTTTTAAAGCTGGCTCATTCCACAGGGTGTCAAAACTCCAGCAATGAAAATCGGCAACATACTCCTCAACTGGACGGCGACCCTGTCGCAAATTACGGAGAGCTGCCTCTGCTGATGCAACATGTCCGGGATCATCATTGATGGCTGCCATAGCAGAAAAGAAAAGATCAACAGAGGCCAGACAAGGATGATTTTGCTCCAGAAGACAATGGGCCCATGTTTGGGGAGGCCCTTGCAGAAGGGAAATAACAATTCTGACCCGGACTTCCTCAGCAGCATAGGTTCGTGGTTGCAGAGAAAATAATAACTGACAACTGTTCCTAAAAGCACGAAACTTCTGGCGATTTCCTGAGAAAAATTCCGGGAAAGGAACTTGGGGTTCAGGGGTGACCCCGGAATCTGCCCCCTGTGTGGTAGGAACAGCTGTAGCAGAAGATACTGTCGGGGGCGTGAGTTGATTTAGCCGATCCACAAGCTGAGTAAAGCCTCCCTGTAAGCCCTGGACGGCTGCACAGAGGGAAAAGACTTGCTGCATCAAATTATCAAATTGAAAGGGTTCCCCACCGAAGCTCATGTTAAGGCTGTGTTATACTGTCAAGCCTCCTGGCTACAATCATGGGGAGAGCTGAGCTGAGCTCCAGGTATGGGGCGAAGTGAAGCAGAAAAAACTCCAAAGAGCAAATAAAAAGTCTGAGCAGAGTCCAATGGTGAATCCGGGGTCAGAGGCAGGCAGAAAACAGGCAAAGTCCATAAGCAATCCGCGTCAAAAATCAGGTTATCCGTCCGTATATAAATCCAGGTATTCGATCAGGTATTCAGGAATCAGGAAAAACAAGGTCCAGGAAGTAAGCTGATAACACAGCATTGGCTGTAGGCCAGCTGTCCTCTTAAATAGGGCTATCAATCAGCACAGGGAGGGATGTGCCAGAGTCTGGTGAAGTCACTTCCTGTCCATTCAAACTCAGGACACCAGGAGGTGAAATCAAGTCCAAGAGCTTACACTCTAGGCCTTGTACACTTCCAATGGGCTGAACAGCAGGTGTCACTGTGGAGCATGCGACAGAAGAAGAGCCTGCTCTGTTAAAACCATGCAGCTGAGCATGTCTGCTGCTGCATGCAGTCCGTGGTATGGTGCGCTCACGATGCCTTAAAGGGCAGGAAAGGCGAGGAGACTGACACGGATAAAACCTTTCTTAAGATTCTCAGCAATGTATTCTTTCATGGCTGTCTCTTTTGAGCGGGTGAGATTGTATATTTTTCCCCTAGGGGGCATGGTACCTGGTAGTAGATTGATGGGACAATCGTAGGCCCTATGTGGAGTCAGCGGATTTTTCCGAAAAAACATCCGCCTAGTCTGCATAGGCCGGAGGTAAACCCTCAAGAGAGACATGAGTTGATCTTAGGGCGGTACAAAAACAATTATCTAAGCAAAATGGACTCCATTTAACCAAGTCCCAGATAGCCAATTAACAACCGGGTTGTGGATCCTTAGCCATGAAAATCCGAGTACAATAGGAGAAATAGGATTCTCCAAGACAATAAATTCTAGTTTCTCGGAATGGGAGGAACCCACCACTAAATTCAAAAAAGGGGTTTTAAAGGAAACCAATCCCCCCACGATTGGTTCGTTATTGACAGCCAGAACACGAAGTGAATTTTCTAAGGGGATCAAAGGGATATTTAAAGTAGATGCTAGAGACCTATCCATTAAGTTGCCTGCCGCCCCACTATCAATGAAGGCGGTGACAGACATCCTGGATGGTCCCCAAGAGATCATAGCGGGCAAAAGCAATCTATTTATATGAGGGAGCGGTACCTGATCACCTAGATGAGTTCCCTCAACCAGATCTAGGCGCTGAAGTTTCCCGCTTCCGGGGCCTTGTTAGGGCAATTCTTGTCGAAATGACCAGGATTTCCACAATATAGGCATAGCCCTTGCGATCTGCATCTTATCTTTTCAGCCTGGGAGAGACGAGTCACACCGAGTTGCATGGGCTCCTCGGGTGCCAAAGAAGGAGAGGCAGCAGCACCCCTAGGGCTGAATTCTTGACGAGGAGGACCCCATGGCTTGTCCTTAACTTTCTCCACAGGTCTTTCCCTGAGCAGTCTATCCACTCTGATGGCTAGCTGCATGTATTCATCAAGACTCTTTGGCTCGATAGAGGAAACAAGTGTCAGTGGTGCAGGTATTTGGCGACTTTCCTGCGTAGCGACTCGTTGGGCAAGTTGATTGATGGCGGTGGCCATGGCCTACACCTGTTGCACAAGTTCCTCCATTATAAAGGGCCCGTGATAATGTCAGGTCCCGCGGGACACCTGCCTTCAGAGTAAGTCCGCAACCCCCAATCTCCGCTGCTAGCTTCACCCCGTCTGCCAGGACGCTTTTTACGCCTCACCAGGCACGGTTGCCCCAGGACTTCATAGCACAAAGGATGCGGACTTACGGGGAGGAAGGCGGATGAACCAGGAACGAGACTGGACGAGGTCGGGTAAGCAGGGGTCATACATGAGAGATCAGTCCAGACAAGCACGGCACCAAAGGATGAGACAAAAGAGTAGTCAAAGACGAGCCAAGGGTCAAGCCGGAAGGTCACGGGTACGCAGTACAAGGGAGCAGGCAAATGGTAGTGGGAAACAGGCAAAGGTCGGTCCAGGTGGCAATCACGGGATGGTCAATACACGGCAAGATCAAAACGGGAAGAACAGACACGGATAATCACACCCAGCATCACGCTATCGCGGGCAAGGAACAACTGCGGGGAACCAAACTTTATTAGGAGGGAACTGATGGGACTGGATGGGAAGGAATGGGCTGATTGGTGCATACTTGAACCTTGGGCTGATTGTCCGATTTAATTCTACAAGGGCGTTTTCACCCAGAAACCTCTGGCCGATTGGCCACTAAATCCCAGGGCTCATTGGCCCATTACTCCAGCCTCCGGCGGGTGCGGACTGTCAGTGAGGAGAGGTGCTGCAGAGAGGGGGCGTGTCTGCTCAGCCCCGCTCGCTCCGGCGCCGCCTGGCGGAGACGCGGCGCCGGGCGGGGAGGGAGCCTGACAGCCACCGGAGCCCGCGGCGTCTGCAGGTGAAGGTGAGTTGTCCATGACAATTACTATCCAATTTCTTACTGGGGTGCTGTTTATTTTGTACTTGGTACCCCACAAGGAAGGGCATTGATCAGAGAGATGATGGAAGAAATGCATCTTTTACTGAGCCAAGTAACTGTAGTGGAGGAAGAATCCACTGAAACCTGGCTCAAAGTCATCATAGCATCAGGGTCTTCCTCCTCCTGAGATCAGAAAGTCAACCAGTCCACAATGGGCGTATTGTCAAAATAACACGTCCACAGGAAGAGATGGCCAACTCTGGCTTGCTGATGCTGCTACTACTACCATGTACATTGCTGCTGCTGCTGCTACTGCTATCATGTACGTGGCTGCTGCTGTTGCTACTAATAGCACTGGGCCTTGGCACATGGATGCTGCCCCTTCTATGGCTGGGGATTGGCAAACGGCTGGTGCTCCCTTTATTGCAGCCTGTGAGTACTGGGTGCAGGGTAAAATCTCGATAGATATTTGTGGTGTAACAGGGACTGGCACCACTGGAACATGTGTGCAGTAATAGAAGGTCAACTTACATGGTGTATAACATAGACAGGAAAAATAAGTCATAGAGATCACCTCTAAGTACAGGAAACATGACATGCAGCAGAGAATGTAATACAGAGACTACACATAGATATATGTAACAGCGCTATCTGCTGTCATAAATGTAAAACTGCATTAACCTAGCAATGTAGATGCAGATCACATACTAAGCTACAGCTGTTTTATCTACAACACCTCTTCTCAACAGCTGAGGCTTAGTCTGTTAAACTCATCTCCTTTGTAAGTTTTAAGTGCCTTTCAGCAGTCAGGGGCTTTGTAAGGATATCTGCTGTCAAATCCTCAGTAGGGCAACTCAAGAAGTCATTGCTCTTGAAGATCCTCGATCTCAAAGTACTGTAGTCTCAAAAGGGTTTGTAGTATTTCTGTCTCATCCCCTTCTTGCTCAAAACAAACTAGGAGTTCACCCATACAAATTAGCACATAGATCCATCTTTTGGCCAATTTCTTTGATCGTAGTCCTCTCCATTTTTTTGAGAATATTCTCTTGCTTTTAAGTGGGTTCTTAGTGATTATGTTTAATTCTAAGATAATGGCCCACTGGTATGCTTTGGACCAGAGTGCGGGGGTGAAAACTTGAAGTGTGTAGTATCGTGTTCCCAGCTGTGGGTTTATGAAATAGAGCTGGAGTTATTGTCTCATCCGGCTCTAATTGAAGCTCTATGTCAAGAAATGTGATGGTTTTTGTATGGGCTGTGTGGGTGAATGCGATGTTGATTGGATTGTCATTTATCAAATAAACAAACTTCATTAGCTTGCGGGCGTTACTGTTCCAGATTATGATAGATGTCATGTATAGTTGTCATCTATAAATCAACCCCAGTATTGGATGAAATTGCAGAGGCGAGTGTATTTACTGTCAGTGAAAAATGATCAGCTCCCACCACCCCAAATACAAGTTGACGTACAATGGTGTACTAGGCTGTTCTCATAGCCGAGTCCTGTATCTGAAGGTTGTGGGAGCTGTGGAAGGTAAACTTGTTATGTGTCTGTATAAATTAAAGTAGGAGCAAGACAAAGTTGTTGCATTTGTGCTGGTCATGGCCCATTTCCTCCAAGAACTAATGTGTGGCTTGACAGGAGAATATTTTGAACTGGTGGGAGTGTTTCCAATAATTCTAAAAGATGCATCGTATTCATGATGTATGAGGTTGTAGAGTGGCATTGACATAGAGGCTGGCTGGTGTGGTTAGGCATCCACAGCCTGAGATAATGGGTTGGCCAGGGGGTCCAGTACACGCTTGTGTATTTTGGGGAGGAAGTAGAAAGTGGGTGTACAGGGTGGGGGTTAGTTAATAATTGGGCTTCTGTGCTTGTTATGGCTCCAGCTTGGTCTTTCATTATTAATTTGTCTAGTACAAATTTAACTGCTTTCATGCTGCCTGCCGAGATGCGTTTGTACCAATTTTCATTTTGGAAGATTTTGAGACACATCTGTTCATACTCATGTGTGGGTCATTATTACTATATTGCCACCCTTGTCTGCGGGTTTTATTACTATATGTGCATTGTTTTGTAAGTCCTACAGCTGTTCTGTCTGTGGCCGTGAGGTTGTCGAACATATTGGTAGGGGATCTGATTAGGAGCTTTTTTTGAAGTCTTTGGTGTTTCTACTAGCAAAGCTTGAATGAGTGGGGGAGGTCTGTAAGTCACTGTGCTTAGTGGAGGGGGGGTTCTGGTGTTGTTGGTGAAATTACCTTGTTGATCTCATGTTCTAAATCTTTAAGTATTTTGTAGTCTTTTCTATTCCAATCTTTCCATTTACGGATTGCTCGTTTTACATAAACTGACCAGATGTCTCACTTTTGGTGGGACAGTCCCACTTTGAGGCCCACTGTCCCTCCAAAAACTCTAGGAAAACCTAAATGTCCCACTTTGCTGACATGGGGAAGTGCATGTCAGAATGCATGTCAGAATGCTGAATGCCTGGGTGGTTTACAACTGCTCTCACTCTTTGGTTGAATGCTAGTAGTGGAATGGACATCTGAGCATTGGCTTCATCACAAGCATCTTTCATGGGCCAAATATTCTTGTGCATGTGACAAGTAATTAAGCCACAAGCCTTGAACCACATCTCTACCAGACCCATCACCCACAAACTCATTTAAACTGTCCCACTTTAAGGACCCCAAGAATCGGTCAGTTTACATATACTGGTGGTAGAGGTTTTCCATACATCACCTGCAAGGTGAGCTTCCGTGCAAAAAGTTGTAAAACCCTTGGTATCAAATTCAGTGGGGGTATACATATGTTGGGCAAAAGTTGAGTCCTAATTGTAGTACTGATTTCTATATCTCAGTGAAGGAAAAATTGGCTAAGTTTACTATGGAAAAGGTGTCAGTGGTGGGTCCTCCAATTGGGGTGCTAATGGGGGCTTGTTGGGTGGGGGGTTGAAAGTTTAAAGGCAATTAAATGAGGAGGCAGGATGCATTGCCTTTGAGGAGCCTGGAAGTCAATGACTTGCGAGACAGTATCTCTCTCCGAGCTTGATCTTAGACCATGTGAAGGCCATGTTGTGGGTGGTGATGAATCAGGGGTGGTTTTACATTTAAAGGCTGGGGTATAGGAGGGTCCTCTTTTTTGATGATGCAAAGTATAGGGGTCAGAATATGGCTGTTCCCTACTGTGTTGGTAATACAATGTCTGTGTATTCCCTCCTGTCCTTGTAAGGGTATTCTCGCTGGTAGGTTTGTGGTAGTCCTTGGCTGGTATAGCCTCTGCCACATCTGCCCCTGTTTCTAATCCTTGTTTCTCTGTGTCTGCGTGGTGAATTTTTACTATCTAGCCACCTGTGTGCCTGTTAGTTTGTATATGCTGTAGTATCACCTGTCAATTTCCTTGTCTCTCCTTGTTGTTCGTTTAGTTTGTTGCTTTTTTTCCAATGTTTGTTTGATTTCAGTATTTTTCGATATGTAAATGGGATGTTGTTTATGTATTGTAAATTTCTTATCAAGGTCCTCAATTTGTTTACTAACAGTTTCTCCTGTACACTCTCAACACAGCGATGAGTTTAAAAGAACATCTCATTCCCATGTTTAAAGCGGGTCAAAACCCACGTAGCTGGGCCCTGGAATCTAGAAAATTCCAGGCCTGCCCCCAAGGCATACTACACCTGATGCCTTGTTATGTGAAACCCCCCCGGGCGCCGGCAACCTTACCTGATCTATCCTTCTACGCGATCTCTACCGGCAGCTGCATCCCTGGTTCATCTGCGGCCATGTGCGCTCCCGCGCACAGCAATTTAGTGAGGCTAGGTGCGGGAGCGCATATGGTCACAAAGGTGCCAGGGATGCAGCACCTTTGAAGTCAGCCAATCGGTGATCTCAAATGTGTCACTGGGCATCGCTTCAGCAGAGAAAAAAATGTTTTTGTTTGAAAACCAGGCCCCGGGGTCACCGCTGAACCAACAGCAGCACTCGACTGCTCAGGTGGTGGACGCAGAAATGGGTTTCCATCCACTTTAGTGCAATGTCAATTTTGAGGTTGTTAGGGAAGACCTGTGGCCCAAGGCCTAAAGGTGCAATTCTTTTTCTGGACTCCATAAAACAACCTTATTTTAACCCTGTATTCCTCGGTCTCCTATCATCTACAGAAGTACATTACTCCCCTGGATAAGGTCCGACACCTACAACATTGGAGCCATACAGTAGCTCCACTGATGCTACCACCTTGCAAATAAAAACAGAGAGAGAAACAGCTTACATTTTTGACAAGCGAACACTTACGCCTGTTACACTTTTTTCCTATGCCATACCATACTCATTTGTTATGCACTATGTTCTTCTTGTAGGTTCACTGTAACCACCCACCTGTGCTCATTAATAGGAATGCGCAAATCATCTGAAATTCAGGTTCCACAAGTTCAGCCAAACTTGACCCGAACCCGAGCCCCATTGAAATCAATGGGGGCCCAAATTTGGAGGACCAAAAAGGGCTGTAAAAGTTGAGGTATTGATAGATTAGATTAGGATAGATTAGGTACACAGTGCTTAAAGTTCCAGTTCACTAGGGACCTGCAAATCAAACAAAAAAAATTAGTATTGTTATTGTTTATTTATAGAGTGCTATTGTATTCCGTGGCACTGTACAAACTGGGTGCCTCTCAGAATAATCTTTACCACGTTTATGCCCAGGAACCTGCAAATCAAACAGAAAAACATTGTTAGAATTATTGTTATGCCTTCACTCGTAGCCTCCTGCTCCACTTTCTTCTTTGCTGCCACGTCATCCAGTCATGGGAGTCAGGAGTTGACAGATGAGTGGTTGCTGATGCAGAACCTGAATGTGGCATGTAACAACCAGCAGAACCTAGTAGCAGCCCGAGCTGGGTTGAGGCACATCCATTAGCAGTAGCATGTGCTCAACTTGGTGGTGCAAAGCTTCTTGGCCCATTATCCAGGAATGCCAGAGCTGCTGCATAAAGTGAGTGCCATGTGCACATGTGCCATGTGTTCACACCCTGCTGCTGTTTGACTATCTGCCCCGCGGAGGATTTGGCCTTCCCACCCACCGCCTCATAGGTGATCAAGTGGAATCAAGTGTGAGCAGCAGGCAATAGTCGAGTTCTAGCAGGCAAGACGATAAATTGGACACATGGCAAGAGCTTGCCCACTATGCCAAGGAGGTACTGGCCTGCCCTTTTGAAAGTGTCCTGTCAGAATGTGTATTCAGCACCACAGGAGGGATGTCATCACCTACAAGAGAATCCACCTATCCACAGCCAACATGGCCAGCCCTACATTTGTGAAAATAAACCAGAATGGGATTCCACAGGACTTGGCTGTGACAGCACCTGAGCGGGTTGTTGAAGTGTTGCTTACTTTCATCTCTTCCACCAACCTGGTGAAAAGACATGGCCCGGTGGAAGGTATAGAATATTTTTTATGCATAATGAAACATCAATAGGTTAAGAGTGGTATGTTTTCTCCTTGTAGACAGATGAAGATTCCTTTTGGAAGGGCAGCAACACAGTGATTGAGGCAGCACACTCAGGTGTTTCAGCAAATATGATGAAGAAAAGGACCTCTCGTAAGAAACATTGCAATAACATGGGACCAAGCAAACCAATTTCTCAGCCTAGGAGAAATATTATTGGTTGCATACAACACGATTGGATAGAAGGCAGTGGCCCAATAACATTGGTAAAGCTGTTGAACCTTTGTTTGAAATGGAAGATGGTTCCAAAGATGAATGGCAAGGGATGGTTTTAGCAAGAGTACCAATCATGAACATATGGTTTTATATAACATATGAAAAAGATGCTGTCCTATACATGTATCAGCTTTTAGATGACTATAAAGCCAGGAGAGGATGTGGACAGCTTAGCTGGGAATTGGAATATGCCAAAAAGATGGCTCAAAAAGGACTGGCATGGTAATTCAGCAAGTGGAAGCCAAACATTCAGTGGACAAGTTTGATGACGATTTCCATATTTATGTCTATGATTTGGTGAAGACCTTCTAAGTGACATTCTTGGTAGCTGCCAAGTGTAATATTTATAGAAAATCCAACATTCAGATTATAAACTTGTATTCCTGCATTTAATGTAGTAAAGAGAATATGAGAAGGAATTTTTAAATTACATCAATTCATTCTTCCTTATATAGGAATAAACCAGTTCTGACAAATGAGGGGCTTAGGGAAATAAACTGAACATCAAATGAAAACCGTGGTTGTAAAATAGCATAGTAAAATAACTATTGGTATATGTGGGCAATAACACATAGGTGGCTTCAACATTTGGTACAAGCGGGCACTAACACAGAGTTGCCTTAAACTTTTACTGCAAATAGGCACTAACACAGGGTTGCTTTAAACTGTTATTATACATAGGCACTAACACAGAGTTGCCTTGAACTGTTACTATAAATAGGCACTAACACAGAGTTGCCTTGAACTGTTCCTGCAAATGGACACTAACACAAAGTTACCTTGAACTGAAGGCTCTGCCGGCTGCTGATGTGACGGGCTTTTACCGGAATAGCTGGGTGCAGGGAGCATGCACAACTACAGATTACCCGGAGATGCGGCCCACAAAGATAGTGTCACAGGAGCCACTGGAATCAGGTAAGATTACCTGTGCCCCAGGGGGAGGGCTCACACAGCGGGGTTTCTATACCCTAAGATGCGATTTCTATTTATCTATCTATTCCCTTTGTAATTTTGACACGATTTTTGAATTTTGATTTGTACGGCATTGATAAGTGTTGATAAAGTTTCTTCTGATGCTGGCTTGACACAAAAGCTGCTGTAATGGTGAATGATGTTGAATGACAGTACTTTTTCAATGTATATGTGCATGGTTATTTATTAAAAAAATATTCTGCACTATGTATGTTTAACTTTGATTCTTACAGGAATTTGCAGGGATTTCCAGAAAAATTACATATTGTTTTTTTCGACAAAGTTGGTACTTTAAAGTGGGCCAAAACCCAGGATTTTGACTATCCTGGGTTTTGTTCCTAGCCCTCTGGGCACCCAGATTGGGGGTGCCCCACTGTGTGAAACCCCCCAGGTCGCCCGATCTGACCTTTCCTTCCACAGTCCTCAGCGTGCTCGGATCTGCTCCCGCCACCTTGTCTAAGCTATCATCTAAAGGGAGCATTACCTGCTTCCCCTTAACAGAGAGCATGCCCGCGCCAGCCATTCACAAATGCGTGGTGCGGGCACGTGCCTTGCTAAAAGGATAGCTAGGATGCGGCCGCTGCTTGTGCATGTGCAGTAGGACCGGAGAAGAAGGTACGTTTCCAGGCAAACTGGGGGTTTCACACAGCAGGGCATCCCGATTCTGGATGCCCCGGGGGGGGGGGGAATCAAGCAGCCATGGAATCTTATCTGGACTCCAGCCCCTCCAGACTGTGTCTTTTGGTCCACTTTAACATTAAATGTCTTGTTTGTATTTTGTTACGTACCTTAATAATAATTTTGAAAACATTTAAAAAATTGAAAAAAAAGTTTCTCTTTTTTCCAGTTTATTTTTCAGGAAAACCATAATGCATTTGAAATCGTCATTTGTCCCGATTACAACGGTACCACATATGCATTGGTAGCCCCCCCCCCCCCTTCCTGCCCAGGAGACCCTCCAAACTTAAAAGAGCATTTCAAATGAAATACAACCACAATGTGCACTTTCAAGGGTTACCTGTAAAAAAATGGACCCTCCCGATCACTACCGGCATCTTACAGTTCTGCTGATGCTGGAAGCTGCTTTTTTACAGGAAGCGTGGGATGACTTCCTGCTCTTAGCAGAAAAGCCTGCCACAGCGCCAGCCGTCAGAACCGGTGGGTGGGGTCTGTTTCAGGCCCTCTCCTGATGGCGGAAGAGTGCAGGGGAGTCAGAGGCCCCCGGGGTGAAGAGGAGACCCGTGCCAAGATGAGGGGTGTTTTTTTTTTATATTCATTTAATCAAGGGAAATGTCAGCTACGTGAGTCTCGCTCCCTGTTAGACGGACGCACAGGATGAGGCCACCAGCGCACTCTGAGCACGCTGATTGGACGAGCAGGCGTGCATGAGCCATAGTACCAGAAAGAGGTGAGTTGGCATCGGCGGGTTTCACACAGCAGGGCATCCCCGATCGGGTGTACAGGGGAAAAGACCAAAACCCAGGATAGTCAAAATCCTGGGTTTTGGTCCACTTTAAGAGGCAGCTACGTGAGACTAATGTAGCTGGCTTTAATTGGGATAAAGAAGAAGATGTACTCCAAAAAATACCATTTTGTGAATACTCACCTTGTAAAATGGGTATTATAAGTATGTCACACACCCCGCTTCAATATATTCATTACCTGTGGGCAGTATGGTCCTGTAGAGGGCTTCTGCAGAGATGACTGGAGGAAAGAAAGCCCCTCCCAGTCCACAAGTACCCGGGACCTCCCACTCATCACCCAGTATAAAGAAAGCAGTAAGGTAAAGGACCAGGAAGAGCCAAATATCAGTCATAACAACGCAAAGTTCACCATATGAAGGATGCAGAATCCAAAGGGCGGGTTGAAGCGGGGTGTGTGACATACTTATAATACCCATTTTACAAGGTGAGTATTCACAAAATGGTATTATTCTAAGTATGTCACACACCCCGCTTCAAGATATTCATTACCTGTGGGACATCCAATAGCAGTGTCCATAAAGGGTGGGGATCCAAAAACAAGGTATAAAGCACAACTCAAACTACTGCAGCCTGCAGAACTTTGCGGCCAAAAACAGCATCCGCTGAGGCCCGCACATCAACCTTGTAAAACTTTGAAAAAGTGTGAACAGAAGACCAGGTAGCGGCCTTGCAAACTTGCTCAACAGAGGCCTGGTGCTGAAAAGCCCAGGAGGCCCCAACCGCACGAGTAGAATGAGCAGTAACACGAAAGGGAGGATCTCTCCCCTTAGCAGAATAGGCCCCTACAATGGCCTGACGGATCCATCAGCTGATGGTAGACTTTGTGGGTGCTAGACCCTTCTTGGGCCCAAAAGGCACCACGAAGAATGCATCAGTCTTGCGAAAGGCAGATGTTACCACCAAATAATACTTCACAACACGAACCACATCCAAAGAATGCAGGACCCTCTCCTTGTCATTGCTGGGGTTAGGACAGAGAGAGGGCAGAACAATATCCTGATTTAAATGAAAGGACGAAACCACCTTAGGAAGAAAGTCCGTCTTAAAACGGAAAACCACTTTATCCTGATGTCTTTCAAAATATGGAGCTTGAATAGACAGAGCCGCCAACTCAGAAACACGTCTAACTGAAGTGATAGCTACCAAAAATGCCACCTTCTGCGTAAGGGAAGACAAAGGACTATCATGCAAGGGCTCAAAGGGGGGACCCTGTAGCGCAGAAAGAACCAAATTCAAATCCCAAACCGGAATCAAAGGCTTCCTAGGAGGCCGCACATGCGTAACCCCCTGGAAAAAGGTCTTAACCAAAGGATGTAGTGCAAAAGACTTTTGGAAAAATACCGCCAGGGCAGACACCTGCCCCTTCAGAGTACTGAGTTGGAGCCCTAAGTCCAGACCATGTTGCAAGAACTCCAAAATTCTAGAAACAGAGAATTCCCTACAAGGGAAGGCCCTAGCCTCACACCAATCAATATAAGACCTCCAAGTCCTATAGTACACGGATGAAGAAGACTTCTTTCTAGCACGAATGAGAGTCTGAATAACAGCGTCAGAAAGACCTTCCTCCTTCAAGATGGAGGTTTCAGCAGCCATGCCGTCAAAGCCAGCGTTGGTAAATTGGGGTAACGAAGATGACCCTGTGTGAGCAGATCTGGCAGCAGGGGCAGAACGAACTGATCTTCTGCCAACCTTACCACGTCTGCGAACCAGACCTGTCTTGGCCACCTTGGAGCTACCAGAATTGCTGTTGCTCTCTCCAGACTACTCTGGCCACCATGGGAAACGGAGGGAACAGGTACAGAAACCCCAGATCCCTCCAGTTCAGGGACATGGCGTCCGTCGCAAGAGCCAGTGGGTCCTTCGCCAGAGACACAAAAGCCGGAAATTTGTGATTGTGACGGGAGGCAAATAGGTCCACCGCCGGTGACCCCCACCTGAGACAAATTGAGTGAAAGACCCTGGGATTGAGAGACCATTCCCCCTTGCGGGCTGACATCCTGCTCAGAGAGTCCGCCTCCGTGTTCTCCACACCTGGGATGTAAACTGCTGAGATACACGGGACATGTCTCTCTGCCCAGTCCAGGATCAGAGACACTTCCTTAAGGGCATTCCTGCTGCGGGTTCCTCCCTGGTGATAGATGTAGGCCACCGCCGTCCGATTGTCCGACCTGACCTGGACCGACAAGTCTCGCAGTTGATGAGTCAAATGACAAAGAACCAACCTGATGGCCCTCAATTCCACAACATTGATAGACTCGTGAGCTTCCAGGGAACTCCACAAACCCTGCAGATCCTTCCAAAAGCCCCCCCATCCTGAGAGGCTGGCATCCGTAGTGACTATCTCCCACTGAGGAGTCCGAAAGGATCTGTTGGTTGAGTTCAGCCACCACCGAAGCGAGCGGCGAACCCGGGGAGACATCTGAAAAAGATGATCCAGCGACTGAGGAGACCTGTTCCAGACCGATAACAGATGGAGCTGAAGTGTCCTTGTGTGAAACTGAGCAAAGGGAACCGCCTCGAATGAGGCCACCATCAAACCCAACAGTCTCATCCCTAGACGGATGGACGGTCGAGGCATGGACATGAGCGACCGAACCAACTCCTGAATCAGAAGAACCTTGGACTGAGGAAGGAAAACTCTGGCCAGATCTATATCCAGAGACATTCCCAGAAAGGATACTGTCCTGGACGGGTGTAGGGAGGACTTGGGGTAGTTGATCACCCAGCCGAACCTCTCCAGAGTGGATATTACCGTCCTGGTGTCCAATTCTGCCTGGCTAAATGACGGTGCCATGATGAGGAGATCGTCCAGATATGGCACAATGCGAATCCCCTGCGCTCTGAGGAGAGCCATCACCCCAGCAAGCACCTTAGTGAAAACTCTTGGAGCTGTGGTGAGACCGAAGGGAAGAGCTACAAACTGAAAGTGCCGATCCTCCACCGCGAACCTCAGAAACCTCTGGTGTGCGGGAAAAATGGGAACATGGAGGTAAGCGTCCTGAATGTCTATGGACGTCATGAAGTCCCCCTGACGAAGAGAATGAATAGCTGAGCGCAACGTTTCCATGCGAAACCTTCGCAGTCTGACGAACTTGTTGAGAATCTTTAGGTCCAGTATGGGCCGGACGGAGCCATCCTTTTTGGGGACCATGAACAGATTTGAGTAAAAACCCTGACCCCGGTCTAATGAGGGAACTGGGCAAATGACTGCCATTTCCAGAAGACTCGATACTGCCGCCCCGGAGCTGCTGCGCAGCCAGTGCCTCCGGGGACACCCGAGACCTGAGGAAACGCGGGGGAGGGTAGGACTCGAACTCCAGCTTGTAGCCGGAAGACACCACTTCCCTGATCCACCTGTCCGAGACCTCTCGGTTCCAGACCTGGGAGAAGTGCTGTAGCCGTCCCCCCACCCACACGGGTGAGGGCGCCCCCTCATTGTTGAGCGGGCTTGGCCACGAGTTTGGGTTTTGAGCCCCAACTGTATCCTGAACGGGCACGTCCTCTGCCCCTATTCCAGGAATTTCCCCTTGTAGAAGGGAAGGCGAAACCTCTTCCTGCTCTAGATCCCCGAAAGGAAGGAGTGAAGGAAGACGCTCCTCGAAAGGGGCGACGTTGCTTCTTGCGTTGAGGTAGTTTGCCCCCCTTGGCCACGGCATCCAGCTTGTCTCCAAAGAGCCGTAACCCAATGAAGGGAAGAGCTGCTAGTGACTTTTTTGACCCAAAGTCAGCCGCCCACTGGCGTAACCAAATTGAACGCCTGATAGTAACCATTAGAGCAGAGGCTCTACTACTCATCATCAAGGAATCATCCAAAGCGGCCACCATGAAGGACAAAAAACCCTCACATTGTTTTAGTTCACGAAATTCCTCACTGTCCGGATTCAAACCGGAGAAGGATAACAAGTGCCTGACCACCTTTCTCGTAGCCACCGCCAACAGCGATGAGGCACAAACAGGCCTTATTGCTGCCCCAATACTGGCAAAACCATGACAAGCCATCTGGTCAATGCGTTTATCCTCACCATCCTTAAGAGAGGAACAATCAGGGTTGTTCAATACGGCTGAGTTGGATAACCCCAAAATAGGGGCGTCCACCTCGGGGGGAGACGCCCAGCGCTTAACCGTATCCACTGGAAAAGGATACCTCTTATCCCAACTTTGGGGAATGCCTGGGAGCCGGGCAGGCCTTTCCCATTCCTTAGAAATAATATTATCAAAATGCTTTTGATTAGGGAATTCCAACCGCGGCTTGGATTCGCTCATAAAACTCCCCTTGCTGTTGAGGAACCTCCGCCGGAGGCGAGATAGCAAGCACCTCAAACATCTGAGTCAGAACATTAGGAGTATCCAAGGAAATCCCTGAGCTCCGATCGGAATCAGCACCAACAAATTGCTGATCATCAGAAATATCTGAATCCTCAAATAATTCCCCTTCTTCTAATCTGACCAATCCAGGCCGTCCTCGTCATCATCATATTCAAAATGATTAACCGGTGATAAATGCTTCCTCTTAGCCGTTGCTTTCTTGGCAACCGTGGAGGAAATGAATTTTTCAATACTGGCCAACCTGGCACACACATCAGATTGCGACTGCCCCCCCGTGGCAATCTCACACGGGGCACGGGTCAAAGTGGGAAGGGGAGAGGATGAAGCCGGCTGCGCTGACCCAGATGCCTGGGGACCGGACTGCCGTGTAATAGTCTGCTGTGCACATGATATACATAGGAAAAAATCATCCCCTGTTAGGGATACCCCACAACCCATACACTTCCGGGATTGTCCCGAGGGGAGCCCGGAATCTTGGGATGCCTCCATAAGGTGAACTTGAATAGTCGCTATGAGTGAGGGAATTACGCTATTAAGCAACCCGGGATGCCCTTATATTGTCCAAGTGGGAGGTTTTGTAATAAATAGCAAAAGTACCCAGGTACTCTAGGACCAGGAGAAACCTAAAAAAAAATTCCTGGCAGTTCAGCCTGAAAAACATAGAAAAAGACAGTAAGAGGTTCTCCCTATATAAACCTATATCTATTATACCTATATATATACATATATATATACAAATATGTACAGATAAGCAACGGCCGCAGGGCCACTCACTGAGTCTTTGGGCGCCAATACACTGTGTCCTCTGCCTGAGGTAACACAGATCAGAGCGGGAGACGCAGCAGGGGGGCGTGGCCAGCGTGGATCGCGCGCTGCAAGGCTCAGCCCAGCAGCTCCAAACTCCTAAAGGGCGCGGGCTGCGGCCTCATACCGAAGGCCCGGCCCCGCCCCCTCACTGAAGAGCGTGAGGGGAGAAATCCTCCCCTCAGCTCTGAGGTAAAATCCAGTGTCTGTCAGCAAAAAAGATTGCAACAAGTTTACATTATAACTATTCATACCAGAAAAGTAAACATTTTAAACAAACATTTCAAATAAATCTATTTTCCAGGCGCCCCCATAGAAAAACACCAGAAGCTGAATAAGAGGCCTCCACACAACTAAAAAAGGGGAATAGGCCATTTAAGGGGAAAATTAAACTCTTGGACAGGGCATCCCAAACCGGAGTCACCAACCCGGTATAACCGCCTACCCTCTTTATAGGGTCTCGCGGTGGAGCATAGCTCCTGAGCACCTGAGGTGCTGTTATACCCTCGCTCGGACAGCAGTCAAGACTGGGAGGTATTTAAATAGCTATATATTAATAAAGGGAATAAAGAGTCCGAACGGAAATAAAAATATATACAGGCCGGGAGTAGACCCGGCTACCTTAAAGTCCCCCTGTGCAAGGAGGAGATATCATCTGCTGCTTGCTCGCCGTCTGCAGAGATGAAGACTGGGTGATGAGTGGGAGGTCCTGGGTACTTGTGGACTGGGAGGGGCTTTCTTTCCTCCAGTCATCTCTGCAAAAGCCCTCTACAGGACCATACTGCCCACAGGTAATGAATATCTTGAAGCGGGGTGTGTGACATACTTAGAATAACTTGGCTGGTGATAAAGATATTATGTGATTTCCTCTCAGTATCCTTTCTGGGTAACCAGTTAATATACCACACAGCAAAATGTGAGTCAAATATACACACTTTATTATGACCGTGGGCACTGCAACACAAACTATATACAACAACCCTGCACCTACACTAAATACTAAACACAGCAAACAACTAGAAATATATACAAAAACAGAATACCAAGCACAGAAAACCAGACAAAAAAGATATATATCACTAATGGCACACCACAACTACACTGCAATATATGCGATATATACAAGCGCCACAGACAATATCTGCCAAGTACCTAAGAGATCACAGCTGCAGCTGCGCAATTATTCAGGACTGGGAGCCTGAGAGAACCACCTGCTGGTGGCTGCTAAGAAGTACAAAAATAAAAAAGTAGAGGGCACCCCCGGGTACTCCATCTGCCCTCCACCAATCACAACCTGCAACTGATTGGTGGAGGGCGGCGGGGCTGTTTCGAACCTGCTCCTGTTGGCAGGAGAGAGTGGGGGGATTGGAGGCCCCCCCAGGTGAAGAGGAGACCTGTGCTGATGGATCCTGAGCTGAGGTGAGTTGTTTTTTATATATGTTATATTTTAATCAAGCTATGTGAGTCTCTCGCAGCTGCCACTAATTGGGTTAAAGAGGAAGATGTACCCCCTGGTGATAAAGATATTATGTGATTTTTTTATTGATTATTCAGAGCAGAGAACTGCACACCCAAACTGACAGAGTGACATGGCCCAGCACAGCAAAAAAAAAGATGCCAGACAGATTCGACTGCAATTATCTGTGCCTCTGAATGTGCTGCAGTCCTGTGCCATTCTTTAACTCACAAATAGTAAACTGTCCTAGTCCTAACAGCTCCAGCTTCAAACAGTTCTTAACACATACCCCCCAACTGTCCCGATTTTCCCGCGACTGCTCCGATTCTTTGTCTGTGGTCCCGCGGCACATGCAGTTGTCCCGCGCCATTGTCTGGATGGTTGCCACCAGGGGCGTAGCGTGGGCCAGATTTGGCAGTAAATGTACTTACCTTCACCAAGCTGGGGAGCACGATCATCCGCTGCCACCGCCTCCTGCAGAGCGATGCTCTTGCTCAGGCACCACTAGTTGATCAGAGCAGGCAGAGACTGAGCAGGCCAGCAGGGTGAGCGCCGAGCAGATCAGCTTTCCTGCTCTCAGGCACTGTGTGGGCAGGCAGGGGGCTGGCACACACTCCTGACATCGCCCTCGCTGCTCTCCACTTTGAAGGGGGCTCTTCAGCATCTGATCTGAGGTGTGATTTATTTAAGATTAATTAAAAAAAAAAGTTTCTATGGGGCATCCCCCTGTGTAAGACCACCAACTGGCCCTTTCCCAGAGCCCACACATTACACACTATGCCATTAGGTGGGACACATTCTAAACAACCTGGGCATGTCCCCAGCTAATGGCGAGCAGGGATGTGGCAGCAGTGTAATGTGGTGTGGGCTCTGGGAAAGGGGTCATTGGGGGCGTTTACACAGGGGGGCATCCCCATTTGAAGGGGTCACATGGGGGGCATCCCAAATTGGGGGAGTTTACACAGGGGGCATCCCAATTTGGGATGCCCCACTGGGTTTTGTTCCCTGCATCAGGGGCAGCAAAATTACACTGCGGCCACATTCCTGCTCGCCTTTAGTTGGGGCTGTGCTGGCTATTCAGAATGTGTCCTATCTAAAAGCATAGTAGGGATGTGGCTGCAGTGTAATGTGGTGTGGGCTCTGGGAAAAGGGCCAGTTGGGGAATTTCACACAGTAGAGGAAACCCAATTTGGCATGCCCCTGGAGTAGGGAACAAACCCACTGGGGCATCCCAATTCGGGATGCCCCACTGTAAAACCCTCCCTATTGCCCTTTTCCCAGAGCCCACACCACATTACTCTGCAGCTGCATCCCTACTATGCCTTTAGATGGGACGCATTCTGAATAGCCAGCACAGGCAAGTCCCCAACTAAAGGCGAGCAGGGATGCGGCTGCAGTGTAATCTGATGTGGGCTCTGGGAAAAAGGCCAGTTGGGGGTATTTCACACAGTGGGGCTACCAAATTTGGGAGGCCCCACTGGGTTTTGTTCCCTACTCCAGGGGCATCCCAAATTGTGATCCTCCACTGTGTGAAACCCCCCATCTGGCCCTTATCCCAGAGCCCAAACCACATTATACTGCAGCTGCATCCCTACTATGCCTTTAGCTGGGACGCATTCTGAATAGCCAGTGTGGGCACATCCCCAACTAAAGGCGAGCAGGGATGCGGCTGCAGTGTAATCTGATGTGCGCTCTGGGAAAAACGCCAATCGGTGGAATTTCACACAATGGGGCATCCCAGTCCTATGGCACAAGCGTGCAGTATCGTTCAAGTAGAGTTGTTTGCTGTGCATATGTAATGCTTGCCAAATGTCTCTGTTTACATGCAGAGCCCCAGCAATCAGGAGCTCAGCGGGCATGCTCTCCCCGCATATCTTTTTGTGGCATGGGGCATATTTTGCACAGCGGGTCATCCCAGTCTGGGATATCCCGCGGGGAAGGCCAGTGGCCAGCCCTGGAATCTTTTGGGTGTCAGGGCCATGCCACCAGGGTTTTGCTCTGCTTTAGAGAGGAACAACACCCCCACTCACTGACTGCAACGAGGGATGCCCTATTTAATTCTTAGGTGTGTGTTGGGGGCGTAGCTTCTTGTGTCCATCTTTACAGCTTTCAAATGTTGGGAGGTATGCTAACAGCTAATCCTCTTGGTTCGACAGTCAGCTTTAAAATCGTGGATAGCACATCCAGCACTTGACCTTCTCCTGCACTTGACCTCCCAGCTTCTCCTAAATCACCTCCTGATGGCCTGATATTGTATGGTGTGAGTCACTTGACTCTATCTCTTTCTTGGGTGTCATGTGGGCAGCGCTGGCAACCTTCTGCCAGGTTCTTCCAAACAGAAACGCTCTACTGGTTTGACTCGCTCATCCTCAATATATATATATATATACCCAATTATAAATACAACTATTTACAACTAGATATATATATATACACAAATATATGCAACAAGTGTTATTTGTTGTTAGTAATACTTAATTTTCTTATAACCAATAACTCTTGGCAAAAAAAAAATTTAAATGTATATGAAGTGCTCCTTAATCAACTAGTGTATTTTTACTTGCATCCATGATTTTTCCTGCTCCAGTCTGCTTGAGACCTTTTCGCAGTGACAGCCAATTAGGCTTCCTTGACACTGAACATTTTTCTCCTTTGAACACTGACACCAAGAGGTTCTTAGGAAATTGGTTCTCTAAGCTCAGAAGCCCCCATTGCAGTCACTGAATTTTATATGTATCTATTTAGAGATGTTGCCTATATAAAGAGCACCAGAGAGTGTGGCCATATATTTAATCACCACAAACCTGGCCTATATTATGTCATCTCTAGAGGCTGTGCACACGCCAGAGCTCTTCATGACTTGCACATAAATAAATGTAAGGAGGGCACCTGGGTGAATCTTCCAGCATTTGTTATAACATTTTTCTCAGAAGCCGCTGATGGAGGAGAGTCTGCAAACACCTCTGTAAATAGCCCAAAGGCAATGTCAGCTTTATAGCATTACACAACTGTGAGGTTTAAGAAAAATATACTATATAATCACATCCACCAGCACAATATATTTTTTTACATTTGGTATATACCGGTAAGTTACAAACATTTTTCTTCTGCCTTGCATTAGAATACATTGTCTTTTTTGGAAGGGTAGGGGGGCGAACAATGGGCCTCCGCAGTTAATTTCCTAATTTTTCTTTTGTAACACTACTAATGCTCTTGCAATATATGACCAGATGCATATAGACAACACGTCTTCTATTTATTATTAAAGTTGAAGTCCAGCCATTTTTTAACCCTTTTAGTGCCCCATTTGGGACATACAATGCAATAGATAAATTGGGAGTAGGCTTACCTGAGGATGCCCTAAACCTCAAGTGCAAGCCATGGGGTGGAAGGATCAAAGACCTTGCAATACAGCCTAGACCCCACACACCATGTGCTTGCACAAATTCAAAAGAAACAAAGGAGGGGGTGGCAGCCGCTCAGACCATTTTATAACTAACCTGGGAGGTGCACGTTAGCAGAGCAATTAGGATACAAAAGTCTTAAAGGAGCCACAGCACTCAAACCAGTTAGCTTGCTGACCAACCTACAATCTGTCTCTAAACTTGGTTAAAAACAGAGGGCGCTGGTGGTGCAGCTTAAGCATACTTCTGCAGATGTGTGTGATCGAGCCCTCTGTTTTTAACCAAGTTTAGGTTGTAGGTTGGTCAGCAAGCTAGAAGACACCCCGTCTTCTTTGTGCCACTGGCCAGACCCCTTGCCTCCTGGTGGGCTTGATGTGCATCCTCTTTTCATGGGTGTTGAGCTTGAATTCACATCTGTCTTCAATGAAAGTCTACAAAGACAACAAATAGCACACTTTGTTTCTGTCCTTCACAGTTTGGTTTGGATTGAGGTCCACATGCATGCAGCTCCCCTGTAAAAACTGCTGTCTGACAGTGCAAACAACAAATGCATGATAGTGCCCTGCGTCCTCTTTCCCAGGCTGGATGTGGGTGCTATATCCATTCGCACCTTATTCCATTTGACACAGTTGGACCATCCTGCCCTGGAGGCACGATATGTGGCCAAGGTTAGTCCCCACTACAAAGACACGGCACTCAATTGCCGGTATGACCAAATTGGTTGGCTGATTGCAGTTTCTGGTGAACAGCTGGTTCCAGAGGCTGGAATTCTTCTGCTTGGGGATGTCCCAGTCTTTGCTGTGCTGTATTGATGTAATTGGCTCCTGCTACATCCACTTCCCCACAGCCTCAGTGAGTGGAATGCCCTCAAAGTAGGGTTTGTCTGCCTGCTTAGATTCCCTAACACGCTCGGCACAATCGACAGCACTCATGTGTCCCTGCAGCCGCCTGCCACCAACCAGTACAAGCTTTGGTGAGTGCCTCACTTTAGTTGCCCATAGTGTTTTGTCTCTCCATATTACTGTGCATGAAAATTTCAGTGGGGCTTAGGTCCCCTACCATTGTGTTGCCAGTTTTCCTGTGTGCCCCCAGTTTAATGTACTCTGGTGCCCCCCCCTCTTTTTCCTTCTATATAGTCCTGCTTACATTGCCTGTGTCTGCCCCCCAACATCCTTCCTAACAGTGTAATATGTGCCTGTGCACTTGGGATACCCTAAATAAGCAACCCCCTTGATTGTGTGCATCAGGCCCTCCCAGGTGCTCCTTGTGCCCTGTGTCCACCGGGTTTACCCCTGGTAACCCTGTTGCCCAGCCTGTGCTCAGCTAACCAGCTCCATCTTCTTCACAAGTTTGCCCATGTGTGTTTGTTTCAAGTGGATCCAACTCCAACAGGAATCACAAGCTGGACCACTCACTGAATGTCCAAGCCATCAGTGACAGCAAGCTGCAGTTTATGTGCATTGTAGTGGGGTTCCCAGGGACCTGCCACAAGGCCCACATACGCCAGAATTTGTCCATCTTCCATTTCAGGTGAGCGAGTCTGAGATGGCTGGCTGCTTGGTGACTGTTTAGTGTAGCCATGTATACATTTGTTGTCTTTCTTTTGTTTTTCTACCTCAGCCATGTGTGTTTTATTCTGGTGTTCCCTTTGTAAGATGTTTTTTGCCTCCTGCTAGCTGTGCATTTTGGCTTGCCCACAATTCCCTGTTATTTGGTTCAGGGCCTACCCCTAACCCTGGTCCCAAAATGTCTTGCACAATCTCCCAGCTCTGTCTGCCCCCACTATTGTTTTGACATGCCCCCACTAGTGTTTTGCCCTGTGTTTGTCCAAGTGGCCAACAACCACTACTAAATTCTCTCTCTACTTTGCAGACCCACCACACGTAGCTTCCCCTTAGGCTATTTTTTGGGTCTCCGGTGCTTGCTGTAGCTTGCCTAGTGTCTTGCCAGGTAAACAGCACAGAGGAATCAGTGGCTTTGTGCATGGATAACAATGTGTTAACCTAGCTGTTCCACTTCACACTCATCCCACTCTGAAGGTCTTTGCCCCACAAAGTAGTACTGATCCCTTTGTGCCTTCCATCCTGTTAATTTCCATGCTTTTGTTTTATGTTCTGAATCTGTGTCCTTCCTTGCCTGGACTGCCAGATAATGGTCTAAATGGTTGTCTAATTGTAGCTAATGCCCCCTCCCCTAGGTGCTATTTGGCCACCATTTGGGTCCTCGGGTGCTTGGATGTTCTTCTCTGGTCCCCTCAGTGCCTACAGTCTGTTAACCTCAGTCTTGGACCATAATGGTGAGGTACTTTTTGGCCATTTATCCTTGTTTTAATGCTCTTTGTTGCCTTACTGTGTTTGTGAACTCCTTGCTTGTACTTTAGCCTTGTGTCCAATGTTCATCTGATGTTTTAGTTGACCTTCCATTTGCAGGTGCCTGTTTGACATTGCACTTAGTTTTGCCTTGTCTATTTTTTTTTCATATTTTTTTTGTAACAGGTGATTCTGGCAATCCCTGCTTTCCCTGGCTGCTCACTCCCATTCTTCATCCCTCCAACCTGGGAGAAGAGGCATACAATGCAGCCCGCTGACAAACCCGTGCCTGCATAGAGTGCGCCTTCGGCCTGTGGAAGACTAGTTTCTGTTGCTTGGATGGTACTGGAGGCGCGCTCCAGTATGCTCCTACCAAGGTTGTGAAAATAATCATGGCATGTGCTGTGTTGCACAACATTGCCCTGGGTAGAAATGTGGCAGCTTACATGGAGGAGGATGTGCTTTACCCCCCGACATGCCACCTGTCACCTTTCCAAGAGGAGAAAGCGAGGCAGGCCAGGGAGGCCGTCAACAAGTGGTCAACAATTATTTTTCTTGAATATTTTGTTCCTTTTTTTTTTTTATGGCTAACGTGCCTTTCTTATTTATTTTTTCCATTTCGGGAGTAAACTCCTTCTCAGTTCAATAATGTACTTTAGTGTGTGTTCTTAATTGGTGCAAACGCCACCCCCTGTTCCAAGCCAGGCCCATAAACAAGCTACATGATGCATTTGTGAGCAATTTATTTTTGTGTTGTAGTCCACTGGACCAGTCCCTTGGCCAATGCCGCACCCACCCATCTGTGCTGTCCATTGGTTCTGCCCGGATAGCAGGGGGGTTGGGGCTGTCCCTACCCAACGCTCACTGCTCATGGGCCAAGGGTGGATTCCACAGCCCTCCATTCCATGTCCCATTGACAATGTCACATTGGAACAGGTGAGCATTGCCATTCCTTGAAGAGAGTGTGCCCTGTGTATCACCTTCTACAGGTCAATTTCCAGATCTTTACCGCAACATATCTTGCTCCCAAGTACTCATTGTTATGCACATCCACCCCCCCCCCCCCCAATTAAACGGCAGAGAACACTGCTGCTGGCTTCCTCAACCTGTAGTTAAAAAAAAGTTTGTTTTCGTTGTTGGGCCACAATGATGTTTCCCCTCGCTCGTGTGTGGGTCATTTAGAACACACCCCCTTACCCCCATCAATGTACGACCATGCATGTTGGAACCTGCCTCATTCCATTTGTCTAAAACATTAGGTACCAACACAAACACAGTAGCCTGGGTGCCGGCATGTGATTACACAGAACATATTACTATTCTAAGTATGTCACACACCCCACTTCAGAATCAATTCATTAAGCATGGGTACTCACCGCTAGGTGGCGCTGCTTTGCAGAGAAATCCAAAAAAAGCAAGCCCCTCCCGGTCTATACATACCTGGTATCTCCTAACAATTCCCCAGTGTTCTTCTCTGCAACGTGGCGACAAGACAGAAGAAAGAAGTCTCCTGCTTGCAGGTAGCCGGGGTATCACCCCGGCCCCCCCCCCTACGGTCTATTTCTGCCCGGCTCTTTTGTCCCTTATCCCCTTATTTAATGGTAGCCTCCCAGCTTAGGCTGTAGGCTGGGCAAGGGTAGATGGCACATTGGTGCCTAGGAGATTAGCTCCTCCACTCGACCCTATATTATGGGGCATAGTGGTGATCCGGTGTGGTGATCTGGACGTGGGATGCCCCAGCCCTTATATTCCCCTTAGTGTTTACCTAACCTTATACATGGGTGTGTATGTGTGTGTGCGTGTTTCTTTGTCTGGGACGGGCGGTCTTGGTATGGGGCCGTCCTGTTTTCGGGTGCTTGGGCTCCCTGAACCCCGGTATTTTGGCCAGGTGGGGTCGGGTCGGGTGGGGGTGCCCGCCGGCCTGTTACCCGCCGGTTTCATGCCCTGTCTGCCGGTGGGCAGACTTTGATTTTACGGTGGGCGGGGCCGGGCGGCGCGCTGCGCCACCGGCCCGCCTGTGTGGAAGCGCCGGGGACCCTGCCTTAGGCGGGCGGGGCCGCGCGGCATGTGGGCCGCGGGCCCGCTCGATGGCTTATGCGGGCGCCATTCCCTTGTGGCGCCCGCGGCTCGCGCGTTTTTGTTTTGAGGGGCGGGGCCCGCGCCAAGCGCGTCCAGCGCCAAGCGCGGCCCGCGCCGTGTCTGTCAGAAGCGTGTAGTGTCCTGTTAGATGGGGAGGGGCGGGGCTACACGGGTCCCGCGCTCGCTGAGGCCGCCGCCTCTCCTCTCTGTCTTTTGCCATCCAGGCGCCATTTCGCGGGGGCTCAGGTAGGCTATTGGCCTTAAGTACAGCGTCGGAGCGTCCTGTTAGAGGAGCGCTCAGTGAGGGGGGACTGCTATGTCTGCTATGTTTTATTATTGGGGCACTATCCAGCTGCCTGTATTATGGCTGTTATTGGGTCTGCGCCCCTCTCCCCCTCCTGTCTCTCTCTCTCTCTCTCCCCCCCCACCCCCCCCCTTCCCCCCCCCTCTCGTTGGGGGCGACGGCAGGGTGCTCCAGCCAGGCTTTGGGCGTACTGGCTGGTAGTTTTTTATATATTTTACTGGTGTAATGCCTGTACTCTTGGTCAGTGTTGATTGATTGAATGTTTTTTTGTGTTTTTCAGATAATATCCGGGATTCCGTCATACAGGGCTCTCCCGGTCTTATATACCTGGTTGGTTGGGGGTTGTCTTAGAGTCCCTTGCAAATTCCCAGGGATTTTTCATTTAATAGTAGTATACTCATACATATATATATATATATATATATATATATATATATATATATATATATATATATAAAGTTACACATATATATATTTATCCCTATTAAAACCCCAGAGGGGCATCCCGGGTCGCTTACTGCGTAAATCCCTGAGGGCTGCGAATACCATAAATTCACCATTATGGAGGCTACCAGAGTTCTTCTACCGCGCCTTCTCCCTCCCCTCCTCGCCTGTTCCGGACCCCGTGCGACGTGGTCGTTGGGGGTGATTCGCAATCTGAGGTAGGCGCCCGGTTGGCCAGCCTCGAGAAAATGTTTTCCGCTATGGTCGCTCAGAAGGCTCCTGCCAAGCGAAAACATCTGTCTCCGCCTCCGCAGGACTCCGATGAGGAAGTTGAGGTACTGGATTGGTCGGATCGTCCCCTCGAAGAGGGGGAGCTTATTGAGGAGACGGAGGATTCAGAGGTTCAGCAGTTGTCTAGCGCTGAGGGGGACTTGATAGAGGGGCCCCCTCTTGATACGCCCACTATTCTGGCTCAAATGTTTGAGGTTTTGGATTTGGATCCGCCGGAAGTTACTCCTCGGCCTAAGGGTCAGCTTTTTGGGGGTTCCAAGCAGCGCTTGGAGTTTCCCAGTCAGCAGCATTTTGAGGACGTGGTCCTTAAAGTGGACCAACACCCAGGATTTTGACTATCCTGGGTTTTGGTCCACTTCGGCGGGGGTGCACCCCGATCGGGGGTGCCCCGCTGTGTGAAACCCCCCAGAAAGCCCCAAAATCTTACCTGTCCCCGCTCCCACGTGACTGGACGGTCCAATCCCCGCCAACGTCCAGGCGGGGATCAGGAACGTCCAAGCGGCTGCCGCTGCCGCCGCCTCCCTCGCGTCACAGGGGCGCGAGATCAGGTAAGCGATTTGGGGTGTCTGGGGGGGTTTCACCCCGCGGGACATCCCGATCTCGGATGTCCCGCGGGGTGGGAGGTGATCGGCCCGGGAATCTTATAGATTTCCGGGCCGATCACCTCTCGGTGTTGGTCCACTTTAAGCAGTGGGAGCAGCCTACGCGGCTTGTCGGGGGTCCCGCCTAGTTGGGACAAGAAGTATCCTTTTCCAACGGATTTGTTGAAGCGGTGGTCTGTTTCCCCCGAGGTGGATGCTCCGGTTTTGGGGCTGTCTAATTCGGCGGCTGTTCACTTCCCTGATACTACTTCTCTCAAGGATGGCGAGGATCGCCGGATTGATCAGCTGGCCCGTCATGGCTTTGTCTGTGCGGGTTCGGTTTTGAGGCCTGTTTGTGCTTCCGCCTTTTTGTCTTTGGCGGTTAGGTCCATGGTCAGGGATTTAGGTGTGGACCTTGATCCTACCTGTGAGGAGTCTCTGGCTCTTAAGCGTTGTGAATCCTTTTTGTCGTTTATCCTGGCCGCTCAGGAGGATGCCATGTTGATGTGTGGCAGGGCTACGGCTCTGCTGGTGGCTATTCGTCGTTCAGTGTGGCTGAGACAGTGGACGGCTGACTTTAATTCTAAAAGATCGCTTACGGCCCTTCCCTTTCAGGGTTTGAGGCTTTTTGGTGAAAAGCTGGATTCTGTTGCCAAGGGGGGCAAGCTACCTCAGCGCAAGAAATTTCGCCGTTCCTTTCGGGGGACGGCCTCTTTTACTCCGTCCTTTCGGGGAGCCAGAGCCGGCAGGGGTGCGGGCTTCCCGGCCTCCAGGGGCGCCAGCTGGAATAGGGGTAGAGGCCGTGGCCGTCCCGTTCACGCCTGGGGTTCCAGGCCCAAGCCTGCGGCCAAGCCCGCTCAGCAATGAGGGGGCGCCCTCACCCGTACGGGTGGGGGGACGGTTGCGACTCTTCTCCCGGGTATGGGACCAGGAGGTCTCGGACAGGTGGATCCGGGAGGTGGTGTCGGCCGGTTACAAGCTGGAGTTCGAGTCCCACCCTCCTTCAAGGGTTATCAGGTCTCGGGTGCCTTTGGATCCTTTGGCCGCGCATGGGCTCCTGGCGGCGGTAAGGAATCTTCTGGATTTGGCAGTCATCTGCCCGGTTCCTCCTTCGGAGGTGGGTCACGGGTATTATTCCAATCTCTTCACTGTGCCCAAAAAGGACGGGTCGTTCCGCCCGATCCTGGATTTGAAGTTTCTCAACAGGTTTATTCGTCCTCGGAAGTTCCGCATGGAGACCCTGCGGTCGGCGATCGGTTCGCTTCGGCAGGAGGACTTTATGACGTCCATAGACATCAAGGATGCTTACCTTCACATTCCGATTTTTCCGGCTCACCAGAGGTTCCTTCGCTTTGTGGTGGAGGATCGGCATTTTCAGTTTGTAGCTCTTCCGTTCGGCCTCACATCTGCTCCCAGAGTGTTCACCAAGGTGTTGGCGGGAGTGATGGCCCTGCTCAGAGCTCAGGGGATTCGCATTGTGCCTTATCTGGACGATCTTCTTATCATGGCGCCTTCTTTCAGTCAAGCGGAAGGGGACACCGGTTTGGTGGTGTCTCTGTTGGAGAGGTTCGGCTGGGTGATCAATTACCCCAAGTCCTCTCTGGTTCCGGCCAGGGTTGTGACCTTTCTGGGGATGTCGTTAGACTCCGGCCAGCACAAAGTGTTTCTCCCTCAGGCCAAGGTTCTGTTGATTCAGGAATTGGCTCAGCTTCTTCTTTCCAATCCTCGCCCGTCCATCCGGCTAGGGATGAGGCTGGTTGGGTTGATGGTGGCCTCGTTCGAGGCGGTTCCTTTTGCGCAGTTCCACACGAGAACGCTTCAGCTTCATCTTTTGGCGTCTTGGGATCGGCGACCGCGGTCGTTGGATCGGTCCTTCCAGATGTCCTCTCGGGCTCGGCAGTCCCTTCGGTGGTGGTTGGTCTCGGACAATCTTCTGAAAGGCAGGTCGTTTCTGACTCCGGTTTGGGAAACTGTCACCACGGATGCCAGCCTGTCGGGATGGAGAGGTTTCTGGAAGGATCTTCAGTTTCAGGGGCAGTGGGACCCTCAGGAGGCCCACCTGTCCATCAATGTTCTGGAGTTGCGAGCCATCAGGTTGGTTCTGTCCCACTTGACACATCATTTACAGGGCCGGCCAGTGCAGGTTCGGTCGGACAATCGGACGGCGGTTGCTTACATCAATCACCAGGGAGGGACTCGCAGTCTGGGTGCCCACAGAGAGGTGTCTCTGATTCTAGTTTGGGCGGAGACTTATGTCCCTTGCATCTCGGCAGTTTACATTCCAGGAGTGGAGAACACGGAGGCGGACTTATTGAGCCGGTGTTCGTCCCGTCGGGGGGAATGGTCTCTCCATCCCCAGGTGTTTCGGTCGATGTGTCTTCGGTGGGGGACACCGGAGGTGGATCTGTTTGCCTCTCGTCACAATCACAAGCTTCCGACATTCGTGTCATTGTCTCGGGATCCTCTGGCTCTGGCGGCGGATGCCATGACACTGAGCTGGAGGGACCTGGGGTTTCTTTATCTGTTCCCGCCGATTCCCATGCTAGGCAGGGTTCTGTGGAAGCTGGTCCAGGAAGGAGTTCCCGCCATTCTCGTGGCTCCAAGGTGGCCAAGGCGGGTGTGGTTCGCAGACATCGTTCGTCTGGCAGTGGATCAGTTCGATCTGCCGCTTCGACCAGATCTTCTCACTCAGGGTCAATTGTGTTACCCCAGTTTACCTTCGCTGGCTTTGACGGCTTGGCTGCTGAAACCTCCGTCTTGAAGGAGGAGGGTCTTTCAGATTCGGTCATTCGGACTCTTATCAGTGCTAGGAAGAGATCTTCTTCTGCTATCTATTATAGGGCTTGGAGATCGTATATTGACTGGTGTGAATCTAGATCTTTGCCCTGCCGGGTCTTTTCCGTTTCTAGGATTTTGGATTTTCTTCAGTCAGGGCTGGACTCTGGTCTGCAGCTGAGTACTTTGAAGGGGCAGGTTCCTGCCTTGTCTGTTTTTTTTTTTCAGAAGTCATTTGCTAGTCATTCCTTGGTCAAGACTTTTTTCCAGGGGGTTTCGCATCTGCGGCCTCCTAGGAAGCCTTTGCTCCCAGTTTGGGATTTGAATTTGGTGCTCTCGGCGTTACAGGCTCCTCCCTTTGAGCCTTTGCGGGATATTGCTTTGTCCAATCTGACTCAGAAGGTTGCCTTTCTGGTGGCCGTCACTTCGGTTCGGCGTGTTTCTGAGTTGGCGGCATTGTCAATTCAGGCCCCTTATTTTGAGAAGCATCAGGACAAAGTGGTTTTTAGATTCAAGCCGGATTTTCTTCCTAAAGTGGTCTCTGCTTTCCATCTTAATCAGGACATTGTTCTTCTTTCTTTGTGTCCTAAGCCTAAGAATGACAAGGAGCGTGCTCTGCACTGCTTGGATGTTGTTCGTTGTGTCAAGGTTTATTTGCGTGCTACGGCTTCTTTTCGTAGGACGGATGCCTTTTTCGTGGTGCCTTGTGGGCCTAGGAAGGGTTTGGCCCCGGCCAAGTCTTCTATTAGCAAATGGATTCGTCAGGCGATTATTGCAGCCTATTCTGCCAAGGGGAAGGATCCCCCTTTTCGTGTTACTGCTCATTCTACGCGTGCTGTTGGAGCGTCTTGGGCTTTTCAGCACCAGGCTTCTGTTGAACAAGTTTGTAAGGCTGCTACCTGGTCTTCGGTTCATACCTTTTCAAAGTTCTATAAGGTTGATGTGCGGGCCTCAGCGGATGCTGTTTTTGGTCGCAAGGTTCTGCAGGCTGCAGTGGTTTGAATGTTTCTGCATTATTGCCTGGTTGGATACCCCCCCCTTTTTTGGACACTGCTGTTGGATGTCCCATGCTTAATGAATTGATTCTGAAGTGGGGTGTGTGACAGAATAATATAGAATAATACCATTTTGTGAATACTCACCTGTAAAATGGGTATTATAAGTATGTCACACACCCCACTTCACCCACCCTTTATTTGGTATCCTGGGTCTTTATATGGTGAAGTTGTTGTATTCACGGTTGAGGGTTACTTTTTGTTATTTGGTCTCCTGGTATCTTGCCTTTATTGCTGTTTGAATACTGGGGAATTGTTAGGAGATACCAGGTATGTATAGACCGGGAGGGGCTTGCTTTTTTTGGACTTCTCTGCAAAGCAGCGCCACCTAGCGGTGAGTACCCATGCTTAATGAATTGATTCTGAAGTGGGGTGTGTGACATACTTATAATACCCATTTTACAGGTGAGTATTCACAAAATGGTATTTTGTAGTTAGGGCATATGTGTTGGTGGCTAACACATATTAGCGTGTGGACACATCTGCAATAGGTCCCCACTCTGACTATTTTTGCTGCCACACACAAATGTATATTACCTGCTCAATTTCTGCCAGTAGTTCCGTCTCCCCTGAGCTGCTCTCACTGGTGCTGGTTGGTGCAGGCATGGGTGGTGTCATGTCTGCAGAGACAACAAGTAAAGCAATAATTACAAACATGTCAACATGTGGTGGGCCAAGGATGACACTTCAAACAGCCCTAGTTGGCCCTATGACACTTACCATTAGTGTCCCATGGTGCCTTGGATGCCCAACATCGTCTCCGGAGTCAGCAGGCTATCTACTATTTTTTCTGCTGCAGTAAATTTGAGGCATGGTGGTAGTCCACCACCAGTCTGGTGTCTGCCGAAAGAAAGTTTGGTGTCAGGCCATACATTGCAGGGCCTGCGATGTAGCGTGCACAAACCTATGTCTGTGGCAGGGGCTTGGGCTTCTGTCAGACCTGTGGCTGTGCCAGGGGGTCACCCTTGGACTGTGGTGGGGGCATGGCCTGTTGTGGCGATCCCGTTTGCTCATGCACATGTGCAAAATGTCCATGCCGCAAATGACCTCACTTCCGGGTTCCGTCTGCGCACCAAGGGTGTACTGCAGGGGACTGGTCCATCAAAATGGCACCCACCCTTTACAGCCGGCAGCAGGACCGCATGATAATACATGTAAGTATGGGAGCTGCAGGATAAGGGAGATGCAGGGAGAAAAAAGGTAGAACAAACATTTCTTTGGCACTCTTTTGTGTCTAAACACTAAAAATCGCACAGATGCGGGTTGCAATCCACACCACAATCCATATCGCAGGTTACACTGGCTTCACCAAATATTTAGCTTGACCCCCCAATATATATATATATATATATATATATATATATATAATGCATGTCTATGCCCAAAGCAGTGTCAATAGGGGGTCATGCTTGATGAAGCACGTTCAACTGTGGGCGCACATTTGGATGTGAATAGCAGCCTGCATTTGGGTAAGCTTTTACGTTTAACACACAAAAAGTGCAATAAAATATTTGCTCTAATTTTTCCTAAAAAGAAATCCCCTGCACACGTGTGATGGGGCATTTTTACAGGTGAGGTACATCATTATTTCAGCGAAGTAAATATATATTTTTTAAAGGTTTGGAAAAAATATCACCCCATGGGCTATACTAAAGATTTTTTTTCTGCATACCCCATAGGGCACGGGCACTCAACAGGCGGATGGCGGTCCAAATGTGGACCACAACTGCCAGTTCTCCAGACCCCACAAAGAAAATGGGCCGCTGGTTATGGTGCCAAAGCAGACTCATTTGCCTGCTACAGTCCCAAGCGGCTGAGCGGCACTGATCATGCAATGTCTGGTGCCATGTGTATTAGATCTGCCCTGCTTCCTGCATAGTGCGAAGGCTTAACTAATGCGGTGTGTGGAGAACAGGATGTGGAGGAGCGGCGGGGCCCTGACAGTACAGCAACAGTTTTGGGGAGGAACTAATCAGCAGCAGCCTCCTGCACCATTACCCACCCAAGATACCAAAACACCGGTGACGGCCTTTTGGATATACTAGAAAAGTAACTGGCAGGCGAGTCTGAAATGGATTTGAAGCAGATGTATGGGGTGTGGGTCTTTATTGCATATAAGGACCCAGACAAAGGGTAAGTGCCAAAAAATTACGTTTTACTACACATACAAAATCTCAAAGTTGATCAAAACCCGTACAGGTAAAGATTTCAAGGCCATCTGATTTCCCATCCCCCCCGTGGCATCCAGATTCAGGATCCCCCCTGTGTGAAACCCCCATGCAGGCCTGCAATCACTTACCTTTCCGAAGTTCCCCGCTGCATTCTCAGGCCATATCCCTGATCTCTGCAGCTGAGGCACAGATAGGCTGAGGACAGGAGTCCACTACAGACTACAGGGATAGGGCTTCTCCTGCTGTTCAAAACAGCTCTTTAAAGCACTGCTTGGACAAGAGCCCACACTTGCATTGTGGGAAGGTAAGAAAGGTGAGTTGTGCAGCAATCTGTGGGTTTAACACAGCAGGGCAGCCCAAAGCGGCATGCCACAGGAATGTAGACCCCCTCACCATAACAGTGAAAAATGCTGGTGATAGGTCCACTTTAAACTCAGTACAACCATTTATTTGGTATGATACATACCTCTCCTCATGCTGCCCGGTACTTGTGTAGTGCAGGGTGCCAGGCTTAGCCAGCCATTTTGCCTCTATCAGCACCAGTAGCTAATGTGCACCCCAAGCTGACATGCTGAGCTACATCAGCTACTGGAGTAAATAGCAGGGAAACAGCCCCAGGGTGATGGCCCATGGTACTATGGAGGGTAGGGGCAGCATGACCAAAAGCCACTTCAGCCAGCCCTTTCTAAAAGATTCCAGGGCCTTTCAAGGGTAGCGGGGGAGGGGGCACAACCCACATACGTGCCATAGAACTACATTCAGAAAGCACACAGATGGTGCTACTGCCCTCTAGTGGTGCACGCCCGTGTCTATTGTTGATGGTAAGCTCAGACCTTAAAGCGGACCTTTAGCATCTTTTAATGAAAAGCCCAAACCCTTAAAAAACTATTCCCCAGCATCTAAAATTAATATATTTTACATTTGTAGTCACACTTTTTACTCTTTCCCCCACTGAGCTGCAATTCTATTCAGGACTCTGGGATATGGGCGCCGCCATCTTGGCTCAGTAGCATCACATACTGAGGAGAGGGGTCAAAAGTGCAGGGGGTGGAGTCATAGCTGTGCACAGACAGAGCAGAGCTGGGGTCAGGGAAAGGACAGCAATCCCAGAATGCAGAGCAGCATAGTCAGAAGACATTTCCTGTTTGCAGGCAGCCTGAGGCTCCATGGGGCACCATCTTGGATGTTTAAAGGCTCAGAAAATGCAGTAGGTGCAGGTGGGGTGATTTTTAATGTGGGCAATCTGTATGTAATGGGCGGGGGAAACATATAGGCTCTTATTTAGAGTGTAGGTTCCCTTTAACCTTGCAACAGACCCCGGTGAGTGGGCATTTATGGAAAGTATTTGAGTACCCCTGCTATAGGGTGTCATTTCCAATCTTTCCAAAAATGATTCTTACCTCATTAGAAAAATGACCTCACCTCATCACATGTGCAGGCGATTTTTTTTTTTAGATAAAATGTATATTTTTTATTGCACTTTGTGTGTTAAAATTAGAAAAGCTTGCCGAAATCTTGGTGGCAATTCACACCTAAAGTTGAACTTCCTTTACCAGATCTTTAGAATGACCATTACCGTTGCAGCGGGGTAGAACTGGTAGTTTACGGTAAGCTATATTATTTCCCTGGACTGAGCTTTGCAATGTAATTTCTAAGAAGACTACCATGATTATTGTTACCCGGTAATCCATCTGAGCGTGACAGCAAATTAATGGGAAAGCTTCTGCTTATGAGAAAAATATGAGCACAATAAAAACTAGACAACATAATTTAATTTTACCTGCCAATTCAGAAAATACATTTTCCGTGTTTTCTCCAGATGCATTCTTGGGAATATAATTTTTAAGTAGCTGACCTTTTAAAATTTACATTTCCTTTATTAGAACATTGTTATTCTACGACAAAAATGTCCTTTCACTGTAAGTGTCAAGCATTTTACCAAAACATTTTGATCTGCTTTCTGCCTTTACTGAAAAGTCTTCAAAGCAATAAATAAATAGGAGTTTGAGAATTTTAAAATTTGTGAAAAATAAGCATAATTAATTTATAATTTTTTTGTGGACGGGCACATTTTTTGCAATGTAATGAATTGGGTTGACATATTTCCACAGATAAAAATTGGAGTTGGTAATTTTTTTAGAGCTGCTCCTAATGTCCCCTTAAATTATTGTCATACATTTAAGTCATACATTCAGTCAACCATTGAAATAAAGCAGCTGCAGCAGATACGCCAAAGCTCTATTCTATAAATGAGTCATGGCCTTCACAATAGCCACTTCATTCATGACAACCTTCAATCTCCATCATATATTCACCAATATGCAATCCCTCATTTGTGGGAGACACAACACACCTGTCTGGGCATGGTTTCCCCCAGGAGTTGTTAGGGAAAGATATGTGACCTTAGGTCCCCAAAACGGGGAAAAACTAAGACTTTGATGGTACAGGAAGGCAGGTCTGCAACAGGAGGTCAGTCCTATAAGCATCAAAACAGAGGGAGTCAGACCAGGGGTCCGAAGCAAATTAAGCTCAATGTCTAAGACAGACTTGGTCAAATAGGTGGCAACTGGTAAAGGGCAGATGATTGTTAAGGGTTAAATTAGATAGTAAAATTTATAGCATACCCAACATCACGAAGATAGGGATGAAGCCCAATTTATTGAACCATGAGCCAATCAAGTAAGGACAAGGGTTAAATTTGGCCAAACACTAGGCTCATTGTCCCTTTGCTAACCAAAATCCAAACAATGGCTGGGATGGTGCTGCACTGTCACAAATCATGCACTGTATATTCATGAGTACATACAATAATTTTTTTTCGTCTCGGCTATACCCCAGAGACTGAACTTTGATGAACATTACAATAACAATAAATTATTAAGAAACAATAATTTAAGGTAAATAACCTTGGGTTTGGCGCAGTTACTTACCTTGTAGTGAGAGAAAAAGCCTTAGGGCTGCACGATACTGATTCCTGTATTCTGGTTCTAACACCCAAAAGATGTGCAGCCACTTTGGCTCTGGTATCCTGCTGCTCCTCTCGCTGCCACTGCTGCACCTTGTACAGGTTCCAGTAGTCAGGTAACCAGAATCTAGTTTAAACCGGACAAAAAATTTGTGTTGGTCTACCCTTGATAGGTATCCCAATTGCTGTGTCCCATTCCTCAATCAAGCCCCTGTAAACTCCCCTCAATGAATTGAGGCAATGTGATTGGTTGGCGCCGGGCAAGGACCCATTATGGCCAGTAGGTGGCAAAGCTGAAGCCCAAAAACAGGACAGGTGAACGCCGCTGGCCAATCACGTGGCTGCATTAAGTCGTGGAAGTGAAATAACAGGTAAGATTTGTAGGGGCCTTATAGAGGGGGACACTGACAACTGGGATGCCCTCCAGAGCAGACCGTTTTTTTTGTAAAATGGGTGTTGATGCAGTTTAAAATCCACATTATTACATGTGGGTCCATTAAACTATGTTCCTGTAGCCCCAGATGATGGGACAGAGAGACTGCTGTATACAGTAAAGCCAGGTAAACAAGGCTAAAATTCTATTTGCAAAGAAACAGTAAGCTGTCTGAAACCAGGATTATTTTACATAATATATTCAGATATAATACAGAATTTCATTAATGGGCGGACAAGCATTGAACTAGGGATAGAAAAGGAAAAGGGATATGTGCTGAATGCGGTTCTATCAGGAGTTCATAACCAGTATTTGCAAATAAAGCAGTGTGGGGCTTAGTGGTAACTGCCATGAAAAATCTAAAATCAAAGCAAGACCTTAGACCTTTTTGGGTCACCTCTGAATCCAGACAGTGCACATCTTGCTATAGTTCACCTCAAGCAGCAGAGGGGCTGTGTTCACCTAGACCCAGCCAGACCTAGGAGCAGCTCTCGACCAAAAGCTCTTTTCTAGAGGATCTGATCTGATTTCATATTGGGTGTATAGTAGAAGAATTCTATCAAGCTTGAATGAACTGTTTGTTGAATGTTTATTTTCTTTATCCCACGGAGTATATTATAGATTAATTTTAATCTATTAGTAGATGTTTATATATTCATCCCTTGACACAGGTTTGTTATTGCTCCACGGTAGGATTTTATTAATTAATTTTTATGTAATAAGGTTAATTGTTGATTTTGTTTTTAGCGCGATTTTATGTGATCAATTGATCATTCCTTGTTTTGAATTAGCTAAAAGCAGTGACCTGGAGTCCTACCAACTCCACATATAGTCCATAGATATATCAATTTTCCCAGGGAAACCCAAACCCTGACCCTCTTACCTACTTCTGGACCTAAGCCTTCCAACACTGGATGGCTTGGGTCCAGGTTTTGAGCACATTCCTATTATAGGGATGTGAGTCTGGTGTCAGTCAGTCAATTAGTCACAAATAGTAAGAGTTACGATGTGTTAGAATAAAGATTGGTTTAGTACTGCATCCAGGCCCCAGATGTAGAGTGGCAGTGTAGAGTTTCAAGTAGATCAAAAGTACAAGAAATGGGTGACAGCTATTCCTTCATGCAGAAGTTTTGAATGTTAAAACGAGGAAATGGGCAGGAACACAATCAGAATGAGTCACAAGACCCTCTGGTAGGTCGCAGGTGGTTACAGTATTTACAGTTTTACAGTGTCTTTAGACCACCTTCAACAACAGTCAGGGTTCCACTTGTTTGTAAAAGAGTAGAAAACATTTGTGCTGGACACAGAATAAAACCTACCTGCCAAAAGCTCTAAAGTGCCAAAGGTCTGAAGCAAGTCAGCTGCCTTGGTCCTGTGACAACAGCCTAGAGGCCCAAAGTCGGAAATCAGCCTGGGCTGTGCTAGCTCTATTCATTGGGGGATGAGCCAGAGGGAAAGTGTGAACTATCTGTAAACAATTGCTTCTGAACCAATTATATATTACTATGTACCCTCAATAAAGCTGGAAGCTGTTTTTATAATGAGGGATTTCAGAGTAGCTTCACTCTAGCAAAATTAGGACAAACACACACACACACACACCACAGTGGCACCATGTCAAATAGCAGCGGTGATATTTCATAGGAAAAGGCTAAAGCAAATGAAATTGCATAGTTAAATGAAGATTCAGATTATTTGTCGCAAAAAATAAGAGAATGGTTCTCTCCAATGAAAAAAGGGAGCCCGAGTTACCAGTTTTGTTTCTGACATTTTGTGGGCAAGACACATTTTAAATATAATATAGCATCACTAGGTACATTTTTATGTTTTAAGATAAAAGCTACAGAAAAAATCAGTTCACTCATATAACATTGCTTAGTTATGGCATCACTGCCCTGCATTTAATGTAAAAAAAAATTACAGCACTTAGAACTCCCATTAAACAATATGGGCTTCATAATCTTCAGCCAAGCTGCTTTACCTTTACATGGTACCTAATGTGGTTTAGCAAACAAGCCCCGAGAGCCAAGATCCATCTGCCATCGTCCATGATACATCGCTATAGGTGCAGACTACATCTCACAAAGAAATTGCTTGGGGAGCCTTTGCATGGAAGCATAGCATGCCATATGTGAAAAAATGATAGTATCATTTCATAAATGCATTCACATTCTCAGCAATGAATCTTAGTAATTTCCACTTTTTTCTTCAGGATGGTGATTTTATCGAGAGTTATTATTTCCTTGACAGGTGAAGTAGGGGATCCATCAGCAAAGAAGATAAGATGTAATAAAGGACAGATGAATGTTATGCAGCAAATGTTTTAATGTGACGGCTTGCTGCAAGCTATGCACCTCATGTTGCCTACTTAATATTGAAATAGCCCATCATACACAAATGAGGTGCCAGTACATGACAGATGGCAAGTCAAGAACAGTTTTTGCCTTTAATCATTTGCAATATATACAATGTCTCCATTTCATGATAAAATAATGATAACTGGAAAACAGCGTCATACTATAAACACACACAGAACAAATCAATACTTACATTGTGTATGTTGCCCTAATTCTGAAAGTGACAGCCTGCTTGATATTTAGTTGCCTATTTTTTTATGTCTGAAGTCAATGATAGGGATGGACGAATCCCCCCAAAGTTCGGATCCAGCAAGTTCGGCCAAACTTTGAATAACCGACCCTGTGGCAGAGCGGGGGCTGGGGGTCACTGAGTTTGCAGCAGTAAGTGTGCTGCTGTAACTCACCTCAACCAGAGATTCTCCACCCTTCAGCATCAACGGAGGAGGAGCAGCATTTGAATTTGGTCCCAGCAAGGGCTACGGAAAGATGGCCGCTGGCTCTCACGAGTGAGGACATTTCTGGTGCCAGCTGTAGCCCGACTGGGGCCAAATTCAGATGGCGCTACCGCTTAGTAACCGCTGCCACCAGTGAGGATCGGAGGCTGAGGTGAGTGCACCCTTTGGTGAAGCGAGTTGATGGGCTGCTCAGTAGCACATCAACCAGCTTTTCCATGTTTGGGCTGGACACCGAACTCAAAAACTTCTGGTTGAAGTCCGTTTTCAGGTTTGGGAACCTGAACTCACAACTTTCAGTTCCAACTCCAACTTTTGATATTGCCATACAATATGAATGACAAGGGAAGGTGAAAGTATTTCCTGGGTGTGAGATTAATAATCCCCAACACTCATAGTGTTATCCTTGCTTTGTGCAGGTCTTTTATAGCTGGAAGTGGGAGACCAGTGATTTTTCTTGCTGTTTTTATGAGCCTCTGCAGTTTTTCCTGGTTGCTCTTAGGCTGGTTTCACACCAAGTGATTGCAGGACGCTTGCGCTTTCAGGGCAGGTGCTGGCGTTCAGCGTTTTGAAAGTGTTTGCACCTTCTCCTCAATGGAGTGGAATCGCTACTACAACTGCCTCCAAAATGCTACATGCAAAGTGTTTGCGGGCGATCTGAATGGTTTGCATATGCCGAACATCAGTGTGAGAGCCCATAGGTTACTATAGGCAGCTTGATCGCAAGAACTCCGCAGTCGGATGAAAGGAGCCTTTCATACTACATAGTGAATCAGGAACATGTATCGATAGCTGAATAAAAAATATATTACTAGCAAGCAGCAACTTCTTTGGCAATTCAAACTTTTCAGCTGGTTTTCCTAAGCCTTTGTTACTGCCCTGATGTTTAGCTTCCAAGTTTAGGTTTCTGATTATTGTTACCTGAATAAACTTTGTTTCTTCTACAGTTCTTATTTCTTCCCCATAGTTGAATATTTAATGTAGGATCCCTCCTGTAGTTCACCATCTTTTCCAGCTAAACCTTTGAATCTGTTTTTGATAAGCCTCTTCCTTTTTATTATTTATGAGACTGATTACAGTGGAGTTATTAGAGAATTAGAGTCCCCTGTTAAAGTACAATTGTTGATGTATAGCAAGAAGGGAGGGAAGAGGGAAGAATGTAGCCTTGCTGTGCACTGATTTTGGTAATAAAATAAAACATGTAGCTGGTTAATACTTTCCTGCCATTTCAAACTTCTCTCGAGTTACTCAAAGATTAATCTGCCTCCAGATTCCCTCTCATGGGATGACACCCATAGAAAATGTGGTGTAAATTTAAATATGTCGGAGAGATTTCTGTTATTCTCCCCTGGGGGGGGGGGGGGGGCAATAGAAGCTACGAAAAGGGTAATTCTAACTTCTTTCCCCTAACCTGAGATTTATTAAGATGACAAATACACTGCTACCTCAATATAACACTGTTGTTTGGCACCAATAAAGGGGACCTCATTATAACTGAAACTGCATTAAATTGAACATAAGCACCATAGAGAGAGTATAAATACATTGTATTCCTAAATGTTGGGGTCCAAGGCTGGACCGTGTTATATCAGAATCCGCCTCATATCGGATTGCATTATTTCGGGGTAGCAGTGTACTTGTCGCCAAGCACCCTCCTAACTGTTTTCATCCTAAAAGTAAGAAATTCTGGGACCTCTGTTGAAGTAACTTGCTTGAGTTATGTGAATGTGCCACACAATGGATTGGGATTGCCTTTTGGAGCCATTGGCTCTTTATTGTTGTGTTTCATGTCCCAGCTTCCACGGTTGGCGGCTGGGTGGTAGGAGCACATCTCTTCTCAGGAAGCACAGGTTTGTGCTGCCATCATTGTGCCTCCTAGTGGGAATCCAAGCTATTTAAACAGCCATTTAAAACTATATATGTTGGCAGCAAATGGCAGTTAATCAGATGACCAACTGAGACCTTTCAGGTCTGATGTTCAGGCCCACTGGGAAATTCAGATTGGTCACTGACAGTCACATGATTTCCAGCCATAATGAGAAAAGTGGTTAAATTACACTTTAGCTCTTCGTTAGGAGTTTATCATGCTCTACACTCAGGATTGGTCCTCTTTAAAGTGGACCAAAACCCAGGATTTTGACTATCCTGGGTTTTGGTACTTTCCCCTGGGACACCCCGATTGGGAATGCTCTGCTGTGTGAAATCCCCCCAGGTTAACCGAACGAATTCACCTCTTTCCGGTCGGCCACACTGATTGGCCCTCGGGGTGCCCCGCTGCATGAAACCCCCCAGGACGCTGAGACCAACTCACCTCTTCCCAGTCCTACGACGCATCTAAGAGCAGCGGCTCCAAGCTTGCTGGCGCCCGCATCCTCCGCTTTCCTCTAACAGGGCATGTGCCACAATGCCTGGGGCAGGCATCCGCCATGCTAGACGGATAGCGGGATCAGGTTGCAGCTTGCACATGCATATTGGACTGGGAAACAAATTAAATGAATGGGGTGACCTGGGGGGTTTCACACAGGGGGGCATCACAATTTTGGATGCCCCGAGGGGAATCGAAAAGATTCCAGGGCGTTCGGTGTTGGTTTTGGTTCACTTTAAAGTGGACCAACACCCAGGATTTTGACTATCCTGGGTTTTGGTCTACTTCGGCGGGGCACCCCGATCGGGGGTGCCCCGCTGTGTGAAACCCCCCAGAAACCCCGAAAAACTCACCTCTCCTCGCTCCCACGTGACCGCCGCTGCCAATCCCTGCCGACGGACAAGCGGGAAGCAGCGACGGACTAGAGAGCGCGCCCGCCGCCGCCGCCTCCTGCGTATCACTCTTACAGGGCGCGCACGCGCCGGCCGTTTGTGAATGGCCGGCGCGGGCGCGCGCCCTGCTAGAGGGACGCGCGGGAGGCGGCGGCGGGCGCCGCTGGATCGTGGATAAGGTAGGAATTTAGGGGTTTCTGAGGGGTTTCACACAGTGGGGGGTGCCCCGCAGTCAGGGGTCTGATCTGTCCGGGAATCTTATAGATTCCCGGGCCGATCATGGGAGCGTGTTGGTCCACTTTAAGGAGGAAAGAAGGCATAGGTGACCTCTTTTGGCTCATGAATTCCTCTTAGTTCATGTGACTAGCGGAATCGAAAAATTGTGTTTTAACTTTTGATTTATGTGCTAAAAGGTGTCTCTGTTTCCCATCTCATGAAGTCAGTTATAATCACTGAGTCGGATGTGCAGGAAAATCTTAGTCACAGTAGGGAGAGAGCTACTTCATACGTCTTGTGTCATTACCGGCTGTCTGTCACAGCTGTCACCCCAGAACCTGCACATCAAAATGCGCTGCCACAGCCAGTGAATGAAATATGATTTGTCCCACTTTCAATTATCCTCAATGTGTTCTCCACACTCCTTCTATTCTTACCGACTTCTTCATTTATTTATTTCATTTCTCTGTAAGCGGGCTATATTTTTTTACTCCCTTAGTGAGCAAGAGGTATTGTATGCCTTTTCATAATTAGTGCACAGGTTTTCTAAGGCTTATGCCGCACATCCAAATATTTCTAACACACAAAACCTCACATACATAACTTCTAACTTTTCAGGGTGGGAAAGAGGGACAATTGTTAAATTAGACCACGCCCCCTCATTTAGGGATGGAGAGATAGGAGATAGGTTGTAACAGTTACAACAATATAAATACTTTGAATAGGCATATCATTTATTGGTGCAGATCTGCATGTTACACCTCAGATAGGGACAAATGAGAACAATGAGGGACAAGGGGGCATGGGCTCAAAAGAGGGACAGTCCCCCCAAATGAGGGACAGTTGGGAGGTATGCACACAGTCATTAAACCGGACCAACAGCCTGGCACAGTTGGAAAAGAAAGGTAGCGGCCATTTTGGAGCTTCCTCTCCCAGCATCTCAGCCATGCTGCTGCCTGGCTTCAACTGACATATCTGACAATGCACCGTAACAGGAAGCCCGGCAGCACTTCCTGTTTGCAGGCGGCCTGCAAATGCATAAGCCACCATTTTACTACAGCAGGAGTTAGAAAAAGGTAAATGATTTTTTATGTGCAGGGACGGATGCATATGAGCATATGTTTGTTGTGTTGGTGTGGTATAAGTCATTTTTGACTGTTGTGCCCTTTAAATGAATCACAAAGATATGCGCAAAGTCCTTTTCTTTAAGTATACATTTCTTATCTTATTAAAAGGACAGGCAATGGCAATAATAAGGCAACAGGCAGCTCACCTGATGCTTGTCTTATGTGCCTCTCCTCCATTTCCTGCAGTGCCAGTTAAACGCCATAACAGGGCTATGACTCAATTTTGTTTCTCCAGGACCACCAAAGTAAGTAGTCTAACAGCCACTCTATTTCTTGGAGTTCTCAGCACAAGTGAGCACAACATGCCGAAGTGGTTCCATAGCTGTCTCCTACCACAGCAGCGCACGAATATGACTGATAAAGCTGGGCCATGACATGTCCTTGCCAGCTCAGGCACGACTGAGAAATAGAACCAAAGCCATTACTTAAGGCTTTACTTAAAATGCATAGGGCATTCCCATAGATGCTTTCGAGACTTTGAGATGCTTTGAATCAATCGATTTAAATCTGCAAGAGTGTCGCTGCTCATGGTCCTACAACCCCCAAAACCTGCCATCGGGAACTCACATCTTTCTCTCCTTCTCTCCCAGATTCTAGACCCACGTGACTGCTGGCAGCCAACTGCGTTCCCCCGCAAGGCCATAACAATTTGCACCAAGGACCAGCTGTCGATGCAATCAGGCCCAGGAGGGGTACATTTTTGGAGCCTGGGTTCTCATCTCTGCTCACCTTACTTCTGCTTTACTCTGCCCACCTGCCTCTTATCCCACTTTTTCCTGCCTCACCATTTCCAACCTCACCTCAACTCACCTTTTCCAACTTGACCCTGCTCACTTTTTAACACCTCACCTCTTTCTGCCACTGCCCTCCTCATATCAGCCCACCTCACCTCTACACATCTAACTTCTGCCCCCTATTTTCCATCTCACCTCTTACTACCTCACAGCTTCCCATTTCTTTCCACCTCACCTCTACTAACCTCTGCCTACCTCTATCTACATCCACATCTGGCCATCTCTGATCTCCTTCTGCTCACTTCACCACTTTTCATCTCTCCTCACTTTTTCCCACCTCAACTCTGCTCTACTCACCTTTTACCACCTCATCTCAGCCAACCTCGCCTCTGCTCACTTCACCTCAGCCAACCTCGCCTCTGCTCACTTCACCTCAGCCAACCTCACCTCTGCTCACTTCACCTCAGCCAACATTGCCTCTGCTCACTTCACCTCAGCCAACATTGCCTCTGCTCATTTCACCTCAGCCAACCTCGCCTCTGCTCACTTCACCTCAGCCAACATTGCCTCTGCTCACTTCACCTCAGCCAACCTCGCCTCTGCTCACTTCACCTCAGCCAACCTCGCCTCTGCTCACTTCACCTCAGCCAACCTCGCCTCTGCTCACTTCACCTCAGCCAACCTTGCCTCTGCTCACTTCACCTCAGCCAACCTCGCCTCTGCTCACTTCACCTCAGCCAACCTTGCCTCTGCTCACCTCAGCCAACCTTGCCTCTGCTCACTTCACCTCAGCCAACCTTGCCTCTGCTCACCTCAGCCAATCTTGCCTCTGCTCACCTCACCTAAGCCGACCTCGCCTCTGCTCACCTCACCTCTTCCCAGCTCCCCTCTGTTCATCACATATCCCATCTCACCTCTACTTACCTTTTCCCATCTCTGCTCACCACTTACGTCTCCCCTCTGCCCACCCTACCTTTTCCCGCCCCCCTTCTTTCCCCCTCCTTTCTGCCCAAATCTGTGAATATGTAACATAATATATAATGCTATAAAAGTTACAGTTTTCCTGCAGTAAACTGTTTGCATTTTCTCTGCTTGGATTTTATTGCAGCCTCTTGTAGTGGAACAAGAAAGTAATGTGGCCATTAGACCAAAAAGTATGTGCACCCTTTCTTTGGGCTTTCAGCTTAATGCTTTTACGATTCCAGACATTCATTTAAAACTGATATGCAGCCTATACTAACAAGTTGAAACATAAGGCTTAGGAAATGACTAGTCTGTTATTGACTGGTAGAATTTGGCAAAAAGGAGGTTGCCATTCTGTACAACACCATACCCTCATTCTTCTCAAAGTGTTTTAAGTTAGTGAAGCCTGGTGGAAGGGTATCCACCTGAGAGCAGGGATAGACCTCTGTAGATCCCAATCAAACTTCTATGACATGCATCCAGCTCGACCAAGTCCCATAAAACATAACTTTTACTAGAAATATTAAAAACATACAATTCCCATGCTGAAGTGTGTGCCAGTCGTGCCCCCCTTCATAGGTTACGCGTTTCGGGGTACAGACTCCTTAATTCGAAGGGTGAAGCTCCGCCTCAAGAAGCGGCTGGGTAATGTTCTCTCTCTCCTGGCGCTATTTTGCTAGTGCACGAGAGCTCATGTGCATTGGCACGCGGCGGCCGCTGCTGATTGGAGGGGAAATGGACGGTCCCATCCCACACTTGATTGGCTGGCAGTACATGTTACTCCGAGCGGCCGGTGGTGTCTCGCTAGTGCACGATGGCACCTATATACGAGCGCACGGCGGCCAGTGCTGGTTAGAAGGAGAGTAGGTGGTCCAACCTCTACTCCTAATTAACTTGTAGATGCGGCTCTATTACACGTATAATAAATAAAGTTATATTATGGATAGATCAGCATTTTACAATATTTTTCCCTGCATACTTCATGTTGTTAATCCTTATTATTAAGTTGCCACATCTATTAATCTCTGCTATTAGCGTCCAAGGAAAAACCAGTACCATGTTCAGCCTCATTTCACAATTATATATATATATGCCTCCCAATATACTATACCCCCGAAAAAAACTAATATAAGGGAAAACGGTGAATATAAAGGATGGAATAAAAAATTCTCCAATATATGCCTTAGTAGGTGAAGCATACAAATTAATGACCTGGGACTCCCCAGCCATGGGTGAAGATGGCGGCACTGTCCATACATAATGTAAACCAGCCTAAGAACCAATGTCCGGTTCCATAATCAATGGAGCCGGAAGCTGAATATAAGGTAAAAATCAAAAGTTCTCAGTGCAGTTAAAAAACTCAAAAAGGCGCATATATTTTCAAATACTCTATTCAGGGCCAATCTATATCTTCAAAATCACCTTCATCTACTTAAAACTAGCATGAAAGTCCAGGGCATACACAAAAATCACCTCCCTTTTACCTTTGCATCAGATGGGCATACTTGTGTCCGTTGAGCAGGTTGCCATGCATACAGGTTGCCAGACAACAACCACATGGTGGTCATGTGAAACAGACGTGTGGTGATGAAGCTATTTTAGCTTCATCACCACATGTCTGTCCCACATGACCACATGTCTGTTCCACATGACCACCAGTACCAAATGTGGTCAACTAAGTGGAACCTGCTGGTCACTAGAGGTGTGATAAATGTGCAGCAATGGCTGCCTCAGCCTTAGGCGTGCTCAGTGGTGAGAATCCTGCCTTATTTTGGCCTTTTCTATTGGGTCTCAAGCAAAGAAGCATCTTAAACCAGAATGTCTGGGGGGCAGGGGTGGTTCCAGATCTATGTTGGCCCTTGGGCAAGACTCTAATTGGGACTCTTTTTAGTTTTCACATCACATATCATATCATGTCACTCTTCATCTCTGTTGCCACCACATAGTTGCCATTTTGCTCTTTATTCCTCACCAGTCACCACCTTCACCATTACTGCTGCTCATCCTCTGGTGCTGTGGGCAGCCGTGACCAGCTTTGTACACAGGTCACCCTGCTGAAGAGTCTGATAGGTAGGTCCTACTGGAGAAAGTGACCCAGTACAAACCTTAGTGGGGCCCTGAAGAAGGAACTAGCCCGGGTACACCCAGTGCTGGCACTGGAAGGTCACAACACACACTCTGGGTTGTTTTGGCCTTAGGTCTGCAGATGCAGCTGCTTGCTCTGTATTCTTAAAGGAGCTCTATCGTTAAAAATGTCCCAATGCTAAAAAATCATATACATATGCTAGATGATGGGAGGAGGGGTCACTTATACGCCCAGCATCAAGATTATCCAGCCAGGCTTGATCTTTTTTATGTTAATGGAAGGAAAAGGAAATCCAAGGTGACAGGTTCTGTCTCCCCTGATACGCTAACCTGCCATCACTGGATTTTATTCATACCAGAAGAAGCAAACTACAAGTTTGGCAGGAATTTTATGCGGTTTGAGGGTATAAGTGACCCTCCTCTCATTTTTATATGGATTTTTACTATTACACAATTTTGCAGTTTTGCAATAGTGCTCCTTTAAATATTCTTTTATGGGCTGGTGATCATGAATGACTGCACTTATCTTCATGGATGAAGCTGCAATTTAGCCCTCTCATGCCAGTATTTTGAGTAATGTCTCAAATGCCCTTTTGGTGGCTATAAGCCTTTTGGTGTTGTTGCTTATAGCAAAGCTTTTACTAAGTTAAAGCAATTAAAGTAGACAGTAACCCTTGTGTATCCCCTGCCCCCCAGTTTTGGCACCCCCTCGGCACATCTCAATTTAGGATGCCCTACTGTGTAAAACCCCATGGAATATACTGCCCTTGGTCCTCAATCCAACAGCACATGCACAGCTTGTCCTGCTATTCTTGCTTTGAGCATATTCTGCAGGTGCGAGTGTGTACAATATGCCAAGGAGAGTATGCCGCAAGGTGCTGCGACATAGAGCGAGCTCTGCTGCTTACTGCTCTATGCTGCAGAACCCTTGCGACATGTACCAAAGCCCAACCATATGAGTATATGGCAATTTTACAAGGTTTCATACAGTGGGGCATTCTAAACTGGGCATCCTCAGGGGAGGAGGAAGGGGATTCACCCAGCCCTAAAGTCTGTTAAATGGAATTTGGAGGGGATTTGGTCTGCTTTAAAACTCCCTTTTTGTCAAGTTTTTTGTTTGCCTCTTCTGGAATTTAAAATAAGGTTTCCTTTATTCCTTATATTTATTAAGATTCCAGGCTGATTGATTCCCTCCCCCCAGGACATCCACAATCGGGATGCCTCGCTGTGTGAAACCCCCCAGGTCGCCTATAAACTCACCTTCTTTCCCGATCCAATGGCTGTGCAAGCAGCAGCCGCATCTCCGCTATTCCTCTAGCAGGGCTCGTGCACACGCAAGGCAGTTGTGAATGGCTGGTGCAGGCACGCTCCTTGTTAGAGGGTAGCGGGAGACGTGGTCGTCGGCGTGCTCGGATTCGCTCCTATTAGATGAGCTCCTGGACAAAGGGGCTCGAGGGGATCCGAGCTCAATGGTTGGACGAGCGGCCGCGCATGCGTCGTAGGACCAGGAAGAGGTATGTTTGGGCGACCTGGCGGGTTTCACACAGTGGTCAGGGCTGCCTGGGGGCAAGGGCCAAGACCCAGGATAGTCAAAATCCTGGGTTTTGGTCAATTTTCATGACCTCCCCAGGTAAGAATGCTGAAAAATAACAGATAAGCTTAGCATATTGAGGACATAATTTTGACACACAGTAATGGAAGCTTTAAAAAATGCCATTGAAAGTGGACTTCAGGAGGAATCCTGCACCCAGGTCACCCCTGTCCATCAATGGGGTAGAAATCAAAAGAGCAAGAGAGACAAAGTTTCTTGGCGTGATTATCTCCAGCAACCTTGGCTGGGAAAAGAACATCATGGCTGTACTAAGGAAAGCACAACAGAGAATGCTGAAGAAGACAGGACTGTCAAATAGGTTGTTAGTGCTCTTCTTTAATGCAGTCATAGACGTAGACTCCAAAGAACAACCAACAATGCAGAAAGAATAATTGGAGCACCCTTACCATCCCTGCAGGAACTGCACAGACTTAGAAGTCACAGGCGGAAAAGATTTTTGGGGATCCCCCCCCACCCTGGACACGCCTTATTCCAGTATTTACCATCTGGTTGGCATCTTGAAGTACCAGCTTGCAGGACTTCTAGATATAGGAATGGTTTCTTTCCATTGGCTATCTGAACCCTTAACAAAAGCCAAGCTCAAAGGAGTTTGTATTAGCCTGTATCACTTGCACTATGTAAGAGCATCTGTATCTCTGTATTCAATGTAGTTTGTATCTCTTGTATTCAATTTCTATGTACACTGTATTTATCTGTTGCACTGTGTATATGCCAAAAAGAATTCCTTGCTCATCTCTGATGTACTTGGCGAACAATAAATTGAATTGAATTAAATTGGAATTACCCTTTAAATCTAGCTGCTGCAGCCTGAGTATTAGCACGCTGAGTAGCGGAAATCAGCCGCAAGAAAAGAAAGTCCCCGCCAGCACTTAGCAATGTGTAGCCTGAATGACAGCTTACTCATGGCTGCTTTCATATCAGTCCATCACAGGGTCACTTTATAAGCCACAGCTCTGGAAATTGCTGAGTGTGACATTTTTTTTTTAATAATTAAACCGCCAGGGGAAAATGGTGCTCCTAGAAATCAATACAAACCAGAAGGCGAGTGTCAGTCACAGCAATTACCTCCCTTAGAGATACTTTTCTGCTCAAACATGTGCTGCACAGAACAAACATCGCTAGAACATCAAATGGCAGAGTGCTGCTGCTTGTATACCTCTCAGTACTTGTATACCGCACAGCACTTGTATACTGCTCAGTACTTGTATACCGCTCAGCACTTGTATACTGCTCAGTACTTGTATACCGCTCAGTACTTGTATACCGCTCAGTACTTGTATACCGCTCAGTACTTGTATACCGCTCAGTACTTGTATACCGCTCAGTACTTGTATACTGCTCAGTACTTGTATACCGCTCAGCACTTGTATACCGCTCAGCACTTGTATACCGCTCAGCACTTGTATACCGCTCAGCACTTGTATACCGCTCAGCACTTGTATACCGCTCAGTACTTGTATACTGCTCAGTACTTGTATACCGCTCAGCACTTGTATACTGCTCAGTACTTGTATACCGCTCAGTACTTGTATATTGCTCAGTACTTGTATACCGCTCAGTACTTGTATACTGCTCAGTACTTGTATACCGCTCAGTACTTGTATACTGCTCAGCACTTGTATACCGCTCAGCACTTGTATACCGCTCAGTACTTGTATACTGCTCAGCACTTGTATACCGCTCAGCACTTGTATACCGCTCAGTACTTGTATACCGCTCAGCACTTGTATACCGCTCAGCACTTGTATACCGCTCAGTACTTGAATATTGCTCAGTACTTGTATACCGCTCAGTACTTGTATACCGCTCAGTACTTCTATATTGCTCAGTACTTGTATACCGCTCAGTACTTGTATACCGCTCAGTACTTGTATATTGCTCAGTACTTGTATACCGCTCAGTACTTGTATACCGCTCAGTACTTCTATATTGCTCAGTACTTGTATACCGCTCAGTACTTGTATACCGCTCAGCACTTGTATATTGCTCAGTACTTGTATACCGCTCAGTACTTGTATACCTCTCAGTACTTGTATACCGCACAGCACTTGTATATTGCTCAGTACCTGTATACCGCTCAGTACTTGTATACCGCACAGCACTTGTATATTGCTCAGTACTTGTATACCGCTCAGTACTTGTATACCGCTCAGTACTTGTATACCGCTCAGTACTTCTATATTGCTCAGTACTTGTATACTGCTCAGTACTTGTATACCGCTCAGTACTTGTATACCGCTCAGCACTTGTATATTGCTCAGTACTTGTATATTGCTCAGTACTTGTATACCGCTCAGTACTTGTATATTGCTCAGTACTTGTATACCGCTCAGTGCTTGTGTATTGCTCAGTACTTGTATACCGCTCAGTACTTGTATACCGCTCAGTACTTGTATATTGCTCAGTACTTGTATACCGCTCAGTACTTGTATATTGCTCAGTACTTGTATACCGCTCAGTACTTCTATATTGCTCAGTACTTGTATACCGCTCAGTGCTTGTATACCGCTCAGTACTTGTATACCGCTCAGCACTTGTATATTGCTCAGTACTTGTATACCGCTCAGTACTTGTATATTGCTCAGTACTTGTATATTGCTCAGTACCAGTTAACCCTTGCAGGACTGGAACTATCTGTTCCATCTCAGAGCTTCGACGCTTTGACAGCTTTGTGACATCCATCTAAACTGCGACTCTGTATGACGGATAAATTGTTTCTATTTCTAGCACAGATATTGAATTACCTGTTTGCTTTCATAAGAACATTTACTGAAGCAAAAAAAAAAAAGAAAGAAAGAATGCGATGTTCAGCAATTTATCTCCACCCTACCCTTTATACAGCAATGTATTACATTTGTGAATATATGCAGCTTCTGTCATGTACAGCCCTGAACACATTTTACATAGATATAACATATATATATAACCAGTGGCGGACTTGGGTTAAAAATCAGTCCGGGATCTTACCAGCACCGGGCCGGTCCATGAACAGCCAGTAGCATCTCTGCTGCTTCCTGGCCAGTCAATCAGTGCACTCCAAGGCTGAGGCTGAATCATTAAGGGCCTTATTTATCAGCCCAAGCCCAAGCTATTCGGCAGCCCTGTCCTTGATAAATCTGTGGTGGTTAGAGTTTGTGCAGTCGCTGTTTTGATTCGCTATGTGGCGGCGCGAGCGTCGCTGTGCTGCGCTGTGCGGCGCTGTGCTGTTCATACATGTGCCCTTCTGCCATTTGCAAGGAATTCACTTCCCGCGACCCCAGTCGTTCTTAATGAATACACTGTAGTTGTGAGCGTGCATGTCCACATTTTGCAGGATTTATTCAGGCGTACAAGCTCATAACAACCCGTTATGCATTCTCATGTGTGCCACATTATCATGTAGTTGGATAGTTTTATTGTGTGATGATTTTAAGAAGGAATAAGATTTGTCTTTTTCAGCACCAAGTTTTTTGGTTTTCAAGGATCTATGCATTACAGTATCTTGAACCCCCTGCTAAATCAAGCTAATAATTAATGGCGTCTTTGCCAATAGCTTGTTGTAATGCTTCAATTTACTTTTTCCGCCACTTAGCTTGCACATAGCTGATATTAGCTTGTTCCTGGTGCGCGGAACTTTTTTTTTTAAATTTATTTCACAGTTGCTTTGGTCATATCCGGTTCCGGTTTCCTCCTTTGCGTTTCAAAGCCACCTAAAGCTAAAAATGACTAGCGCTTAGGCCAATAGCTTGTTGTAATGCGTCAATTTACTTTTTCCGCCACTTAGCTTGCACATAGCTGATATTAGTTTGTTCCTGGTGCGCGGAGCGTTTTTTTTTTTTTTTTTGTCCCTGTCGCTTTGGTCATATCCGGTTCCTGTTTCCTCCTTAGCGTTTCCACCATGCTGCCCAGGAGACGGATTCTGCGCCTCCCCAGCTCCTCCTCCGAATCTGACCCCACCACCCCTCCCCCACCTCCCCCACCTACCTCACCTCCCCCACCTAGCACCCCTCCCACCCCTTCCCCTCCTGGGCATGCAAAAAAAAACGGATGAGAGTGGATAGCCGCGTTAATGGCCAGGTGGTCAATGTTTTTCTTGCATTTTATGTTTAAAGTGGACCAACACACAGGGGGGATTGGCCCTGAAATCTATTAGTTTTCAGGACCAATCTGATCACTCCCCGCGGGGCATCCCCAATCTGGATGTCCTGCGGGGATGAACCCCCCTGGAGGCCCATAAACCTTACCTCAGCCCCGTCCCATCTGTGCATGCGTGAGCTGCGGATGCGTCTTGCGCTTCCCTCTAGCAGGGTGGGCCCCTGCGCCAGACATTTGTTCATGGCCTGCGCAGGCGCCCTCCCTGTTAGAGTCAAACGGCACACGCGTCCTTCGGCGCTCAGAGGCAGCTGAGCTTGTATGCATGTCCAAATGGCCTTGGATGCGCATACCACAGCGGCGCAGAGCGCTGTGCTAGCCTGGCGCAGTCACGTGGGAGCGTGGTCAGTGGTGTATTTCTGGCCTTCCAAAGGGGTTTCAGACAGCGGCCCACCCCCGATTGGTGTGCCCCACCAAAGTGGACCCAAACCCAGAATAGTGATAATCCGGGGTGTGGGTCCACTTTAATCTGGTCTCAGTATAACTGTTTATGCCATTGTTCTGATGTCATGTATTGATTTGTGTTTGTTTTTCATTTCTCATAGGATGACTATGCCCGTGGGGGAAAAAAAAGAATAGCCATGGAGGTGAAGGCCACAGTGTCCCGGCGCTTCAACACCCAGCTCTCCATCCGAGCCATCCAACAAAAGTGGTCTGACTTCAAGCGCCGGGACCCTGAAGGCGTGTACCGCCTATATGATGCCTACGCATCAGGTAAGTTTAAGCTTATGCTATGTTTATACTTTAGTTTAAATCATCTGCTAAGCTGTGTCCATTTGTGGTCTTAATATTAATTATTTACTTTCACCCCCTCAACACAGATAAGCGTCCTCCCCTGGGGAAACGTGGGAAGGGATTCCTCCCCCGAACCAGGCAGGCGGACTCGGGGGAGTCATCGGGGGAGTCATCGGGGGAGGGTCCCTCTCGCGGATCCTATTTGGAGGACCCAGGGGAGGAAGGGGATGACGCCCCAGAGGAGTGTGCTGCTGGGGGGCTGGCAGGATCAAGCCTCAGCTCCTCACACTCTGACTCTGAGGAGTCTCACCAGCCAAGGGGCCACTCTCAAGTGGGGAGTCCAAGTGGGGTGGAAGTAATGGGCTCTCCCACACTCCCTGAAGGAGCAGGGAGTGAGAGGGAGGAGGGTGGCCCTTTGGCTGGGGGATCTTCCGAGCAGAGTGTGAGGAGCCGAGGCTCCCCGCCTCCTCCTCAGAGCCGCACAGCGCCGCCGGAGGGCATAACAGACACGTGCTCGCGGCCGCGCGTGAGCACGTCTCCTGGAGGAGGAAGCGGGGGGCGTGGCTGAGCTGGGCGCCGCTCGAGCCGACGCTGCTTGAGCCGACGCCGCTCGGCGCAGCCGCCGCACAGTGACAGCTGCAGCTGGTCGCATGGAGACGTCGCTGGAACGGGGATCAGGTAAGCGGTTCCTGACACTACCCCCCCCTTCACGAGGGGCCTCCGGACCCTCACCCGGTTTCCCTGGATTGTCACGATGGAACCTTCTTACAAGAGCCTTGGCATGAACATTCCTCGCTGCCACCCAGCATCTTTCCTCCGGACCATAGCCAACCCAATCCACCAAATACTGTAAAGAATTACGCACTTTACGTGAATCCAAGATCTTATTCACTTCATACTCGGGCTCATTATTAAGAAGAATTGGTGCAGGACCAGCAAGAGGAGCATTCTTCGCCGGTTTTAACAGTGAAACGTGAAAGGAATTAGGTATTTTCATAGTTGGCGGGAGTTGAACTTTAAAAGACACATTATTCAACTTCTTGACGATAGGAAAAGGACCAATAAATTTTGGACCTAATTTGCTAGATGGCTGACGGAGCGCAATATTTTTAGTGGAGACCCAAACTAGATCGCCTACTCGAAGAGTAGGTTCCTGTGATCTGCGGCGGTCGGCAAATTTCTTATACCTCAAACCAGTGGTCTTAAGAATCTCCTGAACGTGTGTCCAGATATTCTTCCGTTCTTGAAGCCACTCCTCCAACGCCGGCAGATTGGAAGGTGACCCTGAAAGGGAAGAAGCTCTAGGATTTTTCCCTAAGTTACAATAAAAAGGAGATACCTTGGTACTCTCACTAGGCGCGTTATTATAAGCAAACTCGGCGAAATCAATAAATTCCGCCCATTGTTCTTGGGCATCAGAAACATAACACCTTAAGTATTGTTCCAAAGTTTGATTAGTTCTTTCTGTCTGCCCATTAGTCTGGGGATGGTAGGCAGAAGAAAGAGAGATCTGTATTCCCAACCGCGAACAGAAGTGTTTCCAAAAACGGGAAGTAAATTGAACACCCCGATCAGAGACTATATTGGACGGAATACCATGAATACGAAAAATATGCGAAGTAAACAGCCGCGAAAGCTCAGGTGCAGAAGGAAGTTTGGCCAAAGGAACGAAATGTGCCATCTTACTGAAACGATCTACGACCACCCAAATGACAGTATTACCATGTGAGAGAGGCAAATCTACAATAAAATCCATAGAAATATGGGTCCATGGCTCAGCAGGAATTTCAAGAGGAACCAAACTGCCACTAGGAGCCTTGTGAACTCCTTTACTTCGAGCACAAATAGCACAAGCGTCGATAAAGGCAGTGATATCGCGTCTCATGGTAGGCCACCATACATGACGACGGGCAAGCATAAACGTCTTACGGTTACCCAAATGACCAGCAGTTTTGGCATCGTGAAATTCGCGAATTACATCCGAACGCAGGTGCGGCGGAACAAACTGGCACCCCAAGGGTACATCACTAGGAGATTCATCTTGAAACGGCGCCAAGGTATTGGAGAGATCAGGAAGTAACGCCCCCACCACACAACCTGTGGGTAAAATTGGTTCACCAGAATCACCCCGATCCTTACATTCACCGAACATGCGAGATAGAGCATCAGCTTTAGTATTTTTTACACCCGGCTTGAAAGTAATAATAAAGTTGAAACGTGAGAAGAATAATGCCCAACGTGCCTGACGAGAGTTCAGCCTCTTGGCAGAACCTATGTATTCGAGATTTTTATGATCAGTATACACAGTTATAGGATGTAATGAACCCTCCAACCAGTGTCGCCATTCATCAAATGCCAGTTTAATAGCTAATAGTTCCCTATTGCCAACATCATAATTTTGTTCCGCGGTACTGAATTTACGCGAAAAATAAGCGCATGGATGGAGACGCTCAGGGTTACCAGAATATTGTGACAAAACTGCACCCACTCCCAGCTCAGAAGCATCCACTTCAATAATAAAAGCTTTATGAATATCTGGATGCACTAAGACAGGTGCCGAAGTAAAGGCCCGTTTCAAGGTTAGAAAGGCCTCACAGGCAGAGGGGGACCAGTTAGCAGTAAAAGCCCCCTTGCGGGTAAGGTTGGTAAGGGGTGCAACAACATGGGAAAAGCCTTTTATGAAACGCCGATAAAAATTTGCAAAACCTAGAAAACGTTGCAATTCCTTTAAAGTTTTGGGTTGGACCCAATCCTGAACTGCTGAAACCTTCCCCGCGTCCATCTCCAAACCCTGGTTGGTAATAACATACCCTAGGAAGGGAACTGTAGTGACTTCAAACACACACTTAGACAGTTTAGCAAATAAGTTGTTCTCTCTTAATTTTTGTAGCACCAACTTAACATGGTGTCTGTGCTCCGGTAAAGAATTAGAAAAAATGAGAATATCATCCAAGTAGATGACTACAAATCTACCGAGATATTCCCTGAATATATCATTAACAAAATCTTGGAAAACGGCTGGCGCATTACAAAGACCGAAGGGCATGACCAGGTACTCATAGTGCCCATCCTTCACATTAAATGCAGTTTTCCACTCGTCCCCCTGTCGGATGCGAATCAGATTGTAAGCCCCTCTCAAATCCAATTTGGAGAAAATTCGAGCTCCTGTGACTTGATTGAACAGATCCCCAATCAAGGGTAAGGGGTATCGGTTTTTTACCGTGATCTTATTCAAGGCTCGATAATCTATGCACGGTCTCAAGCCACCATCTTTTTTCTCTACAAAAAAGAACCCGGCCCCAGCAGGCGAGGTAGAGGGACGGATAAATCCTTTCCTAAGATTTTCGGTAATATACTCCCTCATTGCTTGCTCCTCGGGCAGGGTAAGGTTATAAATCTTTCCCCTCGGGGGAATTGTGCCAGGCAGCAAGTCAATGGGGCAGTCATAGGACCGATGTGGAGGAAGAGTATCAGCAGAGCGTTCAGAGAATACATCGATCCAATCAGCGTATGGCTGAGGTAATTCCTGTGGTAAGACTTGAACGCTTCTGAGGCCTGTATTAAAACAGTGACCTTTACAGTGGTCACTCCACTTGACCAACTCCCCAGCCCGCCAATCTAACACCGGGTTATGGAGTTGCAACCAGGGGTATCCCAAAACCACCGGAGTTTCCGGACAATCAAAAATAAAGAATTCTAAGAATTCAGAGTGAGAAGAGCCGACAATTAGTCTGAGAGGTGGGGTCTTGGTATTTATAGGACCTCCCTGGATTGCCTTTCCATTGATAGCTAAAACTTGTAGGGATCTTTCAAGAGGAACTACAGGGATCCCTAAGGTGGAGATCATGCTCCTGTCCAAAAAGTTTCCAGCCGCACCACTGTCTATGAAGGCGGAAACTGTCTGCTTAGAGGACCCCCAAAACAAATCAATAGGTACAAGCATCTTATTCTGGCGAGAGTTACAAACTGACTCACCCAGATCAGTACTCTCTACCTGGTCTGGGTGCGGAAGTTTTCCGCCGGTTTCCCCTTGTTGGGACAGGACCCTGCAAAATGACCAGAATTCCCGCAATACAGGCATAACCCCTCGGATCGCCTACGCTGTTTCTCCTCTTGGGATAAGCGGGTTCTCCCTAATTGCATAGGTTCTTCCTGGGAGGATGATGAGGTATTTTCTCCACGAGGAACCGGGGATCTATGACTCTGGACTGGTCTAAAGGACGTGGAAGCCCCGACTCTCTCCCTGGCCCTTTCTCTAAGACGTCGGTCTATTTTAATGGAGACCTGCATTAATTGATCTAGGTCCGCAGGCGGGGGAAAATTGACTAAGGCATCCTTGATGCTATCCGACAGTCCCACCCTGAACTGACTACACAAAGCTGGATCGTTCCACCTAGCTTCGATAGCCCAGCGGCGGAATTCAGCACAGTAGTCTTCAGCCGAATTCCGTCCTTGTTTTAAGGCCCGAAGCCTATTCTCTGCGGTAGACTGTATATCTGGATCGGCGTATAAAACGCCCATAGCATTGAAGAAGGCAGTCACTGATTGTAGAGCAATATCATGGGACGGTAAACTAAAGGCCCAGGACTGTGGGTCTCCTTGAAGCAAGGAAATGACTAGGCCTACTCGTTGGACCTCTGTGCCAGAGGAGATAGGTCTTAACTTAAAATATAGTTCGCAGGCATTCCTGAAATTGGAAAATTTAGCTCGTTCTCCAAAAAATTTCTCAGGCAGTGGAATCTTAGGTTCGGAGAAATGAGGTGGTACAGCGGAAGTTGGCACTTGACGAGATTCCTGAGTGGCCACTCTTTGAGCGAGTTGGTTGATCGCTGTGGCCATAGCTTGCACCTGCTGTACCAGGTCATCCATTTTTGGGCCTGTGATAATGTCACGCTCGGGGTAACTCCAGCCCTCTTAATAAGCTCACAACCCCCAATCTCCACAGCCAGCTTCACCTGTAGGAGCCCCCGCTTGCCGGGACGCAAGATACGCCTACCCGGGATCGGTTGCCCCCAGGACTTAATGGCTCAAAGGATGTAAGCTTATATGTGGGAGGACTGGAGAACCAATAGCAAGAGCGTGAGTGACGGAAGTCCAGAGACAGGCAATAGGTCGATAACGGGAAGGCAGAGATCGTAGCGGCACCAGGGGTCAGGCAAGACGTAGTCGGGGTTCAGGCAGAGGTCAGCAACGGGGGATCAGGATCTAGAAGCGTCAGTTCAGGCAAAGGTCGGCAACAAGGATTCAGGATCGAGAGGCGTCAATTCAGGCAGAGGTCGGCAACAAGGATTCAGGATCGAGAATGGTCGTACAATCAAGTCGGCAACAGGCTAGACTTCACAGGAGTAGGTAACACAGGGTTCTGAGCGCTATCACAGGCAATTCACAACTGAGAGGGAATTGCCTTTATAGGAACAGGTCTGAGGGAAGCAGTGTACTGATTGGAGCACATAGGATTCCAAGGGTAATTGGCTGCAGAGCAGAAGAGGGCGAAGCCCTCAATCCCCAAGGATTCATTAACCCTTTAATTGATCCTCTGGCGGGTGCGCGCCGCACAGCGCCGCCGGAGGGCATAACAGACACGTGCTCGCGGCCGCGCGTGAGCACGTCTCCTGGAGGAGGAAGCGGGGGGCGTGGCTGAGCTGGGCGCCGCTCGAGCCGACGCTGCTTGAGCCGACGCCGCTCGGCGCAGCCGCCGCACAGTGACAGCTGCAGCTGGTCGCCTGGAGACGTCGCTGGAACGGGGATCAGGTAAGCGGTTCCTGACACTAATGGGCTGCGCATGCGCACACACTGGAGGAGTGATGTGCGGAAGGCAGCGGCGGCGGACGGTGTCTCACTCAAATTGTGGTGCTCTGCCAAAGTGGACCAAAACATAGAATAGTATCAATCCTGGGTCTTGGCCCACTTTTAAGAGAGACGTGTTTCCTGGTCCATAGTACAAGCTGGTTTGATAATGTACATTAACATCACAAACCCCACTACAGTGCTAGCCAACTGGCAACCACCCCTATGTTTCTGCCCACACCATGATGGGGGCTAGCAAATCTGTTATTTGGTTAAGTTGTTCAGGCTAACACATGTTGCACACTAGTAACATTCGACAATCAACTGCAAATTAGTCCTTAACATTGCACTGTCAAGGTTATTGGCACATTATCTTTAGGGGTCCATGTTGCAACCATAAATAATTTACATGAACTCATGGACCAGGAAATATGCTAATGTTGGACAACATGTATGTAACCATGCAAGCATTTGATTTTTCAGACTCCCTAACCAGATGGATGTCAAATAGTCAGGTGTCATTGGCCCACTAATTTTGCTTTTCTCTTTTGCTTTCTCCTGACAGATGTTGCTACGCAGACGGAGCCAGTGACCAACCTCCCCACCCCAGCTCCAGGGACGGCCAGCAGCATGGGCCCCCGCCACAGCTGCGATGGTGAGTACATCCCACTTCATATGCCTAAAGACTTGTGAACCCTATGTCTTCTAGTCAAATCTGCAGACATTTACAATGTACCTATGTGTTAATTTCACACACATCTAGGTTACATGTGTTTGGGCAACAATCCTACATGCCTGTCTGCATGCTTGATTGTTGCCTCACATTCTTGAGTTTGCCACATAGAGACAATTTGTGGTTTAGACACAACCAAATGGGCCTGCTTAGGTCGTGACCTCTAAGATTCTTGGCAAAACTAGTTTACTCGTTAGGACTTAGGCCCTGATGTTTGGCTGTGACTAAACACATAAATGTCCACACTGGGACTTATACCTTCTTTGATTCCCAAGAGTTAAGAGTAAATGTATGCTTGGGATGTGGTGGCCAAATTTAAGCCAGCCACTAGTACTCATATAATGTTAACAACTAAGGGCACAGTGGGCAACAATGTTAATGTGAGTGTCAGCTAATTGGACCCACTGACATTACATTGCTACATCTGTGTCTGTTGAGGTCACATTCCATTTATTAAATCTGTTTTTTTTCTACATCTCTACAGCTTGTGAAAACCAGCATCGCAGACTGTGGCGGTCGATCAGGCGTCTGAAACTTATGCTGCTGGCCAAGAAGAGGCGGCGGCGTCGTTAGGGTGGGGGGATGACTGGCCCCTTGTTGGAGGCCCTTTGTGGGCCAATGTTGGGCCTGTTGCCCACCTTTTGAATAAATATTTTTATATTTTGCTAATTACAGTGTTGTGCCTTGTCAAGCATAGTTTAAGTGTCTACAAACCCATTTGTGTGTAAATTTTGCCATACCTTTGGAGCCATTTAATGTGTAAAACATAGTAAGCTATGGTCACAAATATGTGGCATAAATTTGGAACTACATTTACATATGTAGATCAAGATACTCATCCCTGACTGTGTTCTTAGCTATGTCTTAGGAAAAACACAATTTAGAGGTGGGTTAATCAAATCTATTTACAGAAAAAAAATATAACCACAAACAAATTAATATTCTTGGCTGGGTGGCCGGGGAGGTTGGGAGTCATTGCTAGGGGCGGTGTTGGGGGACAACAGTGCAGTAAAAAATATAGACTGCTGTTGTATGAGCTGTTGTATCAACAACAAAGTTTGGTCCTGTCGCTGGAGAGATTGCTCCATTAGATTGCCGAGGCGACCAAGTTCCTGGTTCTGCTGTTGGTTTAGGAGCAACTGGTCGATCTGGCGCTGCTGGGCCTCATTTTGTTGCTGACACATCAGCACCTGATGTTCCAACGCCGCAATGCGCTCATTAGTTCCATCACGCGGCTGTTGGCGACTGTAGTCCTCCAGCATCCGGACCCCTAGCTCATAAAAATCCTGACTTGTTGGTGCCACACCTCCTCTTGCTGTGGTTTGAGTCTAACAAAATAGAAAACAACATTTTAGTCAAACCGAACCAATGCAGCTATGCCCCTCCAAATCATTTGCCAAAACTGTCACAATACAACTTACCCTTGTTTGAGCCTCGGAAGCTTGGCCGCATGGCACTTGGGAAGAGGTCCCAGCTTGGGGTTCTGGTTCCGCCTCCTGCAAAAACGACCAAGAAAGGAAATGTGACATGTTGGTTCATCGACTACCCACGAACATGGCAATGTGGTTATTGGTCCTCTAAATCAGCCATGTTACCTCCGTGTCGTCCGGCACAGGTAGGAGCGGGGTATCGCTGCCAGAGAGGGGCAAATCCACATCCGAGATCTTCGGCAAGTTGGCATATGCAAAACGGGAAAGTCAGGTTAGTAGGTCAGTGGACAAAACTCAAATGTAACATGGATAGCCTATCGAGGCCATACCTCCACAAAGTGCCAGATTACACACTAGCCAAAAGGTATCTGTTAAACTCAGATTGCTAACATGTATGTTAGAGGAATATGAGGCAATAATTGGGCCAAATAAGATCAGACACATTGCTAAAATTACACATACCCGCAATCTCCCAGATGTCTGGAGTGGGGCCCTCACTCGAGCTTTGACCTTGAAAATACATGTGGAAACACAAGTTGCCTGAAGAAAATGCCACAAAAGTAGAGCCAAAATACATACTAGATCATCAAGCCAAAACAACTTACCCTCATCTCTGGCAGCCTGAACGTGAAGGGCCCTTTCCGGACAGCCACTTCCGATATTCTGGCCAACTAAAAAACACAATTAATGTCTCAAAATATTCCTCCAACTACTTGGGTGAATGTTTGTCTAAAAATATTTGTAACAAAATGCATTGCAATCACTCCAAAAACTATTAGACTGACCCTGGGGATGGAATAAGCACTCAAAATAGGCATCTTCAAGTTGACAGAGCAAACATGTAGATTATTAGACTAACCAAATAGAACCAGTGTAACATAAACAGCATAAAGGATACATTATGTATTGCTATACACACCAACAGGGTCCTGTTGACCTGCAACATCGGAAGTGGGGTCCAAAGATGAACCAGTCACTTGGCCTACAAATATAAAAGAGGAATGAGACACATGCACTTGGGTTAAAGCGGATAAAGCAAGGTTGACACATGCACTTACCGACATCCAAAGAGTAGCTTGGCTCCTGAGGAGATGCTGGGGCCAATGGCGGGGCAGCTAGGCAAAAACCAAGCAAACATTGAGCCATTGGTAATGTGCGGTCAAAAATCAAACATGCATTAAGGTGTGTGTGAGCAGCTCATTCACTAATATTCACTAATCAAGCCCAGTGTGGCTTACACATGTATATGCAGATATATGGCCACACATCTCTGCCTTCCAACATAGCTACACATGTTAGGGCCTTGTTAGTTAGTTGCTGTGAGGGTTAAAGTGGGCGTGAAATTAGGCCGCAGGTCCATATTATTAATCCTCAACAGTGCCCCACTCTATTGTTTGAGCTGCACCCACACCCATTTGGTCCCCAAACAACCAGCACCTAAATTAGTGGTAAATACCTTCAATGGCAGACTGGGTTAGGCTTGAGGTTGGTTGAAGGGCAGGAGTTTGTGTGTCCTGAGCCAAATCCTGGACAGCACGATGTGCACCTATGCAGAAAGCAACAGACAGGAAAGTAAAACATTTATGAGGTATAATGTACTACTTCACAAACCACTCTAAGAGGGATGTAAGATGACCCAAACCACTATAAGGGGGGTGTAAGATGACAAAAAAACACTCTAAGGGGGGTGTAAGATGACAAAAACCACTCTAAGGGGGTGTGTAAGATGACCCAAACCACTCTAAGGGAGGTGTAAGATGACCAAAACCACTATAAGGGGGTGTAAGATGACCAAAACAACTCTAAGGGGGGTGTAAGATGACAAAAACCACTGTAAGGGGGTGTGTAAGATGACCCAAACCACTCTAAGGGAGGTGTAAGATGACCAAAACCACTCTAAGGGGGGTGTAAGATGACCAAAACCACTCTAAGGGGGGTGTAAGATGACCAAAACCACTCTAAGGGGGGTGTAAGATGACCCAAACCACTATAAGGGGGGTGTAAGATGACCAAAACCACTCTAAGGGGGGTGTAAGATGACCAAAACCACTATAAGGGGGGTGTAAGATGACCAAAACCACTATAAGGGAGGTGTAAGATGACCAAAACCACTCTAAGGGGGGTGTAAGATGAGCAAAACCACTCTAAGGGGGGTGTAAGATGACCAAAACCACTCTAAGGGAGGTGTAAGATGACCCAAACCACTCTAAGGGAGGTGTAAGATGACCAAAACCACTCTAAGGGGGGTGTAAGATGAGCAAAACCACTCTAAGGGGGGTGTAAGATGACCCAAACCACTCTAAGGGGTGTGTAAGATGACCCAAACCACTCTAAGGGGGGTGTAAGATGACCAAAACCACTCTAAGGGGGGTGTAAGATGACCCAAACCACTATAAGGGGGGTGTAAGATGACAAAAACCACTCTAAGGGGGGTGTAAGATGACAAAAACCACTCTAAGGGGGTGTGTAAGATGACCCAAACCACTCTAAGGGAGGTGTAAGATGACCAAAACCACTATAAGGGGGGTGTAAGATGACCAAAACAACTCTAAGGGGGGTGTAAGATGACAAAAACCACTGTAAGGGGGTGTGTAAGATGACCCAAACCACTCTAAGGGAGGTGTAAGATGACCAAAACCACTCTAAGGGGGGTGTAAGATGACAAAAACCACTCTAAGGGGGGTGTAAGATGACCAAAACCACTCTAAGGGGGGTGTAAGATGACCAAAACCACTCTAAGGGGGGTGTAAGATGACCAAAACCACTCTAAGGGGGGTGTAAGATGACCCAAACCACTATAAGGGGGGTGTAAGATGACCAAAACCACTCTAAGAGGGGTGTAAGATGACCAAAACCACTCTAAGGGGGGTGTAAGATGACCAAAACCACTATAAGGGAGGTGTAAGATGACCAAAACCACTCTAAGGGGGGGTGGAAGCTGAACAACATAACAATTAGGGTTGGTGTGCAAGTTTGACCCAAATGTTGGTTACCAATTAATGCAATATTTTTTACAGCGAAAAAGCCAATTTAAATATATATACTAACTGCACTTTTTAATCTTTTTCAGGCACCCCGAGATGCACCATGACGGGCATTTTGATTTTCATGAACATTTAAGTTTAATTTATTTACTTTTCACAACAAAATAAAAAAAAAACAAAGAAACATGTTGCAATGTGTTTAATTCTGAAGGTACTTGATTTCAAGCCCACAGCAAAGCAAAGCGCAGGCGCTGTGTTGAATAGCGTGGTCAAACTGACTGACAGCGCCTACAAAGCTGAGCTCAAACATCATATTCAGCAATGTAGGCGTTGTTCCCAACAACGCCAGGTAGTGACTGAGGAGGCCTGCTATAGCGAATCGCTACCGCCCGCGGCGTACGCTAGCGGCGCTCATAGCGCCATACTTCAGTCGCTCATCTGTCGCTACCTGGCGCTATTAATGAATCAGCCTCTAAGAGGAGGGCATGAGCTGTGGTTGCTTGGGTAAGGGGGTAGTGGGGAAAGGGATGGGGGGCTGCAAGGAGGCAGGTAATGAATGGGAGTGTTAGTAAAGGTAGCAGCCCAGACTGCCCTAAAGCAGTGCAGCCCCCTGGGCATTTGCCCAGGTCTCCCTATGGCTAGTCCGCCCCTGTATATAACAGTGCATAGCAGTTTTAAATCTATAAGATGCGGCAGCATCCCCGCTATCCCATGGTCCCTGTTAGAGGGTAGCAGGGTATGTGGCCGCCAAAGCGCTCGGATCCTCTCGCTTTAGAAGAGCGATTAGGTGAAGGGGCGGGAGCGGATCCAAGCATGCTGATTGGATGAGAGGGCTGCTTATGTGCAGTAGGTCTGGGAAAGAGTGAGTGAGATCAGGCGACCTGGGGGTTTTCATACAGATGGGGGTGCCCCGGGGGGCAAGGACCGAAATGCAGGATAGTCAAAATGGGGTGATAAATTACTACACAGCTAATTTATAGATTATAGATTTGAAAGGTTTCAATCGCACCTTTCCTTTCGTAATGGTTCCACAGCTTTGCCATTTTATATTGGTCATATATTAAACCACTGTTTTTCAACCTGTGGTATTCATACCCCAGGGGGTATGGTGGGATTTTGGGGGGTGCACCAGCAGAAGGGGGTCTGATTAATCTGGATTATTATTTTCACAGTAAAACATTCATTCTTGCTTTAAAACCACTACAAGGCTCACCCCTACTTATTTTGGTAACATTTATAATTGACCCTCTCTTTGGGGTAATCTATTGAAACTTCTTGTTGCTAGCGGGTATTTGTCGTAAAAAGTTTGAGGACTGGATTACGTTTGGTAAAGGCTCATGGGCAGAAAGTCTAATGGAGGCTCCCCCCTAAGTAACTGTAGCTCAATCACTTCCCTTGTTAACAGGTAGTGAAGGTCCTTGGGATCAGAGGCCAGGTTTGCCATTCATTTAATCCGGACCTGGGATAAGCAATTAATAGACAATCTAAGCAAAATGAATTAGTCAGTTGCAAAGCATCTATCCAACTAGCTAAGGAGCTAAATTACTTCTATTGTAGACTTAAAAAAGAGACCAAATCTAAGTCTTAACGTGAAACAAAACCCTCTAGACACAGTGCTGGAATCTAAAAGATTCCAGTGCCAGCTGCTGGCCTTCCCCCAGAGCGACCCAGTTCGGGATGCTCCACTGTGTGAACCCTTCTCCGAGGGGCCGCGACACCTACCGGCTTCTGGGACCCCAACCCCCTGCATCTTTGGGCTGTGCATGCTCTACTGTGCCCAGCCAGATAGGCTGCGGATGGGAGCGTATGCACTGCAGGGGTTGTGACCACGCTCACTATGATTGCCAACGAACATTTAATATGCACGCCCCTACCGTCAGGGGCCAGTTTTGACAGGTGAGTGAAGAGGAGGCAAGAGAACCAGGGCTTGCGGGAGGTGTATGTGCAGGGTGGAATCATCTATCAATTCCCCACATTGTGATTACAATCCATTTTGATTGGGTATTGGATCACTTTAAAGTGGACCAAAACCCAGGATTTTGATTATCCTGGGTTTTGGTCTTTGCCCACCAGGCACCCCGATCGGGGATGCCCTGCTGTTTGAAACCTTCCAGGTTGCCCAATCTCATTTACCCTTCTCCGATATGTTTGATTTGCTTAAAATAGCAGATGCACTGCAAAACCAAAAATAGGTTTATGTGGACTTTGAGGGTGGAGTTTCTGATATAAGTGCTGGTCAGCCAATCCTGAGGGACTATAGGTGTGACAACCGATAAGCAAGATGGCAGCCGGGTCAAGTGTATTCACAGAAGAAAACACACAGACAGGCCGCACACTGAGACGCACACAGCTTGCTCAGAAAGACAGAAATATTGAAAGGCAGGTCGTAGATAAATTATTGAGGGAGTCAGTCAGCCGGGGAAAAAATAATTTAGTGGTTTATCTTGTTTTATTGAATATTTTATTGAACTGAATGTTAGAGTCAGGACAGAGGAGCACTGCCTATGCAGCCAGAACAACTTTCGCTTATCTCATCAATGTGATTATTTTAATATTGTACCTAGCTTGACTAGCGACTACTATCTTTTTAATATTTCTTAATTTAATTCCCTAAGTCATTTATTCTTGTTAGGGAAGGCCAGTTGGTGTGTGGCATCACAAGACATTATTAGCTGCTAACTGCCTATATAATGTTTGGTTTTGAAAACAGTTTTATATATAGTTTAATTTTTGGTTATGCATTATGCAACAGCTGCTAACTACCTAGCACCTAACTAGAGTATATTTTGGGGTGCAAATTCTCTTGAACAGAGGGTTTGCTCCAGTCATACACAACTTTTCGGGCCAACTGGAGAAATTGTGGTTCAACCTGAATTTATTAGGACCTAATCATATCTTAAAAAACTAAACCTGGGTTTTGGTCTGCCCCATTGTGTAAAATTCCAGATTCTTATCTTGTTCCTCGCTTCCATTGCACCTGCATGGGCTGCCCCTGGCACCCTGGGCACTGCGCACTTAACATTACCTGAATAGCTGCTGGTGGGTGCTTGTAGCCGGACATACCATCGGGTGTGATAAACAGAAAAGTTCACTACTCACCCACAATGCACCAGAAGGTGCTGATACTGGAACCGCTCAGTTCCCAAATAGTAGCATGCATGGTGGTCTGGCTTCACTTTCCAAAATAAATTTACAATCTACAGTTTGCTGAATTAAGATTAAAATTGATGAGTTCCATCAAAGGAAAAAATTGTAACATACCCCCTGTGCAAAGTGACACATTTCAGACTCCTTCTGGGTCCTACAACTGAGGAATGACACTGCGTGGCCACCAAGATGCCAGGAAAAGATGGCCAATGTTGGTCTGTTAACTAAGAGGCCGATTCATTAATAGCGGCAGGTAGCGACAGTTGAGCGACTGTAGCGGCATTTTCAGAGCGCCCGCTAGTAGTCGCTGTGCTTGGCCGTTGTTCGGTTGTTGATAGCGACTGAGTCGGTGTGCAGTAATGCTGAATACGGGGTGACGAGTCGCTATTTGACAGGTTCCGCAATGTATGGGTGCGCATGATAGCGACTGGTCAGAGCGACCGGCTCCCACCATATTCATCAAAAAATCACGCTCAAAAAATTCTCGCGCTGTGAAATGCATGTTTAAACCCCAGAGCGCTGGCGGCGATGTGTTAAAAGTAGTTTTTTAACCCCCAAACCACCATATTTTTGGAAACCAAAAAAAAAATAATTTTTAAAGAATTTAGTAATATGAATACATTAATATCAGACCTGTAATATCAATTCTGCACAATTTTCTTTTTTTTTTTACCTTAAAAAAATTATCTAACATGGCAGAAGTGGTCACAGATTTTTTCACATTTAAAAAAAAAAAAACATTAATAACAATTAATTATGAATATTTAAAGATTGTTCCATTGAAATGCATTGGAGAGCGCCAGGTAGCGAGAGGTCATACCTGTCGCTGTTCAAGGTCGGACGCTGGCGCTGTGGGCTGAGGCTGGAATAATGATGAATGAGTGGCTATCTGGCGCTATCTCAGTCACTAAGCAGGATCGGCTTGATAAATGTATGATTGTGGTGGGGAGCCGGCGTTCTCGTGGCGGTGCCCGTCATTACCGGTCGCTCACCAGTCGCTACCTGTCGCTATTCCTTCATAAATAAGGGCCTTAGCCAAAGTATGGCCGGGATAAAGGCTGCCATTCACATCCTATACATGAGAGCACATATATATATATAGGTACACAGATTAATAAAGCAGTATACACCCTTATACAGACTTATTCCCAGCGCATGATAGGCTTTAAAAGAATAAACATTATTATTTGCATGTCCTGTATATAATAAACTATATGCATAAGCAAACTGAAAAAAAATCAAATCACGTCAATTAAAACTGAAATTCCAGACATAGGATAATGCAAAAAGATTGGATTCAAGCACAATTGGGAATGGTTTGCTCCTCACTATTTAGTTTAGACTCTTTTTGAGTGAATCAAGGCCATATACTGGTATTATGGTGGTGCATGTAAGACACTACCCAATAGATTTGCCTTTATGCTCGGGGTTATTGTTTGCATGAAGGAATAACTTCTCCTTGGGCTCAGATTTATGTGAATTTTTAATAATGTGCAATATTTGGCTTATGCCAAACATGGCATTTAGCCTTTTGGGCAAAACATTGGCCTTCATTTTTTTTCCACTCAGCTTTTGTATCTCCTTCTTCATATGGAGTAGCCCATGTGTCTACCGTCGTTATCATGCAGGGCTAACAACCTGATCGGAGGTACTTGCTCCTCATTGTGGATATGTTTGGAGTGGCGTATATAGATGTTTTTTTTTTTTTTTTATACTATCCCCCTGTGTCCCCCCTACCACCCTTGCCCCCCCTCCCCCCTACACCGAAGGAAAATTAAACTAAGCTGTGTCACTTTGGTAAGCTTCCCAGTCCTGTAAGGAATTGATTTATCAGATCTCTGTATATTGGCCAGTTAGTTAAAGCCAGCTCGCTTTTAAGTTCCGATATTATAGTTTTAAACCATAACCCCTTACCTGGTGGATCAGTGCTAGCCCATCGTAGCGTTATAATTGTTTTTTGTTGCCCAGAACACCACTGACCCCAATCGTCTTTTCTCTATTGGCCAGCTCTTGGGAAACAAGTTCAGAAGCCCCCATCTGGGGGTGAGGGTTATTTTATCATCTATCATGGTTTCCAGTTTTTCTGTAGCGATCTGCCATAAAAGTTTAGAATATTTACAGTCCCACCAGAGGTGCATTAAGGTTGCCGGTACCTGCTTGCACCACCAGCAGTTGTATGATGGATATCTGGCGTTGTAGTCTGCTGTAAAATAAAAACGTGATACGAATTTAGGGCAGAAAATTCTTAGGGCAGGGGACTGGACTGATTTGATTGTAAGATAAATATTAGTCCAGTCGTCTTCTTCTATCCGTGTCCCAAGATCATCTTCCCATTTCCTAGTATAATCTGTTATTATACTTGTTGTTAATTTCTTTATATGGTTGTAGTAGAATGAGATTCTGTTTGGTCTTTGTCTTCCATTGAGAAAAATCTCCTGTATTGCTGTTGGTTTAAAAGTCGATGATGGAAGACTTAGTGTCCTAATATAGCTAGCAACTTGATATTGAGCTAGGGTAAATATGTGGGAGTTTTCTCTTAGTAGCAACCCGCTTGCCGGTGACCAAATATGAGCTATTCTTGTGTGGAACATTTTTTTGTATTTTGATATTTGTGCATTGCGTTTTCCCTGGGGGAAGTCCTGGTTAGTGGTCAATGAACGCATCATATCTGGGAATGGGAATAATACTTTGTTTTTCAGGGTTGTTATTATTGTCGAGCATATACCAATCACAATGGGATTCATATGCTCTTTTTTTTGTATTATTGCCTTTAAGCTATTGTAATCACATGATGTGATTTCTTCAAGAGTTATGGGGTATAGCTCGATAGCTGGCCATATTGTATTTTGATAGGTTATTAGCCATTCATCCACTCTTTTAAATTGGGCGGCTTTATGGTAAGCGCTTAGATCCGGGGCCCCCATCCCTCCGAGATCGGGTTGTTTGATTAGATTTTTATATGCAATGCGATGTTGCCTATTGTTCCAATAAAAAGATGCAAGTCGTTTATTTAGTTGTTTTAGAAAGGCGGTCGGTATCCTAATTGGAATATTTTGCAGTAAGTACAGAAAATGTGGTAAAAAAAACATCTTGACTGCGGCAATTCTGCCAAGAATATTTAACTGGGAATTTTCCCATTTCATGATCAGCTCTTTTAGTAGTTTTTCTAAGGGGATATAGTTTAAATTGAATAATTGATCCAGGGATTTGGGTATGTTTATACCTAGTTATTTCAGGTGCGAGGTTTCCCACTGAAGATTACTTGCGTGTTTTAATGTGTCGGATTCCTTCTCAGAGAGAGCGAAAGGCAGTATGATCGATTTCTGATAATTTAATTTAAAGTTTGCATACCTGCCAAAATCCTTAATTACTTTAAGTACTTTTGGAAGTGATGATAATGGGTCCTGTAGTGTTAGGAGGATATCATCGGCGTAGGCTAAATATTTTATTTTGTTTCCACCAATAGGTATTCCCTTAATTGAGGGATCATTAGATATAATATTAAGCAGTATTTCAAGATGCAAATTGAAGAGAACGGGCGATAAAGGGCAGCCTTGTCTGGTCCCGTTAGACATAGATATGGGTTGTGATAGTGTGTCATTTATGTTCAGTCTGGCGGCCTGGTTTTTATATAGTGATATGGTTTTACCCAATAGGTTTGGGCCAATTCCTAAATGGGTTAAAGATTTCTGGAGGAAAGTCCAGGAAACGCGGTCAAAAGCTTTTTCAGCATCTAGGGCCACAATGGCCGCTTTTATGCTGTGCTTATGTATGTGGTTGATTACGGCCACTGCTGTAGCGATGTTCTGGTGGACCCCACGGGTTCGTATAAACCCCGTTTGGTATTGTGAAGTTATATCTTGGGCAAATGTTTGAAATCTATTTGCGATGATTGTAGACAAGATTTTTACATCAATATTAATCAAGGAAATGGGGCGGTAGTTTGAGCAGTGGGTCAGGTCTTTTCCCGCTTTTGGAATTAGCCGGATTATAGCAGTATTCATTGTCGATGACAGAGGCGTTTGCATGTCGATACTATTTGCTAATCTAAGGATATAGGGCGTCAGTTGTGATTGGAATGCTTTAAAGTATTCTGCCGGAAAGCCGTCGGATCCGTTGGATTTACCAGACTTTTGTTGTATTATTGCGGCTTTCACTTCTTCTAGAGTGAATGGCTTATCTATTTCTTCTGATATTTCTTGCTTAAGTTTGTGTGTACCAACGGTTTTAAAAAAAGTGTCGTAATCAAGGAGTTCCTCCGGGGCTTTAATATTATATATGTCCTTATAGAAGTCCATGAATTCTCGGGCGATCTCTTCCGGAAGATATTTAATCTTGCCATCCTTATTGCGGATTTTATCTATAAAATTATTTGCTCTGTGATCTGTAAGATAGTCTGCCAGGATTTTCCCGCTTTTACCCAGATTTAAGTTTTTTTTTAATTGATTCCATATTAATTCTGTTCTTTCCGATGATATAATATCGTTCAGTTTTTGTCTTTCTATGCACAGGTTCTTGTATACCTCATCCGATAAGGAGCTCTTGTGCTCGTTTTCCAGTTTTGTTATATTACCTATGGTATCATTGATTAATTGCTCTTGATGTTTTTTCTGGCGTGCAGCAATTGAAATGGCTATGCCTCTTATGTAACACTTGTGGCATTCCCACAGAGATTGTATTGTGGTTTCCTGGTTATCATTAAGTCTAAAATATTCTGTAATCACGGTTAAAAGTTGTGCTTTAATCTCTGGTTTGTCTAACATTTTGCGGTCTAATGACCATATTCGTTGTTCTCTAAATGTATTATTCCATGCAAAAGAACATATTACTGGGGCGTGGTCTGATAGCGTTATGGGACCGTGCCAACAGGCTAATACTTCTGTTAGAAGGGATTGGGAGATAAAGATATAGTCTATGCGTGAGTACACATTGTGTGCCCGGTTGTAACAGGTGTAGTCACGGATGTTAGCGTGCAGTATACGCCAAGCGTCAACCAATTTCAGTCGTCTAAAATTCTGCCACAGCGTTTGATTATATAGCGTTTCTGCTGGTTTTCGTGGCCTTCCCGACGTGTCCAACTTATTGTCGCTTATGAGGTTGTGGTCCCCCCCCCCCAGATTATGGGTCCTTTTTTTAACCGCGTCTAGTTTTTTTATTACCTTGTTTAAGAAGCGCTTTTCATGTTTATTTTGTATATCTTCTTACTGTTTTAAGCTCATGCTCTGGTATCCAGCTTGTGTTCTTGTATCCAGCCATGACACTTCTCTCTAGCTGTGACAGTTCGTCTTAAAGTGGACCAAAACCCAGGCCGATTGGCCGGGGAATCTATAAGATTCCTGGCTGATCGATTCCCTTACCCTGGGGCATCCAAAATCGGGATGCCCCGCTGTGTGAAACCCCCCAGGTCGCCCCATACACTTACCTTGCTACCCGGTCCAAAGACGCATGCGCAAGCCGCATCCCCGTTATCCCTCTAGCAGGGCGCGTGCTCGTTCCAGGCAATTGTAAATGGCCAGTGCGGCCACGGTCCCTGTTAGAGGAAAGCGATGGATGCGTCTGCCAGCACGCTCGGAGGTGCTGGCCTTAGAAGAAGGCCTAGATGACAGGACATCGGCGGTTCTGAGCTCGCTAATTGGATGCATGCATGGTAGGCCCCAGGTAGAGGTGAGTTCTCTTCAGCGTCCAATCAGCATGCTCAGATCCTCTTGAGCCCCTTCATTCAGGAGCTCATCTAATGCGAGCAGATCCAAGCACGCTGACGGTCACATCTCCTGCTACCCTTTAACAGGGAGTGTGCCTGCGCCGGCCATTCACAAATGCCTGGCACGAGCATGCGCCCTGCTAAAGGGATATCAGGGATGTGGCCACTGCTCGCGCATGTGACTTTTGGTGGACCAGGGGGGGTTCACACAGCAGGGCACCCCAGGGGAGCGAGTATGCCTGCCCTGGAGTCTCATAGACTCCAGGGTGGGTTTTGGTTAACTTTAATAATTACAATGCCTAGATCAGGCTTTAGATGGTGTATTTGTAGAATGTCAATGCAAGTGGATTTATTTACCATGTGAAAACCTCCCTAAATGTCATGGATATCAGGACAGCTAAGCTTTATATGCACAATGTATGGCCAGAGGGCAGTGATGTACCCATCTGTCTATAGCTGGCTAAGCTAGTGCAAATATAGCAGAAGGCAAGATGGCAGAACTCATTTGCATTACTGAATAAGCATATGCAGAGCAAGAAACACCATCACTATTAGGTGATGATACACATACGCTGTTCCCTTACACAATATGGGTTCCTAATCTTCTAATATATTCTGATGAAAGATCTATGGAAATGAAGACATTGCATGGTGCTCATTCTATATCATCACTATTAGCCATGTGTTGTGCTTCTCCTCTTCTCCCTGGTTCTCAATCAAGTGAGAAGAAATAGCTTGTCCTGGAAAACTATTTGTAATGTCATTTAAAAAAATTAAATACACCCTGTGGAAATGTTTGAACTTTCAAACAGAATCCAACATGCAGATTTTTGTTCTTTATTTCAACGATACTGATGAAATCGATTTAACTTTATATAACTTGTAATCAGTTCACCCTAATTTAACAAGACATTTATGTATGTAGCAAAGTTACAGTATACTTAGGGGTTTATTCATCAAGGTGTAGCGCCAGCTTGTGACTCGTAGCGGCAGGTAGCGTCTGGTGTACGCTATACTACATTTATCAAAGCGAATCGGGTGAGCGACTGGAACAGCGCCATGTAGCGTACGATTCATCATTACAGACGGCTCAGCGTATAGCGCCAGCGCTCTAGCGTCCCGAGCGCCAGGTAAGACCTGTCGCTACCGTTCGCTCTCCCATACATTTCAATGGATGTTTCTTCAAATCCCTTTCCTGATTCTAATTTTTTTTTCAGTTTTTTTTATTATCAAATAATCGTGTTACATCTTGTTTTTTTTTTAATTTTTATGTAGAATTGTCATTACATGTGTTTTGTTACTGGTGGATATGTGTTCAAAAAATCACTTTAATCACACAGCGCCTGGTGCTCTAGGCTATAGCGAACCAATTTTGAGCGCCGGCGCTGTGTGAGAGTGATTTTTTGATGAATATGGTGTGATTCGCTGAGAGTCGGTCGCTCTGAGCATTCACTACCTTTCGCTCCTTATAGCGCAATACTGGTGTTACAGCGACCAACGTACATCTCATTCATGATTGCCGGCCAGCCTACTAGAGCGACTGAGGCGGTCAGTTACAATGACTGATAGCCACTTACAGCGACTACTAGCGGTCGTTCTAAGCGCCGCACTACAGACGCACATCTGGCAATATCTGCCATTAGTAATGGATCAGCCTGCCAATCTTAAAGTGGACCAACACCCAGGGGTGATCGGCCCGGGAATCTATAAGATCACCTCCCTCACCGCGGGACATCCGAGATCAGGATGTCCCGCGGGGTGAAACCCCCCCCAAAACCCCCAAAAAACCTTACCCTCTAGACGTGCGCGCGCCCGCGCCGGCCGTTTGTGAATGTGACGTGCGCGCGCCCTGTAAGAGTGACGTGCGGGAGGCGGCGGCGGACGCGCTGTCTTGTCCGTCGCTATCACCCACTTGTCCGTTAGCGGGGATTGGACGGCGCGGTCACGTGGGAGCGTGGTGAGGTGAGTTTTTGGGGCTTTCTGGGCGGTTTCACACAGCGGGGCACCCCCAATCGGACCAAAACCCAGGATAGTCAAAATCCTGGGTGTTGGTCCAATTTAAAGTGATAGAACAGGCAAAGCCAATTGTGTGGCTATTGTGTAGGACTACAATTAGCTTAACTGTTTTCAGTTTGTAAACTGAAGAAGAAAGATAGCAGAGATATTGAGGTTTTCAGTTTTACCTTATGATTTATTGTCAGAAACAAGTGTGTGGCCTTGGCGCTGTGATGAATCATAATAATCAGTATAATGGACAGGGTCAGTAAGAGCCTGTGATTTGACTTCAGACACAGACATTCTTAACACCCTATGCTCCTTTCCTTCCTCACTGTTGCTAGGCAACAATGGACGCCTAGACCAGCACTCTCAGACACACAGACGCGTGCGCCCCGACACAAACGCACGCACTCCCAGACACACATACGCATTACCAAATGGGCATGCGCACATACCCAGACACACATGCATGTAACCCTAGATCAGTAGATAGGTAGGTGGGTGGGCAGGTATATAAGTGGAAAGGTGGGTAGGTAGCTGGGTCAGAAAATAGATAGGTAGGTGGAATGGGCGGGCAGGTAGGTAGGTCATTAGGGTGGGGAGTCAGCAAAAGCCAAAAGTCTGGGTTTCACCTCACTGCCCAGCTGGAGAATCCTCCTCCTTGGCTAACCACCATCAGTTGCCACCTTCTTGCACCTCCTCCATGGCTGGTTTTGGTCTGCTTTAACGTTATTGTTCAAGCCCATAAAATAAAATGTCACCTCCTGTGCTGTCTTCTCTGATGGAAGTGGCAGAGCTGAGTGATGCAAACACACTGTGTGCATTGCATTGAAGTGAGCTGAGATTGAGTCTAGTCTCACTAACATAGGGGTGTCTTCCTGACACAATCCTCAGGATTGTATTTGTGGTCAGGATAAGGAAGAAGGTGCTGGATGCAGAGGCGGAGGAATAAGAAATTCTCCTTCCTCTGAGACCAGAGGAAACAGACAGCATGGGACTGACACTGCATCCGGTAAGCTGTCAGGCAAATGTTTTTAAAGTTCTACTGGACAATCCCTTTAACCATTTAAATGCCTAGCACGTAACTCCCACGTGGTTGCCTCTGCTGTTGTTAATTGGCAAGCACATGAGAGTTACATGCCTGGGTTTCGCCCCTGCTAGCAGCCACATAAAGTAAAAGAAAACCTTACCCCTCAATCGATTTGGCTCTTCTTTTCACCCGGGGGACATCCAATCTTCTGGCTTCAGGGGAGGGCTCCCTCCCCCTGTGATGTAAAAAAACATTTATTCACCTGCAACAATGATTCCTTCACCGGGTCTCCTCTTTCTGATCCCCCCCAGGCTCTTCCATCGCAGGGACAGGGCCCAAAACAGGCCCTCTCCACTGCTTTCGCAGTCACCACCGCAGATGGCGTAATCCCACTCCCGACGCGGAGCTGTCAGATGACAGGGGTGATCCCCAGCTCCTCCTCCAGCAATCACCCCTGGCAGCAGTCATTGAACGCCATGAGTCACAGGATCGGAGGGAAGTGTAGAAAAAAGTCATTTTTTACAGTTAAACCTTTGTGAATTGGTAAGGGATCCATGAGACCCCTATACCAGTTCACAAGGCTGGGGGCTAGCAAGTCACCTGCGGCGAGCGAGTGACTTGCCATTAACCTCCAGCCCCCATTACCGGTCTCCCCAAAATCCTGGAAGCAGAAGAGACCGGGGCCACACAGGCTTTTGTCGACAGTCAAAAGTCAGAACACTGTCCTCACAAACATCAAAGTGTTTTTTTACACTTGTATGTCTTTCCACCACCCCACTTATTACCACATTCATATGTAACAATCCCCACATGCTACCAATATACATGCAGATAACCTTACCTCTCCTGAATTTATAGCCCTCCTCCATCAGTCACTGTGTTCCGTTAAGCCACCGTTGGTGTAACTCTCCCTGCAATATCCTGTACTTATTTAAAGGGACTTTAAACCCAAGGGCAATAATGAGACAGGCAGCTCACCTGATTCCAGTCCCGTGTTTCCCTCTTCCATTTCCTATAGCACAGGGTAGAAACTGTAGCAGTTTTCCGCAATTTCATTCTTCTACTACCACGCAAAAAGTGGTCCAACAGGTGCTCTGTCTCAGCCCAAGTGAGCACTTTAAGCCACAGTGTTTTCACAGCTATCTTTGACCACAGCACAGCACGATTATGATTCATATAGCTACATTTACCCCTCCCACTTTCCCTACAGCAAGTCAGGAACCAGTGAGTATGCCTGCTCTGATTCATATTTGGAGGCTGATTCACTACTAGCACCAGGTATTGGCAGATGAGCATCTGTATAGCAGCGCTTAAAGCAACCGCCAGTAGATGCTGTAAGCAGGTATCGGGCGCTGTAACAGAGCGCCTCAGTCGCTGTAGTAACCTGGCCCGCATTGATGAATGTGATGTATGTTGGGCACTCTAACACCAGTACAGAGTTGCAGCGAGCGAAAGGTAGCACCAGCTCAGTACGACCGACTCTCGACGCTCCACACCATATACCACACAGCGTTGGCACTCTAAATCTGGTCGCTGTAGCATAGAGCGCCAGATACTGTGTGATTAAAGTCTGTTTTTAAACACATATCTACCAGTAACAAAGCAAAAACACACGGAATTACATTGCTTTAACACTATGACATTAACACTTTAGTGCCAGACCTGTAATGACAATTTTGCATAAAAATACAAGAAGTCCAAAAAGTTTCTAAAAGTGTTTGTTTGCAGCCAGGAGAGGTCACACAATGATTTGAGCAAAAAACAAAAAAAAAATGTCAAACACGCTGTTTAAACACAAGCAAATGAACGGCCATTGAAATGTATGGGAGAGCGACACTGAGCGAAAGATAATACCTAGCGCTCTGGAACCTAGAGCACCGGCGCTTTACGCTGAGCCGCCTGTAATAATACATCAGACGCTTCGTAGCGTTGTTAGAGTCGTTAACCAGATTCGCTTTCATAAATGTGATTTTGCGTATAGCGCCAAGTGTTCACCAGACGCTGCCTGCCGCTACGAAGCACTACCTGGCACTATCCCTTCTTAAATAACCCCCTTTGTCCTCTAGCACTCAAAAATGTTCCTTCATCTGTCCAGGTGGGCAAACCCCATTGGCTGCAGCAGTCACACAGGAACCCCAAAAGAATCTTTAATTGGAGGGGCAACCAAAGTTCGGATGCCCAAGGGAAAGATTTAAAGTCATTTTTTGCTTTAGTTCTTCTTTCATTCATAGAGGGGGACCCTCTGTATCAGAGACAACTTGGAAATGATGAAAAATTCATAGATACAGACTGCCCGTGCATCAGCGCTACCCAATAAAAATGACAAGCTCTATCTGTGAACAAGTTTCGGAAATATATAGGTCACTTTACATGACTAACTCACTTTTATTACAATATTCCTCCGTGCTAAATTTTACTACCTGTATATTTAGCACTCACTGCAATTTCTTATAGTTTAATAGTCGTGCCACTGCTAAGCTGCACAACTCTTTATGAATCTTTCAGGATCCTATTGAATGATGAGTTCCCAGAGCTGCCATGCAGTGCTGAATTTTAAGAAACTTGCTCGCCGTCTTATTTCTGAGCTCTATACTCTTCTGCAAAATTGTAACAACATGACCAGGGCACCATCATTGGCATATACAGCATATAAATACTAAACAAGGATGGTCCTACTATAGATAATGTCACCCAATGATCTATGCTAAATAATTCATATTTTTTTCCTGCATATCCCATAGGGTGCTGAGGTTTCCAAACTTTAAAAAAATCCTCACATCACTGGATAAAAGGTAGAAAACATTTTTCTAAATGCTAAAAAGCTCACTGGGATGCAGGTTGCAATCTACACCACACGCCACACTGACTTCACCAAACAATTAGCATTAACCCCCATTTGTTTCTTTCTCACAACAATCAGCCAATGCCATCCACTGTCACAGAGGCCCACAACTGATCCCTCTACAAGCAGCTGTCAGATCTCAACCAAACTGGTCACTGGCATACACTCTGGGGGACACCATATTTGCATATACTGGCCAGATTAATGCTCTTACTCTTTGATCAGAATAGGGCCTATCTGACCCTATCCAGGGACACCAACCCTCCCCTCTCAGGTGGCCCGCTATTTACAACAGTTGGCCCACCTTTGCTTTAAAGTGGACCAAAACCCACGAAGATGAGTCAAGGAATCTATAATATTCCCGGGGCCAATCGATAACCCTCCCCCGTGGCATCCAAAATCGGTATTCCCCGCTGTGTGAAACCCCTCAGGTCACCCATAAACTCACCTTCTTTTCCGGTCCAACGGCACATGCACGAGCCGCGTCTGCGCTATCCCTCTAACAAAACGTGTGCCTGCACCAGGCATTTGTGAATGGCCGTTGCGGGCACGCTCCCTGTTAGAGAGTAGCAGGGGATGCGGCTGCCAGTACGCTCAGTATGCCGATTGGATGAGTGGCCGTGCATGCGTTGCAGGACCGGGAAGAGGTGAGTTTGTCCGAGCAACCTAGGGGGTTTCACGTGGTTGGGGGTGCCCCGGGGGCAAGGACCAAAACCCAGGATAGTCAAAATAATGGGTTTTTGTCCACTGTAACTGCATCACACTTAAATTAAAACTCCCTTATGTCTGGTTTTTGGTGTTCTGCCTTATTTTATTTTTTTTATTCTTCGTTCACACTGGGAGGATGTGATGCGTTATCGATACCCTAAGGAAATTCTATGTAATCGCTGCCGCATTAGCGATCACAGCTGATCTTCCTTATGCCATCCAAACACACACAACAAAGTTTTGGCATTAGTTCTGCTTGAAGACTTGGCTGACCCCCGAGTTTCACAGACAACTGTTTATAGTTAATGGGAAACTGCAACGATATGATGGCATCCATCTCGGCTGCTTAATATGTCCGGGGTGTCGCCGCAGAATAATTTCTCTTTTTTAATGTTCAGTCTATCGCTATCCCAGAATCTACACTCAGGAGTTTGGTGTTTTATTAGATGTTTAATTAAATTTAAATTGCATTTCGTGCCATCCATGAGCATTACTACAATATTGGCTAGTAAATTAGTGGTTCTACTCATTGTGCATATTAACAGCAGCCATTCAATATTCAGGAGAGTACAGAGCCTCATATAACTTTTATTCAATGATATATTATTGAAAACGAAAAAGCTTTATAGTTCTGTTCTTTTGCTCTATAAAGTGTTTTCTTCAAAGTGATGCTTGAAATTACAGTCAGTGACAGCCATGGGAAAACAAGGGAGCTGTGCCTTTATCTTACATGCAGATGCTGGGAGCAGCACATCCCAACAAAATAAAAAAGGTCCTTGTCCAGGCAATGGAAAACAAAATAATATCACTTATCTGCCAGCCCACAGGCATGATCCAATGGAGTCCTGAGTGCTGCAATCCAGATTTAGCACTGTTGGCTATCAGCACACTCCCCGCCAAGCCTCAGCGTGGGACACTCACATATGCATTAATCAATGATGTGCTATCAATGATGGGTGCACAGATGTGTGCATGGCACCATTATGGAAAAAGCTCCCAGCTTCAGCAAAAAGGCTGGCTCATCCCACACAACAAGGGAACCAAGCCTGCAAGCTGCCAAGTAAGTTCCTTTTTTGCATTTGACTAGAAAGTCCCTTTCAGATATAAAAAAGTGCCTCCCTCTTTTCTGGTCTTCGCCTTTATGAGCTAATATAGCTTTTAGGAGTGGTATCCATATATGTTGAGGGGTATAGTGCAAGCCTATTTCTTTGCCAGCTCTAAAGTCTAAAAGACTCCAGGGATGGGTTAAACTTGCCTCTAGGGAAACCCAGTTTGGGATCCCCCACTCTGAGAATACCCTGGGATTGCCCATATACTCACCTCAGGTTTTTGACCCCACAGTCATTGTGTATGTGCATTACTGGTACTTCTCTAGCTGATACACGAACCAGCCACATGAATAGCTGGTGGGGGTGGCTGCGGGCAACAGAAGGGAGCAGTCAGCAGAGGTGTCCACATTTCTGGCCGTAATTATACACAGCAGTGAGTTCTGATTGGATGACAGCATGTGCATGCGTGTGAGTAAGGTTGCCACCTGGTCGGTATTTTTGTCTTTACTGGCCGCTGTCCTGGTGGAGCTGGTGTTTGTTTTTTTACTGGTAATTGAGGATGGGAAAAGTATACCAACAATTGAAATTACCAGTAAAAAAAAAAAAATACCGGCACCGCCCAGGCCAGTAGCCAGTAAAGTAACAGAAAAAGTAAAAAAAAAAAAATACGTGTGAGTGAGGACTGACCATAAGGGGGTTTCGCACACAAGGGCTTCCCAAATAAAGATGCCCCTGTAATGTGGATCAAAACAAAGGTAAGTCAAAAAAGGAGGGTTTGGTCTGGTTTATAAAGCAACTAAATCAGGTTAGCTGATGCCTACTACTTCCTTATTCATTTTCTGGCTGCCAGTCACATGAGTAATCGGGTGGGCTTACACATCAAAACCTAAATAGTTGTCTGCGGTCACACAACCTGCCATTTGCTGCCATTTGTGTAAATGGGAAAATGGTAAGCATAGGCTGATTTTTCTAATCTCAAACTGGGATGCCCCACTCTGTGAAACCCTCCAATCGGCCGATATCCTTACCTGTCCGCCAAGCCCACGGTGAATCACTCGCAACCTCTTCCAGCTGTGTGTGGCCTTGCAGGATCCGAGTCATGCCGCATGCTGCCGATGTGTGCGGCTGAGATTCCATTCCGCTGCTTTAGCCGCATAATAATATGTGCGGCCAGAGGAACTGATTAGACGAGAGGCCGTGCATGAGCCTAAGTTTTTTTATGTTAGGGAGAGAGGTGGGTGGGTTGTTACAGAAAGCTTGGGTTCTCTTTATTGTTACATCCCCTCTTGTTAAACCATTTTGTCCCTAATGGCCTCATTTCTACTAGCAATTAGTGGTGCTTTTCAGGACCAAAAGCTAGATATTATTATATTCATATGTGAGCTACTGAGTTCAGGAGAAAGCACTCAAATCATTGTATTTTTTTTTTTCGAAACAGGCTCTGGATACAGGTTTAAATGATAAATAGCCTGCCTAAGTTCTGCATTAAAAGCGCCTCTTTCTTTAAAATCGGCCATTAATCTAATTACAATTTTCAAGAGGTTCTTTTGAGGATGTAATGAGCCCTAATGAGCTGGTGAGTGGGTGGGTGGAAATGTGTAACAATACATTAATTATATATGTCTTCCTTCTAAATAAATCTGTTCCCCATCTATCAGAGCTGATACATCATATAACCATTACACACACAGGCTGAACTCTTTTATAAATGTTATGGGCCTGGCCACATGAATAGTGTTCACATAATCAGAAAACCTGAAGAGGAACAAATCCCAAGAATTACACTTTCTTGGGTCTTGATCCTTTCTGTTGGGGGGTCCTGATTTAGGATAGACTTCTGGAACTTCCCCTGATTCCTCTAAGCAGTAGACTACCAACCATAGGGCTCGACTGGTGGTCTATAACTCTGCCCCCCCCCCCCCGGTGGCCGCCTGTGTATTGCAGCATTGTGATTAGGTGTCTAGGTGTCAAAGTATGGTGATATAAACACCCTGCCCGCTATTTTACTGGTAAGTGGCTATGACCACTGACTGAAAACTTTAAAACTGAATAAAAATGTAAATGTTTTCTCCATTTTTTTTTTTGGGGGGGGGGGGCACAGGGAACATTAGGAGATTTAGGGCTATGTGGTTATATGGTATATGTAGTTGCCTGGACAATCCCTTTCAGTTAAAAACAGAACATTGGATATTAATATATTCATTTTCCTCTCCTGGCACATTCTCCATGGCTGCATGTTAAGGGTTAAAGTGGACCAACACCCAGGGGTGATCGGCCCGGAAATCTATAAGATTCCCGGGCCGATCACCTCCCACCCCGCGGGACATCCGAGATCGGGATGTCCCGCGGGGTGAAACCCCCCAGAAACCCCAAAAAAACCTTACCTGATCCGCCGCCGCTTCCGCCGCCTCCCGCGCGCCCCTCCAGACGTGCGCGCGCCCGCGCCGGCCCTCTGTGAATGGCCGGCGCGGGCGCCGAGAGTGACGCACGGGAGGCGGCGGCAGCGGAAGCGGCTTGTACGTTCCTGTCCCCCGCCTGGACGTTGGCGGGGATTGGCTGCGGCGTTCACGTGGGAGCGGGGAGAGGTGAGTTTTTTGGGGTTTCTGGGGGGTTTCACACAGCGGCGCACCCCCGATCGGGGTGCCCCACCGAAGTGGACCAAAACCCAGGATAGTCAAAATCCTGGGTGTTGGTCCACTTTAAGTGTGTACCTACACTAATAGGAACTACTTTCTATACATTTTCAGACTCCAGCTACTACCTTGTTCTTTGTGTATAGTCATCTCTTTTCTAGGGGAGGAAAGTATGCCGCCATGGAGAATAGGCCAGGAAAGGAATATTACCCAAAAGGTAACTGTGAAGAAACTCCTATCACGTGAGCCCGGCCAGCGTCACTGACACCAGAATCATGCACTACGTTTTTGTTATTACAGGTCCAGCTGTGGGACTCTTTCAGTACCATAAGTAGATGGAGTCCTGCCAGCCATAAATAACTCTGTTATATACACCCGGTCAGTTACCGGGAAATATCGAGCTAGAAGAAAGCCCAATAGCTTTTAGATATAGCCATGCAAACATGGATAATGGGTTCGAGATCAAGGTGAAAGAGCAGCCCAAGATAAAGTCATGTATTTAATCACTGTAAGAGCACTCAAGACATGATACAAGCAATAAGCAGATTCAAATACAGGTCAAGTTACTAGTGAGTAGTTACAGACAGAATGAATTAATAATACCAGTTTACCTTAAGTCAGACAGATTAGTGAGACAATCCAACCACCACAGGGATGTATGAGGCAGCCACCCTATTCCTGGTTCTTCCACCATGAAGATCCATGTGACCCCCCCCCAGACAAAGACAGCTAGCCAATCCCATCCCTGGACATTTAAATCTGGACTCATCACTCCCACCTCCACCTTAGGAGGAGTTTCTGCTACCTCCCCTTAGCCCTCAGCTAAAAAAATCCTAAAATAATTTATGGAGCTTAACTTTTGGTTGGAAAGTCAAAGGACACTGATTCTGATGTTAAACAGCTCAGTCAGATGCCATGCATCCCATGTGTCCATACACTGCTGTGGTTCCTAACACCGGGTCGGATGCTAGAATACTTTAAGTAACATCCATTTGTCAGACAGTATAAAATGGACTGGAGCCTTAACAAATTGTTATGAGACTAATAATATGTGATAGGGTCACAAATATTTATAGAGTGGACCTATTTAGGTGCTTTGCAACAAGACTGCACTAGCCCTTGCCCAAGACAAGGCCATATACTTGGTTGAATGTTCTGTAATAGCTGCCTGGCTATTGGCCTGGCATGTTTTTTATTTCTTTAATGACCCAGGAGATTTTGGGTTAGGAGCATTTTGTAGTTCTTGAACTGACTGTATAATAAATGCATGTTATGAGAGAGATGGAGCTGCCAGTACCGCTCCCTAGGTCCCCCACCTGTCACAGACAGATATGCCGCTCAACAGACTGTTATAGATACAAATTTATTAGAAGCCAAGATAATAGACATACATATGACATACATTTAAGACATAATTAAAAGCAATTGGGCAGGGGATCTATTCGGACTATAGAACAAAATCACATCAATATAGGTATTGGCCAAGGACACCTCCAATGGCAAATGTCAAATAGAAAACAATAGGTAAGTACACCAGCCTATATTATGCAATGCAATGAAATAATATTAACTATATATATGCCGACATAATGTCACAGGAACCCCTTGCTGGAAAGTGCTTTAGTGCTAGTGCAAAAGGTGCAAATTATGTGCAAAACATGCAAGAAGAGTATGGAAACAGTAATACTAGTGCAGATGAAAGAGATAAGAGCAAAAAAGATGAGGGACAAAAGGTCCCTGAAATCGCAATATAAATAGATGCACCAAAAGGTACAAAAGCTGTGCAAAGAAAAAGTGAAGTGTAAAAGAGGGGTATATTTCCTGGACATATGTCACAAAAGTATTGGCACTTAATCCTAAATGCCTCCACTGGTATTCCACATGGATAGTACAATGAATAATATCAAAAAGGCAATAAAACGGTGTACATTACCGGATGTTTAAAGTCCTGATCCACCTGCGCTTAGCATGCCCAACCTGACGCGTTGCGTGGCCAGTAATTAGGCCACTTCATCAGAGTATGGTGGCACCTGGTCTGCCCCAGTTAAATAGTCCCGAAATCCCCTCAAAAATCAAGGCTGCATCCTAAAAACCGCCAAATCTGTGTGTTCAATTAAGGGCGGAAGTGGGGGCGGAAGTGGGTAGATGCATGTTGTGTTTGCCCTTACTCGCATGGAAAGAATCTTTAATGGAGATAAAGAGAATGATGCTGATAATGGTGTGACCGCCAGTCCTATGCGGTCAAAAAGCAGAGTGATTTGTAATGGGCCACAAACAATGCCTGTATCCACTGCCGATCAAAAGTACCTGTATGGTAACGCTGAAGCCGCCCCTCCGTCGCGGGTACGTGCGCGCCTCGCATCCACCACGTCACCCGGCCCGCCGCGCACAGCGCGTGCACGGGCCCAGGGGCAGGTCAGAGCGCACGCGCGCCCGCCGCAGATACGGCAGCCAGCAGCAGCTGGACGAAGAAAGGAGAGAGAGAGGGGAAGGGGGAGGGGAAAATCAGGAGCCTGACCAAACGGGGCAGCACAGATATACAAATCAGAAACATAATAAAACAAGCATAACAATAAAACTAATTCTAACTATGGCTATTATTTCATAATTGTACATATATACATAATTTGTGATGTGTAATTTATGGTTGGGGCTGCATAACGCCTCCTAGGCATGTTTGCTGTATCTATAGATATGTGATAAAGGAGAAACCTCGTCTTAGGTAAATGGATATAACACTTCATCACATATGACTCGACCCTCTGTGTCCTAATACGATCGCAGGGGGCATCTGGATCATTCCGGATTATATTTTTCCTTAGCCACACTTGCTTCCTGGGACGGATAACAAATGAGCGGGCTCAATGCCACTGTGGGGTCATCCTGCTGTTGATCCTGATCCAATATTGGTCCAGGGTCCTCTGCTTTGGGGTAATCACAGGGAACATTATTGATTACTTGTCCTTGGCAGCAAAGGTCCATAAGACAGACAACACATTGGGCATGTGGACTCATGCCCTAAGAGATCGTTCTGCTAGTAGTTCAAATCCAATTGGCACCGCTCCCATGTGTGATCCGTCCTTGGATGCTCCCCGATATGGTCCAATCACAAGGTTCATACAGTGGAGCAGGGTGGCACAAGGTCATAGCCTTCTCATCGTTTACTCCCATCGAAAATAGGTTCAAAATGGGTCCTTGCAGCGGCCATTCCATTGATTCTTGTGATACATAATTTCTCCGGATCCCATCAACACGAAGATCTTTCCAACATATCCCAATGGTCCCTCCAACTGCCTCCCGGGGATGGCAGGGTGAATCGAGATGCTTGCACTATGATCTATAAAGTAACGAACAACAATAGGGTGAACAGGCGTGAGAGACAGACATTTGCTATTCTTGAGACAGGATATGTATTCTTTGAAGACAAGGGAAAAGGGAAAGAGGGAAGGGGGGGGGGAAGAAAAAGGGGGGGGGGAGGGGGGGAGGAAAGGGGAAGGGAGATGGTGATGGAAGAGGATGAGTATCCACAATCGTGCGTGCCTAAGTAGGCTCCAACAAGGCTATCAAAAATATCCCTTGTCTAAGTGCTGGTGTGATGGGATATAGAATCTATTGACGTCCCAGAAAGGGTGCGAACGAGAACTCCTCATTAATTCCCTGGGGTGTCCTAGTGTCCAACTTAAAGATCCATTCCAACTCACGCTGTTGAAGTTTCTTTTTTATGTCACCCCCCCTACCTCCCAGGTTAACCCTGTCTATGAATGTAATGGTGAGTTCTTTGTGTTGACCATTATGGAATCGGAGGAAATGGGCAGCCACTGGTGAGATATTCTTGCCCATCTCGTGGTCCCTCTTGGCTAATTTGATGTTTGAGAGATGTCCTTGCATCCTAATGACCGCTTTATTTTTTGTTTCCCCAACGTACTGTTTATGGCACCCACATTCAAGTACATAGATCACGCCCTCCGTTTGACATGTGAGGGTCTCCCTAATTTTGTAGGTCATCTTCGTGCTTGTACTAATGATCTTATCTGTTTTACATACTAGTGAGCATATGTTGCAACGTCCACAGGGCTTACTGCCCTTTGTGGTGATTTGTGCCAGCCAGGTTTGAGGGCCCTTGTAGTGGCTCTGACATAGCTTGTCGCGCAAACTAGGGGCGCGACGTGCTGTCATTTTAGGGCCCTTTTTGACCCATTTCTTTAGGGCCGGGTCTGTTTCTAGGACTCGCCAATGGGTCTTCATAATCCTCCTAAGATTTTGCCAGTCACTACTATATTGCGTAAAGAACCTCACCTCCTCTTTAGTGTTGTTTTTATTGTTCGGTCGTCCTTTATAGTGTAACAGATCCTCTCTAGTGGTCCGAGATGCTCTGCTAATCGCTTGTTGGATTATCCTGTTGGGATATCCACGTTTTCTGAAGCGTTTCCTCATTTCTCTGGTTTCCTTTCTGAAGTCATCATCCCTAGAGCAATTCCTCCTGGCGCGTAGCATCTGGCCTACTGGGATACCCTCCCTACACCTTTGTGTATGGAAACTGGAGTAGTGCAGTACACTGTTTGTAGCTGTCTGTTTACGAAATAATTTGGTGGTAATCTCCCCAGTGGTTTCGATGGTTACATCCAAATCCAAGAAGGTAGCCTGAGATGAAGATAGCGAATAGGTCAGATAAATATTGTGGGGGTTTTTGTTCAATTTTTCCAAAAATTCGACCGCCCTCTCTGTGCTGCCTTCCCAGAGTATTATGATGTCATCAATATATCTGTGGTAACTTAGTATATGTACATGGTATTCGCTGTTCTCTTCCTGCCAAACCACCTCCCTCTCCCACCAACCTAAAAAAAGGTTCGCTATAGAGGGGGCGCATCTGGCACCCATTGCCACACCCCTGATTTGGCGATAAATCGCCTTATCAAAGGTAAAGATATTGTGAGAAAGAATAAACCTGAGAAGTGCCAATTGGAATTTGTGTTCATTGATTTTTTCTATAGATTCCATTTCTAAGAAGTATTTTACCACATGTAAGGCCATGTTATGTGAAATACATGTGTATAATGACTCCACATCGCAAGTTATAATTAAAGTGCCCACCGGTACATACATTGCATTGAATCGGCTAAGAATGTCGGTGGAGTCTTTAATGTACGAATCCAAGGTCAATACATGTGGTTGGAGGATGGAATCAAGGTATACACAAGCGAATTCGGTAAGCCCTCCAATGCCCGATACTATGGGCCTGCCCGGAGGGTTTGTGGAGTTTTTATGTATCTTCGGTAGGGTATAGAACGTGGGGGTTCTGGGGAACTCAACCCCCAGGAAATCATACAAGGTTCGTGTGATGACTCCTTCATCTAATGCCTGTTTCAAAATGTTGTCGAATTCAACTTTATACTCTTTCATGGGGTTGTGTGTTAGTTTTTCATATGTGTTGCGGTCCATTAGTTGTCGTTGTATCTCATTACAATAATACTCTCGAGAGAGTATGACCACGTTTCCCCCCTTATCTGCCTCCTTAATGACTATCCCCTCTTCCTTCTCTAGGGAACGGAGGGCTTCCCATTCACTTGTGTTTAGATTGCCAGCACATTTGTTAGGATTCAACTTTTTGATGTCGTCACTTACCAAGGTGAAAAATGTTTGAATTGCAGGGCTGTTATTCCATGGTGGGGAGAAGGTCGAGGGTTTTCTCAAGATCTGTCTCCTCTGTGTATCTTGTGGTGGGTCTTGTTCATCCAATAGATCGATAAGGTCTGTCAGGGCTTGTGCATCCTTGTCATTCAGATCAGATGGTGTTGGAATAGGGTGAGGATTGTCAAAAAATTTCTTTAGAGCCAGCTGTCTACAAAATAGATATATGTCTTTAATAGTGAGAAACTTATTGAGTTTGTTAGTAGGTGCAAAACTCAAACCCTTTTTCAACAGTGGGAGCTGCGTTTCTGTAAGTTGGATGCCCGATAGATTGATTACTTCTAGTTCCCCATGGTTTAATTTCTTAATTGGGGACGGGCTCTGGGCCTCCTTGGTGGTGACTGTCTCTGCTGTCTGTTTTCTTGTGATCTGAGCCGCCTGTGTTCCCATATCTCCTGATTCCTTTGCTCCACCTGCTGTGTGCCTCTTTTTGTTTTTGTTTTCTTTCTTTCCTCTCCTGGTTCTTCTCTTTCCCGGTTTGGGTCTAAAAAATGTTCCTGAATAGAGCGGTCTGAATTTAGACTGCTAAATGAGGAGTGACGGATGGAGCTATTTGATTCCCCATGATATCTGTTCTCATATGGTTTCCTATAATATCCACGAGGGTTCCCTTGATGTTTCCATCTGTACTGACGATTATTAAATGCGTCAGCCCGATCCCTATCTAGTTTACGTTTTTTATTGGAGAAGATCTCCTTCTCATATTTATCCATTTCTTTATTAATGGAGTCATTTATTGATTGTAGCTCATCCGGGGATATTTGGGTTTCTAAGTTTGTGTATAGATCCTGTAGTTCGTTTTTAACCTTAGTGAGAAGAATTTTGTCCTCTCGGATAAGCATATTTATTAATGATGAGGAGCATTGTGTGAGATGCTCCTCCCATTCTCTTTTAAACTCCTCCGTCACTTCCCAAGTGGGAAAGATTTGGACGCGGAGGCCTCGTGGGATAAGCTTTTCTTCCTTATAAATCTCTAGGCTGTGGATGTTCCACCACAGTCTGAGATAGTTTCTCCTAGCCTTTTTGATTTGATATAAGGAGGCAGTGTAATGCAGTCCCCTCTGGGTGTCTGGCTGTCGCCTTTGTGTGTCTCTGAGCTCCCCCAAGCGGGATGCCCAGTCATTTTCAAGTGTTTCAAAGTTCATTGTTGACGTGCTGGGATAACGTGGTGAACAAAGTCGCCAACTGGATTGATATGGAGAGAAAGGGAAGGGAATCCCGCACTGTTCAGACTGCTATATCAACTTCTGGATGCAGGCTGGGGGTGAACCTGAACCCCACGTGCGGGGTATATCACTATATTAGAGAGATGGAGCTGCCAGTACCGCTCCCTAGGTCCCCCACCTGTCACAGACAGATATGCCGCTCAACAGACTGTTATAGATACAAATTTATTAGAAGCCAAGATAATAGACATACATATGACATACATTTAAGACATAATTAAAAGCAATTGGGCAGGGGATCTATTCGGACTATAGAACAAAATCACATCAATATAGGTATTGGCCAAGGACACCTCCAATGGCAAATGTCAAATAGAAAACAATAGGTAAGTACACCAGCCTATATTATGCAATGCAATGAAATAATATTAACTATATATATGCCGACATAATGTCACAGGAACCCCTTGCTGGAAAGTGCTTTAGTGCTAGTGCAAAAGGTGCAAATTATGTGCAAAACATGCAAGAAGAGTATGGAAACAGTAATACTAGTGCAGATGAAAGAGATAAGAGCAAAAAAGATGAGGGACAAAAGGTCCCTGAAATCGCAATATAAATAGATGCACCAAAAGGTACAAAAGCTGTGCAAAGAAAAAGTGAAGTGTAAAAGAGGGGTATATTTCCTGGACATATGTCACAAAAGTATTGGCACTTAATCCTAAATGCCTCCACTGGTATTCCACATGGATAGTACAATGAATAATATCAAAAAGGCAATAAAACGGTGTACATTACCGGATGTTTAAAGTCCTGATCCACCTGCGCTTAGCATGCCCAACCTGACGCGTTGCGTGGCCAGTAATTAGGCCACTTCATCAGAGTATGGTGGCACCTGGTCTGCCCCAGTTAAATAGTCCCGAAATCCCCTCAAAAATCAAGGCTGCATCCTAAAAACCGCCAAATCCGTGTGTTCAATTAAGGGCGGAAGTGGGGGCGGAAGTGGGTAGATGCATGTTGTGTTTGCCCTTACTCGCATGGAAAGAATCTTTAATCCACTGTATGAACCTTGTGATTGGACCATATCGGGGAGCATCCAAGGACGGATCACACATGGGAGCGGTGCCAATTGGATTTGAACTACTAGCAGAACGATCTCTTAGGGCATGAGTCCACATGCCCAATGTGTTGTCTGTCTTATGGACCTTTGCTGCCAAGGACAAGTAATCAATAATGTCCCCTGTGATTACCCCAAAGCAGAGGACCCTGGACCAATATTGGATCAGGATCAACAGCAGGATGACCCCACAGTGGCATTGAGCCCGCTCATTTGTTATCCGTCCCAGGAAGCAAGTGTGGCTAAGGAAAAATATAATCCGGAATGATCCAGATGCCCCCTGCGATCATATTAGGACACAGAGGGTCGAGTCATATGTGATGAAGTGTTATATCCATTTACCTAAGACGAGGTTTCTCCTTTATCACATATCTATAGATACAGCAAACATGCCTAGGAGGCGTTATGCAGCCCCAACCATAAATTACACATTACAAATTATGTATATATGTACAATTATGAAATAATAGCCATAGTTAGAATTAGTTTTATTGTTATGCTTGTTTTATTATGTTTCTGATTTGTATATCTGTGCTGCCCCGTTTGGTCAGGCTCCTGATTTTCCCCTCCCCCTTCCCCTCTCTCTCTCCTTTCTTCGTCCAGCTGCTGCTGGCTGCCGTATCTGCGGCGGGCGCGCGTGCGCTCTGACCTGCCCCTGGGCCCGTGCACGCGCTGTGCGCGGCGGGCCGGGTGACGTGGTGGATGCGAGGCGCGCGCGTACCCGCGACGGAGGGGCGGCTTCAGCGTTACCATACAGGTACTTTTGATCGGCAGTGGATACAGGCATTGTTTGTGGCCCATTACAAATCACTCTGCTTTTTGACCGCATAGGACTGGCGGTCACACCATTATCAGCATCATTCTCTTTATCTCCATTAAAGATTCTTTCCATGCGAGTAAGGGCAAACACAACATGCATCTACCCACTTCCGCCCCCACTTCCGCCCTTAATTGAACACACGGATTTGGCGGTTTTTAGGATGCAGCCTTGATTTTTGAGGGGATTTCGGGACTATTTAACTGGGGCAGACCAGGTGCCACCATACTCTGATGAAGTGGCCTAATTACTGGCCACGCAACGCGTCAGGTTGGGCATGCTAAGCGCAGGTGGATCAGGACTTTAAACATCCGGTAATGTACACCGTTTTATTGCCTTTTTGATATTATTCATTGTACTATCCATGTGGAATACCAGTGGAGGCATTTAGGATTAAGTGCCAATACTTTTGTGACATATGTCCAGGAAATATACCCCTCTTTTACACTTCACTTTTTCTTTGCACAGCTTTTGTACCTTTTGGTGCATCTATTTATATTGCGATTTCAGGGACCTTTTGTCCCTCATCTTTTTTGCTCTTATCTCTTTCATCTGCACTAGTATTACTGTTTCCATACTCTTCTTGCATGTTTTGCACATAATTTGCACCTTTTGCACTAGCACTAAAGCACTTTCCAGCAAGGGGTTCCTGTGACATTATGTCGGCATATATATAGTTAATATTATTTCATTGCATTGCATAATATAGGCTGGTGTACTTACCTATTGTTTTCTATTTGACATTTGCCATTGGAGGTGTCCTTGGCCAATACCTATATTGATGTGATTTTGTTCTATAGTCCGAATAGATCCCCTGCCCAATTGCTTTTAATTATGTCTTAAATGTATGTCATATGTATGTCTATTATCTTGGCTTCTAATAAATTTGTATCTATAACAGTCTGTTGAGCGGCATATCTGTCTGTGACAGGTGGGGGACCTAGGGAGCGGTACTGGCAGCTCCATCTCTCTAATATAGTGATATACCCCGCACATGGGGTTCAGGTTCACCCCCAGCCTGCATCCAGAAGTTGATATAGCAGTCTGAACAGTGCGGGATTCCCTTCCCTTTCTCTCCATATCAATCCAGTTGGCGACTTTGTTCACCACGTTATCCCAGCACGTCAACAATGAACTTTGAAACACTTGAAAATGACTGGGCATCCCGCTTGGGGGAGCTCAGAGACACACAAAGGCGACAGCCAGACACCCAGAGGGGACTGCATTACACTGCCTCCTTATATCAAATCAAAAAGGCTAGGAGAAACTATCTCAGACTGTGGTGGAACATCCACAGCCTAGAGATTTATAAGGAAGAAAAGCTTATCCCACGAGGCCTCCGCGTCCAAATCTTTCCCACTTGGGAAGTGACGGAGGAGTTTAAAAGAGAATGGGAGGAGCATCTCACACAATGCTCCTCATCATTAATAAATATGCTTATCCGAGAGGACAAAATTCTTCTCACTAAGGTTAAAAACGAACTACAGGATCTATACACAAACTTAGAAACCCAAATATCCCCGGATGAGCTACAATCAATAAATGACTCCATTAATAAAGAAATGGATAAATATGAGAAGGAGATCTTCTCCAATAAAAAACGTAAACTAGATAGGGATCGGGCTGACGCATTTAATAATCGTCAGTACAGATGGAAACATCAAGGGAACCCTCGTGGATATTATAGGAAACCATATGAGAACAGATATCATGGGGAATCAAATAGCTCCATCCGTCACTCCTCATTTAGCAGTCTAAATTCAGACCGCTCTATTCAGGAACATTTTTTAGACCCAAACCGGGAAAGAGAAGAACCAGGAGAGGAAAGAAAGAAAACAAAAACAAAAAGAGGCACACAGCAGGTGGAGCAAAGGAATCAGGAGATATGGGAACACAGGCGGCTCAGATCACAAGAAAACAGACAGCAGAGACAGTCACCACCAAGGAGGCCCAGAGCCCGTCCCCAATTAAGAAATTAAACCATGGGGAACTAGAAGTAATCAATCTATCGGGCATCCAACTTACAGAAACGCAGCTCTCACTGTTGAAAAAGGGTTTGAGTTTTGCACCTACTAACAAACTCAATAAGTTTCTCACTATTAAAGACATATATCTATTTTGTAGACAGCTGGCTCTAAAGAAATTTTTTGACAATCCTCACCCTATTCCAACACCATCTGATCTGAATGACAAGGATGCACAAGCCCTGACAGACCTTATCGATCTATTGGATGAACAAGACCCACCACAAGATACACAGAGGAGACAGATCTTGAGAAAACCCTCGACCTTCTCCCCACCATGGAATAACAGCCCTGCAATTCAAACATTTTTCACCTTGGTAAGTGACGACATCAAAAAGTTGAATCCTAACAAATGTGCTGGCAATCTAAACACAAGTGAATGGGAAGCCCTCCGTTCCCTAGAGAAGGAAGAGGGGATAGTCATTAAGGAGGCAGATAAGGGGGGAAACGTGGTCATACTCTCTCGAGAGTATTATTGTAATGAGATACAACGACAACTAATGGACCGCAACACATATGAAAAACTAACACACAACCCCATGAAAGAGTATAAAGTTGAATTCGACAACATTTTGAAACAGGCATTAGATGAAGGAGTCATCACACGAACCTTGTATGATTTCCTGGGGGTTGAGTTCCCCAGAACCCCCACGTTCTATACCCTACCGAAGATACATAAAAACTCCACAAACCCTCCGGGCAGGCCCATAGTATCGGGCATTGGAGGGCTTACCGAATTCGCTTGTGTATACCTTGATTCCATCCTCCAACCACATGTATTGACCTTGGATTCGTACATTAAAGACTCCACCGACATTCTTAGCCGATTCAATGCAATGTATGTACCGGTGGGCACTTTAATTATAACTTGCGATGTGGAGTCATTATACACATGTATTTCACATAACATGGCCTTACATGTGGTAAAATACTTCTTAGAAATGGAATCTATAGAAAAAATCAATGAACACAAATTCCAATTGGCACTTCTCAGGTTTATTCTTTCTCACAATATCTTTACCTTTGATAAGGCGATTTATCGCCAAATCAGGGGTGTGGCAATGGGTGCCAGATGCGCCCCCTCTATAGCGAACCTTTTTTTAGGTTGGTGGGAGAGGGAGGTGGTTTGGCAGGAAGAGAACAGCGAATACCATGTACATATACTAAGTTACCACAGATATATTGATGACATCATAATACTCTGGGAAGGCAGCACAGAGAGGGCGGTCGAATTTTTGGAAAAATTGAACAAAAACCCCCACAATATTTATCTGACCTATTCGCTATCTTCATCTCAGGCTACCTTCTTGGATTTGGATGTAACCATCGAAACCACTGGGGAGATTACCACCAAATTATTTCGTAAACAGACAGCTACAAACAGTGTACTGCACTACTCCAGTTTCCATACACAAAGGTGTAGGGAGGGTATCCCAGTAGGCCAGATGCTACGCGCCAGGAGGAATTGCTCTAGGGATGATGACTTCAGAAAGGAAACCAGAGAAATGAGGAAACGCTTCAGAAAACGTGGATATCCCAACAGGATAATCCAACAAGCGATTAGCAGAGCATCTCGGACCACTAGAGAGGATCTGTTACACTATAAAGGACGACCGAACAATAAAAACAACACTAAAGAGGAGGTGAGGTTCTTTACGCAATATAGTAGTGACTGGCAAAATCTTAGGAGGATTATGAAGACCCATTGGCGAGTCCTAGAAACAGACCCGGCCCTAAAGAAATGGGTCAAAAAGGGCCCTAAAATGACAGCACGTCGCGCCCCTAGTTTGCGCGACAAGCTATGTCAGAGCCACTACAAGGGCCCTCAAACCTGGCTGGCACAAATCACCACAAAGGGCAGTAAGCCCTGTGGACGTTGCAACATATGCTCACTAGTATGTAAAACAGATAAGATCATTAGTACAAGCACGAAGATGACCTACAAAATTAGGGAGACCCTCACATGTCAAACGGAGGGCGTGATCTATGTACTTGAATGTGGGTGCCATAAACAGTACGTTGGGGAAACAAAAAATAAAGCGGTCATTAGGATGCAAGGACATCTCTCAAACATCAAATTAGCCAAGAGGGACCACGAGATGGGCAAGAATATCTCACCAGTGGCTGCCCATTTCCTCCGATTCCATAATGGTCAACACAAAGAACTCACCATTACATTCATAGACAGGGTTAACCTGGGAGGTAGGGGGGGTGACATAAAAAAGAAACTTCAACAGCGTGAGTTGGAATGGATCTTTAAGTTGGACACTAGGACACCCCAGGGAATTAATGAGGAGTTCTCGTTCGCACCCTTTCTGGGACGTCAATAGATTCTATATCCCATCACACCAGCACTTAGACAAGGGATATTTTTGATAGCCTTGTTGGAGCCTACTTAGGCACGCACGATTGTGGATACTCATCCTCTTCCATCACCATCTCCCTTCCCCTTTCCTCCCCCCCTCCCCCCCCCTTTTTCTTCCCCCCCCCCTTCCCTCTTTCCCTTTTCCCTTGTCTTCAAAGAATACATATCCTGTCTCAAGAATAGCAAATGTCTGTCTCTCACGCCTGTTCACCCTATTGTTGTTCGTTACTTTATAGATCATAGTGCAAGCATCTCGATTCACCCTGCCATCCCCGGGAGGCAGTTGGAGGGACCATTGGGATATGTTGGAAAGATCTTCGTGTTGATGGGATCCGGAGAAATTATGTATCACAAGAATCAATGGAATGGCCGCTGCAAGGACCCATTTTGAACCTATTTTCGATGGGAGTAAACGATGAGAAGGCTATGACCTTGTGCCACCCTGCTCCACTGTATGAACCTTGTGATTGGACCATATCGGGGAGCATCCAAGGACGGATCACACATGGGAGCGGTGCCAATTGGATTTGAACTACTAGCAGAACGATCTCTTAGGGCATGAGTCCACATGCCCAATGTGTTGTCTGTCTTATGGACCTTTGCTGCCAAGGACAAGTAATCAATAATGTCCCCTGTGATTACCCCAAAGCAGAGGACCCTGGACCAATATTGGATCAGGATCAACAGCAGGATGACCCCACAGTGGCATTGAGCCCGCTCATTTGTTATCCGTCCCAGGAAGCAAGTGTGGCTAAGGAAAAATATAATCCGGAATGATCCAGATGCCCCCTGCGATCGTATTAGGACACAGAGGGTCGAGTCATATGTGATGAAGTGTTATATCCATTTACCTAAGACGAGGTTTCTCCTTTATCACATATCTATAGATACAGCAAACATGCCTAGGAGGCGTTATGCAGCCCCAACCATAAATTACACATCACAAATTATGTATATATGTACAATTATGAAATAATAGCCATAGTTAGAATTAGTTTTATTGTTATGCTTGTTTTATTATGTTTCTGATTTGTATATCTGTGCTGCCCCGTTTGGTCAGGCTCCTGATTTTCCCCTCCCCCTTCCCCTCTCTCTCTCCTTTCTTCGTCCAGCTGCTGCTGGCTGCCGTATCTGCGGCGGGCGCGCGTGCGCTCTGACCTGCCCCTGGGCCCGTGCACGCGCTGTGCGCGGCGGGCCGGGTGACGTGGTGGATGCGAGGCGCGCGCGTACCCGCGACGGAGGGGCGGCTTCAGCGTTACCATACAGGTACTTTTGATCGGCAGTGGATACAGGCATTGTTTGTGGCCCATTACAAATCACTCTGCTTTTTGACCGCATAGGACTGGCGGTCACACCATTATCAGCATCATTCTCTTTATCTCCATTAAAGATTCTTTCCATGCGAGTAAGGGCAAACACAACATGCATCTACCCACTTCCGCCCCCACTTCCGCCCTTAATTGAACACACGGATTTGGCGGTTTTTAGGATGCAGCCTTGATTTTTGAGGGGATTTCGGGACTATTTAACTGGGGCAGACCAGGTGCCACCATACTCTGATGAAGTGGCCTAATTACTGGCCACGCAACGCGTCAGGTTGGGCATGCTAAGCGCAGGTGGATCAGGACTTTAAACATCCGGTAATGTACACCGTTTTATTGCCTTTTTGATATTATTCATTGTACTATCCATGTGGAATACCAGTGGAGGCATTTAGGATTAAGTGCCAATACTTTTGTGACATATGTCCAGGAAATATACCCCTCTTTTACACTTCACTTTTTCTTTGCACAGCTTTTGTACCTTTTGGTGCATCTATTTATATTGCGATTTCAGGGACCTTTTGTCCCTCATCTTTTTTGCTCTTATCTCTTTCATCTGCACTAGTATTACTGTTTCCATACTCTTCTTGCATGTTTTGCACATAATTTGCACCTTTTGCACTAGCACTAAAGCACTTTCCAGCAAGGGGTTCCTGTGACATTATGTCGGCATATATATAGTTAATATTATTTCATTGCATTGCATAATATAGGCTGGTGTACTTACCTATTGTTTTCTATTTGACATTTGCCATTGGAGGTGTCCTTGGCCAATACCTATATTGATGTGATTTTGTTCTATAGTCCGAATAGATCCCCTGCCCAATTGCTTTTAATTATGTCTTAAATGTATGTCATATGTATGTCTATTATCTTGGCTTCTAATAAATTTGTATCTATAACAGTCTGTTGAGCGGCATATCTGTCTGTGACAGGTGGGGGACCTAGGGAGCGGTACTGGCAGCTCCATCTCTCTAATATAGTGATATACCCCGCACGTGGGGTTCAGGTTCACCCCCAGCCTGCATCCAGAAGTTGATATAGCAGTCTGAACAGTGCGGGATTCCCTTCCCTTTCTCTCCAAATGCATGTTATGCTTTTACAGTTCTAGAGCATGCAGTGGTAGCTTCCTGGCCATTGGCCTGGCATCATAGAATCTTTTTACATACATGCTCTGAATGGCATATAATGCATTTTATGCTTCTAAAATTCTAGAGTGTCCTGAGTTAGCTCCATGGCCATTGGCCTAGCATGCTTCTTTTGACTGTTCATGACGCAGTAGGATGAGTGGAGGCAGAGGGGCTGGAACACTGAGGGGCAGCAGCATGAGTGGAGGCAGGGGGGTTGGAACATTGAAGGGCAGCAGCATGAGTGGAGGCAGGGGTCTGGGACATGGAGGGACAGAAGCATGCGTGGAGGCAGGGGGTCTGGGATATGGAGGGGCAACAGCATGAGTGGAGGCAGGTGGCCTGGGACATGAAGGGGCTGCAGAATGAGCAGAGGCAGGGGGTCTGGGACCAGGGTCATATTTGGTGTCCATGGTGCCCTAGGCACTTTAAGTGCTTGTGCCCTCTTTTTCTAAGTTTGGTCACGGTCCATGTAAAAAAGGGAAAGGGTGCAATGGGCTAGAGGGCAGAAAGGGCGAAATGCAGAGAAGCAGGCAAGCATCTTTCACTGCGTTCTGACATACAGGAGTCACATGACCACACCAGTGGAGGGGAGATGATCTGGCCTGTGTTCAACCGATTGCACCCCTCCTTCACACAAATACACTCTGTATCCTTCTGTGGCTAGTTGAGTTTCAATTTCTTTTCTTCACTGCAGTAGTTAGGGCAGCGCCCTCCCCTCTTCCGGGTTGCCACCCTAGGCATGTGCCTAGGGTTGCCTAATGGTAAATACAGCCCTGTCTGGGACATAGAGGGGCCACAGCATGAGCAGAGACAGGGGATCTGGGACATCAAAGGGCAACATCATACAGGGTTTCTCAAACACGTATGGACACCAGTATCAGTTATGTAAGTATTATACAAAAGGAACTCAGCATCAATGTCAGTGTGGGCTGCACGAGGCACACAAATATAGACTCCTTCTTCCCCCTTTTCTGGCACTCTCAAACTGATTACCTCAATTTCTTTACCCCAGGGATGTTCATCCCTGCCGCTCTGCTTGTCACTGTGCATATTTCATGAGCGACCTGGAGGAACAAACAGGGGGATATTAGTTCTGTCTCTGCCTGCATCCCAGTACTCATAAAATAAGCACCGTGACAGGCAGAGCAGGCAGAAACAGAGTCGAAAAGAGCAGTCAGCAACACAGTGGCAGTCAGAGCGCATGTAGGAAGCAAAGCTGTCATTTACAAGTTGCCGGTAGAGCTGCAGAGGACACAGCCAGCAAAAGCCGGCAACTATTATGTTTGACAGATTAGCTCCCAGCCCACAGTCTGTGGGGAGTTTCCCTGGCTGCCACCGGCAAAACACCTGGGAGGATTCTTTTTTTGGGCTCTACGCAGGAGCCTGCGGGGGTCAGGTACCCAGCTTCACAGTGGAGTGCAGGGGAGGCAGCTTTCACTGGGCCCTCTTCTGCCACGGGCCGGATAGCACCTGCCTTCCCTGCCTCTATTGTATGTAAGCCACTGCCTAAAATCAAGAAGCCCAGTTCACTCCAATGCAATGCACGCAGTGTGATTACATCACTCAACCCTGCATTAAAATTTCTCTGGAGATGTATCTGCATTTTTTAATAGGACACAAAGTGAGAAAATTTCCATGGCTAGCCCTACACTACTTTTGACAATTACAGGAGCACATTCAGCTTCTGCGCCGTAGGATGAGTGGGCGCATACTGCTGTCTCTTGGACATGGCTTCGCTGATGGATTGCTGGCGGGATGCATGACTTGGAGGAGGAGGAGCAGGAGCGACAGAGGATGGGTATGACGCACAGCTGCCTTCGGCTGAGGTGCTGGAGCCTTGGCTGGCAGAAATTGGGAGCGGCGTGAAACTTGGTGAGGAATCAGGCTGGACCACCTCTTTGGAGCCTCGGTTCTCCCAGGCCGCTTTATGGTGACGCATCATATGTTGACGCAGGGCCGTGGTGCCAACCTTTGGGCCCTGGCCATGCTTCACCTTCTGCCTACGTATCTTGCATGTGGCCATGTCACCCTCCTGCGGATGCTTCAGGAAAAACTGCCACACTGCCGAGTAGCTACTTTTCCCACCAACAGGCCGCACTGATTCACTGATACTGTCGCCAACTCCAGGAACACCTGCTCCACTACCTCCCGATAAGGTAGCCTGCCGTGCAGCAGGTGCTCTACCCCGGCCCCAGCCCTGTTTGGCTCCAGGCTTTACAATGGTGCCCCCATGCTGACTGCCAACCATGCTGCTAACACCTTGCTGCCTCAGCTGCTGACTCCGGGGCAAACTGCGCCCCTCTTCTCCTGATGATGACGATGAAGCCCGGCTCCCAAGTGCGATCGGCTTCATCATCATCATCACCGAGTTGTGGCTGCACGTCACTGATGTTCTCAGTTTCCTCAACAGTGTCTGGCGCAGGAGCTGGAACGCTCGCAACACCCATGACACTGTCCACATAACTATTTGTCTGCCTAGCTAAAGAAGCCACCTCCATTTCTTGGCTGGGCAGTAGCTGCTGACTGTCGTCTATCTGATCGTCCTCCTCACTAAAGAGTGGAGCTGAACCCAAAGCATAAGATACGTCACTTGGGGAGGGAATGGCGTAGGACAGAGGCAATGGGAGGACAGGGACTGCTCTCGGGGCATGCCAACTCAGGGTTACTCAGAGGAACCTACCGACCCTAGACTGGGGGTGTCAGATGTAACTTGTGACGGCAGATGCGTTACTGGTGGAGACACGACCGCTAGCATATACTGGCAGTTCAGGTCTCTCACCGTAACTCCTGCTGCCACTCGCTCCTAGTCTGCTGCGTCCTCTGCCTGCTGAATCTTGGCCTCTGCCACTCCTCTTTGAACATCCTTGCACTTGTCTGCCTGACATTTTTATTTATTTGAAATGCGCAATAGGTACGATAAAAAATGTGTTTACTTTAAATAGAAGAAGCTAAATAAAGTGAGGGACTGCTTCTCTGCACCAGATACTATGAAAATTGGCAATATGAGATACCCTACGGCCTAGTGTTTTGGCAGCATACCAAAAACCAATTCAAAATGCAATACTTTGATTAAGCTGAGGAAGCAACAAGCATATTTAGCATAACAGATAGGCTGCCTAATGCAGGTTTGGGATGCCCTGCGGCCTGGTGTTTTTTTTTTGTTAAAGGCAGACCAAAAAACAATTCAAAATGCAATACTTTGATTAAGCTGAGGAAGGATCAACAAGCGTATTTAGTATAACAGATAGGCTGCCTAATGCAGGTTTGGGATGCCCTGCGGCCTGGTGTTTTTTTTTGTTAAAGGCAGACCAAAAACCAATTCAAAATGCAATACTTTGATTAAGCTGAGGAAGGATCAACAAGCATATTTAGTATAACAGATAGACTGCCAAGTGCAGGTTTGGGATGCCCTGCGGCCTGGTATTTTTTTTGTTAAAGGCAGACCAAAAACCAATTCAAAATGCAATACTTTGATTAAGCTGAGGAAGGATCAACAAGCGTATTTAGTATAACAGATAGGCTGCCTAATGCAGGTTTGGGATGCCCTGCGGCCTGGTGTTTTTTTTGTTAAAGGCAGACCAAAAACCAATTCAAAATGCAATACTTTGATTAAGCTGAGGAAGGATCAACAAGCGTATTTAGTATAACAGATAGGCTGCTAAGTGCAGGTTTGGGATACCCAGGTGGGCTGGTGTTTTTTTTGTTAAAGGCAGACCAAAAAATATTTAAACTAATCCAGTTATATATTATGATAAATGCTTGTGTGTAACAGATAGGGTTAAATAAGCCACTGCATAGATGGCATGCACAGTGGCAAGGCAGATTTACAGCACAAAGAACTGAAATCGAATTGAAAACTGATCTGGCTAATGAAAAAAAAAATTTTCACTGTCACTTCTAAGCTGTCCCTGGCTGGATGGTTCCGGTTTTTCCCTATCTTTCCCTGGCTCTGTCTACCTCTCTGTCTGCTTCTCTGACTCTCCCTACCTATCTCTAACTCTCTGTCCCTGTCTCTAACTAGCTGTGCTCTGGCCGCAATGCAAGGCTGAAATGCGCACAAGCAAGATGGCCGCCGCTTTATATAGCACGGTGATGTCACCGGGCTTCCTGGCTGCTGATAGGTTGCATGTGACTTACCCATGATACCTTGCCCCAGGGGGTATGTCTGGACATGTTCATCCACCATTTTAGAATGCCTGTAATTGAAATAAATAGAGTTTAAAGGAAAACTTCGATCGATCGAATTCATTCAGAATCGAATTTTCCATGAAATTCGGAACTAATCCGGGTTGGTCCGGATCGATTCGCTCATCCCTAGTGATGATGTTACAAAGAGGAGAGAAGAGAAGAGTGAAGAAAAGAAATCAGCTGTGTATTACTCCTGGGTCCGCCTTCAATCCTTATAATCATTTTCTATTACTACTAAAATCCCTCCAGCTCTTCCACAGTATATCAAATTACTGTTGGTTGGTCTTATGCTGGTCAATTTCTCATTCACCATCAGCCAATTAATCTTTAAATTAAATTGTCCAAAGTGAATTGTCTCCCTCTTCCATGCTTGGGCATTAGTGATCTTTGTGGCTGTTAACATTAATTCAATAAATCATGTTTCATCTTACCAATCCCATCCAGATTTCCTCCCAAAAGGGACGGTTTACGGTCACTTTGTATATCTAGAACCAAAGCTCTTCTAGTAACTCTAAATAAGTCCCCCCAAAACCTTCTGATCCTAGAACACCACCACTTTCGTGATACATTATACCCTTTCCTACTAAACGGTGGCACCACAAGTTCCCAGTACCTTTACTCGCTGGTGGAACATATCTGAGTGCTGGATCTCCAGACCTAGGGGGGCTTACGACCCGCTAGAGGTGTTGCTGGAAAGGGGAGAACCTCAGGTATACATCCCTATAAGGGCACGTGGATCGGGGCCGACTGGACCAAGTGGAGCACCACAAAATCCCAGTACCGTTGCCCGTCGGTACCAGAGTGGTATACCTCCAAGTGCCGGATCTCCGGACTTATGGGGGGGGGGGTAATGACTCACTGGAAGTGTCATTAAAAAACCTTGGATGAGCCTCAGGTATACACCCCTACAAGGACATGTGGATTGGGGATGACCGGACCAAGCAGTGGCACTGAAAAGTCCTTATATCCCAACCATAGCCCCAAAGTTGGTGGAGGCCCCATAGCAGGGCAAATGGTGGAGGCCCAGGGGTGTGCGCCCCTTGCTCCCTGCCTATAATCCGGCCCTGTCCATGCATTACACCCTCAAAACTAGGATGATTTTAACCTGGCTTTACCAGGATTTGATGTAAATATGCATCTAAAGCCATATTTGAATCACCACGAAGGATCACCATGCCCTCCTGTTTAGGTCCAATGTCTCGGAACATCTTAAGAAAAAAAATCTGCTTGGCCCTTGTTGGGGGCATATAAGCCAATGAAAGCTAATGAAACTTGAGCCTCCCCTATCGCCCCCTTAACAAGTTTGTATCTCCCCTCCCCATCCGAGACTTCTTCCAGGATGGAAAAGGGAATCGATTTAGCTAGACACACTGCAAACCCTCTTTTCTTCTCGCCTGCACTTGACAAGAATATTAAGGGGTAGCTTTTATTTAAATATTTTGGGTCAGTTTTAGCTTCCCACATGCTGGTTATTCACCTTCCCTGTGTGCTCTGGCTGTCAGTATCGCTGTGCATCCCCAGGATACCTTTATGCCTGCTGTCTCCTTCTATGGCTGTGCCTTGGTAGTTCCACAGATATTGCTGGGATTAAGGTAGTGGGCTGACTCTGACCTCCTCTTTTGATTGGCTGATGGCCAAGCATTCCTTGCTTGTTGCCAACTTCAGTTCCACTTGACCATCCCTTGCCTGCCGCCTGGACCAACTTCTGCCTGCCTGACCTCGAGTTTTCTACCCCTCTGGATACCACATACCATATGACCCCCTGACTTCGACCCTTTGGCTTAAAGTGGACCAACACCCAGGAGGGATCGGCCCGGGAATCTTATAGATTCCCGGGCCGATCCAATCTCTCCCTGTGGGCATCCAACACCGGGATGCCCCGCTGTATGAAACCCCCCCAGGATGCCCCATTCACCTTACCTGCACCCTGATCCAAAGGCGTGCCGTGACAGCCATTTGCAAGATGCATCTCGGAACCGCTGTGGTTGTACGTCGCTTGGACGCACATACCACAGTGGCTCCGAGCGTGCTGATTGGATGAGCAGCCGTGCATGCGCCGTAGGAGCTGGGTGGGGGGTTTCATGCAACGGGGCACCCACAATCGGGGTGCCCTGCGGAAGTGGACCAAAACCCAGGATAGTGAAAATCCTGGGTGTTGGTCCACTTCTCTTCTCCTGTGCCCAGAAGTTCTAATGACTGATACCTTGTGTATGACCCAGGCTAGTCTGGACTCTGCTCTTAGTGTACCCTTGGTTCATTTGCATTCGACCTGTCAGTCAGCATCCTTTGTGCTATAATGAGTCCTAGGGTTAACCATGTCTGGTGAGGCCTGCTTGCGTCCTGGAAAACAGCTGCAAAAGCGGTGGAGATTGGGGGGTTGCTGACTGACCTGAAGGCGGGTGTCCCACCGGGCCTTACATTTTGGTGGGGACTCTTTCAAGATGTGAGTTTCTTGAAGCAGAAGAATCTCTTCCCCCAGGGACTATGGAAGAAAAAAGCTTTACTCCATTTAGAGGGAGAGTTAAATCCCTGGAGATTTAGATTTAGACTATTTTATATTGTAGCCTGTTAGAGGTTCTCACAGACACCTAGACTTTACCTGCAGAGGAGGATCTGGTTCTCAGCCCAGGAGAGCATGCAGTGATAAAAACACTACTGTAAAAAAAACAACCATTCCCAGGGATTATACATACTCATACCCTACTGAACAGTTATGACTCCCCACTAGATGCTTATTGTGAGGGAAGGGAAGCCTACCCTCCTTATCCAAAGAAGAGCAGAGGGATCTCTAACCACAAAAGAGCATGTCCCCCACCCAGCAAAAAATGTTAAACCTTTAAGTAATTCCATGGCCTCAATAAAGTAAATAAAATGTTCTTACATTTTGACCTTTGTTTGCCCCCATCAAAGGACCCCATACTAGTTTACAAAGGGGTAAGTGAAAAAAACACACACATTTGAAAAAGTTCTTTATTAAACTTTTTTTTATACCACTACTTACCCCGATTGGCAGGTGCTGTCCTATGCTGTCTGTCGCTTCCCCCTGAAATCTCTGCAGTCTTTGCTCTGCTCCTGATGTTAGCTCACTCTACCAGTATAAAAAGTCCCTACCTGCTTTTGGGAGCAAGGTGCCCGGGAGCCCACAACAGAGAATCTGTGTACTCTGCCCCTCTGAAAACACTGGTGGTCCATCCATGACATCGTCTGGCGCTAGAACGTGGACAGAGGTAAGCATATATATGTTTAATTATGGAGGTGAGTAAATGCCAGTGTCACGTCCCGTGACCTGTGTTTTATCTTACCCAGGGTAAAAGTTTGCTATAGTGTTTATTTTCATAGGCTGAGGAATGAGCCTTTTGCTGCCTTTGTCCCTTCCTGGCCCCTGTAGTCTTGCTGTGATGTAAGCAGCTTCTCCCGTCTTTCCCTCTCCCTCAGCCATTTTCAGTTTGTATTCAAGCAGTGCACATCTGTGCTGCTTCCCTCTAGCAGTCTACAGTCTTTTTACCTGCCGTTATAGGTCTACATTACAAGTTTCCTGCTGTAAGAAGTGCTTATTGCAAGATTCTGTATTGAAAATAAAGCTTTCCAGGAACGTATCTACGTGCACCATTATCAGCTGAGTAAGCTATCTGCCAAGCTTTATGGAGTAAGGACAGGTCCAAAACGAACACACACACTGACACACTGAGTCAGAATAGTCAGCCATGTGAAATCTACGTTTATAGCATTTTATGCAGCAACACTGAAAGGGTTAAAATTAAAGTCCAAATTTCTTAAAGTCTATATTTTTTGTTCCAAGGTGATGTTTTTTTTATTTTTTAGTGTTCAAAAATGTGTGTTTTATGGAAAAAGTTTTAACTGCAATCTGTTGGCCATTGGCAATGTACAACAAGTCTGTTCTACAAGAAAAGAGAAGTGAGCACAGAACACCTCTGTTATGGCCACCTTACACATGTACAGCAGCAGTGTTCTGTGTGTACAGGACCTACTTCTCTCTTCTTGTAGACCTTGTTGTACAGACTTGGTGTATGTGGTGATTGCAGTTAGTGAAGACTCCTTCTATAAAACATACATTTGCTAACATAAGAAAAAATAAAATGCTAGATCAGCGAAGCACCTTGAGGACATACTTTTGCCATTGAATGTGAATTTTCCCCTTAAATTCATATTCTTACATTAAATGCACTTTTTTAGGCACATGTCATGTTTTTATTATTCCCTCCCCATCACCACGGAGCTTATGATAAATCCCATTACAGTTTATCTGTTCATTTAAAGGCAAGGGTCATCCACTATTCCAATTACTTGACGTGTAGAGAGGTAAGCGGTTTCTTAGGTTTCCACTCATTATCTTTATTGTTTTTTTGTGCCATGTCTTAAATGTCACTATAGATTTTTCATTATTGTTGTATTTACAACCTTCCCACTGCCAGCTATTTTTTTCCACCTTGCCTAAAGGGTTTCATTTTAAATGTTCCCTAGGTATCCATCAATTATAACATGCAGTTAGATGCATTGCAAGCAAACTCCTAAATGGATACCCCATCTGGTTTTACTCAGCAGATAACAGGCAAGGAATCCAATGCCTGTTCTTTAAAACAGCTCAGACATTATCAGTGTGAGGAACTTGCATAGTTACCTCATGTCTGGCCTTTGGGAAGTCTGAACAGAGTGGCCACACAGGGCACTGCCATCCTTAGGGCGCCTTTTTTTCTAATTCTAGCATTCTTTATTTCTAATTCTGCTTCTTTAGTTAGTTTGTGCACATATACCCGGGTATATAAATAGTCAACAGCTAAATACCTCCAGGAGAATGTCTACACAGGATGCAGGGGCCCCTCATGTTGACTCGAGGAGATGCTTCTTTAGTTAGTTTGTGCACATATACCCAGGTATATAAATAGTCAACAGCTGAATACCTCCAGGAGAATGTCTACACAGGATGCAGGGGCCCCTCATGTTGACTCGAGGAGATGATGCACTCTTGACATGCAGAAGGCGGCAAGGAGATATGCAGCAGCAGTAGAAGATCCTCCACAAGATACATGACAGGTTATCATGCAGAAGGCAATAGATAAGTTCAGGAACAGCGATGGAAGATCCCCCACCTGGCACCAGCAGCTGGACATGCAGGTGAATAATGTAGTAGTCTGGGAAGTGATTCAGGCTGTTTATGCAAGTTTCTGCAGCACAACTCCTGGCAGCAAGCTATGGGAGGATCTTCTACTGCTGCTGCATATCTCCTTGTCACCTTCTGTGTGTCAACGTTCTCCTGGAGGTATTTAGCTGTTGACTATTTATATACCTGGGTATATGTGCACAAACTAACTAAAGAAGCAAAATTAGAAATTAAAAATGCTAGAATTAGAAAAAATACGCCCTGAGGAGGGCAGGGGATGCAGCATTCCTGAACCCCTAGAAGCCTAGATGCTTGCGCCACTATCAGTTGAAAGTGCATCCAGGACCAATTAGGATTGAACCAGGGGGGGAAATGTGACCACCAATCACGCACCTGCATTTTTCTGGAGGAGTGAGGTGTGACAGTTAAATTGGAACAACAGCCTGGCACAGTTGGAAGCATTTTGGAGCATTTTGGAGCTTCCTCTCCCAGCACACCCATCCATGCTGCTGTCCGGATTCAACTGACAATACTGAGAATGCCCAGTAACAGGAAGCCGGGCAGCACTTCCTGTTTGCAGGTGGCCTGCAAATGCATGAGCTGCCATTTTGTTTCTAAAATTTACTACAGCAGGAGTTGGAAAAATTGCCCTGTCTGGTAGCAGGATATTAATGACAAAGAGAACAGCAGTTAGGCAAAACCACAAGTAAGGCAAACAAAGTTAATAATAAAATAAAAGAGGAGGGAAGGCATATGGGGGGGGGAGGCATCAGGGTGGATTTGGGTGAGGGAAGTGTGCTTATTTTGTTCAAGAAATGCTTGAAACTCATTTATGTTGGTACAATATATCCAATAATACCAGGTCTGTATGAAAACATCTTTTTTGTTTTTTATGGAAAAGGTCTAAGAAAGAGAAAAGAAAGGGTGATATCTTCAAATCTCATGATCTTGTTAATCTTATTAACCTCAAGGGAGATGGTGGAAGTTTTTTTTCCAATAGTTGGTATGCAAGACCTAGCTGCGTTTAAGTAGAGACTTTTTGTATCAGCGTATTGGAATCCTGGAGTGGTAGACAGTATTGTTATTTAACAAGCTTCTCCTTTGCCACTTAGAAAAAGCTTTATTGATATTTTTTCGGAGGAAATTAAATCTAACCTTAGCTTACATTGTAGATGAGATGCTTTGTTATCTTACAAGGTAACACAAGGTGTCAAGGTAACATCTAGAAATGTATCCTCACAGTTGATGGCAAGCTACAATTGATGGGCAAGTGACTCTCTGTAAGGTAAGGTTCGGCTAGTTTCCTGGGGGCTATTGAAAAAACATTCCACTGATGAACAAACTAAACTGTCAAATAAATTTGAAGCATAAATAGCTTAATTGTTTACCTAAAAACATTATTTTCCCAAAAGGTTGCAGAGCCGGGCGCTCTGATTGAAGCAGCGCCAGTTGAAAGTGGCACTTAAAGGAGCACTATCGCGAAAAAATGGGCCAGTAATAAAAATCCATATAAATATGCTGGATGGCGGGAGGAAAGGTCACTTATACACCCTACATCAAGAAATATCCAGCCAGGCTTGTTTTCTATTTTTTTTAATGGAAGGAAGAGGAAATCGGGTGACAGGTTCTGTCACCCCTGATACACTAAACCTGTCACACCTGGATATTATTCCTACCAGGAGAAGAAAACCACAAGCTTGGCGGATGTTTTATTCAGTTCGGGTGTAAAAGTGACCCCTCCTCTTATTACCCAACGTGTATATATGGGTTTTTAATATTACACAATTTCATGATAGTGCCCCTTTAAATTCAAGATCCCATAGAGCTCAATGGGAAGAACTGGATTGTAGTGTAGTGTAGTGTAGTGCGCATAATTAATTTTACACACATTTATTTGTACAAAACTTGCATTGTGACTTGTCAATAATGGAAATGCAGGACCTAGATGTCATCAAATATCATTTTTTTGCATAGTAAAATTGATTTTCATGGCTTTTCTTTCTTAGCAATGTGTAATTTGGACCAAGAAAACTAAAATGCAGCCTAAACGCACCATAAAATGTGCCCCCTTTGTCCCAGCAGTAATTTCTTGTAACTGTAACAATGAAATGCCGACCAGCGCCTAAACGATACATCGTCAATCTTTTCAAGGAGTAAAACATTTATAAATACGCCATGCAGCAACAAAAATAAAACGCCGACCAGCGCCCGAAAAATACAGCGTCAATCTTTTCAAGGAGGAAAAAATTCATAAATACACCATGCAGCAACAAAAAGACGGCGGTATAAAGTGGCACTCGCTTTTGCTGGTATAATGATCAGTCAGGTCGCACTGATACAGGCCGGTCAATACCTAAAGCAATAATCAAAGCAAATTAGTTAGCATCCGGCGTTGTGACTTCTAGCGTCATTGTAATCCACAGCACAGCGCCAGAAGAGACAAACATAACAGCACAGATGCTAAATGGTGCACATCATAAAAAAGGCCCTTAAAGTACTGTATGGGATCTTCCAGCCTTGATTAGATTTGTTGCTATGGCTAGTTGCTATCTATCTTAACGGGATAGGCAGGCGTAGCTAGGGGGGCACTTGTCCTGGGTGCAGCAGGTCAGGGGGGTGCCAAAGGGGGGCCCGAGAACAGTTGGGGGGCAGAATTTCGAATATTTGCCCCGGGTACCAGAAAGCCTATCTACTCCCCTGGGTTGGTGGATCCTAATTGCCTGGCATTTAAAATTGCGAGAACCTATTTGGGTAAGGCAATGCTATTTGTATTTTGTACAAAATTGTTTTTGTAAACCATTTTGACAAAATTATGTTACTTAAAGTCTTTACACTGTAGGCTGTAAATGTAACAAGGAAGTAAAGCAATTCATTTCAGTAAGCAGCTTGAATGTGGGATAATTGGTATAAATTACTCTTCTAGGTAAGGAGTAACTCTGTGTTTTCTCATGTATTTACCGTATATAAAAGACAGAGGAGAACTGATGTGACAGGCAGAGGTGAATGAGTTCTGCCGGAGCCACGGGAAATACAGGTCCTTGTCAAAAATAATGTACATTCCACTTAGCCTGGTGAGGGTTTAACTAAAACTATTTGGCAGCATTTTATTATACCAAATGACCAGTTGCTTGAAGCAAAAAAGGAAAAATGTAAAATCTGTGTATGCTAAACAGACTTTCCCAAAGAATGTGATGCTAAAACTCTTTCAGCTGTAACTAACCTAGACCTTATACTTATGCACAGGAAGCACACACAATTTTTGAGGTAGGCTCTGCAAATCTCCCCTCATGTCCCCAGAAGGTCCGCACTCCACCCAGAAAAATATATCTCTACAAAAAGTCTATGTGAAAATATAGCTATTTTTATTGAATTAAAAAAGACTCATAAGCCAATACACACAAATACACAAATACACAAAGGATGTGATCTACATTTCAAAATACATATACACAATGATACAAAGAGGGTACCCCATGTAAAAGGCTCCAAGAAGTATTTAAAAGTCTAATATAACCTTCCTGAAAAAGTAAATGTAGTAATGATTTAATTAATTGATGTAGGTGTAATTAAACACCATACTACTGGCCAGCAAAGACACTGTGCTGGTGGATAATGTTATAGCCACCAGCAATTGATATATTATATTTAATAAGTGACACAATGTGGGAAAAAAAAGGGGGGGGGGGAAGTGCTAAGTGCAGTGTATTACAATGAACAAGGGACCAAAGCGAATATACAATATCCAATTGTATCAAGAAAAGAGATAAACACCATGCGTGACTCAGTGTCTGCTTCCCAGGGCAGATAATGATACACTGGCCAGAAAAAATACAATGTAACATATTAATAGTACTAGAAGGTATTACATCACCGTTTTACGTAGTCATATGTTGCCAGGGGTCCCCCATCTGTGTATGCTAAACGGACTTTCCCAAAGAATGTGATGCTAAAACTCTTTCAGCTGTAACTAACCTAGACCTTATACTCATGCACAGGTTCAAATTTCCCATTAGGAAACCCCAGGGTCCCCATATGCAGAAGATGCTGTACTGCTATTGCGATACTGTAAAATAAAGGGCCTTGATTCTGTAAACGTAAAATATCGTATGAAAAGCACGTTTAATGCTTTATTTCAGAATAAGACAAGCAGAAAAAAGGTGGTATTCAAAGAAGAGAGTACATGCCGCCACAGAGAGGAAAAACACATAGGTAAGTAAAATTCCTGTGTATTGTTCCTCTTTTAAAAACTATTTACTAGCATCTAAAATTTATATATTTTATGGTTTTAGTCACTTATTATTCTTTACCCCGCTGGGCTGCAACTCTCTTCTGGACTCTAGGATACTGGTGAGGGAAGAGGGATGAAAAGTGCAGGGGGCGGGATTATAGCTGTGCTTTGCACAGACAGAGCAGAGCTGGGGTCAGAAAAAACACAGCAATTCCAGAATGCAGAGCTGCAAAGTCAGAAGAACTTCCTGTCTGCAGGCTGCCTGAGACTCCATGGGCCGCCGTCTTGGATGTTTAAAGGCTCATAAAATGCAGTAGATGCAGGTAGGATGATTTTTATTGTGGGCAATCTATATGTACAGGGTGGGGGAAACTTACAAGTTAGGCTCCTATTCAGGGTGAAGATCTGGTATAAGATATACTTATAAATTAAAGGAAACAAGTTGTCACGTTGTCACATTGCTCTAGTGAAATTTTCAGGTTCAATTTATGCTCTAATTTCCTACCTTAAATAAATTACACCTTATTTTCACTCATGCCAGATTTTAAAGCAAGAAATTGACCTTGTTTTTATGAGATACTTATATGAGTTTTATGAATCAAGGCCCATGTGAATGTGGAGAGTTACACAAACCAAACCTAAATGGGCTAAGGGGATAAAATCCCACTTCACCACAATCACAGGAGCACCAATAATTCAATCAAGGATATAAGACAAGTAAATCCATTATTTTATTGAAATAAAAAAGACAACATACAATCACAAGACTAACAAATTAAAAACACTGCATATCCCCCAGTACTTCCAGTGCTAATAATAAAGAGCAATCAATAACTGGGAAAGCTCCTAAATTCGAGAAAAAATTCAAGTGCTGACTAAACATTACCAAGTATATAAAGACTAAGTATATAAACATGTACATGTGCATGAAAAAAGTTTGAGTAAATGCAGAAAACTAGCAGTTATCTAAAAAGTGCAAATAAATATAGCAGCATATATTAAAGCACACATTGAATCAACTGGTCATTAACACCTATGAGTGTAGAAAATTGCTAACACAATATCAGAAAAAAACACAAAAATACAAAAATTTAAAGGTTATAGAAACCATCAGCCAGGCAACAAGGTCCAAGACACGTGATGATTTTTTGACGTGGTGCACCCTCTTTGCTGCGTGAATGTGGAGAGTGGTAGAGGACACAAGGGAGTCCAGGATTCCAGTGCTCTGGTCATGTGACTCCTGTGTCAGAAAGCAAAGCCGGTAAAATGTAATATGCTCACCTGTGACTTTGCATTTAACCATTTGTGACCTCTCTGCTTTGTCCTCCTTTCAATTTTATTCCTCCAGGACCAAGCAAAAAGTGGTTTAACAGTCACTCTCTCTCTTTCAGCTTGAGCGAGCCTGTCAAGACACAATGGTCCCAAAGCCATCTCTGATCACAGCAGAGCGTGCTCATGACCCACAAACCCACACCACAGCATGCCCTTCCCAGCTCAGCCATGACACAGAATTTGAGGCCAAGGGTCATCTCTGCATAAATATCACAAAGTTTTTAAATATAATCAGAGATTTTGACATTCTTTGAAACATCTCATTTTAAACAGTTCTTAAAAGTGGACCAATCACCCCCCGTGTCCGGCTTGGAATCTAAAAGATTACCCTGGCTCATCCAAAAAAGAAAACATTGACCATTATGTGATCCTTTATAGTGAGTGTGAGACTTGCGGCTCCAGGCTGCAGTTAATGCAGTTAAAAAAGTTGCACTCCTCTGCGCCACCTTGCCCCCTCCTCCTGAGAGGCATAGCAATCCCACAATCCTCCCCGGGGTTGTTCGTGTCCAGCTGCACCCAGGTCTGTTGGTGTTACCATGCATCTGTTGGTATGCGAGAGCACACATGGATATGCACTCGTGGCTTCTGTCTGCATTTGATTGAGCCATAACAGCAAGTCTTGTATGAGGTATATTGATTACATTTCAAAGATCGCACTCCTTGGCTCCATCTTGGCCCCCAAATGGATTGTGGGGAGGGGAATTTAAATGACCAATCCAGATGGGAGACATGACTTTATCAGGGAGTATGAAGTCAAAGAGAAGGGTGTGGGATCGTTTTAGAGTGGAACAAAACTCATGACGACTGGCCCTGGAAACTTTTAGCCGCTGCCCTTCCAGTGGGGCATCCTAAATTGGGATGCCCTGCTGTGTGAACCCCCCCAGCTCACCAGTATTTACTTACCTTTCCCCGGTCCAGCGGCACATGCGCAGGCTATTGTCCACTCGGAGCCGTTTGCCATGCCTATGGTAATTTGGCAGTTTTGATTTCAGTTTTTAATGGTGAGAGCAGGCACATACCGTGCATCTTCGGGCTGTGTGAGTGCTCGTCCCACTGGGGATGCGGCCACTCTCGCTCCCTTTTGAAATCTATCAGAGCCATTTGCTAATAGTCACGGCAAATGGCTTAGATTTGATGAGAGCCCATGCATGGGATCCGGAAGAGGTGAGTTACTATGGGCAATCTGGGGCATTCCTCAAAGCAGGGCATACAATTCAGGATACCCCCAGGACACGGATAGTCAAAATCCTGGGTTTTGTTCCACTTTAAGTCTTGCCATCACTTCCAGCCTTGCTCTAATGAGGATCACTAGCCCGAAACAGGACAACAAGGACAGTAGAAAGGGATGGTTGAGTAAAAAAATATATTCAAGCATTTCATGAACAGCTGGCTGCTTGAGGTTGCTTAAGATATCATTATGATATGCATAGCCTCCACTCACTATGAATAATAGGAACAGCATGTTGTTCTGTATGTGCCCGAGCCATGTAAATACTGTTTTATGGAAGTGCTCCTTACATTGCTTTTTTAGGAAAGAAAATTCTTCTATCTAAAATGTAATTCAACAATTGAGACATCTACAGTAAGAAGATGCTCTGGCTGCAGATTCCTAATCAGACCCATGTGTAACATGAGATACCGCTCGTAACATTTAATGCTTTTGTACTCGGAATACTGTACTCAGAAGGATGAATAGGAAAAATGGAATATACACAGCTGATTGGCCAACCATCGCACATGTGCCGTGGGAATGAAGACTGTTTAACTTTAACTGTGTTGACCCTTCTTGGAGAAATTTACCCTCACAACCTGTTTTATGGTGACAAGGTAGAGCAGTGGCACTGCATAGTATTTAAAGCGGAACAACAGTCGAAAATGTCTCAAACGAGACGAACACAACAAACAGTGCTCATGTGCATCCCTCCCCAGGGCAATTTAGATTGCTGCACATAAAAATTAATTTATCTTTTTCTAACTCCTACTGTAGTAGATTTTAGAAACAAAATGGTAGCTAATGCATTTCAAGGCCACCTGCAAACAGGAAGTGATGCTGGGCTTCCTGATACTATGCAGTGTCAGTTATGTCAGTTGAATCCATGCAGCATCATGGCTGAGATGCTGGGGGAGGAAGCTCCAAAATGGCCACTGCCTTTCTTTTCCAACTGTGCCAGACTGTAGGTCCGGTTTAACTGTAGTAACTGTAGTATCAACTGGCCACTAACTGATTCTTTATAGCAGGCTCAGCAAGGATGGCAATAAGACATCATGTGAGGAGAAAACACATTGACAGAATCAGTAGACCAGATAAAACATCAATCCTGCCCCCACTATACTTAAAAAGGATTTGCTAGGAGGTCCACATATACCAGATCATGGTGATGCTACTTAGATCAGGAGTACCACTGGTGGTATGCAAGATACAATCAGGTGGTGCAGGGGACCCCCTCGCTTACTGTTGGTAGTCACTCGCTGCAGTGGTAAAAGGAAGGTCAAATAGGGCTGGTTCTCTAAACCCCTTGGTCACGGTGAATGGCACAGTTCAAGCTCAAATGGGCCAATATCACGGGCTCAGCACACACTTAACACAACAGGTGTCATGGCAGTAGTAATCCAATAGATCAAGATGTGTCACGATACTCGTACAGTAGGCCGACAGACTTTCACACTACAGTTCCTTATTTAGTTTGGTCCACTTATTAGCAAGGCAAAAGCTCGTATTATATCCATGAAAAAAAGCAGACTTTAACTCCAATCCAAAGACAGATCTCAGCATTTGATTTATCCAACTAAGGCCCTTATTTAACAAGGGATAGCGCCAGGTAGCGAATGGTGAGCGAACGGTAATGACGCTCACCGCCACGAGAACGCCGGCTCCCCTCCGCAATCACACATTTATCAAGCCGATCCTGCTTAGCGAATGACAGAGCGCCAGATAGCGAATCATTCATCATTCTTCCAGCCTCACCCCACAGCGCCAGCGAGTGACCTTGAACAGCGACAGGTATGACCTCTCGCTACCTGGCGCTCTCCAATGCATTTCAATGGAGCAATCTTTAAATATTCATAATTAATTGCTATTATTATTTTTTTTTTAAATTCTGTGACCACTTCTGCAATGTTAGATATTTTTTTAAGGTAAAAAAAAAAATAAAAAATTTGTGCAGAATTGATATTACAGGTCTGATATTAATGTATTCATATTACAAAATGTTTTGAAAAACATGTTTTTTTTTTTTTTTCTAAAAATATGGTTGTTTGGGGGTTAAAAAACTACTTTTAACCCATCGCCGCCAGCGCTCTGGGGTTTAAACAAGCATTTCACAGCGCGAGAATTTTTGGAGCGTGATTTGTTAATGAATATGCTGGGAGCCGTTCGCTATGGCCGTTCGCTGTCATGCGCTCCCATACAGCGCGGAACCTGTCAAACAGCGACTCCTAACCCCGTATTCAACATTACAGCACACCGACTGAGTCGCTGTCAACAGCCGAACTACGGCCAAGCACAGCGAATACTAGCGGGCGCTGTGAAAATAACGCTACTGTCGCTCATCTGTCGCTACCTGGCGCTATTAATGAATCGGCCTCTAAGGTTCAGTTAATGCTCATTTAACTCTTTAGGTTGCAGCTCACAGTATACTATCCCACTTCAATGGACCTACTCCGTCTCAGACAATTCAGTTACTCGAGTTAAAGTGGACCAACACCCAGGGGTGATCGGCCTGGGAATCTATAAGATTCCCGGGCCGATCACCTCCCTCACCGCGGGACATCCGAGATCGGGATGTCCCGCGGTGAGGGACCCCCCCAAAAGCCCCCAAAAATTCACCTGATCGCTGCCGCCTCCGCCGCCTCCCGCACGCCCCTCTAGGCGTGCGCGCACCCGCGCCGGCCGTTTGTGAATGGCCGGCGCGGGCGCGCGCACTGTCAAAGGGGCGCGCGGGAGGCGGCGGCGGACGTGCTGTCTTGTCCGCAGCTGTCACCCGCTTGTCCGTGGCTACGTGGGAGCGTGGTGAGGTGAGTTTTGGGGGGTTTCTGGGGGGTGCCCCCCTGAAGTGGACCAAAACCCAGGATAGTCAAAATCCTGGGTGTTGGTCCACTTTAAGGCAGGGAAATTTGCAGGAAATATGCTCTAAAGGAGACCTTCCCCCTTTTAGGACTAGTGCTTAGTCACTACAATCCCAGTTCTGTTACAGTAAAGCTGGGTGTACAGGGAAAAGGTTCCCAACCGGATTCCACACTTCCCCCGGGGCTTGAGGGTTTCTAAAAGGGGTAGCTGCATCTTACCGGCTTCCTCTAGCTCTCCCAAACAGGTCCTTTTCCAGGTGTCCCGAAACCCCTGAAAGCCGAAGCCACAAAACCTGCTGCACTGCAATAGCTGTTCCCACCATGAGCTAGACTGGAGCGAAGTGTGACCAGCCATGGGGCCCACCAACTAAACCCCCCAGGATATGTATGTGTACTCCTCCCCCTTTATTTTGCCAGGGCTAAACTACACCCTCTTGCCTCTAACCTAAAATCTAACTCCACCCTCTCTGGTCTCTTTTTAGGTGAAATCCAGCCCCTTGTCTCTGGTTAAATACAACTCCACCCACTCACCTGTCAGATATAAGCTAGCTACGCCCACTTGTTCCCCCTTTTTAAGGCTAGCTCCTCCAATCCGTTCTCAGCCACAAGTCATCATAAACTAGGAAAAACGGGGGCATCCTTTCCAGCACGGCAAAGGTCCTGCAGCCGTTGTGCTGAAAGTCAGCCACCAACGTCAAGGGCCCCTGTGGCATACCTGCGGGACTGTGGCATCACCCACCAACCCGCCCAGGATTGGGGCCACCCAAATCAGAATGGAGGCTGCAGATTCTCTGCCAAGGTAAGCACACTCCTTGTCTCACCCTTCTAGGTTTGACAACCCCCTATGCCCTCCCCTACCAACCCTTCCTGCTTCCCTTACAGAGGTCCTGGACAGATGCACCAAGGCTGCCCCAGGATGGCACAAGGCCCTCTTGAGTGAACATGGCTGATCCTTGTCCCTGGAGCCCCCACCTTGAGGGTATACAGCTTCCCTGTGTGGGCGCACACAATCCTTTATTCACCTACCTGGTAAGTGGACCTTGATTAGTATCCTCTTTTGAAACTGAACCCTTTTGTTTACCCACAGTCATCTTCAACCCTTTTCCCTCCCCAAACCCAGAGGAAGAACCCCACCTGGACCATGTTAACTGATTCCTACCCCTGTGTCCAACAAATCCCTGTTTTAAAGCGGACCTTCACTATGAATAAGAGTCTATCTTATATGTTTCCCACACCTTGTACATACAGATTGGCCACATTAAAAATCATCCTACCTGCATCTACTGCATGTTATGAGCCTTTAAACATGGAAGCCGCCATCTTATCAGGGAGCCTGCAACCTGGAAGTGCCTCCTGACTGTGCTGCTCTGCATTCTGGGACTGCTGACAGTTACCTGACCCCAGCTCTGCTCTGTCTGAGCAAAGCACAGCTTTAACCCGCCCCCCTGTACCTTATCCCACTCTCCTCTCCTCAGTAAGTGTGATGCTTCTGAGTCAAGATGGCAGCGCCCGTATCCTAAATTCCTGAACAGAGTTGCAGCCCAGTGGGGGAAAGAATAATAAGTTAGTGACTAAAAATGTAAAATACATTAATTTTAGATGCTGGGGAACCGTTTTTTAAGAGTTTGGGCTTTTCACTAAATCACACTGAAGGATCTGGTTTAAGACACGGTAACTGTGTTTTTTTATTTTACACATTTTCTTCTTCCTTTTGGTTACTACCACAGTGGTATGTGGCAATGCTACAGACTCTGTATCTCAACCTGGTCTGCTGCCATCTATACTTTGTTTGTACAAAGTACAAAACTCACCCAGGAGGTGATGGAAACAATTTGTGGTGAATCATTTTATGTGTGTCGCTCTTTAAATTGTGGTTTTGTGTGTTTTTAGCGTGGTTAAGACGACTGACGTATGGACTACCCAGGTGAGATATTTAGAAAATTTAGTTGTACCTGATTAATGAAAAAAACGTTAAAAATAGTGGTGTAACTAATTGTGACGGGGTCCTGGTACGAACATTAAATGGGTACATGGTTACAGTAAGTAACAGTAACAGTAACAGTAAGTTTATGTAAATGATGCCAATTGAGCAGAAATATGAAAAATAAAGTGGAGTAGCAAAAATTATGAGGCCCCCCCACCAACCTTCTGGGCCTCAGTGCGGTCACACTCCCTTACGTTATGCCCTTGAACCTCTGGCCTACATAATGAAACTTGCAATGACAAACATAGGTAAAATGAGAGAATAGGGCATGGAGGAATGAAAGGCCATAATATTAGATCGTTCATGTAGCTTATATATCTCCCAAGTGTCCCTGATTTGAGGCATTGTCCTCCTTTTGAGTCCATGTTCCCCTGTCCCTCGTTGTTCTCATTTGTCCTTCTTTGAGGTGTAACATGCAGATCTGCAGCAATAAATGATTCACTTGCCTATTTAAAGTGGAAGAGGATCCCAGTAGCGTCTCCTTCCACTATGCACAGTGGTGAAGCCTGGGTCACGCTGCCCCGATGCTGCATATTAAAGTGGATCAAAACCCAGGATTTTGACTATCCTGGGTTTTGGTCCTTGCCCCCCAATTGGGGGTGCCCCGCTGTGTGAAACCCCCCAGGTTGCTGAAAAAAATCACCTCTTCCCGGTCCTATGGCGCATGCATGGGCGATCGCGCAATCAGCGCACAGGTATGCGCTGACATCAGGGCGCGCTCCCTGTTAGAAGGAAGCGCGAGACGCGGCCTCCAGCGCGCTCAGAGCCGCTGTGGTTGTCCGTCGCTTGTCCGTACATACCACAGCGGCTCTGAGTGCTATGATTGGACGAGCGCTCGCGTAGGAGCGGGGTGAGGTGAGTTATTTAGGGAGATCGGGGGGTGTAACGCAGCGGGGCACCCCCGATCGGGGTGCCCCGCGGAAGTGGACTAAAACCCAGGATAGTGAAAATCCTGGGTGTTGGTCAACTTTAAGGGGAGAGTAAATCCCTCTGCATATTGTAGACTCTACTCTTTGTGACCAATGTGTATGTCAATCCTTTCCAGATTGCACAGTCCATTGGATGCACTAAGTGCAGAGAATATGGGGAATTTAATCACCTGGCCTACATACAGTAAATGACAGAGCATTATGGATCTATATATGCTCACAGTGAAACTTTCACAGGGGCTTGCTTTAATAACAAAATGTTCAGCACAGAATAATATAAGTAATGTTCCTTTAGACTGGCGCTGCACTTAAAATCAGCAGAATGCCGGCAGCTTTTACACAGGTTCATCAAAGTAAAGCACCTGCTGAGAGCTTGCTGGAAGCAACATCAAAGGAGGCTAAAAGTCATTGCAGAGTTTCTCTACCACATACACCAGAATATAGCACTTAGTCATCCAGGTAGCTCAGGTCACATGCTATGGCGTTCATGTCACAAGCCTAAAGCTTTGTGGTGGTCATGATGATTGGGCTCCAAGCTGAATACACACTAACATAAAATTATCCAGAGATTGCTGGAAGATAGGTTAAACCGGACCTTCAGCATATTTTAGTGAAAAGCCCAAACCCATAAAAAAATGATTCCCCCGCACCTAAAATGAATATATTTTACGTTTTTAGTCACTTACTTATTATTCTTTCCTCCACTGGGCTACAACTCTGTTCAGGACTCTAGGATACGGGCGCCACCATCTTGACTCAGAAGCATCACATACTGAGGAGAGGAGGGGGGGGGGCTGACTGCAGGGGGCGGGTTATAGCTGTGCGTTGCTCAGACAGAGCAGAGCTGGGGTCAGGAAAAGGACAGCAAGAGCTCAGAGAGCAGAGCAGCACAGCCTGAGATGCCATAGGCAGCCATCTCGGATGTTTAAAGGCTCAGAAATTACAGTGAATGCAGGTAGGATGATTTTTAATGTGGGCAATCTGTATGTGCAGGGTGGGGGAAACATATAAGATAGGCTCTTATTCAGGATGAAGGGTTTAATAGCACTCAGATCTGTCGTTTTTCTGACTCACCACCTTGATTAGTAAGTCCACTTTCTTTGGAATTTTTGAAAGTGTATATTTTTGGGTAAAAGGAGGTGCTCAAGGTGCTGATCTAATCAATTATTTTTTAATTTTTCCCTGTTAGCAAGTCGGTTGCTATTGGCAACTGTACACCAAGTCTGTACACCAAGAAGAGAAATCTGATCCCTGTACGCACTGTTACTGTAACACCTAACACCTTAAACTATCTGCATTCTGTTGATATTGGCAATGTACACGGGGAGGCTGATTCATTAATAGCGCCAGGTAGCGACAGATGAGCGACTGTAGCGTGATTTTTACAGCGCCAGCCAGTATTCGCTGTGCTTGGCCGGCGTTTGCTTGATGACAGCGACTCAGTCGGTGTGCGGTAATGTTGAATACGGGCTTAGGGGTCGCTGTTTCACAGGTTCAGCATTGTATGTGAGCGCCTGACAACGAATGGCCAGAGCGAACGGCTTGCTTCATATTCATTAAAAAATGACGCTCCGAATTTGCTGGCGCTGTCCATTCCTTGTTTAAACCCCAGTGCGCTGGCGGCGATGGGTGTTAACTAGTTTTTAACCCCTAAACAACCATATTTTTTGATTGTAACGTTATACATGTTTTTGGAATCATTTTGTAATATGAATATATTAATATCAGACCTGTAAGATCAATTCTGCACAAATTTTTTTTTTTAATTTTTTTTACTTTAAAAAAAAACCGAACATTGCAGAAGTGGTCTCAGAATTTTTGACATTAAAAAAAAAAAAAAAAAAAAAAAATATTACCAATTAATTATGATTAATTAAACATTGCTCCATTGAAATGCATTGGACAATGCCAGGGAGCGACAGGTCATACCTGGCGCTGTGAAGGAATTTGCAGCGGCGCTGTTCGTTCCAGGCGGCTTCATGATGAATCCAGCGCTAGCCGTCGCTCTCGCGGCGCTAGCCTCATTTAGCTTGATAAATGCGTCATTGTGACCGCCGCCGGGCGTACTTGAGTCGGTAGCCGCCGATAGCTGGCGGTACCTGGCGCTCATCAGACACTACCTGGCGCTAGCCCGTGATAAATAAGGCCCCAAGTCTGCACTTGGTGTACGTTTCCAATAGCAACAGATTGCAGATAGTGAAAACTGCTTCCATAAAACGCACATTTGTTAACAGCAGCAGTTTTAGTATTGTAGGGGCAGATAATATAGCAGGGATGATTATTATCCCTCTTAAGATGGCACTTGGACCAACAGTCAAAAATGACTTAAACCAGACCAACACAACAAACAGTGCTCATATGCATCCCTCCGCAGGGCAATTTACATTGCTGCACATAAAAATTAATTTACCTTTTTCTAATTCCTGTTGTGGTAAATTTTAAAAACAAAATGGGGGCTCATGGATCGGTGGGCTGCCTGCAAAGAGAAAGTGCTGCTGGGCTTCCTGTTACTGTGCATTGTCAGTTATGTCAGTTGAATCCAGGCAGCAGCATGGCTGAAATGCTGGGAGAGGAAGCTCCACAATAGCTGCTACCACTAGAAAATCTGTGAGCCAGTGTTTTAGCTTTGAGCGGATGCAGGAGAAAATGTAAGTGCTGACAATGCTTCAGTATCATGCATGCAGATGGGGCAGGTGGGGAGTTTTCTTTTCCAGCTGTGCCAGGCTGTTGGTCCGGTTTAAAGTGGACCAACACCCAGGGGGGATCGGCCCGGAAATCTATAAGATTCCCAGACCGATCAGATCCCTCCCCGCGGGGCATCCGAAATCGGGATGTCCCGCGGGGAGGAACCCCCCAGGAGGCCCACAATCCTCACCTTACCGGCGATCCAACGGCGCATGCGCGAGACGCGGCCGCGTCTCTCGCTTCCCTCTAGCAGGGCGCGCTCCTGCGCCGGCCGTTTTGTGAATTGCCGGCGCAGGCGCGCTCCCTGTTAGAGGGAAGCGAGAGACGCGGCCAATGACAGCGCTCTGGTATGCGCGTCCAAGCGGCTTTGGACGCGCATACCAGAGCTGCTCTGAGCGCTGTCATTGGCCGGACGAGGTCACGTGGGAGCGGGGAGAGGTGAGTTTTTGCGGCGATCGGGGGGGTTTCAGACAGCGGGGCACCCCCGAACCGGGTGGCCCACCTAAGTGGACCAACACCCAGGATAGTCAAAATCCTGGCTGTTGGTCCACTTTAAGCTTTAGTATTATTGCAACATATACTGTGGAAGGGTGGGTATTGCCCCTCTTAAAGCAGAAGTCCAATCACAAACAGCCACACCTCCACCATGCCACACTGTCTGGTGCTGAGGCCAGATGGGGGGGGGGGGGGGTTTATAAAGAAAAAAACCTTGCCATACCCGTGGGCTAGAATAGTTTTTTTGTACAGAAATTCTACTTTAGAGTGCAGACACTGAATCTTTAGTATTATATTACCAGATATTGTGGAAGAGTTTGGTGCGATGTCCCATATTTGGTGCGACAGTCCCATTTTGAGGCCCACTTTCCCTCCAAAAACTCTGGGGACACCTAAATGTCCCACTTTGCTGACATGGGGAAGACCCACCAAATGCAGAATGCTGGGTGTCTGAGTGGTTTACAACTGCTCTGACTCTTTGGTTGAATGGTGGTAGTGGAATACATGGACATCTAAGAATTGGCTCCATCACCAATATCTTTTATGTACCAAATATTCCTAGAACATATGACCTGTAATTAAAGCGGACCTTTAGCATAATTTAATGAAAAGCCCAAAACCTTAAAAAATTATTCCCCAGCATCTAAAATTAATACATTTAACTTTTTTAATCACTTTTTATTCCTTTCCTTGCTGGCCTGCAACCCTGCCCAGCACTCTAGGATACGGCTTGGCTCAGTAGCATCACCTACTGAGGAGAGGAGAGTGGTCAAAAGTGCAGGGGGGGGGGGCTAAGTTATAGCTGTGCTTTGCAACGACAGAGCAGAGCTGGGGTCAGGAAAAGGTCAGCAATCCCAGAATGCGGAGTGGCACAGTCAGAAGCCACTTCCTGTTTGCAGGCAGCCTGAAACCCCATGGACCGCCATCTTGAATGTTTAAAGGCTCAGTAAATGCAGTAGATGCAGGAAGTATAATTTTTAATGTGAGCAATCTGTATGTACAGCGTGGGGGAAACATAAGATGTGTTCTTATTCAGGGTGAGCGGTTTAAGCCACACGCTAAACCACACCCCTGTCACGCCCATCACTCACAAATTGGTTTAAACTGTCCCAATTTGAGCCCCCCCCCAAAAAAAATGGTCAGTTTAGTATTTCCCCTCTTAAAGAGGAACAATGGACCTCTAAATGACCAGGTCCTATTACACCCCTCAACCCGTTCCGTTATCTTTTGGAAGTCGTCGTCCCCCGGTCGCTGACATTTTGCTGCTTTTTGAAGGCACTGGTGTCTTAGCGTCTAAGGCTGACACTGCAGGACTTAGCCTTCTTGACTGAATTCCCCACGTCCTGCGTCCTCGCAAGCTGGTCTTGATCTTGATGGCTGATCTTGTGGCTTTGCCCTACAGCCACCATGGGCCGAGATAAGCGGTGCAAACAATTCACTGCGCAGGCGGCTAGATCATGGGGGAGGTGCAATTCATCTTAGGAAGGCAACATGGTGCTGCCTTACGCTGGCACCCAGAGAAAAACAGATGAGTGCAGAAGGAAAGGCAGAAGACTGGTAAGTATTATTATCCATTTGTGCGATTGGAGGTCTAAAGGGAACGGAGGGCAAAGTTTGGGGAGTTTTTGAGAACTCCCCAGACTGTCCAATGTCCTCCTTTAAAGCGATGGCACTGATTTAGTATTGTAGGGACAAATACTTAGTAGGGCCCCCCCAGTGACATGAGGCTATAGCAATAACAATGCAATTACACAACATGGGCTGGAGTACACTGGGCCCGGGGGCAGGATAGGCACGAGAGACAGGGAGTAGATAGGGTGCTAGAAAAGGAATTAGGGACTCCAGGCAGAGGCTATAGGTAAAATGTGTGCAAGGGGCTATGCCTAATCTATACCTTCCAATTTTTCATGGTGGGAAAGAGGGAGAACTGTTAAATTAAGCCACACCCCCTAATTGAGGGATAGGTAGGAGATAGGTTGTAACGGTTGCAACAATATCAGCATTTTGAATAGGCAAATGAATAATTTATTGATGCAGATCTGCATGTTACACCTCAAAGAAGGACAAATGAAAACAAGGAGGGACAGGGGGACGTGAACTCAAAAGAGAGGCAGTCCCTCCAAATCAGGAACAGTTGGGAGTGAGCTTAAAGTGGACCAAAACCCAAACCTGGGTTTTAATCGGTGCGTTGCTGTGTGAAACTCCGCAGTTTTCCAAATCCTTGGTCCAACTGCACATGTTGCGCTAGGGTTGCCACCTTTTCCAACAAAAAATACCGTCCTTTTCACAGGTAAATGTGGGTGGTCTTGTAAGATGTAAGGTTATCCATATTTCTTTACTTAAAAAACCTTATGTTTCACTTGTGCAACGGGCAACAAACGCACACAGCACGCTTCTCCAGAGAGCTCTAAGGTAAGAGACCGGCTGGGACCCCTGGCCCTGTTGCATAACAGTAAATTTTATTGAGTAAAATCAATCAATCATATACAAAGTTACAATAAATATATAAACAAAATAAAATAAATAATAACTAAACAAAAAGAAACAGGCCTAACAATTCAGCATATATCATAATTCTGTTGCATAACAGTAACCTCTGCCTCTTCTGCCTTCGATGCGCCCTCTGACCTGCATGCTGGCCGGGGAGAAGTGCCGCCTTTCCGCTTCCAAGTCGCCGCAACCAGAAGAGGCGTCAGAGTGCCGGGTCACCGATCTCGAGACTCTGCCCCCAAAATTTGAAAACGTTACCTGACTAAAGTATAACTGGAATCCCAAAATCGCCGAAACCAGTGCTCTGGTGAGTCATCAAACAGCCCTTAAAGTGGACCAACACCCTCCACTGATCGGCCCGGGAATCTATAAGATTCCTGGACCGATCAGTCCCCTGACTGCGTGGCACCCCGATCGGGGGTGCCCCGCTGTGTGAAACCCCCCAGAAACCCCTAAATCCCTACCTGCTCCTCGATCCAGCGGCGCCCGCTGCCGCCTCCCGCGCGTCCCTCTAGCAGGACGCGCACCCGCGCCGGCCGTTTGTGAATGACCGGCGCGAGCGCGCGCCCTGTAAGAGTGACGCACTCTCTTGTCCATCACTGCCTCCCGCTTGTTCGGCAGCGAGGATTGGCAGCAGCGGTCACGTGGGAGCGGGGAGAGGTGAGTTTTTGGGGCTTTCTGGGGGGTTTCACACAGCGGGGCACCCCCGATCAGGGTTCCCCACCGAAGTGGACCAAAACCCAGGATAGTCAAAATCCTGGGTGTTGGTCCACTTTAAAGGTCCGGCACACCCACAACTAAACTTAGTTCTCTCGGATATAAAGGGGACATCACACTACTTGTGCTATAGACAAACTAGTTGGGAATTAGCCCTGGCCTTCCAAAGATCTCGAGTGAACTCCACCCAGGTTATATCCAAGGGCTCAGCGGGCTAAAATAAAAAATAGGCTTAAAGCGGACCTTCACCCTGAATAAGAGCATATGTTATATGTTTCCCACACCCTGTACAGACAGATTGCTTACATTAAAAATAATCTCAGCTGCATCTTTTGCATGTTATGAGCCTTTAAACATACAAGATGGCGGCTCATGGAGCGTCAGGCAGCCTGCAAACAGGAAGTGTCTTCTGACTGTGTCGCTCTGCATTCTGGGATGGCGGTCCTTTCCCTGACCGCAGCTCTGCTCTGTCTGTGCAAAGCACAGCTATAACCCGCCCCCCTGCACTTTATCCCACTGTCCTCTAAAAACGTAAAATATATTAATAATATATATTAATTTTATAATAATATAATTAATGCTGGGGAATAGTTTTTAAGGGTTTGGGCTTGTCATTAAAACATGGTGAAGGTCCAGTTTAAGTCTAACAACACCCTAGCACACTCTGTCTAGTGGTTCCTTAGGGAGGAAACACAAAGAACTGAGGTGAGGAGGAAGGAGTGGGGCTTTTAAAGTGGACCAAAACCCAGAATTTTGACTATCCTGGGTTTTGGTCCACTTCCCTGGGGCACCCTGATCGGGGGTGCCCCGCAATGTGAAACCCCCCAGATCGCCCGATTCAACTCACCTCACCTCGCTCCTACGGCGCATGCGCGGCTGCTCGTCCAATCAGCGCGCTCAGAGCCTCTGAGGTATGCGCGTCAAAGCGACGTCTTATCTCAGCAGCTCCGAGCAGGCTGGTGGCCGCATATCGCACTTCCCTTTAACAGGGAGCGGCCCGCGCATGTGCCGTTGGACCGGGATTCAGGTAAGGTTTGCGGGCGTCCTGGGGGGTTTCACACAGCGGGGCATCCCGATTTTGGATACCCCACAGGGAAGGAATGGATCGGCCCGGGAATCTTTTAGATTCCTGGGCTGATCCTGCTGAATTTGGTCCACTTTAAACTATGTTCAGTATGTGTTTCCTCCCAAGGGGTGGAGCCTCTCTCTCTGAGTCATGTTGAAGGAAATTACCAACAGGTTGCCAAAAATATCGGCTATGCCGGTAAAATACTCGTAATGTGGCAACCTTTGCGCCTGCTTGTCCAGCTTCTCCCATCATCCCTTTATCACTTGCATCCTTTGCGGCAGTCAGGGCCGGATTAAGTGTGGTGGAGGCCCCTGGGCAGGATTTTTTTCCTTTTTAAATAATAGTCCAGCCAATTAACCAATGGCTGTCTGGCCCCCACCTACTTACTGGAACGTCAGATCGAGTCCCTTGTGCGGGTGCGTGCTGCTCGGGAACTCCTGCTTTGCCATTCTGGATGGGGGGGGGGGTAGTGTAGTCACCCAGCTGGTCCAGCGGAAAACTTAAGCAGAAGGCTTATGTACAGTGAGCGGCAATCGATTGACTACTCTGCACCCAACCACACTGTAGCGTTTCTGATGGCGGCTTTGCTGCTCTAGACTCTTCGTCCTGCCTTGTGGTGGCTTTGGCTGGTCAAATGCGGGGCGCCCCCACTGCCGTTCATAGCTTTGTTGCTGGCCCTGCAGCCCGTCAAACCAAAGACTGAAAAGCCTCCTGGACTAGACCATAACCCAAAGGTTGGTGGAGGCCCCCTTTCAGGGCAAGTGGTGGAGGCCCTAGGGCTAGAGCCCCTTGCGCCCCTCTCATAATCCGGCCCTGGCGGCAGTGCACATCCATTCAATTGCAGTGGGTGTAGCCACACACACACTACAGAAGGGATGCGAGTGATGCCACTGTTGGCAACGCATGCAAAGCTTGGCAGAAATGTAAGAATTGCAGGCAAACCAGGGGTTTCAAACAGTGGGACACGCAAGTTCAGGAGAGAATAAGCCGGCCCTGGAGTCTCCTAGGCCCCAGAGCAGCCACTGGAAATTCTCCCTGTGATTTTTGGCCAGTCTGCCCGATAGGGAACCTAGTTATGCGGCCCATCCGGATTTGGGACGCCCCACAAGCATGACATACTCGCTTTATTTCTATGTGGTCGGGAAGTTGTGACAGCGCCGGCTCTCAGCGCTCCGCACAAACTTTTCTTCCCCTTCCTCCTGGCTGATAGCGCGTCAGCCAATCACAGGCGGCCTCTCTGCGGACTATTCCAACGTGCTCCCGGCCGGCCAATGGGAAGGCGCCACTGAGCAGATTGCAGCGGTTGGCTGGCGGCGGCAGTACAGAGTGAGCGGCAGGGATGTGAGCGCTGACTCCTCTCAGTAGCAGCAGCACAGAGCGGCCAGAGGCTCCGAGCCGCCACCAGCAGCGCAATGCCGGGCGCCACTGTCCTCCGCCTCCTCCTCCTCCTGCTGCCATGTAAGTAGCAGAAGCTCGGCGCGCCTCACACCCCCTGCCGCTGCCCCGCTCCGCTACTGTAAACTTTCTGTGTGCCACCGCTTGTGGGTCATTCTTCACGCTGTTAGTACATCTCTAGCCTCTCTCGCTCTTCCTCACCTTTTCCATGCATTCTTTTTCTCTTCTCTTTTTACTTTTAATTTTCTCATTCATTCGCTTGCTGTCATCTCTTTATTCCTCTGTCCTTCTCATTGTGTCCTGTATCACTTTCTCCCTCCTATGTGCTCATTGTTTCCTTTATTCTCCTCTTTCTATTGACTCTTTCCATCTTATTCTCCAAAGCCCCTCTGTAGGGAACACATCTGGAGTCGCGCTTTCATTTCACTAGGCTTTCTCAATTTGCAATGACTTGTACAGGAATCCAGGAGCTATGTGGTTGTATTAAAGTGGACCAAAACCAGGGATTTTCAATATTTTGGTCCGTCCCCCTGGGGCACCCCAGTTTAGAAATCCCTGCTGTGTGAAGCTCTGCCATTTGCCCAGTAAACTCTCCTCTCCTCAGTCCAACAGTGCATGCGCTGCCTTTCGTCCAATCATTGTCTCCTGTTGCGCATATTAAAGTTGACCAAAACCCAGGATTTTGACTATCCTGGGTTTTGGTCCTTGCCCCTGGGCTACACTGATTGGGGATGCTCCGACTCAGGTCGCCTGATCTGACTTACCCTGGTCCTATGGTGCATGCACCGTCTATCATCCAATCAGCGCATTTGGATCTGTGCTGATTTCTGGTGGCCACATTGGGGGATGTGTCCACCAGACATCAGCACGGATCCAAATGCGCTGATTGGATGATAGACGGTGCATGCACCATAGGACCAGGGTAAGTCAGATCAGGCGGCCTGAGGGGGTTTCATACAGTGGAGCATCCCCAATCAGTGTACCCTCTAACAGGGAGTGTGCTAATGCCAGCCATTCACAAATGCCCAGGCATGTGGGCATACGTTCTGCTAAAAGGATAGTGGGGATGTGGCCGCTGCTCACACATGCGCCATTGGACTGGAAGAGAAGGTAAGTTTCCAGGCAACCTGGGGGGTTTCACACAGCGGGGCATCATCCTGATTCTGTATACCCCAGGGAGACGGAATATATCGGCTCCAGAGGCGTAGGTTTTGGTCCGCTTTAATGTGCAGCTGGAGAAGCGAAATGGAATCCCAGCCGCTCACATAGGTGGAGTGGTATCACTCGGCAGCACCTTTGGCTGTGTGTCGCCACACACAGCCATTCATTTGCGGTGGCCGTGACACAGTTGGAATAGAATGTGAGTGATGCTGTGCATGCGACATGGGCTCTACAGAGGTGTAAGAATTTGGGGCAAACAGCTGGTATGCCCTGGAATCTCTTAGACGGTTTTTACCTGTTTTAAAGCTGTTCAATGTCCTAAATGGGTTTTGTACCACACTGCAATAGCGGGTAGAGGGCAATTGCTTAAGCCCCATCTACAAAGACCCCCACAAACCCAACTTTTACTTCCAGTGCGATCGCCAAAGTTGGCTGCTGGTGGTCCAGAGTCACTTCTGCTTTTCTGGCTGTGGGGTTTGCTGTGCAGATAAGTGAAATTCGGGGGTAGGGAGGAGGGGGGACTCCAGTTCCACCCATTTGGGGGAAAATAGATGTTGGACCACTTTGAAGTATACCAAAGCCATGCCCACCCATATGAAACCTCTTGGATAGTCAAAAATCTGGATTTGCACATAAGGGGGTAGTGTCATATGCTTTAGTTGTGCTTTATGTTTTTTTGTTGTATACTGTGTCTTGTGAGGATTTTGTCATGTTATGTGTATACAATGTAAGCTGCTATATGTGATATTAAAAGTGATTTTGCATCTATTACTGAAAAAAAGAGTGCGCACCTTTTATTCAATTTATGGTACATAGTCAAAAATCTTACCTTTGTTCCTCGCTCTCATGTTAGGTGGTGTCTGTGGCACTGCATCTGCATCTGATGCGCACACCCCCTCCAGCATATTGGTTAGACGGGGCAGCCAGTGGGAGGAGTCCTGACAATTTAATTAGAATAGATTGTGACACATTAAAGTGGACCACAGCCGTGATTTTCTCTATCCGTGGTTTTGGTCTTTCCTCCTGGGCATCTTGATTTGTCGTGGGTGACAGTCTTATCACCTAATTGCCGCAGCAGCCGGGCTGTGGAGTGAAGGGTGCTGAACATTTTACTTTAGATCTGGCTTAATCTCTGTTTATTACTAGCTCTTGCCATTTACCTGTCAGCATTTGTAGAGCATGTTTAAAAAGTCATATGCTCCGTTGGGCATCCCAATTTGCCATTCCACAGCTGCAATCCATCACTGTACTTAAAGCATTCCTCCAGTCAAAAAAATCAATGTTTAGTAAATTGCACCCCTAAAGCCCTTTTTTGGCAATCAGTAAATATTTAGAGGGATTAAAACCATGCAGATGTTTGGAATAGCCAGCAGAATCTGCACTCTTAAACGTGCATGGCGGCGGCCATCTTGCCACACACGAGAGAACTGAGTCCCTAAGGGTTAAAATTTGCCTCATAGTTCTGTGCAATCATCTATTATTTCTAGCCAAATGTAGTAAGCCTTCAGCTGTAATGGCTCACTATTGCTTTGCTAACAGCTGAAATCTTCTAAATACATTTTCCCCTGACTGAATGCTTTTGTGGCCATAGAAATACATTGTAACAGTTTCCCTCACACAGATTTCCTTTGCTACATTAGCTCTTTGTTCAGTGTCTGTGTGTGTGAAAAATGTCAGACAAGCTTCTTGTTTCTGAGGCATATATCTCCCCCCTATTTCTCATTTGTAAGCAGGACTATCAGGTGTGTGGCAAGATGGCTGCCCCATGTAATTCAGGAGTGAGAAATCTTCATGGGGTTAAGCCCTCAGAGGCCCGCTTTCAAGCAGCCCCACACCCATTTTCTAAATAACGGGTGTGGCTCCGCATCATGACGTGCAACGCCCCCAGCAACCCCCCAAAATCCTTGCCTTAACTTAGATCCTCGGCTGAAATGGGGCTTCCGATTGGCTGCCATGTGGGTTGTCTTCCTTGGCCACGGATTAAGGGCGGCCCACAAGGTTAAGTTAAGGCGTTCGGGGGGGGGGGCTCCAGCAATCTAGATTACCCCCCAAGCCTGTCACCATGCCGTCCCTTACCCGTTAGTTAGAAAACGGGTGTGGGACTGCTTTAAACCCTGGAGATGGATGCAGCGGGATCCCCTACTGCTGTGCATGCTCTCAATAGTCTGCCAGATGTGCATGTGGATTTCCATGCCACACGGAATATACCACTGGATTGTGGCTTGGTAAGTGGGACATGCCAAATTGAGATGCCCCCTAGGAATCTTTAATACTAGACCTGCTCCTATATAACAGTGGTTGTTTTATGTGTTTGTTGTCTGGCCGTCTGATTGCATTATCCAGTGCATAGCAATCCTTAGTGAAAATAATTTGTCAAAGGTGACCACAGTTACTTAAGGAGTTCTCGTGGCAGTAATAACTTTGGGTGGTCCCATTGTGCAGTTTTACCAATATGTTTTTTTTCTGCCCAAAAACCACTCTTGTTTCACTCTGAGGATTATTTTCATAAGATTTTGGCCCGCTTACAATTTGCAGATAATTATCTAGAACAAGTGTCAAACTCAAGGCCAGTGGGCAGGATGTGGCCCTCCAAGCCTTTTTATGTAGCCCTAAGACAGAAACCACAGAGTGGAGCCTGGGCAGCGCCCTTTCTAGCTGGCCCTGTCACGCCAAGGCTTCTGACAGCAGCACCATGTCTTCAGGACTGAATGAGGTGATGCCAACTGATACACTGCACTGCAGTCTCAGGTGTTATGCCTATAAAAGTAGCTAGGGCACCCAATTACATGTTTCTTTTTTTTGGGAGGGGGGAGTAGTGGTTGCAACTGCCCTCTGTGCAACCAGCTCTCACCACAGAAAGGGAAGTGACTGCGTCTGCCCTAGGCAAAATAATCCTGCATCTGTAACCATTCATTTGAATGGTTGTTTGCATTTAATTTTTTGTCTATCATTAAAGTGAACCAAAACCCACACCCTGATTCCAGGGCCACTAGATCCACGGGGCATCCAGAATCGGGATGCTCTGCTGTGTGAAAGCCCCCAGGTGGCCTGGAAACTTGCCTTCTTTTCTGGTCTGCTGGCGCATGTGTGAGCAGCAGCCGCATCCTTGCTATCCCTTCAGCAGGCATGTGAATGGCCGATGCGGGCATGCTCCCTGTTAGAGGGTAGTGGGGGATGGGGCCGCCAGCATGTGTGGGTCCACTTGCCTTAGATGAAGGGGTGGGAGCAGATCGGAGCGCATCGATTGGACAAGAGGCTACGCGTGTGGCGTAGGACTGGGGAAGAGTCGGATTGTGCAACCTGTGGAGTTTCACAAAGCAGGGCATCGACCAAAACCCAGGATAGTCAAAATCCTGGGCTTTGGTCCACAACCATAATGCTGATGTGGCCCTTGGTGAAGTCGCAAGGAGTTTGACACCACTGACCTAGACATAAGATGACTAAGCTGTTTCAAAAGGGTTATTGTTGCAGGAGTAACTGGCTACTTTTCCCTATTGCTATGCATGCTTTCCTGCTTAGTTTCTCACGTCTTCAGCCCTGAACCCTCTATTTCCCTTTCTGAACAGCCTGCTCCCCCCCCCCCCCCCCCTCTGTGATAATGGTCCCCTGCAAAGGCTTCCCTACTATTACTACACCACATTACTATTAGGTGGAAGATGATGTCCTGGAGTAAATATTGTAAATAAATGCCAGACGAGGCTTTTCTGGTATTTTGGAAAAAGTTCATGTACTCCAAGAAACAGAACATCTTTATCCTAAAGAAGCAATTAACCCTCTAGCTGTTGGTCATTTTTTTACTTGAGCTAAACTTTGAAGTTTTTTTTTGTCTCGGACCAGCATAGCTGGAGTACGTCTGTTGTACTTTGCTAAGTAACAAAATAGACTGGCGCAGGAAGGAACAGGATTTTCCAGCCAGCAAATTCTTCTTTTTTTATTTTCTGACCCTCGGACTTCAATTTCTTTTATTATAGCCTGCGTCAAAGGGATGCTTCAAGAGGAAGTGAAAGTTCTGCCTTTACTACAGGAACTTAGTTGAGCTCAAGATGGAGCATCTCTCTCCATCGCCCTCAATCACTGTTTATCAACCTGTGGTAGGCATTGATGTTCACCAAGGGGGGGGGGGGGGGCTGACATGTCTGGTATATTATTTTAAAGAGGAACTTCACCTTAGCCAGGCATCTGCAGCACTCCTCCTGCGCTCCGGGTCCTGGGCGCTGCCATCTTGGACTGAAGACACAGAAAGCGGCATCCCCTGGCTTTGTGCGTGCTCCTGTCCATGGAGCCAGGGATGTGGCTTTGCTTCTTATCCTGCGGCGGCCTTTGGAGACCAGGAGGATGGCACGGGCGCCTGACAAAGGTGAAGGTTTATGTCTTTATAACCCCAACCCGGCCTGGCACTGAGGCAGGATGGGAGGGGGGAATTGTATAGAAAGGAAAAACCTTACCTTAGCCAAAGGTCATTTAAAGGGACTGTAAACCTAACTGAAATAATAGGGATGCAAGCAGTTTGCCTAATTACTGTCCTATGGGCCAATTTCCTGCAGGATGGAAGCTGTAGCAGGGCTCCAAAGTTTGCTATTCTTTCAATTTTATTCCTTCAGGACCCTGCAAAAAAGGGATTAAACAGCCACTCTATCCCTTGGTGCTGTCAGCAGGAGTGAGCATGTCAAGCCCCAGTGGTGCCGTTGCTGTCCCTTGACCACAGCAGAGCATGCTCATAACTCTTAAAGCTGCATGTTGACAGGCCCTTCCAAACTAGCAAAGAAATGGGCTTCACTTAAAATACATAAGGTATTTACATGATTACTTTGATTATTTTACACTGGTATTAGGTGGAAAAAAGTTGGTGTGTGTCCCTGAACTGGGACTTTAAAAGTGCTATGAGGCCCTTGACCTAATTATTTTGGTTACTTTTTTTTATAAATTGAACTCCTTGGGGGTACTCAGTTGGAACCTCTTGTTGCCTGGGGTACTTGACATAAAATCATCCTACCTGCATCTAGTGCATTTTCTGAGCCTTTAAACATCCAAGATGGAGTCTCAGGCTGCCTGCAAACAGGAAGTGTCGTCTGACTGTGCCACTCTGCATTCTGGGATTGCTGTCTTTTTCCTGACTGCAGCGCTGCACCTCCCCCTCAGTATGCCAGGCTCCAACCACGCATGCACAGGCTCTTGTCCAGTGGGAGCAGACTGCTGTTACTAAGTCATTTGGCAGAGTGGCTCTAATGGTTTACCATGTGAGCGAACCGGGGGGGGGGGGGGGGGGGGGGGGGTATAGATTCCAGACTGGCTGCTTCTGGGTTGGTAAACCTTTAGAAAAGCATAATTTGATTTTTTTTTTTTTTTTGCCCTCCTGCCACTGTTTAGCTATGCTGTTAAGCAATCTATAAAATGAGGAAAGAGGAGGCCCAAAGGGAGTGTGATTAATTAAAAGTGGAGCAAATTGGGCAACAAAAAGCTACTGTGTTTGGCCGATTATAAGACAGGTTCCTATGTTCATTCTTGTTCTTAGGGCTTATTTTCAGGGCAGTCATATTTTACTCATAAGCAATCTACATCCCAAAATTGATAGAGCTGCTGTAATATGGCAGCCCCCCCTCCCCCCCCCCCCCCGGAGATTGTGCAGCATGAGGCACGCTGGATACTCCTGGCTCCACAAGATAAGTCCTTTAACATATTGGCGTGGTGGTTTGCTAGCTCACAGAGGTACCTGCTGCCAAAAAATGGCCCTGACTCTGATGGCCCAGGAAATTGATGTGTTTTTTGTGGACCCATATATTAACCTCTATAGATGACTGAGCAAAAAAGGTAGAAAAAAAAATGTAGCCCATGTACGTAAAATCATGACTACATCATTGTTCCTCTGTATTGTATAAGATTAGATAGATGTTGACAATTTGTGTGGCCAAAACTTGGCCAGATCTTGTGTGATGGCATCACCATTTAATTATGTATTATTGTACATTGTATAGTTTAACACATTCAGGAATTGTTCCGCATTTAGTAATTGGGGGGTTAATTTACTTGCTGAAAAGCACTTCAGTCATATCCCGGCTAGGAATTGAACCTTAACCGGTCCGTTTACCAGCCATAGACTGACACTGGTAAAGGGAAGTATTGGTTTGCTATAAATAAGATTGTTTTAAAGTGAGTTTAGGAGCTTTTGAGAGTTCTGGTAGTATTTTCAAGAGATGTTGTATTATAAGTGCGGGGACTTTTCATTAAGGGACTTTATATTGGGGGACTTTAGGTGTTTAAGTGGTTATTGCCTAAGTGTTATAGAGCTAAAATAAGAAGTTAAAAGCCAAAGTTGCTGCAACTAAATTAGGCGGATGCATTACTACAGAATCTAATACTAAAGCTCAACATGTCAAACTAGATAGGAACTTAAACCGGACCTTCAGCGTGATTTAATGAAAAGCCCAAACTCTTAAAAAAACGGTTCACCAGCATCTAAAATTAATATATTTTACGTTTTTAGTCACTAACTTATTATTCTTTCCCCCACTGGGCTGCAACTCTGTTCAGGAATTTAGGATACGGGTGCCGCCACCTTGACTCAGAAGCATCACACTTACTGAGGAGAGGAGAGTGGGATAAGGTACAGGGGGGCGGGTTATAGCTGTGCTTTGCTCAGACAGAGCAGAGCTGGGGTCAGGTAAAGGTCAGCAGTCCCAGAATGCAGAGCAGCACAGTCAGGAGGCACTTCCTGTTTGCAGGTTGCCTGATAAGATGGTGGCTTCCATAAGCTGCCATCTTGGATGTTTAAAGGCTCATAACATGCAGTAGATGCAGGTAGGATGATTTTTAATGTGGACAATTTGTATGTACAGGGTGTGGGAAACATATAAGATAGACTCTTATTCAGAGTGAAGGTCCGCTTTAAGGTGTATGTTCACAAATGCCTAAAGTCTGGCAAGTAAAATGGGGGAGCTTGAGGTTCTGGTACTGGAAAAAAATATTGATGTTATTGGTGTGGCTGAGATATAGCTGCATTCCACACATGACTGGACTGTCAATATTCAAGGTTTTCTTCTCTTTTGGAAAGACAGAGCATATTGGAAACTGGGTGACGTGTGTAGTAATCTTCTTACTAGCAGAAGATTGTGAGGATGTAGAATCCTTTTGGGTAGAAAGTGCAGAGCGATGTACACAATGTTAAAATACAAGTTGGTCTATAGACCCCAAACATAATTGAGCAAATAGAGGGTCAGCTGCATTAACACAACAGGCATCACAGGCTGGTACGATGGTGGTGATGGGGGATTTCAACTACCCAGGTATCGACTGGAGACATGGTTTTGCTTCTACATCTTTGCTTCTCAGCTTGCTACAAGAAAACTATATGAATCAGTTTGTGGAGGCACCTACTAGGTGTGAAGCTGTTTTGAATCTGGTAATTTTAGGAAGGCCAACTTCCCCTGGCTCAGAGCTGCACTCAAGGACATAGACTTGGGCGCATCTGTTAAGGAATAAGGTTACAGATGCCAAATGGGAGTGCTTTAAATCAGTTTTGAGTACCAATGTTGCAAAATGTATACCTATGGGTAACAAATATAAACAGCTGAAATTAAATGTCATGGATGACACCTGCTGTTAAAAAGACAATAAAGAACAGGAAAAGGGCCTTTACAAAATTACAAGACTGAGCTCTTAGCTGTAACCCTTTAAACGTATAAGTATACTTGAATATATTAGTAAATGAAGCATGTAAGATATAAGGTTGGCAAAAGCTCAAAATAAAAGATGTGGCCAAAGAGAGAAAAACACAAATAAATGTATAAATTCAAAGAAAACTAAATCAGAACAGGTATGTGCCCTAATAATAATTGGGAAATGGTCACTGGGGATGAAGAGAAGGCAGAGATGTTGATTGGATTCTTTAGCTCTATGTACACTAGAGGGGCAGGGAGACAACACAGGAGATGCCACTGATAGCAATAGCCAAAGTATAATATTCAACAAGCTAAACATGGGTATCATCCAAGAAAGACCAGAATACTTTAAATGTGAATAAGAACTCTTAAAGAAAGCAGCTCAACCAGCACGATTTTACTAAGGACAGAAGTTGCCAAACTAACCTGATTGGCTTCTATGAAAAGGTGAGTAGAAGCCTGGACAGAAGAGTGGCTGTAGATATAGTCTTTCTGGATTTTGCAAAAGCATTTGACACTGTCCCCCCATAGACTCATATTGGGGATATTGAGGTCTTCAGGATTAGAAAATACAGTTTGTAACTGGATTGAAAACTGGCTGAGGGATTATGTGCTGAGTTGTCGTTAGTGATACCTACTTTGAATGGTTACCAATTGTAAGCGTTGTACCCCAGGGCCCACTATTATTCAACTTGTTTATAAACAATATAAAAGATGGATTTGTACCCCAGGGCCCACTAGTATTCAACTTGTTTATAAACTATTTAGAAGACTGAATTAAATGCACTGTCTCTATTTTTGCAGAAGAAACGCAGCTTAGTGCAGTGTAGTGAAGATGTTCACAAGCTTCAAGCTGACTTGGACACTTTGAGTGTCTGGCAAATGAAGTTTAATGTGAAGAAATGTAAAGTCTTGCACTTGGGGTCTAATAACATGAAGACCACATGTCCTCGGGAGAATCACTTGTTGAGAAGGACTGGGGTACTGATAGACCACAGGCTAAATAACAGCATGCAGTATCAAGCAGCTGCTTCCAAGGCAGCAAGATATTATAATGCATTGGAGACATGGAATCACAGGATAGGGGTGTCATTTTACCTCTTTATAAGGCAATAATGCGCCACCTGGAATATGCCGTCTAGCTCTGGAAACCAGTTTATAAAAGACTCTCTGACTTTGGAAAGGGTGCCGAGAGGAATGAAGGATCTTAATTATGTGGAAAGATTATGAAAATTAAATCCGTTTATTTTGAGAGGAGACGACTGAGGGCGGACATGATTAAATTGTATCAGTATATATGGGCAATACAAAAAATATGGGGAAACACTATTTCAGGTAAATTTCTCTAAAGACAGGGGGGCACTCCCTTCGACTGGAAAAAAAGAAATTCAATCTCTGGAGGCGACAATCATTCTTTACCATAATAACTATAAATCTGTGGAATAGCCTCCCTCAGAAGTTTGCTACAGCATCAACAGCTGATGGCTTCAAAAAATGATTCAATGCTTATTTAGAAGAAAATAACATTAACAGTTGCTATTAGCTGTTATCGGTAGAAAAAAAAAATACTTCTCCCTACCCCAACACCCTGGGTTGAACTTGAGGGACTTGTGTCTTTTTTTTTTTTTTTAACCGTATTAACTATGTAACTGGACTGGCTCTTTATGGATAACCTTTGGTGACCAATCTGTCCGCTAAACAAATCTAAAAAAATGTCTTCTGATGTTAGTCCATTATTTAGCTAGAAAAAGGACACTGCTGTTGAAGTGGACCTACACTCTACACAAGCCTCTATCATAGGTCTGTTCTAAACTCGCTCCCTCTCCAGTTCAGCCAGAGCTTTGCATCAACCAGTTAAGTAAATACTTTTTAATAGCCAGTGACAGCATTCCTGACAGGCCACGATTCTTTTCCAGTAGGACAAGCCATACTGTACACCAATTTTGCCAATGGAGTAGTAACCTCCTATTGCAGCAGCTGCTGTGGTATTAAAATATATTAGGGAGGTAAATGGACCTGCAAGGGAATAAACGTTTAGGTGTGTGATTGGACAGTGAGTCTTTGGGTATGGATTGATTTTAGGGTAAGGATTAGATTTTCATGTTTAACCAGTAAAAATCTGGCATGGTTCTTCAGGATTGGAAGTAAACTAAACCTTGAAAAGACTGCCATCAGCAACACGTGGGTTAAGAAAACTAAGCTCCTCCCGACCTATATAGGGCATCCCCAGTTCTTTTCTTGCAGTCGACGGGACTGTGAAGAGATTCGGGATTTTATTGAGGCCTCTCAGTCAGGGTTTAGTCGGACAACTCCAGCTGTGGCCTATATAAACCATCGGGGATACTTGGAGCTGGCAGGCATTCCGGGAGGTAAGTAGCATTATGAGGTGGGAGGAGCTTCCCAACATCCTGATCGCCCCACATTGGCCCAGTAGGGTTTGGTTTGTGGATCTGATAAGCCTGGTAATGAAACCCCCCTTGGCGACTCCCCAACCGTCTGGAAATTCTACAGCAGGGTGCTCTGCGGCATCTCAATTCTCAAGCTGGCTTTAGCGGCTTGGCTGTTGAGACCAGCATCCTGGGGGAGAGGGGCCTATCTGCCGCAGCCTGACTACAAATCCCAAAATCCTTTCACTGTAGCAAGTGAGCTCATCAGCAGCTTTGACAACAAAAATCAGCAATTGACAATAAACCTTTAGCTACTGGGACGCAAAACTGTGCCCCCCCCCCATCCCCCTGGCTGAAGAGGTTAAATTAATGCAGATGGGGTTAAACCTGTCGGTGCTGTCTCAGCCAGTTAGATGATTAGCAAGCCAGAGTGAGGACATTTGTGATCTGTACATTACAACATCACTTTGATGCTAAGGTAAACATATTGTTGCTAGGGGAAACATTTTTTTTTATAACATGCATAATCTCAGGACCTTGAACACATTATATTGACACACGATAATGGAAATTTTTGAAAATAAGTAAAGAAAGTGGAATTACCCTTTAAACTAGACCAAGAGTCTTGCACAGTTGGATTAAAACTCATGATACTGAATTGTCAGCACTTACCTTTGCTCCTGCATCCAATCCAAGCTGAAACGCTGTCACGCTGATTTTTTTTCCTGTTAGCAGCTATTTTAAAGTTGCTGCTTGGAATCAACTGACAAACCCTCTGCAATGCACAGCAGCAGGAAACCCAGCGACACCTCCTCTTTGCAGCCTGCCTGCAGCTCCATGGGATGCCATTGTGTTTGTAAAATTAACCACAGCAGGAGTTACAAAATTGTAAAATTTTTATGTGTAGCAATCTGATTTGGCCTGGAGATGGATGAATACAAGTACTCTTTCTTGTAAGGGCGTTGGTATGGTTTGCTGAATAAAACCAACATTCATCCATCCTGTAGTCTCACACAGGTTGCCTTCGATCCTAAAGCTGACTGATATCAGCAATATAAAATCTTTTGTTTCAAAATGCTTCCCCAGCAACATGTGTTTTTCAAATCCCTCAGCCTGTAAGATGACAGCCATTGAAGACTTACGCAGATAGATAGGTATGTGCTATACTACCAGGGGTGTCAGGAAAAAGAATGCAATATTTCATTAGACAATACTAGTATTGATTCAAAATATGTTCAAATCAATCTTTTATAAACTATTTACTCCCCACCACTGCTTGGCAGCGCATGGCACAAGAGCCTGTAATTCAGCAGATCTGTCCCACCCACAGCAGAGAAACGAGATCCACCGAGAGTCATCCTGTGTATGGTCTCCCACCTGTTATGTGTATGTGAAAGTTGATGTGTAGATTAGGTTTTCCAATGCTACAGTCATTAAAAAAATGACAATATATCTACTTTTGAGACAGAATCGGGATATATTGTATCGTCAATTCACACTCCTATATACTACTATATTCTTCTCCCTCCTACGATCTCAGTAACTGTTATTCCTGTATGTCTCACACCCCGCTTCCGAATATTCATGACACTTGGGTAACTGTCCTGTAGAGGGCGATCTTGCAGAGATGACATGTAAAAAAGGAGCCCCTCCTGGCCCATCAATACCTGGGACCTCCCACCATTCCCCAGTCTTTCGTCTCTGCAGTCGGCGAGCAAGTCAGAAGATGGTTGTCTCCTCCTTGCAGGTAGCCGGGGTGACCCCCCCGGCCTTTTGTTTCTATTGCTGCCTGAACCTTTTTTAATTTAAACTATAGCAGTATGCCTCTCAGCCTAGGCTGAAGGTCCAGGCAATGGTAGGCTGCATCTTATGGTGCATATGGGAGCTTGCTCCCCCGTGAGACCCCATACAATGGGGTAGGCGGCGTCCAGGTTGGTGATCTCGGCTTGGGATGCCCCGTCCCTCTTACCCTTTCACCTATTGATGTGGGTTCTCCCCCCTACCGTGTCCCTCTGTGCCCCTTGGGGGGGGGGGAGGCCTTTTCTCTTGTGGGTTGTTTTACTTTATTTGGGGGGAAAAGGTGTGTGGATTGTGTGTGTGTTTGTATGTGTTTTTGCGGCTGTTGTTGCTGGGCCGGTTTCACAGGTGCTCGTTGTGGCCCGTCCACCCCCCCCCCTCAAGGCCGGCTTCTCTCAAGCACTCTTTCCGGCCTCGCTGCCTGCTTTGCTGCTCTCCCTCTCATTTTCCTTGCTGCTGTGAGGGTTGACGGCCGCTGCTTTGCTGCGGTGAGTGGATTTTATTTATTTCACCATTTTTAACTGTCTTATATGGTGGGTGATGTGCATGTTGACACTTATGTCCTCATGTCTTCTAGGTGGGATCTCTTATTTTGAAGTTTAAAGAGGGAGTTCTCCCGGTCCTAGGGTCCCTTAGAGTTTAATTTAGGGTTCCCAAAACAAAAAAAAACCTCCCACTTGGGACCTGAAGGAGCATCCCGGGTAGCTTAATAGCGTAAATCCCTCTGGTCATTGCGACTACATTAAAATCACCATATGGAGGCTTCTCAGGATACCGGGCTTGGCCTCCCCTTGGGGCAACCCCGGCAGTGTGTGGGTTGTGGGGCATCCCTTGCGGGGGATAATGTACTTGTTTGCATACCTTGTGCTCAGCGGGCCATAACGCAGCAGTCGGGCCCAGGCATCTGGGTCCGGGGTCCCGGCCTCATCTCCTTCCCCACCCTGCCTTATCCGTACCCCTAGTGATGTTGTCACAGGTTGGGAATAGCAATCTTATGTATGTGCCAGACTGGCTAATATTGAGAAATTTATTTCTGGCTCTGTTGCCAGAAAGGCCTCGGCTAAGCGAAAGCATTTGTCTCCAGCCGCGCCGGCCTTTGAGTTTGATGATTATGATTTCCTTGACTGGTCTGATTATTCCCCCGCTAGAAGAGAGGGAATTATTTGAGGGTTCTGACAATCAGCAGTTTGTTGGTGCTGATACTGAGCAAGGGCAGGGCGATGCTGTGGATACCCCGAAGGTCTTGGCTCACCTTTTTGAGGTTCTGGCAATTTCTCCTCCTGAGGAGGCCGCTCCTCAAAAAGGGGAATTCTTTGGGACTTCCAAGCCGCGCCTGGAGTTCCCAAATCAAAAGCATTTTGATGGCATTATTCTTAAGGAATGGGAGAAGCCTACTCGGCTTCCAGGTATTCCTTAAGGTTGGGATAAAAAGTATCCCTTTCCGGTGGACGTGGTAAAACGATGGTCGTCCCCTCCCGAGGTGGATGCCCCGGTGCTCGGGTTATCCAATACTTCTATTTTGCATTCTCCTGACTCCACCACTCTCTCAAAGATGGTGAGGATAAACGCATTGATCAGATAGCTTGCCACGCGTTTGCTAGTGTTGGTTCAGCCTTGCGGCCTGTTTTGGCAGTGGCTACCAGGTCTGTGGTTAGAGACCTGTTGAGTGCCTCCAGGCTTGACCCGGCTAGTGATGAGTTCGCCGCCCTTAAGCGGTGTGAATTGTTCATGTCCTTTGTGCTTGCCGCCTTGGATGACACCATGGTCATGTGTGGTAGAGCCTCGGCCTTGCTTGTAGCTATTCGGCGGTCGGTATGGTTGCGCCAGTGGGCGGCTGATTTTGTGGCCAAAAAGTCGCTAACAGCACTTCCCTTTGGGGATTGCGGCTCTTTGGAGAAAGATTAGATTCTGTCACGAAAGGAGGGAAGTTACCTCAGCGCAAGAGGCAACGTCGTCCCTTTCGGGGGGCGGCCTCCTTTAACCCTTCCTTTCGTGGTGCCAGAACTGGCAGAGTTTTGGCCTTCTCTACCCTCAGAGGTGATTCCTGGAGTAGAGGCAGAGGTCGTGCCCGTCCAGGTCACAATTGGAGTTCCAAACCCAAGCCCGCTGCTAAGCCAGCGCAGCAATGAGGGGGCGCCCTCACCCTTGCGGGTGGGGGGACGGCTGCGACACTTCTTCCAGGTCTGGGACCAGGAGGTCTCAGACAAATGGATTCTGGAAGTGGTGTCTTCCGGTTACAAGCTGGAATTCGAGATCCGGCCTCCTCCCAGATTCTTCAGGTCTCGAGTGCCCACTGGCCGCACAGGGGCTCCGGGCGGCAGTAAGTTATCTTCTGGACATGGCTGTCCTTTGCCCAGTGCCTTTCGCGGAAAGGGGCTTGGGATTCAATCCCAATCTATTCACGGTGCCCAAGAAGGACGGCTCCGTTCGACCCATTTTGGATCTGAAGCTCCTCAATCGGTTTATCCGCTTCAGGAAGTTTCGCATGGAAACCTTGCGGTCAGCCGTCTATTCTCTTCGTCAGGGGGACTTCATGACGTCCATAGACATCAGGGATGCTTATCTGCATGTACCTATCTTCCTGGCAGTGGATGATCAGCATTTTCAGTTTGTGGCCCTTCCATTCGGGCTTACGTCGGCTCCGAGGGTGTTCACCAAGGTATTGGCGGGGGTGATGGCCCTCCTCAGAGTCCAGGGCATTCGCATTGTACCATACCTGGACGACCTTCTCATTTTGGCTTCCTCTCTCAGCCAAGCGGAGCTAGACACCAGAGTGGTGGTATCCACGCTGGAGAGGTTCGGTTGGGTGATCAACTATTCCAAGTCCTCCCTCTCCCCGTCCAGGGAGGTTTCGTTTCTGGGCATGACTCTGGATGCCTTTCAGGCCAGGGTGTTCCTTCCTCAGCCCAAGATTCTTCTGATCCAAGATTTGATTCGGCTTCTGCTATCCAATCCTCGCCCGTCTATCCGGCTAGGGATGAGATTGGTAGGTCTGATGGTGGCTTCCTTCGAGGCAGTCCCTTTTGCCCAGTTTCACATGAGGACGCTTCAGCTCCATCTTCTAGCGACTTGGGACAAGTGTCCGCTGTCATTGGATCAGTCTTGTCTCCCCGGGCTCAGCAGTCCCTTCAGTGGTGGCTAGTGTCAAGCAATCTGTTGAAGGGCAGATCCTTTCTGACCCCTTGTTAGGAAACGGTCACCACGGACGCCAGCCTGTCGGGCTGGGGGGGGGGGCGGCTTCTGGAGGGAATATCAGTTCCAGGGGTTATGGGGGCCTCGGGAGGCTCATACCCCTATCAAAGTTTTGGAGCTACGGACCATTTGGTTGGTTCTGTCTTGCTTGACTCTTCTATTGCAGGGATTGCCAGTTCAAGTCCGATAGGACAATCGGACGGCGGTCGCTTACATCAATCACCAAGGAGGGACTCGCAGCAGGAGTGCCCTCGGGGAGGTGTCTCTGATCCTTGTTTGGGCAGAGAGCAATGTCCCATGCATCTCAGCCATTTACATCCTGGGAGTGGAGAACACGAAGGCAGATTCCCTGAGCAGGAGATCCTCTCGGCGAGGAGAATGGTCTCTCAGTTCCAAGGTATTCCAGTCCCTTTGTCACAAGTGGGGGACTCCGGAAGTGGATCTTTTTGCCTCTCGTCACAATCGCAAGCTTCCTGCCTTTGTGTCTCTGTCTCAGGATCCTCTGGCCCTGGCAGTGGATGCCATGTCCCTTGGAGGGAACTGGGGTTTCTGTACCTGTTCCTCCTTTTCTCCATGGTGGGCAAGCTGACTCTAGAGGGGGCACCAGCAATTCTGGTGGCTCCAAGGTGGGCAAGACGAGTGTGGTTCGCAGACGTCGTGCGGCTGGCAGTAGATCAGTTTTATCTGCCTCTTCTTCCGGATCTTATCACCCATCTACCTCAACGTCTACTATAGGACTTGGAGTTCTTATATTAACTGGTGCAAGGCTAGGGCCTTGCCTTGTAGGGTGTTTTCTATTCCCAGAATTCTGGAGTTTCTTCAACATGGTCTGGACTCGGGGTTCCAGCTTAGTACTTTCTGCCCTGGCGGTTTTCTTTCAAAGGTTTCTTTCAAAGGTCTTTTGCCCTTCATCCCCTGGTTAAGACCTTTTTCCAGAGGGTTACTCATGTGCGGCCTCCTAGAAAGCCCTTGCTGCCGGTTTGGGATTTAAACTTGGTTGTGTCGGCTCTCCAGGGGCCCCCTTTTGAGCCGGTGCATGATATTGCTCTTTCTCTGCTCACTCAGAAAGTTGACTTTTTGGTGGCTATTACCTCTGTTCGGCGTGTCTCTGAGTTGGCGGCCTTGTCTATTCAGGCTCCTTACTTTGAAAGGCACCTGGACAAGGTAGTTTTCCGCTTTTAAGCTGGATTTCCTTCCTAAGGTGGTTTCGGCCTTCCACCTCAATCAGGATGTAGTTCTCCCTTCCTTGTGTCCTAAGCCTAGTAATGACAAGGAGAGGACCTTACATTCTTTGGATGTGGTTCGATGTGTGAAATATTATTTGGTGGCTACTTCTCCTTTTCGTAAGACGGACGCCTTTTTCGTGGTGCCCTCCGGGCCCAGGAAAGGTCTGGCACACGCTAAGTCTTCCATTAGTAAATGGATTCGACATGCCATTGTTGGGGCCTATTCTGCCAAGGGGAAGGTTCCCCCTTTTCGTGTTACTGCTCATTCTACTCGTGCTGTTGGAGCATCTTGGGCTTTTCAGCATCAGGCTTCTGTTGAACAAGTTTGTAAGGCTGCTACTTGGTCTTCTGTTCATATTTTTTCCAAGTTTTATAAGGTTGATGTGCGGGCCTCAGTGGATGCTGTTTTTGGCTGCAAGTTCTGCAAGCTGCAGTAGTTTAAGTTTGCATTATTGTCTTTTTGGGATCCCCACCCATTATGGGCACTGCTATTGGATATCCCAAGTGTCATGAATATTCTGAAGTGGGGTGTGTGACATACTGGGAATAATACCATTTTGTGATTACTCACCTGTAAAATTGTTATTACAAGTATGTCTCACACCCCGCTTCATCCTGCCCTTTTTTGGTTTTCTGGGATCCTTTATATGGTGAACCTTTTTCTTTGCTGTTTACATTTGGCTCTTCCTGGCCCCTTTACTGCTGTCTTATACTGGGGAATGGTGGGAGGTTCCAGGTATTTATGGGCCAGGAGGGGCTCCTTTTTTTTTCATGTCATCTCTGCAAGATCGCCCTCTACAGGACAGTTACCCAAGTGTCATGAATATTCGGAAGCAGGGTGTGTGACATACTTGTAATAACCATTTTACAGGTGAGTAATCACAAAATGGTATTTTATTGGCGTGCCCTGTTTCAACAATGGCCTTAGAATTTTTTCCAGTCTTTGTAATATCTTTTTCCTAAAATTATGTTCCAAGCAAAGGCCTGAAGGGTCCTTCTATTTCCCTTTGCACCATCTCCCAACCTGCTATATCAATCATCCCAGTCTCAAGCTGTGCCTACAAACATCAATTCAAAGGAAGGATAAAAGGTTGTGGTTGTTCAATTGTTGTCATAGGGACACCCTTAAAGTGGACCAACACCCAGGGGGATCAGCCCGGGAATCTATAAGATTCCCGGGCTGATCAGATCCCTACCCGCGGGGCAACCCCCCAGGAAGCCCACAATCCTACCTTTTCCACGTTCCAGCGGCACATGCGCTTCCGCCGCCTCCCGCGCGTCACTCTAGCAGGGCGCGCTCTGTAAAAGGGATGCGCCCGATGGGGGTGCCCCACCGAAGTGGACCAAAACCCAGGATAGTCAAAATCCTGGGTGTTCACTTTAAAATACAGAAAGATCTCTAGGATACAAGCTTATAATCATTCTTCAGAAAAGTTCTTTCTTTTGTTGCTGCAACAGTTTTAGGCTCTCTCTGTTGGGTTAAGAGCAGGTGTCTCGTAAGTATGTCAGAGAAGCGATTTATGAAAACATATGCTGTGCTTATGCATTGGCAATGCGCTTGCTTGGCGTTTTAAGAAGAAAATCATTTTATGCACAATAAGTAAATCTATGTAAAGTCTATGGCAACAGAAGCGCGAACGCAACACAGGTGCACATAGACTTCTATTGAGCTGCGCTGTTATTACGCTGCGCTAAAAAAGGTGTTTTAATATGCTATGCAATGCAGCCCATAAGTTTGCACTATATCATTTAGAATAATGTGCAGTGTTCTCCCTATTATTTTTTTTTTTTTTTTTTTGCTTCACGAAAGTCTTAGATTACAATTGACGGCTCTTCCTGATATAGAGTATCCGACCTCCCGAAACACCCCTTTATTTATTCTGTTCAGATTGGATTTGTTGCTACTGCTTTTGTAAGGGGAAAGATACTCTATAGGCAACATTACCAGGAGATCCAGCAGGGCTCCTGGTGGGCACTACTGTCTTCCATGTAAAGGACTTGCAGGTGCCTCCCCTGTTTCCATCCTTTTTTTGACTTTCCAATGGGTCAATATTGCGATCCTTGGCACTAGTCTTGGCCAGGGTCTGTTTTACAGACGTAAATTTAAGCTTAACTCAATCCCCTCTAGATGTGACCATACTTGATCTCCCCTGCACCCTTCAGGTTGTTGGACAAACATTTTCATTATTTGCCAGGGGCACACTGATGGCAAGATACCTCTTGAGTTATTTGTAGAAAAAACTTTACCAGTAAGTCTAACAGGGATTTTTAGGACAAGGACCTACCTTCAAGGAATTTCAAAGCACATTTGTCCACACCAATTTCTGAGGATTTCCTGGATTACATTCCTAGTTATCGTTCAAGGTCATATTGCCACGAGGGCACCAGGAAAATGAAAAATGGCATGAGTCACAATTATAATTGTTTTTTCTTGTTTGGTTTCTCATGGCTGCATCAAGGGCATATAAATCCCAGAGAGAGGGGTCAAGGGGCAGATTGCTAAATGGTCATCTTGGGTTTGGTGAAATAATAAAGGTTTTCAGCCATGGGACTGTAAAGGCAAAATATAAAATACCTTTTCTTGTGCATCTTGCATCACCGGGCAATCTGTTCTGAATGAACGGTGTCTCCACATAGCTGAAGTGTGTCCACGGGGTGAGTGTGCCCCAGAGGTCCTTGGGCAACCAAATCGCTGTCAACGGTGACTGCAACCATGCATGTGTCAACTCCCTATTTACTGCATTGAAGGAAGTGTGCTAGGCACTGCCTTGGTGCTCCCACCATAGCAGTAAATAAAGGTGGGCATGCACAGACTCTTTGGGCTCTCCTGCCCTTCTTCCTGCATCAGTCAAAGACACCAGGGGGACCAATCTTAAAAACAAGTTTCTGAGGACCAGACTGGGGGAATCGGATGTAGGAGAGAAAATGTCATTTTTCATTATCTGTGTTCATAGGGGTGTTTATATTAAGCTAATAACCTCATGCGGATATCTGTGTGAACTGACCTTGCTTGTATTTATAGTGTGGTATAGATGGATACCTTGTTAATTCTGTCATGTTTTTTGTATTTTATATCTTTATTGGAATTTTGCAAGGTCTGTGTGCAGGAAAATTTTCTGATGTGCTGCGTTTTAAATTCAGCAATTATACGGATGATCGTACCCCTAGTCAACAAAAATTGCTTCATCTGTCATGAGTCAAATAGTTTTCAGATGAGCGGTATAGAATATGGCTTTTTGTTTGTAATCTAGATATTGCAAATAGCATAGTACCATCTTTTTAAACTTTTTCAAACTTGGTACTTAATGCAGTCAATTTACTCCTCTATTTCTCATAGTGGACCTCCCATACACTTGTATGCTTACACCAGGCAGTTGTTTTAGGCTAGTCTGCTAAAGATGAAGAATGTGTTGACTTACATTAGAGTTAGAGCTGCCATATAAAATATGGCCATTGTAAACATTTTTCTTTAGAACATTGAATCACGGTGATTAACATTTTTTTTTGCTTTACACCAATGAACTGTAAAAAAAAAGTTAAAAGCTGTACTTTTTTTTCCATTTCATTTGAGAAAACTATTTAAATTGATGGCAGCATGAGATCTGATGCTAGGAACGAAAGTGTGTCACCAATGAAAAACAGCTGGAGGGGCGATTTTTCAGCACATGTTGATGTGTTAATTTTTTTTCCCGTCTTATTCTCATTTGCTCGTGGCCATAAAGTTTACTAGCAAACAGCTTTTGGTCTATAGCTAGTTGGTTGGCCTTATCTTACTTTCTACTTATTTTTATTACATGTATTTCCTTACATATCTCTGTAATGTCAAGCCAAAGCAAATTTAATATATATTGCATACATGTCATGTACTTGGCCAAGAAAGTCAATTGACGTTGAGCGGTTACATAAAAATGTTCCTCACCTTTGAAAAACTTCAAATATTCCACCATCTGCAGTACAAAATATCATCCAAAGATCCAGAGAATCTGAATAAATCTATGTGCACAAGGGACAAGGCTGACAGGCCACACTGGATGCTTGAAATCTACATGCCCTCAGGTAGTACTGCAGTAATTACAGGCATGAAATTGGTAATGCAATTTACTGCATGGGATAAGTAATACTTCCAGAAATCATTTTCTGAAATTACAGTTTGTTGTGCAATCTGCAAACTGTATAATTCAAAGAAGCCATATATCAACACAATCCAGAAACCTTACCATCTTCTTTTGTTCAAAACGTATTTAAAGAGGCAAAATAGAAAACTGTTCGTTGGTCAAATGATTGTATGGGATTGCATTAGTGCCTATAGCATGGGCTGCTAACACATTGTGAAATGCACTATCAATGCTGATCAGTATAAAGAGGTTTTGGAACAACCTATGCTCCCATCCAGACAGCAGCTCTCAGGAAATGTCTTGCATATTTCAGCAACACAATGGTAAATTGCATATTGCATCGATCACACGAGGAAGAGTATGGGAAATTAACTTAGTCTGCAGTCCAGGCCATTCACATGTAGAAAACATTTAGCGTATTAAGTAACTAAAGATCTAGCCAGCCAAGACTGTTGAGCAGCTAGAATCCCACATTGGCCAAGAATGGGGCAACATTCTTCTCCTGAAACATCAAAAATTGGTCTCCTAATTTCCCAGACCTTTACAGACTGTTCTACATAGTAGAGGGGATGCTACACATTAGTAAACCTGGCTCTGTTCCAACTTATTGACATTAAATGGCCTGTTTACTTGCATCGGCCATTTCTACTCCAACTCGATGCAAATGGCTAGGTGTGAAAGGGGCATAGGCTGCAACCTTAATAGAACAGAGCTATGGGGAGAATTTCTGGCCACTGCTCTTGTCTTGGCAGTCCAATACCAGAATCCCTCAGCCTAACTCCATTGCGTTGTGTTTGCTGTGGGTTCCACAGTGCACTGAGGCAAAGAAGCACTATAAGGGTTGTCTGGGTAATTGTACAATGTCACATAATAATCTTTACAGAAACAGATTAATTCAGAAATGGAACCCCACAATAGAAAATCTAGTTGGACTTGCTTTAAAGGGAGGACCCCCTTCCCCCGTGTAGCATGATGTTCTAAATAGTATTTTCGGATCTTTAGACCTGGCACATTCATTTGTCATTATAGAAGTTGTTCTTCATTATATATTTTTTTATTCTCTACCTGATACGGTTAATAGAACAGGTTTACTGATGCTACTTTTTAATTTTTTTCTAATTTAAAGCCTGGAGGCTAAAAAATAAAATGATGTTTGTTTCCCTGATGAGCTTCTTCTCAGGGAAGGAATGTGGATTGGAGCAGGCTGGGGGAGCACACGCTTCAGAAGAAAGCTTTGCTTGATCAGCTGTCCTGGAGGTAGGGATAGTATAGCTGTTTTTTTTTTTTTTTTTTTTTTTTTATTCTAGCCTACAGCTAGACTTTAACTATTTTTTTTATCATCATATCAACTGTTTGTACATGTTGTAAATAGTTTTATATATTGTCTTATTTATTGGAGTCTGTTAATCACAGCTGCTTTAGCATGGTGCTGACTACTACTGCTCTTGTCAGACCTTTTTTATTTTTTTTAAGGACTGCTGTGTCCTTAGACTTTACTGTTGAGCTTACAGTACATACAGTACGTCCTGCTCCATATATAATACTTACACGTGGGTAATCCTCCGCCAGATGGCGCTGTTCACTACAGACATGCAAAAACAGGCTCCTCCCGGCCCTTCATATACCCAGGGACCTCCCACAAATCCCCAGATTTCTCTGCAGTGCTGACTGCGAAGACATGAAGTATCACTCTCTCGCAGGTGAGCGGGGCTATTACAGCCTGCGGCCCTGTGGGAATATTTCCACCCCTCCTCTGTGTGATGTGCCTCCCAGCCTGGGCTGCGCTGGTCGGGTGAAGGTAGGCAGCACCATGTGTGCTTACGGAGCCACGTTCCACCGCAATCCCCCACCATAGGGTAGGCGGTCAAGGCTGATGGTGAGCCTTCAGGGGATGCCCCTCCTGCATCATTGCCCCACGCCCCATGTAGCGGTGGACCCTATGTAACGGGTCGCCTTCCTCCCTCGTTCCCCCCCCCCCCCCTTAGCCAGGGGGAAAAGAAAGGGGGGGGAGGGGTTGTGTGTATGGCGGCCTCAGTGTATCCTTACACGCTTATGGCTTGGCTGTGCTTTACTGGGAACGGGGATCAGAGCCACGCTCTTATCTTACTGTTAACCGCAGCGCCTTTAGTTTCTGTTTCTGCTCGCACCGCATGTACGGCGGCGGCTTTGCGGACGCCTCGGCGTCTTCTTTCTTCCTTCCCTTCTCCTTCTTAGCCTTAGTGGCTCTTCTTAGGTTGCGCTGGCTTAGTTGGTTATAGCGCCTGTCCAATACAGTATCCCCGCCTGTCGTGGCAGACTGGGGTTCATTCCCCGACGGGGAGCCACAGGAGAGCCCGAGTACAAACCTCAGCCGTGCCTGTATAGGCTCCGATCGCCATTTACATCAGGCGTTATGACTTTACTGTCACTGATTGGCTAGACGCCTTCCAAGCTTCGCGCTCGCTGGGGAGGGGCGTGGTTCCGGCTTGGCGCGTTACGTGTCGTGGTCGACTCAGGCCCGCCCTCCGAGGTTCGCTTGGCGCCATTCCCTTCTCTCGCGCGCGTGGTGAAGATCGTCCCCTCCTCTCTGTCTGTAAGTGCCCTCATGGGCGACTCTTCTTTAGTTTCTATCCCCATTGCGCATGGCTCTGACATCCTTGTTCCCCCTTATGTCTTTCAGACCGCGGATTTCGGTGGCTTCTCCCGGCCCAGTGTAGCTCCCGGTCGTGACCATAAAAATTACTCCCACTTCCCTGCGGGTTATTGGGCCATCCAGGGTAGCTTACGGTGCTTCCCGTCTCCTCTGAGGCTGGGCCTGCACTCCACCGCACTTCACCTACTCCCCCAAGCTTGAGTCTAACCCCCAATACCAGTGGGGATTCTCATCCTGATCTGGCCACGAGGCTGGCTAGTGTTGAAAACTTGCTTGCTAATTCCTTAGCGCGTAAAGCCACCACCAAGAGGCGGCACTTGAACCCTGAATCGGCCCTCTTCCCTATAGAACCTGATGATTTGTTGCATTCCTATGCCCATATCCCCTCGGACAAAGGGGAACTGTTCTCTGACTCAGGGTCATATGACCATGAATCTAGGGGTCAGGAAGAGTCTGGCTCCGAGCATTGGTCCTCGGATGATGTTGATAGACTGCTGGTTCAGATCTTTGAGGTTCTGTCCCTCTCTCCCCCTGCTGCGGCTCCCCGGCAAAGGGGTGATCTTTTTCATACCGCTAAAGCTCGCTTGGAATTTCCCGAGCAGACCCATTTCAATAGCCTCGTGCTTAAAGAATGGGAACATCCCAGCAGACTTCATGGGGTCCCTAAGAGCGTGGATAGGAAATATCCATTTCCTGCTGACTTGGTTAAGTGCTAGTCATCGCCACCTGAGGTCGATGCTCCTATTCTAGGGTTGTCCAACACCTCTATTATGCACTCTCCTGACACTACTACGCTACGGGACTCTGAGGACCGGCGTGTTGACCAACTGGCATGTCATGCCTTTGTATTTGGGGGAGCGACTCTGCGCCCGGTTTGCGCCTTAGCCATTATGGCAGTGGCGCTCAGGGCCGTGGTTAGGAGTGCTCTCGATGGCACAGATGAGTTGCCTCCTGATACTTTCAATGCTCTGTCCAGCTGTGATGCGTTTGTGAACTTTATCCTGTCCTCATCGGACGATGCTATTAAGATGTGTGCCAGGTCATCTGCCCTGGTGGTTGCTATACGCCGCGCGGACTGGTTGCGCCAGTGGGCTGCAGACAATGCCGCCAAGAAAGCCCTCACAGGGCTTCCATTTAAGGGGCTGCGCTTGTTTGGGGATCGATTAGACCTCCTTTGCCAAGGGAGGCAAGTTACCCCAACGCAGGAGGCAGACTCGGCCCTTTCGTGGCCAAGGCTCCCTATCAACCCCCTACCATGGGGCCAAGCAGGGTAGAGGGGCGTCCTTCGCTGGGGCCCGCGCAGATTCCTGGCACAGGAACAGAGGACGCCGTCCCGGTTCCTCCTGGGGGCCCAAGCCCAAAGCCCCTCCCAAGGCCCCTCAGGCATGAGGGGGCGCCCTCACCCGTCAGGGTGGGGGGACGTCTACAGCACTTTGAGCACCTCTTGCGGCGCCACGTCTCAGACCGGTGGATTCAGGAGGTAGTGTCCTCCGGCTACAAGATAGAATTTGCTGTACGGCCCCCCACCAGATTCATTGGGTCTCGAATCCCTCAAGACCCTGCCTCAGCTCAGGTCTTGTTGCTGGCCGTACAGGGTCTCATGGACCTAGGGGTCATTTGCAAGGTCCCCCTTGGAGGCAGGGGCACGGGGTTCTACTCCAACCTTTTCACAGTACCCAAGAAGGATGGGTCAGTCAGGCCCATTCTGGATTTAAAAATTTGTCAAGAACAGGCACTTTCGCATGGAAACTCTGCGCTCGGCCATTGGCTCACTGCGCCCAGGGGACTTCATGACGTCAGTAGACATCAAGGATGCTTACCTGCACGTCCCGGTGTTGCCAGGACACCAAAGGTTTCTCAGATTTGCACTAAAAGATCAACATTACCAATTTGTGGCCCTGCCATTCGGCCTAACGTCGGCTCCCAGGGTGTTCACCAAGGTGCTGGCAGGGGTGATGTCCCTGATAAGGCTAAGGGGCATACGCGTGCTGCCCTACCTGGACAATTTTCTCATCACCTCTCGGTCTCTGCGGCAGGCAGAGTTGGACACTCGGCTGGTAGTGTCCACCCTGGAGTCCTTCGGCTGGGTGATCAATTACCCCAATCCTCCCTGTCCCCCTCCTCGGTGACTCCGTTCCTGGGAATGATTCTGGATACGGTTCAGTCAAGGATATTCCTTCCTCAACAGAAGGTTGAAGCTCTGACAGCGCAGGCGAGGTTCCTGCTTTCGAGCCCACAGTTCTCTATCCGACAGGGAATGCAGTTGGCGGGCCTGCTGGTGGTGAGCTTCGAGGCGGTGCCCTTTGCCCAGTTCCATTTGAGACCTCTGCAGCTTCACCTTCTGTCAGTGTGGGACAAGAACCCAGCATCCTTGGACGGGGTCTGTGTGCTTCCCCCCTCGGTCAGACAGTCCCTTGCGTGGTGGCTGGACCACAGTAACTTGATAGGGGGCAGGTCTTTTCTGACCCCCTCCTGGGAGACGGTCACAATGGATGCCAGTCTGTCAGGTTGGGGGAAATTCTGGAAGTCCCTGCGCTTCCAGGGGACGTGGGGTCCTCAGGAGGCCCATTTACCCATCAACATTCTGGAATTACGGCAGTCAGGTTGGTACTGGAGCGACTGACCCAACACCTGAGGGGTCTGTCGGTCCAGGTACGCTCAGACAACAGGACGGCGGTTGCCTACATCAACCATCAGGGAGGGACCCGGAGCAAGGGTGCTCTCCAGGAGGTGTCTCAGATTCTGACAGGGGCGGAGAACCTGCTGGCGGACGCCCTGAGCAGGGGGATGTCCCGTCAGGGGGAGTGGTCCCTCTGCAACAAGGTATTCCAGTCCCTGTGTCACCGTTGGGGACTACCGGATGTGGATCTGTTTGCTTCCCGTCACAATCACAAGCTCCCGGCCTTCGTCTCCCTGTCTCAGGATCCTCTGGCCATGGCCACGGATGCCCTGTCCATGTCTTGGAGGGAGTTTCGACTCCTGTATGTGTTTCCACCGTTCCCCCTTCTGGGCAGGGTTCTACGCAAGATTGCTCTGGAAGGGGTACCTGTGATTCTAGTGGCCCCCAGGTGGCCAAGAAGAGTGTGGTTCGCAGACGTGGTTCAAATGTCGGTAGATCAGTACGATCTACCAAGGGTACCAGATCTGCTAACTCAAGGGTCCTTACGCCATCCCAATTTACAAACTCTGGCTTTGACGGCCTGGCTGCTGAAACCTCCATCTTGATGGAGAAGGGTTTGTCTGCCTCTGTGGTGGCTACCATGGTGCAGGCCAGGAAGAAGACTTCTTCTGCTATCTATTATAGAGTATGGCATTCCTACATTGACTGGTGTGAGTCCAGGTCTCTTCCCTGCAGGGAATTCTCCGTCCCTAGGGTTCTGGAGTTTTTACAGCATGGTCTGGACTTAGGTCTCAAACTTAGTACTCTGAAGGGTCAGGTTTCTGCCCTGTCTATCTTCTTTCAGAAGACCTTTGCTCAACATCACCTGATTAAGACCTTCTTTCAGGGGGTCACTCACGTGCGTCCCCCTCGAAAACCTATGGTCCCTGTCTGGGATTTAAACTTGGTTTTTGTCTGCCTTGCAGGGTGCTCCCTTTGAGCCTATTCAAGATGCTGCTCTGGCTGTTCTCACTCTCAAGGTTGTCTTCTTGGTGGCTATTACTTCGGTTAGGCGTGTGTCAGAGCTGGCCGCTCTATCTATTCAGCCTCCATACTATGAGCGACACCAGGACAAGGTGGTGTTCCGCTTCAAACCGGATTTTCTGCCTAAAGTTCTGTCGGCTTTTCATTTGAACCAGGATATTGTTCTTCCTTCTGTGTCCCAATCCCAGCAACGACAAGGAGCGGGTTCTGCATTCCTTGGACGTAGTCAGGTGCTTGAAGTATTACCTGGTTGTCACTAAGGCCTTCAGGAAGACTGATGCTCTTTGTTGTGCCTTCCGGGCCTAGGAAAGGCTTGGCTCCCGCCAAGTCTACCATCAGTAAATTGATTTGTCAGGCTGTGATTCAGGCCTATTCTACTAAGGGGAGGACTACCCCTTTCCGTCTTACGGCTCATTCCACTCGTGCTATTGGTGCCTCTTGGGATTTTCAGCAACAGGCCTCTGAACAAGTTTGCAAGGCCGCTACTTGGTCTTCTGGTCACACCTTTTCAAAGTTTTACAAGGTTGATGTTCGGGCCTCAGCTGATGCTGCTTTTGGCCGTAAGGTTTTGCAGGTGGTTGTAGTCTGAGCTACGTGCCGTTGCCTTTTGTTGTTGGGGATCCCACCCTACTTTATGGACACTGCTATTGGATGTCCCACGTGTAAGTATTATATATGGAGCAGGACGTACTGTATGCTTAGAATAATACAATTCTGAGAAATACTCACCTGTAGAATTGGTATTATACGCATACAGTACGTCCTGCTCCACCCCACCCTGGTTTCACCTTGTTCTGGATCCCCTGTATGGTGATTGTTATCATTGTTATTATTACCAGTTTGGTGGTTGGTTTCTCCCGGCTTCTTTTTCTCACTACTTTTCAATGCTGGGGATTTGGGAGGTCCCTGGGTATATGAAGGGCCGGGAGGAGCCTGTTTTTGCATGTCTGCAGTGAACAGCGCCATCTGGCGGAGGATTACCCACGTGTAAGTATTATATATGGAGCAGGACGTACTGTATGTGTATAATACCAATTCTACAGGTGAGTATTTCACAGAATTGTATTTTTGAGTGGGCTTTAAAGGGATAATTCCCATCCAATATCGGACCAGATGTGCCCTACGGCACAACTTACCTGCCACTCGCTCCCGTGCAGCAAATCTCTCACCCGCAGTGGGTGGCCTTAGCCTCTATATGGAGCACTTCCATTCACTTCAATGAACACTGACTTTTTCTCCATTTGTGAATGACTTGTACCGGTACGCCAGAAGCTGGTGAGCTGGGATGAGGCCAGGGGTGAAAGGTAATAAATTGCCGGCCATTCTTGGATACAGAGTGGGGCATCCCAAACTGGATGTTCCACCAGAGGCCAGGTCCATTTGTGTCCCAGGGTCCACCCACAGATGGGGTTTTTCCTTCAGACGTTGGCAGACAGGGTGGCTTGTTTGGAGAGCATGGTCAGTGGCTTTTTTTCAGCAGGGGCATCCCAAGTCTTTCTCTGCCCGGCCAGGCAGGAGGCTACGGTCAAGCGTAGGCATATTCAGATGGAATTCTCAAAGGATTCTAGCTCTAATGTTGAGGACTTTTCTAGTTCCGGACGGTCGTAGTGGGAGGTGTCATCCGACAGTGAAGATGAACAGTTTCCCAGGGCATACGCCTGGGAACCCCCTGGATCACATGACAGATCAGATTGGGGAGCTTATTGAGTCAATATTGGATGTTCTGCACCTCTCTACTCCTTGGCCAAAGAAGCAGATGAAGAAGGGTGAACCCTCCAAGCGTCAGAAGGTCAGGCAGGTTTTTTGGCCATTTCGACAGGCTGGTGGCAAATGAGTTTTCTACCGGTCCGGTTAGTCATCCTGACCACAGACACCAGCCTGACAGCAGTGTTCTGGACAACAAGATCGTTCATGGTATCTGGGACCAGCAGGAGCGCAGTCTTCTAATCAATGTGTTGGAACTGAGGGCGATTCTGCTGCTTCTCAGGCATTGGTCCCAGCGCCGGGGCCTTCCGGTCAGGGAACAATTCCACGACTGTGCCCTACATTAACCATCAGTGGGTACCAGGGGTGGGCATCATGAGGTGGGAGTAAATTCACATTCTGGGGGTGGAGAATCTGCAGGCCGATTATTTGAGCAGGGAGATGGTGGACCAGGAGGAATAGTCCCTTTCACAGGACATGTTTCAAGCTCCTGGTTCTGTCACCCCCCTGATACATTAAACCTGTACCCCCTGGATTTTATTCCTACCATGAGAAAGTAAACCACAAGCTTGGGGGGGGCCCTAGTCTCATTAGCCAACATGTTTTTATATGTATTTTTAATATTGCACAATTTTGCGATAGTGCTCCCTATAAAGTGGAGCAAAACCCAGGATTTTGACTTTTGGTGCTTGCCCGATCGGGGGTACCCCACTGTGTGAAACCCCGGTTGCCCGAACAAACTCGCCTCTTCCAGGTCCTATGACGCATGCATGGCTGCTCGTCCAATCAGTGTACCCTGATACGCTCAAGCCCCTTTATCCAGGAGCTCGTCTAATACGAGCGGATCCGAGCACGCTGACAGCCACATCCTCTGCTACCCTCTAACAGGGAGCGTACCCGCGCTGGCCATTCGCAAATGCCTGGCGGGGTGCATGCGCCCTGCTAGGATAGCGGGGATGCGGCCACTGCTCACACATGTGCCATTGGGCGACCTGGGGCATTTCACATAGCGGAGCATCCCGATTCTGGATGCCTCGGGGGTAAGGAAACAAACGGCCTGGGAATCTTAGATTCTTGGGCCAATCGCTTTGGGTTTTGCTCCACTTTAAACAATATTTATTGTACAATAATCAGTATTTTGAAGGAAGGTTAAACTTCCTTATATTTAACGCTTATATTTACCACATTTAACACTAAGTAGCATTATTCTTATCTAGACTTTCTATTTTTCAGGAGATGAATTCCTTGTAATTTTAATTTTTTAGTCGTAGTGGTCTTTATTTTTGAGACTGGTGGCACCAGGCAAGTAAAAAGCCATTGAGCCGTCTGAACATTTGAGACGACCCCCTCCAATACAATGAATGGAGTGGGTGTGCTACCAGCACTATGACTGACATTTATTTCTCCTCGAATCACCACCCTCATGTTGCAGCACTAGTACTTTAACTGCTGGATTAGGCTTGAACAGCTGGGGGGGGGGGGGGGGGGAATAGGTCAGTAAGGTGTGTGTGTTGTTTTTTTTTTGCGCCAGAATAGACCTATTGACGAAGGCCAAAACCAGACCTAGTTCTGGTTGAAACCGTTCCCTACCTGGGTACCTGGCAGTGTTATTTCACCTATTCCCAGGATCCTGCAATGGTCAGATTCTCAATTTGCAGGCCACTCTGCTTTGTCACAGAATCTCTGCTCCCTCTTCCCTGTTTTATTGATAGGATCATTGCAGGCAAGGTGCTTTTACCTTAAAAAGGTAAACTCTGAGCTGAGGGGGAACAGTTGTAGGAAGTTGTGACCCATATATGCAGGATCGTCCATTCAGTCAGTTAGCCCAAGACTGTTCCTGGCTTTTTCTCTTTGAATCTTTTTATTGTAGTGATTTTGAAAGCATTTCAGTGTGCTGAAATGCTTGGACATGGACACTTACCAGATCACCTGATGTCTGTCCTCTTTTGTCGCAGTGACTCCGCTTTGCAGAGGGGAATACAGGCGCACCCTTGCCCCAGGAACTATGATATATATATAATTTTTTTTTTTTTTTTTTTTACAAATATTTTATTGGTTGTTACAATGGTACAACATCACATAGCTATTTTCATTGTCTTCTAGTGTATTTTCTTGATATCTTTGGGAGATTATCAGCTCAAGGAATTTATTTTCTCCACTTTCCTCCCTTCCCATGAACAACAATAAGCGGGCTTGCTGTTTGGTATGTTATATGGTTGACCAAAAGAATACTCTGAACATCTGAGTGTCATTAATTATACATAGAATCTATTTTGGATCAGCATCAAGGTACGTCCATGCAAGGAAATAGTTATGGAAACAGTCACTAGTACTCTTCTTGGGGAATGAGCATAGAACCATGATTCCAAGCATAGAAAAATAAAAAATATAAAAATATTTATGCTGTAAATGAAGGATGCCGCACTTTAACAGTAATGATGGACTCCACAATTTGTAATGAAGGATGCCGCACACTGTCTGTAGTGGGGTGATTGGGGGTATTTTAGCACATCATTTGGTTCAGAATATATGTGGGATTCCTCCTGTAGACCCTGTATGTGTCTTTTTAATTGTTTTCTTCTGTAATAGTTTTCTTTCTACCCAGCTCAAATTGGGGTTTAGGATGGAGGAACCCCTATGTACATTAAAGCTGAAAAACTAAATAAATATTGGTATTGAGTAACTTGGTTACATTTTGGTGGTCTTTTTTTTTTCGTTTTTGAGCCTTTCCAGCTCATCGGGTATTGCCTTGCACTTTGTGCTATAAATTGGCTTTTCTTCACAGCAGGGTAAGCAATTCTTGCTGTTTTATTCATGACCAGTCCAGGAACTTGTCTATGTGAAGTGCTAGATTAATAGTGTTCAGGAGCACTTTTGTATTTATAAGATCAATAATGTTATTATTGCATGTACTACTTGCAGAGTGCATGATGACACAAAGTAATATCAAAGACCCTGTCTGGACTAAAACAACAAACGGCTGATACTCCCCTCTTGCCCCCTGCAGCTTCTTCCTCCTACTCATTAGAACTTATGGGGTGCTGAGATCCAGCCCTCTGGCATTCTAGCAAGTTCTGGCAGCCCGCTAGGGAGGTGGTGCATTTAAGCAGGACTTATCCTATCCCTCTATATTGCAGTGAATGGAGCAGTGCTTTATTTACAAGAGCCCATTATAGGTGATAAAGACAGATTTGAATTACCAGTATCTATCTTAACCCACCTCTGAGCTTAGGACTCTGGGTTAAACCTCTAGGCTGCTTTGGTCCTGGGAAGTAACTTGACATATCTGTCCGACATATATACTGGCTACCTATATTTACCCAGGTTGGAAGTTTGTCAGCTTACCTAGATTAGTATCCTGTTATTTTATTAAGTATCGAAAAGCAGTAGGGGGGCTAAGTCTTTACACTGCAATTGTGATCTATATATGAGTGTGCAGATTGGGGATACTAATATCGCAATCTTGTGAAACCGATTAGATTCATTCAGTAAAACGGTGTAAAGTCAATTTCATTATTTGGGCCTCTGGGAAATCTAGTTCCCCATTCAATACATCACACATTGTAGAAGAATTTTTTTCTACATCTACCCCTTCTGTTTGTGCTTTTTACTTGTTCTATTACTGTGAAACAGAGCTGTGTGAGCTGGTGCCCTGCTTCAGCAATCAAAATCTCTCTTGCCGTCTCCTAATTGCACTTCGATGCTCGCTGATCCTCGTGTATTTCATGTGAGGTCTTGGCAACATACTGCTTCCTGCACAGACATTTAAACAGGTAAGTTACGGACCCAGATTTTCTGGAATATGCTGTCTGGCCTTGTTAAAGTGGACCAACACCCAGGATTTTGACTATCCTGGGTTTTGGTGCACTTCCCCGGGGCACCCCCCAGATCGCTCGATTCAACTCGCCTCAACCTGCTCCTAAGGCGCATGCGCGGCCGCTCGTCCAATCAGCGCGCTTGGAGCTGCTGAGGTATGCGCGTCAAAGTGGCATCAAACCTCGGCAGCTCCGAGCACGCTGGCGGCCGTATCTTGCGCTTTCCTCCATTTGTGAATGGCTGACGCGGGCATGCGGCCCCTGCTTGAGAGAAGCGCGAGAAGTGGCCGCGGCCCGTGCATGCGCTGTTGGACCGGATTCAGGTAAGTGCAGCGGGCCTCCTGGGGGTTTCACACAGCAGGGCATCCCAATTTTGGATGCCCCGTGGGGAGGGATTGGATCGGCTCGGGAATCTTAGAGATTCCCCTGGGTGTTGGTCCACTTTAAGCGGTTAAGCAAACTTGATGGCTTTTTCTAAACAAATAAGGGTGGTGGTTGGAAAGACTGTAAGCTCAGGTTCACTAGAATATGCCGGTGTGACTTGACAATGCATTCCACCTTTTGGGAGGGGGGCTGGAATGGACAGAAAAGGTTAAAATTGCCAGGATACATGTTTGTTCTATTTTGGGGTTGCATTTAAGTAGTGACATAGTTAAAGGCCGCTGGACTTCAGTGTTCTCTTTGAAGTATCCAAAGATGCGCAGGGGGGCACATCATAAAGCGCTAACTGGACGGGAGTCCGCAAATGCTCAGTAGAAGCATCAGAAGGTGAGTTGAGTGGGTGATCTGGGGGTTTAACACAGCGGGGTATTCCAAATCCAGATGTCCCAGGGACATGGACCAGTCACCAGAATAGTGTGAATACTGCTGGTCCAAAAGAAATCCAAAAGGCATTCATCGCTATTGTGGAGGAAAATATAGATATCATTTCTAGTTATGATCCTCAGTTGAGTTACCCACTTGCTCTTCTAACCTGTATAAATATCTATTCATTGTATGTAGATTGTCTAGTGCACTCTTAAAGCGATTAAATCTATAACTTAACTTTGATCTGTTTTCTTGATCCCAAACCCATTTGAGTTATAATATAGGCTACCCGATATAATTCCGTTGACAGGGCTCTGTTGATTGGTGGTAGTGAAAGGACTTTGCAGCCTGCCAGGGTCTTGACGACCTGTAACAGACTTTACCTGGCGCTGAGGCCAATCCACGAGGGACAATTATTATGCAAGGGTGAATGCTTACATATGGCCAGTTTTCAGACTTTACTCCTTACTGACTGCCTTACTTTCGCATTCCCCAGTTGCCAGGAGGAGTTTGGGTCTACTTTATAGTCTATTTCTACTCGTAATCCTCTCGTATTTGTGTGTGGAGCACAGAGATTTAATCAAGCAGAGAGACCTGACCGTGTTAATAGTTTTCAGTCGGCTGCATATGTTGCTGCCTTACAAATGTGGAAACATTTCTTTATCTGCAAAGCTAAACTAATTAGTCCCTTTTCGCTCCCTCATAAGACGGCAACAAGCTTGTTTTTCTCTGCGCCGTTCCAGTCAGATGTTCTTGTTTTTCACTAAAAAAAAAAAAGGGCATCTATATTTTTAGGCAGCTATAAATACTGAGTCCCCCATGTGAGGCAGTGAAGGCTGTCAATCTCTCTATAATAGCTACTGGATGACTGTGTTCTTTTCTAAACTTTTTTTCTTTCTCTTCATACAGTATATACAGGGCACATTTAAAGAGCTCTTCCATCAATTCAAATCACTGGAAGTGCTTAGATTAAATGCTTTTTTGTTTTTCATAAAATAAAAATATTTGTGTGTGTAAAACAAGAATTACAGAATATTGTGTATTTGTTTGTGTGGCAGTCACTCCTTGTCACTGGTCTGTTTCAAAGATCTGTCCAAAGAAGGACCTTGGTGCCATATGCCTCCTCCTTATTCTCAGACTATATTGTTTTGTGTGAGTGATGTGGGCTGCTGTTTTTTGCTTTAATTTGAACTCCTGAAAACTGACTTTCCACCCCGCCCCAATAGAAGCTTATATTGCAGAGCTGAAATTTAACCATGACATTAAAGGGCTGATGCCCTGATTCCTTGCAGTGGCAGATCGTCAAATGTTGCTGGTCTTCTGCTGTCATCACACACTGCTTCCCTGCCCCTAGTCACGAAGGAACAGTGGTCATTAGAAAATGCCCTAGTGGGCTCTATTTGCAGTATGGGCTCTATTTGCAGTGTGTGCCCTGCTGCGTGAAACCCCCCAGACAGCCTGATAAAACTCACCCCACCCCACTGCCACAGCGCATGCGCCGCCACTCATCCAATCAGCGCGCTCGGAGCCGTTGTGGTATGCACGTACCAGCGGCGTCCAACCACAGCGGCTCCAAGCACGCTGACCGGCGCAGGCACGCGCCCTGCTAGACAGAAGCAAGAGATGCGGCCTCGCAAGCGTCGTCGGATCGGGATCCGGGTAAGGTTTCTGGGGGTATTCACACAGTGGGGCATCCCAATTTTGGATGCCCCGCGGGGAGGGATCGGCCCGGGAATCTTGGGTGTTGGTCCACTTTAAAGCGGAACTAATCCCAACAGCGTCTAAAAGATTCCAGGGATGGCTACTGTATGAAATGCCCATAAAAACTCGCCTTTCCCCTCTCCCAATGACATGCGTGGGCTTTCGGCACTTGCTACCGCATTTCCTACATCTTTCGGCATCGTGCTTGTGCTTCCGCCACAGCCATTCAGATAGGCTGCTGCTGAATGATGTAGTCACAGCAGACAGCTCTTTGGATGAGAGTCTGCATGTGCGCCCTTGGAGTCTGGTTAGTTTTTATGGGCAAGCAGGGGGTTTTGCACAGCGGGGCATCCTAGTTAGGGCAGGACCCCCCCCCCCGCACATAACCCCCCGGAATGCCGTAAAGCTGGCCACTTAGTGCTCATGGCCACATGAGTGCTTAGTGGCCAGTCATGGCGCTGGATTCCTGGAGCTTCCATTTCCATATTCTTGGATCCTTGGGGCTAGAGCAACCCTCAATCTTAAAATGACCCTATAGCCAGAAAGGAAGTTTCCTTTCTGGTTGTCGTCACCTTTCATCCCCCAGCCCAGTGCCCCGAAGCAGCTTGGGTTTCTTTTCTTACTAAAGCCTTAAATTGGCATGCAGTCTGCTGTTCGAATGGCAGCTGTATGGCTCCCTGGCAATGCAGCAGCGCCTCCTGGTGCTCTCCAGTGATTCATTCATCACTGGAGATAATTAGAAAATGGCAAGTGGTACTTGATTAAATAAATGCTTGGAACCTCTGATGTATTTTTTTTAAAAACAGCTCTTAAGTCCATGTGCCTTCAAAATGGTGGGGCTCCATATTCAATTATATTGTTGGGTCCCCAGTCTAACACAGAACACCCTGACTGGCCACACTAAAAAGCTTGTCAGATTGGCTGGTCTTTTGTTTTAAGCCTATATATGGCATTTAAAGCGGAACTAAACCTGGATCTAATACGTTTTTTTTTTTTTACGGCATTTTGGCCAATACTGAAAGATATAACGCCTTCCCCCTAAAAATAAGCTCTAGTAACAAGGTTGCTGTTACTGCTGCCACCACGCCCATCTCTCCGCTACCGCTCCTCTCTGAGTTCTGTCCACTCACGTGTGTCAGCATCGGCAATATGGAGGCCTTTTTCATTTCCTGCAATCTGTTGCCGTTGACAACATACTCAAAGTGAAAGGAGCACTATCGTGAAAAAATGGGCCAATAATAAAAATCCATATAAATATGCTGGATGGCAGAACGAAGGGTCACTTGTACACTTTCCATCAAGAAATATCCAGCATGGCTTGTTTTTTATTTTTATTAATGGAAGGAAGAGGAAATCGGGTGACAGGTTCTGTCACCCCAATACACTAAACCTGGCACCCCTGGATTTTATTCCTACCAAGAGGAAAAATTTGGCGGGGATCCAGTTGGGTGTATAATTGACCTCTCCTCATTAGCCAACGTGTTTAGATGGATTTTTAATATTACACAATTCGTGATAGTGCTCTTAAGAAAGTGAGCCCTGTACACACAGGACACTTCTGCTATGGCCGCTGCTGAGATGAGGGAGCTCACTCAACCTTATGCATGCCAAGCAGTGTTCTGTGTGTACAGGGCTCACTTCTCTCTACTTGCTGCACAATCTTTTGTACATTGCCAATGAAAACCGATTGCAGGTAGTGAAAACATATTCTATAAAACAAACATTTTCTAACAAGTCCTTGATATCACAGGTTCTCTTTCGAGGCATACAAGTCCAGGCTGTTAATCCACAGGTTCCAAGAACAGATAACACATAAAGTCCTTCGGATGCAATTCAGCACTGTCAATATTGGGAGGAGCAAGGCACGGGCTACTCATCCCAGTCTTTCCATTTCCACACTGGAAGCCTCAGCGGCTCCTTTTATTAGGCTTCCTTTGCAATTTGCCTAATCACCTGTTTAAAAACTTGGAGTAGGGGGAAAACCCGTAGAGGACTGGGAATGTGGACTGCGGTCCTGGGAACCCGGCATGGATAGTGCCTGATTATAAATAATCAGCACTTTTCCATACACTTTACCACAACTATTTCAAAAACATCAAAAGTAGACGTTCACTGAACAGGTAGTGGCTTCTGCCTCTTTCATGAAGAAGTCCCAGGGTAAAATGTGCGGACATTGCTAGAAATTGGCTATTAGTTTTGGGATATGCTCAACAAACCCTCATCTGTCCCCAGCTTGCCTATTCATCTTCTTTTATCAGCATGTGCGCGAGACAATGGTTCACACCTCGGGTGCATGCTGTGACTTGGCAACATTGCACGGCCAGCTTCTGATTGCCTTTAGAAAGCTACACAGCGCATTAGGAGCCACACTTGTCTGTATAGTGACGTATTAACATCTGCTCCTGCTGCAAGGGTGCGTTATTCCAATACGCTGTTTTGTGTGCTGTGCTATAGACCCAAACCATAATATGCTTAGCAAGTGAAATTATGCTGTGCAGATGTTAAAAGCTGAATATATTCAAAGCTGTATTATGACCCATTTAAACTGTTCGCCTATGAGAAGTCCAAAAGAACGCTCTGTGCCCAACACAAGGAATAATGGAATTCCCCATCTCTCCTTGCAGTGGACAGAGCCAAGCACCCCATCTCTTCACATCTCTGAGACATCCAAGGCACTCAGAATGTTGCTGAGTGTGCAATGCGAAGGATTAGATTAAAATGTACTCGGCCAAACACCTTCTACATGTTTGTGGACACGTGTGGGCATAAGTATTTGGCTGTATGGTGGTAAGTATCAAACCGGATTAACAAGCTATCTTGTTGAGAGACCTGTGTTAGGCTTAAAGCAGACCTTCACCAGAAATAAGAGCCTATCTCGTATGGAGCATCAGGCAGCCTGTAAACGGGTAGTGTCTTCTGAATGTGCCACTCTGCTTTCTTGGATTGTTGTCCTTTTCCTGCCCCCAGCTCTGCTCTGTCTGTGCAAAGCACAGCTATAAAAGCCACCCCCCTGTACACTTTCCCCGCTCACCTCTCCTCAGTGTGTGTGTGATGCTTCTGAGGCAAGATGGTGGCGCCCGTATGCTAGAGTGCTGAACAGCGTTGCAGCCCAGTGGAGAAAAGAATAAAAAAGTGACTAAAATATATATATAAATATATTCATTTTAGATGCTGGGGAAAATAGTTTTAGGAAAATAGCTTTTTTAAGGGTTGGGGCTTTTTTATTAAATGATGCTGAAGTTCGGCTTTAAGGAAATCGCAGGTCTGGGTGCACAATCCTTACAAAATGTTACATTTTTGTTCTAAAAGAGGAAAATATGGCAGATCACAAAAAAAACTGACAAAAAGGGTGTTTTCCTTCAAGTGCAGCAATTATGCCAACAGCAACATATGTACCTTGAGTCCCTAAAGATAGAAAAAAAAACTTTAGGCCTGGAAATGGTATTGCATGCAAGAATTATATCGACTGGGGAGCAACTCAGGATGGCTGACTAATCAAATAGAGGTATTGTGGTGAACTATGAAAAATGGCTCAAATATTCTTAGTATACAGTACGTCCTGCTCCAGATAGATTACTTACACTTGGGTTATCCTCCGCCAGATGGCGCTGCACTGCAGAGACATGCAAAACGGGCTCCTCCCGGACCCTCAAATACCCGGGGACCTCCCACAAATCCCCAGATTTCTCTGCAGTGCTTACTGCGAAGACATGAAAATATCACTCTGTCGCAGGTGAGTGGGGCTATTAAACCCTGCGGCCCTGTTGGACTATTCCCACCCGTCCTCCTTGTGATGTGCCTCCCAGCGCTGGTCGGGTGAAGGTAGGCAGCACCATGTGTGCTTAAGGAGCGCTGCTCCACCGCAGTCCCCCACCAAAGGGTAGGCGGTATAGGCTGATGGTGAGCCTTTATGGGATGCCCCTCCCGCATTATTGTCCCATGCCCCGGTAGCGGTGGGCCCTGTCCAAAGGGCCGCCATCCTCCCTCATTCTCCCCGTAGCCTTCGGGAGGGAAAGAAGGGGGGGTGTGGGTGAGCATGTATTGTGATTCGTGCATACCGCCTGTTGGCATGTGTGTTGAGACTAGTATATGTGGTGTCAACCGCCGCGCTGGCTTGTCTTTTTACTATTGCAAACGGCGCCGCCGTGCGCGCCTCTTCTTCATTTGGATGTTCCGCGCCGGGCGGCGGCGTCGCCTCAGACTCTCCTGCGTCCTTGTTGGCTGCTTGTCTGGTGGATTTCGCGCTCTTCAGGGGGGCGGGGGCCTGGCCTGGCGCACCCTGCGTCACGGCTCGCTCTGGCCCGCCCTTCGAGGTTCGTTTGGTGCCATTTCCCTGTACATTCGCGCGCGTGTGTAACGGTCCCCCCTCCCGCGGTCTGTAAGTGCCCTCGCGGGCGACTTTAATACTCATTATTTACTGTGTATGGCTCTGACACCCCTTCTTCTCATTGTGTCTTTCAGACGGGTGAATCCAGTGGCTTCTCCCGGCCGGTGTAATTGTAGTTGGGCCTAGTATAATTACTCCCACTTCCCTAGCCCATTGGGGCATCCAGGGTTGCTTTATAGCGTCAATCCCTACTGCCATATTGTGCCTAATAATCGCCATATGGCGGCATCCCAGGATAATGGGACCGGGGTTCCTTCGGGACAAGCCCGACTGTGTGTAGCTTGTGGGGGGTCTCCTATCAGCGGTGACAGCGCACGGGTCTGTGTTCCTTGCGCACAGCAGGCACTAACGTTGCAACCGCCCCTCTGGTGGATGGGCCTGCACCTCGTCTCACTTCACCTACTCCCCAAAGCTTGAGTCTCGCCCCCATTGAATTACATACAAGCGGGGATTCTCAACTTGATGTGTCTGCTAGACTGGCCAGTGTTGAAAAATTGATTGCTAATACCCTAGCGCGTAAGGCCTCCGCTAAAAAGCATCACTTAACTCCTGATGCCACTCCGTCTCCTATGGAATCTGATGAGTTGTTGCATCTGTATGGCTACACCCCATCGGACGAAGGGGAGCTGTTTTATGACTCAGGGTCATCTGACAAGAGACTCGGGGGTCATGACGATTCTGGCTCTGACCCCTGGACCCCGGATGATACTGACAGACTGCTGGTCCAGATATTTGAGGTTTTGTCCATCTCTCCCCCTGTTGCGGCTCCCAGGCAAAGGGGTGAGCTTTTTCATACTGCTAAAGCTCGTTGGAATTTCCTGAGCATACCCATTTCAATAACCTCGTGCTTAAGGAGTGGGAACGTCCCAGTAGACTTCCCGGTATACCTAAGAGTTGGGACAGAAAGTATCCCTTTCCTGCTGATATGGTCAAGTGCTGGTCATCGCCCACTGATGCTCCTATTATTCTAGGGTTGTCTAACACCTCTATTATGCACTCCCCTGACACTACTACGCTGCGGGACGCTGAGGACCGGCGCATTGACCAATTGGCGTGTCATGCCTTTGCATTTGTGGGGGCGGTGCTGCGCCCGGTTTGCGCCTCGGCCATTATGTCTGTGGCACTCAGGGCCCTGATCAGAAGTGTACTTGAAGGTTCTGATGAAGTGGCACCTGATACATTTAATGCACTGTCTAACTGTGATGTGTTTGTAAACTTTATCCTATCTGCCTTTGATGATGCCATTAGGATGTGTGCCAGAACCTCTGCCTTGGCGGTAGCTATACGCCGCACGGTTTGGCTGCGCCAGTGGGCTGCTGACAATGCTGCTAAGAGGGCCCTTACTGGGCTTCCATTTAAGGGGCTACGCCTGTTTGGGGACCGCCTAGACCTTTTTGCTAAAGGAGGTAAGTTACCCCAGCGCAGGCGGCAGTCTCGGCCCTTTCAGGGCCAGGGCCCCCCTTCACTCCCCTACCGCGGTGCTAAGCAGGGAAAAGTGGTGTCCTTCGCGGGGGCTCGTGCAGATTCCTGGCTCAGGAGCAGAGGACGACGTCCTAGCTCTTTCTGGGGATCTAAGCCAAAACCCTCTCCCAAGCACCCTCAGGCATGATGGGGCGCCCTCGCCCATCAGGGTGGGGGGACGGCTACAGCACTTTGCGCACGTCTGGAGGCATCACGTCTCAGACAGGTGGATTCAGGAGGTAGTGTCCTCTGGTTACAAGATAGTTTGCTGTGCGCCCCCCCCCCCCCAAAGATTCATCAAGTCCCGGATCCCCCAGGACCCTGTCTCAGCTCAGGTCTTGATGCAGGCCGTGCAAGGCCTTCTGTATTTGGGGGTCATTTGCAGGGTCCCCTTAAGAGAAAAAGGCAAGGGGTTCTATTCCAACCTTTTCACAGTCCCCAAAAAAGATGGGTCAGTCAGGCCCATTCTGAATTTAAAGATCCTCAACAAATTTGTCAGAAACAGGCGCTTTCGCATGGAAACTCTGCGCTCGGCCATTGGCTCCCTGCGCCCAGGGGATCTCATGACGTTGGTGGACATCAAAGATGCTTACCTTCACATCCCTGTGTTCCCAGGACACCAAAGGTTTCTCAGATTCGCGTTGGAAGATCAACATTACCAATTTGTGGCCCTGCCTTTGGCCTCACCTCCGCTCCCAGAGTGTTCACCAAGGTAATGTCTCTGGTGAGGTCAAGGGGCATACGCGTGCTGCCCTACCTGGACGACATACTCATCACCTCCTTGGTCTCTGCAGCAGGCAGAGTTGGACACTCAGCTGGTGGTGTCCACCCTGGAGTCCTTTGGCTGGGTGATCAATCACCCCAAGTCCTCCCTGTCCCCTTCCTCGGTGACCCCATTCCTGGGAATGATTCTGGATACGATTCAGTCAAGGATATTTCTTACTCAACAGAAGGTAGAAGCTCTAACTGCGCAGGTGAGGTTCCTGCTATCGTGCCCCCAGTCCTCCCTCAGGCAGGGAATGCAGTTGGTGGGCCTGATGGTGGCGTGCTTCGAGGCGGTGGTCGTTGCTCAGTTCCATTTGAGGCCTCTACAACTTCACCTTCTGTCAGTATGGGACAAGGATCCAACGTCCTTGGACGGGATCTGTGTGCTTCCCCCCTTGGTCCGACGGTCCCTTTCGTGGTGGCTGGACCACAGGAACTTGCTGGAGGGCAGGTCCTTTCTTGCCCCCTCCTGGGAGACAGTCACCACGGATGCCAGTCTGTCAGGATGGGGGGGATTCTGGAAGTCCCTGCGGTTCCAGGGGAGGTGGGGCCCTCAGGAGGCCCACTTACCCATCAACATTCTGGAACTGCGGGCAATCAGGTTGGTTCTGGAGCAGTTGACCAATCACCTGAGGGGTCTGTCTGTGCAGGTGCGCTCAGACAACAGGACGGCGGTTGCCTACATCAACCATCAGGGAGGGACCCGGAGCAGGAGTGCCCTCCAGGAGGTGTTGCGGATTCTGACATGGGCAGAGGCCAATGTTCAATGCATTTCGGCTGTGTACATCCCGGGGGCAGACAATCTACTGGCAGACTCTCTGAGCAGGGGGACCTTTCGTCGGAGAGAGTGGTCCCTTTGCAACAGGGTATTCCAGTCCCTGTGTCACCGTTGGGGTCTACCGGATGTGGATCTGTTTGCATCCCGTCACAATCACAAGCTCCAGGCTTTTGTCTCCCTGTCTCAGGATCCTCTGGCCTTGGCCGCAGATGCTCTGTCCATGTCATGGCAGGAATTTCGGCTCCCGTATGTCTTTCCTCCATTCCCCCTGCTGGACAGGGTCCTGCGCAAGATTGCTCTGGAAGGGGTGCCAGTGATTCTGGTGGGCCCCAGTTGGCCAAGAAGAGTGTAGTTCGCAGACGTAGTGCAGATGGCAGTAGATCAGTACGTCCTGCCAGGAGTGCCAGATCTGATCACTCAGGGCCCCTTACGCCATCCCAATTTACAAACTCTGGCTTTGATGGCCTGGCTGCTGAAACCTCCATCTTGATGGAGAAAGGCTTGTCTGCCTCCGTGGTTGAGACCATGGTGAAGGCTAGGAAGAAAACTCCCTCTTCCATCTATTATAGGGTTTGGCGTGCTTACATTGACTGGTGTGAGTCTAGGTCTCTTCCCTGTCGGATGTTCTCAGTTCCCAGGGTTCTGGAGTTTTTACAGCAAGGGTTGGAGTCGGGTCTCCAACTCAGTACTTTGAAGGGTCAGGTTTCTGCCCTGTCTGTCTTCTTTCAGAAGACTTTTGCTCAACATTCCTTGGTCAAGACTTTCTTTCAGGGGGTTACTCATGTGCGTCCCCCACGAAAACCTATGGTCCCTGTTTGGGATTTGAACTTGGTCTTGTCTGCCTTGCAGGGTGCTCCCTTTGAGCCTATTCAGGATGCTGCTCTGGCTGTACTTACCCTCAAGGTTGTCTTTCTGGTGGCTATTACTTCGGTCAGGTGTGTGTCTGAGCTGGCGGCTCTGTCTATCCAGCCCCCATACTTTGAGAGACACCAGGATAAGGTGGTGTTCCGCTTTAAGCCGGATTTCCTGCCTAAGGTGGTGTCTGCTTTTCATTTGAACCAGGATATTGTTCTTCCTTCCTTGTGCCCTAATCCTAGCAATGCATTCCTTGGATGTGGTCAGGTGTCTGAAGTATTACCTAGTAGTCACTGCGTCCTTCAGGAAGACTGATGCTCTTTTTGTGGTCCCTTCTGGTCCTAGGAAGGGTTTGGCTCCTGCCAAGTCTACTATCCGCAAATGGATCCGTCAGGCTGTGATTCAGGCCTATTCTGCTAAGGGGAAGAATCCTCCCTTCCGCCTTACTGCTCATTCTGCTCGTGCTATTGGTGCCCCTTAGGCCTTCCAGCACCAGGCTTCTGTTGAACAAGTTTGCAAGGCCGCTACTTGGTCTTCTGTTCATACCTTTTCAAAGTTTTACAAGGTTGACGTTAAGGCCTCAGCTGATGCTGTTTTTGGCTGCAAGGTTTTGCAGGTGGCAGTGGTTAAAACTGTCTGCTGTTACCTTTTTTTGTTGGGGATCCCACCCTGCTTTGTGGACACTGCTATTGGATGACCCAAGTGTAAGTAATCTATCTGGAGCAGAACTTACTGTATACTAAGAATAATACAATTCTGTGAAATACTCACCTGTAAATTGGTATTATAATTATACAGTACGTCCTGCTCCACCCCACCCTGGTGTTGCATTATTCTGGATCCCCTGTATGGTGATTGTCATCATTTGTTATAGTTACCAGTTTTTTGGGTGGTTAAATTCTCCCGGTTTCTTGTTCACTGCTTTTCAATGCTGGGGATTTGTGGGAGGTCCCCGGGTATTTGAGGGGCCGGGAGGAGCCTGTTTTGCATGTCTCTGCAGTGCAGCGCCATCTGGCGGAGGATAACCCAAGTGTAAGTAATCTATCTGGAGCAGGACGTACTGTATGCTTATAATACCAATTCTACAGGTGAGTATTTCACAGAATTGTATTTTTCAAATAAACATTTGTGTGTGTTAGTTTCTGCTTAGCTGAACTGGCCCCTGTGCTGACCCTTTGGTGAACATAAAATATATAATTATGTAACAGTTTGTTTGAAAAGTTAAAGGGATACAGAAGGCAAAGGCAATTGTTACACCATTGTGTTGGGCTACGTTTGGCATTGTCCTTAACTGTTTTCTGTTTTTAAATTGATGAAGAAATTACAGATATTGAGTTTTACAGTTTCTTCTTATGATTTCTCTTTTGAAGCATGTGGGTGTGGACTTTGGCTCTGTGATGCTAATCAGCATAATGGGCGGGGCCTGTAAGACCGACATTCTCATCACCCTGGCTGTTCTCCCTCTCTCCCAGTGTTCACAGTCTGTTGTGGAGCTTTAGACCACCACTACTCTTTGCCTTGTTTCTACTTCCAGGAGCAGCTGTGTTCTGACATGAAGGGGGAGCAGAGTCATGACTAGGTGAGCTGCTGAATGACAGTTTATGTACTTCGCCTAAAGTCCCTTTAACCCATAAGGCTGAGCTTTAGATCGGAGTGTAAAATCATCCTTGCAATTTGGTTTTCATCTCATAGCATTGTTTATGTAATGCATTGATTTCATTTATATTTGTTAGTAATAGATCAATATAATAATGTGGCACAGAGCAAAGAAATAAATAAAATGGGACCGTTTAGAGCCCCTGTATCTTTAAAAGTGTCCAAAGGGATAAGTAAATACATTGTTATCCCGAGGTAGCATGCAAAGTCCCAAAGTGATGGTTGTGGTCACTCCACTTCAGTCAACAACCGTGTGCCCTTCACCTTATAAGTTGCACGCTTACCAGAAAAGATATGTTTCAGCCTTAATCTGTCCCCGATTGCATTTCTCATCCGTTGGAATTGCTAATCTCCTTCCAAGCGTAGTGAGCATGTAGAGCCTGTGCCTTAAGAGCAGCTCAAATGCAGGTTCAACATAAGAGTAGAAACCAAAAAGAGGAAGGGAGATCTAGCATAATAAGTTTTTAATAAAAGCTGTATATAAAAAGGTGCCAATAATGCACTCACATTTAAAACAACTGTATACAAGCGGTTAATGTCATGATCGGTTCTCACCCAACCTCTTACAGTGAGCATACTGTAGTTATGTAACTTTGTTTGGGGGCATCCACATATTTGTAGTTTCGCTACAAATATATAAACACTGCATGTGCATCCTCTTGCTGTGCATAAGAATGTCTGCCAAAGTGCCATGTTTATGTACAGGGCACGCCAGCAGACAACAAGAGTGGGCACATCCACTGTTTGCCTTTTCTCAGCCGGCCCTGGAATCTGATTGGTTGCGCGCCTGTACATGCACAGTAGAACCGGGGAAAGATGAGTATTGCTGGGGGGCTTCACACAGCGATGAGGACCAAAATCCCTGATTTTGATCCACTTTAATTGTTGTATTTCGTGATGGTCTGGTATATTTATCTTGTCATGGCATTGTGTATTTACATCATTTACATTTGTCTCTGCTGATCTAGTGTCAAGTTATGCAGCAACATGCAATGCAGTAACTAACACATTGCGCATGTCACTGTCCCTTATGTTGTTATTGGCCCATGTGTTTTTGCTCATGGTTCCCAGGGATAGTTCTAACCACGCTGTTTTCGGTCATACAGAAAGCACATTGAGCCTCATCCATTTTGTTCCGCACCATGACATGTCCACTGTCCTGTGTGTGCCACTAGGATTTATTTTTCTTCCAATCCATTCCAGGCACTCCTTACTCTTGGGTTTCCCTCCTCCTTGCTGATCACGTGACTGCAAGAAAGAAAACGGGTGCGGCCCTCCCGGCCCATAAGTAGCAGCTGCCCCTAATCAGATCAGTTTTTTTTCTTTCTTGCAGTGGCAAGATGACTGATGAAGATTCAGGAATTCGCTCTCAAAGTTTTGGCAGCAAGCGGGGGGACTGAACCCTGTCGGCTCTCTGCATAGCTTTATTCCCACGGATCCCTCAAGACCCAAGTTTATGCCTCCACAGCGTTGGCTGGTTTGGGGTCTGTGAAGGTAAGGTGGAAGCGCCGGGGTCTTGGGGCGCTTACAGAGTATAAGCTCTGGGCTGCAGGCTTCCTGGAAAGCAAGTCAGCCGCCAGGGCTAAATCTCGCAGACTGACCCAAGAGTCCAAGGACTTTAAGGACTGTTTGGACTTTAATGCATTTGCTATTACTGCGATGGAGGATGCGGCCAGGCTGGCGGCGAGAACTTCTGCTCTCCTTGTGGTTTTGCGCCGTTCATTGTTGCTTAGGCAGTGGTTGGCGGATGCCGCCACTAAGAAGGCGCTTACGGATCTACCCTTTTTAGGGAGCAGACTTTTTGGAGAAAAGCTGGACGGTATGGTGAAGGACGGCAAATTGCCTCAGAGGAGAAGGTCGACTCGGCCTTTTCAGAGGTCTTCGTCATTTCGGCCTTTTCGGAGGGGCAGAGGGGCCTTTCGGCCTTGCTCCTGTAGAGATTTTTGAGGTAGAGGGAGAGCGCGTAATAGGGCAGGAGGGGCCTGGAGAAGTAGGCCTAAGCCTCCAGCCAAGTCCACTCCAGCATGAGGGGGCGCCCTCACCCGAGCGGGTGGGGGGACGGCTTTTGCTTTTTGCTCATATCTGGAGGCGCCACGTGGCGGATCTGTGGATCCAAGAGGTGGTGTCTTCAGGTTACAAAATCGATTTTGCAGTCAGACCGCCCGCAGGGGCATCCCGGAACCAGTCAAAGCTAGATGCCCTGAGGTCCGCAGTTTAGCACCTCCTTCAAAAAGGGGTGATTTGTCGAGTACCCCTTTAGGAAGAAGGTCAGGGGTTTTATTCCAACCTTTTTACAATTCCCAAAAAGGACGGGTCGATTTGTCCCATTTTAGACCTGAAGGATCTCAACAGGTATATCCTCGTGAAACATTTCCGCATGGAGACGTTGAGGTCAGCTTTAACAGTAATTCGACCAGGGGATCTTATGACTACCATAGACATAAGGGACGCGTATCTGCATGTGCCGATATTTCCGGGGCATCAAAGATTCCTGAGGTTTGCCCTGGAAGACCAGTATTTCCAGTTTGTGGCACTCCTGTTCGGGATATCCTCGGCTCCACGGATATTCACCAAGGTTTTGGCGGGTCTCATGGCAATCTTCAGGAGCCAGGGGATATGTATTGTCCCCTATTTGGACGATCTCCTCATTTCAGCCAGATCGCGTCAGCAGATTTTAACCCTTTGAGTGCCGGCCTACCGAGATTTTTTTTGTCACAATCTGTTGCCAGACGACTTTTCACGTTTTTGCGCTACACGTGTGCAACCTTGATTTTTGAAGGGATTTCCAGGGATTTCGATGAAAATTATATATTGTTTTTTTCAGCAGAGTCTGGGCTTCAACATGAACTGTCTTGTTTGGCCTTTTTTTAGTGTATTCTCAATACTTTTGGGTGAAATATGTGCAAAAAAATGAAAAAAAACAATTTTTTACAGTTTGTAGTGTTTTTTTTTTTTGTAATAAAAAATGTAAGTTTGTTAATAAAATATTATTGCGTGTGAAAGCCCTATTTCTCCCGGTTACAATGGTACCACATATGTATAGGTATACCCCCTTTCCTGAAACAGCAGTTTAGGAGATTCCAAATAGGATACAACTATGCAATATGATTGCATAGTTGTAAGGGGTTAATAAAAAAAAAAAAAAAAAAAAGACATAGGGTTCCCCCTCCCAGGGGGGGGACCTCATTTCTTTTTTGGAATTCTAAGGGTTAAAAACCCTTAAAATCCCCCCCAAAAAATGACATAGGGTCCCCCTTACCCAGCATTACTGATCCGGACCAGCTATGGGGGCTTGTAGAACAGGGCGCAGGCGCCAGCGTTGGTGACCCCTGGCCCTGCAGGCTACTAGCCCACATAGCCACGTGGCCCAGGCCCTTCTGCCCCCCCCTGGCCGTTGGGGAGGCAGGTAATGGGGGGCTGGGGGTTATGGCAATCACCCGCTTGCCGCAGGTGACCTGCCATACCCAGAGCCTTGTGAACTGGTATAAGGGGTCTCATGGACCCCTTACCAGTTCACAAAGGGTTAAGTTAAAAAAAAGACACCAGACAAGTTCTTTATTATTCTATTTTCACTTATACTTACCTCCCATCCAGTGTCCCACGCTGCTGCAGATGACAGTTGTCGGTAGTGATCAGAGCAGGGAGGGTGGCAGGCAGGGAGATCAGAGCCACCCTGCCTGCCACCCTCCCTGCTCCGATCGCTGCTGACAACTGACAGATCGGAGCCCGGGTGCCAGTAACCCGAGGAGCGGGATGACGTCATCAAGTGGGCGGAGTTAGGGGTGGGGCTAGGGGCGGGGCCAGCGCCGGCTGAAGAGGATGGTGATGGCCCGTTTCTGGGCCCTCACAAGCAGCGTGGAAAGCCCAGGGGGGGGGGATCGGAGCCCCCCCTGGTGAAGAGAAGACCCGGGGAGAGCCATCGCGCTGCCAGGTGAGTAAATGTCATTTACTGTTTTTTTTTTTTCAGATGTCGGCGCCGGCGGGGGGGGGGCCTATTCCGGGCCCCCTCCTGAAGATCAGAGGCCTGAGGATCTCACGTAGCTGGCACTTAACGGTTGGAGAGGCAGCTACGTGAGAGTCACGTAGCTGGCACTAGAAGGGTTAAAGGACACGCAGACGGTCCGATCGACTCTGGTAGAATACGGCTGGGTGATCAATTACCCGAAGTCTCATATCACTCCGGCACCGGTAAGGAACTTCTTGGGTATGACTCTGGACACTGTCCAAGTCAAGGTTTATCTGCCAGAGCAGAAGGCTTGGCTAATTCAGAATCGGAGTGCTTTCTGGCTTGCCGGCAGCCGACTACTCGGCTGGGAATGAGGTTAGTAGGCCTGATGGTAGCCTGCTTTGAGGCGGTACCTTTTGAGGCTCCTTCAATGGAATCTATTGGCAAGCTGGGATCGAGCCCTGCAGTCGCTGGATCAAGTCCTTTGTACTAACGCCCTCGGCCAGACATTCTCTTCTGTGATGGATGGGCCCTCTTCATCTGTCTGTAGGCAGGTCCTTTTTGTCACCACAGTGGCAGATCGTTGCCACAGATGCCAGTCGCACAGGATGGGACGGCATTTGGCAAACTCAGAAAATCCAGTGGGGGCCGAGAGAGAATCCGCTTCCCATAAATGTATTGGAGTTAAGAGCTATCTGGCTAGTGCTTCAGTATCTGCCCCCCAGCTTGAAGGGGCGGGCAGTCCGGGTCGGACAATCGGACGGCTGTAGCCTATATCAATCATCAGGGGAGTACTCGGAGCAAGAGTGCTCTAGAAGAGGTAAGCCGGATTCTGACTTGGGCAGAGGAGAATGTTCCCTGCATCTCGGCAGTTTATATCCCGGGGGTAGTAAACCAGGAGGCCGACGCTCTGAGCAGGAAGGTTCTGCATCGGGGAGAATGATCCTTCAATCGTAAGGTTTTCCAAGCCCTTTGTATTCGCTGGGGGCGTCCGGAAGTGGATCTCTTTGCGTCCAGACACAATCACAAGCGGCCAGAATTCATGTCCCTGTCAAGGGACCCTCTGGCCATAGCCACGGACGCCCTGTCAGTCCCTTGGGCAAGGTTCAAACTTCTGTACATTTTTCCCTGTACATTTTTCCCCTATTTCCGCTTCTGAGTCGTGTACTAAGAAAGATGATTCAGGAGGGGGTACCTACCATTCTTGTAGCTCCTCATTGGCCAAGAAGAAGTTGGTTTTCGGACATAACAAGGATGGCGGTAGACCATTGGCGCCTACCAGTCGAGCCGGATCTTCTCACTCAGTGGGCGCTTCGGCACCCGAATTTACAGATGCTAGCTTTGACGGCTTGGCTATTGAGACCTCGGTCCTAGCAGAGAAAGGATTATCGGCTAAGGTCATTCATACCATGATTCAGGCCTGGAAGAAGTCTTCTTCCATGATTTACTACAGGGTCTGGCGGTCATTCATATCCTGGTGTGAGGCTAGGAATTTTTCATGCAGAAGGTATTCGATTTCTAGAGTTCTAGAATTTCTGCAGGATGGCTTCGAAATGGGCCTACGATTAAGCACCCTAAAGGGGCAGGTATCGGCTTTATCTATTTTTTTCCAGAAGTCTATCGCTATTAATAGACTCATTAAGACTTTTTTTTTTTTCAGGGAGTCACTCATGTCCGTCCGCCGCGCAAGTCTATCTTACCGGTATGGGACTTGAATTTGATGTTGACGGCTCTACAGGGGGCTCCTTTTGAACCTATGATTAACGCTCCAATGAGCATTTTGACGCTTAAAGTGGTATTTTTAGTGGCAATCACTTCTGTGCGGCGTGTTTCGGAGTTAGCCGCTTTATGTATGAAATCTCCTTATTTTGAGTTACACAAAGACAAAATAGTTTTTCGGTTTAAGTCAGATTGTTTGCCTAAGGTCGTCTCTCCTCTATCTTAATCAGGAGGTAATTCTACCCTCCTTGTGCCCAGTACCGGCTAATGCTAAGGAAAGGGCACTTCATTCCTTAGACGTAGTTAGAGCCATAAGGTAGTATTTGGCAGCTACAGATGCCTTCCGCAAGACGGATTTTCTTTTTGTTATTTCAGAAGGACCAAGAAAGGGGCTTCCACCGGCTAAAGCCACTGTCAGTAAGTGGATTAGGCAGGCAGTAGGAAGAGCCTACTCGGCCAAGGGGAAGGAACCCCCTTTTCGGGTCACGGCTCATTCCACTAGGGCCATTGGGGCTTCCTGGGCTTTCCAGCACCAGGCTTCAGTGGAACAGGTCTGCAAAGCTGCCACCTGGTCTTCGGTTCATACATTCACCAAGTTTTACAAGGTGGATGTTAGAGCCTCAGCTGACGCTGTTGTTGGTCGAAAGATTCTCCAGGCAGTAGTGAAGTGAACTACCTGCCATCTTCTGCGTTAGGGGATCCCGCCCATAGATGGCACTGCTTTTGGAGGTCCCAAGAGTAAGGAGAGCCTGGAATGGATTGGAAGAAAAAACACAATTCTGTGAGGTACTCACCTGTAGAATTGGTTTTTCTGGGAATCCATTCCAGGCACTCCGGCCTACCCTTTTGGGGTCATGTTATCTTCTGACGCTTCTCTGTTGGTGTTAATCCATTTTTTATTATTATTTCATGGCATTAAAAGAAAAAAAAAGTAATATAACTTATTGTTTGAGAGCATTTTTTTGATAGAGTTGGATGTGTAGTAACATGGACTTTTATTAGGGCCTCCCGCCTGTCTCTAGATTATTTTTACTGCTTTTTAAGTAAACTGATCTGATTAGGGGCAGCTGCTACTTATGGGCCGGGAGGGCCGCACCTGTTTTCTTTCTTGCAGTCACGTGATCAGCAAGGAGGAGGGAAACCCAAGAGTAAGGAGTGCCTGGAATGGATTCCCAGAAAAACCAATTCTACAGGTGAGTACCTCACAGAATTGTGTTTTTATATAAATTCATGGCCAGATACAGTGTTTATGCGAATATTTGTGGGGGCCTGTATTAAAACGATGGCACCTGGATCGCTATAATTTTGCACCTGTAAACCCCACACAAATTATTTTCGAAAACTGAATTATATTTAAAAATTCGAACATTTTCATATGCCGCTTCTCCTTTTTGAATTGGCAATAATGAAAAAGAAAATAGCGTTCAAGCCGAGAAATCGCATCCTTTATATTTGTTAATAAATGTAACAATTAGGATCTGACTATGTAAAAATAAGTTGTATTTCTGTTTTAAGTGGACCAAAACCTGGGATTTTGACTATCCTATGTTTTGGTCCCTCTCTTTTGGTCACCCCCCCAGCACACTAATTTACCGATCCATTGGCACATGCGTTGGTGAGTGGAGCTGGAGGCTTACCCGTGTTGCCCATTCACAAATGCTCAGTGCAGGCGTGTGCCTGGTTAGAGATATAGTGGGACTTGTGTGCCGCTGGTTTGGCGGACCAGTAATTATCTGCTCTAATGTGGGGGGTTCAGTGCATCCTCCCACTGCTGTTAAGCATTTTGCAAAGGGGAATTTAAAAAGTAGAGCCTAAGAAACTGTCCATAAAGGTTTCCCTGATTGCTTAAGGTTGGCGTAGTACAATGGAAGTTTTACAAACGAAATTGAGGTGGAGCAAAGACAAGTGTTATAAATATACAGGAGTCATACTGGTGCCCAGATATATATATTTTTTTTTTTCATACAGAAAGAAATTGGGCCTTTCCATGGCTGTTCTCTTCTTAATCATCCTTGGTGAGGAATGAGCTGCTAAGCTAAATATTGAAAAAGTTTAGCTCAGCATAAATTGTGGCTCGACAAAGAAAGTCATGGAAGGACATATGGAGTTAAGAGTTTATTTCATTCTGGCTCTTCCCTGTCTTCTATTAAGCTGCCTATATGCTCTTGAGCAACCACTGGGCAATCTAGGCAGAAATAATCAATCTTTTCAATTCATGTTGAGCCAGGGGGCTTTCGTATCGTATCATTTTGCTGAAGTTGTGTGTGGCCAGCATTAGAATATTACAGCTTTTCCAAGTATACAGCACGTCCTGTTTCACTAATATTTATTCTAAGTGTGCCATACACTCCACTTCCTCCTTCATGACATCTGGGTTATTCTCCAGTAGAGGGCGAACTTCTGCAGAGATGAATATGCAAAAAAGAAAGCCCGGTCCATATATACCTGGGTCCTCCCACCATTTCCCCAGTTTTCTTCTCTGCACAGAAGGCGACAAGACAGAAGATGAGGACTTCTTTGCTTACAGGTAATCTGGGCTCGCGCCCAGCCTTCTAATTATCCCTATTACTGCCAGGACCCTTCTAAATTGCCCCATATTGAGCCTCCCAGCTTAGGCTGCGGGTCCTGGTGAAGGTAGGAGCACCCTATGGGTGCAGCAGGAGCACTGCTGCACCGTGAGACCTCACTATGGGGTAGGCGGTTATCCAGGTTTTTTGATGATCCTGGTGTAGGATGCCCCATCCCATTAGACTTATTGCCGGCTCCTGGCTGGATTCCCCCCTTCTGGGTCCCTGATTCCCCTCTGGGGGGGGGGGGGGGGGGCTTCTGGCCTATATTTCGTTTTGGCCTATATTTCGTTTTACCCATACCTTGTCAGTGTGAGTGTATTCTAAGCATACAGTACGTCCTGCTCCAATATAATACTTACACGTGGGTAATCCTCCGCCAGAGGGCGCTGTTCACTGCAGACATGCAAAAACAGGCTCCTCCCGGCCCTTCATATACCCAGGGACCTCCCACAAATCCCCAGATTTCTCTGCAGTGCTGACTGCGAAGACATGAAGTATCACTCTCTCGCAGGTGAGCGGGGCTTTTACAGCCTGTGGCCCTGCTGGACTATTACCACCCGTCCTCTTCGATAAGGATGTGCCTCCCAGCCTGGGCTGCGCTGGTCGGGTGAAGGTAGGCAACACCTTGTGTGCTCACGGAGCTACGCTCCACCGCAATCCCCCACCATAGGGTAGGCGGTTTAGGCCGATGGTGAGCCTCCATTAGATGCCCCTCCGGCATTGTTGCCCGTGCCCCTCATAGCGATGAACCCTGGGTGCAGGTTCGCTTCTCCCTCGCTTCCTCCCGTAGCTCGGGGGAAAAGAAAGGGGGGGGGGTATGTGTGTGGCGTTCTCAGCGTAATGTTAGACACGTTTATGGCCGTTGCCTTTTTATTTAAACTTGGGTGTCAGTGCCGCGCTCCTTGCTCCACATAAACCTTGTCTGGTTGCGCGCATGTGTGTCCTTTCATTACAAGAAGTGTGCAGCCCGGGCGGCAGCATCATTCTCTAGTGTTGAGAGCAATCTCCTTAATTACACTCTGTATGTATGTCTTATCCACTACTGTCATTGACGTTGCGCTGGTTAGAGCTTCGCGCTCTTTGGGGGAGGCGGGGACTTGGCATGACGCGCCCCGCGTCACGGCCAGATCAGGCCCGCCCCTTGAGGTTCGCTTGGCGCCATTTTGACGATCTGCGCGCGCGTGGTTGCGATCTGCCTCCTCCCTTGGTCATGTAAGTGCCCTCCCGGGCGGTTTTTGTTCCTTTTTTTTTATTCAGCTGCGCATGGCACTGACACCCCCCTCTTATCCCCTTTGTCTTTCAGATGCCAAGATTTCGCTGGCTTCTCCCGGCCTATTATAGCGGGTTCACATAAAAAAAAAACAAAAAAATTCTCCCACATTCCTAGCGGGTCTTGGGGCATCCAGGGTTGCCTATTGCGTAAATCCCTGCGGGCTTACTGCTCAGATAATCACCATATGGAGGCATCTCAGAATTATGTACCCGGGGTCCCTCGGGGACAAGACCGGCTGTGTACAGTGTGTGGTCAGCCCCATGCTGATGCTGACAGAGCACGGGTCTGCGGACTGTGTGCTGAACAGGCGCTAACCCTGCAATCAGGTTTGCCAGTGGCTGCACCTCACTTCAATACACCCGTCTCTCCGGACCTAAATCTCACTCCTGATGAGTCTCACTCGAGCGGGGATGACCAGCAAGTCGTGCCGCGCAGGCTGCCTATGGCTGAGCAGGTGCTGTCTAGTTTGGTTGAGCGCTTGGGCCCTGGAAAGAAGCGGTCCCTGACGCCTCCTGGTTCTCCGGTTCCTAATGATACTGATGAATCTGCTGCTATGCAGGACCTTGATCCTTCTGATGAAGGTGAGCTATTCTCCGATTCGGGCTCCTCGGATGAGATGCCCTGGAGCCGTGATGATTCTGGGCCCGGTTCTTTGGGCCTGTGTGACACAGATGAACTACTTATTAAGATCTTTGAGGTTTTGTCAATCTCCCCTCCTGGAGAGGCTCCCAAGCATAAGAAGGAGAGTTTCCACACAGCGCCTCCGCGCTTGGAATTCCTGGAACAGGAGCATTTCCAGAATCTTATATCCAAAGAATGGGAGCCTTGTAAACTTAAAGGGGTCCCAGGGGTCTGGGATTGGAAGTACCCTTTTCCCCATGATGTGGTTAAGTTTTGGTCAGCACCTCCTGTGGTGGATGCACCGATTATAGGGGTTACTAACCCCCCCTTCATGACTGCTCCTTATTATTGTACCCTTCGGGATGCTGAGGACCGGCGCATTGACAGACTGGCTTCCCACGCCTTTTCGTCTGCAGGGACGGCTCTGCGCCCGGTCTGTGCCGCGGCCATCACTGCGGTGGCCGCCAGGACTCTCATTAGAAAACTACTTGATCACCTACCTGAGGACCTCCCCTGGGAGGTCTTTAATGCGCTCTCGGATTGTGATGTGTTTGTGAGGTTTATCCTCTCAGCGCTGGATGACACCATTAAGATGTGTGCTCGAACCTCTGCCCTTGTGGTAGCTATTCGCCGCCTGGTCCGGCTGCGACAGTGGGGTGCTGATGATGATACGAAAAAGGCTCTCACTGGCCTTCGGAGGACGGCGTCTATTTGGGGCCCGTTTGGACCTTTTTGGAAAAAAGGGTAAGGCACCCCTACGCAGAAGGCCATCTCGGCCTCCTCGGGGCAGGGACACCCCTCCCTACGTTAGTGTCAAACACGAACCTGAGGTGTGCTTCCAACTTTTCAGAGTGGATTTCCGCCACGGGGTGGGCAGGCAACACCCTGGGCCCTCGGGCAGGGCTAAGCCCAAATCCGCCAAGACTTCCCAAGCATGAAGGGACGCCCTCGCCCTTCTGGGCAAGGGGACTGCCACAGCTCCTGACTCCTATCTGGGAGCGTATCTTCTCCTTCTGGTGGTTCCAGGAGGTAGTCCTCCTGGGCACAGGATAGAATTTGCTGGGCGGTCCCTCTCAGAGGTTGTCAGGGTGCTTCTAGCCCCTGTTTTCACCTCAGGAGTTGGTGCAGGCCATACTCGTCCTGCGGAGTCTGGGCTTACTTGCAGGTTGCCCTTAACAGAATGGGGCGATGGCCTCTGTTAACCTTCCTCTTTCCCTCAAAATGATGAGGCAGTCTGGGCCATGCCGGCCTATGGTAGGCTTGGCAATTCTACACTCACAGGTAGTCCCTGTATGATACCTCTGTCTTGGGACACAGGCGCCCTGCTGTGCAAGGGGGGCTTCTGGCCTACTGTGGAGATCTAGATCCTTTTTAGTTCCCCCTGTGTCTTCTGGACACCAAGACCTTTACTAGTCAGTGTTGAAGGACCAACCCTGCGGATTGGGGCCTTGTTTTTGGCCTCTCTTCCGCTCCCAGGCTACTCGCCAAGGCGCAGATGGGGGTGATGTCTCTGACATGCCTGTGGGGCGTCTGCACTAGGACCTACCGGATCGTCCTTCCTTACTTCCTAATCTCTACGTCAGGCCGAGTGGGATAGTCGGCCGGCGGTGTCCTCTGGGAGTTATTTGGATGGGTGCTCAGTCACCTCAATCCCTCATGGTCCCTTATTCGCTATCTCCATTCCTTGGATTCGGTTCAGGCTTGAGCCTTCTTCCTTGGCAATAAGTGGACTCCTGGTCACAGGGGCTCTGTCCCTCTTTGCTGACACCTTACTTTCACCAGGCAGGATTGCAGCTGGTGGGCCCGTTGGTGGCGTATCAGATGATGTCCCTTATATACAGAGCCCTTGGGCTCTTCGGCACAGTAGGTTATTGATCCTAGATGGGGTTCCAGCACCCCTGGAGCTAGATCTGTGCTCATTCCCACTTGTTACGGTGGTTCCTCTTGAGCTGGTTACCTTCAAGGACCCTGTCAGGGGGCACCCCCTTCTTTACTTGCATATTCCTGTGAATGGTCACCTTGGGTGCCAAGTTTCGCAGGTTGGTGGGGGGGGGATTTTCTTCCAAACCCCCCCGCGGTTCCTAGGTAGGGTCCCTTAGAGGGTCCATCTTACCTACTGATCTTGTTAAAACAGTGAGCCTTCAGTTGGCTCTATCTTGCTGGACTTCTCCTCTTCAGGACCTGTCTATTTGGGGACTCTTGGCCTTTCGGAGGACAGTGGTCTGTAATTTTTTTATTGGTCTTGACCTTGAAGCAGGATTCTCCTGGAAGGTTTCTGATCCTGATCTAGGTGGGGGTCTATGTTCCCTGCACCTCAGTGGTATTCGCTCCAATGGATGTCCTTCAGTGGCAGGTTGTGCTATCCTGGTGTCCCTCTGAGAGCCAACTAGGGTGGCTCTGTTGGGTCTCGTTAATATCACAGGGGCTCTGCCCTTGTTTTTACTGCCCCGGATTATTCTGACTGTGGTCATGGGGGCTTAGTAATTTTATGTCTGGACGTTCTATTTTATGTCTTCTCTTCATTCACCCTGCTATGTGGGGTTCTGCGCAAGATTGCGCTGATAAGGGGACCCGTGATACTTATGGCCCCTGGGTGGCCTAGTGGACTGTGGTTCGCAGATGTTTCTGGTGAGGACAGCGGACCTGTACGCTCTCTCAGGAGTGCGGTTCTGCCATTTTTCAAGCTCCTTATTATGTCTACAGGCTCTAGTCTGATGGCTTGACAGTTGATTCTTTCACCCTTTTGGAGATGGGTTTATCTTCTGGGTGACTTTGTCTATGGGGGCTTGGAGCAAGTTCCGTTGGACGTTCTCTGTTCCCAGGATTCTAGAGTGATTACAGCATCGGTTGGGGTTGGTTCCCCATCTTGGTATTCTGAATGTTCAGGTTCTATCCTGTCTGCCTTCCTGTAGAAGTCTTGTTCAGTCTTCCTTGTTAAGCTTCTCTTGGGGATTGCTCACGTGCATCTCCCCAGTAGTTCTATGGTCCCTGTTGGGATAAATTTTCATTCTGCTTGCCTTGCGGATGGTTCCCTGGAACTTATTCTGGATGCTGTCTGAGCTGTTTCGTAGTTCAAGTTGCCCCTCTGGGGGCTGTTGCTTCAGTCAGACGTGTGCCTGAGAAGGTGGCTCTGTTTAGTTAGCCCTCGTTCAATATATATATATATATATATATATATATATATATATATATATATGCCATGATTTGGTGGTATTCCGCCTTACGCCGGACCTTTTGCCCAAGGTGGTGTCTTATGATCATTATTTAAGTCCTTTTAGTCTGCCTATGGGCCTTATTCTTAGTAATGCTGAAGTAAGGGGGTCTACATTCCCTCAACAGGTGTTGAAGTTTTCCTGGTTGTTTCTTGTCCCTTAGGGGGACTGATGCCCTTTGGGGTCTACGGGCGCCTCCATATGTATGCGCCTGATCTCGTTTGCTTCCAGGGCCTATGCGCCCTTTGGACTGATCTTACTTGAATGGTTTGCCTTCCTGGTCCTGAGTAAAGGTTTCGGCCTCTTGCTGATCCTTGTTAGTGTAGGGGGCAGTATCCCCGCCTGTCTTGCGGGAGACCAGTTTTCAATTCCCCGTTGGGGAGAGTTCTAAGTTTTACCGAGGCTCTTGTTGCACTTGGGCTGGTCAGGCCGTTACTCTGGCCTATTCCTTTAGGGGGAAGAATCTTCCTCTTTTTATTCTGTTCTAATTGTGTTTGGGTACCTTTTGGCCCTTCAGCACCAGGTTTTTCTGTTAAACAGGTTTGCTAGACCGCTGCTTGTTTTCTGTTCGTACCTTTTCAAAGGTTTTGTTATGAGATTGACGTTAGAGCCTTTGCTCATGTCGTACTTGGTAGCAAGGTTTGCAGGTGACAGCATCTTTACTGTCTGCTGTGCCTTTTTTGTTGGGGATCCCACCCTACTTTATGGACACTGCTATTGGATGTCCCACGTGTAAGTATTATATTGGAGCAGGACGTACTGTATGCTTAGAATAATACAATTCTGTGAAATACTTACCTGTAGAATTGGTATTATACGCATACAGTACGTCCTGCTCCACCCCACCCTGGTTTTTACATTTTCTGGATCCCCTGTATGGTGATTGTTATCATTGCTACTGTTACCAGTTTGGTGGTTGGTTTCTCCCGGCTTCTTTTCTCACTGCTTTTCAATTCTGGGGATTTGTGGGAGGTCCCTGGGTATATGAAGGGCCGGGAGGAGCCTGTTTTTGCATGTCTGCAGTGAACAGCGCCCTCTGGCGGAGGATTACCCACGTGTATGTATTAAATTGGAGCAGGACTTACTGTATGCGTATAATACCAATTCTACAGATGAGTATTTCACAGAATTGTATTTTTTACGTGTGTGTGTGTGTGCATACAGTGCTGGCCTCAATGCTTTACTTCAGCCTGGGGGAGCTTCTCCCCCTCAGGCTGTGTTCGGGAAGGGGCCCCGCCCCCTTATTTGGCACGATTGCAGGCTCGTTGCTGGGGGTCTGTGTTGCTGGGAGGGGGGCATGGCCTCGGGAAACGCACGTTTTGCGCTGGCCCGCCCTCCCCCTGCTCTCCCTTCCTAGGCACGAGGCAGCGTGGGGGCCATCTTTCCTGACAGGCAGATTGCACTCGGGGTGGTAAGGGCCTGATGGCCATTTTCTTCAGCTGGTGTGTGTGCATAGGGGCCCTTATTTAGCGGGGGCCCCCACTGGTCTCAGTCTTTGGCTGTGTGTTACAATATAAATATATATATATATTGTATTTTTCCATGTGTGGCTGTTAGATCATATATTGTATTTACACTGCTCTGCTCTTATGTGGCTTATTTTGTGTGTTACAGGCCTTGTATATGTGCATATTAGGGGGTCCCTCCTGGTTCTGGGGTCCCTAGATATTAAATTTGTCCACCCAAAAATCCTCCCACCGGGACTTTTAAGGGGTTACTTATGCGTAATTCCCTACGGTCTTGCGACTGACCACAAAAATTCACCATATGGATGCTCTGCAGGATACCGGGCTCGGGATCCCTCTGGGACAATCCGGGCCATGTGTGGGCTGGGGGGTATCCCTTATGGGGGAGAATGTGCTGATTTGTATACCATGCACACAAAAGGCCATAACGCGGCAGTATGGTACCCAGCCTTCTGGGTCGGCTCCTCCGGCTTCATCGCCTTCCCCTCCCCACCTGATCCGTACCCCAAGTGACATTGGTACCAGTGGGGAGTTGCTTTCTCATGTTTGGGCTCGGTTTGCCAGCATAGGGAAAATGATTGCTAGCACGATGGGCAAGAAGGCCCAGGCTAAAAAGAGACACTTGTCGTCGTCCCAGCCTTTGTGGGATATTGACGACGAGTAAGCTGAATTGTCCGATTATCAGAGGAGGGGGAATTGTATCAGGATTCAGAGGCGGACTATGGTCAGCCTGGGAATTCCAATGTTGGGCAGGCGCCGGGAGATGCCGTTGATACGGCCAGTGTTTTGTCATATTTATTGGAGGTGTTGGATATTGATCCACCTGAGGCGCCCCCTCTTAAGAAGGGGGAATTTTTGGGGGCTCACAAGCCCGTCTGGAATTCCCTACCCAGGGGCATTTTGATGCGCTGATCCTTAGAGAATGGGAAAGGCCCTGCCGGCTTCCTGGTGTGCCTCAGGGATGGGATAAGAAGTATCCTTTTCCGGTGGAGGCGGTCAAGCGCTGGTCTTCGCCTCCCGAGGTCGACCAACTCTTCTGTGCTGAACACCCCTGACTCCACCTCCCTTAAGGATGGCGAGGATAAGCGCCTTGATCAGATGGCGTGCCACGCCTTTGCCAACGTGGGCTCGGCCCTGTGGCCGGTTAGTGCATCTGCCCTGGTGTCGCTTGCTACCAGGTCTCTTATCGGGGACTGGCTGAATAACGCTCAGCTTGATCCAGATGGCGCTGAGTTTGCTATACTTAAGAAGTGCGAATTGTTTATGGATTTTGTCATGGCTGCGATGGAAGACTCCATTGTCGTGTGTAGTAGGACGTCAGCCTTACTGGTGGCCATGACGTACCGGCTTCCCTTGCTGCCGGACCTGCTATCTCAGGGTCATCTGTTTTACCCCAATTTACAAACGCTGGCTTTGACGGCTTGGCTGCTGAAACCTTCATCTTGAAAGAGGAAGGTTTGTCTGAGGCTGTTGTTCAGACCCTGATTAGGGCTAGGAAGCGGTCCTCTTCTGGCATTTACTATAGGATTTGGAGGTCCTATATTGATTGGTGTGAGGCTAGGGCCTTGCCTTGCAGGGTTTTTTCTATACCCAGTATTTTGGAGTTTCTTCAGCATAATCTGGATCCTGCTTAGTACTTTGAAAGGACAGGTTTCTGCTCTGTCGGTTTTCTTCCAGAGGTCTTTTGCTTTACACCCGCTGGGTAAGACTTTTTTCTAAGGGGTGGCGCATGTGCGGCCCCCTCGGAAGGCTGTAGTCCCTGTTTGGGATTTGAATTTGGTTCTTTCGGCTCTAGAGGGTCCTCCTTTTGAGCCGTTACAGAATATATTGCTCTTTCGGTTCTCACTCAGAAGGTTGCTTTCTTGGTGGCTGTTACCTCTGTCCGGCGTGTCTCTGAGTTGGCGGCCCTGTCGATTCAGGCCCCTTACTTTGAGAGACACCAGGATAAGGTGGTTTTTCGTTTTAAGCCGGATTTTCTTCCTAAGGTGGTGTCTGCCTTCTACCTCAATCGGGACATTGTTCTCCCTTCCCTGTGTCCTAAGCCTAGCAATGACAAGGAGAGGGTTCTGCACAATTTGGATGTTCGCCGTGTTTACTATTTGGTGATTACTTCTTCCTTCTGCAAGACGGACGCTTTTTTCGTGGTGCGCTGCGGGCCCAGGAAAGGTTTGGCTCCTGCTAGATCTACGATTAGCAAATGGATTCGTCAGGCCATTGTTGGGGCCTATTCTGCTAAGAGGAGGACTCCCCCTTTTAGGGTTACTGCACACTCTACTCGTGATGTTTGTGCATCCTGGGCTTTTCAGCACCAGGCTTCTGTTGAGCAGGTTTGTAAGGCTGCTACTTGGTCTTCCGTTCATACCTTTTCCAAGTTTTACAAGGTTGATGTGCGGGCTTCAACGGATGCTGTTTTTGGCCGCAAGGTTCTGCAAGCTGCAGTGGTTTGAGTTGGTACATTCCTTACTGTTTCTGGTTCCCACCCATGATGGACACTGCTACTGGATGTCCCAGATGTCATGAAGAAGGAAGTGGAGTGTATGGCACACTTGGAATAATACCGTTTTGTGAGTGCTCACCTTTAAAACGGGTATTATGAGTGTGCCATACACTCCACTTCACCCCACCCTAGTTAGTTTCAGGTATTCTGGAGCTTTTATATGGTGAACCATTGGTTTTGTTTGTTACGGTTATATTTGGTTCTTCCTGGTCCCTTTTACTGCTTTTGTACACTGGGGAATTGGTGGGAGGTCCCAGGTATATATGGACCGGGAGGGGCTTTCTTTTTTGCATATTCATCTCTGCAGAAGTTCGCCCTCTACTGGAGAATAACTCAGATGTCATGAAGAAGGAAGTGGAGTGTATGGCACAGTCATAATACCCATTTTAAAGGTGAATACTCACAAAACGGTATTTTTATGCTTGGGATATCCCGCCACAAGGTGGCGCAGTGGACTGCACAAAGACTTGTGGCATCTCCCGGCCAGATGAAAGGACAGGAACCCCCCACAAATTCCCAGTTTTCTTCTGCAGTCTGGACTGCGAAGATAGAAGATGGCTGTCTATATTACACAGGTGAGCGGAGCTTATCAGCCTGCGGCCCTACAGGACTATTTCCACCCGTTCTGGACCTGGACCCACTGCCTCCCAGTCTCGGCTGCCTGGTTCGGGTGAAGGTAGGACAGCGCCAGGGTCAGGTGCTGGAGGAGCGCTGCTCCAACCGCAATCCCTGTACCTACCTACCTAAGGGTAGGCGGTTCAGGCTTATGGTGAGCCTTGTGGGATGCCCCTTCCTGCCTTATTGTGGGCCTTCCCCTGGCCCCCCTCCACTGCACCTCCCCTCTTCCCTAGCTATGCATGCCTTGGGTGCACCTACCTTTGCTCTTCCCCGCCTCGCTCTCTCCCTGGGGAGCTGTTGTTTCACATTGAATTTTATCTGTTTTTACTTGTATTGTCCGCGCTCGCCGTCGCGCCGTTTTGTACGGCGCTCCGCGGCTGGCGGCGACATTCTCCTCATGTTTTACTGCACATTCATTGGCGCTGGGGGGTCACGTGGCGCGCGATTCGCGCTCTTCGGGGGGCGGGTCCCGAGGATTACTCTTTTTGCGTCGTTCCTCCGCGGCCCGCCCCTCAAGTTCCTTGGGGGCGCCATTTTGGTTGGAGTTTTTCTTCTCCTGACCTACGGTACTGTGGCGGGCTGCTGGCCTGCCTGGATGTGCGATTGGCTTCTTGGTCCGTGAGCCCCCTTCGGGGTTGTATTGTGCTCTTGTCGCCACATTATGGGATGTTATGTGTGGTTTTCTTATGTTTTTCAGACGGGATACACGTGACTGTGGTTTCTCCCAGCCCTCTTCCCTTCCTTCTCCCACCTTCCCTAGCGGGGTTTTGGGGCATCCCGGGTGCCTCTTGTTAGCCTTAACCCTATACTGGCCAGTGTGCCCACTCTTATCACCATATGGAGGCTTCCGGGGAACAAGCCCAGCTGTGTGCCGCGTGTGGGGTATCCCTCCTGAGTGACTGTGTCGGGGTATGTGTGCCCTGCGCCCAGAAGGTACTTGCGCTGCAGTCTGGGTTGCCTGCTACGCTGCCCAGCTCTGCGCCCCCTTCTACATCACCTACCGCCCCACGCCTGCATTTGACCCCTAGTGAGGGACATGCTAGTGGGGAATCGCATTATGACTTGGCCTTGCAGGTGGCCAGCCTGGAAAGGCATATGGCTGGGACGGTCCCTCGTAAGGCTTCTGGCAAGAAGCGGCATTTAACTCCCGCTGTTTCCCTTTTTCCTGAGGAGGATGAGGGACAGTTTTCTTTCCCTGGCCTGTACCCCATAGAAGATTCCTCTGAGGAGCAGCCGGATATTTATGGTGGTACTGGGTCGCCTTTTGGAGAAGACCCATGGTCTCTTGAGGATACTGACAGGCTGTTGGCTCACATTTTTAAAGTACTGTGTATTACTCCACCTGTCCCAGCTAAAAGGCAGCACGGTGAGCTTTTCCACACTGTTAACCAACGCTTGGAGTTCCCTGAGCAGATCCACTTCAATGATTTGGTGCGCAAGGAGTGGGAACGTCCTAGCAGATTGCCCACGGTGCCTAAGAGTTGGGACAGGAGGTATCCATTTCCTGCTGATGTGGTTAAGCGCTGGTCGTGTCCCCCCCCCCGAGGTGGATGCTTCCGTGCTTGGGTGGTCCAATACCTCGGTCATGCATTCCCCTGACACTTCTACTCTGAGGGATGTGAGGACCGGCGTGTTGATCAGCTGGCCTGTCACGCATTTGCTTGTGCAGAGACTGCGCTGCACCCTGTGTGCGCTTCTGCCATCACAGCTCTTGCTATTAAAGGGCTACTTAAGTGCTTTCTGGATAATGCCTCGGATGCCAATTGGGGGAGGAGTATAGATCCCTCATGCTTTGCTATGAATTTGTGGTATTCATTCTTTCCGCTATGGATGATGCGGTCAGGATGTGTGGTAAGTCCGGGTGGGGGGCGGTTGCAGCTCTTTGCTCACGTCTGGAGCGTCTGCGTCTCAGAACAGTGGATTCAGGAGGTGGTGTCCTCCGGGTACAAGATAGAGTTTGCAGCCTGGCAGTCCCCAAGATTTATCAGATCCCGGATGGTTCAAAATCCCTCGTCAGCTCAGGGCTTGCGGTCCAAAGCCTTTTGTATTTGGGGGTCATTTGCCTGGTTCCCTTCCAGGCAAGGGGCAGAGGTTTCTATTCCAATCTGTTCACTGTTCCCTAAAGGGATGGGTCCCTGAGGCCCATCCTGGATTTGAAGTGCCTCAACAAATTTGTCAGGTTCAAGCATTTTCGCATGGAGACTCTGCGCTCGGTGGTCAGTACCTTGCGCCCGGGCGATTTCATGACTTCTGTGGACATCAAAGATGCTTACCTTCATGTTCCTATCTTTCCACATTCTTCCTTATCTGGATGACATTCTGATTGCGTCTCAGTCCTTCCATCAAGCCGAGCTGGATACCCAGATGGTGGTCTCCACGCTCGAGTGCTTCGGTTGGGTGATCAACTACCCCAAGTCTTCTCTGTCTCCATCCTTGGTGACGTCCTTTCTGGGCATGACTCTGGATACATCTCAGGTCAGGTTCTTCTGCCTCAGCAGAAGGTGGAGGCATGGTCTCTGATTTCTTGCCCTCATCCTTCCATTCGGCAGGGGATGCAGTTGGTGGGCCTGATGGTGTCCTGTTTCGAGGCGGTCCCCTATGTTCATTTTAACATGAGACCTCTTCAGTTGCACCTCTTGTCAGTTTGGGATCGGGACCCAGTGTCCCTGGATCAGGAACTTGCTCTGTCCCCTCGGGTCATTCTTTCCCTCTCGTGGTGGCTGGACTCAAGGAATCTCCTAGTGGGCAGGACCTTTCTGCCCCCGTGCTGGGAGACTGTCACCACAGATGCCAGTCTGACAGGTTGGGGGGGCTTTTGGAAGTCTCTGAAGTTCCAGGGTCAGTGGGGTCCTCAGGAGGCCCATGCTCCCATCAACATTCTGGAACTACGGGCGATAAGATTGGTTCTTTCCCAGTTGACCCCACACCCTCGTGGTCGGGCTGTTCAGATACGCTCGGACAACCAGATGGCGGTTGCCTACATCAATCATCAGGGAAGTGTCCCTGATACTGTCCTGGGCGGAGGAGAATGTCCCCTGCATATCGGCTGTTTACATCCCGGGAGTGGAGAACCTGGAGGCAGAGCAGGGGAATGTCTCGGCTGGGGGAGTGGTCCCTCAGCAACTGGGTGTTTCATTCCCTGTGCCACCGCTGGGGTCTACCGGATGTGGACCTGTTTGCTTCACGTCACAATCACAAACTTCCATTCTTTGTCTCTGTCACAGGATCCTCTGGCCTTTGCCACAGATGCACTAGCAATGCCTTAGAAGGGGTTTTGGCTCCTCTGTGTTGCCTCCGTTTCTTCTGCTGGGTAGGGTGCTGCGCAAGATAGCCCAGGATGGGGTGCCAGCCATTCTGGTGGCCCCCTGTTGGCCAAGAAGGGTGTGGTTCGCAGACATCGTGCAGCTGGCAGTAGATCCCTGCCCAAGGATCCAGATCTGCTCACTCAGGCAGTTGTGCCATCCCAATTTACAAACGCTGACTTTGACGGCTTGGCTGCTGAAACCTACATCTTGATGGAAAAGGGGTTGCCTGCCTCTGTTGTTACCATGATTAGGGCTAGGAAGAAGTCCTCGTCCTTTATCTACTACAGGGTCTGGCATGCTTACATTGCCTGTTGTGAGTCCAGATCTCTTCCCTGTCGGGTGTTTTCTATTCCCAGGATTCTGGATTTCTTGCAACATGGTTTGGATTTGGGCCTTCAACTTAGTACCCTCGAGGGTCATGTTTCAGCTCTGGCAATTTTTTTCCAAAAATCTTTTGCCAGTCACCGTTTGGTTAAGACTTGTTTCCAGGGGGTTTCTCACGTGCGCCCGCCACGTAAGCCTATGTTACCAGTTTGGGATTTGAATCTGGTGTTATCTGCATTGCAGGGTCGTCCCTTTGTGCCTCTCCGTGAAGCCGCTTTACCCATTTTGACTCTTAAGGTAGCCTTTTTGGTGGCTATCACTTCTGTCAGGCGTGTTTCTGAGTTGGGGGCGCTTTCCATCAAACCTCCTTATTTTGAGTGACACCAGGACAAGGTGGTGTTTCGGTTTAAGCCTGATTTCTTGCCTAAGGTTGTGTCTGCTTTTCATCTCAATCAGGACATTGTTTTGCCTTCCTTGTGTCCTAATCCTGCTAATTCCAAGGAGATGTGGTCAGGGTTCTGAAGTTTTACTTGGTTGCTACTGAATCATTCAGGAAGACTGATGCTCTTTTTGTTCTTCCTTCTGGACCTAGGAAGGGTTTGCCTCCGGCTAAGTCCAAAGTGGATCCGTCAGGTGGTGGTGCAAGCCTATTCTGCTAAGGGGAAGGAGCCTCCCTTCTGCCTTACTGCTCATTCCACTTGTGCTATTGGTGCCTCCTGGGCCTTTCAGCACCAGGCTTCTGTTGAACAAGTTTGCAAGACCGCAACTTGGTCTTCTGTTCATACTTTTTCTAAGTTTTACTAGGTTGATGTTAGGGCCTCAGCTGATGCTGCTTTTGTCCGCAAAGTTCTTCAGGCGGCAGTGGTTTAAACTGCCCGCCGTTGTTCTTGGGGATCCCACCCTACTTTACGGACACTGCTTTTGGACGTCCCAAGCGTAAAAAATATTAGTGCTGTATACTTGGAAAAATACAATTCTGTGAGTACTCACCTGTAGAATTGATTTTGTATAGTAGTATACAGCACGTCCTGTTTCACCCCTCCCTTGTTATCATTTTCTTGGTTACCTCTGTATGGTGATTTGTTCAAATTTTTGGTTGGGGTTCCTTCATTTTTGTTCTCCCGGCTTCTTGTCTAACTGCTTTGTAACACTGGGAATTTGTGGGAGGTTCCTGTCCTTTTATGGGTCCGGGAGATGCCACAAGTCTTTCTGCAGTCTACTGCGCCACCTTGTGGTGGGATATCCCAAGCGTAAAGAATATTAGTGAAACAGGACGTGCTGTATACGACAAAATCAATTCTACAAGGGGAGTACTCACAGAATTGTATTTTTCCTTCCTAATATTTGTATAATTTTAAAGAAATGGTATATGTCCACACTATTAGAGAACCTGCCCTCGTTAAAGAGGACCTTCAGCATCATTTAATGAAAAGCCCAAACCCTTAAACTATTCCGCAGCATCTAAAATTAATAGATTTAACATTTTTAGTCACTTTTTATTTTTTCCCTCGCTTGCCTGCAACTCTGTTCAGCACTCTAAGATCCGGGCACCGCCATCTTGGCTCAGTATGACATACTGAGGAGAGAAGAGGGGTCAAAAGTGCAGGGGAGTGGGGTTATAGCTGTGCTATGCACAAATTAGGCAGAGCTGGGGCCAGGAAAAGGTCCGCATTAAGGGACCAACACACACAATACCTTTTGGGGTGCTGTTCCTATATGCAGCGGCATATTAAGCCAATAGTGCGCTCGTTTTCAGTTAGCTCGGCTCACGACTATGCCGCCTGGACAGCTAAGCAGCTGAGCGGTACTGAAGGAAGCAGACTGCGCCCCCCGGCTGCATCCCCCACTCACTGCCTTTGATGTGCCTGCGCCATCCATTCATAAAGGCCGGACTTGGGTACATGTACGGCTAGAGGTGAGCCAGGATGTGGCTGCGCAGCAAGGGCTCCAGTACAAGGTGACTGTAACAGGGTTTCTGGGGCTTTTTACACAGCAGGGCATTCCATTTTGGGATACCCCAAGGAGTGGAACTCAGATGGTCTTGGTCTTTTAGATGCCAGGGCTTAGTTCCTTTTTCACCTGCTGCCTAGTTGCTTCACCCTCCAGTCATTTATCTATTTGTATCTATTGTATTTCTATTCATTTATACTATCGTAAAAAAATGGCCCAATGATAAAAATCAATATAAATATGCTGGATGGTGGGAGGAGGGGTCACTTATACACCCATCTTCAAGATGTATCCAGCCAGACTAGTTTTTCTTTCTTTTAATAAAAGGAAGTAGACGTGGGGCGGGGGCTGGTTCTGTCACCCTGATACACTCAAACCTGGTTGCTCCTGGATTTTATTCCAGCCAGGAAAATAAACCACAAGCTTGGTGTGGGTTGTATTTACTTCAGCTATATATGTGTCTCAGCAGATTTGCATTTTAAATATTATTATTTATTAATATTTTAATATTTGGATTTTTAATATTACACAATTTTGCGATACATCTCCTCTATAAGACTCCCAGTGCCGCCTGATTCCCTCTCCCTAGGACCCCCCCCCCACCTGAGTTCCCTATATAACTTACCCTCCCGATCCAATGGAGCATGCGTGCGCCATGGCTACTGTACGTTATACCTTTTTTAGACAGGTTTTGCTTCTCATTAAGTTACCTTTTTAATCAGGGTTTCCTTTTCATTAGGTAAAATCTATCTAAAAAAATAGGTTTTACAATTTTATTTAATCTTGTCAAAAGGTGGCCAATAGAGCGAGGAAATTGGCCAGGGCAGCTTTTTAAGCAAGGAACTTTGTTGGCCCTGATAAAAGGCTAAATATTGATTTTTGAACTTAAATTCATTTTTTTTAATGAAATAAGTTAAAGTATTGATTTTTGATCTAGAAGAAATTGTCCTTGCTTGATGATGCTGTGGATTGCGGTTTAATAATGCAGACAATGCATTTATTCCTACAATCAGGTGCCAAAGCTGCCACCACTATTGCAGGACATGCAAGCTACCAGAGATATTGCCCAGATTTGTACACGTTTGGTTTTTTTTATATATTCTGGGCAACTGGGTTCTTATTAGCAAGTCTGAATTGTTAAGTCCAACTTAATGGCAGTTAGCTCAGTATTTAATTTTAATCTTTTACATGAGTAAGTAAAAGTAAATTTGACCTATCTTTATACTGTACCAGTTTGTACCCCGTGTGGTCATTTCCTAAGAACTGTTGGCTATAGTCCTAGGGCATCTCATTCGGTCCTATTGGTCAACAGAGTGACTCAATTTGGGAAAAAGTTACAGTATCGCATGTACAAAGCACCTGAACTATTAAGGGCTACTAGTTAATGCTTTCTAGCATCGGGTAACCTAATCAAGTCTTCTTGAGTCCAGTGCCTCTTTAACTTCATGTTCGCCTGCACTATGCTACAGAGCCCATAGGACAATCGTGTGCCATACATATTTTTTATACTGGGTTGGCTAATGTCGCAGTGAAATATTGACAACATGATCCCTAGTTGATGGCAAGGGACCGTGCTGAGCAAGGTGCAGTGGAATCTGACAAGGAAGGGGGCAAGCATGGTCTGGATTTACCTTCAGGATGGGGGCTATGCAGCAGCTCTCAGTGGGCTTTGAAGAACATAGTGCCATCTCCTGACTGCTGGACATATTTAAAATGCCATCAGGCGGCCAGCCGTAGATTGTTCGGCAGCTCCACAGATGTGTCCAGTCCGGGTCTCCTGCATGCCGCTGCCTATGATGCCTCCAGTCACCCTTCCCCTGTAGGACAAAAATCCATGGTGCGGTGTAGGGCAGCAGCTAGGTCCACCAACGCAATGCAACAAAGACTCGGCGCAATACAAAATAGTGTACTGCACTGCATTTCTACCTTTACATCACATTGCAATGAAAACGCAAGAGCTCCATCCAGTACAGAGGTTGTTGTAGAAGATCAGTGGATTAGTTCCAGAATTTGTCTGATGTTATACCGTATACAATAAACGTATTGTCTGTATAAAAAAAAAAAAAAAAAATGGGAGCTTTTAAAAATGTTCAGATAATGCTGAAGGGCGAAAAATGTATGGTTCGCCTACCGGACGTGAAATAGTTAGTAACGTGTAGATCCTCAATGATGCCCCTTCCAATTAAAGAAAGTATAAAGAAAAAATATCACGGGTACTCTGGCAACCTGTTTAGGACAGGGATCCCCAACCATTAGCTCAGGAGCCACGTGTGGCTGGCTCATGGACCACTGCTGCGTGGCTGTCTCAGGTTAATGAAGAGTTGGGCCGCTGGAGAAGGGTGCTAGTTTAGACATCTTCAACATGTGTAGAGGACAGAAGCTGCAAAAACCAGTAAACCCCCAGTTCCGTTTTATTTTCTTTGAGGCTGGGGGATTTACTTATTGGTAACAAGTTATTCTAAGTGTGCCATACACCCCACTTCGATCTTCATGACATGTGGGTAATCTCCAGTAGAGGGCGAACTTGTGCAAAGATGAATATGCAAAAAAAAGAGAGCCCCTCCCGGTCCATATATACCTGGGACCTCCCACCAATTTCCCAGTTCCTTCTCTGCAGGGAAGGCGACAAGACAGAAGATGACTTCTTTTATTTGCAGGTAAGCCGGGCCCGCGCCCGGCCGTCTATTGTCCCTGTTGCTGCCAGGACCCTTTCTAAATTGTCCCTATCTGAGCCTCCCAGCTTAGGCTGCGGATCCTGGTGAGGGTAGGAGCATTGCTCCACCGTGAGACCTCATTATGGGGTAGGCGGTTACCCAGGTTTTGGTGATCCTGGTGTGGGATGCCCCGTCCCTACATGCCTGTGGCCCTATTCGGGCCGGGTTCCCCCCCCCCCCTTCCGGTCCCTTGCTTCCCTCTGTGGGGGGGGGGGGTGCTGGCGGGCCATCATCCTCGGCCTCTCCCTTTTTATATATATATATATATTTATATTTATATATATATATATTATAAAATATATTGGTGTTACCACTGTAAGTTGTGTGTGAGTTGGTGTGGATCACCTGGAAGTTATTCCTTCATGAAACGGTGCTGTTGCTTGGCCTAGCCTGCTGTGGTTTCTCCTGTCAGCCTGGGGAGCTTCTCTCCCTCAGGCTGTGTTTAGATAAGGGGGCGGGGCCGGGCACTCGGCGTGGCCGCAGTAGCCCCGCCCCCTCGTTCGGCACTTTTTCTGAAGGTCCTCCCTGGCCAGATCCGTGCTGCTGGGAAGGGAGTGGGGCCTGGAAAAGAGCGCCTTCGGCGCTGGCCCGCCCCCCTTCTCTTCCTGCTTCTTCCTGATCACCTCAGAGACGGGGGCCATCTTGCTGCATTGCTGCCTGCTGCTGTCGTTTCTTGGGGACGGTAAAGGCCTGGTGGCCACTTCATTAGATATTTGGGGGGCCCTATGGTACAGACTTATGCTTTTTTTGTCATTTTGGTATTTATATATAGCTACTCCCACCCCCTTTGCTCAATATATATATATATATATATATATGTGTATGTATGTATTTTTAATGATGTTGTTACGCTGCATAGTAACTGATATGCCTTATTAAGGGGTTCCTCTTGGTCCTGGGGTCCCTAGTGTTAAATTGATCACCTTAAATCCTCCCACCGGGACTTTTAAGGGGCATCCCGGGTTGCTTAGGCGTAATTCCCTGCGGTCTTGCGACTGACCACAAAAATCACCTTTATGGAGGCTCCGCAGGATACTGGGCTCGGGCTCCCTCTGGGACAATCCGGGCCATGTGTGGGGTATCCCTTACGGGGGAGAATGTGCTGATTTGTATACCATGTGCACAAAAGGCCATAACCCAGCCTTCTGGGTCGGCTCCTCCCTCTTCATCGCCTTCCCCTCCCCGCCTTATCCGTACCCCAAGTGTCATTGGTGCCAGCGGGGAGTCGCACTCTGATGTTTGTGCTAGGTTGGTCAGCATCGAGAAATGTATTGTTAGCACGGTGGGCAAGAAGGCCCAGGCTAAAAAGAGACTTTTGTCGTCGGCCCAGCCCTTGTGGGATGTTGACGATGATTCCATTGATTTGTCAGATTATTCCCCTTTACAGGAGGGGGAATTGTATGAGGAAACGGAGACTATGTACAGTTTGGTGATGCTGATGTCGGGCAGGCACTGGGGATGCCGTTGATACGGCCACTGTTTTGTCACATCTATTGGAGGTGTTGGATATTGACCCGCCTGAGGCGCCTCCTCTCAAGAAGGGGGGAGTTTTTTGGGGCCCGCAAGCCCCGTCTGGAATTCCCTACCCAGGGTCATTTTGATGCGCTGATCCTGAAAGAATGGGAAAGGCCCAGTCGGCTTCCTGGTGCTCCTCAGGGATGGGATAAGAAGTATTCTTTCCCGGTGGAGACGGGCCAAGAAGTCGCTTACAGCTCTTCCCTTCCTGGGTGCGCGGCTGTTTGGAGATAAATTGGATGCTGTTGCTAAGGGAGGTAAGTTACCTCAGCGGAAGAAACAGCGCCGTTCCTTTCCGGGGGCTGGCTCATTCACTCCTTCCTTTCGAGGGGCCAGAGCGGCTAGAGGTTTGGCCGGGGCTCGTCCTGGAACAGGGGCAGAGGTCGGGCACGTCCCGCAGCTGCCTGGGGTTCCAAGTCCAAGGCCGCCATTAAACCGGCTCAGCGATGAAGGGGCGCCCTCACCCGCACGGGTGGGTGGACGGCTGCGGCTCTTCTTCCAGGTCTGGGCCCGGGAGGTCACAGACAATTGGATATTCTAAGCAGACAGCACGTCCTGCTCCAGACATAGTCCTTACATGTGGGTATACCCCCGCCTTCAGCGCCGTGCACTGCAGAATCATGAAGAAAACAAGCTCCTCCCGGCCCTACATATACCGAGGGACCTCCCACAAATCCCCAGATTCCTCTGCAGTGCTGAAACTGCGAAGACATGAAGTATCACGCTCTCGCAGGCGAGCGGGGCTTTACAGCCCGAGGCCCTGCGGGACTATTTCCACCCGTCCTCTTTGTGAGTAACATGCCTCCCAGCCTGGGCTGCGTTGGTCGGGTGAAGGTAGGCAGCACCTATGGTGCTTACGGAGCCATGCTCCACCGCAATCCCCATCCTTGGGGTAGGCGGTTTAGGCTAATGGTGAGCCTCATGGTGGATGCCCCTCCCGCACCTTGCCCCACGCCCCATGTAGCGGTGAACCCCGATTGCTGGGTCACCACCTTCCTCAGTTCCCCCCGTTAGTGGGGGGAAAAAGGGGGGGTTGTGTACCTTGGCCTAATCTTGCCATATCACACCCCTTGCCTTAGCCCTATTGGTTTCCGGGGGTCAGAGCCGCGCTTTAAACTTTATTTTCATGTTGGCCGCAGCGCCTTTAAAATATGTGACTTGGCGCGTAAGGCGGCTCTGTCTCGCGACGCCATGGCGTTTATTTCTTTTCCTGTCTTGTTCCGCGGAGCTTCGCGTGCTCCGGGGTGGGCGTGGTCTGGTTTGGCGCGTTCCGCGTCACCTATAGCTCTGGCCCGCCCTTCGAGGTTCGCTGGCGCCATATTGTCGGTCTCCCGCGCGCGCGCGCGTGTGTGGTCACGATCCTCCTTCTCCCTTGGTCGCTGTAAGTGCCCTCACGGGCATTCATTTAATGTTCTTCTTGTGCTGCGCATGGCTCTGACACCCTCTTTTCCCCTTATGTCTTTCAGACGCCAAGCTTCCAGTGGCTTCTCCCGGCCTGATATATTATATCTCACGGGGTTATATTAGATTCTCCCACATTCCCAGCGGGTATCCAGGGTTGCTTACAGCATAAATCCCTACTGGCATATTACCTAGATTAATCACCATATGGAGGCATCTCAGAATTTGGTGTCCGGGGTCCCGCGGGGACAAGACCGGTTGTGTACCATGTGTAGACAACCCCACGCTGACGCTGACAGAGCGCTGGTCTGCGGACCGTGTGCTGAACAAGCGCTGGCCCTGCAGTCAGGCTTGTCTGTACCTGCACCTCGCTTCAATACACCTGTCTCCCCGGACTTGAATCTCACTCCTGATGAGTCGCGCTCGAGCGGGGATGACCAGCAAGTAGTGCCGCGCAAGCTTCCCACCGCGAAGCATATTATGTCAGGCTTGGCAGAGCGCTTGGGCGCTGGGAAGAAACGATCCCTGACGCAACCTAACTATAGGTTTTCCACTGAAACCGAAGAACCTGCTGCTATGCAGGATCTTGATCAGTCCGAGGACGGTGATCTGTTCTCAGGGTCCAGTTCTTCAGATGAGTTGTCTTGGAACCGCGACGGTTCTGGCCCCGGAGTCCTGGGGCCTGTGTGAAACTGATGAGTTAATCATTAAGATTTTTGAAGTGCTGTCTATCTCTCCCCCGGGAGAGTCTCCCAAGCCTAAGAGGGAGAGTTTCCACACGGTGACGCCGCGCCTGGAATTCTTGGATCAGGATCATTTCCTGTATCTTATATCTAAGGAATGGGATTCCCCTTGTAAACTCACAGGGGTCCCGGGGGTTTGGGACTGGAAGTACCCCTTTCCCCAAGATTTGGTTGAACGATGGTCAGTTCCTCCAGAGGTGGATGCTCCAATTATTGGGGTTGTTAACCCTCCCTTCATGGCGGCTTCCCCCTCTCGCACCCTTCGGGATGCCGAGGACCAGCGCATGGACAGATTGGCCTCCCATGCCTTCTCTAGTGTAGGGACGGCTCTGCGCCCGGTCTGTGCTGCGACTGTTACCTCGGTGGCCGCCAGGACGCTGATCGGGAAGATAATTGACCAACAGCCGGAGGATCTCCCTTGTGAGGTCTTCAACGCACTGTCAGATTGTGACGTTTTTGTGAGATTTATCCTCTCGGCTATGGACGACACCATTAAAATGTGTGCTAAAACCTCGGCCCTTGTGGTGGCCATTCGTCGACTGCTTTGGCTGCGACAGTGGGGGGCTGACAGTGACACTAAAAAGGTTCTTACTGCTATTCCCTTTTCGAGGACGTCGCTTATTCGGGCCAGGTTGGACCTTTTTGGCAAAAAGGGTAAGGCGCCCTTGCGCAGACGGTCAGCCAGGCAACCCAGGGGCAGGGACCCCTCGCCCCCTCCTTATGTTTCTGTTAAAAGAGAACCAGAAGTGTGCTTCCAACTTTTTGGAGTGGAAGCTCGTTCCAGGGGAGGCAGGCATCGCCCTGGGACCTCTGGCAGGTCAAAACCAAAGTCTGCCAAAACCTCACAAGCATGAAGGGACGCCCTTGCCCTGTGGGCGAGGGAACTGCCACAGCACTTGGCTCTTATGGCAGGATGCCATGCTTCGTTCGGGCGATGGCAGGTGATGGCCTTCCTGGACGTGGTTTTTGAAAGAATGGAGTGTTTTGGGCAGTTCCCTTCAAAATTAGCCAGGGGTATTCTAGTCCCCATTGTATCCTTTAGTGATTGGACACAGGTTGAGTTTGGCCTGGAGGGTCTGGGCCTTCTTTTAGGTTGGCCTTGGCTGATAATTGCATTCACTCTGCTCTTTCCCCGGGATGACGCAGTCTGCCCAGATCCGGCGGTTTAGACCGTGCATCTAGGTTCCACGGGCTTTGCCTACTTGGTATCCATCTGTTGGGCCGCAGTCACCCTTGTCAAGTGAACCTCTTGATGCCCGCAAGGATCCTTTTCACCTTCGGTCCCTTGTTCCCTCTGGACACCTAGTCCTTTTTTCCAGCCGGTGTTACAGGACCATTCTTTATATTAGGGTCTTGTCTGGGGTCCCTCCCCTGTTCCCAGTTGGCTCGCCAAGGCGAGTATGGGAGCCCTTACATGCTCATTCACCGGTGTTGTCCGCACTAGTTTCTACTTTGATTTGGGGCTCTCTTGGAGTCTTTTGGATTGGTGCTTAGGCACATCTATTACTTGGTGTAATCTGATTCATACTCTCCCTACGGGGTGGCATTTAGATGGGTCCAGGTTCCACCTTCCCTTCTGATTTGGGTGCCTTGGTAGGGAAGGGGCCTTACCCTCTCATTACATTCACCTTGCGGCTGGTGGGCCTATTGCTGGCGGCCCGAGGCTGTTCCTTTGCCCAGATGCCCTGGGGCCTGCGGCACCTTGGGTTACTTATCCTGGATGGGGTTCCAACACCCCTGGAAATAGATCAGTACGTTCCCCCTGTTTTTATGGGCTTCCCTTCTGGTTGGTCTACTCATGTAAGTCATTGATGGACATCACTTCCTTCTTGCTATCCCTGTACATGGTCGCCATGGGGACCAGGTCTGGCAGGGTCACTAATGGGGTTCTATTTCTTATGAAATTCCCTGAGGTACCTAAGGGGGGCCCCTTTAGGGGGGCCCATTTTCATACCATTGGTAGGTCATCACATTGTGCCTTATTGGGCCCTAGCTTGCTGGTCTGTTTCCCTTAGGCCTTGTCTCTTGGGGACTCTCGGTCTGTCTGGTCAGTAGCCTGTCCCAGCTTTTTTCCGAGAAGGTCTCGGAACAGGTTGACCCTTCTTGTAGGATCTGGTTCTGATCCAGTGGAGGTTTTTACACTCCTTGCGCTTCCTTGGTATTGGCTCGTTGGCTGTCCTACTGTGCTGGGAGGGCTTTCCCTAGTGTCTCAATGAGCCTACTGGTTGGGGCCGTGGCCCTGTGACTGTTACAGAGACTCTGTCCTGGTTAAGGTTCTAATTCGCTGCCCTCGGTGATTGTCCCAGGACTCTCTGGCCTTTGTCACGGTGACCTAGTCTGGCCTTTTGTCCGGGTATTCTACCCTGTGTCTGACCCTTCTTACACCCTGCTAGGTGGGGTTCTGCACAGGCTTGCTGTGGCAAGGGTGAACTGTTGCACTGGGGGCTATGAGTGGCCCTGTGTGGTTTGGTTCGCATTTTCTGCTGGAGACAGTTGTACTGTGTGCCCTCTCACGTGGGCTGTTGTGCCTAGTTAGGCTCCTTACTACGTCATTCCCTTCACAGGGTTTGGATGATCGTTATTCACCCTATCAGAAATGTTCCCTCTGGGTGGGTTGGGTCTAGATCCCTCCCTTTTTTATTCTTCTCCTTTTTCTACCAGCTATATTGGGAGTTGGCGCCCTAGTTGGATGGCTGGGACTAGCTCTCTATTCCCTATGGAATGAGGTCTTACCCATGGGTACTAGAGTTCTTATGGCATGGCTGGAGTTGGTCCCCCAACTCAGTTCCTTGAGAGGTTCCAGGGCTCGCCCTTTTTGTCCTCGGTAGAGACTAGTTTCAAGCTTCGGCGTTGAGCTTTCCTCAGGGGTGGCTCAGGCGCATTCCCCAGAGAATTCTAAGCTCCCTTGGGGGGGGGGATTGCTTATCCTGTTGCCCTGCTAAGGGTTCCCTGGGTCTTATTCAGGATCTTGTCTGAACTGTTCCCTGCCTCAGATGACTCCTTCGGGGCGGGTGCCTCAGTCTGGGGCGTGCCATAGGAGACGGCTTTCTTAGCCTAGTCCTTTTTATATTTTTCACAGCTCTTTATATCTGTACACCGTCTGGTGAGGATGTGTCCGCCTTGCACCAAGCTTGAGTCCAGGCGGAGGGTTGTTAGGCTTCTCGATTCCAGAACCTATGGTCTTGGGACTGGTGTTCTGCTTACTCTGAGCTTAAAAGGGATCTGTATCCCTCAATAGGCGTTGGGAACCTCTGGACTGCTTCCTGTCCAGGGTTGGGGCTATGCCCGTTGGGCTTATAGACGTCACCATCCTTTTTGCAGCAGGATCTGGTTACTCCCATGAGTATGGGAGTCTGTTGGACTGGTCTTGCTTGGCTGGTTGCCCTTCTGAGCTCCTGATTTTCATGTTGGCTCTTGAGGAGCCTTGTTAGCTCGTGTTCAGTATTACGTTGGTCTCGCCGAGACCAGGGGTCGTATTCCCTGATGGGAAAGGTTCTATGGTTGCCATGGCTAACCTGTTATCGTTAGTAGCATGGTTAGGCTGTTACTCTGGCCTGTTCGTTAAGGGAGATTGATTCTTCTCTCTTGGTTTAGAATTCTTCTACCGGTGCTTGGTTTGGGCCTTATGCACTTGGTTGTTGAGCAGGCTGACTAGTTCTCTGCTCGTGTTTCATTAGCCTTGTAAGGCTTCATAAGTTAAGTTAGAGCTTTGCTCTAGTTGCTCCTGGTAGCAAGGTTACAGGCGATAGCGCTGTTTTGGTTGGCTGTGCCTTTTTTCATGGGGATCCCACCCTACTTATGGACACTGCTATTGAATGTCCCACATGTAAGGACTATGTCTGGAGCAGGACGTGCTGTCTGCTTAGAATAATACAACTCTGTGAAATACTCACCTGTAGAGTTGGTATTATATGCAGACAGCACGTCCTGCTCCACCCCACCCTGATTCACCTTGTTCTGGATCCCCTGTGCGGTGATTATTATCTTGGATATTATTGCCAGTCTCTGGGTGGCTGTTTTTCCTCCTGGCTTCTTCTCTCACTGCTTTTTAATGCTGGGGATTTGTGGGAGGTCCCTCGGTATATGTAGGGCCGGGAGGAGCTTGTTTTCTTCATGATTCTGCAGTGCACAGCGCTGAAGGCGGGGGTATAACCACATGTAAGGACTATGTCTGGAGCAGGATGTGCTGTCTGCGTATAATACCAACTCTACAGGTGAGTATTTCACAGAGTTGTATTTTTGGAAGTGGCCTCCTCCGGGTACAAACTGGAGTTCGAGCTCTGGCCGCCCCCAAGATTCTTAAGGTCTCTGGTGCCCTCGGACCCTCAGGCTGCACAGGGGCGCCTGTTAGCAGTAAAAAACCTTCTGGACATGGGAGTTATTGGCCCGGTGCCTCAGTTGGAGAGAGGCAGGGGTTACTACTCCAACCTTTTCACGGTTCCCAAAAAGGAGGGTTCGGTGAGACCCATTCTAGATTTCAAGGTTCTCAACAGGTTTATCAGAGCCAAAAAGTTCAGCATGGAGACTCTGTGCTCGGCTATCAATTCCCTTCGCCAAGGGGATTTTATGACATCCATAGACATCAAGGATGCGTATGTGCATGTTCCGATTTTTCCGGCGCATCGGAGATTCCTCCGGTTTGCGGTGGAGGATCAACATTTTCAGTTTGTAGCCCTTCCCTTCGGACTGACCTCGGCGCCGAGGGTCTTCACCAAGGTCTTGGCGGGAATAATGGCTCTGCTCAGAGCTCAGGGCATTCGCATTGTGCCTTATCTGGACGACCTGTTGATCTCAGCTTCTTCCCTCCGTCAGGCGGAGCTGGACACCCACCAGGTGGTGTCTACTCTGGAGAGGTTCGGGTGGGTGATCAACCGCCCCAAGTCTTCTCTCTCTCTGTCACGAGTGATTTTATTTCTGGGCATGAATCTGGATACCATTCAGGCCAGAGTGTTTTTGCCCCAGACCAAGGTGCGGGGGATTCAGGATCTGATCAGCCTTCTTTGGGCCAGTCCTTGTCCCTCTATCCGACTGGGGATGAAACTGGTGGGCTTGATGGTGTCCTCCTTCGAGGCGGTACCGTTTGCACAGTTTTGCATGAGATCTCTTCAACTCCACCTATTGACGCATTGGGACAGGTGTCCGCAGTCATTGGATCAACCTTTCAGGATGTCTCCCAGGGTTCGGCAGTCCCTTTGGTGGTGGCTGGAATCGAGCAACCTGTTGAAGGGCAGATCCTTCCTGGTCCCTTGTTGGGAGACGGTTACCACGGATGCCAGCCTGTCGGGCTGGGGAGGTTATTGGAAAAGTCATCAGTTCAGCGGGGTGTGGGGTCCTCAGGAGGCTCACACCCCATCAATGTCTTGGAGCTCAGAGCACGGCTGACCTCACATTTACAGGGTCTACCGGTTCAGGTTCGTTCAGACAACCGAACGGCGGTAGCTTACATCAATCACCAAGGAGGGACTCGCAGCAGGAGTGCCCTCAGGGAAGTCTCTCTGATCCTGCACTGGGCGGAAAGCAATGTTCCTTGCATTTCGGCAGTCTGCATTCTGGGAGTGGAGAACACGGAGGCGGATTCCCTGAGCAGGGGATCCTCTCGCCAAGGAGAGTGGTCTCTCAACCCCAAGGTTTTTCTGGATCTTTGCTGCAAGTGGGGGGACTCCGGAGGTGGATCTCTTTGCCTCGAGGCACAATCACAAACTTCCGGCCTTTGTGTCTCTTTCTCAGGATCCCCTGTCTCTGGCAGTGGATGCCTTGTCCCTTGCTTGGAAGGATCTGGGTTTTCTTTACCTGTTTCCGCCCGTCTCCATGCTGGGCAAGGTAGTTCGCAAACTGGTTATAGAATGGGCGCCAGCAATTCTTGTGGCTCCAAGGTGGCCAAGAAGGGTTTGGTACGCAGACGTTGTAAGGCTGGCCGTAGATCAGTACCGGCTTCCCATGTTGCCCGATTTGTTATCTCAGGGTCTACTACTTTACCCCAATTTACAAACGCTGGCTTTGAAGGCTTGGCTGCTGAAACCTTCATTCTGAAGGAGGAAGGTTTGTCTGCGGCCGTTCAGACCTTGATTAGAGCTAGGAATCGGTCCTCTTCTGGCATTTACTATAGGACTTGGAGGTCCTATATTGATTGGTGTGAGGCTAGGGCCTTGCCTTGTAGGGTGTTTTCGATACCCAGGATTTTGGAGTTTCTTCAGCATAATCTGGATCTTGGGTTCCAGCTTAGTACTTTGAAAGGACAGGTTTCTGCTCTGTTGGTTTTCTTCCAGAGGTCTTTTGCCTTACAGCTGCTGGTTAAGACCTTTTTCCAAGGGGTCGCGCATGTGCGGCCCCCTCGGAAGGCTGTGGTTCCTGTTTGGGATTTGAATTTGGTTCTTTCCGCTCTCCAGGGTCCTCCTTTTGAGCCACTACAGGATATTGCTCTTTCGGTTCTTACTCAGAAGGTTGCTTTCTTGGTGGCTATTACCTCTGTTCGGCGTGTCTCTGAGTTGGCGGCTCGGTCGATTCAGGCCCCTTACTTTGAGAGATACCAGGATAAGGTGGTTTTTCGTTTTAAGCCAGATTTCCTTCCTAAGGTGGTGTCTGCTTTCCACCTCAATCAGGATATTGTTCTCCCTTCCTAACAATGACAAGGAGAGGGTTCTGCACAATTTGGATGTTGTTCGCTGTGTAAAGTACTATTTGGTGACTACTTCTTCCTTCTGCAAGACGGACGCTTTTTTTTGTGGTGCCCTGCGGGCCCAGGAAAGGTTTGGCGCTTGCTAAGTCTACGATTAGCAAATGGATTCGTCAGGCCATTGTTGGGGCCTATTCTGCTGAGGGGAGGACTCCCCCTTTTAGGGTCACTGCGCACTCTACTCGTGCTGTTGGTGCATCCTGGGCTTTTCAGCACCAGGCTTCTGTTGAACAAGTTTGTAAGGCTGCTACTTGGTCTTCCGTTCATACTTTTTCCAAGTTTTACAAGGTTGATGTACGGGCTTTTTTTGCTGTTTTTGGCCGCAAAGATTCTGCAAGCTGCAGTGGTTTGAGTTGGTACATTCTTTACTGTTTCTGGTTCCCACCCATGACGGACACTGCTATTGGATGTCCCACATGTCATGAAGATCGAAGTGGAGTGTATGGCACACTTAGAATAATACCGTTTTGTGTGTACTCACCTGTAAAACGGGTATTATGAGTGTGCCATACACTCCACTTCGCCCCACCCCTTTTTTTCAGGTATTCTGGGGCTTTTATATGGTGAACCATTGGTTTTGATTGTTAAGGTTATAATTGGTTCTTCCTGGTCCCCTTACTGCTTTTTTACACTGGGAAATTGGTGGGAGGTCCTAGGTATATATGGACTGGGAGGGGCTTTCTTTTTTTGCATATTCATCTCTGCACAAGTTCGCCCTCTACTGGAGATTACCCACATGTCATGAAGATCGAAGTGGAGTGTATGGCACACTCATAATACCCGTTTTACACGTGCATACTCACAAAACTGTATTTTTTTAATGGGGAAGATGTATTTATGGATCTGATGGGATGGGAGTTTTATACACACTATAAAGTTACCCCATTATATATGCATGATGACCATCTCCCAGTGTTGAATGTGGCTCTCAAGGCCTGAAAAGTTGGGGACTCCTGGTCTAGCAGGTTTTACTTGCAGGTCCCTAGGGAATAGCTGATGTCAAAACAAAGATTAAAATGTCATGCTTCAACCTTATATCAACAGATTCCTTTTATTCACTTATAAGTCCACCCTGGGATGTGCTCTCCTCCATGCTGTCCTATAGAGGTTACTTTCTGTTGGCCTATCTTATTCCTTGCTTCTGTGTTGACAAATTGCTGTTATATGTACACTGTAGCCATCAACTAGTAGGTTAATAACAATGCAGAGCTGGTAATGAAGCCCAAATTCAGCCAGTGGGGATATGAAACAAACATAAACAAGATCCCCCATAGATGGGAAAATTGGGCAAAAAAATTTGAAAAATTCATTTTTAAAGTGGAACAAAACCCAACGTGGACTTCCGCTGCAGTGTAACCCTCTCCCCCCCCCCCCCCCATTCCCAGCAAAACTTACCTCAGCGATGCAACCAATAGGGAGCGAGAGCGGCTGCATCCCCAGCATCTCTGGGCTGAGTGCGCTGGGGACGGGAGCTCATCTGCATCTGGGGATGCAGTTGCTTTTCCACCCAAGTGCCGAGGCTCTGCAGAAATGTTTGCCAAGTATTAATATCCATGGCAACAACTAATTGGCGTGAGCCCGCGCTCTGATTTTACTGGGTGATCTAGGGGGTCCACACAGCAGGATATCCCAAATGGGATGCCCCGGTGGCAAGGAACAAAACCCAGGCAAGTCAAAATTCCAGGTTTTGTTCCACTTTAAGAAGAGCTACTGTGTCTGGAGATGGTCTTGAAGCTATACTTGCATGTTAAAGAAACACTGTTATCTTTAAAATTAAAGTTGATGAAGCCAGTTTGTAAGTAAATCCCAGTTACTGGGTCTTTCTGCTTTGCTGAACCATAAGAAATATGGTTCATGTGTTTGTGTCATGAGTATGAATACTCCTCCCAGCATCTTGGAGAAGTATTTTGGGTCACAGAGGAGTAACAATTTTGTGGTTGAAATGAACAATATAGAGGTATAGGTGGAGCTAAATAGCAATTTAATGCAAGGAGGCATTCATAGAGCATCCAGCAGCGCTTCCATGCATATATAAAGAATGTATGAATTTTTATGAGCAGTCTGGGAGGTTTCACATAGATTTTCCCCAAATCAGTATGCCCCTGGAACAAGAACCTATCACCAGGATAGTGAAAATCCGGGTGATAGGTCCACTTTAAAGCCAGAATGGAATCCTGAGCAGCTGAGCTTGGAATCTAAAAGATTCCAGGGCCGGCCACTGGATTTCCACTGGGGCAACCCAAATTAGGATGCCCCACTATGTAAACTCCCCTGGGTTGCTGTAAAACTTTTTTATGGGCAATATGGGAGGTTTGACACAGCAGGGCATCCCAGGAATGCCCCAGGGACAATGCTGGTAATAGGTGCACTTTACACTGGAAAGCCACCCATATAAATCAAACTGTGTGCAGGCATATTCCACCCCCCCCCCCCCTCACCTCTTCACCTCGCGTCCTGTGTGTCTTCATGTTGCTGAGCCCTGACGCTGCAACCCCCCCCCCACACACTTTTGTCAAAGGCTAAATTAGGCATTTGCGCGACCTCTGTACCCACTCCATTACTTGCCAAGGTCATTGCAAAGGATCACAATAAGGTAGACCACTTTTAAAGGAGATCAAAACCCATCGGGGCTGGCCCTGGAATGTAAAAGACCCCAGGGCCGGCTGCTGGCCTCCCTCCCCGGCAGAATGCCAAATCAGGATGCACCACTGTGTAAACCCCTGGGTGCCACAGTACTCTCATTCTTCCTGGCTCCATTGCTAATGTAAATATCAGTGTCTGCATCCCCAGCATCTTTGGGTTGTGTGCGTTCTGCCAGACGGGGAGGGGGGGGGGAGCGCTGCTGGAGATGGGCAGCTCGCGCTCCTAATTTGCTATAAACAGAGCTGTTTGCCTAGCTTTAAATATACATTGAAAATGGTGCCCACACATGCACTATAGGGCCCGGGGATAAAGTGACTTTGTATGGCGTTCTGGGGAGATTCACACAGTGATGAATCGCAAATCGAGATGCTCCCAGGGCAGGGAACAAAACCCGGGATGGGGGCAATCGGCTTCATAGTCTGAAATGAGCTCCCAAACTTAATTTGATTTACTTCTTCCCCAAGAATGACAGAAAGGATAGATACTCGCCACATTATTTTATGTTTCCATCAAAGTGCACCATGAGACCCCATAGACTAGCGCTAGGGACTGAAAGAAAAAAGTAAAATGCAGTACAGATTGGAGTCAAGACAAGAGCTGACTGCATTACATGAAACAAATCCTTGTCTGCGTTGTTTGTTTATTGCCTTTTCTTTGTTTCTTTGTGGAGTGGTTTTTGTGTAACTTGAAAATGATGCAAATGAAGAATACATAAAATAAAATGCAGTACAGATGGTTTGTGTGTGTATATAATATATAAATAAATAAATAAATATATATATATATATATATATATATATATATATATATATATATATATATATATTATGTATACAGCACGTCCTGCTCCAGAGAGTAATTCCTTACGTTTGGGTTATACATCCACAAGATGGCGCTGGACTGCTGAGACAGCAAAAAAGTAGTAGCTCCTAACGGCCCTTTATATTCCAGGGACCTCCCACAAAATCCCCAGTTCTTCTCTGCAGTCGGTGCTGCGATGACAAGAAGATGGCTCTCTCTACTCGCAGCTGAGCGGGGCTATTAGCCTGCGGCCCTGTAGGACTATTCCCACCCTTTCCTCCTTTTTCTGCCTCCCAGCTTTGGCTGCACTGGTCGGGTGATGGTAGGCAGCACTGTTGGCAGGTGCTTAAGGAGCGCTGCTTCGACCGCAATCCCCCACTAAAGGGTAGGCGGTATAGGCCCATGGTGAGCCTTATGGGATGCCCCTCCCGTGCTATCGCCCCCTGTCCATCTGTGGGCTTCTGTTAGGTTGGCCGTTGCCCTCCCTCACTCTCCCTGGTATTTCTTGGGGGGGGGGTGTTTGTAGGTGTATTCTTCACTCCTTATTGTTTCCGTGGTATAGCTTGGCTTGTGTTGCCACGCGTGTGTTGGTTGCACTGGTTGCTTTTAAAAATGCTGCCGCGCGCGCTTGTAGGGCATTCCGCGGTCGGCGGCGACTTTACCTCAGGCACTGCTGCGCCATCATTGGCTGATATGGTCACGTGGGCGCCTTTGCGCTCTTCGGGGGGTAGGCCTTGCGGATGGCGCATTCCGCATCATTGTCTCCGCGGCCCGCCCCTCAAGGTATCTGCAGACGCCATTTTGCCCTTCTCGTGCTGCGTGGCTGGCTTCTACCTACCGCAGTCCGTAGGTGCCCCTGCGGGCTGGCTTATTTTTTATGTATTTATTGTGTGTGCATACCGCTTACGCGACTTTCTGTTTGTCTTGCAGGCGGGTCAAACTTAATTGTGGTTTCTCCCGGCCTATCCCCTCTATTTAGTTACTATTAGAGGCCCATTCTGCCTTTACCTCCCACTTCCCTAGCGGGTTATTCTGAGTATACAGTACGTCCTGCTCCAGATATAATACTTACAATTGGGGTTATCCTCCGCCAGAGGGCGCTGTGCACAGGAACAGGAACAGCAACAGGCTCCTCCCGGCCCTTCATATACCCAGGGACCTCCCACAAATCCCCAGATTTCTCTGCAGTGCTGACTGCGAAGACATGAAGTATCACTCTCTCGCAGGTGAGCGGGGCTATTACAGGCTGCGGCCCTGTTGGACTATTCCCACCCGTCCTCCTTGTGATGTGCCTCCCAGCCTGGGCTGCGCTGGTCGGGTGAAGGTAGGCAGCACCATGCGTGCTTAACGGAGCCATGCTCCACCGCAGTCCCCCAGGGTAGGCGGTTTAGGCTGATGGTGAGCCTCTAGTGGATGTCCCTCCCGCATTCTTGCCCCACGCCCCGTGTAGCGGTGGGCCCTGTGTAAAGGGTCGCCATCCTCCCTCGTTTTCCCCCGTATTTGGGGGAAAAGAAGGGGGCGGTGCATGTGTGGCGGTCTCAGTGTACTGTATTGTCATGCTTATGGCCGTAGTTTTGCCCTTGGCGGCAACCGGGTGTCAGAGCCGCGCTGCTTGCTTTTTATTTGGCCGCCACCGTCTTGCCTTCCCACTTTTTCATTAAAAAATTTACTGGCTGTGTGGCAGCGTCATCAGACTACTAGTATCCCCTAGCAGATGCCTTTAACTGGCATATCCTATGCTTGCTTGTCAGGCCCGGACGGCTAACTCAGAGCTTTGCGCTCTTTGGGGGAGGCGGGGACCCGGCGTGGCGCGTTCTGCGTCACGCCCAGATTGAGCCCGCCCTTCGAGGTGCGGTTGGCGCCATTTTGCTGCTCTTCGCACGCACGCGTGTTTGCGGTCCTTCTTCTCCCCAGGTCGGTGAGTGCCCCCGCAGGCGTTTTCATCATTAGTATTTTTTCTGTTGCGCATGGCCCTGACACACCATAATCCCCCTCTGTCTTTCAGACGTCGAAGAGTCCGGTGGCTTCTCCCGGCCTAACATATATTGTAGCGGGCTTACAAAATTCTCCCACATTCCTAGCGGATCTTTGGGACATCCAGGGTTTCCTATTGCGTAAATCCCTACTGGTATATATTACATTAATAATCACCATATGGAGGCATCTCAGAATTATGTGACCGGGGTCCCTCCGGGACAAGACCGGCTGTGTACAGCGTGTGGACTGCCCCATGCTGATGTGGACAGAGCACGAGTCTGCGGACCCTGTGCTGAGCAAGTACTGGACCTGCAGTCAGTGTTGCCAGTGGCTGCGCCGCGTTTCAATACACCTCTCTCCCCGTGCTTAAATCTCACTCCTGATGAGTCGCACTCGAGCGGGAATGAACAGCAAGTCGTGCCACAGACTGCCTACGGCCGATCAGGTGATTTCGAGGTTGAAAAAGTTTGGTTGGGGGCTAGGCTCACCCCCATATAGGAGAAGAAACACCTTTGAGACTAACCACGCCTGTTTTATCCAGTATTACAAATGTTCATTAAGTGTTAATCGTTCATAACTAATTTTATTAAACAGATATAACACACATTTGCTGAAATGCCTTAAGTGTGGCCACATGCCACAGGCACCAGCCACAAGTTTACAATCAATTGTTATTTTATAAAGGACTTGATACACATTTGTACAACAATAATCACATATAAAACACTTATACAAAGTTAAAAACCAATAACAATATGCAACATAGGCAGTTCATAGTGGCACCCATATAGGGGACCAAGACTATTTTTTGGGCTATAGATGAACTAGTTTCGCCCACTTCAGGGCTTTTTCAACATCAGATGCCCATTTGGTTCCTTAGTCACAGTGTGCAATTTGCCTATAAAGACTGTTTTCTGTTCAGAAAAAAAAAAAACCCCATGTGCCCATCACCAAGAGAAAAAACATCCATTATATATATTATATAAAAGTAATTAAACATTTTGTGTATATATCCTACTTCTACATAAATCAAAAAATGGTTTACCTGGAGATCTTATACAGAAAGGAACACCAGAAGAGACAATCTTATAGACTACTATTTAAATCCTCCTTCTCAGTGCAAAATCGGGCAACATATGCTGAATGGCTGCATAACCCACGTATCTGTAATGTGAGTAATTATAAAGCTATAATACAGCTGACTCCCTCTTAGGGTCACCTACAATCCTATACATTGGGCCTAAGATAAGCCTGTTAAAAACACATATTACCCACAGGTTCTGCTGGCGGGGGCTCTTGTGATAGATAGCTGCTCCCTCCTTGTGGGTCACTGGTTGTAACTATGAAGGATCCTAATGAAACACAGACACGTGGAGCTAGGGGGGACTATCTAAAATAGACGTCCCCCCGCCCGCCACACCTGTGATCCTAATAAACCGCGGCCATCGCTGCAGTGGCCGCTAGGACCCTCATCAGAAAGATGATGGATCATCAACCTGAGGATCTCCCCTGGGAGGTGTTTAATGCACTCTCCAGTTGTGATGTATTTGTAAGATTTATCCTTTTGGCGCTGGATGACACCATCAGCATGTGCGCAAGAACTTCCGCCCTTGCGGTAGCTATACGCCAACTGGTCTGGCTGCGACAGTGGGGTGTTGACGATGCTACAAAAAAGATTCTTACTGGGCTTCCCTTTAGAGGGCGACGCCTATTCGGGCCCGTCTGGACCTGTTTGGAAAAAAGGGCAAAACACCCCTTTACAGAAGGCGGTCTTGGCCTTCTCGGGGCAGGGGCACCTCTCCACCCCCCTATGTTAGTGTCAAACCCGAACCAGGGGTGTCCTTCCAGCTTTTTGGTATAGATCCCTGCCCCAGGAGTGGCAGATAATTCCCTGGTCCCTCCGGCAGGACTAAGTCCAAACCTTTTACCAAAACCACCCGCTTGGGCGAGGGGATGGCCGCAGCACTTTGCCCCTATCAGGAGGCGTCATGCCTCGTTCTGATGGAGTCAGGAGGAAGTTTCCTCTGGATGCAGGATAGTGGCTGCTGGGCGGCCCCTTCCCGAGATATTCAGGATGCTTCTGGTCCCTGCCTCTCTTCTGGTGTTGGCGCAGGCCACGCGCGGCCTGCGAGGTCTGGGGTCACCTGCTGGTTGCCGTTAACAGACAGAGGCAGGGGCCTCTACACCAACCTTTCCACATTCCTCCAAAAGGATGAGACACTCTGCCCATTATGGCCTTCCATAGGTGAGGCAATTTACATTCACAGTTGGTTTTTCTGCATGTTTTCTCTGAGTTGGGCCGCCAGTGCCCTGTGTCCAGGGACCTCTTGCCGTCTGTGGGGACCTAAGACGCTTATTTCATTGCCATTGTGCCTTCCGGGCACCAAGAACCTTACAGGATAGTGTTGGCGCTCCAACACTGCTGATTGTGGCCTTGTTATCTGGCCTTGGTTCTGCTCCCTGAGTGATCGCCTAGGCGATGACGGGGGTGATATCTCTGATTGACCAAGGGGGCGTCCGCGCGAGGAACTGCCTGGTCGTCCCTCTTTGCTTCCCAATCCCTGCGTCAGGCCGAGTTTGTTACTCGGTTGGTGGTGTCCTTTGGGAGTCTTTGGATGGGTGCTCAATCACCTCAATTCCTCTCTTTCCCCTTAGTGGTATCTCCATTCCTAGGGTTGAACTTGGATTCGGTTCAGACGGGAACCTGCTTCCTTTACTATAAATGGACAATCTGGTTGCATGGGCTCGGTCCCTCTTGCTGTTCCCGTCTCTTCACCAGGCTGGATTGCAGCTGGTGGGCCAGTTGGTGGCTGTTCAAAGGTTGTCCCTTATGCTCAGAGCCCTTGGGCTCTTCTGCAACTCATATTGTAAATGCTGGACTGGGTTCCAGCTTCCCTGGAGCTGGGTCTGTGTACCCTTCCACCTTGGTACGGTGGTTAACCCTGAGACTGTTGTACTAGGGGTACTTTTTTTCTCCTAAATTCCCCTGTGGTTCCGGGGGAGGTGGGACCTTTAGGGGTCCATCCACCTGTCTAATTTTGAAGCGGTAGGCCTTCAGGTTGGCTCTATCTCGCTGGACTTCTCCCTTGCGGGATCGGGCTATTTGGGGGCCCCTTGGTCTGTCTGACGACAGTGGTCTGTATTGATTATCTGTGTGGACTCGGAAGCAGGATGATCCCCCAGGAATGTATCTGATACTGATCTGGGTGGAGGACAGCGTTCCCTGCATTTCTGCGATATTTGCTCCGGGGATGTCCTTCTGCGACAGGATATGCTTATTCTTGTGTCTCCATGTGATCCATCTAGTGCGGACCTTACTGGACCCGTCACTATCATGGGTCCTAGGCCCTTGTTTCCCTGTCTCAGATTGTTCTGACCTTGGTCATGAGGCTTCTTAACTTTATGCTGGACATTCTGTTCTATATGTCTTATCTTCATTCACCCTGCTTGACAGGGTTCTGTGCAAGTTTGCTCTGGAAGGGGCAACCAGTGATACTGGCGGGCCTTGGGTGGCCTAGTGGAGTATGGTTTGCAGGTGTGGTTCTGTGGACAGCGGACCTGTCAGGAGTGCTGGCCTGCTCACTCAGGCCCCCCTTTTTCTATTTCACCCCTATCTACAGACTCTGGTCTAGCTGGTCTGACGGTTGATTCATCCACCTTGATGGAAATGGGTGTACCTTCTGGGTGTCTGTGACTTCTGGAAGCCTAGGAGTGGGCTTCTTCTGCCTCTTCTTCCATCTATTGTGGGGTGTTGTTTACCCATAGTTTTGGTCTCTCCCCTGTGGGCGCGCTCTGTTCCCAGGGTTATAGAGTTATTACAGCATGGGTTGGAGTTGGCTCTCCTACTCGGTGCCCTGGTGGTTCAGGCTCTGCCCTGTCCGTCTTCTGCAGAAGTCTTTACTCAGTTCCTTGCCTGGGTTGACTTTTTCTATTCGGTTTGCCTTGCGGGGTGTTCCCCTTTGGCTCTATTCCGGATGCTGTCTGACTGTTCTTATCCATAAGGTTGCCCTTCTGGGCTGTTACTTCAGTCGGCCATGTGCCTGAGCAGGCGGATCTGTTTAGCTAGCCCTCGTTTCTTTACTGTATATTCACCGAGATGAGGCAGTGTTCCGCCTTACGCCGGTTCTTCTTCCTAAGGTGGTGTCTTAGGCTCAGGTATTAAGACATTATCCTTCTTCTGGGATTTATTCCTTGTAATGCTGAGGCAAGGGAATCTATTTTCCCTCAATAGGTGCTGGAATTTTTTTCCTGGATTGTCTCTTGACTCTTAGGGGACTGATGCTCCTTGGGGTTGTGGGCACCTACATCTGGATGTGCCTGATCTTGTCTGCCTCTAGGGGTTAGGCGGCCTTGGGCCTGGCCTTTACTCGGATAAGATGTCCCTTCTGGTCCTGGGGAAGGCTTGGCTTCTTCCTGGGCTACTTTTAGTTTTTGCTCTTGTTAGGCTTTTACTCAAGCCTATTCCTTAAGGGGAAGAGTTCTTCTCTCTCTATTCTGATTACACTGGTGCTTTGGTATCTTTGGGCCTTTCAGCACCAGGTCTTGTTGAACAGGTTTGCTTGAACGCTACTTGTTTTCTTGTCCGTACCCTTTCAAGGGTTGTTTTGATGTTGACGTTGGAGCCTTTGCTCGTGTCGCTCTTGGTAGCGAGGTATTGCAGGTGAAGGTGCTTTCAACTGTCTGCTGTTGCCTTTTTTGTTGGGGATCCCACCCTGTTCTATGGACACTGCTATTGGATGTCCCAATTGTAAGTATTATATCTGGAGCAGGACGTACTTTATACTTGGAATAATACAATTCTGTGAAATACTCACCTGTAGAATTGGTATTATACGTATACAGTACGTCCTGCTCCAGATATAAGACTTACACTTTGGTTATCCTCCTCCAGAGGGCGCTGTGCACTGCAGACATGCAAAAACGGGCTCCTCCCGGCCCTTTATATACCCAGGGACCTCCCACAAATCCCCAGATTTCTCTGCAGTGCTGACTGCGAAGACATGAAGTATCACTCTCTCGCAGGTGAGCGGGGCTATTACAGCCTGCGGCCCTGTTGGATTACTCCAACCCGTCCTATTTGTGATGTGCCTCCCAGCCTGGGCTGCGCTGGTCGGGTGAAGGTAGGCAGCACCTTGCGTGCTTAACGGAGCCATGCTCCACCGCAGTCCCCCACCAAAGGGTAGGCGGTTTAGGCTGATGGTGAGCCTTTAGGGGATGCCCCTCCCGCTTAATTGTCCCACGCCCCGTGTAGCGGTGGACCCTGTGTAAAGGGTCGCCATCCTCCCTCGCCCCCCCCCCTAGCCCGGGGGGGGGGGAAAGAAAGGGGGGGAGGGGTTTGTGAGTTTGGCGGCCTCAGTGTACCCTATTACACGCTTATGGCCTCGGTGTCGTGTTTGACTGGGAATGTATGTCAGAGCCGCGCTGTGTACTTTTTACTTGTATTGGTAGCCTTGCTGATGCTGCAGCGTCTTTTCTTAGCCTGTAGTGGCTCTGCTGCGGTAATCCACTCGATCATTCCTTCAGGCGTCACTGCCCTGTTTTTTCTCTATTGGCTTTGCATTCGGAGCTTCGCGCTCTCCGGGGCGGGGGGGGGGGAGGAGAGCACTGGCCCGCCCTTCGAGGATCGTCTGGCGCCATTCTTGCGCGCGCGCGTGGTGAAGGCCGCCCTTCCTCCGCTGTCTGTAAGTGCCCTCGCGGGCGACCTTATATTATCCTTATACTACCTGTATCTTACCTTTAGTACACCTTGCGCATGGCTCTGACATTCCTGTTCCTCTTATGTCTTTCAGACCGTGAATTCTGGTGGCTTCTCCCGGCCCGGTGTATCTCCCGGTTGAGACTATTAAAAATTACTCCCACTTCCCCGCGGGTTATTGGGGCATCCAGGGTAGCTTACAGCGTCAATCCCTACTGGCCTATTGTGCCGATATAATCACCATATGGAGGCGTCCCAGGATATTGTGAACGGGGTTCCTTCGGGACAAGCCCGGCTATGTGTAGCTTGTGGGGTCTTACCTAGCAGCGGTGACAATGTACGGGTCTGTGTTCCTTGTGCACAGCAGGCGTTATCGGTTCTTCCCACCTCTTCAGTGGCTGGGCCTGCACCGCGCCTCACTTCACCTACTCCCCCAAGCCTGAGTCTAACCCCCAATACAAGCGGGGATTCTCATCCTGATATGGCTACTAGACTGGCCAGTGTTGAAAGATTGCTTGCTAGCTCGTTAGCGCGTAAGGCCACCGCTAAGAGGCGGCATTTAACCCCTGACTCTGCCCTTTTCTCTATGGAATCTGATGACTTGTTACAGCCTATCTGCCACCCCCCCTCGGACGAAGGGGAGCTGTTCTCTGACTCGGGCTCATATGACGAGGAGTCAAGGGGTCATGACGAGTCTGGTTCCGAGCACTGGACCTCGGATGATATTGACAGACTGCTGGCTCAGATATTTGAAGTTTTGTCCATCTCTCCCCATGTTGCGGATCCCAGGCAAAAGGGTGAGCTATTTCATACTGCTAAGGCTCGTTTTGAATTTCCCGAGCAAACCCATTTCGTGATTAAAGAATGGGAACATCCCAGCAGACTGCCTGGGATCCCTAAGAGTGTGGATAGAAAGTATCCCTTCCCGGCTGACTTGGTTAAGTGCTGGTCATCGGCCCCCGAGGCCGATGCTCCTATTCTAGGGTTGTCTAACACCTCTATTATGCACTCCCCTGACACTACTACGCTACGGGACTCTGAGGACCGGCGTATTGATCAATTGGCATGCCATGCCTTTGCATTTGGGGGAGCGACCTTGCGCCCGGTTTGCGCCTTAGCCATTACGGCAGTAGCGCTCAGGGCCATGGTCAGGAATGCCCTCGATGGCACAGATGAGTTGCCCTGTGATACTGTCAATACTCTGTCTAACTGTGATGTGTTTGTAAACTTTATCCTGTCTGCATCGGACGATGCTATAAGGATGTGTGCCAGATCTACTGCCTTGGCGGTAGCTATACGCCACGCGGTTTGGTTGCGACAGTGGGCTGCTGACAATGCCGCTAAGAAAGCCCTTACTGGGCTTCCATTTAAGGGGCTACGCCTGTTTGGAGACCGTCTAGACCTCTTCGCCAAGGGAGGCAAGTTACCCCAGCGCAGGCTGCAGATTCAGCCCTTTCGAGGCCAGGGCTCCCTTTCAATCCCCTACCGCGGGGCTAAACAGGGAAAAGGTCCTCAAGACCCTGCCTCAGGATCCCTCAAGACCCTGCCTCAGCCCAGGTCTTGTTGCTGGCCGTGCAAGGTCTCACGATTTAAAAATCCTCAACAAATTAAAAGAAAAAAAAGAACAGGCATTTTCGCATGGCATGCTCAGCCATTGGCTCCCTGCGGCCAGGGGACTTCATGACGTCAGTAGACATCAAGGATGCTTACCTTCACGTCCCGGTGTTTCCAGGACACCAAAGGTTTCTCAGATTTGCACTGAAGGATCAGCATTACCAATTTCTGGCCTTGCCATTCGGCCCCACGTCTGCTCCCAGGGTGTTCACCAAGGTGCTGGCAGGGGTGATGTCCCTGATAAGGCTAAGGGGCATACGCGTGCTGCCCTACCTGGACGACATCCTCATCACCTCTCGGTCTCTACGGCAGGCAGAGTTGGACACTCAACTGGTAGTGTCCACCCTGGAGTCCTTCGGCTGGGTGATCAATTACTCCAAGTCCTTTCTGTCCCCATCCTCGGTGACCCCGTTCCTGGGAATGATTCTGGATACGGTTCAGTCACGGATATTCCTTCCTCAACAGAAGGTGGAAGCTCTGACTGCGCAGGCCAGGTTCCTGCTCTCGTGCCCACAGCCCTCCATCAGGCAGGGAATGCAGCTGGTGGGCCTGATGGTGGCGAGCTTCGAGGCGGTGCCCTTTGCTCAGTTCCATTTGAGACCTCTGCAGCTTCACCTTCTGTCAGTTTGGGACAAGAACCCAGCGTCCTTGGACGGGGTCTGTGTGCTTCCCCCCTCGGTCAGACGGTCCCTTGCGTGGTGGCTGGACCCCGGGAACTTGATAGGGGGCAGGTCTTTTCTGGCCCCTTCCTGGGAGACGGTCACAACGGATGCCAGTCTGTCAGGTTGGAGGGGATTCTGGAAGTCCCTGCGCTTCCAGGGGACGTGGGGTCCTGAGGAGGCCCATTTACCCATCAACATTCTGGAATTGCGGGCAGTCCGGTTGGTACTGGAGCGATTGACCCAACACATGAGGGGTCTGTCGGTCCAGGTACGCTCAGACAACAGGATGGCGGTTGCCTACATTAACCATCAGGGAAGGACCCAGAGCAAGGGTGCCCTCCGGGAGGTGTCTCAGATTATGACATGGGCGGAGGCCAATGTACAATGCATTTCGGCTGTTTACATTCCGGGGGCGGAGAATCTGCTTGCAGATGCTCTGAGCAGGGGGACGTCCCGTCAGGGAGAGTGGTCCCTCTGCAACAGGGTATTCCAGTCCCTGTGTCACCGTTGCGGTCTACCGGATGTGGACCTGTTTGCGTCCCGTCACAACCACAAGCTCCCGGCCTTCGTGTCCCTGTCCCAGGACCCTCTGGCCTTGGCCACGGATGCCCTGTCCATGCCATGGAAAGAGTTTTGGCTCCTGTATGTATTTCCACCATTTCCCCAGCTGAGCAGGGTTCTGCGCAAGATTGCTCTGGAAGGGGTGCCTGTGATTCTAGTGGCCCCCCGGTGGCCAAGAAGAGTGTGGTTCGCAGACGTGGTTCAAATGGCAGTAGACCAGTACGATCTGCCAAGGGTGCCAGATCTGCTAACTCAAGGCCTGGCTGCTGAAACCTCCATCTTGATGGAGAAGGGTTTGTCTGCCTCTGTGGTAGGTACTATGGTGCAGGCTAGGAAGAAGACTTCTGCTGCTATCTATTACAGAGTATGGCATACCTACATTGACTTGTGTGAGTCTAGGTCTCTTCCCTGCAGGGAGTTCTCTGTCCCCAGGGTTCTGGAGTTCTTACAGCATGGTTTGGAGTTAGGTCTAAAACTCAGTACTCTGAAGGGTCAGGTTTCTGCCCTGTCCGTCTTCTTTCAGAAGACCTTTGCTCATCATCATTTGGTTAAGACCTTCTTTCAGGGGGTCACTCATGCGCGTCCCCCTTGTAAACCTGTGGTCCCCGTTTGGAATTGAAACTTGGTTTTATCTGCCTTGCAGGGTGCTCCCTTTGAGCCTATTCAAGATGCTGCTCTGGCTGTTCTTACTCTCAAGGTTGTCTTTTTGGTGGCCATAACTTCGGTTAGGCGTGTGTCTGAGCTGGCTTCTCTATCCATTCAGTCTCCATGCTATGAGAGACACCAGGACAAGGTGTTGTTCCGCTTCAAGCTGGATTTTCTGCCTAAGGTTGTCTCTGCGTTTCATTTGAATCAGGATATTGTTCTTCCTTCCCTGTGTCCCAATCCTAGTAATGACAAGGAAAGGGTTCTACATTCCTTGGATGTGGTCAGGTGTTTTAAGTATTACCTGGTTGTCACTGCGGCTTTCAGGAAGACTGATGCTCTCTTCGATGTGCCTTCTGGGCCTAGGAAGGGTTTGGCTCCTGCCAAGTCTACTATCAGCAAGTGGATCCTGCTACAGCATGTATATCACGCTGCAAGAGCACTGGACAGGCATCAGGTGAACTGCTTGCTTTATTGCCTTTGCCTGACCTGTCACTTTTTAGCCTAAATTATTTTTACAATTTGCTTTTTTCAGTTAGGTAAAAAAAAACATTGTAATCAATAGAGCGGCTTACTTACCATAAGCATCAGAGAATGACACCTGTAAACCCCAAGATGTACATGGAGAAGCATTGTGTTTAGCACAGAAAGGTTTACCTCTTTCTGTAACAATATGTATAAAGATACAATTTCATAGCACTCTGGTAGAATCCGTGGCATGCATAAGTTGATCCTGATTAATAGGCACTTTCCATTTCTGCAAGGCACGCATCGGGCTTATGAGGTATAAAAGAAAATGCATGAGCAGGGCAAAGAAAACAGCATAATCCTTTTTTCTTTAATAGAAGCAGGAACCTTTTAGCCTTACAGAAAACATGCTGTGGGGCTATTTGAGAAATGAAATTTCAGAAGGAGAAAGATGTAATTTTCCCGTTTTAATCATAAAATAGCTGTAGGTTTAGGTTAGCGTTAATGTTTTTTTTAGCAGGAGTCAAAAGACAAATGAGCTGATTTTATCTGAAGGAACTGGAAAGCGTTGGTCTTAGGGGAAGCGTTTTAAGCCTTGTTCACAATTATCGGGTGAACCGTGGGGTGACTGTAAAGGTTCATTTGTTGACATGACCATAATTGCAATTTGCGGTGTATGTCTAGCATGTCTGCCAATTGACATTGCATATTTAATTTGAAAAATAACTCACACAAATAACGACATCTGGTTATTCGCTGGGCTGGCCAATAAGCATACTACCATAATTAGCAAAAAAATGAACTTACTTTAATGATGTTGAAAAAGGACTCACAACGCATATGACAAGACTTATAGACACACACAAATTAAAATCGCAATTGCGTGAAAACATGTACAGATGAATGGAGGCCCCTGCCAGGATATCCTGGACTCCACATACACACCCGCAGACACTCCACTCACACAGAACAATGCTGGCCAGCATGTACTAAAGGGACAAAACACTATCCTCACTGGGAGTAAAACCTATGGCATAGATCATTTGGCATCATAACAAGGAACGTCAGGCGTATGGTACTGTCCACCAGCTCCAAAGCGATGAATGTTGGTGATAGAATATGAAGCTGGTTGCATAAAGGCTCAGAAATAAGAGCACATAGATCCAGGTTTGAAGCACTGTCCAACATATATGGGTAAATTTGGTCTATAATGGAGTAGTACACTGATTGTTGTAAGGGCTCAATGCAACAAGCACTATAAAGGCGATCCTACATACATGGATTCATATTTTGCATATAGCTGAAAACGCCAAGCCTCTTCCACCTAGAAGTCCATACCCCCTCAGGGGACTAAATACAGTCAATTGCACAGGACTGCTGAGTGCTTATACCAAGGCACTCTGACATCAATATACTTGCGTTTCCTGTGGGGGCCAATGCAGGCGTACAGCAGTCATTCCCGTAAGGACGCCATGAAGCGTTCGTCAGACACTCCAAGTGTGCTGTGCGGCGTTGCCGTCTGCCGTCTTGCCACTCTGTTATGCCCGGTTCCGCCAATGATATGTCCAAGCTAAAAACTCCTTGTAAGTGCGGCCATAGTGTGAGCGAGCACACGTGGTGGGTGTGGTCAGGGGCCCCGACCGACAGCTGTTTCGCTCCTGCTCGGGAGCTTCGTCAGGGTGGGCGGGGCTAGCGCTGTTGCGTCATTTTTATAGGCAGCTTTCAATGGAGGAGAGGCCAATCACTTTCTTGCGCTCGCATTTACATATTTAATTTGATCAGGAACCTTGTTAACCATGACAGTGCCTATCATGGTTAATAGCAAGGTGTGGTGGCTTTGTTCTTGGCTCTGATGGACCCAAATATGAATCCAGCAATAAATGTTAATGGGCTTAGCGGCCATAGGTTGGCTACATAGTCTTAGTATACAGTACGTCCTACTCCAGATAAGAATCATTACACTTGGGTATTACTCCGCCAGATGGCGCTGGACTGCAGAGACAGCAAAATTGGCTCCTCCCGGCCCCTCAAATACCGGGGACCTCCCACAAATCCCCAGAATTTCTCTGCAGTCTGGACTGCGAAGGACAAGAAGATGGCTCTCCTCGCAGGTGAGCGGGGCTATTAGCCTGCGGGCCTGTAGGACTATTCCCATCCGTTCCATTCTTAATGTGCCTCCCAGCCTTGGCTGCGCTGGTCCGGGTGATGGTAGGCAGCACCGGTCAGGTGCTTAGGAGTGCTGCTCCACCGCAATCCCCCAGCAAAGGGTAGGCGGTATAGGCATATGGTGAGCCTCTATGGGATGCCCCTCCGCCCTCTTGCCCCTGCCTATCGGTGGGCCCTATGTTAAGTGGCCGCTGCCCTCCCTCGCTCTCCCTTGTAGCTCTCGGGGGGGGGGTGTATATGCCTTGGTGCATTCACTGTATTATGCTTTTCTGGTTGGTGTCAGTCTCCGCGCTGACTTGGTTGCACTGGTTGCGTTTTTGAATATGCCGCCGCCGCCGCGCGCGTCCACTGTGCTCCGCGGTTGGCGGCGGCATTACCTCAGGCGCTGGTGCGCTGTTATTGGCTGCTTGTCGTGTATGCTGCTTCGCGCTCTTCGGGCGGCGGGGCCCGCGCTTGGCGCGTTCTGCATCACTGTCTCCGTGGCCCACCCCTCGAAGTATACCCGGCGCCATTTTGTCTCTAATTCTGCTGCTGCATGGCTGGCATCTACCTACCGCGGTCCGTGAGTGCCCTTGCAGGCGACTTTATTACCCTATGTCATTATACATGTCACTTACGGGGTTCTCTTCGCTTATGTCTTTCAGACGGGTCGAACTCTATTGGTTTCTCCCGGCCCTACTCCCTCTATTTAGTTATTAAACTTGTGAGGCCTAGTGTGTAAATTGCTCCCACTTCCCTAGCGGGCTATTGGGGAATCCCTATCGGCATATTGTGCCGCTATAATCACCATATGGAGGCGTCTCAGGATAATGTGCTCGGGGTTCCTTTGGGACAAGCCCAGCTGTGTGTAGCTTGTGGGGTGTCTCCTACTAGTGCTGACAATGTTCGGGTCTGTGTACCTTGTGCCCAGCAGGTGCTTGCGCTGCAGCCTGGTTTACCAGTAGCTGGGCCTGCGCCTCGTATGGCGTCGCCTACTCCCCCAAGCTTAAATTTGACCCCCATTGAGTTGCATACCAGTGGGGATTCTCAGCCTGATGTGTCTTCCAGACTGGCTAGTGAGAAGTTGCTTGCTAATACCCTAGCGCGTAAGGCCTCTGCTAAAAAGCGGCACTTGATGCCTGATGTCACTCTTTTCCCTATGGAGGCTGATGAGTTTTTGGGACTGTCTGGTTATACCGCCTTGGAAGAAGGGGAGTTGTTCTCTGATTCGGAGTCATCTGATGAGAGGCCCAGGGGGTCATGATGATTCTGGCTCTGACCCCTGGGCCCCAGATGATACTGATAGGCTGTTGGCTCAGATTTTTGAGGTACTATCTCTCCCCCTGCTGCGGCTCCCAGGCAGCAGGGGCAATTGTTTCATACTGCAAAGCCTTGTTTAGAGTTTCCTGAGCAAGCCCATTTTAATAATCTCGTGCTCAAGGAATGGGAGTGTCCCAGCAGGCTTCCCAGAGTCCCTAAGAGTTGGGATAAGAGGAATCCCTTTCCTGCTGATGTGGTAAAGCATTGGTCATCCCCTCCAGAGGTGGATGCCCCGGTCCTAGGGTTGTCTAACACCTCTGTCATGCATTCCCCTGACTCTATTTATCAGCTGGCGTCCCATGCCTTTCTTTGCCTGTGTGGGGACGGCGCTGCGCCCGGTCTGTGCCTCTGCCATTACTGCTGTGGCTATTAGGACCCTGCTTAGGAGTGTCCTAGATGGTGCTCCTGATGTGTCTAGTGAGGAGTTTAATGCACTCTCTCGTTGTGAGGTTTTTTTTACTTATGTCCTCTCTGCCTTGGATGATACCATTAGGATGTTTGGCAGAACCTCTGCCCTTGTGGTGACTATACACCGCTCAGTTTGGCTGCGCCAGTGGGCTGCTGACAATGCTGCCAAGAAAGCTCTCACTGGTTTTCCCTTCAAAGGACTACGCCTGTTTGGGGACCGCCTGGACCTGTTTGCTAAGGGAGGCAGGTTACTCCAGCGCAGGCGGCAGTCTAGGCCCTTTCGTGGACAGGGCTCCTTTTCTTCCCCCTATCGTGGTGCCAGACAGGGGAGGGGGGGTCTCCCTTACTGGGGCCCGAGGAGATTTCTGGGGTAGGGGCAGAGGACGTGGATGCCCTGGCTCCTCCTGGGGCTCCAAGCTTAAGTCTTCTCTCAAGCCCCCTTAGGCATGAAGGGGCGCCCTCACCCATTCGGGTGGGGGGACGGCTTCAGCATTTTGCTCACGTTTGGAGGCTTCATGTCTCAGACCGGTGGATTCAGGAGGTAGTGTCCTCCGGTTACAAGATAGTTTGCTGCCTGGCCGCCCCCAAGATTCATCAGATCCCGGATCTCTCAGGACCCTATGTCAGCTCAGGCTCTAGTTCTGGCGGTGCAAAGCCTTCTGGAGCTGGGAGTCATCTGTCAGGTCCCCTTACGAGAAAGGGGCAAGGGGTTCTATTCCAACCTTTTCACCGTGCCCAAAAGAGATGGGTCAGTCAGGCCCATCCTGGACTTGAAGATCCACAACAAATTTGTCAGGTGCAGGCGCTTTTGCATGGAAACTTTGTGCTCTATCAGTTGCCTGCGTCCAGGGGACTTTATGACCTCTGTGGACATCAATGATGCTTACCTTCATATTCCTGTTTTTCCAGGTCATCAAAGGCTCCTCAGGTTCGCTCTGGAGGATCAGCACTACCAATTTGTGTAAAGTGATAAATTGATAAACCTGCGCTTCGTTGTATACTACTAAATTCCTATCCTGTTGAGGTATAGTTAGTGCTGCTCGACGTGTACTGACCTAATATCCCAAATAGGTTTAAAAATTCAATACATCAACATAATAACACAGAGCATGTAATTAATTTACTTAAAGCAGTCTCTTAACAGTGGCCCTTTAAATTGCCAATGTTGCTCTAATGGCAAAGTTCCTTAAGGATGAATGGTATGATCAGGATGGCTTGCATATGATGGTTCGTTTTTTCAATTGTCACAAATTATCCACTTCAAGGATTCATTGGTGCTCTCAAATACATAACATTTCCACCATGTGCCCACGGTATTAGGCACTCTTACCAAATTACATATAATGTTGCGCATTAAAATAGACTCCACCGGGGTTCCTCCACTGCGTTTGCTCCAATCAGGGTTGTTTAAACTGATTCACAGTGGGTAAATGGTATATGATATTGCACATTAAAATAGACCCCACCGGGGTTACTCCACTGCGCTTGCTCCAATCAAAGTTGTTTAAGCTAATTTACAGCGGGCTTCCAATATACAGGTATACCAACTCAAGTTATTAGATGCAGTGAGTAAAATAAAGAAAGATATCTAGCATAATACCGCTTTTTAATTTAAAAATCTTTAAATGGTTAAAAATGTGCACTCACATTTTAAAAACAACTTTTTAAAGCATATAATGACATAGCTCACCACGGCCGTTGGTGTCCACGAGGAGGATGGGGGAACACTCGCATAAGGAACTTCCAATATCCTGATGGTTGAAAAATTGAATACCGCCCGTCGCCGTCAACGCGTTTCACTGCAATAATGCAGCTTTATCAAGACTGACGGCGTGGCGGACCATGCTGTAATTTATGCCTTTTGATCGGGGCGGGGTATACAACGTCAGTGGCGCGTCATCACACTCCTTGCTTGTGATTTGTCTTGCTCAACAGAGGAGGACTAATTAGTGATTGGCAAGATAGTGGCGCATCATTGCGCGGCTTGCTTGTAATTGATCTTATTGGTCGGGCTATTCCTAATCTGCCATTGGCGGCAATTTCCGTGGGCGGCGCAATATCGCGGCCGAACTTGTCCACGGCCTGTCACCTGTGCAGTATTTATCTACCCCCGGAAAGTACCGCAAAGGTATCCTGCACTGTTATCTGTATTATATGGAATAAACCTAAACCGTTATCTTGCTTTAACCCTTCTAGTGCCAGCTACGTGACTCTCACGTAGCTGCCTCTCCAACCGTTAAGTGCCAGCTACGTGAGAGTCACGTAGCTTACTTTAGAGCCCCATAAAAAAAAAAGTAAAAAAGATACAGACTTACCTGACTTCTCATTTGAAAGTGCCAGCGATTCTGTACAAGAATCAAGTAGTAGACATGTCACATGTCTCAGGCTGAAATGTTGGAGAGCATGTTCAGCTGGACTGAGGACATTTGTCGCAAAGAGTTGCCGGAAGTGTTACCGAAGCTTATAGTTCTAAATTTGACCCCTTGGAGGCTGTGTTGATGATCTGGAGCGAACCTAAGGGAGACCAGGATTTAATTAGGAAATTACACCTTTTGCCGATTTATATTGGCCATCTGGTAAGAGGCTTGAGTGATTGGTGGCGGACTGTGTGGATTTGCCTATATCACGGTGGACTATTAAGAGCTCTGTGTAACTATATATATATATAATTGTTAACTTCTTTGTAGGGATTGGAATCCTACATACCACACGTTGAGCTCTACCTTCCTTAATACATTGTATTACATTGTTTCTGTGAGCAGCGCGATATTACATTCTCGATTATTGTAATCATATTGCATAGTTTTATTCTATCTGAAATCTTTTAAACTGCTGTTTCAGTTTGGGGGAGTTTCCTGGGCAGGAAATGGTGTCTACCAATACATATGTGGTAACGCTGTGACCGGGAGAAATAGGGCTTTCACACGCAATAATATTTTATTAACAAACTTACATTTTACATTAGAAAAAAACACTACAAATTGTAAAAAATCTTTTTTTTTATTTTTTTGCACATATTTCACCCAAAAGTATTGAGAATACACTAAAAAAAGGCCAAACAAGACATTTCATGTTGAAGCCCAGACTCTGCTGAAAAAAACAATATATAATTTTCCTGGAAAATCCCTGGAAATCCCTTCAAAAATCCAGGTTGAACACGTGTAGCACAAAAACGTGAAAAGTAGTCCGGCAACAGAGTGTCGGTAGGCTGGCACTCAAAGGGTTAATATTTAGTGGCACTAGGAATATATAAATATAGCCTGATCACTATAGCCAATGCTAGGGCATTAGATGAATTGTGCATGGGGATCTATCACCATACCTTACTATTTAGTAGCATTGTTAATAAAGCCAAATCACTGTAACCAAGGCTAAGGCCAAACGGTGCACTGAAGTGCGGAATTTAGGCAGCACTCCACTTTCTGTTTATAATCTCACTGTCCTTACAGTTGAGGGCTAGTAATCATATATAGTAGAAATATTACTCGTATATTTATATATCAGACTGACAAGGGGGCTTCTTTTCATTGCCCCGATGGTCCCGATACTAGTGTATATGTATCGGCATGTATATGTGACGATGAGAAGGCTTTCTTTCTGCAAGGGTAAAATATCCCTTACTTCGAGGGATTTAAAATTTTTTTTTTAGATGGAGGGAGTGCGAAAACAGTGTTTAAAACTTGTTAGGAGACTAGTTAGGTGAACTCTGAGGAATAGGCTAAGAGCCTTGCCCTTCCACATGTTATAGATACATTATGTATGTTACATTAATCCATCATAGATCGTGACATTCCATATTATTAGTATGTTTCCACATGTGACTATTACTAGAAACCAAATTCATATGGTGTTAGTAATAAAAATATATTTGTGAAGAAGGAATAAAAAGCAAGAAGGGGGAAGGGAAAAAGTGAAAAGAACTACCCAAAAGTGATTAGGATGTGTCTATAAAACTACTTAGGTCAAACCGGTTCTACGTTTAACCCGTTAGGTGCTAGAGAGTCTAAAGTGTAAATCCAAAAACTCTCCGTACGTGAAATATCCCTTATAAGATTTGAACCTCTCCAATGTCGATCTATTTTGTCAATTCCCATAAAGGATACCAGTTTGGGGTCCTGGGAATGATGTGATTTGAAATGTGCTGAGAGGCTATGTGTCTCTAAGCCTTTTCTTATATTGTATAGATGTTCTCTACCAATTTGCGGCATTGCCCTTCGGTCTCACTTCAGCTCCCAGAGTGTTCACAAAGGTGCTGGCAGGGGTGATGTCTCTCTCAGGGCATTCGCGTGCTGCCCTACTTGGATGACATTCTCATCACTTCTCAGTCCCTCTAACAGGCAGAGCTGGATACTCAGCTGGTAGTGTCAACTCTGGAGTCATTTGGTTGGGTGATCAACCATCCCAAATCTTCCCTGTCTCCCTCCTTGTTGACACCCTTTCTGGGAATGAATCTGGATACAGTTCAGGCAAGGATTTTTCTTCCTCAGCAGAAGGTGGACAGTCTGCTAGCGCAGGTGCAGTTCCTGCTATCTTGCCCTCATCCCTCCATCAGGCAGGGAATGCAGCTGGTGGGCCTGATGGTGTCATGCTTCGAGGCGGTCCCTTATACCCAGTTTCACATGAGGCCTCTGCAACTCCACCTCTTGTCAGTATGGGACAAGGATCCTGCGTCCCTGGACCAGGTCCTTGTGCTCCCCCCCCCCTAGTCAGGCGGTCCCTCTCGTGGTGGTTTGACTCCAGGAACCTGTTGGTGGGCAGATCCTTTCTGGCCCCCTCCTGGGAGACGGTCACCGCGGATGCCAGTCTGCCAGGTTGGGGGGGTTTCTGGAAGTCCCTGCAGTTCCAAGGGAGGTGGCGCCCTCAGGAGGCCCACACACCTATCAACATTCTGGAACTGCGGGCGATCAGGTTGGTTCTGACTCATTTGACTCATCACCTTCGGGGCCTGCCTGTTCATGTATGCTCGGACAACCAGACGGCGGTTGCCTACATCAATCATCAGGGAGGGACCCGGAGCAAGAGGGCCCTCCGGGAAGTGTCTCTGATCCTGGCCTGGGCGGAGGAGAATGTTCCCTGTATATCAGCTGTGTACATCCCGGGGGTGGAGAATCTGCAGGCAGACTCTCTGAGCAGGGGGTCCTCTCGCCTGGGAGAATGGTCCCTCTGCAACAGGGTGTTCCAATCTCTGTGTCACCGTTGGGGCCAACCAGATGTGGATCTGTTTGCGTCCCGTCACAATCACAAGCTCCAAGCCTTTGTCTCCCTGTCTCAGGATCCTCTGGCCTTGGCCACGGATGCTCTAGCAATGTCATGGCAGGACTTTCGGCTCCTGTATGTCTTTCCTCTGTTTCCCCTGTTGGGCAGGGTTCTGCGCAAGATAGCTCAGGAGGGGGTGCCAGCAATACTGGTGGCCCCCAGGTGGCCAAGAAGAGTGTGGTTCGCAGACGTGGTGCAGCTGGCAGTAGATCAGTGCGTTCTGCCCAGGGTGCCAGACCTGCTCACTCAGGGTCACTTACGCCATCCCAATTTGCAAACTCTGGTTTTGACGGCCTGGCTGCTGAAACCTCCATCTTGATAGAGAAGGGGCTGTCTTCCTCTGTGGTTGATACCATGATAAAGGCTAGGAAGAAGTCCTCTTCTTCCATTTACTATAGGGTTTGGCGTGCCTACATTGACTGGTGTGAGTCTAAGTCTCTTCCCTGTCGTGTGTTCTCTATTCCCAGGATCCTGGAGTTCCTGCAGCATGGGTTGGAGCTGGGGCTCCAACTCAGTACTCTGAAGGGTCATGTCTCTGCCCTGGCTGTTTTCTTCCAGAGGTTCCTTTGCCCAGCATTCTCTGGTCAGGACTTTTTTTCCAGGGGGTTACTAATGTGCGTCCCCCACGTAAGCCTATGGTGCCTGTTTGGGATTTGAACTTGGTCTTGTCTGCCTTACAGGGTGCTCCCTTTGAACCTGTGCAGGATGCTGCCCTGGCCATTCTTACTCTCAAGGTTGTCTTCTTGGTGGCTATCACCTCTGTTAGGCGTGTGTCTGAGTTGGAGGCGCTTTCCATCCAGCCCCCCTACTTTGAGAGACACCAGGACAAGGTGGTGTTTCGCTTCAAGCCAGATTTTCTGCCTAAGGTGGTGTCTGCTTTTCATTTTGAATCAGGACATTGTTCTTCCTTCCTTGTGCCCTAATCCTAGTAATGCTAAGGAGAGGGTTTTGCATTCCTTGGATGTGGTTAGGAGTCTGAAGTACTATCTGGTGGTTGCTGCACCTTTCAGAAAAACTGATGCTCTTTTTGTGGTCCCTTCTGGTCCTAGGAAGGGTTTGGCACCTGCCAAGTCTACTATCAGCAAATGGATCCATCAGGCCGTGATTCAGGCCTATTCTGCTAAGGGGAAGAATCCTCCCTTCCGCCTTACTGCTCATTCCACTCGTGCTATTGGTGCCTCTTGGGCTTTTCAGCACCAGGCTTCTGTTGAACAAGTTTGCAAGGCCGCCACCTGGTCTTCTGTTCATACCTTTTCAAAGTTTTACAAGGTTGATGTTAGGGCCTCAGCTGATGCTGCTTTTGGCCTTAAGGTTCTGCAGGCGGCAGTGGTATGACCTGTCTGCTGTTACCTTTGGGGATCCCACCCTACTTTATGGACACTGCTATTGGATGTCCCAAGTGTAAGTAATCTAATCTGGAGCAGGACGTACTGTATACTAAGAATAATACAATTCTGTGATTACTCACCTGTAGAATTGATATTATGAGTATACAGTACGTCCTGCTCCACCCCACCCTTGGTTTTGCATTATCCTGGATCCCCTGTATGGTAATTGGTGTCATAGTTATAGTTACCAGTTTGGTTCTGTTTAATTCTCCCGGCTTCTCGTTAACTGCTTTTCAATGCTGGGGATTGGTGGGAGGTCCCTGGTATTTGAGGGGCCGGGAGGAGCCAATTTCGCTGTCTATGCAGTCCAGCGCCATCTGGCGGAGTAATACCCAAGTGTAAGTAATCTAGAGCAGGACGTACTGTATACTCATAATATCAATTCTACAGGTGAGTAATCACAGAATTTTATTTTTTTGGTGTCTGGACACGGACTTTAAAGTTATCATTTTGTGTAAGGGAAACAACTTATTTCCAACTGGCTAAAACGGACCCGGCCAATAGGTGGTTTGAAGGCATACATAAATCAGGTAGCTGGAAGAACTACTAGACTGGCCCTTGCTGTTGCCCTAGTCAGCAGAGCATGCAAATAATGTGGTAGGTCCATATTTTGGACCACATTGTGGACTCCACCAATGCTCTCATTGAGACCTCTGGGTTTCTCCTAAAGGCCTCTATGGAAGACTGTACTTGGTCCATATTTTGGACCACATTGTGGACTCCACCAATGCTCTCATTGAGACCCCTGGGTTTCTCCTAAATGCCTCTATGGATGACTGTACTTGGGATCATGTGGAAAAGACCCTCCCTATGGCTGAAAGTTTGCACTGGGTATACTACCTCTAAGAGAACTATGGCTTTCCAAGTCTGCTTTGCAAAGAGGCCATCTGGTCTTTGGTTCATACGGTCACCAAGGTTTACAAGAATAACAAACTGGCATCAGCTGATGCAGACTTTGGATGCAAGATTCCAAATGCATTCCTTTAAGTTGTTCTGTTGGTTTTCAAACTTTTTTCATTGCAATGTCAGCCCATGGATATCAGAATAATCCCTGTAATCCCCCCCCCCCCCCCAATGTGACAAATAGATTTTTAAGATAAGTACTAAAATTCTATTTTTGTGCTTCCTGACCCGAGAGGGGTCATATATAACCCAAGTTGAGATTCCACATTGGGTTTTGTTCTCTATTGCAGGTAGCCTCTCAGAATAGTAGAATATTCACTGAGCATTGTGGGAGAGAGGATTAGCTGTGTACCAGACCTACTGTACATCATGCTTGGAACACATTTGCCAGAGGGGTGTGTTTTTGCTTTCAATATCTCTAATATTGCATTTCCTTACCATTTAATCTATAAAAACACAGCTCCTTTTTTTCTGGTTAATTAGTCACGATACCTTTTTGTATATGCTGAATGGTCTTTATTTTTTTTTATTTTTTATTTTTTTACTTTCATGGCCATAGAAAATCTGTTTTGAATGATTGTTTTTTGCGGATTCTAGTTTGCCTCTGTAATGTACTTAGCATTTTGGTGCTGTAAATATGATGTATATTGGAAGCACATTTTCAGTGACCCGTTACATTTCTCACAGATTACCTATAAATCATTTTGGCATTTGAATAAGTTGTTTGTTCTTTGATGTGCCACCAGGCAAACCTGGCACAAATGTTACCGATGTAAAACACTGCAAGCACATTAAAATAGGCATGCATTACTGCTTGATTGTCGATCTGATACAATGGCTTAGAAAATAGTTTACCAGAAAAAGGTATTGCAATCGTTTACTATAAGGTGACAAGGAAGTAACGGACTTCTGTTTGTGAGTCTTCCTGCCCGCTGGACATTCCAATACGGATTGCCCTTTTACAGGTACCAGTCCGTTTTATTCACAGATTAATGCTTCTACACATCTCTCTATGCGGTGGATACATAGTGTAGCCAGGATAAAAAAGATTTATCGACAGTCAATCGGTGCAGTTTTTGCATGCTTGGACGGTAATTGGTCATTAACAGTCACGTACATGGGTAGAAGGAATTGGCAGTGGCTTGGCTTCGGCAGTGGAAAAGCCTGGTTTTATTTGAAAACTGAGCCACTGCTATGCTTACAGCAGTGCCCTAGGTACTAGGGCGGGGGGGGGGGGGGGGGCGGCTGGTGGGGACAAAATATATTATTTTAGAGAGTAGTAGCTTGGAACAAACTTTCAGGTAGTTGAAAAATTAACAGTAAGATATAAATATATAAATATGGAATAAGCACACATCTATCCTAAGATAAAGAAAACATAAACACCTAAGGCAGACTAGATGGACCATATGGTCTCCTTTTGCAGTCAGCCTATGTGTGCAGCATAAGCACAGAGGGGACAAAAAGCATTAAAAGTGCATGTGCATAACTGTTTGGGATGCACTAGGGTGAGGAATGTGTTAGTTCTGATGGACTTTCTGTTTGAGTTCCACTTTAATCAAACTGATTAAAGTTCGATTAAATTGTGTTGCTTTGTCTTACATTTCATAAAGCCCAAATTACAGTGACTGCAGTTCCCTTGGAGCCTGTGTGGCCACATGATGGATTAATTCACTTTGAACCAGTCCTGGGGACAGTCTTTGTCTTCTCAGCATAAACCATACGACTTGACTTTTGTCGCTCTTTATGAAACTCCTCATCAGCTTATTCTTTAATGTCCTCTTGATGATTATGGAAGTAAGTGAGGGCAGTGCTGTCTTACTCACTTTAGCATCTTTGATTGCAGGCACCCTGAAGCTCTTCCTGGAGGAGAATGTGCTGCCTTTTCTCTTCCATTGACATAATAATGATTGTGGTTACATTATGCTATTCAAGCTTTCGTTACTGGAGTTTTTCAACAATAACTGCATGTGATTTCCTTTCTCCCGCAGGGTTTTCACCTAAGGGCTGTTCACATTCCAGATATTGCTTTTCTAGTTCAGCTTCTTTTCTTCCACTGATTATCTTTAAAGATTGCGAATTTCAATGTTTTTTCAGCTCTTGCTTTACTGTGCGCTCATCCGGGTAAAGGCCATTGAATCTGTCATAATAAAAAAGAGGTACTTTTTATGCAGATCGGACAGTACAAGGCTTCAGGTACCACGTGTGTAGACTGTGGAAACATCCCGCCGGATCTGATGCTGCCAGTCATAGTGCAGCTGTGCAGGAAAATCCGCCACAAACCTTCTGTCTCATCCCCACGTTATCACCCTCTGTTCCTTACCAACGGGACTGTCATCCTGGAGTTTAAAGGGAATACATGATAAAGGAGCTGTTTTATGAAAAAAGGCCCAGTAATAAAAAATCTACATAGATTTGCTAAATAGAAAAAGATGGGGTTATTTATAAACCTGTATCTGAACCTGACCAGATGTCCCACTGTCCCCAAAACTCTGGGGACACCTAAATGTCCCACTTTGCTGACATTATGGGGAAGACTCTGTCACTGATTGCAGGATATCTGGTGGGTTTACAACTTCTCTGACTTTGGCCGAATAGCTATATCGGAATGCATGGATTGGCTGAATAGCTATATCAGAATGCATGGATTAGCTGAGCACCTTTTATGGACTGAAATTCTGCAGCAAGAGGTCACACTAGACCCATCCCGAAGAGTAAAAATACTCCTCCCAACATCTTGGAGGAGCGTTTAGAGTCTTGGACCACTGCAACATTTGCAGTAATTAAAATTAAACCAGTCCTTCAGCATCATTTAATGAAGAGCCCAAACCCTTAAAACTTTAAATGTATTAATTTTAGAAGGGGGGAATAGTCTCTTATTATTCTTTCCCCCCACTGGGCTCCAACTCTGTTCATGTGCCACCATCTTGCCTCAGAAGTGGCACATATTGAGAAGAGGGTGGTTAAAAGTGCATGGGACTAGTTATAGCTGTGCTTTGCACAGACAGAACAGAGCTGGGGTCAGGAAAAGGACAGCGAGACGCTTCCTGTCTGCGGCAGCCTGAGACTTCATGGGCCGCCATCTTGATGTTTAAAGGCTCAGAAAATGGACTAGCTGAAGTAAGGATAATTTTTAATGTGGACAATCTGTATGTACAGGGTGGGGGAAACCTACAAGATACACTTTTATTCAGAGTGAAGGTCCGGTTTAAATATTGGCTATTTAATGCAAGGAAACATTCCTAGAGCATCAAGCAATGGCTTCATGCAACAAAGTGCCCCTGGGGCATCTCTATTCGGTGGCCAAAAATAGTTGACTTTCTGAGGGTACCTTGCCACAATCATGGGCCACATCCCTGGCATCTGAGGCGCACACCTGCATCCAGCCATTTTGATATGCCGGGCACAGGAGCATGCGTGCTCCACAGGGACACCTGGGATGTGGTTGGCCCCACTGCCTATGTCGATGCTCAGTTCTAATCGATGCTTTATGCTGTGCAATATTAAGCAAAGCATAAAGCGCTGATTGGACGACTGCTATGAATATTTGTTCCCCAAAAGCCTGTAAAAAAGCCACACCTCTAATCCAAATGCCTACCACGTCCATCACCCACAAGCTGTCCTACTTTCAGGCCCTCCAAAAATGTTCAGTTTACCTGCATCAACAAATCCAGCCAAGCTTGTTTCTTTATTTTAAAGCGGGTCAAAACCTATGCGGCCCTGCCCTGGGGGAGGAGATTGGACGGCTTGTTAAGCGGTGCACCCAGAATTTAGTTTTGCTCTGCTTTAATGAAGGAAGAAAGAATTAGGGATGACATGACAAGTTTGGAACGTTCCATTCTGCTTTTAAAAAGGACCAAACCCCCCAAAACAACTCTATTCTATTTATTTAACTCCAGTCTATTTTATTGCCCCACCCCAGGTTCATTACCGTTTGGATGTTTTCTGCCCTCAGTGCTGCTTGGTATTCCTGTTATAGTGATTGTAATTTTCGTTTCCCCCAGGTATTCCATTGGCTTTTGACAGGATACCATTGTTCTAAATGAGCTGTTTAAGCCCCCTTTCTCGCCCTACCTGGCAATCACGTGCTGGGAGCAATGAGAGCCTACTGAAAAATGTGCTACATTTTTTAAAGATTTTTTTTTTCCTCCACTCAGATCAGATATCTCCATCTTCATATATAGAAGCCCAGATGCCTTCCTTCAATATCAATGTGGGCACTATCTGTTGGGAGTTACTTATTTCGTTTGTCAGTGGATTTAAGAAAACATTGCAATCACCACTGTGCCTACATACAATTTGTTATGTAAATATATCTATCAAGTATACACATATATATATATCTATGCAGCCCTGTAAGAATTCATTTATTTACTTATTTTATTTATAAATCATATATAAGCCTCCTGTGCATGGTTAAAGAGCTTAAATCCTTGTGGAGTTTTATCTCCCAACTTGCCCTCCCCCCCCCCCCCCCCCCCCAAATCCCTTCCCACCCCCCTACGTGCTAATAGGAAGAATATTCTAAGGTCATTATTGGGGATCTTGGATCCTTATTAGGTATTGGTTTACCATATCACTGTACTTAGGGCAGGTTGTTAAAGCTCGTTCATTTTTGAGTTCTGCAGTTGTTGTGTACCATCATTTCTTGTCTGGGGGTGCAGAGTTAGCTCAGCGCAGCACAGTTGTTTTTTTTGTTGCCCATATCACTACAGATCCTAGTCTTTTTTTTTTTTTTCTCTGCATCCCAAGTCTTGGGAAATAGATTTAGCATGCCCCGTGGCAGAGTAAAAATTTTGTTTCCTATCAAATTCTCTAATGTCTCTGCTGTGAGTTTCCATATTGATTTAGAATAATTGCACTCCCACCATAGGTGCATTAACGTGGCGGGCGCCTGATTGCACCACCAACAGTTGTATGTTGGGAATCTGTCATTGTAATCAGATGTATAGTAATATCTTGATATAAATTTGATACTGAAGATTTTTAATAGCGGGGATAGGATTGTTTTGATTGTATGGTAAATATTACTCCACTCTGTTTCTTCTAGCTTTATTTTAAGATCACATTCCCATTTTCTAGTGTAGTCCGTTAGTGTACATATTGTTGTTTTTCTTATATTGTCATAGTAATGTGAGATTGAGTTTGGTTTTTGTCTTGAATTTAAAAAAATCTGTATAGCTGTAGGTTTAAATGAATTGTAGAGGGGACTGACGTAATGACTGACGCTTTCCCCCTTGCAGCATGTGGATTGGTGGAGAGGCGGAACTGCATGTTAATTTGCATATTGAGGCCGCAGAGGACGGAAGTGAAGTCCAGGTCCTGTGAGTATATATTTAGGGTTATTTGGCCATATCCCCAGCCTTCGTTAAAGTTGCGTCTGCAACGAAACGCGTCAGGCGGGATATGGCACTATTGTAAGGAAATTATCCAGCATTATATCATCGTGGACTATCATTGCCTTTATTGATAACTGGCTCTGTGAGAAGCAATTCCTTCAGGTTATTGGAGTTTGTGGATTCTGAAAAACGCTATTGTTTCATGTCGGTTTGTAAGTGCAATATTTTTATTCATTAAAACGTTAAAATCTGTCATACAGAGTTGCACTAGGTCTATGTTTTTGTTTCCGTCCTTCCTCTCATGTGGATCTATTTCCTGAGGGTTAAGTGATATTTGCTGCTTGCCATTTAAAGAGCCGATTAAAAATCTGGAGGAAAGATCCTTGGAGTAAGGAAGAATCCCTGAAAGTATAGAGGATTGGAAATCCTTTGAGGCTGTTTTGATCTATTTGGTCTGGTAAGCATCCCTTTTGGATGGTGGAGAATATCAAAGCACAATTATTGTCAAGTGCATGCACCATGGGACTCCCTTTCTAACTTAGTCAAAAAGACTTGTTTTAAACTGTATTTTGCGGTGTGTTGTTTCTATATTGTAGGTTGAGTCTGAGGGGAGGGCTAGTGTTCTAATATAGCTGGCAACTTGGTGGCAAATTAACGTAAATTCTTGAGGGTTGTCAGTTAATAATAATCCTGTTGTTGGCGACCATATATGTAGTATTCTTGTGTGTTGTGCTTGCTGATGTATTGATAAGATTATGCTTCTTTTTCCTTGGGGAAAGTCGTGGTTGGTGGTCAGTGAGCGCAGCATATCTGGGAACAGGAATAATAGTTTATCTCTCATGATGGTTATCATTGTGGAGCATATAGTTTTGACGATCGGGTTGACGTGGTCTCTAGGCTTGCTTCCTTAAAGTGGACCAACACCCAGGGGGGATCGGCCGATCAGAAACCCCCCAGGAAGCCCACAATCCTACCTTTTCCACGTCCAGCGCCGCATGCGCGTCCGCCGCCTCCCGCGCATCCCTCTAGCAGGGCGCGCTCCCGCGCCGGCCGTTTGTGAATGGCCTGCGCGGGTGTGCTCCCTGTAAAAGGGACGCGCGGGAGGTGGCGGTGGACGCGCTCTGCTTGTCCGGCGCTGCCTCTCGCTTGTCCGCCGGCGGTGATTGGCTGCAGCGGTCATGTGGGAGCTGGGAGAGGTGAGTTTTCGGGGCTTTCTGGGGGGGTTTCACACAGCGGGGGGGGGGGGGGGGGACCCTTTTCAACTAAATTGCCCAAATAAAAAAGTTACTCACCTTTTGTCCCCCGGTCTTTTAGTCCTACTCCAGTGATCAACAACTCACCTGATCGCATCCCACACTGGCTAGGCCCGAACTCCAGTTCCCCGACACTTTTGTGTGGGCATTGCGCCCAACTGCAATCAGTCAGAGACCTCCTTTTGGCACAAAGAATATACATTTTTAAAAATGCCATTGAAAGTGGACTTTTTAAATGAAGTCCGTTTCTTGTGCATCCTTGTATTACTAAATGCATTTCTTTTTCGTTGGTGTGCTGTTTGCTGTTCTTGACTGAGGGATGGTGCTTAGATGAGCTTTAGAAGGTTATTGCGTTCAGGCAAATAATCCTAAGCGCTGTGCGATTTATTTTATTTGAACAATAAAAAGCGAGCTATTGATAAAACCTAATTCCTGATAGACTGGGCTCGTCCTGAAGCGCTTGGATTAGCGAGGTGATATCAAACATTAGAATGACCACATAAAGTCTCTTTATAACATAACTGAGGCTGGAAGGCTGCAATTTCTTCTACCTAAACCAATTGTACATTTTCCAAATCATGATTTTAAAATGAGTCTGGGACCACTATGAGGAGGTCTCTGTAATTCTATACAACCAATCCAGCCTGCTTTAACCCCCTCAAGACCAGAGTCATGTTTGTTATTTAGCACTTAATCAGCCTGAACATTACTGGCCTTTCAATCTTTAAAGCAGACCAAAACCATTCCCCTCCATCTAGTGCACTTGATTTAAAAATTTTTTTTTCCACTACCGGAGCCACGCCCACCCAGTTTGATGTGGTTGATCTTTTAGATTCCAGGGCCAACCTCTAGGTTTTCCCTGGGACATCCCAAAACGGGATGGTCTGTTGTGTGAAATCCCAAGGGTGCCCATAAAAACTCCCATTCTCCTACTCCAAAAGCACATGCACAGGCTCTCGTTCAAGGAGAGCTGCCTGCTATGACTACGTGATTTAGCAGGCTTATTGTTTACAATGGAGAGTGTGTGCTGCCGCATCCCCGGCCAGGAGTGCACACATGGCCGGGGCTGCAGGGGATGCAGCAGCATACATTCCCCATTATAGTAAATGAGAGACGCCTGCCGAATGCACAGCAGGTGGCTCTCATTGGTCCGTTGGAGCCTGGACAGGGGAGTTTTCGCACCAATGCGGGATTCTCCTAGCACACAAGACAAATTTGGTGAAAGTAAGATTCCCATGTCTTTTTGCTAAAGTTTTTTTTTATTATTGTTTATAAAGTGCCATCATGTTCTTTGGTCCTGTACAAGTGGGTGGAGCGACAACATCTAATACAGAGAACATGGAGTCGCATATAACAGAAATATTACAGTGAATGCATATGTATACACACATGTGAAGGGGCAAGTGTTCTTGAACCTGGATGCTAGTAATGAGTTTTAATGTAATTACTACTTAATGTAATAAGAGAAATGTGTAACTCGATTGCTAAAACAGATCTACAATATTCCGTAGCAATAAAGCAATACACCCCCCCCCCCCCCGCTATCTTTGCTCCCCTGTCTTTGTGGCCACTTCTGCTGCAGTGATTGCCCATGACCTACAGCACATATGCTCAACCTGTGTTGGTGTGGTGTAAGTGGTCATGCTCTTCAAAAGTTTGAGCACCCCCAAGCATTGTAGTTGCATCATCTGAGGATATAGTGCTTGGATTCCATCCTGGGACCAAGCAGAAATTAGGGACTGGTTGGTTCATTGATTAGCTGGTGGTCATTAATTGGCTGTTGTATCACTTAAACCCTTGACTATATCCAAGAGCACGTAGCCGAATTAGAAACAGAGAAACATAGAAGGTTGAAGGTATATGGTTCATTCAGTCTGCCCTTACAGTATGTGTCTACTGCAGGTTGTCGTATAGGATTTTTGAAGGAGGACCAATGCTAGTACTTTTGGAGCAAGGTACTCAGGTCACCTATCTGATTTTGTTTTTCCCTTGGTAGTCAAATACGACAGTTAGAGGCAAGGGTGTACTTTTTACAGTCTTTTATTCAGTTTCATTCTCCTTACTACTATTGTTGAAATGAACATCAAATATCTACATGCTGAAAATGGCAAACATTTCCTAGGGGTGCACTTTAGATGATTACATCTTTGGTCTTTCAGTTAATCTGACACTTGAGATCCTATTGCTTGCTCCTTCCTTTACTCCTCTTTATCCTGCACGTGTCCTCCTCATCTTCTTATCTGTCAGCATCTGATACATACTGATTATGTATCATTAGCAAAAGAGGAGAGACAGTTTGCTGTAACATTTCAGTTAATAACACTAATAGCCTAATCACCACCATTACCTTGGCAGCATTGCTAATAATGTCATCAGGTGCTCATGGGTTTTACAATGCTGCAGCAACTGTTTTGTGCAGCTAATATTAGAAAAGTAATGTACATACAAGTATGTCTGGACTGAGTCCCAGGTAGATCCTATTTAATGCAGCCTCAAGGTTTGCAAACCAAGGCCATGCATATAAAAATATCACTATAACTAGACTGTAGCCACATGGCTATAAAAACCTCTTTTGTGAAGTAGCAGTTGGATGTTTAGTGGTAGGTGTTAAGAGACGTCATGGTATCTTTTCTTATATAAGCACTACCATACGCCTTTTTATATTCCTTTCTTGAAGGCGAACTGTCCTGGGTTTTGTTCCTAGCCTCCCCAGGGCTGCGTGATGCCCCCAGTTCACCTGGTAAAAATTCACTCTTCCCAGGCCTATGCCATTTTTGGAAAACAGCCCTGACCTTTTACAGTCAGGAGACCAAGCATGCGATTCCCTACATCTATGGGCTATGTGCACGCTTCCACACCCAGCCATTCAGATAGGATCGTTGGGAGTGCACGTGCTGCTGGGGATGTGACCGTTTGTGCTCCCGATTGCAGAAGGGCAGAGCTGTTAGCTGAATGATGTACGCACAGCAACTGGCTCTAATTGGATGAAAGCCTGCGTGTGCGTCATAGGATCAGGAAGAGGTGAGTTTTACAGGGAGATCTAGGGGGTTTCATACAGTGGATGCCCTGAAGGAAGGCCAGTGCTGTGCCAGACCTTTGCGGACAGTGCAAAGACACAAGTCCACTGAAAAATCCCTGTCCCTGGTCCAGACCCCAGTTTTAGTGCAATATTACCTGGCTGGTCTCTTAAATTGTGCGATCCGACTATTTGTTTCAGGGGACAGTAGCCCAAACATCCTGGGCCTGTGTATTGCTCTATTAGAGTAGGCTTTCAGCTATTCCGGCCACATTCTGGAGGTCGTTGAGGAAGTCTCGCTTATTTGCCCTCTCCATGATGCTCGCTGACCGTAGCGAGCAACACTGTTGCCCTACAGCAGCACTACCTATGTCCTTAATATTTCTGCTGTTCACCTCCTAGCTTCCTCAGCATGCCTATTGCCTAGCAATAAGAGACGCTGCAGGGCCCAGCATCTTGGCTGGCAAAGGCTAAATTAAAACATCCGTGTATGAAGGCACCCATTGTTTTTCAATAGGAGGTGGCCATACACAGGCCACGGCCACCTGCCAACCATAACCCTTAAAGCAAAGCCCTTGGCTTCACAAACCAGGGCTGCAGGAGAACAATCAGCAGCACGGGAGCGAAGGCCAGGTAAAGAGACCTTCTGGTTACCTCTTGGCACTGCAGGCCCTGGAGTCTTTCTGAAAAAAGATTATTCCTAGTATGTCACACACCCCCCTTCCAACATTCATGACACTTGGGATACCGGCCTGTAGAGGGCGATCTTGCAGAGATGACATGAGAAAAAGGAGCCCCTCCTGGTCCATAAATACTCGGGACCTCCCACTATTCCTCACTCTTTTCGTCTCTGCAGTCGGCGAAGCATTCAGAAGATGACTCTCCTTCCTGCAGGTATCCGGGTTACGCCCGGCCTTTTTCTATTTCTGCCTGAAGCCACATTTTTGTATTGTGATATGTATGTTATGCCTCCCAGCCTTGGCTGATGGGCTCGGTCAAAGGTAGATACACCCTTTGGTGTATATGGGAGCTTGCTCCCTCCGTGAGACCTCAAATAAGGGGTAGGCGGAATCCGGGTTGGTGTCCCCCGGCATGGGATGCCCCGTCCCTTTAAATCTCCTTGTGCCTATTGGGTGCTTATTGTTTTCCCCCCTTTTTGGCCCTCCTGGACCCTGCTGGGGTGAAAGGGGGGGAGGAGTCTTTATTTAGGGAGTATCTTTTGGGCTATGCATTTGTTTTTTTTAAAAAAAGGAAAAGATAAGAGAGCGATATACCTGTTTTGGGTTTTTTAAATTTCCCTCTTTTTTTCGTTCGGCCCTGTTCTGTGATGTCATGCTATTGTCTTTGGCTGACCCACCCTCTGCTCTCTGAGCAGTGCTAGGTGGTGGGCGGGGCTTCGAGTCTAGTCGCATTTCTGCTTCCTCTTCCTGTTTGACATGTGGTTTGCTGGTTCCTGTTCTGGTGCTGGCCTCCACTGGTCCTGGCTGCTGCGTTGGTGCTGCTGCTGGGCTTTTCTTATATCGATTGGTCGCAGGGCTGTCGCTGGGTCGTTGTGGTCACTGTGAGTACCCTTTAGTTATACTAAAGGGAAATCTTTTTTATTTACTGTCATTTCTTTCTTGCATATGCATAAGGCTCATTGTGTTTTCTCTATCTTCCAGGGGGAAACTCTCTTAATAGGGGTTTCTCCTGGTCCTTGTTTAAAATCCTCCCACCTAGGGGCTATTAAGGGGCATCCCGGGTAGCTTCGGCTGTAAAACTCCCATATACTTGGCGACTATAAAAAAAATTAAGTATTTTAATAAACACCATATGGAGGCATCTCAGGATACTGGCTTTTCAGTACCTGTGGGACAGACTCGGCAGTGTTTGCGATGTGGGGCATCCCTTGTTGGGGATGACGCATTTTTTTTTGTGTATCTTGTGTTCAATTGGTTATAATGCAGCAGTAAGGGGCCCAAGCCTCAGGGTAGGTGGCTCCTGCCTCTTCCCCCACACCGCCTTGTCTTGTTCATACCCCCAGTGATATTGTCATGGGTAGAGTGTTGCTTTCTGATGTATGTGCCTGATTGGCTCACATTGAAAAAAAAAATGTCTAGCTCTGTGGCTAAGAGGGCCTCAGCTAAAAGAAAACCTTTAGCTCTGGCTGTTGAGGCAAATGAGCTTGATTGTAGCGAGCATTTTTGATTGTTCTCCGTTTGAAGAAGGAGAATTCTTTGAAGAATCTGATGTTTCAGATGTTCAGCAATTGTGGGTATTGACGCTGAACAAGGTGAAGGGGAGGATTTTGACACCCCTAAAGCTCTTGCTCAATTATATGAGGTCTTGGCTATCGATTTTCCAGAAGCAGTCCCTCCTCAGAAAGGGGAGTTCTTTGGAGCCTCCAAGCCTCGTTTTGAATTTCCTAATCAGAAACGTTTTGAAGATATGGGAATAGCCTGCGCAGCTTCCTGGCATTCCTTTGGGCTGGGATATAAAAAAAAAAATATATATATATATATATATATATATATATATATATATATATACCCTTTCCTGCAGACACTGTAAGCGTTGGTCATCCCCCCTGTGGTGGATTCACCTGTGCTCAGTTTGTCCAATTCCTCTGTTTTGCATTCTCCGGAATCTACTTCCCTTTAAAGGATGGGGAGGACAAACGTATTGAACAAATGGCTTGCCATGCGTTTGCTAGCGTTGGTTTGGCCTTGTGGCCTGTGGGTGCCTCGGCACTTATGGCAGTCGCTATTAGGTCTGTTATTAGAGACCTATTGAATACCTCAGGGCTTGATCCAGCCTCTGATGAGTTTTCCGCTCTCAAGGGATGTGATTTATTTGTGTCTTTTGTACTTTCTGCTTTAGATGACTCCATGTAGCAGAACTTCTGCCTTGCTTGTTGCGATTCGGCGGTCTATTTGGCTACGCCAGTGGGCGGCTGACACGGTGGCAAAGAAGTCGCTTACAGCGCTTCCCTTTGGGGGATTACGCCTCTTTGGTGAGAAGTTGGATTCTGTCATTAAAGGAGGCAAATTGCCTCAGCGTAAGAAGCAACGTCGTTCCTTGTGGGGATCGGATTTCTTTTGACCCTTCCTTTCGTGGTTCCAGAACGGGCAGAGGATCGGCCCTTTTCAGCCCCAAGAGGGACTGCATGGAACAGAGGAAGAGGACGTGGCCGTCCAGGTCAGAGTTGGGGATCTAAGCCCAAGTCCACTTCCAAGCCTGCCCAGCAATGAGGAGGCGCCCTCACCCGTACGGGTGGGGGGACGGCTGCGATTCTTTTTTCCAGGCTTGGGTCAAGAGGTATCAGACAGATGGATTCTGGAAGTTGTGTCCTCCGGTTACAAGCTGGAATTCGAGGTTCGGCCTCCTCCCAGATTTTTCAGGTCTCGGATGCCCGCAGATCCGGTGATCGCACAGGGGCTCCGGGCAGCTGTGGCGAACTTTTTAAACATGGATGTTATCCGCCAGGTTCCTCCAGCGGAAAGAGGTCTGGGGTTTTACTCCAACCTATTTACGGTTCCCAAAAAAGGACGTCTCTGTTCGGCCTATTCTAGATTTGAGACTCAATCCGTTTATGCGTTTCCGAAGGTTCCGCATGGAGTCGTTGCATTCAACGATCGACGCTCTCCGCCAGGGGGACTTTATGAGGTCCATAGACATCAAGGATGCTTATCTGCACATTCCTATTTTTGCCGCTTACCAAAGGTTTCTCAGATTCACAGTAGAAGACCACCATTTTCAGTTTGCGGCTCTTCCATCCGGTCTCACTCCTTCCCCAAGAGTGTTTATCAGGGTCCTGGCAGGAGTAATGGCTATTCTCATGGTCCAGGGCATTCGCATCGTGCCATTGCTGGATGACTTGCTCATCACAGCGTCATCTTTCAATCAGACGGAACTGGACACCAGAACAGTGGTGACTACACTAGAGAGGTTTGGTTGGGTGATAAACCATGCCAAATCCTCTTTGTCCCGTAAGGGATATTCCCTTTCTGGGCTTTATTCTGGATACCCTTTAGGCCAGGGTATTTCTTCCTCAGTCCAAGATTGTTCTGATTCAGGATTTAATTCATCTGTTCCTGTCCAATTCTCATCAGCCTATCCGCTTGAGGATGAGATTAGTGGGGTTGATGGCCACGCTCGAAGCGGTTCCTTTTGCTCAGTTCCACATGAGGATGCTTCAGCTCTTTCTCCTGGCGAAGTGGGACAAGCGCCCGTTGTCTTTGAATCGGACTTGTCTGTTGTCTCTCCTCGTCCTGCAGTCCCTCCAGTGGTGGCTGATTTTGAGCAATCTCAGGGATGGCAAATCATTTCTGACCCCTTGTTGGAAGTTGGTCACTACAGATGCCAGCCTTACGGGCTGGAGGGGGCATCTGGAGGAGACACCGGTTTCAGGGGTTGTGAGGGCCTCTGGAGGCTCATTCCCCAATTTATTGGAACTTCGGGCCATTCGTCTTGTGCTGCTCCGACTGACTCATCTCTTGAGGGGTTTGCCGGTTCAGATTCGGTCAGACAACCGAACAGCAGTTGCATACATCAATCACCAGGGAGGGACTCGCAGTTGTGGTGCCCTCCAGGAAACGTCTCTTATCCTTCAGTGGGCAGAGATCAATGTTCCCTGCATAGTGGCAGTTTACATTCCGGGGATAGAGAAGGTGGAGGCAGACTCCCTGAGCAGAGCATGCGCTCGCCAGGGAGAATGGTCTCTCAACCCCGAGGTCTTTCAGTTCCTTTGTCACAAGTGGGGGACACCGCGGTTGGACCTGTTTGCGTCTCGCCACAACCACAAGCTTCCAGCCTTTGTGTCTCTATCCCAGGATCCTCTGGCAGTGGCAGTGGATGCCATGTCTCTTCCCTGGAAAGGATCTGGGGTTCCTGTATCCTTTTCCCCCATTCTCCATGATAAGCAAGGTGGTGCGCAGGTTGATTCTGGAAGGGGCACCAGCAGTTCTGGTGGCTCCAAAGTGGCCAAGATGCCTGTGGTTCGCAGCGGTCGCAAGGCTGGCAGAGGATCTGTTGCCTCTGCCTCTTGTTCCAGATCTCTTAAACTCGGGGTCAACTTTGTTACCCCAATTCACCAACGCTGGCTTTGACGGCGTGGCTGCTGAAATCTCCATCTTAAAGGAGGAAGGCCTTTCTGATGCTGTCATTCTGACTCTTGTTAGAGCTAGAAAGAAGTCTTTCTCTGTGGTTTATTACAGGACTTGGAGGTCCTATATTGACTGGTGTGAGTCTAGGTCCCTGCCTTGCAGGGTATTTTCTATCCCTAGGATTTTGGAGTTTCTGCAACAGGGTCTGAATTTGGGCTTCCAGATTAGTACTTTGAAAGGGCAGGTTTCTGCTTTGGCTATTTTCTTTCAAAGGTCATTTGCTCTTCACTCTTTTGGTTAAGATTTGTTTTCCAGGGGGTCACACATGTGCGGCCTCCTAGAAAGCTCCTACTTCCAGTTTGGGATCTTAGTCTGGTGCTCTCTGCTATGCAGGCGGCTCCTTTTGAACCTTTACAGGAGGTTCCTCTTGCCTTTGCAAGGCTGCTACTTGGTTTTCGGTTCACACTTTTTCTAAGTTTTACAAGGTTGATGTGCGGGCCTCAGCGGTTGCTGCTTTTGGTCGCAAGGTTCTGCAAGCTGCAGTAATTTAAGTTATGCCTTATTTTCCTTGTGGGATCCCCGCCCATTATAGACACTGCTATTGGATGTCCCAAGTGTCATGAATGTTGGAAGCGGGGTGTGTGACATACTAGGAATAATACCATTTTGTGAGTACTCACCTGTAAAATGGGTATTACGAGTATGTCACACACCCCGCTTCCCCCGCCCTTTTTTGTTCTGGGATCCTTTATATGGTGTTTCTTATTATTTTTCACTATATAATTTTCTCTTCCTGGTTCTTCACTGCTTTTTTAAAAGACTGAGGAATAGTGGGAGGTCCCGGGTATTTATGGACCAGGAGGGGCTCCTTTTTCTCATGTCATCTCTGCAAGATCGCCCTCTACAGGCCGGTATCCCAAGTGTCATGAATGTTGGAAGCGGGGTGTGTGACATACTCGTAATACCCATTTTACAGGTGAGTACTCACAAAATGGTGTTTTATGCATCCTGCATTGAGTCCCTACTTGACATTAGTCATAGCCAATCAAGCCATCGCTGCTTCAGCAGCGTTCAGCGCGATGTGGAACCAGTGGCACTAGGGTTTCAAATCAATGTGTATGGAGTTATACATTTTTTTATTTTTTATTTTAGTGGAGTTGTTCTGTAACGTGGAACAGTTTGTATATTTGATTTCCGCTCAGATTCCTTTTTACTTCTTCTTTGTAATTAGTGAAACTCCCAGGGTGACTTTCGTTCTGTGTCGGATCATGTTTTTAGCTCTGCATACATTTCTGGGCTTATTGTTGAAACCCTGCCCTCTTTTTATTGAAGAGGAAGCTACAGTACATACTACTGAATTAAAGAATAAATTGGCCATCCCTATTGTCATGTATATACCCAGCACGCTGCTTGCATATCATTTTCTGTTCTCTGCACTTGGTGTTGCTATATCGGCTCCCTGCAGCCAGGAGAAGTGCTAACATGCTCAGTAAAAATAATCTGTACTATAAATGTGCAAAGGATCCAAATTGTAGAAGCAATAATACAGAATACATCCATACATACCTGGGGTCACTGTTACCCATCTCTTAAAGGCACTGTCCAAGCAAATATAATAAATACATACTCGCCAATAGTCCTGCCTAGCTGACTTGCCCTATTCCCGTAATTTGAAACCTATTTTACCGGGGATTAAGATCGCACAATCCCTGTCCATTTCAATGGCCACTGAGATGGCTGGGAAGAGGTTGTTTAGGGAGATGGTACATTTCAAACTAGCGGTATAGGAGAGTTTCAGTTGTTTTTAATTGTTTTTGAATAGACAGGGACTTGAAGTGAAAGTCCAGTCATGCTGGTACTCCAGTCATACGACTAGTGGTGCTGACTAAGGGTTCATCATGTGAGTCCCATATTTTTGGTCTCCAAATCGGGCCCAGTCAAAGTGGAGGTCCAGTCACACTGGTACTCCAGTGGTACCTACCAGTGTAACTAGACTTCACCTTTAAGAGATGTAAAAAATGGGGCGTGGCCGGACATGAGAGGGTGAAGAAGCTTCTGAGAGAGCTCCCTCCGACCGACCGAGATATTCTAAGTATGTCACACACCCCGCTTCAGAATAGTCATTACACTTGGGTTATACCGATCTGTAGAGGGCGATCTTGCAGAGATGTCATGAAAAAAAGGAAGCCCCTCCCGGTCCATAAATACCTGGGACCTCCCACTCATTCCCCAGTCTTTCATCTCTGCAGACGGCGAGCAAGTCAGAAGATGGATGTCTCCTCCTTGCAGGTAGCCGGGGTAACTCCCGGCCCCCCTCTTTTGGTCTATTTCTGCCTGGACCTACTGTTATCCCCTTTTTTAATAGAGCCTCCCAGCCTAGGCTGCGGGTCTGGGCAAGGGTAGACGGCACCTTATGGTGCTTTAGGAGCTATGCTCCACCGTGAGACCCCATCCTAAGGGGTAGGCTGTATTCTGGGTTGGTGATCCCGGTTGGGATGCCCTGTCCTTGCCCTTACACCTTTTGTGGTGTTATTCTCCCCTTCCCCGGTCACCCATTGTTCCCTACACCTGGGGGGGGGGGGGGCGCGCTTATTCCTGTTAGTTTCGTTTTTCCTTAGTGCATGCCTTTGTGCTACTTATTGTGTGTATGTGGTACGCGAGTTGATACGTTTCCCTTGGCCGGCCGTTACTGACAGTCTCCGGGGGAGCTTCTTCCCCTCCGGTGTGGTTTCGGAGGCTGGGCACAGGGCGCGATCCTGCGGCCCACCCCCTCCCTCCGTGCTGCTGGTGCCGCTGCAGAGCCCGGTCACTGGCCAGGAGCCGCGTTGTGTCAGGGGAGAGGGGTGGGGTCGGGCGCGGTCCGCGCCGGCCCTTCTTCTTCTCCTTCCTTGCTGCCAAGTTCCCTTCGCCTCGTGCAGGACGCCATTACTGTAAGCGGTGGGCTCCATTCTCTTCTTGACTGTGATTCTGCTTGTTAGCGCGAGATTGATATATTTCTATTTATATGTATGTGTGCCTTGGCACTTCTGTTTATGTGCACAGCATTTGTGTGATATGTGTGTGATAGTCCCTCTTTTTGTATTCCAGGCGGACCCTTGTTGGATCTTAAGGGGTCCTCCTGGTCCTAGGGTCCCTGGTTTAGTTTAAAAACTCCCTATAAATCCTCCCACTCGGGACACAGAAGGGGCATCCCGGGTCGCGTATATTGCGTAATTCCCTTGGGTATTACAACTACTGATAAAATCACCATATGGAGGCTTCCCAGGATACTGGGCTCGGGCTCCCCTCGGGGCAATCCCGGCAGTGTTTGGGGTGTGGGGTATCCCTTACTGGGGATGATGTATTCCTTTGCATACCATGTGGGCAGCAGACTATTACGCAGCAGTCCGGATCCTATGCGTCTGGTTCTGCGCCGCGGTCCCTTCACCTACCCCACCCCACCTGATCCGCACCCCATGTGATGTTGTCATGGGTGGGGAGTCGCAATCTGAGGTGTGTGCCAGATTGGCCAATCTTGAAAAATTATTTTCTAGCGCTGTTGCCAGAAAGGCCCCGGCTAAGAGAAAGCACTTGTCCCCAGCCACACCGGCTTCTGATTTTGAGGCATTTGATTCACTGGACTGGTCTGATTACCCCCCGCTAGAGGAAGGGGAGCTAATTGAGGAGTCTGATGATCAGCAGTTTGTTGGCACTGATGCCGAGCGGGGTCAGGGGGATTCTTTGGATACCCCTAAGGTCCTGGATCATATGTTTGAGGTTCTGCCAATTTCTCCTCCTGAAGTGGCTCTTCCGCAGAAGGGGGAGTTCTTTGAGGAGGCTAAGCCGCGTTTGGAATTCCCTAATCAAAGGCATTTCGATGGCATTATTCTTAAGGAATGGGAGAGGCCTACTCGGCTTCCAGGTGTTCCTCCGGGTTGGGATAAGAAATATCCCTTTCCGGTGGATGCGGTGAAGCGCTGGTCGTCCCCTCCCGAGGTGGACGCCCCTGTTTTGGGGTTGTCTAGCACCTCTGTTTTGCATTCTCCTGACTGTTCAACTCTCAAGGATGGTGAGGACAAACGCATTGACCAGATGGCTTGTCACGGTTTTGCCAGTGTCGGGTCGGCCTTGCGGCCTGTTTGTGCTTCAGCGCTTTTAATTGTGGCTTCTAGGTCGGTGGTTAGGGACCTGTTGTCTACTTCCAGACTTGACCCGGCTAGTGATGAGTTCACCGCCCTTAAGCGGTGCGAATTGTTTTTGTCATTTGTGCTAGCCGCCCTGGATGACACCATGGTGATGTGTAGTAGAACTTCGGCCTTGCTTGTGGCTATTCGGCGGTCGGTTTGGTTGCGCCAGTGGGCGGCTGATTTTGTGTCCAAAAAGTCGCTCATGGCTCTTCCCTTTCTGGGATTGCGGCTCTTTGGAGAAAAATTCGATTCGGTCGCAAAAGGAGGTAGGTTACCTCAGCGAAAGAAGCAACTTCGTCCCTTTCGGGGGGCGGCTTCCTTTCGTGGGGCCAGAGCAGGAAGGGGATTGGCCGTCTTCTCCTCCAGAGGTGATTCCTGGAACAGGGGAAGAGGACGTGCCCGTCCAGGACACAGCTGGGGCTCTAAGCCCAAAGCCGCTGCCAAGCCGGCTCAGCAATGAGGGGGCGCCCTCACCCTTGCGGGTGGGGGGACGGCTGTGACACTTCTCCCAGGTCTGAGACCAGAAGGTCTCGGACAGAATGGATTCGGGAAGTGGTGTCTTCTGGTTACAAGCTGGAGTTCAAGATCCGGCCTCCTCCCAGATTCTTCAGGTCTCGGGTTCCCTTGGATCCGCTGGCCGCGCAGGGGCTCCAGGCGGCAGTAAAAGATCTCCTGGACATGGCTGTCATCTGCCCGGTGCCTTCCTCGGACCTGGGCCTGGGATACTATTCCAATCTGTTCACGGTGCCCAAGAAGGATGGCTCCGTTCGTCCCATCCTGGATCTGAAGCTTCTCAACCGGTTTATCCGTCCCAGGAAGTTCCGCATGGAAACTCTGCGTTCAGCCATAAAATCTGCTGGTTCTGGGTTTTAGGCATCTTCCAGATTCTATATATAAACATGCTTTTGACCAAGACCCCACTATTTAAAATATGAAATATTTATTTATACAAAATTCATTAAAGTTACATACATTTAAAAAGCAAATTCATAGATTATCTCAACAATATCCAGTCCTATATGACTTTACAATTCAGTAGTGTGTCATACACATCTCAAGCATTGGTTAAATTACTGACATGTAGCCTTGTGCTCCCTGATTCCTCAGTATTCATTATTTCACCAATATCCTTTCTTTTGGGCATTGGGCAAACATGTCTCGCCTACTACTTCTGGCTTCCTCAGTGCCCTTTTATTAAAAGAGAAAAAAGCAATAATGTATGCAATCATATCATTTTCTGGTTTAGATTAATTCAAAAGATATACCTTAAAGCGGACCTTCACTCTGAATAAGAGCGTATCTTATATGTTTCCCACACCCTGTACATACAGATTGTCCACATTAAAAATCATCCTACCTGCATCTACTGCATGTTATGAGCCTTTAAACATCCAAGATGGCGGCTTTTGGAAGCCGCCATCTTATCAGGCAGCCTGCAAACAGGAAGTGCCTCCTGACTGTGCTGCTCTGCATTCTGGGACTGCTGACCTTTTCCTGACCGCAGCTCTGCTCTGTCTGAGCAAAGCACAGCTATAACCCACCCCCCTGTACCTTATTCCACTCTCCTCTCCTCAGTAAGTGTGATGCTTCTGAGTCAAGATGGTGGCGCCCATATCATAAAGTCCTGAACAGATTTGCAGCCCAGTGGGGGAAAGAATAATAAGTTAGTGACTAAAAACGTAAAATATATTAATTTTAGATGCTGGGGAATCGTTTTTTAAGAGTTTGGGCTTTTCATTAAATCATGGGGAAGGTCCGGTTTAAGTAAAGGAATCCATGGGTGCTGCTTGTTTATTGGATAGTGCTTGCTGGTAGTATATAATATATTTTGTGATAATTTTACTTTTTACTTTTTCTTTTTTTAAAAATGATATGGAGAAAATTTGTACTGATAAGGGTGCATGAGAAATGTAACTATATGTTGATATGTATTGTGAAATCAAATTAAGTAAAAAATGCAAACCCGGAGAAGTGTGGACAACACACCAGATGATATAGAACATAGAATGAGGCGATTTGATCAACGTAAGGTGCATAATAATTACTATACTTAAAAATATTGGGACACACCATACCAATACCTGCAGATTTAACTTGCATGTGTCGTCACGTATGGCATAATAGAACAACAATAAGTGATGGTCTTTCACTATTACTGCTGCAACAATAAACACAAATATCATGTAATAGGAATCAATTGGCACAATATGATATTTTAGGTCACATAACATACGATTCCTGTGAAGGTCCCCTTTAAATATTTTACTTTGCAAGTAGGCAGAAAAGGTAGTATCGGGTGCCATCAAATATATAGGCAGTAATATAACTGAACCACATAGATACATGTGGCCTTAGTGTGCCCCTATCTATTTATTTACTTAGATTTGCAGGAATATAATAGAACTGTATAGACATATGTGGCCCTATCGTGTCTTTTTTTTGTTTATTTATAAAGGTATACTAGAAGTGAGCTTTCATATATTGACAAGAATCGCCTGTGAAAAAATGTGAAGGACGGGCTCCAAGAAAATGGAGCCGTCCCCGCAGACACTCGGCCAAACCTCGCCCAATAGGCTCCAAGAAATTGGAGCAGGGCCGTGGTATTCGGGCGGCTGGTGATGTCATATCCGGCGAGTTGCCGGATGGATGCAGTGTGCGTTCCGAGGCCCGGAGCACATGAGGTGACTTCCGGTTAAACCAGCGGGACAGTGCGCTGCGGGCCTTGGACCGCACATATAACGCCGCCCGAGTGGCGTCTTAGAAGCCCCTAGACTGACGAGCCCACAGGATGTGAAGAGAGCCCCGAGCAGGCCAGATACCTGGAGAGTGGGGGGGGGGGGGGGGCGAGGAAACGGTCGCCACTACTGCAGTGCAGCGCAAAGCGCACATTTAAAGGTACAGTCTCACCAGTATATAGTTCTGCACCTTATGCTTAATATCGACCCCCAGAGTGGCAATTTTAATTATACCACTATAAATTGCTTAAATTTCTTCCAGCATCCATCACTGGACTAATTGAAAATTCTATAACTGGCCAGTATCCTATGAAGTGATTTCATGCCATAAACAGGTACATGAATGAATTTGAATACATAATGTTATCATCAATGCCAATGTTTGAAATCAAGCTACATGATTAACCACTCTTAAAGGGCCAGTAATTGACGACCCCACAATCTAATGGTGATTGAGCCACACTTCTCTGGGAAAAAGTAAAATTATCACAAAATATTATATTATATACTACCAGCAAGCACTGTCCAATAAACAAGCAGCACCCATGGATTCCTTTACTTAAGGTATATATATCTTTTGAATTAATCTAAACCAGAAAATGATATGATTGCATAAGTGCATACATTATTGCTTTTTTCTCTTTAAATAAAAGGGCACTGAGGAAGCCAGAAGTAGTAGGTGAAACACGTTTGCCCAATGCCCAAAAGAAAGGATATTGGTGAAATAATGAATACTGAGGAATCAGGGAGCACAAGGCTACATGTCAGTAATTTACAATTCAGTAGTGTGTCATACACATCTCAAGCATTGGTTAAAGTCATATAGGACTGGATATTGTTGAGATAATCTATGAATTTGCTTTTTAAATGTGTGTAACTTTTATGAATTTTGTATAAAAAAATATTTCATATTTTAAATAGTGGGGTCTTGGTCAAAAGCATGTTTATATATAGAATCTGGGAGATGCCTAAAACCCAGAACCAGCAGAATGTTAATAATGCTTGACCATGTACCAACTAAATAATTTGATACATGTAAGGGTCGCACAATTGGGGTAACCGGTTATAGGTTGCTCCACAACTGGATATTCACAGCCATAAATTCGCTTCGTCAGGAGGACTTCATGACGTCCATAGACATCAAGGATGCTTATCTGCATGTTCCAATCTTCCCGGCGCATCAGAGATTTCTCAGGTTTGTGGTGGAGGATCGGCATTTTCAGTTTGTGGCTCTTCCGTTTTTGCCTTACCTCGGCTCCAAGGGTTTTCACCAAGGTACTGGCGGGGTGATGGCCCTCCTCAGAGCCCAGGGTATCCGCATCATGCCTTATCTGGACGATCTTCTCATTATGGCATCCTCTCTCAGCCAGGCGGAGCTAGATACCAGGACTGTGGTATCCACTCTGGAGAGATTCGGCTGGGTGATCAACTTTCCCAAGTCCTTTCTCTCTCCGTCCAGGGTGGTGTCGTTTCTGGGAATGTCTCTGGATACTTCTCAGTCCAGGGTGTTCCTTCCTTGGCCCAAGGTTCTTTTGATTCAGGAATTGACTCAGCTTCTTCTGTCCATCCCTCGTCCGTCCATCCGGCTGGGGATGAGACTGGTGGGATTGATGGTGGCTTCTTTCGAGGCGGTTCCCTTTGCCCAGTTTCACACAAGGACGCTCCAGCTCCATCTCTTGGCGGCCTGGAACAGGTCTCCGCTGTCATTGGATCAGTCTTTTCTGATGTCCCCCCGGGTTCGGCATTCCCTTCAGTGGCTGGAACCGAGCAGATCCTTTCTGACCCCTTGTTGGGAGACGGTCACCACGGATGCCAGCCTGTCAGGTTGGGGGGGGTTTGGAAGGATCTTCAGTTTCAGGGACTGTGGGGGCCTCAGGAGGCTCACGATCCCATCAATGTTCTGGAGCTGAGAGCCGTCAGGTTGGTTCTGGTTCACTTGACTCATCAGTTACAGGGTTTGCCGGTTCAAGTCGGACAATCGGACGGCGGCCGCCTACATTAATCACGAGGGAGGGACTCGCAGCAGGTGTGCCCTCAGGGAAGTGTCCTTGATCCTGGCTTGGGCAGAGAGCAATGTCCCATGCATCTCGGCGGTGTACATTCCGGGAGTGGAGAACACGGAGGCGGACTCCCTGAGCAGGTGCTCATCTCGCTGGGGGGAATGGTCTCTCAGCCCCATGGTGTTTCAGTCACTTTGCCTCAGGTGGGGAACTCCGGAGGTGGACCTCTTTGCCTCTCGTCACGATCACAAGCTTCCGGCATTTGTGTCTCTCTCGCGGGATCCGCTGGCTCTGGCAGTGGATGCGATGTCTCTGAACTGGAGGGATCTGGGGTTTCTGTACCTGTTCCCTCCGTTCCCCATGGTGGGCAAGGTGGTGCGCAAGCTGGCTCTAGAGGGTGTGTCAGCAATATTGGTGGCTCCAAGATGGCCAAGACAGGTTTGGTTCGCAGACGTGGTGTGGTTGGCAGCGGATCAGTTCGATCTGCCCCTTCTGCCGGATCTGCTCAATCAGGGTCAACTACTCTACCCCAATTTACCAACGCTGGCTTTGACGGCGTGGCTGCTGAAACCTCCATCTTGAGGGAGGAAGGTCTTTCTGATGCTGTTATTCAGACTCTGGTTAGTGCTAGAAAGAGGTCTTCCTTTGCCATCTACTATAGGATTTGGAGGTCTTATATTGATTGGTGTGAGGTCCGGGCCTTGCCTTGCAGGGTGTTTTCTATCCCTAGGGTTTTGGAATTTCTGCAACATGATCTGGACTTGGGTTTGCAGCTTAGTACGTTGAAAGGGCACGTTTCTGCCCTGGCAGTTTTCTTTCAAAGGTCCTTTGCTCTTCATCCTCTGGTTAAGACCTTTTTCCAGGGGGTTATGCATGTGCGGCCTCCTAGGAAGCCTTTGCTCCCAGTTTGGGATTTGAATTTGGTTCTTTCTGCTTTTCAGGGTCCTCCTTTTGAGCCTTTGCAGGATATTGCTCTTTCTACGCTTACTCAGAAGGTTGCGTTTTTGGTTGCCATCACTTCCGTTCGGCGCGTATCGGAGTTGGCGGCTTTGTCCATTAAGGCTCCGTACTTTGAGAGGCATCAGGACAAGGTTGTTTTCCGATTCAAGCCAGATTTCTATCCTAAGGTGGTTTCTGCCTTTCATCTCTTAATCAGGACATTGTTCTACCCTCCTTGTGTCCTAAGCCCAGCAATGACAAGGAGAGGGTTTTGCATTCTCTGGATGTGGTTCGCTGTGTGAAGTACTATTTGGTGGCTACTTCTTCTTTTCGTAAGACTGACGCCCTCTTCGTGGTGCCCTCCGGGCCTAGGAAAGGTTTGGCTCCCGCCAAGTCTTCCATTAGTAAATGGATTTGCCAGGCCATTGTTGGGGCCTATTCTGCCAAGGGGAAGATTCTCCCTTTTCGTGTTACTGCTCATTCTACTCGTGCTGTTGGGGCGTCCTGGGCCTTCCAGCATCAGGCCTCTGTTGAGCAAGTTTGTAAGGCTGCTACTTGGTCTTCCGTTCACACTTTTTCCAAGTTTTACAAGGTTGATGTGCGGGCATCAGCGGTTGCTGTTTTTGGCCGCAAAGTTCTGCAAGCTGCAGTGGTTTAAGTTTGTGCCTTATTGCCTTGTTTTGGATCCCCGCCCTTTATGGACACTGCTATTGGATGTCCCAAGTGTAATGACTATTCTGAAGTGGGGTGTGTGACACCCCGCGGGCCTTTGGTATTTTGGATCCTTTATATGGTGAACCTTTTTTACGGTTACTGGTTATTTTGGCTCTTCGTGGTCCCTTTACTGCTGTCTTTATACTGGGGAATGAGTGGGAGGTCCCAGGTATTTTTGGACCGGGAGGGGCTCCCTTTTTTTCATGACATCTCTGCAAGATCGCCCTCTACAGGTCGGTATAACCCAAGTTTAATGACTATTCTGAAGCGGGGTGTGTGACATACTTAGAATACCCATTTTACAGGTGAGTAATCACAAAATGGTATTTTTTTCACCTTTTTGGGGTCCCTACCCACCCCAAAACACCCACAAACGATGGCAAAGAGGCGGAAGGGTGTGAAGACAGCTACACTCCCACAGACGAAAAAAATAAGCTCGTACCTGGCGCAGGGTCGAGCTGGTAACTCGGGCGAGACAGCAAGCAAGATGACCGCATCGTGCAGTGGGAGCGTGACCCATGGCGTCCCTGTCGCCGAGAAGACTGTGCGGAGGATCCGGGAGGCGGCTGCCCCCGAAGCAGAAGACGTTGGGGCGATTAAGGCCGGTGGCGCGGGAGGGGCGAATCCCGTCCCAGCGGAGCAGCGAAGAGGCTTTCAGCGCGAGGCGACTTGGCAGCGTGCCCAGCGGTGAGAAGGAGGGCGGTGCGGCGGTGGCTGCGGCCCCGACGTGGAGGAAGTCCGAGGGTAGGCGGCCTGAGGCTTGGCGCTCTGCCAGCATAGAGGGAGAGGCGGAGGAGGGGCCTGCGGTGGTGAATGACGGCGGGAACGGCCAGGTGACACAGCAGGCCGCATCACACTCAGTGCGGCTGTTCTGCGGTCCCCGAGCACGCTGAGAGTGGGGGCAGACATAGAATGGGCGCAGGGGAAAATGAACCCCCCACGAAGTACAGTGGTGTGACCCAGGACAGAGGGGGCACAATAATAAAGAGCATGAAGCTGGGCAGGGCCTGAGAAGCCCAGAGGACAGTGAATTCCCCCTGCTAGCAGCATGGCATCATGGGGAACAGCCTCCTGCACATGTGGAAAGCCCCGGATATGGGGAAGATTCCCTCTCGCCCTCACTGACTGCTCAGTTCAGCCGGCATGCCCCAGGGACGTCCTCTCCTAGCCCAAACTCCAGGGCGCTGCTGGCACAGTCACTAAGCCCGGATCGGGATTGTTTTACCCCCGAAGGATCTCATCCTGCCCAGCAGTTCCCCCCCCCCCCCGGCAACCCAGAGGCAGTTCACCGGGCTCCACGTGGCAAGATCGCCGGGAGGCGTCATTGGAGCGGCCAGGCAGCTGGTCGCCCGGGCCTCACGTCCCGCAAACAGGAGGCCGGGCAAGAAGTGCCACAGGGCCTCCAGTTCAGCAGAACAAGGCTCTCTACAGTGACTCCCTAATGTACAAATGACACCCACACCGCCTCCGGTGTCAACAACGCAAGCAGTTATCGCCTCGGACGGCAAAGCGGCCCACCGCAACGAAGGTGCCGACGTGCCTTGAACATCCCCACATCGAGCCCTCGAGTCCCACGACCCGGTTTTGGCAGCTATAAAGGCAGAGCTGAGAGCTCTCTCCACCAAGGATGACTTGGAAACCTTTATCTCACGAGTTGAAAACACATTTAAGAAGGATTTATCGGATCTGCAGAACTCGGTCGAGGGCTTAGATTCCAAAGTTTCAGAGCTGGAGCAATCACATCTCACGACGGTACAAAGAATTGAGGCTCTGGAGAAAAGCATGGCTCTGCAGCGTTCCATTTCTCAAGCAGCAGTTTTGCACTTAGATGACCTTGAGAATAGGTGGCGTCGAAACAACATAAGATTGAGGGGCCTGCCAGAGGCGACGGGGCAAGGTCAATTACTGAATACAGTGACGGGCATCTTCAATGAGATCTTAAATCGCCCTCCTAACTCTGAAATAATTATGGATCATCTGCACAGGTCACTAGGCCCTCGGCCCACGGACCCTAATCACCCACGAGACGTTATATGCCGTTTATACTATTACTTAGTGAAGGAAGAGATCCTTTGAAAAGCGTGGGACAGACAGATCTGCTTTGACGGGGTGACGCTGCAGGTATTACCAGATGTTTCGAGACACTCGCTGCAAATGAGACTATTTTTGAAACACTTGCTGGGAAAATTTCTAGAATGCGGAGCGACCTATCGCTAGGGATACCCCTTACATCTGCTGGTGCGCAAAAATCAGAGGGTCTACACCTTAAGGTCCCCAGCTGGCCTCCAGAAACTGTTCACCTTCTTGGACTTGGCACCATTTGAAGTTCCAGATTGGCTCGACCCCACCGTGTCCCTCCCCCGAATGGGGACCCGGGAGGGACAACCCTGGAGCGATTGACGGGCAAGAGATGTTAGCCGCCCACGAAGGAGAAACCCCAGAAGAACACCGGGTCCCTCCCAGCCCAGGGACAACAAGACCTAATACGGGACTGGCTCCCATTTTGATATCCTTTGCTTAGCCATATTGCCATATTAGCCATATGGGACTAGATGTCTGCCTCGGGGGGGAGGGATCTCTCGCACCCATCTGGTGCGAGAGATCCCGACTCGCTCAGGTAGGGTGGGGCTCAAGTTTGGGAAACAAAAATTTTTTATTTCGCGCTTAGTTATCTGTTTTATCCATTTGCATCTTCTCAGGTGCGTTTTTGTGTCAGTGTCTTGTGTTTAACCTTTATTGTCGTATTACTTGTCCTCCCCTCCCTTCTTTTCTCTCCTTTTCTCTTTCCTTCCCCGGCTTATCCTTTCCACCCAGTTCCTCGCAATCCCGCACCTTCTGGAGGACGTTCCCACCCGCTCTGTGTGAGATAAGACAATTCCCCCTCCGTCCCGACTCGCTCGGGTAGGGTGGGGCTCAAGTTTGGGAAACAAAAATTTTTTATTTCGCGCTTAGTTATCTGTTTTATCCATTTGCATCTTCTCAGGTGCGTTTTTGTGTCAGTGTCTTGTGTTTAACCTTTATTATCGTATTACTTGTCCTCCCCTCCCTTCTTTTCTCTCCTTTTCTCTTTCCTTCCCCGGCTTATCCTTTCCACCCAGTTCCTCGCAATCCCGCACCTTCTGGAGGACGTTCCCACCCGCTCTGTGTGAGATAAGACAGTCTAAACAGAGCTTAGGCCCTCTATCAGCGCTTCATCATGTCTAAGGTAAAGTGCACTTTCTTAAATGTTAAGGGCCTCAACTCTCCCATCAAGAGATCCTCTATTTTGAGAGAATTGAGACACCTGAACACACAGATCACCTTCTTACAGGAGACCCACCTTAAAGTTGAGATAACCCACAACCTCACCAATCGAGCCTTCAAAACCCAATATCTTTGACCCTCCCCAGACTCCAAATCCAGGGGGGTGGCGATCCTCCTGACGGGATCCTTACCCTGGAATAACAGCAAGACCCTCCAAGATCCAGAGGGTAGGTTTGTCTTTGTTAAGGGTACCCTCTTCTCGCTCAAGATTACGTTGGCGACCTGTTATTGCCCCAACACCAACCAGCATAAATTTCTACACTCTACCCTGGGAAAATTGAACACTTTCTCAGAGGGGTCCTCCTGCTGGGAGGTGATTTCAATTTAGTACTCGACCCGGGTCTGGACACCTCCAGAGGGTCCTCACAGATCCCTATCTCTAGCTTGAAGAGACTTAAAGCCCTGCTTCACCAAAACCAGTTGATGGATGTCTGGCGCACACTTAACCCAAGGGGGAGAGATTATACGTTCTCTGCCCCGCACAACTCATACTCGCACATTCACTGGTTCCTGGTCCCACACAGATTTCTGCACTTAGTTGTCAGCATGAAAATTGGTCAGATAACCTTATCGGACCACGCTCCAGTTTCCCTGACTGTCTCCATCCCCGACACCCCGCTCCTCAGGGGACAGTGGAGGCTCAACAATTCCCTCCTCCAGGACCCGGGAGTCCAGGCGGACATCAAAAAAGCCATTGACAAATTCTTTTTCCTAAATTACGAGGAGGGTATCTCACGGATGTCTCTGTGGGAGGCCCACAAATGCGTGATAAGAGGCCTGTTAATCAAACACGGGGCTCGCCTTAAAAAGGAAAGAAGCAGCCAAATTGACCGCCTAACCCAGGAAATCTTTAAAGTATAAACCATCCATAAGCAATCACAGGATGGGGCACTGGGGGCTAAGCTTGTAAGGTTAAGGGAATGTCTCAGAGATATTTGTTTTACCGAAGCAAAATGCGCGGCAGTCAGAGGCCGCAGATTCTTTTATGAATACAGCAATAAATGTGGCAGGGCCCTTGCCAGGGCTCTGAAAACATAGCGTAATAGGAACTTCATTCCCTGTGTTCAGGACCATGGGGGAAACGAGCACCATATAACAGCCAATATAGCAAATGCGTTCAGGGAGTATTATGAAAACCTGTATAACCTGCCTCAGGATAGATCCTCCGCACCTCTAAACAACATATCGGCTTACATTCGGGAATTGGGCCTCCCTCAGCTCAATCAAGAGGCGATAAGCTCCCTTGATGCAGATATTGGGACAGACGAGTACTTAAGGGCCATTAAGAACATGAAGCCAGGGAAGGCTCCAGGACCAGACGGCTTCAACCTGGAGTACTATAAGGAATTTGCTGAGTCCCTGGGCCCTCAATTCATAGCATCTTTCAGCTCCCTAAAAGACTACCGGCCCCCACCCAAAGACACACTGCAAGTGGCTGTCACGGTCATCCCAAAGCCAGGCAAGGACCAAACGCAGTGTGGAAGTTATAGGCCCATTTTCCTATTAAATTGCGATCTAAAACTATTTAATAAAATTATTGCGGATAGAATCGCCCCTTATGGGCTTCGTTCCCTCCAGAGAGGGGAGGGACAACACCACTAGGGTCATTGACCTGCTACACGGGGCTCATTCGGGGGGGGTGGCTTTGATGCTTCTCTCGACGGACGCCGAGAAGGCCTTTGATAGGGTTAGCTGGGATTTTCTGCTCGCAACCCTCAAACACATTGGCCTGGGTGAAAATCTGATCCATTGGATTACGGCCTCTTACTCATGCCCCTTGGCGTCCGTCGTGGTGAATGGGCTCTCCTCAAAATCATTTAACTTAGCAAATGGCACACGGCAGGGTTTCCCGCTCTCACCCAGGATTTTTATTTTCACACTGGAGCCTTTTTTGCGTACTGTGAGGAAGAACCCGGATATCGCGGGAATACGTTCTGGACGAATGGAGCATAAGGTGGCGGCATATGCCGACGACCTGATATTTTTTATCTCTAAGCCCGAAACTACACTGCCCATATTGATCGCTGAGCTCCGGACCTTCCAAACAGTGTCATATTACAAGGTGAACTTTCAAAAATCCTCCGCCCTCAACATCAACATCCCCCCAAAAAGGGTGAAACTAGTCTCAGAGAATTTTCCATTTAAATGGGAACAGGAGGCAGTGACATATCTGGGAACAAGGATTCCAGCTCACCCCCAAAGAATTTACAGCCTGAACTTCCCCCCCGTTGTTGAGGGTGGAGGAGGACCTACTTAAATGGAACAAGGGGGCTTTTTCGTGGTTCGGCAGGGCGAACATAATTAAAATGAGTTTTTTGCCCAGAGTTCTGTACCTATTTCAGGCCTTACCTGTGGAAGTCCCCACACATTTAAACGCCTTTCGGGGATATGTGCAAGGTTTGTCTGGGCAGGGAGGTCGCATCATATGGCGGCTTCTCTTATGGCGCTACCGAAGAGATGGGGGGCCTAGGCCTCCCTGAGGCTATACCACGCAGCAACGCATTTAGTTTGGGTGATAGACTGGTGCAGACATTCCTCTCAGAAGAAGTGGACGCATATTGAACGCGAATCTTCCCTGGCTTACCTCCCGGGTCTCCCTTGGATCCTGCTAGACCGAGTCTCTTCACTAAACAAACATCCCACAATAGGCCCCACAAGGAGGGTGGTGAGCAGGGTATTTCCGAAACTAGACATCTCCCTCTCCCTCTCCTTCTCCCCGATGACCCCAGTGCTGGGCCATCCGGATTTCCCGGTGAGCCAGTCTGATGGAACATTTAGTTCCTGGATAAAACAAAACTGCTTCAGGATCCTGCATATGGATCCTGAACGTCAGGGAGTGGATCAGGGCTGAGGATCTTGCAGCTAGGCTAGCCATGTGGCCCCTTAGTGCGTGGCAGGCATATCAGTTGACGCACTACCAGAAGGGTATTGCCCTCACGGCGGAGGCTGCTAGATCCTTGACCCCCATCGAGCGAGCTTGCACTGAATCAGGTCACTTTAGAGGAGCCCTGTCATACAGGTACTCACTCCTAGTTGGACCTCCTGATTCTTTCATGCATCCCTGTGTGGAGGGCTGGGAGAGGGAGCTAAATAGCTTTCTTCTGTTCCTCCGAGAATTTCCTATGTTTCAGCTGGCTCATACCTCCTCAATATCGAGCAGATACCAAGAAACCACATACTAAATCCTGACACGGTGGTACTATGTGCCGGCTAAATTGTCTAGGATGTTTCCCTCTTCCTCCCCTCTGTGCTGTAGGTGTGCACAAGCCAGGGGCACTATGATCCACATCTTTTGGGAGTGCGGGGCCCTCAGAGTTCTGGGATAGTGTGAGGAGGATAGTGTTGAGCCTAACGGAGATAGACTTGGGGGATGACCCGGTGGCATACCTTCTCAATCTGGCCCCTACCTCAATTCGGAGGAGGGGTTAATCCTTGCTAGCCCCGCTCCTAAATGCCGCCAAGACGTGTATACCCGCGTGCTGGAAGTCGACAGCTCCCCCGACAACCGCAATGTGGTTAGGGTCAGAGACATTTGCAGAATGGAGGAGTTAACGGCCTCGTTGAAGGGGAACTTCGAGAAACACGGAGTATATGGGACCAGTTCACTTTTTCGGCAGAATACCTAAACTTCCTGAAAAAGTGAATAGCCATGGGCGAGCGGATGGGTCCCCTCTCCTCTCCCCTGCTACACTCCTCTTCCCCCACCCTCCTCTCCACCCCTTCTCCCCCTTTTTTACCCTTCCCTTGTCCCCCTGTGTCTCTTACCCCTCTAAAATGTGTTTTATATTTGTTGTTTTCTATGTTCCTTTAAAAAATAAAATGGGAGGTAGCATGAAGTGCGGACGCAAATGTTTATCTACAATAGTGGTCACAACATTGATGGTTGGATATAGGGTGGCAGTTTTATTGCTGCAACCCTTCACTGAAAAGGGCGGAGGAGCGATGAAAGAATTGAGCCATTTTGGGGACAAAGTTGAGTGCCCCCCAGCTTTTCCGGGTTAGTCCTGAACTGGGGAAATCCCCCCCATCATCAGCTGCCTCTGTTTTATTTGATTTACTTAATTACCTGTAAGATCGAGTATGTTGTACTTTGTTGCATCTTGTCTGTACCATTGCTTCATCAATAAAAACACATAATTAAAAAAAAAAAAAAAAATGTAAAAAATACCTGCTAAGATTGTTTTTCCTTTGCTAGAAAGAACTAGAAATAAAACTTGGGTATCAACAAGTTTTGAAATGCACTTTCACTGCAGATAACTATTTAATTCTAATTGCCTGTCCCCCCTATATAGAGTGTGGGGCAAAAGGTAACAATCGCCAATCTAATCTTGTCCAAAGCAGTGCATAATGACTGAAAACATCTATATACTTTGGATGCATGACAATAGCTCTGCCGCTACTGACAGGCTGCCAGAGACTGGGCAGCAGTACCTACCCACTTCGACATTCCGTTACTGGCAGTAGTGCTTTTTTTGCATTCATTCTGATTGACCACCAGCAGTGAGAAATCATGAAAGCAGGTAAGTATTAATGCCTCAGGCAAAAACCCTTACCTTATCTCTGTTCCAGTGCCAGCCTCTTGGGGCTTTGGGTCTTGTACAACACCATTTTGGGAGAAAGCTCCATGCGCGCTCCCACACATCCTTTTGAGTTAACAGGCAGACGGGAGCATGCACATGGCAGGGATGCCGCTTTTGTCTTTCTCTGTGGTGGCATCATGGACCGGGGAGAACGGAACTGGAACGTGGGTGAGATTAGTTCTTTTTCTTTGTAATCCCTCCATTCTGTCTTAGTGCTGGGAGGTGGGGGGGTTACCTCATGACTGGACTTCCAATTTTATGCCAGCACAGTGGAGCCTCCCAAATCAGGTCCCCTCCCACTCAAGAAGTGAATAAAAGCAGAATAGAAGGTTTACAAGCCTGTCGTCCCTAATTCTTCCATCCAGTAAAAGAAGTAAAACAAACTTTGGCTGAATTTTATTTAGTTCCAGTTTTAATTACTATTCTTACCATTTAGTGTATTTATGTGGATTTGTATACCTATAGAAAGACTAAACTGTTTTAAGTAACTTGTGCTGGCATGTCTTAAACCAAAGCATAGAATATCCTGCTAAGGAAGGATGTGATAAAAGTAAAATGAAGGACTTGTAAATGCATGGTTTATTCCTCTTTTAGACCGATTTTAGACCGAACCTATGACGTGCTCGATGGTGTACAGAATGTGGGCTTTATTGCCCCATCATCTGTCTTGTTTTATTATAAGCAGTGGTGCGCATAGATTGTAGAGGCTGGCAGCAGGTTGGGTACCTGGGGGTCTAATTCCATAGCAGTTGAACATTGCAATACTGTTCTGTGAAGCTGTGCAGGCAGAAGGGGGGGGGTCAGAGCCAGTGGGTTCTTTATTTTTTAAGTTTTATTTGGCTTTTTAAATGATCTCTTCATATCTGTAATATATTGCAGCCCATCACTTTTGCGGTTTAAACTGGATCTTCAGCACCAGTTAATGAAAAGCCCAAACCCTTAAACCTATTCCCTAGCATCTAAAATGGTGCTGTCATCCTGCTCCATTGCAGAGCTGGGGTCAGTAAAAGGACAGCAATCCTAGAATGCAGAGCTGCATTCAGACACTTTCTGTCTGCAGGCAGCTTGAGACTCCATGTGCCGCCATCTTGGATGTTTTAAAGGCTCAAGAAATGCAATAGGTGCAGGTAGGATGATTTTAATGTGGGCAATATGTATGTACAGGGTGGGGAAAAAAATACAAGATACGCTCTTATTCAGGGTGGAGCTTACCTACTTAACCTTACTTAAAGTGTACCAAAACTCACAACGATCATAGATTCCCAAGCCGGTTGATTTCCCCCCCCCCCCCCCCCCGGGACAACCCAAATCAGGATGCTCCACTGTGTGAAACCCCCCCCCCCCCCCCCCAGGTCGCCCATACACTTAGGTTCTTTTCCGGTCCAGCGGCGCATGCATGAGCCGCATCACCGATAACCCTCTAGCAGGGTGCGTGCCCAGGCATTTGTGAATCCCTCTGTTAGAGGGTAGCAGGGGATGCGGCCATAAGCACGCTCAAAGCCACTCACCTTGGACAAAGGCTTATACGAAGCGGCGTCAGCGGATCCGAGCGCGCTAATTGGATGAGGGGCCACACGGGCCGTAGGACAGGGAAGAGGGGAGTTTTTCTGTGACCTGGTGGGTTTCACACAGTGGGGCACCCCGGATCAGTGTGCCGCAGGGGCAAGGACCAAAACCCAGGATAGTCAAAATCCTGGGTTTTGGTCCACTTTAACACTAGAATAGATTTTGGAATGTTCAGTCAAATTTATACTGTCGGATTCATTGTGTGACAAGAATTATATGGAGCCATGCTGCATGCATTGCTTCTAAACTTAAAATAAACATGTATACACAAAAGTAGCTGCCAAACAAACGCCAATGCTAAAAGCCAGCTTTAAAAGAAATTAAGATGCCTTAGGAGATGCCTCAAACATTGACACATATGCTGCTTACGTTATTGGCAATAAGTGGCCAGCTCCCAAATAACCATGAAGAGGCAAGTTGATGTTTAAAAGATGTCTAGATTACCAGGGCTGAAAGATAATGGGTGGTTTCCAGACTGTTGGAATAGCAACAACATCCTTTAAATAACTGTCTCCTTGTTGTGCTATTGATGAAGTCAGTGTAAAAGACAAAAACATAGTCTTGGGCAGATCATGTGACTGTATGCAGTGTTTTTAACATGCTAAAAGAAAGGAGCTGTTTCTTCAGCTTCATGTTTAGATGTCTTGCTGATGTATCCTGTTCACGTTTTGTTTCTGATTGTTGCTGAAAACAGCTGTTCCTGCACGCTGGAAGAGTGTCATGTACAATCCGCTGCCCAACAGGTTTTGGGCCTGGGTAGGAATAGCCGAGAGGAGTGTTTTCCCAGAGCAGCAGTGAATCACAGAAGCATGAGAAACAAAGATGTCTACTACCTGTTATCCTGTCAAATTCATTGTCATGCCTGACTAACCAGAACTATATAAGACGCCATAGAGGTTGTGGTGTGCCTCAGAGAGAATAAATGAAAGATTTTCATGTTGCTACACTTCTACTACATGGTCTTCCAGAAATTTATGACACACTTGCCACTGCACTATATGCCCAGCCAGATGATGAGCTTACACTGGAGTATGTTAAAGGCAAACTTGTTGATGAGTACAAGCTAAAAGCAAAGTCTATATATATCCAGAGCAGAGACAAAGTTAAATATGCTGTGAAGGACTCTGATACTTCTGAATGTATCAAATCTGCATTTAATGTAGACACAGGCACAGCTGCAAGGGATGCATGCCGTATAGGCTCGGTTATCTGAGCTAAAGGTCACTATATGACTTCAAAAGGTGTGAGCAATGGTTATTTCCACTGCCCCGTTTCCCCATCACAAATCAGAAAGAGCCCTGTAAAGGATCTTATATGTTCCCAGTCTTGAAAGCAATTGTCAGTGAAAAAGTTCACTAAACTTAAGATTGGAAAAGAGGTTTTGGGCCTGGGCAGGAATAGCCGTGAGGAGTATTTTCCCAGAGCAGCAGTGAATCAGAGAAGCATGAGAAACAAAGATGTCTACTAACTGCTATCCTGTCAAATTCATTGTCATGCCTGACTAACCAGAACTACCAGTCCTGGAAACAGTTGATCGACTAGAAACGCATCAGAAAGCAGAGAGCACTATCTCCCTCAGCAAATGATCATCATTTACAGAAAGTGCATAAAAGATCAAACCTCAGCAATAAGCTCCATCTCCTGAAAAAACTGTATGAGTTTTTTAACCAATCTTCTAAAAGGGCATATGCCACAAAGCTCAATACAGACTGTTTGTGATCCTTTCCCCTCGTCTTCACCCCTCATCCTTTAGACTGTAAGCTCGCAAGGGCAGGGCTCTCTCTCCTATTGTGTCTTGTACTCAGAATATCCATTGTCAACTCTGTAAAACTGCAATTGATATATTATATGTACCGTATGTTTCTACCCTGTCTGTAACTACTACTTTGTAAAGCGCTACGGAAGATGATGGCGCTATATAAGTAAACAATAATAATAATAAACAGGGGAATGTAGTTACTTTTAAAGAGGACAGCTGCATAATTTCAAACGAGGGACACACTCTAGCAAAAGGGACACACTTTGCTACTAGTCCCGCCCCTTTGGGGGGATGACATCACCCGGCGGTTGTCATCCTGGCACCCGGCGGTTCTGCTTTCGGATGCCAAGTGACGGCCGGGCAGAGGAAGAGAGAGGTAGCCGAGTCTCAGATCCTCCCTCCCCTCCTCTGGCCGGGGGTCACCGCATCTGTCATCGGCGGTTCGACGAGGGACAGAGAAGCTGACTATCAGAGGTGAGTAAAGGAAAATCTATATATTTTTTTTAATAAAGTAATTTTTACAGTGTGTGGTGGTTTTGTTTTAATATTTTTTTACTGTTAACCCTTTGTGAACTGGAAAGGGGTCCATGAGACCCCTATACCAGGTCACAAGGCTCTGAGTCTGACAAGTCACCTGCGGCTAGCGGGTGACTTGCCATTAACCCCAAGCCCCCCATTGCCTGCCTCCCCAAAGCCCTGGGGGGGAGGGGACAGAAGAGCCCATTGCCATTAGGCTTTGGGGCTTGTAGCTGGAAGGACGGTGGACACCAAAGCTGTCCCCTGCGGCCTTTTTTTTTTACAAGCCCCATCGCTGGTGCCCAGGCTGGTTATGCTGGGTAGGGGGTCACCCATGCAATTCTTTTTTTATTTAACCCTTTATAACATTTTCAAATAAAATACTACTATCCACAGTATAAAGTGCTCTCTTTCAGTTTAGGGGATCTCCTTGGCAGGAACAAGGGGGCTACCGATACATGTGGTATCGTTGTATTCGAGAGAAATGGGGCTTTTACATGCAATATGGTTTTCTTTAATAAAATAAATGTTTTATTTAAAATAAAGGAGACCATTTAAAAATATATATCTATATATTTTTTTTACTTATTTACCCAAAAATATTAAAAAAAAACAGTAGAAAAAAATACAAACAAGACATTTCATATTAAAGCCTACCATCTGCTGCAAAAAGAAAAGATGCCAAAAATCTCAAAAGAAATTTTTTCTCTTATTCATTGGAGATTTTTCCAGATACACAATTGTCTACCTGCGCAGCAAAGATGGAGTGTCACAGAAACTTGAATATCTTGCTGTAGTGTTTAAGAAATTTGGAGGAATGCCAAAAACCCTTTGTGTAGATAATAGAACTAAACATACAAGTGGCAAGGTGCAAACCATTTTGATAAACAAAGGAACCATGCTCCTGAGTACAACCCAGAACAAAACTGTGTTGCAGGAATTAAGAACTACTCGCTTTGTGAAAGTGCTAGACGTATCCTGTGTAATGCAAACCTACCTACAGCAATTTGGGGAGAAGCCACAATGACAGCATGCTATCTTCAAAACAGACTGCCAGGTAGAGCTACAACCAAAACTCAATATGAGCTATGAAACTTCAAGAAGCCTGACCTGAAGCACCTCAGGATATTTGGAAGCAAAACATTTGTGCATGTTCCCAAAGAAAGACGTTTCAAGTAGGACTATAGTGAAACTCAAAGGGGATTCAGGATTCTGCACCCAGAGATCAGCAGAGATGTAGGGATTGATGAGAACTCTGTATCACTCAAATTTCATGAAGTTTTGGCAGTAATCTCACCTAAGCAAAAAGTACAAGAATCTCTGTCACAAGCTCCAGATGCTAAAAAGGAAAGCACTGAAGTCTGGATAAGCTCTGAAACCACCAAGGAAGATACAGAAAAACCAAGTCAAACTCCAGTCAGGAAATCAGAGAGGCCAAACAAAGAAATCAAAATTACTTTCTAAATGGCAACATTAAAGGCGAGCTGTACATAACTCAACCTGAAGGTTATGTCAAAAAGTGTGAAGAACAAGAGTGAGAGGTCTGGGAACTGGCAATGTGGTAGGGTGAGGTTTGACTGCTTATATTTGACCTTTTTTGTTAAGGTTTGAATAAAAAACTTTCAGCCGCTTGAAAAAAAATAGTATTCAATGCCATCCCACCCATAGGAAAGGGCATTGAGGTATTACCTGGTGGAAACTCAACTATGAGAAAAAAATGAATTTTCTGAAATGCCAGTATGGGTCAAACAAGAGATTGGTGGCTTGTAAGTCCACAAGTTTTAAATTAATTTGGCAGGCATTAATAAAGGTTTATGAGATCTGGGGAAAGGTATAATTGTAATTAGACTGCTATCTGGTCCTTTGTTTTTACCCTTTCCATGTTCTGCAGACTTGATATACCGGCATTGTTGTATGACCACTTTGGTTTCAGGACCTTTCAAGTGGTTGTTAGAAGCTTCTGGTAAATAAACAAGTCCTCTTTTAGGCTTCATATTGTATGACAGGGTTAACAGTGTTACCTGTTCCTCACTTTTCCTCACTCTTATAGGATATAGCTCCAATATGACATTTCAGGAGGTTCTGTTAACTCTTATAGGATATAGTTCCAATATGAGGTTCTGTTAATGTGGTCATCTAGGAAGCTAAAGACAAATACATTCAGAGATCTCCAAGTCCCTTTCTAGATACATTGTTTTGATTATGATTTAAGCTGGTCACCAGTTTGCCTTTTATATACAAACACCATGCTTTTTTTCAGCAGAATGTGTTTACTTTAATTGCAGTTTCTGATCAACGACAGGGTTTCCTCTAGAGGGCAAAACCTCGGGCAAACCTTGAACTCCCTTTTTGTTTCCTAGGGGAATGCATACAGTGGTCAGGCTCAGTTTCACAATCTGTGTATTCGCTTCTGGTTTTCAGCACAAACATTTGGTAAGAGAAAATGCTTTACCTGTAAGCTTTAAACTCTGAAGCCAAAACTAAATACAAACAGGGCTTTCTTCAAACAGAAATGTACATGTAGTCTACAAAAAAATACATAATTACCATAATGCTAAATGAGTACACAGATATGCATATCACCTCTTAGTTTCAAAGCCATGTACTAAGCTCCCAAGATCCTTTGGGCGAGCAATGCCTAAAATCTCTCTAAAATCGAGTTAAAAACAGAGATCTTCATTGTCATACATCTGCACATGTATGTTGTAGCTGCACCACCAAACTCCATGGTGCCTCTTTGCAGGTTCAGGCTTAACTCTAATGTATGAAATCCCCCTGTGAGACATGTACAGCAATGAAAAAAATGGGATCGGCTTAACTGAGGTTGCCCTATACCTCCGGTGTAACACATTGTGTGGTTGTCGAAGACCTCCCACCCCATGTTCTTGCTTTGCTCAAGTGCACCTCCCAGGTGAGGTATAAATTGGTGTGGCAGCCACCTTTTTCTTGTGCAATACTTGGGTACACTGTAGCTAATGTTTACATATCCTTCCACACCTTCTTCTATACACCTATTGTTTTTTTTTTTTTTGCCACTTACCTGCAAAAAAGACAACTCATTAAAAATCATGGTCATTTTGTGTTATTTGGTCTGTGTATTCAATGTTGTTCCTACTTTTAGGAAAGCGCTGTTTAACTTTTACCCTCAGTGTTGCCTGGGCATTGGCTTCCCGAAGGCTCGGACCCTGATTTGGCAGTTAAGAATAACAAGCAGAACTCACGTGACCAGCACTAAGCAGCCCTGAACGTGATTGTGTGAAGCAGTTGGTCTTACCGTGGCTGCAAATACCGGGGAATGTCCTGGTAAAAAAGCCCCACTGCATGAGAAGGGATCCCGGACTTTCACTTTAAACCCCCCCCCAATAAAAAGTGGGGCAAAATTGTCAGTGTGTCTTGTTAGGTGAAGAAGAATTCTACTTATCTTAACTGTCGCTCCCATGCCGCAACCGGATGATGGAGGAGCGGCGTGAGACCGGACAGGGTGCCACTGCCATCGCTGCATCTCGACCTGGCGTGCTTGCCCACACAAACACTCGGGTTCATGCATTGGATGGGTGTGGCCTGCATCACAGAGTGGCTGCTTAGGCATAAACGGAGAGAATCATGTGGTCTGATCCCAACCCTATTTTGAGAACCTTTGGAGTATTCTCAAGAAAAAGATCTATGAGGGTGGGAGGTAGGGATCCAGAGGTTTCTGGGTCCCTGACTGCATTACCCCTTGGGTGCCTGCTGTTGGCACGGTTTCATCTGGATCTCTAAAGTGAGTCAACAGTCAAAAACAAAAATAAAAAGCCTAGAAAACGTACCTTTCCGGCGCAGGTCCAGATGTCCCTACAGCCACACAGCTGACTGATTTCGGATGTATGGTTGATTCTCCAAGCCGTGTCCTGGAGCATGGATTCCGCCACTCAGTGACTCAACTACTACTAGCTGGTTACGCAAGTCACTCGTGTCTCGCCCACTCCCGGACCTTCCACTCACTGCGCTGCCTCCCGGTATACGGATAGCCGCTTGCTCTCTGAGGGGCCAGCTCACCAGAAGGGTCAAAGGCTGCGCTGTCTGGTGTAGCAAGATTGTGGTGTGGAAATGAGATATCCGGGGCCCGACGGAAAGGTAAGGTGAGTAAGTCATAATTCATGCAGCGGTTTGCATGCTTATGAATTATTTTATTCCAAGTATGTCACACACCCCGCTTCCACTATTCATGACATATGGGTTATGGTCCAGTAGAGGGCGAACTTCTGCAGAGATGAAAGCAAAAAAGAAGCCCCTCCCGGTCCATAAATACCTGGGACCTCCCACACATTCCCCAGTTCCTTCTCTGCAGGACGGCGAGCAAGTCAGAAGACGTCTGCTTCTCTTCCTTGCAGGTAAGCCGGGCTTACGCCCGGCCATTTTTTTCTTCCAATCCATTCCAGACACTCCTTACGCTTGGGATTACCTCCTTGCTGATCACGTGACTGCAAGAAAGAAAACAGGTGCGGCCCCTCCCGGCCCATAAGTAGCAGCTGCCTCCTCACCAAGATCAGTTTTTTTCTTGCAGTGGCAAGTGACTGTGAAGGTTGTTCAAGAAATTAGCTCTCAAGGATTGGCAGCAAGCGGGGGACTGAACCCTGTCGGCTCTCTGCGTAGCCTTATTCCCACGGATCCCTCAAGACCCAAGGTGGAAGCGCCGGGGTCTTGGGGCGCTTACAGAGTGTATTTGCTCTGGGCTGCAGGCTTTTTTGAAAAGCAAGTCAGCCGCAGGTTTTTCTCTGGTGTACCTGCTGAGGAATGTTTCTTTTTTAGCCAACCCTTCCTTCTTCCAGTTAGGTAGGTTTTTTTCTTAAAAAAAAAAAAATAAATCAAATATTTTTTTTTATGTATGCCTTTTAAGGGACGTGGCTGATTTAACCCGGAACCATAAGGCCGTGTATTCAGTTGTCTCTCTCCCCGGGCGAGGTAATCGCATATTGCTAGATATATATATATATATATATATATATATATATATTATATATCTTGTGGGATATTGGGGGCGAATGGTAGTGACACAGACAACAGTTCTCTCTTGGCAAAGCAGGTTTATTTCAGAAAAATGCAAGTATTCAAATGAAACCATACTTCTCCATTCATAGGTTGCAGCGTCAATGCAGAAAATCAAAACAAATGGTTACATCACCAAATAAAGGTAAATCCAGGGCTGGGGATTCCAGCAAGCTGTGTGTCAAAGGAAAGTCCAATCCAGATTGCAGGGCAAACCAGCCCACCGCTTCTCACCCCCAATGGTCCAAGAGTGGGGCGCAGAAGCCAAGTCCTCCGGCTTAATAGTCCAGTATTGTATATATATATTGCGGCCAGATAGCGGTGCGATTGCGGCGGCGGCCGGTTGTGCCAAGGTGCTGGCCTAGAAATGCCTTGTGATTAGGCTAGCTTTCGGGGATTCCGCTAGTTTATTCATATTGCTGCCTCAGGGCAAGCTGATTTTGCTGTTGTTTGCACTAAGCTATGATATATATATATATATATATATATATATATATATATATATATATATATATATATATATATATATTATGTGTTTGATCATGTGTTATGTGTTTGGGAGATATTAATGCTCTTTTTTTCTCCTGTTTTTATTTTTTAGAATTTGGAAGGAGGATAGAAAAGGGTTGTGGTTCCTCCCTGTCCCTTTTGGGATTGGTTTTAGGCTTAGGGCCTTTTAGGTCTGATTGCCAAATAAAAAAAAAAAAAAAAAAAAAACACCATGAGGGAGACATCAGGGGATAGTGATTCGGGCATCCCATTTGAGTGGGGCAGGCTCTGCCCCTTATGTAAGCGGGACCCCCTGGGTAGTTTCAGCACGGTTTGTTCCGCTTGCACCATGAGAATTGGTTGGACCATAATAGAGCGGCGGCTCAGGTATTTAGTCCAGTTAATGCTGGTGTGAGTGCAATGGCTCAACCATCCCTTCCTTCCCCTGGAGAGGGGGAAGCCAGCGAGGTGCAGTCAGATGTGGTGCACAGGTTGGATAACCTGGAGAGACAGTTATCCTTGGTTATTCCAAAGAAGGCCACCTATAAGAGGAGGCATTGGAACCTGTTGCGGAGGAAAGAGATTTATTTGCCTCTTTTGGAGAGTGGGAGGAAGAAGAGTATATAGATGAGCAGCCCTCAGAAGGCGAGTTACGCTCTGGTGAGGAAGATAGTAACTCTATTTTTTTTCTCTTCTGATGAGGACCCCCTCCTCGCGAAACAGTGTCTGCTCTCTTCGGTTTTTGAAACTTTGAATATCACTCTCTCCCCTATTGTAGCTTGTACTTAGAATATCCACTGTCAAATCTGTAAAACTGCGTTTGAAATGGTGTATGTACTGTATGTTCTACCCTGTCTGTAATTACTACTTTGTAAAGTGCTACGGAAGATGATGGCGCTATATAAATGAACAATAATAATATCACCCCTCCTGAGGTGGCAGGGAAGGATGATCTGTTTAAGCCAGTAAGGCAAAGGCAGGTGTTCCCGGAGCAGCCGCACTTTTCTAAAATGGTGTTAAAGGAATGGGAAAATCCTAACAAATTACCGGCTGTTCCTAGGATACTAGACTCTAGGTATCCCTTTCCAGCGGACATGATTAAGCTTTGGTCTTACCCACCTGAGGTGGATTCTCCAGTAGCAGGCTTGTCTAATACTTCCATCATGCCGTCTGCTACTATGGGATCTTTAAGAGATCCCATGGAGAGACGAATGGATCAATTGGCCCGCCATGCTTTTGCTATGAAAGGATCCTTTCTACGTCCTGTTTGTGCCGTGGCCATTGTGTCCCTGGCTTCAAGGAAGAAGATGAAGAAAAAGTTTAGCCAGGGCTAAGTCTCGCAGGCTTATTCAAGAGTCCAAAGATTTTAAGGATTGTTTGGATTTTAACTCGTTTGCTAGCACTGCGATGGATGATGCAGTCAGGCTAGCTGCTAGAACTTCTGCTCTGCTTGTGGCCTTGCGCCGTTCCTTATGGCTAAGACAATGGTTGGCGGATGCCGCCGCTAAAAAAAATGCTCTTATAGATCAACCTTTTTTAGGGAGCAGATTTTTGGGAGAAAAACTGGACGGTATGGTGAAGGATGGCAAACTGCCTCAGAGGAAGAGGACGACTTGGCCTTTTCAGAGGACTTCATCATATCGACTCTTTTGGACTGGCAGATGGGCCTTTCGTCCTTGCTCCCGTATAGATTTTTGAGGTAGATGCAGAGCGCGTAATAGGGCAGGAGGGGCCTGGAGAAGTGGGCCTAATCCTCCAGCCAAGCCCACTCCAGCATGAGGGGGCGCCCTCACCCGAGCTGGTGGGGGGACGGCCTTTGCTCATATCTGGAGGCGCCACGTGGTGGATCTTTGGATCCTAGAGGTGGTGTAATCGGGCTACAAGATAGAGTTTGCAGCCAGACGACCCGCAAGGTTCCTTCGGTCAGGGGCATCCCGGAACCAGTCAAAGATAGATGCCCTGAGATCCACAGTTCAGCATCTCCTTCAAAAAGGGGTCATTTGTCGGGTACCCTTTCAGGAGGAAGGTCAGGGGTTTTACTCCAACCTGTTCACAATCCCCAAAAAGGACGGGTCGATGCATCCCATTTTAGACTTAAAGTGTCTCAACAGGTATATCCGCGTGAAACATTTCCGCTTGGAGACGCTAAGGTCAGCGGTAAGAGTAGTTCGGCCCGGGGATCTTATGACTACTATAGACTTAAGGGACGCTTATCTGCATGTTCCAAAAACCAGCACTGTTCACCAAAGTTTTGGCGGGTCTCATGGCCATTTTCAGGAGCCAGGGGATATGCATCATTCCATATTTGGACGATCTTTTAATTTCAGCCGGGTCTCTTCAGCGGATCATGAAAGCAGATGGTCCTGTCAACTCTGGAAGAAATCGGCTGGGTGATCAATTACCTGAAGTCCCATATCACTCCGGCGCCAGTAAGGAACTTCTTAGGAATGATTCTGGACACGGTTCAAGTCAAAGTGTTTCTACCAGAGCAGAAGGCTCTGCTAATTCGAAATCAAATAGAGTACTTACTGGCTTGCCGGCAGCCGACCATTCGGCTAGGGATGAAGCTAGTAGGCCTTATGGTAGCCTGCTTCGAGGCCGTACCTTTTGCCCAGTTTCAATTTGAAAAAATAAGTATCACAGAACCACCCACAATGTATTATCTGAGGTGTGCTTTAAAGGAGTCTCTGATAGAATGTAACCAAACACAAACATACACAAAATATGTGGCCCCAGCAACAGACACACCTCCAAAGCACCTCCAAGCACCACCAAATCAAGTAAATTACATCAAAAAGGTATCATGAGGGGGGGCGTGGCTTGGTTATGTCGGCGTGAACACCTATGTGTTGGAGCTCTGCACCTACCAGCAGCTGAAACGGTGATCCGCACCCCAGATACGGAGTTATTTGGGATGTCCAGTCGCAGGAATAGTCGGTCGGCGGTGGGGAGCAGCCATCCGGGCAAGATCGACGCGTTCTTCGCCGGCAAGAGGCAAGTCGGCCGGGGGGGTCCCAAGATGGCGGTCGGGTCAGCATGTGGGCGGTGGAGGACCATGACCCCCTGCACAGCCCAGGAGATCTGGGGCTTGGAGAGCTTGACAGCCGGGAGCAGCTGAGGTCGGGCGGTGCACAGCTGGAAGCTGTGGCCCCGACAGAAGGTCTGACCGCTGTCAAGGAGCGGACGAGGCCGGCGGCGTGCGGGGAGAATGCTGCCGTCCCTGCCGGCAGCGATGATGAGGTATCCGGCGGCGTGAGGGACGGGGGTGATGAGCGGGGCATTGGCGCGCTGTGCACGTCCCCAGTCACCCGCTGAGCAGGGGAATGAGCACAGCATTACCCCACCAGGAAGCGACAGCCGGCGAGGAGATGCAGGGGCCGTACTGGGCGAAAAGAGACCGGGAGAATACCCGGTGGGGGCGCAGGCAGGAGCACATCATGATGATGGCAGAGAAGGGATCTGTAAGGAACACGGGCCCCAGGAGTGGCAGAGAGATGTGGAGGCAGAGGTGTCCCAGCAGGAAATAGTGGCTCGATCCCTTAGCATGAAGGGGACAGTGCGCACTGCCCAGGGCTTTAATAGCGGGACAAGAGTCTCCAACGTGGAGGACATAGTGTGTCAACAAAGGGGGGGCGCCGAACAGACTGACAGGGCTCCCAACAAGAATACGATAGTTGAGATGCATCCCCCACCCCGCAGCAACGATATAGCCATGGCAGAAGGCAGGAAAGAGAGCTTGCTGGAGCGACCCTCTGACAACCGTGCCGGTGGGAGTGCTGGCGGGACACCTGCACCCTGGGACCTCCAGCGGACCTCTGATGCTGGCCCAGAAACATCATCTGGAGAGAGCCCGCGATCCCCCGGTACTGACGGATTTGATATTGGTGAAGCCCGACCGGCCGATGCTGTGAGCCCGGCGTTTTCTGATGATCCTATCGGCATGTTCCCTGCGATCTCCCACTTAGTCTCAGGCGGCGACGGACTCCCCGGATCCCCCCGGCTGTAGATCTCAACTTAAAGAGCAATATAATCTCGACATACTACTGAAGTTCTTGCCATCACAAAGGGACTTTGAGAATTACATTAACCGGATGGAGTCCCTTCTGAGAAGAGAGCTTGAAGAGGTGACGAGGTCAGTTTCTGAAGTATCTAACAGAGTGGGCGCCCTTGAACCACAGCAGGTTACCACTGACCAGCGTCTGGGTGCACTCGAGAGAGCGCAGACAGCCTTGCAGCATGCTCTATCAGACAAATGTTTTTACGGCACAGAGCAATGCGGAATGCAAATTTCAGCACATCCAAAAAAAAGGACAGTTCAAAGAGCTCTCCCACGGTGCATGCACATCTGTAATTACTTCAATATCCACACGTGCCCACCACCTTTTGGGTATCAGCTTACCAGCTTCCAGATTTATATATGCGTCTCAAATACTCAATAGACTGCCAGATCACCAATCACTTGTAATCAGGATGATTTCCATAGGAAGACTTATGGCTCATATGGATCGAGAAAAGAGAGCACAGAAAAGGAACCTAGTGCAACTCTGTCATTTCATCATAGCAATTTAATAATTAAAATGCACTTACAATATCCACGAAGTTTTAGGGCATGTCAATAAATAAAATCCCAGCTGATCCCTCCTTTTCCACCTCCACTACGGCCGTTTGCAGAGATGGCAGGATGAGTGCTGTGAAATATGTACTGCAAGTCCTTCCCCGTGTCAGGCGCCGTCCTCCTACCTAACGCGTTTCGTTGCGGGACAATGCAACTTTTTCAAAGGCTAAAGAGGCGCGAAATGAGGACTTCTATATATACTATATAACAAGCAATTGGTTGTATTAGCAACCAATCGCTCTTACCTCACAGCTGCGTATAATCTCATGCTCGTTACCAGGGGGCGCGTCCTGAAGCCGGCCGCAGGTTATGCCCGAGTCCCTCGCCAATAACGGCTCAGAGGGACAACAGACCGAGCAGACGAAATACTCGTCATCAAGCAGGATGAGCTATAAAGAACCTGATAGGTTGTCAAATGCACGTGGGACCAATGACGTCAGGCCCAGTGCTTCGTATAGTCTCGGCTGTCTCCATGAGAACAGCTGACACACGGAGACCGCCGAGCTCGGCAAACTCCGCCTGAAATCGTCTAACTTCGGGCAGTTATCCCTCCTGTCACTTAACTAGGCACTGTCCAATGAATAGAAGGCTATTTAAAGCCCTACAATAACAGAGAATAAAATGATTGATATAATAATTTCTATTTGGGGATCAAATAGCAAATAGATGTTGATTAATAAAAAATGACCGCATAATGATATAATCTTATTTAAGGCACATAGCCCATATTGGAATAGAAAAGGAGGAATTAGCTATATGCATAAAAATCAAGCCAGACGATCCTAACATGATTACATTAAAACACCTCCATATGTATAAAATTTAACATTATAATACAATAGCAGTCTCTTGACAAAAAATACAGTGAATACAAAAAGAATTATATAAACTTTAAGAACACATAAAAATAAATCAATAAAAATTAAGCATTATCAATGAAACAGTTTAGATCGAATTCTACATTCAATCCAGACCGAGTAAGTGTGTTTAGAGTAAAGATCCATTTACTCTCCCGTCTAGAGATTTCACGAGTTAAATTAGATCCCCGCCAGTGTTTCTCCACATGGTCAATCCTTATGTAGGACATAAATTTGGGGTCACACCCATGAGCAGTTTTGAAATGTGCGGATAAGCTATGGGTCTCAAGGCCCCTTCTGATGTTGTATATGTGTTCTCTTATCCGCACTCGAAGCTCACGGGTAGTGCGGCCTACATAAAATAGTTGACACGGGCACCATATCAGATATACCACATATTGTGTATGGCATGTAATAAGGCTCTTAATCTTATAGGTCTTCCCCGTATTGGCCATGGCAAATTCTTTTTTTGGTTTGTCTAGTTGGGAACAGGTCCTACATCCCATACAGGATCCACACTTGTAGAATCCCAAAAGCGGGGATACCTTTTTGGGGGGATCTACATAACTGCAAGTAAGTAGGTCCTTAAGGTTTGGGGCCTTACGATATATCACCCGAGGGTTATCAGGTAAAATGGATCCAAGTATTGTGTCATCTTTTAATAGATACCAAAGCTTAGAAAGTAGTTTTTTTTACCTCCTTATGTTGTAAACTAAAATCCGTAATAAAGGATAAATCATGTGCAGGATCAGATGGTCTAGTCCTATTTTGTACTAATAATGAGGTCTTTTCTATAAACCTATTAGCCAACACTGTCGACTGGATATCATAGGTTTCTAGATCAGTACAATTCCTCCTGAGGCGCATGAACTGCCCCTTGGGTATAGCTTCCAACCATCGCGGGTGATGGCAAATGCTGGATGGAACATAACCATTACGGTCAGTTAGTTTAAAAAAGGTTGAAGTTACTAGACTTGTTTCAACTCTTTTTATAGTCAAATCTAAAAAATTAATGAGTATTTCACTACATTCCATGGTAAAATGCAAATTAAAGGAATTGCCATTTACTTCAGAGAAAAAACGTTGTAGTTCTGCTTCCGTACCCCTCCACACACAAAACATCATCTATATAACGTTTCAAAAGGGCAAGGTGTGGCCTCTCAATTTGACCAAAAAATTGGGCTTCCCACCAGCCTACATATAGGTTGGCCATACTGGGGGCAAATTTCGCCCCCATGGCAACACCCGTCACCTGTAGATAGAAATTGTTTGCAAACCAGAAATAGTTATGTTTTAAGTGCAAAGGTCAAACACTGCACAAGAAAATCTATTTGTTCAGATGGTAAAGTAGACTTCAAAGTGAGAAAATGTCGAACGGCCATAATGCCCTTATCATGGGGTATCACCGTATACAGCGACGATACATTGGCCGTGGCGAGGAAAGTAATTCCTGTCCAATCCCCACTCTCACACGTGGTTATCACCTGTGTTGAGTCCTTAAGATAGGACGGTAACCCTACTACCAAGCTCTGTAAATGAAAGTCAATGAACTCACCAAGGCGACAGGTAAGGGACCCCACCCCACTGACTATGGGGCACCCAGGTGGTTTCTCAAGTCCTTTGTGTATTTTTGGCAATTGATAGATTGTTGGAATTCTAGGTGTTCTTGGAGTAAGATAGTCAAACTCCTTCTGTGTCAAAAGACCTCCATCTAGGCCACCCTTTAATAAAGACATTAATGCAGCCTTATACTCCAGGGTTGGATCTTTTTTTTAGGAGACTATAGGTCTCCCTATCTGCCAACAATCGATTCAGCTCCTCCAAATAATCAGTTTTATTCAGGACAACCAGACCCCCCCTCCCCCCCCCCTTATCGGCAGGTTTGATTACTAGGTCATGTTTCCTTTCCAATGATTTAAAACCTTCATGGAGATTACTTGGCCACTTTTTCTTTTTGTAGGACAAGCGCTTAAGATCCCTAGTCATGGCAGCTCTAAATGCCTCTATTTGTGGATTAGCCATATTTGGGGGGTTAAATAAAGATTTGTTCCGTAAATTAGTATGCTGTACGGACGTACTCCCAATAGTTAGGGTGGGTTCTGTCACTGTGTTAACCTCTTTTTGTGCAAAAAATTTCTTTATAGAAAGTTTCCTTACATACTTCTGTAGGTCCACATACGTTGTGAAGGGATCCATATTTTTGGGAGGGGCAAACTTCAAACCCTTGTCTAGTAACAAGAGCTCATTATCATTAAGATGAACAGAACTTAGATTAAAAATTCCTTGTCCTACTGGCGTCTTATTTTTCTTATGTTTCTTTCCTCCTCTACATCCTCTTTTTCCCCACCTTTCCGTTTGCGTGTGGGTCCCGGGATTTGGTCTAGGGATGCTCTATCAGACGCTAACCAGCAAACCGTGAGAACCTTGATGCACCTAGATGATCTGGACAATCGAAGCCGCCGGAATAACATCCGGATCTGCGGGCTTCCAGAAACTCCTGAGAATAATAATCTAAGCGACACCATCACTGCAATATTCAACGACGTTCTGGGTAAACCACCAGAAGAACACATTGAGATCGACAGGGTCGACAGGGCACCCGGCCCGCGTTCCGCTAAACCCGCAAGACCAAGGGATGTAGTGTGTCGAGTGCATTTCTACCGAGTTAAGATCATGCGAAGAGCATGGGAAAAGGGGCCCACTCTCTACAAAGGTTGGCAAATAACCTTGCTACCTGATCTGGCAAGTCGCACCCTACAGATGCGACGTGTCATGAAGCCAAGCCCCCAGGTTGCCGGGGCCTAGTGGCTCTTTGGTGACTTACGTTCAAGCACTCCCAACAATTGAGTGGCTGGTGCTTCTCCCGAGACTGGATCTGAGCCTTGTGGAGCGGTCCTACCACTCTTCCCGGACATGCGGATCGGAAATCTGGGGACTACTCTGGAGTTTCCCAAAGACTGCACAACTACCTGACAGTTGCACTGGGTTAGGCGGCTCGGGCTGCTGCTGGGGCGGCGCTGGTGGGTTGGGCTGGCGTGACTTATTTGGTCGGCCCACCCTCGCGGCGGGTGTCCTCGGCTCTGGGTCTGCTCCGGTCTTGTTGGGGGGATGGGGATGTTGGGATGCTGCCCGCGTCCGCCTCGGTTGGGGCTTGGTCCCCTGGGTGTGATGTCCCCGGCCGGGGGGGGGGGCGCTCTGTGTGATGGGTCCTGGCTGTCAGGATGGTGGGGAGGCGCTGCACTTGGCGGCTGGCTGGAGGGGTGCTGGAGCTAGGGATTTTGTTCGGGGAAAGGCTGGGGCCCTCTCGCTGGCCTCGTTTGGTGGGCGTGGGGCCACCACTCGCTCGGGTTGGTGGGCGCCTGGGGGGGGATGGGGCGATCGTGCCGTGCAGGCGGGCTTGTGTGACTATTTCCCGTCGGTCTATCAGCGGTCCGCTTGCCCCGGCCCCCACCCCACATTGTAACTAAGCCTTTGGGCCTGTTGTGGGGGTGCTTGGAGGGGGTGGCGGGTTGTGGGGTGGATTGGATGGAATTATTCGCTGCCGACCGTTTCACGGGTGGGAGCGGCCGGCGGAGGACATATGGGCTCCAGTGGGATGGTTAATGTTGTTACATTTTTCTGTTATGGATATGCTTGATAATGGTTGTGGGTTGGAGGTACAGTTGGTCGCCTATAACGTATGTGCAAGGGAGTGCATCTCCAGGTCTCCGACCGTAGCCTTCCACTTCCCCCCCAGTAGGCCAGTTCGCTTTCTCCCTTTTGGAGAAATTAGCGAGCATTAGCATTCGCACCTTCCTTTTTTTTTTGTCTTTTTTCCTGTTTAGCTTTCATATATGTTGCTTCCTTCCTTCCTTTTTCTCTTCTCTTCTAATCTCCTATCTCTTGACCCCTTAATTGTCCCCTTTCTTCCCTTCCCTCTTCTTGCCTAACATTTCCCCTCGCTCTCTACCCATTTTCACCTTTTCTCTTTGGGGGTGGGGGGCGGGGGCACGCGGGCAATGGCGGAACTAATATTAGGCTCTTTTAATGTTAAGGGGCTGAGTACCCCCGAAAAAAGATTGCAGGTGTTGTATGACATGCATAAACAGAGAGTGGCTATTCTATTTCTCCAGGAGACGCATTTTAAAGCAGGCCATGTCCCTGTTATTAAGAATCGCTACTACTCCTCCTGGCATCACGCCCCCAATCCTGCTATTAAGGCAACCGGGGTCTCGATTGCCATACACAAATCTTTCCCCCATAAAGTATTAGATCTTAAGGTGGATCCAAAAGGCCAGTTTATATTCCTGAAAATTGAATTGTTTACTAGAACGTATACCATAGCTAATATTTACGCCCCAAATACTGACCAAGTTAGCTTTTGTATAAAGACGCTTTGGATGCTAGCGGAATTTTCTGAAGGTACGCTTTTTGTTCCTATGCAACCTGAGTTGGAGTTAGAGTCAGCGGTGTCTCTGAGTAAAAGAAACAAGCTGAAGAAACTGCTTGCGGATATGCAGTTGGTGGATCCTTGGCGGGTGTTACATGGGCGTGATAAGGACTTCGCATTTTTCACAGCCGCTAGGAACTCATATAGCAGGATTGATTATCTTTTCCTTAACCATCATGCTATGGAGTGGACTCTGCGTGCGTGGATTGGCCAGATACTGTGGTCAGACCACGCTCCAATCTTTCTGTCGGTGGCGTTGCCCGGCCTCTATGCTAGAAGTTGGAGGCTTAACAATAATTTGTTGGGGGACGCTGCTTGCCTGTCAGGGGTAAGGGAAGTTTTGGCTGAATTTCTAAGGAATCATGAGCAGGATACTACTCCCCTCCCGTATCAATGGGAAGTGTTAAAATGTGTGATCAGGGGTGAATTCATTAAACATGGAACCAGATTAAAAAGGGAACTAGCTTCCCTGATAACCCAGACAGTGCAGAAGATCCAGACCTTGGAGCGTGACCATAAAAAAGCCCATCTAGCGCTGTATTTGTGGATTTGATGAAGGCCAGAGACAAATTGCAGGTTTTATATAACCAGGCATACTCTAGATTCAGGGAGAGACAGAAGGTCCTTTTTTTACAAGTCCGCAGATAAATGCGGGCGGCTACTCGCCAGGGCGCTGCACCCCAGGCTTGCAGCCACATATATTCCCCATGTCAGAGGGCCCCAAGGTGAGCTAGCCATTATCCCCTCCCAAATCGTAAATAGCTTTAGGGATTACTATCAATCCTTATACAATCTGCGACAGGATGGCGGCACCTTGTTGGGGCGGAACCGCCAGAGTCTGTTGCAGCCTACATACACAATACGCCACTCCCTGCGATACCTGGCGAGGGGGCGGAGGCTCTGGAGGATCCTTTTTCTGAGCAGGAGGTTGCCGGGGCAATCAAGGAAACACCACAGGGTAAGAGCCTGGGGGCGGATGGCTTCACTCCTCAATTTTACAAGCAATTTGGAGCACAGTTAGTACCCTTCCTGACCAAGGTCTTCAACTCTATCGGGCCGGATTGTGGGTTCCCTAGGCAGTCCCTAGAAGCGATAATCTCAGTTCTCCCAAAGCCAGGGAAGGACCCCTCATTATGTAGCAGCTATAGGCCGATCTCCCTCATAAATGTAGACATCAAGCTCTATGCTAAGATCTTGTCCTCTAGGCTTAAGTCAATTCTCCCAGGCCTGATAGACCAGGACCAGGTTGGCTTTGTTCCTGGACGGGAGGCACGGGACAACACCAACAAGCTCTTTGACTTAATAGCTCATGCTAAGAACGAGAGAGTCCAGATGTGCCTTCTCTCCTGTGATGCGGAGAAGGCATTTTGATAGAGTCGACTGGATGTTTCTTAAAGTGGCTCTGCAGCAGCTTGGTGTTGGTCTGCTACTCTTGTCCAGGATTCTGGCGCTGTATTCTGAGCCAACAGCAAAAGTGAGGGTCAATGGCCTCGTCTCCTCTTCCTTTAGGATTGGCAATGGCACGCGACAGGGCTGCCCATTGTCTCCACTACTCTGCGTTATTACAATGGAGCATCTTGCTGTGGCCTTAAGGCAGAACCCGGATATAAGGGGTATAGTGGCAGGGGGACAGGAATATAAGGCTTCCTTATATGCAGATGATCTACTATTACACTTGACTGCCCCGCTGACCTCTTTCCCAGCGGCCCTCAAAGAGTTTGAGAGAATCGGTCAGGTGAGCAATTTTAAGATCAACTACAATAAGTCAGGAGCGCTTAATATTCCCCTCACTAACCAGATGGTAGAACAGCTTAAAGCTAATTTTGCGTTTAAGTGGCAACCCCACTCGATTAAATACCTTGGGGTGCAGATCCCCTCTGACCTCTCACATTTATATGAGCTAAACTACTCCCCCTTGCTCCTAAAGACCATGACTGAGCTGACTACATACGATAAACAGCATTTTACCTGGTTTGGAAGGATTAATGTGATAAAAATGGATATCCTCCCTAAATTCTTATATACCTTTCAAACAGTGCCTATCCACCTACCTAACAGTTTCTTTAAGAAGATGAAGACGGCCTTTTTAAGGTTTGTGTGGGGTACAGGGAAACCCCCGGATAAGATTCAGCACTCTAACTAGACTTAAATTGGATGGGGGGTCGGCCTTCCTGATTTGAAAACTTACCATAACGCAGTTAACACGCTCCATATACTTGACTGGACTCAGAGGGAGGAAGGAAAGCAGTGGGTCAGATTGGAAAAGGCGATTACCCCTATTAGTCTTGTGTCTCTGACATGGGGGGGGGGGGTGCTCCCCAGACAGGTGAGGGAAGCGCGCCCTTATCTAGTGGGACAGTTTTTGATGGCCTGGGACATGTTAGCCAAGAAGAAGGCCGTGGTCAACAGGCCAAGCCCTTTAACACCTGTCTTCGATAATTATGCCTTTGAGCCAGGAGTGCGGCCCAAAAAAATTCTGGTTTGGGAAGCTCCATCCAATACCACAATAGGCAGTATTTTGAGCACAGGCGGGCTTACAACTTTAGACGAAATAAGGGAAGGGGCCCCGGGACAGCATATCTCGTGGCTCCTCTACAGGCAATTGAAAGCATTTATAATGCATCAGGATCTGGTGGAACGGGGTAGGTTACCCTTGACGCAACTGGAGTGCATCCTTGTTCAGGCTCCCCCCAGCTCGCACACAGTCTCTGTCCTTTACAGGACTCTACTGGAGGCATCACATGACTCCCCACTGGGATTCATCAGGAGGTGGGAGGAGGAGCTGGGGATAACCATATCTGGGGAAGACCTTACCAAGATCTATCTGTACACTCACAAATCAGTGGTTCCGTGCGTAGCTCAGGAGAGGAATTTCAAGGACTTATCACGATGGTACAGATGTCCGGCTGACCTGAGTAAGTTTGATGCCTCCCGCTCAGTTAAGTGTTGGAGGTGCCTGGAGGGAACTGGGAGTATGGCCCACATTTGGTGGGGCTGTCCTCCAATTAAGGCGCTGTGGGGAAAAGTCCTGTCAATTTACAACAACATCACAGGAGAGGCAATACAGAACTCTCCACAACTGGCTCTGTTGTCACTTGTCCCAGGCTCACTCTCCCAGGGTAAGAAAGGGGTCCTGAGACATTTCCTGACGGCATTAAGAGCCGTCATCCCTAGAAGATGGAACTCTACAGTGCCACCATCATTTGCTGAATGGGTGCAAGAGGTTGAGGCCATTCGCCGCATGGAAGAAAGGATCTCGGAATCAGAGGACACATGGGAGAGACACTATATGACATGGGCGGGCTGGATGGACTATAGAGATAACCGCCTGCAGGTGTATATTTTTGGGGGGATCGTGGGTTTGCGCGCCTCCGCTCCTGCAGCCTCCGTGTCTTGCTCTTCTCCCTAACCGCCTCCTGCTTTCCCTTGCCCCCATTTTCCTTTGTTGTCCCTGCCCCTCCCTTTCCTGCAGGTTCTTTACTTCTTATTCATGTCTTTGATGTCCCTAGTCCTCTGGGCCTTCTTGTCTTCCCTCCGCCCTTGGTGGTCGCCCCCCTCTCTGGTTGTGTGGTTGTTGCCCCGGGTGGTCTCGCCTCCCGCAGCCCTGGGCCCTTGGTGGTCTGGCCCGGCTTTGGGCCTGACCCGGGGGGGGCTGGACGCTGGGCCTGCCGCAGCTAATGGGAGTGGCGAGCTTCCTATAATTGATATACTCAGGTCCTTCACGGGGGGGTGGGGCCGATGGGGAGGGTCGTTACCCGAGTCATGCTGTTGACTTTTGTATGCTCTTGGATTGGGACCTAATCGTGAATATGTTCCTCCTCTACTTCCTTTGTTCTGTTGTTTGTACCATTTTACTCTTGTTGTGAAAATCTAATAAAAAGATTTTTAACTAAAAAGGTATCATGAATGACTCAATATTTAATAATGATTAAAAATACACCATTTTGCCCAGTTTCACATGAGGCTTCTTCAGTGGAATCTGCAGGCAACCTGGGATCGAGCTCCACAGTCGCTGGATCAAGTTTTTTGTTCTGACGCCCTCGGCCAGGCAATCTCTTCTGTGGTGGGTGGGCCCTCTTCATCTGTCTGTAGGCAGGTCCTTTCTGACACCACAGTGGCAGATCGTTGCCCCGGATGCCAGTCTCACAGGCAGGGCATCTGGCAGACACAGAAGATCCAGGGACAATGGGGGCCGAAGGAGTATCAGCTTCTCATAAATATATTGGATTAAGAGCAATCCGACTAGTGCTTCAGTATCTGACCCCCAGTTTTAAGGGGCAGGCGGTCAATCGGACGGCAGTAGCCTATATCAATCATCAGGGGTGTACCCGGAGAAAGAGTGCTCTAGAGGAAGTAAGCCGGATTCTGACTTGGGCAGAGGAGAATGTTCCCTGCATCTCGGCAGTTTACATCCCGGGGGTAGAAAACCAGGAGGCCGACGCTCTGAGCAGGAAGGTTCTGCGTTGGGGAGAATGGTCCCTCAGTCGGAAAGTCTTTCAAGCCCTTTGTCTTCGCTGGGGGTGTCCGGAAGTGGATCTTTTGCATCCAGACACAATCACAAACGGACGAAATTCATGTCCCTATCAAGGGACCCTCTGATCATAGCAATGGATGCCTTGTCAGTCTCTTGGGCAAGGTTCAAGCTTCTGTACATTTTTTCCCCGCTTCAGCTCCTGAGCCGTGTATTAGGAAAGACAGCTCAGGAGGGGGTACATACCATTCTAGGCCATGAAGGAGTTGGTTTTCAGACATAACAAGGATGTAGGCCTATCGGTCGAGCCAGATCTTCTCACTCAGGGGGCACTTCGGCGCCCGAATTTACAGATGCTGGCTTTAACGGCTTGGCTATTGAAACCTCGATCTTAGCAGAGAAGGGTTTGTCGGCCAAGGTTATTCATACCATGATTCAGGCCCGGAAGAAGTCTTCTTCCATGATTTACTACAGGGTCTGGCGGCCGTTCATATCCTGGTGTGAGGCTAGGAATTTTTCGTGCAGAAAGTATTTGAATTCTAGCATTCTAGAATTCCTACAAGATGGCTTAGAAATGGGCCTACAGTTAAGCACCCTAAAAGGGCTATTCTTTTCCAGAAGTCTATCACTAGTAATTGGCTCATTAAGACTTTTTTTCAGGGGTCACTCATGTCCGACCACAGCGCAAGTCTATTTTACCAGTGTAGGACTTGAATCTGGTGTTGACGGCTCTGCAGGTGCTCCCCTTGATCCTATGATTGACGCTCCATTGAGCATTTTGATGCTTATGGTGATCTTTTTGGTGGCAATCAATTTGGCGGCATGTTTCTGAGTTAGCCGCCTTATGTATGAAGTCTCCTTATTTTGAGTTACACAGAGACAAAGTAGTTTTTGGGTTTAAGCCTGATTTTTTACCTAAGGTTGTCTCTCCCTTTCACCTTATTCAAGAGGTAACTTTACCTTCTTTATGGCCAGTTCCGGCTAATGCTAAGGAAAGGGCGCTTCATTCTTTAGATGTAGTCAGAGCCGTAAGATATTACTTGGCAGCTACAGATTCCTTCCGCAAAACGGATTTCCTTTTTTGTTATATCGGAAGGGCCGAGAAAGGGGCTTCTGCCAGCTAAAGCCACTGTCAGTAAGTGGATTAGGCAGGCAGTAGGAAGAGCCTACTCGGCCAAGGGGAAGGAACCCCCTTTTCGTGTCACGGCCCATTCCGCTAGGGCCATTGGTGCTTCTTGGGCTTTTCAGCATCAGGCTTCATTGGAACAGGTTTGCAAATCTGCCGCCTGGTTTTCGGTTCATACATTCGTTCTTACAAGGTAGATGTTAGAGCCTCAGCTGACGCTGTTGTTGGTCGATAGATTCTTCAGGCAGTAGTGAAATGAACTACCTGCTGTCCTGCGTTAGGGGATCCTGCCCATAGATGGCACTGCTTTTGGAGATCCCAAGCGTAAGGAGTGCCTGGAATGGATTGGAAGAAAAAACACAATTCTGTGAGGTACTCACCTGTAGAATTTTTTTCTGGGAATCCATTCCAGGCACTCCGACCCACCCGTTTGGCTTTTATGCTTTTTTTGATGGTGTTTAGTCCATTTATTTCATTAGCATTTAAAAAAAAAAAAAAAAAATACAAAAAATAAAAAATTGAAAAAATATAAGAGAGAAAAGAACAAAACTTAATTTCTGAGAGTATTCTCGCGGAGTTCGGTGTAAAGTAACATGGACTCCTATATAGGCCCTCCCGGCCTGCCTCTGTTCTGTTTTTTACTGCTTTTTAAGTAAACTGATCTTTGTGAGGAAGCAGCTGCTACTTATGGGCCGGGAGGGGCCACACCTGTTTTCTTTCTTGCAGTCACGTGATCAGCAAGGAGGTAATCCCAAGCGTAAGGAGTGCCTGGAATGGATTCCCAGAAAAACCAATTCTACAGCTGAGTACCTCACAGAATTGTGTTTTTGCCCTATTTCTGCCCGGACCTTTATACATTAAGCCCAATATTAGCCTCCCAGCCTTGGCTGCAGGTCCGGGCGAGGGTAGGGAGCCATGCTCCCCCGTGAGACCCCATATAGCGGGGTTGGCGGAATCCGGGTTGGTGATCCCGGTTTGGGATGCCCTGTCCCTAATTGCATATATATATATATCCTTTACACCATTCTTGGTACGGGTCCCTCTGTTAACCCTCCAGTGGGGGGGGGGGGGGGGCGGACTTTTCCTCTTTCTTTCTAGTGTGTGTGTGTGTGTGTGTGTGTGTGTGTGTGTGTGTGTCCTTGGTGCTGCGCATTACTTGGCTGGTCGCCATTTTTCGCTTCTGCTGAGGGGAGCTTCTTCCCCTCAGACTGCGGCGTTAAGGGGGCGGGGCCAGGCGCTCGCGCGTTGTCACAGACCGCGCTGCTGGTTGTGTAAGTAGGGGGTGGGGCCAGGCGTGGCGCGCGATCCACGCTGGCCCGCCCCTTCTTCCTCTGAGCTGATGAGCGGTGGCAGCCATCGTACAAAGCACGTGAATGCCCTCCCGGGCTCTCCCCTTTTATTTACCTGACTTAGCCATGTGCCCCATTCTGTCAGGGGACAGCGCTAGTCCTTTGTCAACTACGTTACCCCAATTTACAAACGCTTGCTTTGACGGCGTGGCTGCTGAAACCTTCATCCTGAGGGAGGAAGGTTTGTCTGAGGCGGCTATTCAAACCTTGATTAGAGCTAGGAAGAGGTCTTCCTCTACCATTTACTATAGGACTAGGCGGTCCTATATTGACTGGTGTGAGGCTAGGGCCTTACCTTGCAGGGTGTTTTCGATTCCTAGGATTTTGGAGTTTCTACAACACGGTCTGGATCTGGGGTTCCAGCTCAGTACTTTGAAGGGTCAGGTTTCTGCCCTGGCTGTCTTTTTTCAAAGGTCTTTTGCTTTGCACCATCTGGTCAAGACTTTTTTCCAAGGGGTCACTCATGTTCGGCCCCTAGAAAGCCTTTGGTTCCCATTTGGGACCTAAATTTGGTTCTTTCGGCCCTCCAGGGGCCTCCCTTTGAACCAATGCAGGATGTGGCTCTTTCTGTGCTCACTCAAAAGGTTGCCTTTTTGGTGGCTATTACCTCTGTTCAGCGTGTCTCTGAGTTGGCAGCTCTGTCTATTCAGGCCCCTTACTTTGAGAGACACCAGGATAAGGTAGTTTTTCGCTTTAAACCAGATTTCCTTCCTAAGGTGGTTTCTGCCTTCCATCTCAATCAGGATGTAGTTCTCCCTTCCTTGTGTCCTAGGCCTAGCAATGACAAGGAGAGTGTTTTGCACTCTTTGGATGTGCTTTGTTGTGTGAAGTACTATTTGGTTGCTACTTCTCCTTTTCGTAAGACTGACGCCTTGTTCGTGGTGCCTTCTGGGCCCAGGAAAGGTTTGGCGCCCGCCAAGTCTACCATTAGTAAATGTATACGCCAGGCCATTGTTGGGGCCTATTCTGCTATGGGGAGGGTTCCTCCTTTTAAGATCACTGCTCATTCTACTCGTGCTGTTGGGGCTTCCTGGGCTTTCAGCACCAGGCTTCTGTTGAACAAGTTTGTAAGGCTGCTACTTGGTCTTCCGTTCATACTTTTTCAAAGTTTTATAAGGTTGATGTGCGGTTCTCAGCAGATGCTGTTTTTGGCCGCAAGGTTCTGCAAGCTGCAGTGGTTTAAAATTGGTGCATTTTTTTTTTTGCTGTATTTGGATCCCCACCCATGACAGACACTGCTATTGGATGTCCCATATGTCATGAATAGTGGAAGCTGGGTGTGTGACATACTTGGAATAATACCATTTTGTGATTACTCACCTTTAAAATGGGTATTATAAGTATGTCACACACCCCGCTTCATCCCGCCCTTTTGTATTCTGGATCCTTTATATGGTGAACCTTTTTTATAGTTAAGAATGTTTTATTAGCTCTTCCTGGTCCCCTTACTGCTGTCATATACTGGGGAATGTGTGGGAGGTCCCAGGTATTTATGGACTGGGAGGGGCTTCTTTTTTGCTTTCATCTCTGCAGAAGTTCTCCCTCTACTGGACCATAACCCATATGTCATGAATAGTGGAAGTGGGATGTGTGACATAATCACAAAACTTATAATACCCATTTTAAAGGTGAGTAATCACAAAATGGTATTTTTGTTTTCTTTAGTTTGAAAGTAAAAAAGGCTGTTGGTCCACTTTTTAAATTGTCTATCCAGCCTCAACTGCAGGTGGCTCTCTCAGGCCCTCCCCTGGAACATTACCCAGCTGCAGCTAATTGTCAACCTTTAAATAGGCTCCACAGACAAACCATGTATATATTTGTATAGTAGTTGTCCTTGTTCTGGTGTGCTGTTAGCTTTTGTATGTATTTCTGGTTTGCTTGTGACGTTTAGTATTGACTGTAGGTGTATAGCCTGAAATGGTAGTTTAGTGTCTGTGTGTTATTATAAACTGTTAGTCGTTACTTGTATTGGGCTGTGTAGTTCTTTAGCTGGCTTTCTTGAGAGGTCCTATGTTAACATGTAATTGGCCTGTTGAAGCAGAAGTCCAGTCTATATTTGACCCCCCCTTCCCCCCAACCTTCCTCCTCAACCTGCCTTCCTCCTCTTGCGCCCAGGAAGGACAGGTTTACAATAACTACACACCTTACCTCTCATAGGATCCAGCACTGTTCCCCCCCCCCCACCCCAGCAACCCGGGTCCTGGGTGCAGCCATCTTGGATAGAGTGCACAGAGTGGCAGGTCTGTCACCTGATCCAAGTCCAAATGTTGCAGAGCCCCTGTCGTAATCGAGGGAGGATTAAGGTGATCAGTTGAGTTGTTTTGTTATTTTAACGCCCAAATTGAACTTCATACAGGAGCAGGGTGGGGTGGCGGCGGGGTTACAAAAAGCTTGGAGTTCCTCTTTACATGTGTAATTGAAACAGCTTTTTTATTTCAGTATCTAAAAAAAAAAAAAACAACCTGCAATTCTTGTTGAACCTAATCACCTGAACAATGTTGCCTTCTATATTTAAACATATGGGAGGTCCCAAATGTGTCCGTATGGGTATATCTTTAAACAGAAACACTTTTTGTGGAGCTCCACCCCACAAAATCAAAACCTCCTCTTAAAGCGGACCAAAACTCACTGAATTTGTGAAATACATTTGGCGAAAGCCCCTGCCGATATTCCCTTCTTAGGGTGTAGAACTAGATGGATATTTTCACTTTTCAAATAGTCCTGGAACGCTTTTTTTTTTTTCATTGCATAGGTGTGGAAATGACAGGAGGCAGAGCTTTAGAGCTAAAACAGGTGCCGTTATCTGGGATAGAGTGAGCAATTCAGGGGATGCTAGTTAAATAAGCAGATTTTGGTCCGCTTAATTTACCGTGTGTGTATGTATAATATATATAAATCACTTTACACATGAGAATAACGGATAAGCTTGTGTTTACTTTATATTTCATCTACTTCTCTTCCTATCAAATTCAGTAAATTCTTAGGATACTGTATTTACACAATAATAATAGAAATTATCTAAAGAGTTAGATGGTATCATGTTAGTAGCTACATGGAGGTGTTCTTCCTACTTGTTTCGCAAATGTGCTTCCTTAGGGAAGACTATAAACCACCTCAACTTTTTAAAAACAAATTAAAATCATAGAGCCAATAAGTAAAACATGTACTAGTTATTTCTTGGCAACTTTCATTAAAGGGTTACTAACCCCCCAATAATAAAAAACTAACAGGCACCTAATTTCTCTCCCAAGCATCAGCTCCAATCCTGTCTTCCGCTTGGAAACCTTCCATTTTCTGAGAACGAGGGCTAGGGGTGGTGGGGGGCACAGTCTTCTCCATAACCAGAGATGGCTCTAGACTTTTTACCAAGGAGTAAAAATGCTCCTCCTATCATCTTGGTAGAGTATTTTTAGTTACAAATGAGTTTGCAATTTGCATGGATTAAATGAAACAATATAGTGGTATAGGTGCAAGGGACATTCCAGGCAGAAGGTTTATTTTGCCACATCCTGCTCTCTATGCTGGCTGTCAGGGGCGACATCTTTCATTCAACCTGATTTAGATTTTCTAACAAGCCAAGGCAACTCTTTTTTTTGTCCTTATGCTAGACTCGCTAGATTTGCATGCATCTTTATGACCGACTGTAAATTCAAATAGGGGACCTTGGCAAATGAGTCCGCAGGGAATGCAAAGTGCTGGTGAATAAATGATGCTGCCTCTGACAACCAGCAAGGGGCAAGCTGTAGGCAGCTGTGTTGACAGCTTGTATCTACAGAAGAGGGGTGTCACTGGAAAGCTCTAAAAACTTGTGTTCCCCCCCAAAAAAAAGTTTTTTTTTTTTTTTTTCAGTAAATGTTATCTGTTAATGCTGCAAATCGAACAAATTACCATTTTTAGTTCTTTAAATTGTGAAAAACATATGGCTATCATTGGGAGGTTTATTCAGTAAGATTGATTAAATAAATCTTTTGCCGCAACAATTTAGTAAAATCAGAAAAAAATATAATTTATATAATAATTTGGAACGCCGTATAAAGGAATAACCCTTACTTTAGGTTACAGTGATGAAACCGGTTCCTAAAATGTCAGTTTTTGCATATTGCTACTGAGGCAGGCAGAAATGTTCAAAGCCATCGTTTGCTGACACATTAATTGCAGCAGGCGCTTGGAATTGCACGTTATATGAAACAAGGCAGCCAAGAAATGGCATTGGCCATCAGGTGTGACAGACAACTGTGTTTATTAACCTTTCTAAAGATGGGGTCATGGCAGGCTTCCTACTGCTCTGCAGCTGGCATTCAGCGTAGTGAAAATAATGATGTTTTTTTATTTGCCAAGAACTTTCTTATAGAACTCTAAATAGCATTTTCATTAGTAGTATGTTCAGTTATAGGATTTTAATATATTTTATCATGATTGAAATGTGTTCTTTAGGAAGACCATATTTGGCTACTACTGGCCCCCCTGAGTTATGTAATTGTGTGTTTATTCCAAAGTAAAAATCAAACCATACTTGCCCCTACGAAGCTGATCTCAACAGGCAAATAAAAAAGCAAATGGGTACTTACCTTTTGTTCCAAGCAGCTGAGGGTTTGTTGTCCGGATTGATGGATCCGAGCCTGCATTCCCTTCACCAGCGCTTGTGGGACGGGTTATGGCCCCTCTCCATTAGTCACAGTGGCAGGCCATGGCCTATCCATTCACTACAATGGAGGTGGGGCTGGTGTGTCCGGCCTTGTCACACTTCCTCCATTGACCTAACATCAATCCTGACCACATGTATTGGCCCGAACGGCACAGGCTTGAAACCAGCGATCATGTGAGTTGCTGATTAGCAGACAGATGTTTCAAAGTTTTTAAGGACTGATGGATGGTGATGTATAGGCTCGTGGCTGGATCAGTTATAGGCACAGACTCCTTATTCTTAGTATACAGTACGTCCTGCTCCAGATAGATTACTTACACTTGGGGTTATCCTCCGCCAGATGGCGCTGCACTTCAGAGACATGTAAAAACAGGCTCCTCCCGACCCCTCAAATAGCCGGGGACCTCCCACAAATCCCCAGATATTCCTAGTATGTCACACCCCCCACTTCCCGATATTCATGACACTTGGGATCCCGGCCTGTAGAGGGCGATCTTGCAGAGATAACATGGAGAAAAGGAGCCCCTCCTGGTCCATAAGTACTGGGTTCCTCCCACTATTCCTCAGTCTTTTCGTCTCTGCAGTCGGCGAAGCATTCAGAAGGTGACTCTCCAAGCTGCAGGTAGCCGGGTTTGCTACTGGCCCTTTTTTTTTCTCTATTTCTGTCTGAAACTCTTTAAACCTGTTTGGTTATATTGTATGCCTCCCAGCCCTGACTGTGTGGTTCAGGCAAAGGTAGATACATACACCTTCTGGTGTATAGAGGAGTATTACTCCTCCGTGAGACCTAAATGTGGGTAGGCGGCTTCTGGGTTGGTGTTCCTGGCATGGGATACCCCTGTCCCTTTATAATCCCCTTGTGCCTTATGGGTGCTTTTCTATCCTCTCCCCTTAGTTCTCCTTTAACCCTGCTGGGTAAAAAGGAGGGGGGAAGGGGGGCGTTATCTGGCCTTATTTGTCACCATGCCCACACAAAAAAAAAATATATAAAATAAGTCTTTATTTCTTATTTTTATTATGTATGTTTTACTATACTATTTAATAGGAAATGTTTTATTTAGATTTTCCTATCTCTGTCTAGGCAGCATTTTTTGCTTACCTATTAAAGCTCTTTGTTTTCTGGCTGTGTTCAGATTTGAATTTTTCCTCCATTATTGGCCATGTGATCTTGGAAGTGGGCGGGGCTTAGGCATGCTTTTATTCAGAGAGCACCTGTATGCTCTGTTTGACTTCCTGTTTCCTGCTTCCCTGTGGCCTTACCTCATGATGTGAGCTTATTGCATGGGCTGTGAGTACCCTTCAGCTTGGCTGAAGGGAGTTTTTTTTCTGTCATTTATTTATATTGTGTGCATTTGGTGATTGTTTTTTTGTTTTCTCTGTAGGTAGAAACTCCTTATTTAAAAAGGGGTTTCTCCTGGTCCTTATATAATAAAAAAAAAAAGCCCTTAAGCCTTATTTGGGGGTCCATTTGTGTTTCAATCCTCCCACTTGGGACTATTTAAAGGGGCATCCCGGGTAGCAATTGCGTAAATCCCATATATACTTGCCGACTATAATCAATTATAGTATAATATTTTAACACCATATGGAGGCATCCCAGGATAACGGACATGCAATTCCCTCTGCACAGACTCGGCAATGTTTTGGATGTGGGGCATCCCTTGTTGGGGATAACGCAATTCTTTGCGTCCCTTGTGCACAATTAACTATTATGCAGCAAACTGAGGCCCAGGCTTCAGGGCCTGCGGCTAATGCCTCATCTCCTACTCCGCCATGTCTTGTCCGTACCCCCAATTATATTGTAATGGGTGGTGAGTCGCATGCTGATTTATGTGCCAGATTGGCTCATCTTGAAAGATTAATGTCTACCTCTGTGCCTAAGAAGGCCTCAGCTAAAAGAAAGCACTTGACTCATGCCGCTCCGGCAAGGGAGTCAGACAATTGTGAATTGCTTGATTGGTCTGATCCTTCTCGGTTAGAAGAAGGAGAATTATATGAGGAATCAGATGTTTCTGATGAACAGCAATTTGTTGGTACTGAGATTGAGCAGGGTGAAGCAAATGTTGTGGATACCCCAAAAGCTCTTGCTCAGTTATTTGAGGTTTTGGTTATTACTCCTCCTGAAGTAGTCCCTCCTCAAAAAGGGGAATTCTTTGGAGTCTCTAAACCTCGTTTAGAATTTCCAAATCAAAAGCATTTTGATGAAATTATTCTTAAAGAATGGGAGAAGCCTGCGCGGCTTCCTACCATTCCCTTGGGCTGGGACAAGAAATATCCCTTCCCAGCTGATACTGTTAAGCGTTGGTCATCACCACCTGTGCCCACCACTCTGGGCATGTGTACACTCACTGCACGGATGGGTTAAATACGGAGGACAAATTCCTATGTGTGTGCAAGCATGCAATGGCCATCTATGCATTAATATATTTTTTTTTTTTTATACACTTAAAGATGGAGAGTATAAGCGTATTGATCAAATGGTGTGCCACGCTTTTTCCAGTGTGGGCTCGGCCTTGCTGCCTGTTGGTGCTTCTGCACTCATGACAGTGGCTATTAGGTCTGTTGTGAGAGACCTAATGAATTACTCAGGGCTTGATCCGGCCTCTGATGAGTATGCCGCTCTTAAGCGATGTGAGATGTTTGCATCTTTTGTACTTTCTGCCTTAGATGATACTCTGCTCATGTGCAGCAGAACCTCTGCCTTGTTAGTCGCCATCCGGCGGTCAGTATGGTTGCGGCAGTGGGCAGCTGATATTGTAGCCAAGAAATCGCTTACAGCGCTCCCTTTTGTGGGATTGTGCCTCTTTGGAGAAAAATTGGATTCTGTCACTAAAGGAGGTAAATTACCTCAGCGTAAGAAACGTTGTTCCTTTCGTGGAATGGCCTCTTTTAACCCTTCCTTTTGGGGGTCTAGATCCGGTAGAGGATTGGCCTTTTCAGCCCTCTCAGGGTCAACTTTGTTACCCCAATTTACAAACGCTGGCTTTGACGGCATGGCTGCTGAAGTCTCCATCTTGAAAGAAGAAGGTCTTTCTGATGTGGTTATTCAGACTCTTATTAGAGCTAGGAAGAAGTCTTCCTCTGTCATTTATTACAGGACTTGGAGGTCCTATATTGATTAATGTGAATCCAGGGCTTTGCCCTGTACAGTATTTTCTATTCCTAGAATTCTGGACTATCTGCAACGAGGTCTGGATATGGGATTACAGATTAGTACTTTGAAAGGGCAAGTCTCTGCCTTGGCAATTTTCTTTCAAAGGTCGTTTGCTCTTCATCCTTTGGTTAAGACCTTTTTCCAAGGAGTCGCGCATGTGCGGCCTCCCAGAAAGTCTTTACTTCCTGTTTGGGATCTTAATTTGGTGCTTTGGCCTATGCAAGCTGCTCCCTTTGAGCCATTGCAGGATATTCCTCTTCCTATTCTTACTCAGAAGGTTGCCTTTTTGGTTGCTATTACTTCTGTCCACTGAGTTTCTGAACTGTTTGCTTTGTCTATTCTAGCCCCTTATTTTGAGAGGCATCAAGATAAGGTTGTTTTCCGTTTTAAACCGGATTTCCTTCCTAAGGTGGTGTCTGCTTTCCACCTAAATCAGGATATAGTTCTTCCTTCCTTGTGTCCTAAACCTAGTAACGACAAGGAAAGGGTCTTACATTCTTTGGATGTAGTTTGTTGTGTTAAGTATTATTTAGTTACTACCTCGGCCTTCCGCAAGACGGATGCCTTTTTTGTTGTGCCTTCTGGGCCCAAGAAGGGTTTTGCTCCTGTCAAATCTTCCCTTAGTATGTGGATACGTCAGGCTATCATTGGGGCCTATATGGGGAAGGGGAAGGTTCCCCCTTTTCGTGTCACCGCTCATTCTACTCGTGCTATTGGAGCCTCTTGGGCTTTTCAGCACCAAGCTTCTGTTGAACAATTCTGCAAGGCTGTGACTTGGTCTTCTGTGCATACTTTTTCTAAGTTTTGCAAGGTTGATGTGCGGGCCTCAGCGGATGCTGTTTTTGGCTGCAAAGTTCTGCAAGCTGCAGTAATTTAAGTTATGCATTATTCCTTTGGGATCCCCACCCATTATAGACACTGCTATTGGATGTCCCAAGTGTCATGAATATCGGGAAGTGGGGGGTGTGACATACTAGGAATAATACCATTTTGAGAGATACTCACCTGTAAAATGGTTATTACGAGTATGTCACACCCCCCACTTTCCCCGCCCTTTTTTTGTTCGAGGGATCCTTTATATGGTGGTTATTATTTCAAATAATTTTACAATTATTGAATATAATTGGCTCTTTTTGCTCTAAGGGATCCTTTATTTGGTATTATTATTCTCATATAATTTTACAATTATTGAATATAATTGGCTCTTCCTGGTTCTTCACTGCTGTTTAAAAAGACTGAGGAATAGTGGGAGGAACCCAGTACTTATGGACCAGGAGGGGCTCCTTTTTTCCATGTCATCTCTGAAAGATCGCCCTCTGCAGGCCGGGTTCCCAAGTGTCATGAATATCGGGGGGTTGTGACATACTCGTAATAACTATTTTACAGGTGAGTATCTCACAAAATTGTATTTTTTTGCCCCCCATCTGCCACTGCTCCCCAGGGAAAATCTATATTGCTGCACACACATTTTTTTTTTTTACCTTTTTCCAGATCCTAATGTGAATTAAAAAAAAAAATGGTGGTTCATTGATGTGCTGGCAAGTGCTGCTGGGTTTCCTGGTACTGTGCATTGTCAGTTATGTCAGTTGAATCCAAGCAACAGAATGGCTGAGATGCTGGGAGAGGAAGCTCCAAAATGACTGCTACATTTCTTTTCCAGCTGTGCCAGGCTGTTGGTCCGCTTGATTATAGAAGTTTAAGTACTGAAGTAGCAGTACTGGTTCCCATGTCGGACTGTAAACCAATTTATATAAATAGTGCAAAAGCAATACCGCGCTAACCTTATCAATACATAAAATTAATAAACATAAATTATTAAATAAATAACCAGCTCAACGTGCAAAACTTATATCCCACCAATAAGTACACAAACATGAAAAACAATCAGCACAGAGCAAAATAAGAGTATTTGAGTCCTCTTTAAAATAAAGTCAATTATAAATCCATCTTCAACCAGTGCTTAGACTTCAAACAACACTGCACTAAGTGCAATTGTTTAAGTCCTCTTTAAAGTGAAAACGATTCAGACTTCAACCGGTGTTTAGTATTCAAACATGTTGTGATCCCACCGCCACTTGTATGCTCTTACCAGAAATATGGCTTTAAATCGCGTTGAATAAATCAAATATCTCAGATGTTACCCACTCTCAGGGAATCACTCAAATTTCAACCCCCTTAGAGGCAGTAAATATGCTCCAAATAAATTGCATGTAAAAAGGAAAAAAAAACATAGTGCAACAAGCTAAAAACAAGGGGGCTTTAATGATAGGCCAAACAAGCCTATCATTGATAGGACAAAGGAGCATATTTACTGCCTCTAAGGGGGTTGAAATTTGAGTGAAAATTTGCAGCTCTGTTGGCCAGGACAGCCCGCCTGGTTTTGGAGACCTTCCCCTGTATGTATGTTCAGGGCCATCTCCCTCCTAGAGGATGCCTCTGCTGAGGCGGTTAGAGTCACGGCCAGGGCTTCAGCCCTAGTTAGTTCAGCCAGATGAGCTTTTGACGGGAATCTCATGTTCAGTGCAGAACTGGAGGCAATACTTACCCGGTCCTCAGAAAGAACTAGAGTTTTCCATTAGACCTATTAAAGTAAAGGGGGAAAAACCCCATTCAGTCAAATAAAAAAATATTTTCAATTGAGACAGGTGAAGCTGAAGAAGCATTGCGGACAACATAAAGGGGGAGGCAAGCCAACTTTGTTCTGTAATCTTTAGACCTCCTCCCAAAAACCTCGATCCTGACAGAGCCTCAGGTTGGGGTAAGGTTAACCTTCTTTCTGGTCGCATGGCAGTCCATAACTTCCAGACCTCCACAGAAGTTTTTCAGATCACGAGGTTGCCATGAGACCCCAGAAAGAGCTCAACCTTCACAAAGAAGTAAGTGACAGTGTCTTGTGTCAGTCAGGGCAAAGGGTATTGTTCTCTTGTATTTCTGGTTCAAAAGCCACCTGGCACGTTCAGAATGATACTCAATCTGAAAGCTTTGAATCCTTTTTATTGTCTACAAAATATTCAGGATGGAGTCGATATTCACAATAAGAAACTCACTCAGGCTGGGAGACTTTATAGTGAATATCAACCTTCAAGATGCCTATTTACAGATACCTATCTTGCAGGCTCACTGCTGGTTTCTAAGATTTGAAATCCACCTAGGTTCGGAAGTCCTGCACTTTCAGTACAGGTCCTTGCTGTTTGGAATCTCCTCGGCTCCCAGGATATTTGCAGAGGTACTGGCGGAAGCCATGAGTGTCCTGAGGAGCCAGAGGATTTACATTTTTCCTTATCGAGAAGATCTCCTGGTTACAGGGACCATGGAGTCCTCTCTTCTTCAGAGTCTTTCTGCTACTGCATTGGTTAGGTTGAATAGTAAACCTAGAGAAATCAAATCTAGATCCCTCCTGAGTCCTTAGACTCAGAAATTATTACCCGTAGTTTATGAAAAACTGTATGCTCTGGTGGATAAACCCATGGATCTTGCCTTGGAGACAGACCCGCCCACTCATTATAACGACAGATGCAGTGCCTGGAGTTGGGATGCCCACCTAGATGCCCTACAGGTTTAGGGGCACTGGTCAAGAGATGTTCAGACAAGATCCTAGGATTTCAGAGAACTAAAAGTGGCAGAACAGGCCCTCTTCCATTACCGTTATCTGATGACCGGAAAGGATGTACAGGTGCGATCAGACAGTATCACAAAGGTAGCATACGTAAATCAACTGGGGGAACTAAATCCGCAGCTCTTCAGGAGCTGACATATGCCTTTCTTCTCCCCCTTCAACACCACTTGCGATCCCTATCAGCAGTACATCTTAAAGGATCCCTAAATGTGGTGGCAGACTACCTGAGCCAAACAAATTTCAGAGTCCGAATGGGTGATAAATCAGGAGGTATTTTGCCAAATAGCCCAGAGGTGGGGAGTTCCCCAGATACAGTCATGGCCGTAAATGTTGGCACCCCTGACATTTTTAAAGGAAAAGGATTGCAGTAACACATGTTTTGCTGGACACGTTTATTCCCTTTGTGTGTATTGGAACTAAACCAAAAAAGAAATAAGCATGTGATGCTCCTTTAAACTCACCTGGTGCAAGTAACCGGTGTGGGCAATATAAAAAAATCACACCTGAAAGGAGAGAAGTTCATTTAGTTTTTTGCATTGTGTCTGTGTGTGCCACACTAATCATGGACAACAGAAAGAGTAGAGAACTGTCTAATGACTTTAGAAACAAAATTGTGGAAAAATATCAACAATCTCAAAGTTACAAGTCCATCTCCAGAGATCTAGATTTGCCTTTTGTCCACAGTATGCAACATTATCAAGAAGTTTGCAACCTCCCCTTTCTCCGGGCCATGGAGCTACGTTTCAGAGGCCTGGTTGGGTGGGAGTGCATATGAGCGGTGGGGTGCTGGGGATGGGAGGTCGGGGGTGTGGTTTGATTGTTTGTTTGCAACAGTTGTTCCACAGAGAGATTTTTTTCGGATGCTTTGCATATCTCGATGTCTTTGTCTTACTTTATGAACAAAAAGCATTGGATGTTGGTTTGTAATGTATGATGTTTATTCTCACAATAAAAACTATTGTCAAAAAAAAGAAAAAGCAAGAATACATTTTGCCAAAATGCACTTGAATAAGGCAAATTCCTTCTGTGAAAACGTCTTGTGGACAGATGAGACCAAGATAGAGCTTTTTGGTGAAGCACATCATTCTTCTGTTTTCCGAAAATGGAATGAGGCCTACAAAGAAAAGAACACCGTACCTACAGTGAAATGGTGGAGGTTGTTATGTTTTGGGGTTTTGCTGTGCAAATAGTGTCCATTGGGTTTTAATGCACACATGGGATTCTTCCACATGGCATTGTTCCCATCTGTGCACTTGTGTGGAGTCACTAATATAGTGTTTATTTCTTGAAAAATTTCAGGGGTGCCAACATTTACTGTAGACTGTACATTTACTGTAGACTGTAGATCTCTTTGCGGCAGCTCAGAATACAAAGTGCAAAACCTTTTCTGGGGACTGGTCTCTAGGGGTGGATGCCCTGGCATGGTCTAGGTGATACAAAAGATCGAGGAAGAAAAAACAGTGATCCTGATCGTTCCCATCTGGCCAAAGGGAAGTTGGTTCGCAACTCTAAAAAAATGTGTCCTGGGACACTTTGTAGCAACTTCCACAGAGACCAAACCTACGGGCTCAGGGTCCAATGTATTACACAAATCTACAGACTCTAAATTTAACAGCCTGGATCCTGAGAGGGTACTCAGGGAAGGGGCTGTCCTTAAGGGTAATTGAAACCCTTTATAGGAAGCAGGAAAGAGTCCACTAGAAGTATTTACCTGAAAACTTGTAAAAAATTGAAAAAGTTCAGTTCATTCTGTTAAAGTGGACCAACACCCAGGATTTTGACTATCCTGGGTCTTGGTCCACTTCGGTGGGGCACCCCCGATCGGGGTGCCCCGCTGTGTGAAACCCCCCCTAACCCCCCGAAAAACTCACCTCTCCCCGCTCCCAGCGCCGACGTACAAGGGGAGAACTGGAACGTCTAAGCGGCGGCGGCCGCCGCCGCCTCCCTCGCGTCACTTTTGACGCCGGCGCGGAGGCGCGCACGCCTACAGGGGCGCGAGGGAGGCGGCGGCGGCCGGCCGCCGCCGAAGATAAGGTAGGTGAGTTGGGGTGTTTGGGGGGGGGTTTCACCCCGCGGGACATCCCGATCTCGGATATCCCGCGGGGTGGGGGGTGATCGGCCCGGGAATCTTATAGATTCCCGTGCCGATCACCCCAGGGTGTTGGTCCACTTTAAGTTAACAGCTTGAACAGGAACAAGTTATCATCTGTCCTTGCATTTCTGCAGGAACGTTTTGAACTCTGCAGGAACGTTTTGGTCTGGCAGTAAGTACTCTTAAAGTGGACCTTCACTCTGAATAAGAGTCTATCTTATATGTTTCCCACACCCTGTACATAGAGATTGTCCACATTAAAAATCATCCTACCTGCATCTACTGCATGTTATGAGCCTTTAAACATCCAAGATGGCGTCTTATGGAAGCCGCCATCTTATCAGGCAGCCTGCAAACAGGAAGTGCCTCCTGACTGTGCTGCTCTGCATTCTGGGACTGCTGACCGTTACCTGACCCCAACTCTGCTCTGTCTGAACAAAGCACAGCTATAACCCGCCCCCCTGTACCTTATCCCACTCTCCTCTCCTCAGTAAGTGTGATGCTTCTGAGTCAAGATGGCGGTGCCCGTATCCTAAATTCCTGGACAGAGTTGCAGCCCAGTGGGGGAAAGAATAATAAGTTAATGACTAAAAACTTAAAATATATTAATTTTAGATGCTGGGGAATCGTTTTTTAAGAGTTTGGGCTTTTCATTAAATCACGCTGAAGGTCCGGTTTAAGACCCAGGCACGGTCAGTATTCCTAGATAAAGTTCTAACGCCCTGATGAAGTGACGCGCTGACGTCACGCAACGCGTCGGCGGTGAGGCGGGGGTGAGACGTGTGTTGGCTGGGGACTTTGTTGCTTCTGGCATGCTGTGGATCATCAAGACTTTGTTTACATGTTGTGTGTCTGTCTGTTTTTTACTCGGCTGGTCCTACTGCTATAATTAGTTATTTAGTGAGACTATATATTATTAGTAATATTGTTGGGTACTTTTTTGGATATTTTGCACATTCTTTTTTGTACTGTTTTTTAAAAAAAACAAAAATATTTTTAATACCAGCCCTGTACAGACACCATTCTATATATATAAATGTGATATGCTGTATAGATCAGGCTCAGCAGCACCATATATTTCCATCTGTATATATATCTGTTCCCTCCCAGTTTTTCTTTTTCTCTGTCTCCCCCCCCCCCTCAATTTATTGAATGTGTTTGTTTTTTAACTTGATTTTAATTGTCCTCTCATTGTATATATAGATCTGTAATAATAAAGTTGTAGGTATGTTTTCAGAAATCAATGTAGTGGTGCCACTTAGTTTGATGAGGCTGGCATTTTTGGGGTGTTGTGGGATCCCCGGCTGTTTTTGCTTTGGGCGTTTTGGCCAACCTCTAGTGTTGCACACTAGCTTACTGGCAATTATACACTGAGTGCGGTCTTTCTTTGTATAGTATAGTAGATAAAGTTCTAAGAAATGGCCTTATTAATATTTTTCATAGCCATTACTAGAAAGAAACCAGTCTCCAACTCCAGATGTCATATGTGGGATCCAACCCACATTCTTATGGGTCTTATAAAAGCTCCTTTTGAGCCTCTTCTTGAAGGGACAAAATTAGGACCCTAAAGATTTGTTTTCTGCTTGCCATCACCTCTGCATGTAGGGTTGGTGACTTACAGGCCCTCTCCATTCAAGACCCTTTTGTATCATTCTACCGGATAGGGCCATTCTCAAGACTGATCCACTTTACCTACCCAAGATCTCTTCTACCTTCCACAAGTCGCAAGAAATAGTTTTCCCATCCTCTCGAGGCAATCAGGAGGATGTGGAGTAGAGCACAGTTTCTAGATGACAGGCGATCCCTTATTTTGTATTTAGAACGGGCACACCTACCTGAAGGAAGATGGACAGGTTGTCTCCTTTATTGGCAAGAATAGAGGTTTAGCCGCCTCGGTAGCCAGGTGGATTAGGCAGGTCATCTCATTAGCTTACACGTGTATGGACGCTCCAGCCACTTATATTAGAGCACACTCAACAAGGGCAGTATCCACCTCCTGGGTAGATAGATCCGGGGCTGCCACTTGGTCTTCCCCTCATACGTTTCTTGGGTATTATCAGCTTGATCTTTTGTCTGACTTTCAACAATATGGGGGGGGGCAACCAAGTGGGATGGCATGTAGTGCTTAACAGGGGCCCTACTATAGATGAACCCTGCAGTCTAGAATGGGTGATAACTGATAAACAAAGTCTGGTGAATAGTCTGGTTATTACAGGTATGCTGAAAAACAAGGGACTCTTCAGGGCCTCTTCTCTACTTATTCATCAGCCACGTATCATTGTCTCCTGCTGCTTGTCTTCCCGTTGCTCACCTGTCCCCTGATTAGGGGACCCTCATAGTAGTCTTAGTGACACTCATGTTGTTAAGAAAACTTTAGAAAATACAATGGTTCTAAACCTACCAAACTTTCACACTCAAAGACCTCAATGTTCCTAAAATGGAATGTTCTGGCTGTATGAGGGCATTAGTAGGTTAAACCTATGTGTTGGTGTCTGTTCAGTTAGCGCACATTCTGCTTTACTTCTCTTTTATCTTTTTTTTTGTGTTTATTTTATTAGTCTTTTGATATTTAAAATGTGTTTTTTTATTATGTTTACCATGAATTATGCCACAGGCATAATTTAACTTGATTTGCATTTCCATTGCACAAGGAAGCTATGGCCTGATATTTTTTTTCCCCAAAATGTGCATGTCTGCAGATAACGGACTGTCACCCCTCCAACTTTCTAGTTAATTACTATTTCTGCATAGTACTGATTTTGTTTTGTGCAGCTGGAGAAACATCTGTGTGAAAATTAAATTATTGCTCAAAATGACATTAAATTATTTTTCTAAAGACTCATCAGCAGGATGGTGATAACAGATGAAAGTTGTAAGGGAGGGGATTGAAAGGGATGTGGAAAATGTTATGAAGATGAGGTAATCTATCTTCAGAAGCAATATGCAACACCACTGCCTGTTTTTCAGGTTATGGAGTGGTGCTAGGCTCCTTTTGAATTTGATAGTGAATACTGGAAGTAATCTGGCATGTAATGGGTGGACTGGAAACTGCTGATAACTTTTAATAACCGTGTGTTTGTGTTTCCGGATTCATCAACCTGCTTATACTAAGAAATTCTACTCCTAAACCAGGGATGCACAGGCTGCTGCCCAGGGGGCGCACACAGCCCATGCTACTGTTAGTTGCAGCCTCCAAACCAAGTCACACAGGCTGACAGGCAGCTGCAGCCCCGATAGCCCAAAATATTTTTTTTCTTTTTCTTCCAGTGGCAGAGGTGTGTAATAGCATTCATCAGCGAATAGCATTGGATTGGAGTAGCATTCATCAGCACATAGCATCTCCTCCCTACCTATTTTTATGGCTCGAAATGTGGTTTCCTTTTCCATTATGCGAAAGAGTGGGTCAATGGCTAGGTTAAACCATAGAGGTGACAGGGGGCATCCTTGCCTAATTGACTATTAGCTTGGTCTGATAAAAAATTTATATATATTTTTTTATATTAGAGGTGAATACTGTGCCAAAGGCTCTTTCTGCTGGGATTGTATTCAGCCATGGCCAGGATATTTTGTCAAAGGCTTTTTCAGCATCTAAGCTGAGGATGAGATCTTTGGAGTTTCTTTTTTCAATGATTATTGCAAACGCTGTTCTTATTCCTATGGTGATGGTTTACCCCTGATGAAACCCAATTAGTGTTTAGTGAGCAGTTTCAGGAGGAAACACTGGAGTCGGTCTGCCATTATTTTAGATAATATTTTGTAACTTGTATTCAACAGATATTGGTCTATAGCAGGGGTACTCAAATGGCGGACCGCGGTCTGAGTCCGGACCGCAGACCCCATTTGTCCGGACCGCTGCCCAGGGCTGGTGTAGTGTCCCTGGAGCCAGGGGCGGGCTGGCCATAGGGCATACTGGGCAGCCCGGAATCCGGCGGTGCCGGTGACAATTGCTGGCCGGGGCTGTCAAAGCTGGGGGCGGGCACATGGGCGTGGCCAGGCCGGGGAAGGTGGAAGCGGCTCGGGCCTCGTAGGCGGGGGGAGGAGTGGAGACGAAGAGGCGCGGGAGGAGGAAGGAGCCGAGAGCGCGGAGCTGCCAGAGGCTTCGGGCGGCAAGCAGAGCCCGCTGCACACACCTGGAGGCCCGTCATGTCCACTCGCACTGCTGCCGCCCCCACCGCCGGTGCTGCTAGAACAGGCCTGACTCTGGGAAGAGGTGGCCTGCCTGAGGGAGGTGGCGGCCCCGGAGTCAGTGGTGTCCCGGCATCAGAGCACACTGCTGCGCTGGCTGGAGGAGCGGCTGGCCCGGGGCGAGGAGGCCATTACCCGGGACCAGTTCATCGAGCTGCTGGAGAACCGGGCCAGTGGCCGAGAAAGTGCAAGGAGGTGAGATTCCTGTCCCCCATTTACTTCATGTGTAGAGTGCAAGCTCCTCAGCCAACCTGAGCAATGAGCTTTCCTGTCCCCCCACCCACCTGTCATTTACTTCCTGCTTCTCGCCCTTCTGTGTAGAGTGCAAGCTCTTCAGCTAACAACATGCTGGAAAGGGAGACCTGAGCAATGAGCTTTCCTGTCCCCCATCCACCTCTCATTTACTTCCTGCTTCTCGCCCTCCTGTGTAGAGTGCAAGCTTTTCAGCCAACAACATGCTGGGAAGGGAGACCTGAGCAATGACCCTTCCTGTGCCGGACAGGCCCGTGCTGTTTGAGCCCCGGTGAGACACCCTGTTAGCGGCTGCGGCAGAAAGGTAAGAGCCGGCTGTGTGCGTTCTCCTCCCAGCAGAGACAGTAGCGCCCTCTCTGCCTGTAAAGCGGGATGCCCCTCTCTGCCTGTAAAGCGGGATGCCCCTCTTTGCCTGTAAAGCGGGATGCCCCTCTTTGCCTGTAAAGCGGGATGCCCCTCTTTGCCTGTAAAGCGGGACGCCCCTCTCTGCCTGTAAAGCGGGACGCCCCTCTCTGCCTGTAAAGCGGGACGCCCCTCTCTGCCTGTAAAGCGGGACGCCCCTCTCTGCCTGTAAAGCGGGACGCCCCTCTCTGCCTGTAAAGCGGGACGCCCCTCTCTGCCTGTAAAGCGGGACGCCCCTCTCTGCCTGTAAAGCGGGACGCCCCTCTCTGCCTGTAAAGCGGGACGCCCCTCTCTGCCTGTAAAGCGGGACGCCCCTCTCTGCCTGTAAAGCGGGACGCCCCTCTCTGCCTGTAAAGCGGGACGCCCCTCTCTGCCTGTAAAGCGGGACGCCCCTCTCTGCCTGTAAAGCGGGACGCCCCTCTCTGCCTGTAAAGCGGGACGCCCCTCTCTGCCTGTAAAGCGGGACGCCCCTCTCTGCCTGTAAAGCGGGACGCCCCTCTCTGCCTGTAAAGCGGGATGCCCCTCTTTGCCTGTAAAGCGGGATGCCCCTCTTTGCCTGTAAAGCGGGATGCCCCTCTTTGCCTGTAAAGCGGGACGCCCCTCTCTGCCTGTAAAGCGGGACGCCCCTCTCTGCCTGTAAAGCGGGACGCCCCTCTCTGCCTGTAAAGCGGGACGCCCCTCTCTGCCTGTAAAGCGGGACGCCCCTCTCTGCCTGTAAAGCGGGACGCCCCTCTCTGCCTGTAAAGCGGGACGCCCCTCTCTGCCTGTAAAGCGGGACGCCCCTCTCTGCCTGTAAAGCGGGACGCCCCTCTCTGCCTGTAAAGCGGGACGCCCCTCTCTGCCTGTAAAGCGGGACGCCCCTCTCTGCCTGTAAAGCGGGACGCCCCTCTCTGCCTGTAAAGCGGGACGCCCCTCTCTGCCTGTAAAGCGGGACGCCCCTCTCTGCCTGTAAAGCGGGACGCCCCTCTCTGCCTGTAAAGCGGGACGCCCCTCTCTGCCTGTAAAGCGGGACGCCCCTCTCTGCCTGTAAAGCGGGACGCCCCTCTCTGCCTGTAAAGCGGGACGCCCCTCTCTGCCTGTAAAGCGGGACGCCCCTCTCTGCCTGTAAAGCGGGACGCCCCTCTCTGCCTGTAAAGCGGGACGCCCCTCTCTGCCTGTAAAGCGGGACGCCCCTCTCTGCCTGTAAAGCGGGACGCCCCTCTCTGCCTGTAAAGCGGGACGCCCCTCTCTGCCTGTAAAGCGGGACGCCCCTCTCTGCCTGTAAAGCGGGACGCCCCTCTCTGCCTGTAAAGCGGGACGCCCCTCTCTGCCTGTAAAGCGGGACGCCCCTCTCTGCCTGTAAAGCGGGACGCCCCTCTCTGCCTTTAAAGCGGGACGCCCCTCTCTGCCTTTAAAGCGGGACGCCCCTCTCCCTTACTGCACACAGGCTGTAGATAGATGATGGAGCATGAAAGCAGCCAGTGTGTGGACCTGTTGATTGCAATTCATTATTGCCAGACACCTAACCCTCACCCCAACTGCTGGACCTGTACCCTCACCCCAGCTCCTGGACCTGTACCCTTCACCTAACTTTTCCCCAGCAGCTGATCTGCACCCTCCCCTAACCCTTCTCCCAGCCCGTGACATGCACTCTTACTTACCCCCCCCCCGACTTCCTCACACCAAATTGGCCTTATTGCTAGGGGACCAGGGTTCTTTACTGTCGGTGTGCAGGTCGGACCTCCATCCCACGGCAGACCCTGGTAAGTGGACCTCCACTGAAAGTAGTTGAGTACCCCTGGTCTATAGGATTTGACCTGTTTTGGGTCGCTCTCTGGTTTTGGTAACAGAATTGTATATGATTCCGTAAAACGGTACATTGGGGTTTTGTGGTGTATTATTTTGTAGAATTCATCTGTGAGTATGGGGAGTTGTTAGTGGTTTAATAGCTTGTAGAATTTGGTAGTGTAACCGTCTGGTGCTGGTGTTTTGTTGTTCTTGAGGTCCTTGATAGTAGTTGCTATTTCTTGTTCTGTAATGTCTGCCTCTAGTATTTCCCTCTGTTCTGCTTTGAGAGTTTTGCTTTCCTGAGTATTTCTTGTGTTGTGGCGTAGTTGGTTGTAGTGGCTGTGTATAGTTCTTTGAAGTAGTTTTCAAATGTATTGACTATTGTTTTTTGGCAATGTGTTCTTTGGCCAGATGATTGTTTTTCCAGTCCCTCTTGATTTAACCATATTGGTTAGCAGTGCACCTGCTTTGTTGCCAAATTTGAAATATTTGTTTTGTTTTAACCCTTTAAACGCCAGCCACGTAAAATTTACGTGGCTGCCTCTCCTGCAGTTAACTGCCAGCCACGTAAATTTTACGTGCCTGACTTTCCCCACTAATAGTAAAAAAAAGTTTTAAAAAAAGTCACTTACCTGACCCCTCGTTTGATTCAGCCGGGTCTCCTCTTCAAGATGCTGGTCTCCGATTGTTCATCGGACGTCCTCCGGCTGCAGGGGAGGGCCCGGAATAGGGTGCCCCCCCCATTTCAGCTGCCTCCGGCTTTTCCTGTAAATAAAAAAAAAAAAAAAGACATTTACTTACCTGCGTGTGCGCTGGCTCCCGCCGACCCTCCTCTTCACCTGGGGGTCCTCCGATCCCCCCCAGGTCTTTCTGATCTTCAGGAGAGAGCCTGGAAGGCTCTCTCCCCTCTGCTGTTCCCGATGGCGGCCGCCATCTTGACGCTAAGCCCCGCCCCTTTTGGGGGCTGGGCTAATGCCGTCATGCCGGTCCCGATCACCGGCTTCAGCTGTCAGATGCCGGTGATCGGTGCCCGGGAAGGAGCTGGCAGGAGATCCTCTGATCTCCTGCCTCCCCCTTCTCTGGATGCCGATCACCGGCATCTGTCATCAGAGCGGCGAGGGACAAGAGCTTGCAATCAAAGGTAAGTACAGTAAAAAAAAAATTTTTTTTTTTTAATAAAATCATTTTGTCTGTCTTTTTTCAGTTAACCCTTTGTGAGCTGGTAAGGGGTCTATAAGACTCCTGTACCAGCTCACAAGGCTCTGGGTATGGCAAGTCACCTGCGGGGAGCGGGTGAGTTGCCAAAACCCCCAGCCCCCCATTACCTGCCTCCCCAAAGGCCAGGGGGGGGGGGGGCAGAAGGGCCCAGGCCACTATGGCTATGTGGGCTAGTAGCCTGCAGGGCCAGGGGCCACCAGCGCTGGCCCTGTTCTACAAGCCCCCATAGCTGACCTGGGTCAGTAACGCTGGGTAGGGGGGACCCTACGTAATTTTTTTGGGGATTTTTAAGGGTTTTTAACCCTTAAATTTCCCAAAAAAATTGGGTCCCCCCCCCCCCCGGGAGGGGGGACCCTATGTAAATTTTTTTTTTTAAATTAACCCCTTATGTCCTGTCGCCCAGCTGGTAATAAATGCTTCCAGCATTTTGTGGTGTGTTTTTTTTTTTAAGTGGACCAACACCCAAGATTTTGACTATCCTGGGTATTGGTCCTTTTTCCCGGGGCATCCCGATCGGGGATGCCCCGCTGTGTGAAACCCCCCCTATCACCCACAATAACTCGCCTCACCCGGGTCCTATGGCGCATGCGCGGGCGCTCGTCCAATCAGCGCGCTCAGAGGGGCTGAGTTATGGACGTCTTAAGAGACGTCTAAGCTCAGCCGCTCTGAGCGCGCTAGCGGGTGCATCCCCCACTTCCCTCTAACAGGGAGCGTAAATAGCCCTACTAGAGGGATAGCGAGGATGCGGCCCGCGCATGCGCCGTAGGACCGGGATTCAAGTAAGTGGTAGCGGGTGTTCCGTGGGGTGTCACACAGAGGGGCATCCCGATTTTGGATGCCCCAGGGGGGAGGAAATAGAACGGTCTGGGAATCTTATAGATTCCCGGGCCGATCAGCCCTGGGTATTGGTCCACTTTAACCCATTGTGAACTTGTAAGGAGTCCATGAAACCCCTATACCAGTTAACAAGGCTGGGGGGCTGTCAAGTCACCTGCGGTGAGCGGGTGATTTGCCATTAACCCTGGCCCCCCTATTACCTGCCTCCCCGAAGCCCAGGGGGGGCAGAAGGGCTTGGGCTGATTTAGGAGGTGCGGGCTTATACCTGGCAGGGTGGAGGGCCACCAAAGCTGGCCCCTGCGCCCCCGGTTCTACAAGCCCTGCATAGCTGATCCCTGGGCTGGTTATGCTGTTTAGGGGGGACCCCATGTCATTTTTTATGGGAATTTTTAAGGGGTTTTTAACCCTTAAAATAAAAAAAATGGGGATTACCCCCCCCCCCTCTTGTAAGGGGAACCCCACGCCAATTTTTTTTCTTCATTTAACCCTTTATAGTGTGGATTGTAGTTGTATTTTATTTTTACATGTTATAAAGTGTTTTTTCAGTTTAGGGGGTCTTCTGAACAGTAACGGGGGGCTTCCGATACATATGTGGTACCGTTGTAATCGGGAGAAATGGGGCTTTCACATGCAATATGGTTTTCTTTAAAAAAAAAAAATAAAGTAGACAATTTTCTAAAAAATATTTTTTTTGTTTTGTTTAATTTACTCAAAAATATTTAAAAAAACTGTAAAAAATTACAAACAAGACATTTCATGTTAAAGCCTAAACTCTGCCGCAAAAATAAAATATATAATTTTCCTGGAAATTCCTGCAAAAATCACAGTTAAGCATAGCACAAAATGGTGAAAAATGACCTGTCAAGAGAGGGTGACAAAACCTCAAGTAGGCTGGCAGTTAAAAGGGTTAATAGAACCTATGCATGTTGGGTATCGTTCTGCTCGGGGGACCTTGCGCTTTCAGATTTAGCTTGTTTTTTTTTTGTTTGCATATTGATATTTTAGGAAAACTCTTTTCTTATTCTGCTTTATTATACATTTTTTAAGGAAACCCTGTGCGACCAAAGAATTCTTTGAGGGATTACTTTCAGACAGATGGGCCCACTACAACATGCTGGGTACGCTTAGAAAGCTTATCATGTGTACTTTCAGGAATGTATGGTTTGTGGGGGGTATTCCAAATGTAAAGGGTATTTTTGGCAGAAAAAGCGCAAGGTGCACACTTTGTCTGCAGAGTTGAAATTTTCAAGCAAAGTTACCATTGTGCATATGCTTTACTTTTTGGTGTTTGGCAACTCTTCTTTTGACAGTACCTATGCATGTTGGGTATCTTCCAGAAAACTGTGGCAACATCAACAAGCCTGGTACGCCTAGAAAGCTTGAAGTGTGTTTTTCCAGAGAATATATCGTTTGTGGGGGGTATTTCAAATGTAAAGGGTTGTTTTTATTAAAAAACTGCAAGGTGCACATAGCGCTTAGCATAGCTGTATTTGATCTAAAAATCTCTTAAAGTGCTGTTTCAGTTTGAGGGAGTCTCCTGGGCAGGAATGGGTGTCTACCAATACATATGTGGTACCGTTGTAACTGGGAGAAATTGGGATTTCACACGCAATAAGATTTTATTGACAAACGTACATTTTTTATTAAAAAAAAAAACTACAAATTGTAAAAAATAGATTTTTAAAATTTTTTTGCACATATTTCACCCCAAAATATTAAAAAAACACTTGAAAAAGGACAAACAAGACATTTCATGTTAAAGCTCAGACTCTGCTGAAAAAAACAATATATAATTTTCCCGGGAAATCCATGGAAATTCCTTCAAAAATCACAATTGAACAAGGGGAGCGCAAAATAGTGCAAAATGGTCTGGCAACAAAAACTCCAGGTAGGCTGGCGGTTAAAGGGTTAAAACAGTCTGTCTAGTATTAGGTAAGTAAAGGGGGTGGGAGTAGCTCTATCTCTACTATTTATACAAAATTATTAAATTATTATTCAGCGCCTGGGAACCAATTTACAGCCCAGTTTAACCCTCTCATCAATCTCATCCAAGTATTAAGCACCAAACATGTCTAGCTATGTGGAAAGACAGAGATTTGGTTGCATATATCTACAGATACATGTGGAAGCCACACCGCCCCGACAAGGCACTGTGTTTAGTGTGGTCCCTACTCTTATTTCTGAGTTCCCAAATCCCACCCCCTTTACTTAGTATTAGGTAAGCTTTCAGCCATTGTTTTTTGTTTTCTGGTATGTTATGCTCAATGTATTTTTGTATGCTTTTGTAAGTGTATTGTATAGAGTTGTGCGGTTTGCGTCAGCTACTTTTTTTTGGCATTGTAGGCTATAACGTGTCCTCAGAACACTGGGTTATCTATGTGTTGGATATTGTCATCTATAAAGTCGGACCAGATTTTCGTCCTATATTCTTCAAACTGTGAGGATGTATATAAATGGTTTGGAACTCTCCAGATCCTTGAGTGTCTTTGGGTGGTTTCTAGTTTGAGTGTTAGAGTGATTGGTTTGTGGTCGACAACGTGAGTGGTTTAATGGAGACCTCTAGTATGCTTATTGGTTCTTTTATTAGGGTATAGTCGATTCTCGACATCGTCTTGTGGGCTACTGAGCAGCGCGTATATTCCCTAGCTGTGGGGTGCAGAAGTCTCCATGGATCATCCAGCATTGTGTTTTGCAGCAATAGACTGAGTGGGTTTCCTGGTGATTGAGTGTTTCTTGATTCTTGCCTGTCTGGTCTGACGCCAATGAATGCATAAAAGTCTCCCATGATTATTGGGTTGGAAACTTGCATTGCTAATAGTCTGTGTGAGTTGCTTGTAAAAGTCTTTGTTGGGGGTATAAATGTTGACCAGCGAAACATCTTGTCTTGCTATGTCAATTTTCAGAACTATATATCTGCTGTTTGGATCTATGTTTTTTTCTTTTATGGTGTACTGCAGGTTTTTATTGATTAGTACGGATACTCCCCTTTTCTCCTGTGAGTATGTGGTGGCAATCTCTTCCCCTGTCTTCCCCTGTCCAGATGGCTTTTGTGGTTTACCTTTTCCCCTTCCTTCCAGTGTGTTTCCTGTACTGCTATTATTGGATTAAGATGGAGGTTCACGTCTTTTTGCACTTAATTAGATGATTTAAGCCTCCAACTTTCCATGAGACTATTTTGATTATATCTTTCACCATTGTTTGTGGTGTTGTGCTGTGTCAGTTGTCAGATGTATTTGTTGTTTGAGACATATGTGAGAGTTTGGTTTAGTCGGCTCCTCGCTTCCGTGCCGGTCACCGGACTCCGCAGCTCCCATCCTGAGTGATGCACACTGCAGAGGTTAATAAAATTCTTAGCACTAGTTCCTAAGCATACAGTTCCTAAGCATTTTGAATCACTTTTTTCATATAATTTTGTGTAACTAAAACAAAAACAAATTGCAACTCTTGAATGGGTAGCTGTTGCCTCCAGAGTGTGTGTGTGTGGGGGGGGGGATTTAAGATCCTCTCCAGGGGTTTAACCCTTTAAGTGCCAGCCTACCTGGAGTTTTTGTCACCCTTTGTTGCCAGACTATTATGCGCTTCCCATGTTCAAATGTGATTTTTGAAGGGATTTCCAGGGATTTCCCAGGAAAATGATATATTGTTTTTTTCAGCAGAGTCTGGGCTTTAACATGAAATGTCTGTCATTTTTTTAGGTGTATTCTCAATATTTTTGGGTGAAATATGTGCAAAAAAAAAAAACATTTTACAAATTGTTGTTTTTTTTTGTAATAAAAAATGTAAGTTTGTCATTAAAATCTTATTGCGTGTGAAATCACAATTTCTCCCGGTTACAGCGATACCACATATGTATAGGTAGACACCCTTTCCTGCCCAGGAGACTCCCCCAAACTGAAACAGCGCTTTAGGGGATTTTCAGATAAAATACAACTATGCTATGCAATATGCGCACCTTGCAGTATTTCCAGAAAAACAACCCTTTACATTTGAAATACCCCCAACAAACTATATATTCTCTGGAAGTACACACCTCAAGCTTTCTAGGTTTACCAGGCTTGTTGATGTGGCTATAGTTTTTTGGAAGTAATCCCTCAATGTATTCTTTTGTTGCAAAGAGTTTCCTTAAAAAAAGGATAAAAAACAGAATCAAAGCCACATTTTCCTAAAAAAAAAAAAAAAAACTATATACAAACAAGAAAAAACAAGTTTAATCTGAAAAAGCAACATCCCCCGAACAGAACAATACCAAACATGCATAGGTACTGTCAAGGGAAGAGTTGCCAAACACCCCAAAGTAAAGCAGGTGCGTAACGGTAATTTTACTTGAAAATTTCAGCTCTGCAGACAAAGTGCGCACTTTGCGATTTTTCAACCAAAACAACCCTTTACATTTGGAATATCCCCCATAAACCATATATTCCCTGAAAGTACCCATGTTAAGCCTTCTAAGCTTACCCAGCTTGTTGTAGTGGGCTCATCTTTCTGGAATTAATGCCTCAAAGAATTCTTTGGTTGCGCAGGGTTTCCCTAAAAAATGTATAAAAATTCTGAATAAAAAACACCTTTTCCTAAAATGTAAATATGCAAACCAGAAAAAGCAAGTGAAGTCTGAAAGCACAAGGTCCCTCGAACAGAACAATACCCAACATGCATAGCTACTTTTAACCCTTTTAATTTCCAGCCTACTTGAGATTTTGTCACACTCTTTTGACCGGTCATTTTCCCCATTTTGCGCCATGTTTTGCGCCATTTTTGCTGGAATTTTCAGGAATATTATATATATATATTTTTGCAGCAGAGTTTAGGCTTTAACATGAAATGTCTTATTTATAAATTTTATTTAGTTTTTTACAATATTAAGTAAAAAAATAAATAAATAAATAAAAAATGTTTTAGAAAATTGACTCCTTTATTTTAAATCCATTTTTTAATTTTATTAAGGAAAACCATATTGCATGTGAAAGCCCCATTTCTAGCGATTAGAAAGGTACCACATATTTATCAGTAGCCCCCCGTTCCTGCCCAGGAGACCCCCCAAACTGAAACAAGTACTTTTATAACGTTTACAAATAAAATACAACTACCATCCACACTACAAAGGGTTAAATCGAGAACAAAAATGGCATAGATATATACCTTACAGGAATATAACTATTAGACACACATGTAAACCGATGTGGCTAAATAATAAGGTTAAGGGGGCAATAAACAACAACAAAAAGGGCATTTAAACGTTTAAAGCAGGAAGGGACAGCGGAAGCGTTAAAAAACTACAAAGAAGAAAATAAACAATGTAAACAACAGATAAGGGCAGCTAAGCTGGAGACAGACTGATCCGAAAGAGTAAAACTAGCCCCAAATTATTCTTTAGCTACATAAACCGTAAAAGGTACAAACCTGAGGGCGTGGGCCCCCTGAAAAGCAAGGAGGGGACACCTATAGAGGGAACTGAGGAGAAAGCAAATTTGCTAAACAACTTCTTTGCTTCTATATTCACAAAAGAATTTCACATGCCGAGTGAAATGCAGGGGAATAACCGAAACCCTCCATTAAATGTCACTGGTCTAACCAAGGAAGAAGTCCAGCACCGTCTCAAGCAGATAAAAATCGATAAATCACAGGGACCAGATGACATACATCCTTGTGTTTTAAGAGAGTTATGTAAAGTAATAGACAAGCCGTTATTTCTAATATTTGTGGATTCCATAACTACAGGGTCTGTTCCGATGGGTTGGCGCTTGGCAAATGTGGTGCCAATATTCAAAAAGGGATCTAGGGGGGAACCTGGGAACTACAGACCGGTAAGCTTAACATCTGTGGTGGGCAAGCTGTATGAAGGTTTCTTAAGGGATACTATCCTGGAGCACCTTGGGGAAAATGACCTTATTACTCCATATCAGCATGGATTTGAGGAATCGCTCATGCCAGACAAACCTAATCAGCTTTTATGAGGAGGTAAGTTCAAGATTGGATCAGGGGGAGTCATTGGATATCATATATCTTGACTTTTCTAAAGCATTTGATACTGTGCCACATAAAAGGCTGGTACAAAAGATGAGAATGCTTGGCCTGGGGGAAAACGTGTGCAGATGGGTGGGAAATTGGCTTAATGATCGGAAGCAGAGGGTGGTTATCAATGGTACACACTCAGATTGGGTCACTGTTACTAGTGGAGTACCACAAGGGTCAGTTCTGGGACCAATTCTCTTCAATATATATATATAAATGACATTGGGTATGGATTAAACAGTAAAGTCTCAATCTTTGCAGATGATACTAAGCTGAGTAAAGTAATTAAAACAAAAGAGGACAGCAGGCAGCTACAAACAGATTTAGATACATTGGAAGCATGGGCAGTTAAATGGCAAATTAGTTTAACACAGATAAATGTAAGGTTATGCACATGGGAAGGAGACATCTGTGTCATGATTACACACTAAACAAAGAAATACTTGGTAGAACAACAATGGAAAAGGACCTAGGGGTTTTAGTTGACAATAAGCTCAACTGTAGTAATCAATGCCAGGCAGCTGCTGCCAAAGCAAATAAGATAATCAATGCCAGGCAGCTGCTGCCAATAGGATCATGGGGTGCATCAGGAGGGTCATAGGTGCTCATGACCAGAGCATCATTTTACCCCTGTACAAGTCAGACCCCATATGGAATACTGTGTACAGTTCTGGGCACCTGTGCTTAAAAAGGACATATCAGAACTGGAGCGCGCTCAAAGAAGGGCAACAAAGTTAATAAAAGGAGTGCGGGGGCTAGAGTACCCTGAAATATTGTCCAAGTTAGGTTTATTTAGTTTAGAAAAAAGACGATTGAGGGGTGATCTAATAACTATGTATAAATATTTTCGGGGTCAATACAAAGATCTGTCCCACAATCTATTTATACCCCGGAGTGTAACCATAACCCAGGGACATCCACTAAGGTTAGAGGAAAGGTGCTTTCTCCAGCGACATAGAAGGGGATTCTTCTCTGTAAGAGCAGTGAGACTATGGAACTCGCTGCCAGAGGAGGTAGTAATGATGGATACAGTAAAAATTTTCAAAAGTGGCCTTGATGCCTTCCTGGCATGTAATAACATTTCCAGCTATGGCTACTAGACCACTGGAAGGAGTTAAACAGGCTGAACTGGATGGACTAAAGTCTTTATTCAGCCTTACATACTATGTTACTATAGTGTCCCCCCTCCCGGGGGGGGGGGGGGGGGGGCATTATTTACTTTTTTTTTTTAAGGGTTAAAAACCCTTAAAAAAACATGGGGTCCCCCTTACCAGCCCGGGACCAGCTATGCAGTGCTTGTAGAAACAGGGCGCAGGGGCCAGCGCTTTTGTGGCCCCTGGCCCTGCAGGCTATAAGCCTGCATAGCCCGTGGGCCCGGGCTCTTCTGCCCCCCCCCGGGCTTTGGGGAGGCAGGTAATGGGGGTGCCGGGGGTTAATGGCAAGTCACCCACTAGTCGCAGGTGACTTGCCAGCCCCCAGCCTTGTGAACTGGTATAGGGGTCATGGACCCCTTACCAGTTCACAAAGTGTTAAATGTAAAAAAAATACACTGACACAAGAAAAATCTTTATATTTTTTTTTTTTTTTTACTGTATCACCTCCGATCTTGTGTCCCTCATCGCTGTCCCGCGCCGCTGTCATGTCAGTGACAGATGCCGGTAGTGATCGCCGCCGGGCGGGTGAGAGGCGAGGAGGCTCCGCCTCACACCCGCCCTGCTCCGACACCACCGGTGATTATCTGACAGATGCCGGTGCGCGGAGGTTGTGTAGGAGGAGCAGGATGACTTCATCCCTCTCCTCCCACAATGGGCAGGGCTAGGGGGCGGCGGCCATCGCCGCCATTACAAGAGGTGAGGAACCGGATGAGGATCCTAACCTGAAGCCTGCGCAGCCCAGGGGGGGGATCGGACCCCCCCACCCCCACCCCCCCCGGTGAAGAGGAGACCGGAGGCAGAAGGATCGGGCACGGAGGTGAGTGACAGTTTTTTTTTTTTTTTTAACAGGCGAACTGTCAGCGCTGGAAGCGGGGGGGTGCGGCCGGTTTTGGTTTCGGGCCCCCTCCTGAAGACAGAGGACGACGGGGGGGGGGTTCGGATGCCCCCCCCCCCCAGGAAGAGGGGACCCCCAGCTACACATGGATACCAGAGGTAAGTGTTTTTTTTTTTCTTCTATTAGGGGGAAATGACAGGCACGTAGTTTCTACATGCTTGGCACTTAAGGGTAGGAGAAGCAACCACGTAGAAACTACGTGCTTGGCATTTAAAGGGTTAATAGCATTCAGGTGAGGCTGTTGAGATGGGAGTGGCCATCACCTGGTGGGGCAGCTGGGATTGATGCACCCTTTTCCAACTATCTGTCTGCAGAAATCATCATGCCATATATAATAGCAAGAAAGCAGCAGCTGCCTTGGGCAAAGACTTGCTGATGTCAAACTTGAGTCAGGAGGAGGGGGATGGATTGGAAGTGGGATGGTGACCTGTCTGCTAGATGATGAAAATGAGGGGGGTGGAGGGATCACTGGATCATTATCTCCTGTCTGTGCGAGTGGTTGTATGTCACCTTCCCTGTCTGAAGTCCCTTTATGAAGAGGACAGGCTGCTGACTAATTAATAAAGGGACTGTCCAGGCAAAATGCAAAAAACTTGATTCAGCAGCTTGCCTCCTCATATTTGCCATTTTCCTTCCTGTAGCCTCACAGCAGCACCTAAAAGCAGAAGCTTAGCGCTGACTTTTGGCACTTCCCCTTGCAGTAGACCACCAATCACAGGGCTCGACTGGTGATCTATAACGCTACCCCCGCATGGCTGCCTGTGTATTGCAGCATTGTGATAGGGTGTCAAAGTATGATGATATAAACACACTGCCTGCTATTGTACTGGAGAGCGGACACACCCACTGGCTGGAAATTTTAATAATTGAGAACCTCAAAATAGGTTTCCTTTTGCTTTAGGTGGTTCATTTAAAAATAAAATGGTGAACATTAGAAGCTTTTGGGCTGTGTGCTTATATAGTCTATGTAGTTGCCTGGACAATCCCTTCAAGCAGGTTTATAATTTTTTGTACTTCTAATGATGCTGTTTAGTAATGGCCTCTCTGATCGTTATCCAATTGCAGTGAGGTTTGTAGATAATATACTTGTCATGTAATCGCCAGCTCTGCAGACAATCAAGTGCTTATTGATCTCAGGGAACTGGCTGCATTGATGGACTTTCCCAGGAAATATCTGTGGTGTTACTCAACCCTTTATTAGACTGAACCATAATGTCCACATAGCGTGGCATTATGAATCCCAATATTGCTGTGGGGATGAGAGCACCAAGAGTATTTTTTTAGATGTTTCATATCTTCCATGATATTATAATAACTGACTGTCAGGACCCAGATACACTTTGCATGCTTGCAAAGCCATAAAAAAAAGTCTTTATGCTTCTGCTTTATTGTAGCCCCTTAATGTAGAAGAATAAGACAATGCAGCAATCACACCTAAAAAGATTGTGCACCTTTCCTGCATTTTTTTTTCCGGCGTGCAGAGTTGTTGTTGGGCTGTCCTGATTTTCAAGCCATTCTGTGCTTAGCTACCTAAACTGAATGTGTGTTAGGTACCATATTTTCACCCTATAAGATGCACCTAGGATTAGGAGGAGGAAAATCACAAAAAAAAGGATATTCTGAAACAAATGTTGTGCACCGTCACCCAAGAACCAAATAGACAATGTGCAGATTCCCCCAGTTACAGGCAGTGTTGTATTCTCCCCCCTCCCATTCCACATTATAGGCAATGTTGCATTCCCGCCCATCCCATTCCCGATAGGCAGTGTGGCAGAATCATCTAACCCCCCCCCATCCCTCACGCTGGACCTAGTGACTAGTGAAGACCTTGCGTCCAGTGAGGACAGCAGACGCAGGCTAGGCCGTGTTTGTAGGACACGTGGTGTGCCGGAGAAGCAGCCGCGGTGGGGACAGCAGGCTGCCGCTCATCTATTGTCTGGCCTCCCAGTAAGTTTACCTGTCTGTCTTCTCTTCCTTTTTTTTTTTTTTTAACCAAAAAACATTCGCCCCCATATGACGCACTGACATTTCCCCACAGTTTTGTGTGTCTTATAGGGTGAAAAATTCAGTAATTGCTACATTTGAATCTTACTGCTATTCTCTGTAAATCGATATACAAGGAGCTTGCACCCAAATATTATTTCTGGCACCCCGTGCTTTAACTTTAGGAAGCTGGCCTCATAGAACTCAACGACCATAGCAGAGGTCAACGGTAGAAGAGTTTTAAGTCAACAGGCTGCATTTTTCATGATGGATTTTATAATTGGTCAATGCGGCAGTTCATTTTGCCCTGTAACTTTTTTTTTCCAACTAACAAGGCTAAAAATGAATAAATCCATTCATAGAAAACTAGTAATGTTACTAGGAAATTGGTGCTTAAATTTAGAAAATGATTTCTATATGAATATACATAGTCAGCAATACAATACATGGTCTCCAGAGCAACAAGCGTACAATTATTCGAGGTATGAAGTCGTCTCATTAAAAACCCAGACCTACAATCACCCTGTTTTTAAGTCGGGAGATTTTTCTGTTCTGAGTCTGACCTACCTGGCTTTGTGGGATTAATTGCCTGAGACAAAAAAAATGGAAGGAATTATATCTTGAGAGAAATGGTTATCTGAGGTTTGTGCACAATGTCATTCATATTTTCTGGTCTAAAATCTTCTTATTGCTTACACATAATTAAGTTGTGTAGAGGCAATGTGTATGAATATCAAAATGCAATTTACATGCTAAATTCTTATGAGAGATATGCAGCTAAAGCTGTCCGAAAAGCATTTTATTTATTTAGCTTATTAATGTGGTGCTGACCTATTTGAGGCACTTTGTAAAATATGTAGGAGCATTTGCATTGGTTTCCTTCCTTCCTATTTTTTGGTATCGGCTATTATGTGCTATTACAATGATGGGCAACTTAATTTCCACAATTCATGTTGGAAATTTTTCAGGAAAACTAATTGTGACAAAGTCTCTACTAATGACAGGTCGCATACCAGCGGGGAAACTATCCTCCTGCCACTTGCTTGCCATCCTGCCAACTACCTGACAATTTCTGCCCACTTAAATTTCACCAAGCTGCTTAATTCAGTACACGCACAATCAAGGATGGCATGTTGTAGTTAGCCATCAGTTTCTGTTCCAAGTAGAGCCAGTCTTACAATGGAAAGTGTCCCGCCAAGGACAAAACTGCGTGCCTTCCTCGCACCCTTAAAGAAATCTATTACCTTAACCCTTCTATTGCCAGCCACGTAAATTTTACGTGGCTGCCTCTCCATCCGTTAAACGCCAGCCACGTAAAATTTACGTGCCTGAATTTCCCCACTAACAGTTAAGTTTAAAAAAAAGACACTTACCTGACCCCTCGTTCGATCCGGCCGGGTCTCATCGGGGCTCCTCCGGCTGCAGGGGAGTGCCCAAAATAGGGTCCCCCCCCGTTTCAGCAGCCGCCCGGTTTCTTGCAAAAAAAATACCTACCTTTGTCCCCGCCGGCTCCCGCAGGCTCTCCTCTTCACTTGGGGGGGGGGGTGGCGGCTCGATCACCTGCCCCCCCGCTCTTCCGTCTTCTGGAGGGGGCATAACAGCCCTCCTCCCTCCGCAGCGTCCGATGGCGGCCGCCATCTTGGATTCTGGCCCCGCCGCGGCGGGGGCGGTGACGTCACCGCGGGGTGTCATCGGGGCACCCGGCGGTTCAGCTGCCAGATGCCAGTGACGGCTGGACAGAGGAGGGAGGTAGGCGATCGTCCAATCGCCTGCCTCCCCCCTCCTCTGCCCAGCCGTCACTGACATCAGATCGCCGCGGGACACAGGAAATGAAGATCGGAGGTGAGTAAAGTAAAACATTTTTTTTTTAAAATAAAATTATTTTAAAAAGTGTGTGTGTCTTTTTTTTAACATTTAACCCTTTGTGAACTGGTAAGGGGTCCATGTGACCCCTTATACCACTTCACAGGGCTCTGGGGTCTGGCAAGTCACCTGCGGCTAGCGGGTGACTTGCCATTAACCCCTGGGCCCCCAAATTACCTGCCTCCCCAAAGCCCAGGGGGGGGCAGAAGAGCCCCAAAAAATGGGGTCCCCCTCCCTGGGAGGGAATTATTTAATTAACCCTTTGTTACCTGTAACCCAGTAGGTATAAAAGACTTCCAGCACCAGCAGGAGAGCAGAAGCCTAAGTGATCAGCGTGGGACACAGGGATGGATGGGAGGTAAGTATTAAATAAAATAATAAAAAAATATATATTTTTTTAATAAAGTTATTTTTAAAGTGTGTCTGTGTGTTTTGTTTTTTACTTTTAACCCTTTTGTGAACTGGTAAGGGATCTATGAGACCCCTTATACCAGTTCACAAGGCTCTGGGTCTGGCAAGTCACCTGCGGCTAGTGGGTGACTTGCCATTAACCCCGAGAACCCCCATTACCTGCCTCCCAAAAAAAACCTTAAAATTCCCCCAAGAAATGGTGTCCCCCCCCCCCCCTGTGAAGGGGGACCCCACACCAATTTGTTTTTATTTAACCCTTTATTATGTGGATAGTAGTTGTATTTTATTTGTAAATGTTATAAAGTGCTCTTTTCAGTTTAGGGGATCACCTGGACAGGAACGGGGGGCTACCGATACATATGTGGTATCATTGTAATCGGGAGAAATGGGGCTTTCACGTGCAATATGGTTTTCTTTAATAAAATAAATGTTTTTGTTAAAATAAAGGAGACAATTTAAAAAAATATATATTTTATTTTTTTATTACTTATTTATTTAAAAATATTAAAGTAGAAAAAATACAAACAAGACATTTCATGTTAAAGCCTAAACTCTGCCACAAAAAGAAAATATGCAATTTTCTTGGAAATTCCTGCAAAAATCACAGTTAAACATCACGCAAAATGGTGAAAAATATCCTGTCAGCAGAGGGTGACAAAATCTCAAATAGACTGGCAGTCAAAAGGTTACAGGTACCTATGCATGTTGGGTATTGTTCTGCTTGGAGGACCTTGCACTTTCAGATTTAGCTTGTTTTTTCTTATTTGCATATTGATATTTTAGGAAAAGGTGTTTTTTATTCTGCTTTTTTATAATTTTTTTTGTGAAACCCTGTGCAACCTAAGAATTCTTCGAGATATTACTTCCAGAAAGATGAGCCCACTACAATAAGCTGGGTACGCTTAGAAAGCTTAACATGTGTACTTTCAGGGAATATATGGTTTATGGGGGATATTCCAAATGTAAAGGGTTGGTTTGGTAGAAAAAGCACAAGGTGCGCACTTTGTCTGCAGAGCTGAAATTTTGAAGTAAAATTACCGTTATGCGCATGCTTTACTTTGGGGTGTTTGGCAACTCTTTCCTTGACAGAACCTATGCATGTTGGGTATCATTCTGTTTGGGGGATGTTGCTTTTTTATTCATTTTTAGGAAAACCCTGTGCAACCAAAGAATACATTGAGGGATTACTTCCAGAAAACTGCACCCATGTGAACAAGCCTGGTACGCCTAAAAAGCTTGAGGTGTATACTTCTAGGGAATATATAGTTTGTTGGGGGTATTTCAAATGTAATGGGTTGTTTTTCTGGAAAAACTGCAAGGTGCGCATATTGCATAGCATAGTTGTATTTTATCTGAAAATCTCCTAAAGCGTTTTCAGTTTGGGGGAGTCTCCTGGGCAGGAAAAGGTGTCTACCTATACATATGTGGAACCGCTGTAACCGGGAGAAATTGGGTTTTCACACGCAATAAGATTTTATTGACAAACGTATTTGTTATTACAAAAAAACACTACAAATTGTAATAAATTGTTTTTCTTTAAATTTTTTTGCACAATTTTCACCCCAAAATATTGAGAATACACTTATAAAATGACAAACAAAACATTTCATGTTAAAGCCCAGGCTCTGCTGAAAAAAACAATATATCACTTTCCTGGGAAATCCCTGGAAATCCCTTCAAAAATCACAGTTGAACATGAGGAGCGCAAAATAGTGCAAAATAATCTGGCAACAAAGGGTGACAAAATCTCAAGGTAGGCTGGCGGTTAAAGGAGCGCTATTGCGAAATTGTGTAATACTAAAAATCCATATAAACATGTCGGCTAATGAGAGGAGGGGTCATTTATACTCCCGAACTGAATAAAACATAACTCCTGCCAAGCTTGTGGTTTTCTTCTCCTTATTAGGAATAAAATCCAGGGGTGACAGGTTTAATCTATCAGGGGTGACAGAAACTGTCACCCGAGATGTCCTCTTCCTTCCATTAAATTAAAAAAAAAAAAAAGCCTGGCTGGGTATTTCTTGTTGGGTGTATAAGCGACCTTTCCTCCCACTGTCCAGCATATTTATATGGATTTTTATCATCGGGCCATTTTTTTTGACTGCACTTAAAGGAGCACTATCGCGAAATTGTGTAATATTAAAAATCCATATAAACACTTTTGCTAATGAGGGGAGGGTCACTTATATACCCGAACTAAATGAAACTCCCACCAAGCTTGTGGTTTTCTTCCCCTGGTAGGAATAAAATCCTTGGGTTTAAGGTGTAGTCTATGAGGGGTGACAGAGTCTGTTACTCGAGATGTCCTCTACCTTTCATTGAAATGAAAAAACAAGCCTGGCTGGATATTTCTCGATACCGGGTGTATAAGTGACCCCTCCTCCCAACATCCTGCATATTTATATGGATTTTTATTCTTGGGCCATTTTTTTGCGATAGTGCTCCTTTAACTTGTCCCTGGTAACTGCAGGCAAAATTCTTCCTTACTACTTATACCCACCTTCAAACGTTACTTTTCCTGCAAGTACAAACATTTCATTCAAGGCCTGATTTATCAATCACTTCGGCCAAACTACGCCACATTGGTGCAAATAAATGTGGAAAAAAATAAAAATTATTTATTCTTAGTATACAGTACGCCCTGCTCCAAATAGATTACTTACACGTGCGTATTACTCCGCCAGATGGTGCTGGACTGCAGAGACATCGAAAAATAGGCTCCTCCCGGCCCCTCAAATACCCGGGGACCTCCCACAAATCCCCAAAATTTCTCTGCAGTCTGGACTGCGAAGGACGAGAAATGGCTCTCTACTTGCAGGTGAGGGGGCTATTAGCCTGCGGCCCTGTAGGACTATTCCCACCCGTTCCATTAGTAATATGCCTCCCAGCCTTGGCTGCGCTGGTAGGCAGCACCGCTGTTGGGTGCTTAGGAGCGCTGCTCCACCGCAATCCCCCACCAAAGGGTAGGTGGTTCAGGCTTATGGTGAGCCTCGATGGGATGCCCCTCCCGCACTATTGCCCCTGCCTATCGGTGGGCCCTATTTAAGTGGCCGCTGTCCTCCCTCATTCTCGTGGTAGCCTTCGGGGGAAAAGAGGGGGGGGGGGGTGTGTAACTGTGTATGCTATGCATTCTGTGTTTTATACTTTATAATTTATTTTTTCTGCCTTGTGTCAGCCGCCGCGCTGGCTTGCTTTCCTTTTACTGTCTTTCAAATTTGCCACGCTTGGCAGCGGCATTACCTCAGGTGCTGGTGCGCCGTCATTGGCTGCTTGGCACGTCCTGGCTTTGCGCTCTTCGGGGGGCGGGGCCCGTCGATGGCGCGCTCCGCGTCATCGCCGATACCGGCCCGCCCCTCGAGGTATACCGACGCCATCTTTAACCTGCTTGGTTGGCCCATGAGTGACGGACCTCTACCTACCGCGGTCCGTAAGTGCCCTCGCGGGCGGCTTTATATTCTTCCTTTTATTACTGTGTGCTTATGGTCTTTTCTTATGTCTTTCAGGCTGGGCGAACCCTTTGGCTTCTCCCGGCCATTTATTAGTTATATAACTTGTATGCCTTGTGTAATACTCCCACTTCACTAGCCGGTTATTGGGGCATCCGGGGTTGCTGTATAGCGTTAATCCCTATTGGCCTATAGTGCCGCTATAATCACCATATGGAGGCATCCCAGGATAATGTGACCGGGGTTCCTTCGGGAGAAGACCGGCTGTGTGTAGCGTGTGGGCAGCCTCATACTGACGCTGACAAGGCGCGGGTCTGTGTACCCTGTGCTGAGCAGGTGCTTGCTTTGCAATCTGGCCTGCCAGTGGCTGCACCTCGTTTCACTTCGCCTACTCCCCCAAGCTTAAATCTCACTCCTACTGAGTTGCATACTAGTGGGGATTCTCAGCCTGATGTGTCTTCTAGACTGGCTAGTGTTGAGAAGTTAATTGCTAATACCTTGGCGCGTAAGGCCCCTGCTAAAAAGCGGCACTTGATGCCTAATGTCACTATTTTCCCTATGGAAACTGAGGAGTTTTGGAATCTTTGTGGCTATACCCCGTCTGATGAAGGGGAGCTTTTTTCTGACTCAGGCTCATCTGATGAGAGACCAAGGGGTCATGACGATTCTAGCTCTGACCCCTGGGCCCCGGATGACACTGACAGATTATTGACCCAGATTTTTGAGGTTCTGTCCATCTCTCCCCCTGTTGCGGCTCCCAGGCAAAGAGGGGAGCTTTTCCATACAGCAAAACACGTTTGGAATTTTCCGAGCAGGCACATTTCCATAACCTTGTGCTCAAGGAATGGGAGCGCCCCAGTAAACTTCCCGGGGTTCCTAAAAGTTGGGATAGGAAGTATCCCTTTCCTGCTGAGGTGGTAAAGTGTTGATCATCCCCCCCCCCCCCCCCCGAGGTGGATGCCCCGGTCCTAGGGCTCTCTAACACCTCTGTAATGCATTCCCCTGACTCTACTACCCTGCGGGATGCTGAGGACCGGTGCATTGACCAGCTGGCATCCCATGCCTTTGCATGTGCGGGGACGGCGCTGCGCCCGGTTTGTGCCTCTGCCGTCACTGCTGTGGCCACTAGAACCCTTATCAGAAATATACTTGATAGTGCTATGATGATTTGCCTTGTGAGGTGTGCAATGCACTTTCCAGTTGTGATGTGTTTGTAAATTTTGTGCTCTCTGCCATGGATGACACCATCAGAATGTGTGCCAGAACATCTGCCCTTGTGGTGGCTCGGTTTGGCTGCGCCATTGGGCTGCTGACAACGCTGCCAAGAAGGCCCTCACTGGTTTTCCCTCTAAAAGACTGCGCCTGTTTGGGGACCGCCTGGACCTTTTTGCTAAGGGAGGCAGGTTACCCCAGCGCAGGCTCAGGGGTCAGGGTTCCTTCTCCTTCCCTTACTGTGGAGCCAGACAGGGGAGGGGGGTTTCCTTTCCTGGGACCCGGGGAGATTTCTGGGGTAGGGGCAGAGGACGTGGATGTCCTGGCCCCTCCTGGGGTCCCAAAGCAAAATCTTCCCCCAAGCCCCCTCAGGCATGATGGGGCGCCCTCACCCATCTGGGTGGGGGGGACGGCTGCAGCACTTTGCTCACGTCTGGAGGCTTCATGTCTCAGACCGGTGGATTCAGGAGGTAGTGTCCTCCGGTTACAAGATAGAGTTTGCTGCCTGCCCCCCCCCCCCCCCCCCCCAAGATTCATCATATCCCGGATTCCTCAGGACCCTGTGTCAGCTCAGGAGCTAGTGCAAGCAGAGCTGGGGGTCATCTGCCAGGTCCCCTTAAGAGAAAAAGGCAAGGGCTTTTATTCCGACCTATTCACAGTACCCAAAAAAGATGGTTCAGTCAGGCCCATCCTGGACTTAAAGATCCTCAACAAATTTGTCAGGGGCAGGCGTTTTCGCATGGAAACTCTGCTTTCTGCCATCAGTTCCCTTTGCCAAGGGGATTTCATGACTTCTGTGGACGTCAAAGATGCTTACCTTCATATTCCTGGATTTCCAGGTCATCAAAGGTTCCTCAGGTTCGCTCTGATGGATCAACACTACCAGTTTGTGGCTTTGCCCTTTGGTCTCACTTCAGCTCCCAGGGTGTTCACCAAGGTGCTGGCTGGCGTGATGTCTCTGCTCAGATGTCAGGGCGTCCGCATGCTTCCCTATCTGGACCACATTCTCATCACTTCCCAATCTCTACATCAGGCAGAGTTGGATACTCAGCTGGTGGTGCCCACTCTGGAGTCATTTGGATGGGTGATCAACCACCCCAAGTCCTCACTGTCCCCTTCCTTGGTAACAGAAGGTGGACAGTCAGATTGCACAGGCTCAGTTCCCCCTATCTTGTCTTCATCCCTCCATCAGGCAGGGGATGCAGCTGGTGGGCCTGATGGTGGCATGCTTCGAAGCGGTCCCTTATGCTCAGTTCCACTTGAGGCCTCTGCAACTTCACCTATTGTCAGTGTGGGACAAGGACCCAGCGTCCCTGGACAGGGTCTGTGTGCTCTCCCCTCGGGTCAGGAGGTCCCTCTTGTGGTGGATGGACTCAAGGAACCTGTTGGGGGGCAGATCCTTTCTTACCCCTCCCTGGGAGACGGTCACCACGGATGCCAGCCTGTCAGGTTGGGGGGGTTTCTGGAAGTCCCTGCGGTTCCAGGGGAGGTAGGGTCCTCAGGAGGCCCACACACCTATGAATGTCTTGATACTGCGGGCGATCAGGTTAGTTCTGGCTCACTTGACTACTCACCTTCAGGGCCTGCCTGTTCAGGTACGCTCGGACAACCAGACGGCAGTTGCCTACATCAATCATCAGGGAGGGACCCGGAGCAAAGGGGCCCTCCAGGAAGCGTCTCTGATTCTGACTTGGGCGGAGGCCAATGCCCCCTGCATATCAGCTGTGTACATCCCGGGGGTGGAAAATCGCCTGGCGGACTCTGAGCAGGGGGACCTCTCGCCATGGAGAATGGTCCCTATGCAGCAGGGTGTTTCAATGCCTGTGTCACCGTTGGACAGGACTTTCAGTTCCTGTATGTCTTCCCTCCAATTCCCTCCAATGTGCACTGCAGACATGCAAAAACAGGCTCCTCCCGGCCGTTCATATACCCAGGGACCTCCCACAAATCCCCAGATTTCTTTGCAGTGCTGACTGCGAAGACATGAAGTATCACTCTCTCGCAGGTGATCGGGGCTATTACAGGTTGCGGCCCTGTTGGACTATTCCCACCCGTCCTCCTTGTGATGTGCCTCCCAGCCTGGGCTGCGCTGGTCGGGTGAAGGTAGGCAGCACCATGTGTGCTTAACGGAGCCATGCTCCACCGCAGTCCCCCACCAAAGGGTAGGCGGTTTAGGCTGATGGTGAGCCTCATAGTGGATGTCCCTCCCTCATTATTGCCCCGTGTAGAGGTGGACCCTGTGTAATGGGTCGCCATCCTCCCTCGCTTCCCCCCCGTATTCGGGGGATAAGAAGGGGGGGGTGTGTCTGTTGGCGGTCTCAGTGTACTCTATTGTCACGCTTATGGCCGTACCTTTGCCCCTGACCGGCAACTAGGTGTCAGAGCCGCGCTGCTTGCTCCTTCTATTCTGGCCTCCGCCGTTTGTGCTTAGGCTTTTCTCAATTTGCTATGCAATCGTGTACAGCACGTCCTGCTTTATTACCCTGCAACTTGGGCAAGAAACTAATTTTTGTACACGCCTACGGGCGTCAGAATGGTGGCGGCGTCTTTAGACTTTACGAGTATCCACTAGCAGTTGCCTTTACTGGCATACTATATGCTTGGCTTGTCAAGCCTTAACGGCTGCTTCAGAGCTTCGCGCTCTTTGGGGGAGGCGGGGACCTGGCGTGGCGCACTCCGCGTCACGCCCAGATTAGACTCGCCCTCCGAGGTTCGGTTGGTGCCATTTTGTTTTTCTTCGCGCGCGCACGTGTTGGCGGTCCTTCTCCTCCAGTGGTCAGTAAGTGCCCTTGCGGGCGATTTTCATCATTAGTATTTTCTTCTGCTGCGCATGGCCCTGACACCTCTTATTCCCCTTCTGTCTTTCAGACGTCAAAGACTCCGGTGGCTTCTCCCGGCCTAACATAACTCGTAGCGGGCTTACAAAACATTCTCCCACATTCCTAGCGGGCCTTTGGGACATCCAGGGTTGCCTATTGCATAAATCCCTACTGACATATATTGCATTGATAATCACCATATGGATGCATCTCAGAATTGTGTCCGGGGTCCCTCTGGGACAAGACCGGCGGTGTATAACGTGTGGCTTTGGTGCTGACAGGGCACATATCTGTGCACCGTGTGCCGAGCGGGTACTGGTCCTGCAACCAGGATCGCCAGGGGCTGCTCCTCGTCCTAACACTCCTATTCCCCCAGGCTTAAATCTCGCTTCTGCTGAGTCGCATACGAGTGGGGAGTTACAGCCGGCTGCGTCTTCCAGACTGCCTACGGCTGACCAGATTATTACGGGGTCGACAAAGCGCTCGGGCCCTGGTAAGAAGCGGTCCTCGATGCCCCCTGTTTCTGCCTCTGCTAAGGGATCGGAGGAGTTCACTACTCCGCGTGCCTGCACCACTTCTGATGGAGGGCTGTTCTCTGACTCAGGCTCATCTGATGTGGAGCCGAGGAGTCATGACGATTCTAACCACAACGACTGGAACCAGTTTGAAACCGTTGGATTGTTGATTAGGATCTTTAAGGCCCTGTCTATATCTCTCCCTAACGTGGCTCCCCAGCCGAGAGGGGAGCGTTTCCATACAGCGACACCGCACTTGGAATTCCTAGAGCAGGCTCACTTCCATGCTCTTGTACTCGAGGAATGGGAACACCCCGGTAAACTTCCAGGGATGAGTCAGTCTGCCCTTCTGATTTCACAGGTTCTCGGCAATTCTACTATTCAGGCAGTTTCTGCATGAAAAATCTGGGATGGGCCACCAGCGCCTTGCGCCTAGTGGGCCCTTGCCTTCCGGGGAGATCAAGGATGCTTATGCTCACTTCCCTGTGTCTTCTAGACACCTAGGCTCTTCTGGTTTGTGTTGGATGTCCAACACTGCTAACCCGTGGCCTTGTTATCTGGCCTCTCTTCTGCCTCCACAGTGCTCACCAAGGTACTAATGGAAGCTATGTCTCTGATGAGACCAAGGGGCGCCCGCGTGAGACCTGCCAGGTGGTCCTTCTCGCTTCCCAATCTCTGTCAGGTCGAGTTAGCTACTCGGCTGGTGGCGTCCCTTGGGAGTCATTTGGATGGGTGTTTATTCACCTCAAGTCCTCCTTGTCCTCTTGATTGGCATCTCCATTCCTAGGGATGAATCTAGATTCGGTTCAGGCGAGAATCTTCCTCCCTCTACAATAAGGTGGACAATCTGGTTGCGTGGATTCAGTCCCTCCTTGCTGTTCCAGTCCCTTCACCAGGCAGGAATGCAGCTGGTGGGCCCGTTTGGTGATTTGCTTAGATGAAGTCCCTTATATTCCTCTACCGGGGGTTTTTCTGCAACTTCTATTCTTAATACTGGACTGGGACCCAGCATCCCTGGAGCGGGATCATGTGTGCCTTTCCCCTTGGTTAGGAGTCCCTCTTGGAGTGGATTTATTCTAGGAACCTGTCTGGGGACAGTTCCCTTCTTGCCCTTTCCACAGACGATCACCGTGGATGCCAACCTATCAGGAGGTTTTTATTCTGTAACCCCATGCGGGTGTGGGGAAGGTGGGGCCTTTTAGGAGGTCCTTGTACCTATTAGTATTGAAACAGTGAGTTTTCAGGCTGACGCTATCTCGCTTGTCTTCTCCTCTTCTCGGCCTACCTGTTGGGCGGTGCTCGGTCTGTCTGACGACTGTGGCCTACCTTAATCATCTGTGTGGGTCCTAGTGCGGGATGGTTCCCCAGGAAGGTATATGTTCCTGATCTGGGTGGAGGATAATGTTTCCTGCTTATCATTGGTATTCGCTCCTGTGGAGGTCCCTCTGTGACAGGATGTGCTAATTCTTGGATCACTATGAAGTTCAACCAGTATGGATTTGTTTGGTGCACCGTCACTTTTTCAAGCTCTTGCCACTCGTTTCCCTGTCCCTGGCTCCTCCTGGCCGTGGTCATGAGGATTTAGTAACTGTATGACGGAACATTCTGGCTGTATGCCTTGTCTTCCTTCCCCCTGCTAGGCGGGTTTCTGTGCAGAATCGCTCTGGTAGGGGGACCATTGATACTGGTGGCCTAGTGGAGTGTGGATTCGCAGACGTGATACCTTAGGGTAGTAGTTCTGTACGTTCTGCTAGGGGTGTCGCCCTGTTTCGCCTCCCTTACGTCACTCCAATTCTACAGTCTCTGGCCTAGCCGGCCTGACTGCTGGTTCTTCCGTCCTTATGGAGACAGGATTCTCTCCTCTGTGTTCGTGGCTAATGGAAGTCTAAAGAGCAGGGCTCTTCTTCTTCCATTCTTATGAGGTATGGCTTACCCATATGGATTGGTGTTAGTCTAGGTCTCTTCCCTGTTGGGCATTCTCTGTTCCCAGGGCTCTAGAGTTATTACAGCATGGCTTGGAGTTGGATCCCCAACTCGGTACTCTGAAGGGTCAGGTTCTACCCTGTCCGCCTTCCGGCAGAAGTCTTTTGCTTATTTCCCTCGGCTAAGCTTTCTTTCGGGGGTTGCTCATTGTGTGCCCTACTCAATTCTATGGTCCCTGTTGGGATTTGAATTTTTTATTCCATTTGCCTTGTGGGACGTTCCTTTTGGACCGATTCAGGAGGCTGTCTGGCTGTTTTTTACCTTCATCGTTATCCCTTGGGTCTGCTGGTTCAGTCAGACGTGTGTCTGAGCGGGTGGCTCTGTTTCGCTAGCCCTCGTTCTTTGTTATGCACCAGGATAAGGTGGTGCTCTGCCTTACGCCGGACCTTCTACCTCTGGTGGTGGCTTAGGCTCATGTGTTTAAGACATCGCCTTTCTTCTGTGCCTTATTCCTAGTTACTCTGAGGCAAGGGGATTTATTTTCCCTCATCAGGTGCTGTAATTTTTTTTCCTGGATTGTTTCTGGTCCCTTAGGGGGACTGATGCCCCTTTGGGTTTGTGGGCACCTACCTCTGTATGTGCCTGATCTTGTCTGCTTCCAGGGGTTACGCGGCCCTTGGCCTAGCCTTTACTTGGATGGTTTTCCCTTCTGGTCCTAGGGAAGATTGGCTTCTTCCTGGAATATTGTTAGCGTTTGATCTTGTCAGGCTGTTACTCAGGCCTATTCCTTTGAGGTGCCGAGCTTCTCTCGCCTTATTCTGATTCTACTGGTGAGTAGGTATCCTTTTGGCCTTTCACCACCAGGTTTTGTTGTACAAGTTTGCTAAACCGCTACCTTGGTTTTTGGTTCATACCCTTTCAAGGGTTTTTATGATGTTGACGCTGGAGCCTTTGCTCCTGTCGCTTTCGGTGGCAAGGTTGCAGGTGACAGTGTCTCTACTGCCTGCTGGGCCTTTTTTGTTGGGGATCCCACCCTACTTTATGGACACTGCTATTGGATGTCCCAAGTGTAAGTATTATATCTGGAGCAGGACGTACTGTATACTTAGAATAATACAATTCTGTGAAGTACTCACCTGTAGAATTGGTATTATACGTATACAATATGTCCTTCTCCACCCCACCCTGGTTTTTTGCATTATTCTGTATCCCCTGTATGGTGATTGTTGTTATTGTTATCATTACCAGTTGTTTTTGGTGGTTGGATTCTCCCGGCTTCTGGTTCACTGCTTTTCAATGCTGGGGATTTATGGGAGGTCCCTGGGTATATGAAGGGCCGGGAGGAGCCTGTTTTTGCATGTCTGCAGTGCACAGCGCCCTCTGGCGGAGGATAACCCAAGTGTAAGTATTATATCTGGAGCAGGACGTACTGTATACGTATAATACCAATTCTACAGGTAAGTACTTCACAGAAATGTATTTTTGCAGTAGCCCAGCAGTGATCAGGCAGAACGTTTTGAGAATTGTCCAGTGCAAACATCCACAAAAGGCAGCTTACCCAGAGCTGCTGTCAACTGTCCCTGTCTCTTGCTCTAATGCCTGTGCAGGATGCGTAAATTTGCAAAGGTTCCCTAGCACCACCCTTTCCTCCCGCCAGTGCTTGTCTACCAATCGGCCTTTTTCCAAAGGCTACCCACCCCTCCCCTCTCGCAATGAATCGGAGCTTGCACTCCCCTTTCATCCTCCTTCCCAGCAGTGTGTAAACGCATTCCCCTGTCTGATCCAGAAGTCAGCTGCTGCAACAAGAAACGTACGGTTTCTACAGAAAGGGTCAGCATTTATGAAAAAAAGAAAGAAAAGTGGTTTAGGTTTCATATAATAACTGCAATGCATGAGATCCATTTGTGACCTTGCTTGGACTATAAGCTAAGCTCTGCTGCTTAAAGTATTTTCTGCATTTTATGTTTACACTGATGCAGTGGTGGCTTCATCTCTCCTGCAGTCAGGCTACCCATGTACTTATCTTTGATCTATGTTAGCCAAACGTCTTAGTTCTTCCCTGTTTCAGTAGGGCAAATATTATTTGATATATTACTTTTCCTTCTAACCAAATGTCCCATGTCAATAGCCATCTGCTTGCATAGGTGACAATTCTTACCCAAGGCTGCTCTCAGGATATGTGCAAGCATTGTATCCCGGGGGCCCGGCCTCAAAAGACAACTATGGTTGCCTCTGGCACTTCTAGCCTGAGAAGAAGGTACAGAGTCTGGACCAGAGGCAGCACCATGCCGAGTGCTGTGCCAATCACAGATGCTTGAAAGAAATTCTCTGAGCTGGGAACTCTGCCCAGAGGGGCATTGGGAGTGTCTACTGGGGGGTCAAATTCCAGACCACAATCTAGGGGAAAGCATTCCATTTTCTCAGAGGTTACTGGCTTGTGTAAGGAGTGGTTCCAGGGTCAAGCAGGCTGGTTTATGCCCATGGAAGCTGCCCTGCCAACCTCTCATCTGAATGCATAAAGGTAACCTGACTTAGTTGTATCTGTTTTAATCCACTTTACATGTAACCTGTATCCTTCTCAGACTCCAAAGCTCCAAAATAAATGTGTCTGTAGCTAGAATTTTAGGCCTTTGGGCAGTTTAACAGACCAGGTGTAGGGAAGTGTTTTGCGTGATCCTATATGCTGTGTTAGCGTGATCACACGTTTTTAGTGGCTTAGTAATATGTGGCTCAAGTTGAATTCTTTAGTGTTTTTTTTTTTTTTTTATTTGTACAGTGAATTGAGACCCAAAGAGGGAGACCAGAGTGACACAATGAGTTAATCTATACACACATGTATTGTGTATGATTTTATATCTTATATTAGCTTTTATTGGCATAAGCAAAAGTAGTTTCAGCTTTGGCTCGCTTTAATGGTGTATCACGCTGATGCCAAGGATGATGGTTTCTTATGCTTCTGTGTCATTTGTCTCTCCTGCCAGCTGTTGGTTATCATAGGGCAGCTTCATAGGGCAGCTGTTTCCTTCATTCTGGGCACAGCTGTTAAGCAGAGTCAGTAGAGACAGTTTGCTCTTGGCACTTTGCCCAAAAAAGTTCCTAGTGTAGTTATAGGAACGTCAATATGCTCAACTTTCTTGATGGTCATTGTTTTAGAGTTTGATTTTATTCTTGCTTGGTTTGTATGGAATCATATTAGGGAAGAGCTCTGGCTAGCATAAGTTCATTCAGCATGGTAGTGACAAAACCTTAATAAAACCTTAATAAAATCGAAATAAAATCCATTAACCGAAATAAAATCCACTAACTGTTATAAGGGTTTGAAGTTTGCATATCTTGAGTAAGCCAAATTTTCTGACTTTTTACTTCAGATAAGTATAGAGATGGGGGCTAAATGAGCCATGGGTATTCTGAAGCAAGTGGGAGGAGCTGCCTGGGTTCTGTGCAAGGGAACCAGTCATATAGCTGCAGCACCCAACTCCTCAATGTTTCTAGCTTGTCAATGCTCAGACTAGTGTCTAAATTCTAGGGTTAAACCCCTTGCAATCATCAAATTCCCTGCCCAGTGCACTGCAGCATAAAGCAGAGTGCTATGCCACAGCGCCCCCAAGGTGTCCCCACTCCCTCCACCTAGAAAGTTATTGGTGTTCTGCCTTATTGTTTACATGATTTGGAATGTAAATTAAACATTTGGATTGTGCCCCATATCTGTGATTTTCTTAGCAGATTGCTATTTCCAAGTTTCTTATATTTCTGTGGGCCGGAGTTGGTAAAGTTGTTGCAGCTTTCAAGGTCTTAAAGCGAAGCAAAACCCCCGGGGCCAGCCCTGGGGGGGTTGTCCCGGAAGCATGCTATAGAGGCATGTCTGGCTGTGTGAAACCCCCAGGGTTGCCGATGCCCACCTTTCCCGGCGGCTCTTTTTGATACCGCAATTGCTGGCACTGCATCCCTGGCTTCTGTGTAGCTTTGTGCATCTGAGTATCCAGTCAGCGATCTCAAAACTGGCACAGGCTGTGGCTTCGCTGGTGGAAAAACACTATTCTTAGTATACAGTACGTCTTGCTCCAGATAGATTACTTACACGTGGGTATTACTCCGCCAGATGGCGCTGGACTGCAGAGACATCGAAAACAGGCTCCTCCCGGCCCCTCAAATACCCGGGGACCTCCCACATATCCCCAGATTTTCTCTGCAGTCTGGACTGCTAAGGACGAGAAATGTCTCTCTCTACTCGCAGGTGAGCGGGTCTATTAGCCTGCGGCCCTGTAGGACTATTCCCACCCGTTCCATTAGTGATATGCCTCCCAGCCTTGGCTGGGCTGGTCGGGTGATGGTAGGCAGCACCACTGTTAGGTGCTTAGGAGCGCTGCTCCACCGCAATCCCCCACCAAAGTGTAGGCGGTTCAGGCTTATGGTGAGCCTCTATGGGATGCCCCTCCCGCACTTTTGCCCCTGCCTATCGGTGGGCCCTATTTAAGTGGCCGCTGTCCTCCCTCATTCTCCTTGTAGCCTTCGGGGGAAAGAGAGGGGTGTGTAGGTGTGTATGCTATGCATTCTGTGATTTAACCTTATAATTTATTCATTCTGCTTGGTGGCGGCGTTACCTCAGGCGCTGGTGCGGCGCCCGTCTATGGCGCGCTCCGCGTCATTGCTGATACCGCCTCGCGAGGTATACAGACGCCGTCTTTAACCTGCTCGGTTGGCCTATGCGCGACGGACCCCCTACCTACCGCGGACCGTATGTGCCCTCGCGGGCGGCTTTATTTTCTGCCTTTTATTACTGTGTGCTTACGGCCTCCTTCTTTTATGTCTTTCAGGCTGGGTGAATCCTTTGGCTTCTCCCGGCCCTCTATTGGTTTACAACTTGTTAGGCCTTGTGTAATACTCCCACTTCCCTAGCGGGTTATTGGGGCATCCGGGGTTGCTGTATAGCGTTAATCCCTATCGGCCTATAGTGCCGCTATAATCACCATATGGAGGCATCCCAGGATAATGTGACTGGGGTTCCTTCGGGACAAGCACGGCTCTGTGTAGCATGTGGGCAGCCTCATGCTGACACTGACAAGGCGCGGGTCTGTGTACCCTGTGCTGAGCAGGTGCTTGCATTGCAATCTGGCCTGCCAGTGGCTGCACCTCGTTTCACTTCACCTACCCCCCCAAGCTTAAACCTCACTCCTACTGAGTTGCATACTAGTGGGGATTCTCAGCCTGATGTGTCTTCTAGACTGGCTAGTGTTGAGAAGTTGATTGCTAATACCTTGGTGCGTAAGGCCCCTGCAAAAAAGCGGCACTTGACGCCTAATGTCATTATTTTCCCTATGGAAACTGAGGAATTTTCGAATCTTTGTGGCTATACCCCGTCTGATGAAGGGGAGCTTTTCTCTGACTCAGGCTCATCTGATGAGAGGCCAAGGGGTCATGACGATTCTGGCTCTGACCCCTGGGCCCCGGATGACACTGACAGATTGCTGACCCAGATTTTTGAGGTCCTGTCCATCTCTCCCCCCGTAACGGCTCCCAGGCAAAGGGGGGAGCTTTTCCATACAGCAAAATCACGTTTGGAATTTCCCGAGCAGGCACATTTCCATAACCTTGTGCTCAAGGAATGGGAGCGCCCCAGTAAGCTTCCTGGAGTACCTAAAAGTTGGGATAGGAAGTATCCCTTTCCTGCTGATGTGGTAAAGTGTTGGTCATCCCCTCCCGAGGTGGATGCCCCGGTCCTAGGGCTATCTAACACCTCTGTCATGCATTCCCCTGACTCTACTACCCTGTGGGATGCTGAGGACCGGCGTATTGACCAGCTGGCATCCCATGCCTTTGCATGTGCGGGGACGGCGCTGTGCCCGGTCTGTGCCTCTGCCATTACTGCTGTGGCCACTTAGAACCCTTATCAGAAATATACTTGATAGTGCCCCTGATGATTTGCCTTGTGAGGTGTTCAATGTACTCTCCAGCTGTGATGTTATTCTAAGTGTGCCATACACTCCACTTCCATGTCTTCATGACATCTGGGTAATCTCCAGTAGAGGGCGAACTTCTGCAGAGATTAATATGCAAAAAAGAAAGCCCCTCCCGGTCCATATATACCTGGGACCTCCCACCAATTCCCCAGTTCCTTCTCTGCAGAGAAGGCGACAAGACAGAAGATGAGGACTTCTTTACTTACAGGTAAGCCGGGCTCACGCCCGGCCTTCTAATTATCCCTATTACTGCCAGGACCCTTCTAAATTGCCCTATATTCTAAGTATACAGTACGTCCTGCTCCAGATATAATACTTACACTTGGGTATTCTCCGCCAGATGGCGCTGTGCACTGCAGACATGCAAAAACAGGCTCCTCCTGGCCCTTCAAATACCCAGGGACCTCCCACAAATCCCCAGATTTCTCTGCAGTGCTGAAGACATGAAGTATCACTCTCTCGCAGGTGATCGGGGCTATTACAGGTTGCGGCCCTGTTGGGACTATTCCCACCCGTCCTCCTTGTGATGTGCCTCCCAGCCTGGGCTGCGCTGGTCGGGTGAAGGTAGGCAGCACCATGTGTGCTTAACGGAGCCATGCTCCACCGCAGTTCCCCACCATAGGGTAGGCGGTTAGGCTGATGGTGAGCCTCATAGTGGATGCCCCTCCCACATTATTGCCCCGTGTAGCGGTGGGCCCTATCCAAAGGGTCGCCATCCTCCCTCGTTTCCTCCCGTAGCTTGGGGGGAAAGAAAGGGGGGGGTGTGTGTGTGGCGGTCTCAAGTGTACTGCGATTACACGATTATGGCCTTAGTATTGTCCTTGACTTGTAACTTGGTGTCAGAGCCGTGCTGTTTGCTTTTTTATTATCTGCCGCCACCGCGCTCGTCTCTTTCCTTATTGGATGTGCTGCGCCGGGTGGCGACGTCGCCCCAGACGCTGCGGCGTCTCCATTGGCAAAAATCATCTATGCTATGTGTGTCATACACTCTGCTTCTTTTTACAATATTTTCTACTGCCTTAGAGCTTCGCGCTCTTCGGGGGGGCGGGGGCCTGGTTTGGCGCACTCCGCGTCACGGCCCGCTCTGGCCCGCCCTTCGAGGTTCGCGTGGCGCCATTTTGATGCTAGTCACGCGCGCGTGGTAACGGCCCTCCTCCTACCTTGGTCTGTAAGTTCCCTCACGGGCGATTTTCATGATTCCTATTACTGCGCATGGCTCTGACACCCCTTTATTCCCATTATGTCTTTCAGACAGTTGAATCCAGTGGCTTCTCCGGCCTGGGTTAAATTATAGCGGGCCTTGTAAAATTCTCCCACCTTCCTAGCGGGTCTTTGGGGCATCCAGGGTTGCCTATTGCGTAAATCCCTGCTGGCATATTGTGCCTAGATAATCACCATATGGAGGCATCTCAGAATTATGTGACCGGGGTCCCTCTGGGACAAGACCGGCTGTGTATAGCTTGTGGTCAACCCCATGCTGATGCTGACAGGGCACGGGTCTGCGCACCATGTGCCGAGCAAGCACTGGCCCTGCAATCAGGCTTGCCAGTGGCTGCACCTCGTTTCAATACACTTATTTCCCCATGCTTAATTCTCACTCCTGCTGAGTCGCATACAAGTGGGGATTTTCAGCCTGCTGTGTCTTCCAGCCTGCCTACTGCTGATCAGATTATGGCGAGGTTGTCAGGGCGTAGGGGCCCTGATAAGAAGTGGCCCTTGACGCCCCCCGTTTTCTGTTGTCCTATGGGAACTGAGGAGTTGACTACTCCGGGTGATTATACCCCTTCTGATGAAGGAGAGCTGGTCTCTGACTCAGGCTCATCTGATGAGAAGCCGAGGAGTCATGGCGATTCTGGCCCTGAATATTGGGGCCAGTGTGAGATTTGTTGATTAAGGTCTTTCAGGTCCTGTCTATCTCTCTCCCTGGTGAGGCCTCCAAGCCGAGAGGGGAGCGTTTCCATACAGCGACAGCGCGCTTGGAATTTCTAGAGCAGGCTCGTTTCCATGCTCATGTACTCAAGGAATGGGATTTCCCCAGTAAATTCCAGGGGTCCCAGGGGACTGGGATAGGAAATACCCCTTTTCCCCCTGAGGTGGTCAATTGTTAGTCATCACCCCCCGTGGTGGATGCGCAGATCGTAGGGGTTTCTACCTCCTCCTTTTATTACAGCCCCTGCTTATAGTACCCTTCGGGATGCTGAGGACCGGCGCATTGACCTGTGGCCTCCCACGCCTTTTCTTGTACAGGGACGGCGCTGCGCCCTGTCTGTGCCGCGGTCATCACTGCAGTGGCCGCTAGAACCCTCATCAGAAAGATGCTTGATCATCACCCTGAGTATCTCCCCTGGGATGCGTTTAATGCACTCTCCAGTTGTGATGTATTTGTAAAATTTATCCTATTAGCACTGGATGACACCATTAGAATGTGTGCAAGGACTCCTGCCCTTGTGGTGGCTATACGTCGCTTGGTTTGGCTGCGACAGTGGGGTAGTGACGATGATGCTAAGAAGACTCTTACTGGGCTTCCCTTTAGAGGGCAACGCCTGTTTGGGGCCATCTGGACCTGTTTGGTAAATAAGGGCAATTCACCCCAATGTAGGCGGCCGTCCCGGCCCCTCGGGGCAGGGTAACCCCTCCCCCTCCCTACCATAGTGTAAAACAAGAACTAGGGGTTTCCTTCCTGGGGGCTCGTGCAGACTCCTGCCCCAGGAGCGGCATATAATGCTCTGGCCCCTCTGGCGGGGCTAAGCAAAGTCTTCCACCAACATCCCCTCAAGCATGTTGGGGCGCCCTTGCCAGTTTGGGGACTGCTGCGGCACCTTGCTCATGCCAGGAGGTATCACGCCTCAGACTGGTGGATTCAGGAGGTAGTGCCCTCCGGCTACTAGATAGTTTGCTGCACGGCCTCCCCCAAAGACTATCGGGTCCCGGGTGGTCCTGGTCCCTGCCTCTGTTCAGGTGCTGGTGCAGGCCATGCAAGGCCTGCGGGGTCTGGGGGTCTCTTGCAGATTGCCCTTAATAGGCAGAGGCAAGGGCCGATACACTAACCTTTCCACAGTTCCCCAAAAAAGGATGGGTCAGTCTGGCCAATCTGGTTTCACAGATTTTCAGCAATTCGTCAATTACAGGCGGTTTCTGCAATGGAAACACTGCGCTCGGCCATCGGCTCCTTGCGCGTCGTGGGCTTCTTGCCGTCTGTGGAGCTCAATGCTGCTTATTTTTACTTCCCTGTGTCTTCTGGACACCGAGGTTCTTCAGATTCGCGTTGGTTGACCAACACTGATAATCGTGACCTTGTCATCTGGCCTCTCTTCAGCTCCCAGAGTGCTCACCAGGGTGCTGACGGGGGTGTGGTTTCTCATGAGACCAAGGGGCGTCCGCGCGATTACCTACCTGGACGTCTGGCTACCTTGGATACTCGGCTGGAGGGTGTCCATTTGGGAGTTATTTGGAAGGGTGATCAAACACCCAAGTCCTTATTGTCCCCTTCATTGGTAACTCCATTCCTATGAATGATTTTTATACAGTTCAAGCAAGAATCTTCCTTCCTCAGCAATAAAGTGGACAATCTGGTTGTATGGGCTCAGTCCCTCTTAGCTGTCCCCGTCCCTCCACCAGGCAGGGGAAGCAGCTGGTGGGCCCGCTGGTGGCGTACTCCGAAGAGGCCCCTTATGCTCAGTCCCCCCTGGGGCCTTCTGCAACTTCTCCTATTTGTCCTACGGGACAAGGACCCAGCATCCCTGGAGCAGGGCGTGTGTGCCTTCCTGCCTGGTGAGGAGGTCCCTCTTGTAGTGGATGAACTCAAGGAACCTGTCTGAGGGCAGTCCCTTCTTGCCCTTTCCTGGGTAGACAGTTACCATGGATGCCAATCTATCAGGTTGAGGGGGGTCTTCTTCTGGAAGTCCCCACGGTTCCAGGGGAGGTAGGGCCCTTAGGAGGCCTATACACCTATCAATGTTTGACTCTCTGAGCGTTCTAACTCGCTTGCCTACTCCTCTTCAGGGCCTGCCTGTTCGGGGGAGCTAGGCCTAGCTGACGGCCTTGGCCTACATTGAATATTCAGGGAGGGACCCGTGTAGGAGGGTCCTCCGGGAAGTGTCTCAGATCCTGATCTGGGTGGTGGACAATGTTCCCTGCATATCAGTGGTATTCTCTCCGGTGGAAGTCCCTCTGCGACAGGATGTGCTAATCCTTGTGTCACTATGAGGTCCAACCAGTGTGGATCTGTGTGTGCCCCGTCACTATCACAAGCTCTCGGCCCTTGTTTCCCTGTCCCAGGATTCTCTGGCCGTGGTCATGATGATTTAGTAATGTTATGGCAGGACATTCTGTTCTGTATGTCTTTCTCCATGCCTCCTGCTAGGCAGGGTTCTGCGCCAAATTGCTCTGGAAGGGGGGACCAATGGTTCTGGTGGCCCCCGGGTGGCCTAGTGGAGTGTGATTCGCAGACGTGGTACTGAGGACAGTAGATCTGTGTGTTCTGCCAAGAGTGCCAGCTCTGCTCACTCAGGGCCCCTTTACATCACCCCGATCTACAGACTCTGGCCTAGACGGCCTGACTGCTGAAACATCCATCTTGATGGAGACAGGCTTATCTGTCTTGGTGATTGAGACTATGGGAAGACTAGGAGCAAGCTTCTTCTTCTTCTTCTTCTTTTTCTTCTTCTTCTTCCATCTATTATAGGGTATGCGTACCCATATTGATTGGTGTGAGTCTAGGTCTCTTCCCTGTCGAGCGTTCTCTGTTCCCAGGCTTCTAGAGTTATTACAGCATGGGTTGGAGTTGGAATTCTCCAACTCAGTACTCGGAAGGGTCAGGTTCTGCCCTGTCCGACTTCCTGTAGAAGTCTTTTGCTCAAGTTTCCTTGGTTAAGGCTTCTTTCAGGGGGTTACTCATGTGCGTCCCCCACGTAATTCTATGTTCCCTGTTGGGATTCGAATTTATTCTGCTTGCCTTGCGGGGTGTTCCCTTTGGACCTATTCCGGATGCTGTCTGACTGTTCTTACCCTCAAGTTGTCCTTCTAGGGACTGTTACTTCAGTCAGCCGTGTGCCTGAGCGGGCGGCTCTGTTTAGCTAGCCCTCGTTCATAGATATATACACCAAGATGAGGTGGTGTTCCGCTTTACGCCGGACCTTCTGCCTAAGGTGGTGTCTTATGCTCATGTGTTCAAGACTTTGTCTTTCTTCTGGGCCTTATTCCTAGTATCGCTGAGAAAAGGGGGTCTACATTCCCTCTACAGGTGTTGGAAGTGTTTTTCCTGGATTGTCTCTCGTCCCTTAGGGGGACTGTTGCCCCTTGGGATTTGCGGGCGTCTCCATCCTGTATGTGCCTGATTTCGTCTGATTCCAGAGATTATGCGGCCTTTGGCCTGGTCTTTACTTGGATAGGTTGTCCCTTCTGGTCCTTGAAAAAGGTTTCGGCTTCTGCCAAGGCTGCTGTTAGCTTTTGGACTTGTCAGGCTGTTACTCAGGCCTGTTCTTTTAAGGGGAAGAATCTTCTTCTCGCCTTATCCCAAGTGTAAGTATTATATCTGGAGCAGGACGTACTGTATACTTAGAATAATACAATTCTGGGAAATACTCACCTATAGAATTGGTATTTTACGTATACAGTGCTGAGTTCACTATACTTAAGAAGTGCGAATTGTTAATGGATTTTGTCATAGCTGCGATGGAAGACTCCATTGTCGTGTTTAGTAGGACGTCAGCCTTGCTGGTGGACATGCGCAGACTGGTCTGGCTCAGTCAGTGGACAGTGGACGTTGGAGCCAAGAAGTCACAGCTCTCCCCTTCTTGGGTGTGCGGCTGTTTGGAGATAAATTGGATGCTGTTGCTAAAGGCGGTAAGTTACCTCAGCGGAGGAAGCAGCGCCGTCCCTTTTGGGGGGCGGGCTCGTTCCCTCCTTCCTTCCGAGGGGCCAGAGCGTCTAGGGATCTGGCCTTCTCGGGGGTCAGGGGCTCGTCCTGGAACAGAGGCAGAGGTCGGGCACGTCCCGCGGCTGCCTGGGGTTCCAAGCCCAAGCCTTCCGTTAAACCGGCTCAGCAATGAAGGCGCGCCCTCACCCGTAAGGGTGGGGGGACGGCTGCGGCTCTTCCGGGTCTGGGCCCGGGAGGTCACAGACAATTGGATCTTGGAAGTGGTCTCCTCCGGGTACAAACTAGAGTTCGAGTACTGGCCGCCCCCAAGATTCTTAAGGTCTCGGGTGCCCTCGGACCCTCAGGCTGCACAGGGGCTCCTGTTGCCAGTGAAAAGCCTTCTGGACATGGGGGTTATTTGCCCGGTGCCTCCGTTGGAAAGAGGCAGGGGTTACTACTCCAACCTTTTCACGGTTCCCAAAAAGGAGGGTTCGGTGAGACCCATTCTAGATCTCAAGGTTCTCTGCGCTCGGCTATCAATTCCCTTCGCAAAGGGGATTTTATGACATCCATAGACATCAAGGATGCGTATCTGCATGTTCCGGTTTTTCAGACACATCAGAGATTTCTCTGGTTTGCGGTGGAGGGTCAACATTATCAATTCGTAGCTCTTCCCTTCGGTCTGACCTCGGCACCGAGGGTCTTCACCAAGGTTTTGGCAGGCATAATGGCTCTGCTCAAATCTCAGCGCATTCGCATTGTGCCTTATCTGGACGATCTGTTGAAATCGGCTTCTTCCCTTCATCAGGCGGAGCTGGTCACCCACCAGGTGGTGTCGACCCTGGAGAGGTTCGGGTGGGTGATCAACCGCACCAAGTCTTCTCTCTCCCCGTCTCGAGTGATTTCATTTCTGGGCATGAATCTGGATACCAGTCAGGCCAGAGTGTTTCTGCCCCAGAGCAAGGTGCAGGGGATTCAGGGCCTGATCTGTCTTCTTCTGGCCAGTCCTTGTCCCTCTATCCGACAGGGGATGAAACTGGTGGGTTTGATGGTATCCTCCTTCGAGGCGGTGCCGTTTGCACAGTTTCACATGAGATCTCTTCAGCTTCACCTATTGACGTATTGGGACAGGTGTCCGCAGTCATTGGATCAACCTTTCAGGATGTCTCCCAGGGTTCGGCAGTCCTTTCGGTGGTGGCTGGACTCGAGCAATCTGCTGAAGGGCAGATCCTTTCTGGTCCCTTGTTGGGAGACGGTTACCACAGATGCCAGCCTGTCAGGGTGGGGAGGTTATTGGAAGAGTCATCAGTTCAGCGGGGTGTGGGGTCCCCAGGAGGCTCACACCCCCATCAATGTATTGGAGCTCAGCCATTCGACTTGTTCTGGCTCGGCTGACCCCACATTTACGGGGTCTTCAGGTTCGTTCGGACAACCGAACGGCAGTGGCTTACATAAATCACCAAGGAGGGACTCGCAGCAGGAGTGCCCTCAGGGAAGTCTCTTTGATCCTGCACTGGGCGGAGAGCAATGTTCCTTGCCTTTCGGCAGTCTACATTCCGGGAGTGGAGAACACGAAGGCGGATGCCCTGAGCAGGATACCCAGGATTTTGGAGTTTCTTCAGCATAATCTGGATCTTGGGTTCCAGCTTAGTACCTTGAAAGGACAAGTTTTTGCTCTGTCGGCTTTCTTCCAGAGGTCTTTTGCTTTACACCCGCTGGGTAAGACTTTTTTCCAAGGGGTCGCGCATGTGCGCCCCCCTCGGAAGGCTGTAGTTCCTGTTTGAGATTTGAATTTGGTTCTTTCGGCTCTGCAGGGTCCTCCTTTTGAGCCGTTAGAGGATGTTGCTCTTTCAGTTCTCACTCAGAAGGTTGCTTTCTTGGTGGCTATTACCTCTGTTCGGCGTGTCTGAGTTGGCGGCCCTGTCTATTCAGGCCCCTTACTTTGAGAGACACCAGGATAAGGTGGCTTTTCGTTTTAAGCCGGATTTCCTTCCTAAGGTGGTGTCTGCTTTCCACCTCAATCAGGACATTGTTCTCCCTTCCTTGTGTCCTAAGCCTAACAATGACAAGGAGAGGGTTCTGCACAATTTGGATGTTGTTCGCTGTGTGAAGTACTATTTGGTGACTACTTCTTCCTTCCGCAAGACGGGCGCTTTTTTCGTGGTGCCCTGCGGGCCCAGGAAAGGTTTGACACCTGCTAAGTCTACGATTAGCAAATGGATTCGTCAGGCCATTCTTGGGGCCTATTCTGCTAAGGGGAGGTCTCCTCCTTTTAGGGTCACTGCGCACTCTACTCGTGCGGTTGGTGCGTCCTGGGCTTTTCAGCACCAGGCTTCTGTTGAACAAGTTTGTAAGGCTGCTACTTGGTCTTCCGTTCATACTTTTTCCAAGTTTTACAAGGTTGATGTGTGGGCTTCAGCGGATGCTGTTTTTGGTCGCAAGGTTCTGCAAGCTGCAGTGGTTTGAGTTGGTACATTCTTTACTGTTTTTGGTTCCCACCCATGACGGACACTATTTGATGTCCCAGATGTCATGAAGACCGAAGTGGAGTGTATGGCACACTTAGAATAATACCGTTTTGTGAGTGCTCACCTTTAAAACGGGTATTATGAGTGTGCCATACACTCCACTTCGCCCACCCCTTTTTTTCAGGTATTCTAGGGCTTTTATATGGTGAACCATTGGTTTTGATTGTTAACGTTATATTTGGTTCTTCCTGGTCCCTTTACTGCTTTTATACACTGGGGAATTGGTGGGAGGTCCCAGGTATATATGGACCGGGAGGGGCTTTCTTTTTTGCATACTCATCTCTGCAGAAGTTCACCCTCTACTGGAGATTACCCAGATGTCATGAAGACCGAAGTGGAGTGTATGGCACACTCATAATACCCGTTTTAAAGGTGAGTACTCACAAATTGGTATTTTTGTAAATTTTGGCCTCTCTGCCATGGATGACACCATCAGAATGTGTGCCAGAACATCTGCCCTCATGGTGGCTATACTCCGCTCGGTTTGGCTACGCCAGTGGGCTGCTGACAACGCTGCCAAGAAGGCCCTCACTGGGTTTCCCTTCAAAGGACTGCGCCGGTTTGGGGACCGCCTGGACCTTTTTGCTAAGGGAGGCAGGTTACCCCAGCGCAGGCAGCAATCTCGGCCCTTTCGGGATCAGGGTTCCTTTTCCTCCCCTTAACGTGGTGCCAGACAGGGGAGGGGGGTTTCCTTTCCTGGGGCCCAGGGAGATTTCTGGGGTAGGGGCAGAGGACGTGGACGTCCTGGCCCCTCCTGGGGTCCCAAAGCAAAATCATCCCCAAGCCCCCTCAGGCATGATGGGGCGCCCTCACCCGTCCGGGTGGGGGGACGGCTGCAGCACTTTGCTCACGTCTGGAGGCGTCATGTCTCAGACCGGTGGGTTCATGAGGTAGTGTCCTCAGGTTACAAGATAGTTTGCTGTCTGCCCCCCCCCCCCCCCCCCCCCAGATTCATCAGATCCCGGATTCCTCAGGACCCTGTGTTGGCTCAGGAGCTAGTGCAAGCAGTGCAAAGCCTCCTGGAGCTGGGGGTCATCTGCCAGGTCTCCTTAAGAGAAAGGGGCAAGGGCTTTTATTCCAACCTATTCACAGTACCCAAAAAGATGGTTCAGTCAGGCCCATCCTGGACTTGAAGATCCTCAACAAGTTTGTCAGGGGCAGGCGCTTTCGCATGGAAACTCTGCGCTCTGCCATCACTTCCCTGCGCCAAGGGGATTTCATGACGTCTGTGGACATAAAAGATGCTTATCTTCATATTCCTGTGTTCCCGGGTCATCAAAGGTTCCTCAGGTTCGCTCTGATGGATCAACACTACCAGTTTGTGGCCTTGCCCTTCGGCCTCACTTCAGCTCCCAGGGTATTCACCAAGGTGCTGGCTGGCGTGATGTCTCTGCTCAGATGTCAGGGCGTCTGCGTGCTTCCCTATCTGGACGACATTCTCATCACTTCCCAATCTCTACATCAGGCAGAGTTGGATACTCAGCTGGTGGTGTCCACTCTGAAGTCATTTGGATGGGTGATCAACCACCCCAAGTCCTCACTGTCCCCTTCCTTGGTAACTCCATTCCTAGGAATGAATCTGGATACAGTTCAGGCAAGGATCTTCCTTCCTCAACAGAAGGTGGACAGTCTGATTGCACAGGCTCAGTCCCTCCTAGCTTGTCCCCATCCCTCCATCAGGAAGGGGATGCAGCTAGTGGGCCTGATGGTGGCATGCTTCGAAGCGGTCCCTTATGCTCAGTTCCACATGAGGCCTCTGCAACTTCACCTATTGTCAGTATGGGACAAGGACCCAGCGTCCCTGGACAGGGTCTGCTCTCCCCCCTGGTCAGGAGGTCCCTCTCGTGGTGAATGGACTCAAGGAACCTGTGGGGGGGGGCAGATCCTTTCTTGCCCCTTCCTGGGAGACTGTCACCACAGATGCCAGTCTGTCAGGTTGGGGGGGGGGGGTTTCTGGAAGTCCCTGCGGTTCCAGGGGAGGTGGGGCCCTCAGGAGGCCCACACACCTATCAATGTCTTGGAGCTGCGGGCGATCAGGTTTGTTCTGGCTCGCTTGACTACTCCTCTTCGGGGCCTGCCTGTTCAGGTGCGCTCGGACAACCAGACAGCAGTTGCCTACATCAATCATCAGGGAGGGACCCAGAGCAAGGGGGCCCTCCAGTAAGCGTCTCTGATCCTGACTTGGGCGGAGGCCAATGTCCCCTGCATATCAGCTGTGTACATCCCGGGGGTGGAAAAATCGCCTGGCGGACCTCTCGCCAGGGAGAATGGTCCCTATGCAGCAGGGTGTTTCATCAGGGAACTGCAGAAGGAAGATGCACATAGAGTTGATGACTTGGCAACCTTTAGAAGAATCTGGAACTCTCCAACCAGGGAGGCAGAAGGGGGATACTCTTTTTTGATATTTCCAACAAAATACTATAAATGTCTTTCAATGGTGGAACTGCTACGTATTCAATTAGCAGTAGAACTACTGTGAAATGACTACAACAATAGGTTTGATAAGGACCAATTGAGTTCCAAGGAGTTCAACGTTGGGTGCCATCTTCTAGGCCTAAACACTAGGGAAGCCCATGGCCTTGATAAGATATCTTCGTCTTGTCTTAAAACCTAGCTGGAACACATGGACATTCTTGGAAACCTAAAAGCAACTCCAGCTAGTAGTAACACGTGTTTTGCTTTTTGAACAATAACTACTAGTTGACACACATCTGATAGCCAATGAATATTTTGCATAAGAAGGAGCTAAACTTAAATTAACTTGGAAAAGCAAGAAGTGTTTTTGAGTTTTTTTTCTGGTCCAGGTTTTGTTTAAGGCCCTTGTTTCATCTGGTTTACAAAAGGGGAACATAGTGGTACATGTATACCTATTATTATTTTATATAAAATGATATCACACTGTTCTTCTTCTCCCTCCCCCCAACACGATATCTGCAATCTGAGTGTGTACGTTTAATAGACTTACTCAAAGATAGTGCTAACCCACCTATACCACATATGTCAAGTGCCATTCAACTGATCTGATTTCTTCCTCAGATTCTAATCTCGTTTCCTACATTTTATGCCTCCATCCACCCTTTGTGTAACACAGCATATTGTACTAAGGGATTTCAATTTGTTTAATAATAAAAATGGAATGTGTTAATCTTTGTTACTCTATGTGCTACTCTGTGCTGTACTTTTTTCTTTTTGCGTAGTATTCAGAGGCTGTATTCCATGAATTTATTATTTTATTCACTTGATTAAAATAGAAAACCATGCTTTCTCCGCTAATTCCATTCCCTGGACACCGTCACCTTGTGTGCCATGTTCACTTGGGTTAACTCCACCTAATTGGAGAGAGGCCTGCAAGTCGTGGATGTACCAGAATTGAATTGGAGAAAAGTACATTTTTCATTTTAACACAAAATGTTTTTCTTTAATATCCATTGGTGGAAAAACCATCAACTTGTGGGCTAAAGCTCCTATCAAAAAAAGCCTATGCTTACCTATTGTTCCCTGAAGTGGTTCCTTCTTGCTCCAGTTTGATAAATAAACCAGTCCCATCCTGCCGTACCTTCTGTCCTTCCTGGCCCCTGGTTTCCCCGTTCATCCTCTCTCTGGCCTTTCAGGTACTTGCCAGCTTTGTCTGTGTAGTCTGTATATATTGTTGTCGTGTGCTGTTAATCTTTTATATATATATTTGTTTGGTTTGCAGTACTCTGTATTCAGTCTTGTATATATCTTTCTGGCTGCATTCTATAGGCCTTATTTATCAAGGGATAGCGCCAGGTAGTGTCTCACTAGCGCCAGGTATCGGCGGCTACCGACTCCAGAACGCCAGGCGGCGGACACAATCACGCATTTATCACGCTAAATGAGGCTAGCGCCGGCGAGAGCGTCATCTAGCGCAGGATTCATCATGTAGTGGACTGCAACGAACAGCGCCGCTGCTAATCCCATCACAGCGCCAGGTATGACCTCTCGCTACGTGGCGCTCTCCAATGCATTTCAATGGAGCAATCTTTAAATCTTCATATTTAATTGATATTAATGGTTTTTTTTTGTTTTTTTTAAATGTCAAAAATTCTGTGACCACTTCGGCAATGTTAGATATTTTTTTTAAGGGAAAAAAAAAAAAAATTGTGCAGAAATGATATTACAGGTCTGATATTAATGTATTCATATTACAAAATGTTTAGAAAAACTTGTTTAATTTTTTAATCAAAAAATATGGATGTTTGGGGGTTAAAAACTACTGTATTTTTCGCCCTATAAGACGCACTTATTTTTCCCCAAAAGTGGGGGAAAAATGTCAGTGCGCCTTATCGGGCGAATGTAAAAAGAATTACAAAAAAAAAAAAAAAACTCACCCGTCCCGCGTTATCTGGCACACTGCGAGAGGCCAGAGGAGCGGCGGGGGCTCTGTCCCGGCCCCGCCGCTGCGATCGCTGTCTTTTCAGGCAGCGATGACAGCGGTGGGGCCAGAGACAGAGCCCCTGCCGCTCCTCCATCTGCTCCTCCACACGCGAGCACGAAGGTCCCGGCAGTGGGTGGGCGTGGCCTGCATCGGCGCAGGCCACGCCCACCCGCTGCCCGGACCTTCGTGATCGCATGTGGGGGAGCAGATGGAGGAGCGGCAGGGGCTCTGTCTCTGGCCCCGCCGCTGTCATCGCTGCCTGAAAAGACAGCGATCGCAGCGGCGGGGCCGGGACAGAGCCAGCTCGTGAATGGGGTGGGCGTGGCCTGCGTCGACGCTGCGGCGCAGGCCACGCCCTCCCCATTCACGGAGCCGGCCGCTCAGCGCAGCGGTGTCAGCGGACAGGTGAGTTTAACTTTTTTTTTCTTTTTTACTATGGCGCCTGCCTATACTAATGGGGGGAGGGGGATGGGGATGCCACACAGCCTATGGGAATGGGAGGATGGGGATGCCACACAGCCTTTGGGAATGGGGGGATGGGGATGCCACACAGCCTTTGGGAATGGGGGGAGGGGTATGCCACACAGCCTATGGGAATGGGGGGATGGGGATGCCACACAGCCTTTGGGAATGAGGGGAGGGGTATGCCACACAGCCTATGGGAATGGGGGGATGGGGATGCCACACAGCCTTTGGGAATGGGGGGAGGGGTATGCCACACAGCCTATGGGAATGGGGATGCCACACAGCCTATGGGAATGGGGGGAGGGGTATGCCACACAGCCTATGGGAATGGGGGGATGGAGATGCCACACAGCCTTTGGGAATGGGGGGAGGGGTATGCCACACAGCCTATGGGAATGGGGGGATGGGGATGCCACACAGCCTTTGGGAATGGGGGGAGGGGTATGCCACACAGCCTATGGGAATGGGGATGCCACACAGCCTTTGGGAATGGGGGGATGGGGATGCCACACAGCCTTTGGGAATGGGGGGAGGGGGATGCCACACAGCCTATGGGAATGGGGGGAGGGGGATGCCACACAGCCTTTGGGAATGGGGGAGGGGTATGCCACACAGCCTATGGGAATGGGGGAGGGGTATGCCACACAGCCTATGGGAATGGGGGGAGGGGGATGCCACACAGCCTTTGGGAATGGGGGGAGGGGTATGCCACACAGCCTATGGGAATGGGGGGAGGGGGATGTCACACAGCCTATGGGAATGGGGGATGCCACACAGCCTATGGGAATGGGGGGAGGGGGATGTCACACAGCCTATGGGAATGGGGAGAGGGGGATGCCACACAGCCCATGCTAATGGGGAGAGGGGGATGCCACACAGCCCATGCTAATGGGGGGAGGGGGATGCCACACAGCCCATGCTAATGGGGAGAGGGGGATGCCACACTGCCTATGGGAATGGGGAGAGAGGGATGCCACACAGCTTATACTAATGGGGGGAGGGGGAAAGCCACACAGCCAATGGGAATGGGGGGAGAGGTGGATGCCACACAGCCTATGGGAATGTGGGGAGAGGGATGCCACACAGCCTATACTAATGGGGGGAGAGGGGGATGCCACACAGCCAATGGGTATATGGGGAATGGGAGGGGGGGATGCCACACTGGATATACGGGGAATGGGATGGGGGCATGCTACACTGTCTATGGAATGGGGGCATCCCACACGGCCTATGGGAATTGGATAGGGGAATGCCACACTCTCTGTAATGGTGCGTTTTTGATTGAAATTTTTTTTTTCTTATTTTCTTCCCCCAAATCCTAGGTGCGTCTTATGGGCAGGTGCGTCTTATAGGGCGAAAAATACGGTACTTTTAAGCCATCGCCGCCAGCGCTCTGGGGTTTAAACAAACAGCGCGAGAATTTTTTGAGCGTGATTTGTTAATGAATATGCTGGGAGCCGTTCGCTATGACCATTCGCTGTCAGGCGCTCCCATACAGCGCGGAACCTGTCAAACAGCGACTCCTAACCCCGTATTCAACATTACCGCACACCGACTGAGTCGCTGTCAACAACCGAACAACGGCCAAGCACAGCGAATACTAGCGGGCGCTGTGAAAATCACGCTACTGGCGCTCATCTGTCGCTACCTGGCGCTATTACTGAATCGGCCTCCCCGTTTGTATTGAGTGTAGGTGCAGTGTTATTGGACATAGTTGCGATTGCTTTGTTGTGTTCTCCACGTCTGTCACTTGCTGGTCACACCTTGCAGATCTGTGACAGTGGGCAGGCATGCATCTGAAGGTCAAATGTGTCACTATGCCAGCATCTTCTTAAGGCCAGTGTACTTTCAATATCCATTAAACAGGCTAAGAATCCACTGGATATCTAGCATATTTATACAGATTTTTGATATTGTAAAATTACCTGATCGAGCTACTTGGTTGCACAAAAGCAATTGTCCACCCATATAGAAAGGGGTACTTGCCTTTTGTCCCCCACAGTTTATTCTGTTGCTGCTCGTCTGATCACTGGATAGCATCCTGCGGCATCAGACCTTGACAGTCACAGCACTTCATTGTTGGGTTCCAGCCCCTCCGCTTTGTCCTGGGGCCGCATCTACGCTCTCTACATTCACTACATTGGAGCAGGTGTGTCATGCCTTGGCACACCCTCTCTACTACAATGAATGGAGGGGGCATGGCAGCAGCTCTGTGACTAATGGCGCTCATAGTGCAATCCCTACGTGGAAGGGCTTAGTGACTGAAGTTCTGACGTGGTCGGCGTGGGATGCGATCCTATGATTGGATGAGTTGCTTATTACTGGAGAGGGACTGATCAGCTGCAGGGGACAAAAGGAGAGTTCCCCCTCCCTTTCTTTTTGAGTGGTCAATCTCATTAGGGTTACTCTGATGTGTTGAGCAGTTATGCTGGCGGCAACCAGGAGATTTTGATGTATGGCAGTTGCAGGTTTTTAGTTACTTTTTGCAACTCGTTCCTATTTATTAACATGTTACAATATGTCTAGTGTCTTTCATTACAAAGCACTTAATACTGGTTCCAGCCTTGTGAAATACTTAGCTGGAACGGTTTATGCAATAAAAAAAGTAATGTATTACCGTAGATTATTAGCTTTTTTATTTTTGTAATGAATTTGCTAATTAAATTACCCCACCCACCATATTTCGTGGAAGAGCCTGTATTGCCAGCTTGTAGGAAACCACATGTGAAATTTGCCTTCCCGAAAAAGCACTTTTAAAGCACTCCTAGAATATAGTTAATATTTCTGCTTTGATCTTTTCTTGCAATACAAATCCACTCCCCGGTAGATTTGCATACATTTCCAGCCTTCTTGGGTAAAAGTCAGACCAGTCTAAAGAATGCAGTTGGGACCTACATTCCGCGACATGCCCCAATGCCATTTTCTGCCTTCCTAGTGACGGATCTAATTTAAAAAGCATGACCGCAAGACGGCGAGCTCTTTTAGCCAGAGGTTGTTGTCATCTTCCATTTGTTTATGTTCACCTTATGGCTAACCGCTCACAGATTGCACAATTTCTCATCATCTGCTATGTACTTGACTACATTGTAGTGAGCGAAGCGTCTAAAAACTTGTACTGACAAAGCGAAGTAGACTTTTATGACGACCAAGTGCTTATTTTGCAAAGTCATCTTTCAGGACCGCACAACTGAGTTCAAGCTCCACCTTCAAGTGAAAGTTACACACACCCCCAAGAGAATAAATTCAGTGATGTCACATCCCATACCAGTTTTTTGTGTGCAGGGGGCAGACCACTCGTGCCCTCTGGATTTTTTTTATATTTTACCACTGCTAGTTCACTTATCCTGTTTGAGTAGACTTGAGGATTTTTTTTATTGGGTAAGTATTAGTTCCTTTTCAAGATCTAGTACCCGGTTCAAGGGTAAATGATCTAGCAGTGTTCCTGGTTTTCTACCTGCTGCTTGGGTGCCATCATCCATAAGCCAGAGATGCCATAGATCTGGTTGCGTTTTCGCCGAAATATACTATATTGAATATTCTGGTTTAATAGACACAACATTCAAAGCATGTAATAGTTGTTTGTACACCTATGGTGTGTTATTTATGTCTTATTACAGCATATGGAGTAGCCATTTAAAGGGGCTGGCTAAACGGGTGTTTGGAACCCCGAAATGTGGCACAATGGTCCAGATGCACAGCCTTGGCACACAGACAGGAAATTTAATTGCATAACAGGGAATTTGACCTGTTTCCAGACTATCTGTGTATTTATAGTTTGTATGGTGGATATTAATCTAAGTGTAAGTATCCGTTGCTCATAAATTTCTTCATGAAGTACTGTTCCTGTGATTTACATACTCAGCAACAGTAAGATTTTACAGGCTGCCCTGTATTCATACTATTTGGATGCTGTTGCATCAGGATATTGCGCTTGCTGTGTGGTGAACCACGATCCTGGTAATTTTAACATGGCAGATTTGCCTGGGTATGCTAATTATATAAAGGCACCTGGCACAATGGTCGGGCTTGGTATCCATTTAAGGCTTGTTAAGCTATCTAATTATTTGAATGTTGAATGGGGTATTTTTATAATGTGTAACATACGGTAAGTTAATGTTATGACCCATAACATAAGATAGTGTTACATAATGTATACCGTGCCATGCGGTTATATGATGAATACATACAGTATAATATAGTTTTATTGTATATCATGACAAGGTGTTATATGATGTATACCATAACATGGTGTTTTAGGATGTGTTATATGATATATAACATTAGATGGTGTTATATGGTGCTTACCATAGGTTAGTGTTATATGATTTATAAGTTGGTGTTAGATGGTGTATACCTGTTGGGAGAAACTATTACTGGTCTCCCTTTCAGTGGAAGGGGAGTTTTGGATTCAAAGCCTCAGGCTTACCTTTCCTGTCTGTACCTTTTTTTGTTGTGTAGTCTTGCCTGGTTTTCTGATGCATGTGTGGCATTGGGGTTGCAATGTTACTTGTCACTAAACAGATTACACTGAGGAGGGTTGGCAAAAAGCCATAGCCTGCAAAAAGCTGTGTGAATTTTTGCCTTTATGCATTTAGCTGGGTTGTCTGGCCTTACAGCTCGTTAACTGGAACCAATTAGCATCGTGCCTGAACAGCTTGGGACTTCTGATTCATACTAAATGTCTGCAGGTACAGATGATAGGTAACTACTTTAAACTTTGAGTGCCATGGACAATTTTAGGCATCACCCTAATGATTCAATTAAGGGCTTCAGTAAGGTATTGGACCAAAATAAGTTTATGTGGCTTATGTTTTTAAGGGGTTCTTCGGATATGGGTTACAGCTACTATGCTATGAAGTTCTTCGTTAAATATTGTCAAGGTACTGCAGGATCATCGGTGTCTGGCTGTTTAATAGCTGTTTATTTTAAGGGTTATTTCCTATTGTTATTCTTTAGAACAATTAACTGATTATTTTACGCTGTGGACACGCTGGTCCAGATACACATTCTTATGTTTAAATGCAGGGAGTTGAAAAGTCTTCAACCATGGCCAGAGGCTCTTCAGGAAGCTGGCTATGGACCCATGGGCACATACTATTGAAGGTATATTATCTAGTCTAGTATTATGAAGTCTTCATCCACTTTTTTCAGGATATATACATTTATATCCTCTTAGGTTGGCCTGGTTCAGAATACGGTTTCAGTGTCGCATTATTTTTTTGGATGTTTAAGTTAAGAGGCGCTTATCTTTGTTACATCTAACCCTAAACTTGATCATCAAGTTTTAGAGCTTATAGCATGCACAGGAAACAATGTGTGACCGTGGTGCCAGCGAAGAATACCGTATGCTGTATTTGCAAAGACCGTCATTCATAGGTTCCTTTTGTCACTGAATACCATACTATGATGATTCTATATCCGTGCCTTTATGGGTTGCATGTATTGGAATTTTTGAAGTTCTTCAGATACTTTTATCTGGTGTAACAGACGTTTTTTTGTTAAAAGAAAACACTACTTTTAATTTTACAGGCGCTCCTATCAATAACATATTTATATAGCCTATAATTTTTTAGGCACCCCCATCGATTACATATTTATAGCCTAAGTTCTCCCTGTTGTGTTTTTTTTTAATAAGCTTTGTAAGCCCCAAAAACGTACTTTTCTATGTTGGATCAGCTTCCCTTATTTATTGCATTAGCATAAGGGAAGGTCTTACAGACCACCCCTTATCCTTGTCCTGGCAGATTACATAGCCCATGCTTCTCCTCTCCTCCTCTGCTTACTGCTGTGGGCTGGTCCATCAACAATCGGCTTTTTCTATTGATCTATTGAACATGTTTCTGAGGATAAGTCTGGTTGGCCAAGTAATGGGAGAACATTTCCTCTTCTGTTCTGGCCACAAGAAGATGAGGCAGCAGCACCGGGTAGGCTGTCTTTGTGCGGCTTACAGCCCCTGCATGAAAAACCCCTTTAAACCGGAACAGTAATAATTGTAAGGAACAGTAATAATTGTAAAAGACAAGTTCAGCTTAAACAGGATCATGGGCAGAGATATATAGCCTAAAGGTCTCTTACGAGTTTCAGACACACTGCAAGTCCTTAGTCGTAGGTAGCATCCACTCCAATCCATGAGACGGGCAGTGTGCACCAGATGTCAGTGCCCAGGATGGAGCAGTGCAGGACCAGAAGAGGAATTTCTGGTTAAAGTGGACCAACACCCACGGGTGATCGGCCCGGGAATCTATAAGATTCCCGGGCCGATCACCCCCCACCCCGCGGGACATCCGAGATCGGGATGTCCCGCGGGGTGTAACCCCCCCAAAACCCCCGAAAAACCTTACCTGATCTTCGGCGGCGGCCGGCCGCCGCCGCCTCCCTCGCGCCCCTGTAGCCGTGCGCGCGCCCGCGCCGGCCGTCTGCGAATGGCCGGCGCGGGCGCGCGCGCGTCAAAAGGGACGCACGGGAGGCGGCGGCGGCGGCAGCCGCTTAGACGTTCCTGGACCAGGCTTGTACGTCGGCGCTGGGAGCGGAAAGAGGTGAGTTTTTCGGGGGGTTAGGGGGGGTTTCACACAGCGGGGCACCCCGATCGGGGGTGCCCCACCGAAGTGGACCAAGACCCAGGATAGTCAAAATCCTGGGTGTTGGTCCACTTTAAACACAGTGCCGACCACTGGGCTAAAGATGACCTCCAGTGAAACCTGAATCCCTAATTTCAATGGCCATGAAACAAAACCAACCCTAGTCCACACAATTAAAATAGTTGTAGGTATGATTACATGTACCCCATCGCATGATAAGCATGACTTCATACTGCACACTGAGGCTCAGCAGTAATGTTCTGATTTCTGCTTTGCAGAATATGTTTAGTTGTGTTTTATTTCTTTTTACATATAATTCTCAATTTTTCCTTTTTTAACAGATGTTCTTGGGAATGTTGCTACACAAAACTCTAATGGCAAGATGTTGTCAACTTCGGTAAGTTACTTTAAGTCTGTAAAGCCCAAATTTAGACAAAACTGTAATTTTACTTTATAGAGTGGGATCCTATTGGGATATCATCAAGGAGGGAATATATTTATATGAAAGTGGTATGAATGGCAGAGGGATGACCAAACATATTGCAAAAAAAACCCCACTGAAATTATTTAAATATATTTCCAATTTTTCATTAGGGTTCACTGGACCATTTTCAGCATGTTTTAAAGTGAAAGTCCACTGTCTCCCCCCGACCACCCCGACACTGGACTTCTGCTTTAAGGCACCTTGTTGTTGTTGTTGGTGCCTCATTTTGATTTATTTTTTTATCCCAGACCATGTATACAAAGTTTCTAAACCTTGTATGATTGGTTGTAATTTTGTCAAATAAAAAGTTTTATGCCGCATATATTTGTCAGAGCTCACTAGCTAATGACTACAGATATACAACACAAGGAGAGGACTTACTGGACCAACCTGACCCGATCACTATCAGATTTGTATCTAGGCAGCTTCCCTTAATTGGAAGACTTCACCATCAGCCGACTACTGCCACTCCGAAGGTTTATACGTTTACTGAGAATTGCCTTTTATTTCTCTTAAATTGATGCCAATCAAATATAACCTCAAATATATAACTAGGGATGAGCGAATCGATCCGGATGAACCCGGATTCGATCCGAATTTCATGAAAAATTCGATTCGGATCGAATCCGAATTTCCCCGCGATTCGATCGCTCGAAGTCTTCCTTTAACATCCATTCATTTACATACAGGCATTCTAAGATGGCGGACGGGACATGTCTAGACATCAACCCCGCACCAGTGCAAGCTGGGACAGTCACATGCAGCCTGTCAGCAGCCAGCAAGCCCGGTGACGTCACAGCGCTATTTAAGGCCGGCCATCTTGCTTTTCTTCATTTCTGTATTTCATTCGTGAGAGACAGAACGCTGCTGTAGGCAGGGAGAGAGACAGTTAGACAGGCTGGAGACAGGCTGGAGACAGGCTGGAGACAGGCTGGAGACAGGCTGGAGACAGGCTGGAGACAGGCTGGAGACAGGCTGGAGACAGGCTGGAGACAGGCTGGAGACAGGCTGGAGACAGGCTGGAGACAGGCTGGAGACAGACAGAAAGTCAGTGAAAAACAGGGAAAGTTAGGAAAAATCGGAGGCAGTCACAGGGAGATTTTTTTTTTTTTTTCATCCAGCCTGAGTGTTTGTTACTGGCTAGCTGACTGGCTTTGTTAGCGTTTTCAGGCTGCTTATACACTAACTGTGCATATATACTGAACTGATCTTAAGTCTGCTGTGAGGCATCCCATTCTGTGACTACACCAGCCTCTATTTAAGACCATATAACCATTTGCACTTATTCTAATTGAAATTAGGCCTGATAAAGACACTTTTGCTGTGCATAGCACTACTGGTCCCTGCCAGGTGCACTCCTGTTGTGGCATCCCATTCTGTGACTACACCAGCCTCTATTTAAGAACATAACCATTTGCACTTATTCTAATTGAAATATGCCTGATAAAGACACTTTTGCTGTGCATAGCACTACTGGTCCCTGCCAGGTGCACTCCTGTTGTGGCATCCCATTCTGTGACTACACCAGCCTCTATTTAAGAACATAACCATTTGCACTTATTCTAATTGAAATTAGGCCTGATAAAGACTCTTTTGCTGTGCATATTCTTACTGCTGCCTGCCAGGTGCACTCCTGTTGGGGCATCCCATTCTGTGACTACACCAGCCTCTATTTAAGAACATAACCATTTGCACTTATTCTAATTGAAATTAGGCCTGATAAAGACTCTCTTGCTGTGCATGCTACTACTGGTCCCAGGTGCACTCCTGTTGTGGCATCCCATTCTGTGACTACACCAGCCTCTATTTAAGAACATAACCATTTGCACTTATTCTAATTGAAATTAGGCCTGATAAAGACTCTTTTGCTGTGCATGCTACTACTGGTCCCAGGTGCACTCCTGTTGTGGCATCCCATTCTGTGACTACACCAGCCTCTATTTAAGAACATAACCATTTGTACTTATTCTAATTGAAATTAGGCCTGATAAAGACTCTTTTGCTGTGCATATTCTTACTGCTGCCTGCCAGGTGCACTCCTGTTGTGGCATCCCATTCTGTGACTACACCAGCCTCTATTTAAGAACATAACCATTTGCACTTATTCTAATTGAAATTAGGCCTGATAAAGACACTTTTGCTGTGCATAGCACTACTGGTCCCAGGTGCACTCCTGTTGTGGCATCCCATTCTGTGACTACACCAGCCTCTATTTAAGACCATAACCATTTGCACTTATTCTAATTGAAATTAGGCCTGATAAAGACTCTTTTGCTGTGCATAGACTTACTGCTGCCTGCCAGGTGCACTCCTGTTGTGGCATCCCATTCTGTGACTACACCAGCCTCTATTTAAGACCATAACCATTTGCACTTATTCTAATTGAAATTAGGCCTGATAAAGACCCTTTTGCTGTGCATAGACTTACTGCTGCCTGCCAGGTGCACTCCTGTTGTGGCATCCCATTCTGTGACTACACCAGCCTCTATTTAAGACCATAACCATTTGCACTTATTCTAATTGAAATTAGGCCTGATAAAGACTCCTTTGCTGTGCATAGACTTACTGCTGCCTGCCAGGTGCACTCCTGTTGTGGCATCCCATTCTGTGACTACACCAGCCTCTATTTAAGACCATAACCATTTGCACTTATTCTAATTGAAATTAGGCCTGATAAAGACACTTTTGCTGTGCATGCTACTACTGGTCCCAGGTGCACTCCTGTTGTGGCATCCCATTCTGTGACTACACCAGCCTCTATTTAAGAACATAACCATTTGCACTTATTCTAATTGAAATTAGGCCTGATAAAGACTTTTGCTGTGCATGCTACTACTGGTCCCAGGTGCACTCCTGTTGTGGCATCCCATTCTGTGACGACACCAGCCTCTATTTAAGACCATAACCATTTGCACTTATTCTAATTGAAATTAGGTGCATATTCTTACTGCTGCCTGCCAGGTGCACTCCTGTTGGGGCATCCCATTCTGTGACTACACCAGCCTCTATTTAAGACCATAACCATTTGCACTTATTCTAATTGAAATTAGGCCTGATAAAGACACTTTTGCTGTGCATAGCACTACTGGTCCCTGCCAGGTGCACTCCTGTTGTGGCATCCCATTCTGTGACTACACCAGCCTCTATTTAAGACCATAACCATTTGCACTTATTCTAATTGAAATTAGGCCTGATAAAGACACTTTTGCTGTGCATAGACTTACTGCTGCCTGCCAGGTGCACTGCTGGTTTTTGGGGCATCCCATTCTGTGATTACACCAGCCTCTATTTAAGAACATAACCATTTGCACTTATTCTAATTGAAATTAGGCCTGATAAAGACACTTTTGCTGTGCATAGTACTACTGCCTGCCAGGTGCACTCCTGTTGGGGCATCCCATTCTGTAACATACCATACCCCTCTTTATTTACACTAAGCAGCTCTCTTATTTACACTAAGCAGGCCTGTTGGAGGCTGAGTGTTACTGCTCACTTTTGGTGTGCATTATATTCTGTTTCATATAGACCCACCGCTGCCTGGGGGTTCTTAAAATATCACCTACTACCACGCCAGTTAGACTATGTCGGGCAGACAAGTGCCTGGAAGTGAAAAGAGGAGTGGCAGAGGCCAAGATTCCGCAGGCAGAGCTCGCATCAGACTGGGGGCCAGTAGCAGCAGGAGTCACGCTGAGAGACCTAATCTGCCAGTATCTGCTAGCGGTCGGGTCTCCACCAGTAACGCATCTGCCGTGGTAGATTGGTTGACGCGCTCATCAACAACATCATCACAACTTACGTCTGAGACCCCCAGTCTAGGGTCTAGGGTCGGTAGGTTCCTCTGACACAACCCTGAGTTGGCATGCCCCGAGAGCAGTCCCTGTCCTCCCATTGCCTCTGTCCTACGCCGTTCCCTCCCCCAGCGACGTATCCTATGCTTTGGGTTCAGCTCCACTCTTTAGTGAGGAGGACCATCTGATAGAGGACAGTCAGCAGCTACTGCCCAGCCAAGAAATGGAGGTGGCTTCTCTAGCTAGGCAGACAAATAGTGATGTGGACAGTGTCGTGGGTGCTGCGAGCGTTCCAGCTCCTGCGCCAGACACTGTTGACGAATCCACGAACATCAGTGACCTACAGCCACAACTCGGTGATAATGATGATGACGATGAAGCCGATCGCACTTGGGAGCCGGGTGATGAAGGGGCTTCATCGTCATCATCAGGAGAAGAGGGGCGCAGGTTGCCCCGGAGTCAGCAGCTAAGGCAGAAAGGTGGCAGCAGTCAGCATGGGGGCACAATTCCAAAGGCTGGAGCCGGCCGGGGTAGAGCACCTGCTGTGCGGCAGTCTACCTTATCGGGAGGTAGTGGAGCAGGGGTTCCTGGAGTTGGCAACAGCAGCAGTGAATCAGTGAGGCCAGGGGGTGGGAAATGTAGGCAAAAGGTGAAGCGTGGCCAGGGTCCAAATGTTGGCACCACGGCCCTGCGTCAACATATGATGCATCACCATAAAGCAACCTGGGAGAACCGAGGCTCCCAAGGGGTGGCCCAGTCTGCTTCCTCACCAAGTGAGCTCCCAATTTCTGCCAGCCAAGGCTCCAGCACCTCAGCCGAAGGCAGCTGTGCGTCATACCCATCCTCTGTCGCTCCTGCTCCTCCTCCTCCAAGTCATGCATCCCGCCAGCAATCCATCAGCGAAGCCATGTCCAAGAGACAGCAGTATGCGCCCACTCATCCTACGACGCAGAAGCTGAATGTGCTTCTGTCCAAGTTGCTGGTGCTGCAGTCGCTCCCTTTTCAGGTGGTGGAATCTGCACCTTTCAGAGAACTGATGGCTTGTGCCGAGCCGAGGTGGAGAGTCCCAAGCCGTCATTTCTTTGCCAAGAAGGCAGTACCAGCGCTGCACACTTTTGTTGAACAGAAGGTGGGCCAGTCCTTGAGCCTGTCAGTGTGTAGCAAAGTGCATGGCAGCGCCGACATCTGGAGCTGTAACTACGGTCAGGGACAGTACATGTCGTTTACGGCCAACTGGGTGAATGTGGTCCCTTTGCAGCAGCAGCAGCAGCAGCAACTTGGACAGGTCACGCCGCTTCGGCCTCCGCGCTCCCTGCCCGTTGGGCCTGTGACACCGTGCGACTCGGCCTCCTCATCCTCCGCCATCTCCTCACCCTCCACTGTAGGCTCAAGTCTCAGTGCCCCTCCAGTTTACCATGTGTGCAGGGCACGGAGGTGTCACGCAGTGCTTCACATGGTTTGTCTTGGCGAACGGAGTCACACAGGGGAGGAACTGCTTAAATGTATTCATCAGGAAATCCAAACATGGCTTACTCCAAGAAAACTTAAAATGGGAATCATGGTTACCGACAATGGGAAGAACATTTTGTCTGCGCTGCGCCAAGGAAGCCTGACCCATGCCCCCTGCATGGCTCACGTCTTCAACCTGGCTGTCAAGCGGTTTCTGAAGTGTTCCCCCCATCTGCAAGACATCCTAACAACTTCAAGGAAACTTTGCATGCACTTCAGCCACTCATACACCGCCAAACACACCCTTCTTGAGCTACAGCGTCAGAATGGTATCCCCCAACATAGTCTGATTTGCGATGTTTCCAGCCGTTGGAATTTCACCCTTCACATGTTGGACCGATTATATGAACAGAGAAAAGCCATCACGGATTTCCTGATGATCCAAGCAGATAGGGGGACTCCCCTGTGTAACTTCAATGTCAACCAGTGGCAGCTCATACGTGACACCTGTCGTTTGCTCAGGCCCTTTGAGGAAGCCACTTTATTTGTCAGTCGGCAGGATTACGGGATGAACGACGTGATTCCACTGCTTCATGTACTACAGCACATGTTGGAAACCATGGCTGGTCAGGGCACTGGAGACATGGCGTTTACATCTTACGGCCACATGAACCCCGTTTGAGCTGAACTAGAGGAGGAGGAGGAAGAGGAGGAGGAGGAGTTGCCCAGCGAAACACAGTTTAGGCTTGGCGAAATGGCTGGTTTATCTAGTCAGCGGACAGGAGAGGAGGAGCAGGAGCAGCCAGAGGAGCTAGAGGTTTTTGAGGAAGGCGAGACAGAGGACCCGGGCACACCGTGGCAGTATGCAGTGGAGATGGAGACAGGTAGTCCATCCGAGTCACTTGCGCAAATGGCACGAAGCATGCTCACGTGCTTGCGTAGTGACCCCAGAATTGTTTCCATCTGTCGGCGGGATGACTTCTGGCTGTCCACCTTATTGGACCCTCGCTTCCGGCACAAAATGGGGGCATTTTTTAAACCCACCGAGAGGGAGGACAAACTCAACTACTACAAAGACATTCTACGTAGGCAGTTGGCCGATGCCTATCTGCGCCATGGTCCATACTCTCGCAGGTCTGACTCGAGGGGACCTCTGCGCTCACCTTCCACTGCCATGGCCGCTGGGGGGGGTTGGCAGGAGCAGCAGCTCCATCAGCAGCAGCAGCCTCAGTCTTCAGTCGCTAATGAGTAGCTTTCTACACCCGCATAGTGAGGCTACTCATGAGCAGCAGGAAGACCTGGAGCAGGACCTCAACCAGCAGGTCATGTCATACTTTGACATGACCATGCCAACACACCTTGAGGATCCGCTGGACTTCTGGGCAGCCAAACTTGATTTGTGGCCGCAACTAGCAGAGTTTGCCCTGGAAAAGCTGTGCTGCCCGGCAAGTAGCGTGCCATCTGAGCGGGTGTTTAGTGCGGCGGGGGCCATAGTTACGGCGAGGAGAACTAAAAATGTGGAGAGACTCTCCTTTGTCAAAATGAATCAGGGATGGATCAGCCAGGATTTCCACCCACCAATGCCTGATGCATGCAACTAGATTCAGCATGGTGCCACGTTTTACACTTTCCAAATGGTGCAAAACATATTTATGTCTTTAGGCCAATTTTTGGGCTCCTGCTGATGCCAACTCCAGGGTGTGAATCATCCAATTTTTGGGCTCCTGAAGCCAACCCCAGGGTCTCTTTAAAGTAATATTTGGGCTCCTGCTGCTGCCAACTCCAGGGTGTGATTCATCCAATTTTTGGGCTCCTGAAGCCAACTCCAGTGTCTCTTTAAAGTAATATTTGGGCTCCTGCTGCTGCTTGCAACTCCAGGGTGTGATTCATCCAATTTTGGGGCTCCTGCTGCTGCCAACTTCAGTGTCTCTTTAAAGCAATGTTTGGGCTCCTGCCCCTCATAGTGATGCCACTTCAACTCTCTTGAATTCAATTGTGCCGCTCTGCGATTCTATTAGCGATGCCTCTGATCTGCATGTGATATTTATTCAAAGTATTATTTAACTAACCCAGCACGCATCCTGTGCGTGTTACAGCAAGGCAGAATGGTTTACAACCCTATTGAGGCTCTAGGAGGCTCAGAAATAGCCGTTTTTAATAGCGATTCGTCGCGAATAAATTCGGGTCGAAACGATTTTTGTCGGAAAATTCGGCCAATCAGTCGAATCGAATTTTTCAAAAGTTCGCTCATCTCTATATATAACCTGAGGTCTGACGGGAAACCACAGATATTACTTAAAAAGCTTAACCTTAATTGAAAAAAAACTGCAGGCCCTTTTAAAGAATATATTTCAGGAGCTTTAAATTCTAATCATTATTTGCAGTTGACATTTCAATAGAGATGGATGGCATGCCAGCCCTTTTACTAACATATGCAAACTTTGTCTAGATGGTTTAAATGATTACTCCTGTGGCATCCTGATTTTAATGGCCCTGTCTGATAAAAGTAAAAACTCCACCAAATTGAGCAAAATATTTTGGCTGTGTGTTTATTGGGGCTGGGTGTTCATAAGACTGGGTACTGGTGCCTGGTCTGGGAACAGAAGCACAACTACAGACTAGGAACAAAAGAATGGACTGGATTTAACTGGAACCCGGGCTAGGTACTGGTGAGTAGAATTAAGAATTTTTATGGATAGGAGCTGGGTCACTAACAGGGAGCAGGAGGTACATACCAGGAGTAAGGTCCCAGGCTGAAAGCAGGCAGTAAGGATAACGCGACCTAAAGGAAGAAGCAAAAGAAAACAATAAGAAACAACCACCGATAAAAGAGAATATGGAGAAAACAAAGGAAAGAAATCAGCGAAAGAAAGGAGAAAAAGAACACAAAGAAAAAGAATGAAAGGAAAAAGTGAAAAAAGAAGGCATAGACCATTGGGACAATAGAAAGCATGAGACCTAGGGCACAACCCAATACAATGAATAACAGTAGGTATACTACAGGAGACAGGTGGCTAATAACTACAAAACTACAATAACTTAGTTATCTAATTTTACAATTTTAAGATTAAACACTTTGAATAGACAAATTAATAATTTATTGATGCAGATCTGCATGTTAAACCTGAAAGAGAGACAAATGAGGACAACGGGGGGACATGGACTCAAAAGATACCAAAAGAGAAGAGTAAACCTGCACAGCGTGAGAAATATTCTATGTATCAAAGCTGGATGCTGGCTGTAGTGGACCTAAACACCCAAAATTCAGGCGAGCATATATGTATAAAGAAACGGGCCTGCCAGCTCGGACCCAATGGTCCACCCGTTCAGCCGCTCAACAGAACTACCAAACTGTCAATGAATTGATCTTATCAAAAAACTTTATTCAATACTGGCCTAAACATGCTTTAAAAACAATTAAAAACATAAGATACAGTATTGGTTTTGTAAAACAAAGTATTAACATGCATACTACAACGGAAAATTGAATTTCTCCTAACATTCTTTGCATTAAGTGTGTCCACGTGAATACTTTGTTATTCTTAGTATACAGTACGTCCTGCTCCAAATCTAATATTACAGTTGGGATATACTCCGCCAGGTGGCGCTGGACTGCAGAGACATCGAAAACAGGCTCCTCCCGGCCCCTCAAATACCCAGGGACCTCCCACAAATCCCCAGAATTTCTCTGCAGTCTGGCTGCGAAGGACGAGAAATTGGCTCTCTACTCGCAGGTGAGCGGGGTTATTAACCTGCGGCCCTGTAGGACTATTCCCACCCGTTCCACTAGTAATATGCCTCCCAGCCTTGGCTGCGCTGGTCGGGTGAAGGTAGGCAGCACCGCCGTTGGTGCTGCTCCACCGCAAACCCCTACCAAAGGGTAGGCGGTTCGGGCTTATGGTGATCCTCTATGGGATGCCCCTTTCGCACTATTGCCCCTTGCCCCTGCCTATCGGTGGGCCCTATTTAAGTGGCCGCCATCCTCCCTCATCCTCCTTGTAGTCTTCGGGGGAAAAGAGGGGGGGGGGGGGTGTGTATGTGAATAGATATGTATGTTATGCAGTCTGTGCTTTCACTTTTCACATTTCTTTATTCTGGTGTCAGCCGCCGCGCTGACTTGTCTTTATTGCTTTTAAATTTACCGCCGCCGCGCACTGACTTGGTTCCACGCTTGGCGGCGCATTACCTCAGGCGCAGGTGCGCCATCATTGGCTGCTGGCCTTTCTGACTTCGCGATCTTCGGGGGGGGGGGCGGCGCCCGTCTTTGGCGCGTTCCGCGTCATCGCTATTACTGGCCCGCCCCTCGAGGTATACCGACGCCATCTTTTCTGACTTGGTTGGCCTATGCGCGACGGACTCCTACCTACCGCGGTCCGTAAGTGCCCTCGCGGGCGGCTTTATCTGCTTCACTTTTGTTATGATGTACTTAAGGTCTTGTCTGCTTATGTCTTTCAGGCGGGACAAATCCTTCTTTGCTTCTCCCGGCCCTGTTCTTAGTATAGTACTTGTAGGCCTTGTAAAAATTATACTCCCACGTCCCTAGCGGGTTATTGGGGCTTCCAGGGTTGCTATATGGCGTCATTCCCTATCGGCGTATAGCGCCGCTATAATCACCATATGGAGGCATCTCAGGATAATGTTACCGGGGTCCCTTTGGGACAAGACTGGCTGTGTGTAGCGTGTGGGCAGCCTCATGCTGACGCTGACAAGGCGCGGGTCTGTGTACCCTGCGCTGAGCAGGTGCTTGCATTGCAATCTGGCCTGCCAGTGGCTGCACCTCGTTTCACCTCCCCCAAGCTTAAATGTCACTTCTGCTGAGTTGCATACTAGTGGGGATTCTCAGCCTGATGTGTCTTCTAGACTGGCTACTGTTGAACAGAGTCTTTAGCGCATAAGGCCCCTGCTAAGAAGCCGCACTTGACACCTTATGTTACTGTTTTCCCTATGGGATCTCAGGAGTTATGAATCTGTGTGGCTATACCCCTTCTGATGAAGGAGAGCTCTTTTCTGACTCAGGCCCATCTGATGAGAGACCAAGGGGTCATGACGATTCTGGCTCTGACCCCTGGGCCCCGGATGACACTGACAGATTATTGACCCAGATCTTTGAGGTTCTGTCTCTCTCTCTCTCCCTGGTGAGGCTCCCAGGCAAAAAGGGGAGCGTTTTCATACAGCAACATCACGTTTGGAATTTCTAGAGCAGGCACATTTCCATACCCTTGTGCTCAAGGAATGGGAGTGCCCCAGTAAACTTTCTGGGGTTCCAAGGGATTGGGATAGGAAGTATCCTTTTCCCCCTGAGGTGGTTAAATGTTGGTCATCCCCCCCCCCCCCCCCGAGGTGGATGTCCCGATCCTAGGGCTATCTCACACCCCTGTCATGCATTCCCCTGATTCTACTACCCTGCGGGATGCTGAGGACCGGCGCATTGACCTGCTGGCCTCCCACGCCTTGGCATGTGCGGGGACAGCGCTGCGCCTGGTCTGTGCCTCTGCCATTATTGCTGTGGCCACTAGAACCCTTGTCAGAAAAATGCTTGCTAGTGCCCCTGATGATCTCCCTTGTGAGGTGTTTAACCCTTTCGCTGCCAGCCTACCTGCAGCATTTGCCACTCCCTGTTGCCAGACGATGTTTCACCATTTTGCGCTACACATATTCAACTGTCATTTTTGAAGGGATTTCCAGGGATTTCCCAGGAAAATTATATATTGTTTTTTTCAACAGAGTCTGGGCTTTAACATGAAATGTCTTGTTTGTATTTTTTAGGTGTATTCTCAATTTTTTTGGGTGAAATGTGTGAAAAAAAATAAAAAAAAAACATTTTTTTACAATTTGTAGAGTTTTTTTGTAATAAAAAATGTAAGTTTGTCAATAAAATCTTATTGCGTGAGAAACCCCAATTTCTCCCGGTTACAGCGATACCACATATGTATAGGTAGACACCCTTTCCTGCCCAGAAGCCTTTTATAGCTGCTGGATGACAAATGGTTAATTAAAAAAAAAAATGACATAGGGTCCCCCTTCCCGGGGAGGGGGACCCCATTTTTTTGGGGATTTTGAAGGGTTAAAAACCCTTCAAAATCCCAAAAAAAAAATGACGTGGGGTCCCCCTTACCCAAAGTAACCAGCCCGGGACCAGCTATGGGGGCTTGTAGGCACAGAGTGGGGGGGCCAGCTTTGGTGGCCCCCCCACCCTGCAGCCTACGAGCCCACATAGCCTATGTGGGCCCGGGCTCTTCTGCCCCCCCCTGGCCTTTGGGGAGGCAGGTAATGGGGGTGCGGGGGTTAATGGCAAGCCACCCGCTAGGGCAGGTGACTTGCCACCCCCCCAGCCTTGTGAACTGGTATAAGGGGTCTCATGGACCCCTTACCAGCTCACAAAGGGTTAATGTGAAAAAAAAACACCACACAATAATAAAAAGTATTTTATTAGAAAAAAAAAAAATGTTTTTTTACTGTACTTACCTTCGATTGCAAGCTCTTGTCCCTCGCCGCTCAGCTGACAGATGCCGGTGATCGGCATCCAGAGAAGGAGAAGGCAGGAGATCAGAGGATCTCCTGTCACCACCTTCCCCTGTGCCGATCACCGGCATCTGAGAAGCTGAGAAGGCTGAAGCCTGAGATCGGGGCCGGGATGACTTCATAAGCCCCGCCCCCAAGGGGGCGGGGCTTAGAGGCATGATGGCGGCCGCCATCGTGAAGAAGAGAGGAGAGAGCCTCCCAGGCTCTCTCCTGAAGATCGGTAAGTCCTGGGGGGGGATCGGAGGCCCCCCAGGTGAAGAGGAGGGACAGCGGGAGCCAGCGCACACACAGGTAAGTGAATGTCATTTTTATTTTTTTTTTTTTTTACAGTTAGAAGCTGCTGCTGCAGAAGCGGGGGGGGGGGGGCGGCCTATTCCGGGGGCTCTCCTGGAGCCATCCGACCCCCCACGGGGGATCGGATGGCACCAAATTAAAGAGGAGACCCGGCCGGATCCAACAAGGGGTCAGGTGAGTATTTGTTGTTTTTACTTTTTAAACTACAAGCGAGGAAAGTCAAGCACGTAACACCTACGGGCTTGGCACTTAAGGCCCAGCCAAGCCAGCACGTAGGTGTTACGTGCTTGGCAACAAAAGGGTTAATGCACTCTCCAGTTGTGATGTCTTTGAAAATTTTGTCCTATTAGCATTGGATGACACCATCAGAATGTGTGCAAGAACTTCTGCCCTCGTGGTGGCTATACGCCGCTTGGTTTGACGGCGACAGTGGGGTGCTGACAATGCTGCGAAGAAGGCCCTCACTGGGCTTCCTTTTAAGGGGCTATGCCTGTTTGGGGCCCGTCTAGACCTGTTTGCTAAGAGAGGTAAGTTACCCCAGCGCAGACGGCTGTCTCGGCCCCTTCGGGGCCAGTGTCCCCCTTAACCCCCCTACCATGGTGTTAAACAAGAAACAGGGGTGTCCTTCGTGGGGGCTCGCGCAGATTCCTGTCACAGGAGCAGAAGACAACGTCCTGGCTCCTCCGGGGGGACTAGGCCCAAATCCTCTCCGAAGTCCCCTAAGGCATGATGGGGCGCCCTCGCCCGTCAGGGTGAGGGGACGGCTGCAGCACTTTGCTCAAGTCTGGAGGCATCACGCCTCAGACCAGTGGATTCAGGAGGTAGTGTCCTCCGGCTACAAGATAGAGTTTGCTGTGCGGCCTCCCCCAAGATTATCAGGTCCCGGATACTCCTGGTCCCTGCCTCTGCTCAGGTGTTGGCGCAGGCCGTGCAAGGCCTGCTGGGTCTGGGGGTCATTTGCAGATTTCCCTTAAAAGACAGAGGCAAGGGACTCTACACCAACCTTTTCACAGTTCCCAAAAAAGATGGGTCAGTCAGGCCCATTCTGGATTTACAGATCTTCAGCAAAATTGTCAAGAACAGGCGTTTTTCGCATGGAAACCCTGCGCTCTGCCATCAGCTCCTTGCACCCCGGGGGTTTCATGACGTCTGTGGATATCAAAGATGCTTACCTTCACATCCCTGTGTTTTCAGGACACCAAGGTTCCTCATATTCGCGTTGGAAGATCAACACTGCCAATTTGTGGCCTTTGCCATCTGGCCTCTCTTCAGCTCCCAGAGTGCTCACCAAGGTGCTGGCGGGGGTGATGTCTCTGATGATGCCCCTTGGCCTCATCAGAGACATCACCCCCGCCATGCTGCCCTACCTGGACATCCTCATCACTTCCCAGTCTCTACATCAGGCAGAGTTGGATACTCAGCTGGTGGTGTCCATTCTGGAGTCATTTGGATGGGTGATCAACCACCCCAAGTCCTCACTGTCCCCTTCTTTGGCAACTCCATTCCTAGGAATGAATCTGGATACAGTTCAGGCAAGGATCTTCCTTCCTCAGCAGAAGGTGGACAATCTGCTTGCACAGGCTCAGTCCCTCCTAGCTTGTCCCCATCCCTCCACCAGGCAGGGGATGCAGCTGGTGGGCCTGATGGTGGCGTGCTTCGAAGCGGTCCCTTATGCTCAGTTCCACTTGGGGCTTCTGCAACTTCTCCTATTGTCTGTCTGGGACAAGGACCCAGCATCCCTGGACAGGGTCTGTGTGCTTTCCCCCCTGGTAAGGAGGTCCCTCTTGTGGTGGATGGACTCAAGGAACCTGTTGGGGGGCAGATACTTTCTTGCCCCTTCCTGGGAGACTGTCACCACGGAGGCCAGTCTATCAGGTTGGGGGGGGGGTTCTGGAAGTCCCTGCGGTTCCAGGGGAGGTGAGGCCCTCAGGAGGCCCACTCACCTATCAATGTCTTGAAGCTGTGAGCAATCAGGTTAGTTCTGGCTCGCTTGACTACTCCTCTTCAGGGCCTGCCTGTTCAGGGGCGCTCGGACAACCTGACGGCAGTTGCCTACATCAATCATCAGGGAGGGACACGGAGCAAGAGGGCCCTCCATGAAGTGGCTCTGATCCTGACCTGGGTGGAGGCCAATGTTCCCTGCATATCAGCGGTATACATTCCGGGGGGGTCCCTCTGCAACAGGGTGTTCCAATCTCTGTGTCACCGTTGGGGCCAACCAGATGTGGATCTGTTTGCGTCCCGTCACAATCACAAGCTCCCGGCCTTTGTCTCCCTGTCCCAGGATCCTCTGGCCGTGACCATGGATGCTTTAATAATGTCATGGCAGGACATTCAGTTCCTGTATGTCTTTCCTCCGTTCCTCCTGCTGAGCAGGGTTTTGCGCAAGATTGTTCTTGAGGGGGTGCCAGCAATTCTGGTGGCCCCCAGGTGGCCAGGAAGAGTGTGGTTCACAGACGTGGTGCAGATGACAGTAGACCAGTATGTTCTGCCAGGGGTGCCAGATATGTTCACTCAGGCCCCCTTACGCCATCCCAATTTACAAACTCTGGCTTTGACAACCTGGCTGCTGAAACCTCCATTTTGATGGAGAAAGGCTTGTCTGCTTCGGTGGTTGAGACCATGGTGAAGGCTAGGAAGAAAACTTCTTCTTCCATCTATTATAGGGTATGGCGTACCTACATTGACTGGTGTGAGTCTAGGTCTCTTCCCTGTCGGGTGTTCTCAGTTCCCAGGGTTCTGGAGTTTTTACAGCATGGGTTGGAGTCGGGTCTCCAACTCAGTACTTTGAAGGTCAGGTTTCTGCCCTGTCTGTCTTCTTTCAGAAGTCCTTTGCTCAGCATTCCTTGGTCAAGACTTTCTTTCAGGGGGTTACTCATGTGCGTCCCCCACGAAAACCTATGGTCCCTGTTTGGGATTTGAACTTGGTCTTGTCTGCCTTGCAGGGTGCTCCATTTGAACCTATTCAGGATGCTGCTCTGGCTGTACTTACCCTCAAGGTTGTCTTTCTGGTGGCTATTACTTCGGTCAGGCGTGTGTCTGAGCTGGCGGCTCTGTCTATCCAGCCCCCATACTTTGAGAGACACCAGGATAAGGTGGTTGTTCCGCTTTAAGCCGGATTTTCTGCCTAAGGTGGTGTCTGCTTTTCATTTGAATCAAGATATTGTTCTTCCTTCATTGTGCCCTAATCCTAGCAATGCTAAGGAAAGGGTTTTGCATTCCTTGGATGTGGTCAGGTGTCTGAAGTATTACCTAGTAGTCACTGCGTCCTTCAGGAAGACTGATGCTCTTTTTGTGGTCCCTTCTGGTCCTATGAAGGGTTTGGCTCCTGCCAAGTCTACTATCAGCAAATGGATCCGTCAGGCTGTGATTCAGGCCTACTCTGCTAAGGGGAAGATTCCTCCCTTCCGCCTTACTGCTCAATCTACTCGTGCTATTGGTGCCTCTTGGGCTTTTCAGCACCAGGCTTCTGTTGAACAAGTTTGCAAGGCTGCTACTTGGTCTTCTGTTCATACCTTTTCAACGTTTTACAAGGTTGATGTTAGGGGCCCCAGCTGACGCTGTTTTTGGCCGAAAGGTTCTGCAGGCGGCAGTGGTTTAAGGTGGGGATCCCACCCTACTTTATGGACACTGCTATTGGATGTCCCAACTGTAAGTATTAGATTTGGAGCAGGATGTACTGTATACTAAGAAAAATACAATTCTGTGATTACTCACCTGTAGAATTGGTATTATCCCTTTCGCTGCCAGCCTACCTGGAGTTTTTGTCACCCTTGGTGCCATACCATTTTGCACTATTTTGCGCTCCCCATGTTCAAGTGTGATTTTTGAAGGAATTGCCAGGGATTTCTGAGGAAAATGATATATTGTTTTTTTCAGCAGAGTCTGGGCTTTAACATGAAATGTCTTGTTTGTAATTTTTTAGGTGTATTCTCAATACTTTTGGGTGAAATATGTGCAAAAAAATAAAAAAAAATCTATTTTTTGCAATTTGTTGTGTTTTTTGTAATAAAAAATGTAAGTTTGTCAATAAAATCTTATTGCATGTGAAACCCCAATTAATCCCGGTCACAGCGGTACTACATATGTATTGGTAGACACCCTTTCCTGCCCAGGAGACTCCCCCAAACTGAAACAGCGCTTTAGGAGATTTTCAGATAAAATACAACTATGCACCGCGCTAAGCGCACCTTGCTGTCTTTCCAGAAAAAGAACCCTTTAAATTTGAAATAACCCCACAAACTTTATATTCTCTGGAAGTATACACCTCAGGCTTTCTAGGCATACCAGGTTTGTTGACATGGGTGCAATTTTCTGGAAGTAATCCCTCAATCAATTCATGCGCATAACGGTAATTTTACTTAAAAATTTCAGCTCTGCAGACAAAGTGTGCACCTTGCGATTTTCCAACCAAAACAACCCTTTAAATTTAGAATATCCCCATAAACCATATATTCCCTGTAAGTACACATGTTAAGCTTTCTAAGAGTACTGAGCTTGTTGTAGTGGGCTCATCTTTCTGTAAGTAATCCATTGAAGAATTCTTAGGTTGCACAGGGTTTCCCTAAAAACAATTATTAAAAAAGCAGAATAAAGACCATGTTTTCCTAAAATATCAATATGCAAACAAGAAAAAACAAGCAGAACAATACCCAACATGCATAGTTACTATTAACCCTTTTAATTGTCAGCCTACTTGAAGTTTTGTCACCCTCTGTTGACAGGTCATTTTTCCCCATTTTGCGGCATGATTAACCGTGATTTTTGCTGGAATTTCCAGAAAAATTTTATACATTACATATACATTTTTTGCAGCAGAGTTTAGGCTTTAACATGAAATGTCTTGTTTGTAATTTTTCTACTGTTTTTTGAATATTTCTGCTTAAAAAAACAAAAAAAACAAAAAATATATATTTTTTAGACAATTGTCTCCTTTATTTGAAATAAAACCTTTTTTTTTTTTTTTTTAATGAAAACCTTATTGCATGTGATAGCCCCATTTCTCCCGATTTACAACGGTACCAAATATGTATCGATAGCCCCCCATTCTTGCCCTGGAGACCCCCCAAACTGAAAAGAGCAATTTATTACATTTACAAATAAAATACTATCCACACTATAAACATAAGGGGTTAATTTAAAAAAAAATTACATAGGGTCCCCCCTTCCAGGAGGGGGGGGGGCTTTTTGGGGGGAATTTTAAGGGTTAGGGTTATGCTAACCCTTAAAAATAAAAAAAAAAATACGTAGGGTCCCAACTCCCGGGGATGGGGGGGGGGGGGGGGGTTGGGAGACCCATTTTTTGGGGAATTTTAAGGGTTAGGGTTATTCAAAAAAAAATGGGTCTCTAACCCTAACCCTTAAAAATAAAATAAGCTAACCCTAACCCTTAAAAATAAAATAAAAATGACGTAAGGTCCCCCTCCCAGGGGGGGGGAACCCATTTTTTTTTTTAATTTTAAGGGTTAGGGTTAGGCTAACCCTAACCCTTAAAATTAAAAAAAAAATGACGTAGGGTCCCCCTTACCCGTCATAACCAGCCCGGGACCAGCTATGGGGGCTTGTAGGAACAGAGTGGAGGGGCCAGCTTTTGTGGCCCCCCACCCTGCAGCCTACGAGCCCACATACCCTGTGTGGGCCCGGGCTCTTCTGCCCCCCCCCCGGCTTTGGGGAGGCAGGTAATTGGGGGTGCGGGCGTTAATGGCAAGCCACCCGCTAGTTGCAGGTGACTTGCCAGCCCCTAGCCTTGTGAACTGGTATAAGGGGTCTCATGGACCCCTTACCAGTTCACAAAGGGTTAACAGTAAAAAAAAAGACACACAACATTTTTTTAAATAAACCTTTATTAAAAAAAAAAAATCTGACAGCTGAGCCGAGGAGAGGCAGCAAGACGCCCGGGAGTGACGGGGTTTAGCAGCAAGATGGCGGCGCCCGTCGGGAGAGGAGGGGAAGAGCCCTTTCAGGCCCTCCCCTGAAGCTGAAGAGGCTGGGGGGGGGGGCGATTGGAGGTGAAGAGGAGACCCGGAGGGAGGCAGCGCGACTGCAGGTAAGTAAATGTCATTTTTATTATTTTTTTTTTTTTTTACAGTTAGCAGCTGCTGCTGCCAAACGGGGGGGGGGGGGGCTATTCCAGGGGCTCTCCTGGAGCCATCTGACCCCCCACAGGGGATCGGATGGCACCAAATTAAAGAGGAGACCCGGCCGGATCCAACGAGGGGTAAGGTGAAACTACTAGAAACTACGTGCTTGGCACTGAAAGGGTTATGAGTATACAGTACGTCCTGCTCCAATCCACCCTTGGTTTGCATTTTCTTGGATCCCCTGTATGGTGATTGTTATCATTGTTATAGTTGATAGTTTGGATTCTTTCATTCTCCCGGCTTCTCCTTAACTGCTTTTCAATGCTGGGGATTTGTGGTAGGTCCCCGGGTATTTGAGGGGCCAGGAGGAGCCTATTTTCGATGTCTCTGCAGTCCAGCGCCATCTGGCGGAGTATATCCCAAGTGTAAGTATTAGATTTGGAGCAGGACGTACTGTATACTCATAATACCAATTCTACAGGTGAGTAATCACAGAATTGTATTTTAATAAAGCTCTCCTTGCCTAAACTGTACAGATATAGAGTTTCAAAGTTTTATTTTCTATTTCTCACAGACAGAGGGAGAGTGGGCAGAGCAGGGGCAATGCTGAGAACTGGGGGGGGCGCCCTTGGTCACAGGAGATAAATTGAGGGTGGGGGAGATATCAAAGTTGCACATTTGGACCAAAGACCGCTAAACAACATTCACTTAAGAGGTATGTTCTTTTTTTTTACTCCTTGTATGGACAGTCCCTTTAAATAAAGACTGCTAAACAACATTCACTTACACCGGACCTTCACCATGATTTATTGAAAAGCCCAAACCCTTAAAATATATTAACTTTAGATGCAGGGGAATAGTTTAAGGTTTTAGTCACTTACTTATTATTCTTTCCCCCACTGGGCTGCAACTCTGTTCAGGACTTTAGGATAAGGGCGCCGCCATCTTGACTCAGAAGCATGACACTTACAGAGGAGAGGAGAGTGGGATAAAGTACAGGGGGGTGGGTTATAGCTGTGCTTTGCTCAGACAGAGCAGTGCTGGGGTCAGGAAAAGGTCAGCAATCCCAGAATGCAGAGCAGCACAGTCAGAAGGCACTTCCTGTTTGCAGGCTGCCTGATGTCCCATGAGCCACCATCTTGGATGTTTAAAGGCTCATAACATGCAGTAGATGCAGGTAGGATGATTTTTTATGTGAGCAATCTATATGTACAGGGTGTGGGAAACATATTAGATATGCTCTTATTCAGGGTGAAGGACCGCTTTAAAAGGTGTTTTTTTTAACACCTTGCATGGACAGTCCCTTTCTAAATAAAGGGTGGAGTTAAACAGAAGCTTATGAAGGGTAGACTGGAAAGGCAGTTTGTAGTCTTGTCTCTACACCAAGTGCTCCTGAAGGAAGAGCCAGATGGTTACATAGACTGTATATAGACTCACCATCAAGTGGCGCGCAGAAAATGCATCGGACTTCAATACAGACAGAATATTGGTGGTTTGACTGTGATTATTACACCCCTCAGCAGTGGCAGCTCAACTGCAAACTGAGGACTTTGAGGGCTATAAATCAGTAACTGCAAAAGAAAGATGTGGATTCAAGACTAGCCAATACATTGTGTACTCTTGACAAGGATACTAGAAAAATAATGAAAGTTTTGAATATTCAGATTTTTTACATTTTAAATTGAAACAGACCTTTTAAATATCATGAATGGGTAAGTGCACTTCCGATGGAATTTTTGAAAGTGTATTTTTGTGCGCCACAATGATGTACTTAAAGTGGACCAAAACTGGGGAGTTTGACTATCCTGGGTTTTGGTCCTTGCCCCACAATGTGAAACCACCCAGAAAATGTACCTTTCCCATAGTCCTATGGCAAATGCAGGCACTCGTCCAGCGCACTCAGCTGCGCTCGTCAAAATCGGCTAGGATGTGGCTAAGGGCTGAGTTTAGTTGAGAAGAGCCGAGCTCGCCGGTGGCCTCATCCCTTCTACACCCTGACAGCCATTCACAAATACCTGGTGCAATCAGCTGTGATTTTTGGAGGAATTTCCAGGTATATCCCAAATATTCAGCAGAGTTTAGACTTTAACATGAAATGTCTTGTTTTCATTTATTAAGTACTTTTTTTTATAATAAAAAAAAAGTTCTTCAATAAAATCTTATTGCATGTAGAATCCCAATTTCTCCCGGTTACAATCGTACCACATATGTATTGGTAGATACCCTTTCCTGCCCAGGAGACTCCTCTAGGTTTATTTATTTATTAGCACACCTCCGGTCCCCTCTCTGGCGATCCAAAGACAGCTGCCGGGGTGATGGTTGGATGGGGGTCTGGGGAGGCAAGGGATCACAGCCCCTTGCCCCTCCAACCCTCTCTGGTAAACACCTTGGCACCACTGAGTTTCCTTCGGGTGGGTACCACATGTCACGTCAGTGAAAGTGGGTCAGAGGGCCCCTCTCCTCACGGTGGAAGAGCCTGGGGGGGTGAGGGGGGGCGGGCGATCAGAGGCCCTCGGCTGAAGAGGAGACCCGGCGGGAGGCATCGCAGGGGAGGGAATTTTTTTCTTTACCCAGCTATCAGCAGCAGTGGTAGGAGTGGGGGGGGCTCTTTCGGACCTTCTCCTGAAGCCTGAGAGGGAATCGGACGCCCCCCCCCCCCCCCCCCAGCCGGATTGTTTTTTTTTTTTTACCCACCAGCATGGGTAAATGCCAGGCCCCCGAATTTTTTCATGGCTGGCACTTAAGGGTTGGAGATGAACTGTGTGAAATGTACGGGCTTGGCACTTAGAGGGACATCAGACCACTTCTGATGTTCCTTGCTAAACATCCCTCTAAAACGCCGACATTCGGCAACATTCCTGGCCCCTTTGCACCCCCTTAACCATCCCAGAATGAAAGCCTTAGCCATACTTTCCCTTCACCGCCCCTCTTCAAATGTCCCGCGCCGCTCTTCAAATCTTGTGGGACTTGTGCCGAGTGTCATTGCAGCCTATGCAGAGACAGGTAAGTTTAAAGTTGTAAATTTTGAAACTGGCGGGGCGGGTGAGCAAGCCAGGTTTGAGGAGTTTTTATTAACTCCCCAATACCTGAAATGTTCATCTTTAAAGGTTAAAAGCCTTCTGGGGAATGCATTCTTGTCAACGAAGCTGGCATTGCAAGAACTTGTGACGTGGCTGTAATGGATCTAGCGGGCAGAAGGTCAGGTTACCTATTAAGCCCGCATCATCACCCTATATTCCAAAGTCCCCCGCCCACATGCCATCACCCTAGATTACAAAGTAATTAACCTTCCAGTAGTTAAGCTTGGGAATCAATTGCAGCAAAGATCAAGGGTTACATAAATGCCCTTCTTGGGGGATAGCATTGGCAGAGGGAGCTGTTTGACTTAAAGTGGATGCCAAGTGTTCATGTAACCCCGCCTTACTCCCCTGGTGCTTGGGTGTGGTTTTTTACAAATAAAATGGCTGACCTTGCTTGGAATCCAGTTCTGAACCCCCAGCTGTCTTGGTCTGTGTGTGGCCCTTTCCTCCTATTGAATTGAAAAGGGTGGTTGGAGCACACTCTATGTGGCTGCTGCCCATGAACCAGTAACTGCTGGATTACGGGTGAGATAAGCTGTTTATTTACCTCGCCATCCTGTTTCCGTGCTAGGGGAGGAAAGCAGGATGGGGTCATCCACTTTAACTGTAGTCACAAAAGGAGGGGCTGGTGACCTCTTGATCTGCCAATTCAGGACTAGATTAGATTTTATGACTCAAGTTGCAGAATGTGAGCCTATTTATTGTAAAAAGTTTTGTTGTATCTCCTTTTTTTTTTCTATTAAATGCATTTCACTAGAATCCACATTGTCTGCTTACTTTAACCTTTTCACCTTATTTTTTATTTTCTGTTTTTCATTAGTGGTGTGATGTAGATCTCTCGAACATTCTCTGTTTACATTACTATTGTGTTAGCAGTTCTGTAGACCCTGTGGTCAAAAAGCTCTGACAAGTGCAATGAAATTTCCTCTACCAAATAACCAGGGAGAAATATTGCGGTGAGCTGTACTGTTTAGGGACACCTGAAGCAGCACACTGTGAATTGAATACTATTGTTTCTTACTTGTGTGGTTGAAATATAAGTCTTTCTTGGGGGGGAATTACAGTTCAGTGGGCTGGATCCATACTAATCCTACACAGCTAAATGTGGATTAGCATATGGAAAACGTAAAAAAAAAGCACATGGATGCTGTGAAGTTGGCAAATGTAAATTTTGCAGTATATTATGCCAATTCATGCCAGATGAGATGCAGAGATTTTGCAGCTGCATATTAGCAATAAAAGAAAAAAAAAAAAGTTGATTGAGCATTGGGAACATTTTGGGGTTACTAGAGATGCCCAGGTCCCCGTCTGTTGCCCCCAAGAAACAAATGCTAATTTCAAATACAGGTGCAGGGTCTGTTGTGTAATGGCCCCGTAGGATACTTGCCAGCCCAGTAACCCTGACTGAGCTTGCAGCCTCCTTTTAAAGGGAAGCTCGGTGAGGAGGGGACCCATTTTAATCCCCTCTCATTCTCCAGTGTAATGACTTCCCTGGGGCATTATGTGATGCTGGCACATATGTGGGGGACCAGCGCCATTTCTTCCTACGGTGGATGACGCCATTGCCTGTCTGACCAAGAATACACTTCTTCCCACCTATAATAGCACCTCACTTAAGGGTATGGTGGACCGGCCTTTGGACACTGTTGTCCGCCATATGTTTCCCACGGATAGTGTGGCACCTGCACCTGGTATTCGCCACATTACTGTTGAGTTTGGAGGGTAAGGTCTTTAGTGGCAGGGCGTAGAATCCCCGAAAGGCCCGTTATGCTGCATAATCTGGTGCTATTGGTCAAGCTTAGCAAAGTGGCAATGGAGAACATGGCTAAACTGCTTGGCGGAAACCTTACAGTGCCAGTAGAGGTGCACCGTACCCTGAAGTTGAAACAATGTTCTGCTGACTCTACTTCCAAGAACACTCTGTCGGTGCTGCCCTTTTGTTGACGGACACTTGTTTGGCGAAAGACTGGATGATCTAGTAAAAAGAATATCAGATTGCCTCAGTAGGAGAGGCCAAGGCAGCAGAGAAGTCCTGGGCCTTCCTTTTGACATTTTCAAAGATAAGGGACTACAACTCAGAAGAAGCCCGGAACACAGGGTCACTTCAATAAGAAGCCACAGTGTAATGACTTCACAACAAGACTGCTTCCTGGGCATGCAATTGGATACAATCCAGGTAAAGGTGCTCCTACCAGCGTACAAACTCCAAAAACTGCAGGAGTGGGTGGTGACTCTGTGGTCCAGGACCCAGCCCAGTGTACAGCAATGTATGCAACTCCTGGCCATGATGGTGGTGTGCTTTGAGGCAGTCCTTTATGCTCAGATTTATATCAAGTTTGCCATTCTGTCACATTGGGATCGGTCACGGCTGGTTTCCTGTGCCTGTACCATTGGACTAGCAGTCTCCAAGGGCTCCAACATTGACTGCTGTTGTGTGTGTGTGAACCATCAGTTGCCAAATTAATTGTATTAGCAGAACAGCGTTTATCTTACATTTCATCTGTCCAAATCTCATGTGTGGACAACACCCGTGCGTACTTTCTTGGCTGAGAAATTGACCCCTCATCGGGAGGCATTTTTACATTATTTGCGAAATGTGGGGTCTTGCCGATGTGGCTCTCTTTGTGACCAGAAACACTAGGAAGGTGAACCAGTTTGTGACCCACTATCGGGATCCTCTGTTTTTCACTGTGAATGCCCTGGTGACCCTGTGGTCACCACGTCGTCTAGTCTTTGCGTTCCCCATCACTGTCACTTCTTCCTCCAGTGGTAAAAAATGGAGGGCATTGTTTCCTTCCTATTTGCCCCTCATTGGCGACCTGGTTCGCAGACGTCCACTCCCAGACAGGCTGGATCTGTTGTCACAAGGACAGCTGTTGCATTCCAATTCACAGTCCCTGGCTTTAATGGTGTGGTAATTCCAAGGTACTGCGGCACAAGGGGCTTTCCACTTGGGCCAGTAAAATTTCCTCAGTGAATATCTACAAGTACAGATTTCTTAAACCTTCTCTTATGTTTCTCAATCTCATGCATCTTGGATTTTCTGCAGAAGGTCCAGGATGACAGGTCCGTGTCATGTTACGGAAAACTCATTGGTATGCAGGTTGATGCAGGAGACGGCGTGTGACCATTCTTCCTGTACAGCAGGGACCACCATTTGAACCTTTGGCTGATATTTCCTTGTTCCTCCTGTCACCGACAGTGGTCTTCTTTGTGTCCGTTACTGTGTTATGGAAGGTGTCTGAGCCAGTGTCCTACTACAAGCCACTCTTCTTTGCCTTTCATAAGGACAAGGTGGTTCTGCAATTGCGGGGAAATTTTCTGCAAAAGGTGGTTTCGCCTTTCACTTGAATAGGGATATTGTCCTGCCTTCCTACTGTCCGACTCTGCATCATCAAAAGGAGGGCAATTTAAGGGTAAACCATTTTACAGGTAAAAGGAAAAATGTTATTTTTTTTTCTTTTAAATAAATGAATTTCCTGTCTTGAGTTGATCTTTAAAACGGCAGTGATATTCACAGTTGGGGCAAAACAAAGCATCAGACGGCAAAACACATGTACATGACACCAACAGATTCATTACAATTTTGGGCTGAGTTTATGCTTTAATTTATTGTTTGCCAATGATGTTTCACACGCATGTTCAGTAATGCTTCTTCATACTGGACAGCTTTCATTTTACCAAGCAGATAAGTGAAGGTCTTATCTGTGTTATAAAGGCAGCAAATCTCTTATATCCTTGGCTTAGACTTGTTCAGGTACAGGAAAAAGATATGACTAATAAATACTAGCCATCAAAGTGCCAGCATTTGTGATTCTGGTATAAAAATGCTGAAGCAGCAGCTTCTCTGTGATGAGTGTCAGAAGATGAAGATTTGGCTGGTGAATGATCAGTTTGCTTGGTCTAAAAGTCTTCATTCAAAACTGCATTGATTTTTGCAATGTGCAAGCAACACAATCAGATTTAATGACTGAATGATGAACGGCAATTTGTAAAATCAACTAAAATATTTAATGCCTGGTGATTAATGTAGGCGAATAGGGTAAGTTTTGCCATTATCTGTATTCTTGCTTAATTTAGTGCAGTGTCCCCAAGGCACCAACTGGCTAGGTTTGTAGATTTCCACACAGATGCATAGGTGAAGTAGGTAGTTCAGCTACAGTGATGTGGGGCTAGCTATGAGAAAATCCACAAAACCTGACCTGTTGGTTGCTCTTGTGGATCGAGTTAGGAAACTCTGGTCTTGTGCCTGACAGGCCTTGTTTTCCTGGCAGCAAACATTCCTTAAAAGAAATACTGATTTCTTTTTGATATTTAAAATACAGCTTTTCAAAGTAGACCATATGCCAGTTTTGGCTGAAAAGTTGTGCAGGCAGCAATATCCAGTTCCACTGAAAAGATTTACTGGTCCTGAGTCTTCAGCATGCAAATGACTGTTCAACAGTTCACCTATTAACTGTTATTTATCAAAGGACATAGAGACCTCGGGTGAACTCTTTTTAGCGTGAAATACATTTTTAGGCTTATCAAGTGCCTAGGCATGGTAGAGTCTGGTGCACACATTCTCACAGCTGACCTGCTGTGGGGATAGTGGCAGGGGCACACACAACCGGGTGGGGGAGTTAAATTGGGTCTCAGTAAGGATAGAAGGTAGCAGAAAACTTATATAGGAGGGGTTGCATTGCCAAATAGAGACAGCGGCAGTTTCAAGTAACATGGTGAAATTGATTGTAGAATGTATCCCAAGGAACCCAGATAGAAATAAAAAAATCCCTTGTATGACATCACTGGTGCCCCTTGGATGATACGTTGGTACAGTAATTGTTTAGGATTAGGGATATGGTTATAACAGGGGCATAGTTGGGGCGGCCATGCCCCAGGTGCAGCATGTCAGGGGGTGGTCAAAGGGGGGCCTGAGCACAGGTGGGGGGCGCCATTTCAAATCTTTTCCTCTGGTTATGATATGGGACTATGGGGAAAGGGCTATAAATATGTGACCTGTATGATCATTGGACAAAGGCAATCAGCATGTGTATTGCCAGTATTTTACACATGAATGTGGTAATAGAGTTGTGTAGTGGAAGGACATAGTGTAAATCTTCTCTTTAACCCCTTTACAGTTTTGCCAAAGAAAATGAAAAAAGGGGCTCAGTTTTGTTCTTGCAGAGAGCTGCCCCTTAGTGCCCTCTGGTGCTAGAAAAAAAAATACTCTGCTTGTGTGCCAAAACACCGCCCTCTTTTTTTCCAAAGGCTAATTGAGAAAGACTAGTGACATTTGTGGGGGCTTTTTAACATTTGTACTGGGACTGTTAATGGAGATTGTGAGCCTTTAAACATACAAGATGGCGGTTCATGGGACATCAGGCAGCCTGCAAACAGGAAGTGCCTTCTGACTGTGCTGCTCTGCATTCTGGGATTGCTGACCTTTTCCTGACCCCAGCTCTGCTCTGTCTGAGCAAAGCACAGCTATAACCCGCCCCCCTTTACTTTATCCCGCTCTCCTCTCCTCAGTAAGTGTGATGCTTCTGAGTCAAGATGGCGGAGCCCTTATCCTAAAGTCCTGAACAGAGTTGCAGCCCAGTGGGGGAAAGAATAAGTAAGTGACTAAAAACTTAAAATATATTTTTAGATGCTGAGGAATCTTTTTATAAGGGTTTGGGCTTTTCAATAAATCATGCTGAAAGTCCGGTTTAACTAGCCAAACATAAATAAGGGGGCGCCCACACAAATCCCCCCGAACAAATGCCCGAGAGTAGAATGCACCACAAGCAATTGCAGTAATCGGTACCAAAATACCCCAACATTATTCCTGCCCTGAGGAAGTAACGGGGAGCCGTCACGGAACGCATGGGGGGGGATTCTTCCTGTGGTCCCTTTTGTTGTGTAAGCATTACTCTCATTGTTTGATCTTTTTGCCTTCCTCCCACCTCATTGTGTTCCTATCACTTACTGCTTAGCGTTTTTGTACACTGGTATATATTTGATTTGAGATTGATGCACTTTATTATATGTGGTATATTTATTTATTATTGATGAACTAGTTTAATGCACAATGCACTTTATGGATTACAAGGGGACTGGGGTTGGGCAAATAAATTGAATAATCATATTATGGAGCAAGGACCATGTAAGTATAATGGCCAGTGCTCCCTTATGGTTTGTCTTTGTGATTTATGTTTTTTAATGCGTTTTAATCATGTCCATTGTATTAGGTTTGTTTTGGCTAATGGGGGGGGGGGGGTTGTGTTCAGGGGATCACCCGAAATTGTGTTTTTATTTGCTTTAGTACTTCTGCCCAACAGGAGCTTCTGCAGCCCAACACTTCTTTATTACCAACATTACACAGATTCAAGTATTTGAACTTGTACACAGAATGCCTAAATGAGTTTATCTGTCATCCCTGTATAAATCAATAGACATTAATATGACATTTGTCCTCACTTTGCAGCTTAAGCCGCTTTTACTTTTTTGTCAGTAAAAATGTGTGGCTGTCACATGTTACCTATTAATCCAGATGAGCATTTGTGAGGTCAGACAGAAATGTTGGACCAGAGGGTTCCACACCAAACTTGCCCAACTGTGCCTCAGTCATACAGAAAGCACATTGAGCCTCATCCATTTTGTTCCTCACCATGACATGTCCGGTGTCCTGTGTGTGCCACTATGGTTTATTTTATATTCCTAGTATGTCACACACCCCACTTCCAAATATTCATGACACTTGGGAACCCGGCCTGTAGAGGGCGATCTTGCAGAGATGACATGGAAAAAGGAGCCCCTCCTGGTCCATAAGTACTGGGCTCCTCCCACTATTCCTCAGTCTGTCTTTTCGTCTCTGCAGTCGGCGAAGCATTCAGAACATGACTCTCCTTCAAGCTGCAGGTAGTCGGGTTTGCTCCCGGCCCCTTTTTTTCTCTATTTCTGTCTGATACTCTTTAAACCTGTTTGGTTATATTGTATGCCTCCCAGTCCTGGCTGTATGGTTCAGGCAAAGGTAGATGCATACACCTTCTACTCCTACAGGAGTTTTACTCCTCCGTGAGACCCAAATGTGGGTAGGAGGTTTCCGGGTTGGTGTTCTTGGCATGGGATGCCCCTGTCCCTTTATAATCCCCTTGTGCCTTATGGGTGCATTTCTATCCTCTCGCCTTTAGTTCTCCTTTACCCTGCTGGGGTAAAAAGGAGGGGGGGGGGGGGGGGCATTATCTGGGCTTATTTGTCACCATGCACACAAATAATGAAAAAAGAAAAAGAAAAAAAAAGATATATAAAATAAATCTTTATTACATATATATTATTATGTATGTTTACTATACTATTTAATAGGATATGTTTTATTTAGATTTTTCTATTTCTGTCTAGGCAGCATTCTTTTGCTTACCTTTTAAAGCTCTTTGTTTTCTGGCTATGTTCAGATTTGAATTTCCCTCCATTTTTGGTCATGTGATTCCTGGGGTGGGCGGGGCTTAGGCACACAGCAATCATTTCATTCTCAAGAGCACCTGGGTGCTCTCTTTGTGCTCTCCTGTTGCTTCCCTATGGTCTTCCCTCATTGTGCTTGCTTTGGCAGCACATATACTATGATTGGAAAAATACAGAGAGGATTAGCATGGCCCCTGCGCAAGGATGACACGCAAATTCGTGAAGCGTTCCATATTTAAAGGTGCTGTGAGTACCCCTCAGCTTGCTGAAGGGAGTTTCTGCCATTTTTTTTTTTCATGCTTTGTCATTTATTGTATTGTGTGCATTGGTGACTGTTTGTTTTCCTTGTAGGTGGAAACTCTTTATTTTAAAGGGGTTTCTCCTGGTCTTTAGCCCTTAAAGCCTTATTTGGGGGTCCATTTGTGTTAATATCCTCCCACTTGGGACTATTTAAAGGGGCATCCCGGGTAGCAATTGCGTAAATCCCATATATACTTGGCAACTATAATCAATTATAGTATAATACTAACAACCATATGGAGGCATCTCAGGACAACGGGCATGCAGTTCCCTCTGCACAGACTCGGCAATGTTTTGGATGTGGGGCATCCCTTGTTGGGGATAACGCAATTCTTTGCGTCCCTTGTGCTCAATTAACTATTATGCAGCAAACTGGGGCCCAGGCTTCGGCGTCTGCGGCTTCTGCCTTATCTCCTACTCCGCCATGTCTTGTCCATACCCCCAGTGATATTGTCATGGGTGGTGAGTCGCATTCTGATTTATGTGCCAGATTGGCTCATCTTGAAAAATTAATGTCTAGCTCTGTGGCCAAGAAGGCCTCAGCTAAAAGGAAACATTTGACTCAGGTCGTTCCGGTAAGTGAGTTGGATAATTGTGAAATGCTTTATTGGTCTGATCCTTCTCAGTTAGTAGAAGGAGAATTATATGAGGATTCAGATGTTTCTGATGAACAGCAATTTGTTGGTACTGTGATTCAGCAGGGTGAAGCTAGTGTTGTGGATACCCCTAAGGCTCTTGCTCAGTTATTTGAGGTTTTGGTTATCACTCCTCCTGAAGTAGTCCCTCCTCCAAAAAGGGGAATTCTTTGGAGTCTCTAAACCTCGTTTAGAATTTCCAAATCAAAAGCATTTTGATGAAATTATTCTTAAAGAATGGGAGAAGCCTGCGCGGCTTCCTGGCATTCCCTTGGGCTGGGACAAGAAATATCCCTTCCCAGCTGATACTGTTAAGCGTTGGTCATCACCACCTGTGGTGGATGCCCCTGTGCTTAATTTATCCAATTCTTCTGTGTTGCATTCTCCTGACTCCACTACACTTAAAGATGGAGAGGATAAGTGTATTGATCAAATGGCGTGCCACGCTTTTTCCAGTGTGGGCTCGGCCTTGCTGCCTGTTGGTGCTTCTGCACTCATGACAGTGGCTATTAGGTCTGTTGTGAGAGACCTAATGAATTTCTCAGGGCTTGATCCGGCCTCTGATGAGTACGCCGCTCTTAAGCGATGTGAGATGTTTGCATCTTTTGTACTTTCTGCCTTAGATGATACCCTGCTCATGTGCAGCAGAACCTCTGCCTTGTTAATCGCCATTCGGCGGTCAGTATGGTTGCGGCAGTGGGCAGCTGATATTGTAGCCAAGAAATCGCTTACAGCGCTCCCTTTTGTGGGATTGCGCCTCTTTGGAGAAAAATTGGATTCTGTCACTAAAGGAGGTAAATTACCTCAGCGTAAGAAACGTTGTTCCTTTCGTGGAGTGGCCTCTTTTAACCCTTCCTTTCGGGGGTCTAGATCCGGTAGAGGATTGGCCTTTTCAGCCCCTAGAGGGAATGCATGGAATAGAGGAAAGGGATGTGGCCGTCCAAGTCAGAATTGGGGGTCCAAAACCAAATCTGCCACTAAGCCTGCTCAACAATGAGGGGACGCCCTCACCTTTACGGGTGGGGGGACGGCTGCGGTTCTTCTTCCAGGCCTGGGGTCAGGATGTATCAGACAATTGGGTTCTGGAAGTAGTCTCTTCCGGTTACAAACTGGAATTCGAGTTCTGGCCTCCTCCCAGATTTTTCATGTCCCGGATGCCGTCAGATTTGGCAATTGCGCAGGGACTGCGGGCAGCAGTAGCGAATCTGTTAAACATGGCTGTCATCTGCCTAGTGCCTCCAGCGGAAAGGGGTTTGGGGTTTTACTCCAACCTATTCACGGTACCCAAAAAGGACGGCTCTGTCGGCCTATCCTAGACCTAAGGAGACTCAATCAATTTATCCGTTTCAGAAAATTCCGCATGGAGTCTCTGCGATCAATGATCGATGCTCTCCGTCAGGGGGACTTCATGACATCCATAGACATCAAGGATGCTTATTTGCACATTCCTATTTTTCCGGGTCACCAGAGATTTCTCAGGTTCTCGATAGAAGACCAGCATTATCAATTTGTGGCCCTGCCATTCGGCCTTACCTCGGCCCCAAGAGTCCTTACCAAGATGCTGGCAGGAGTGATGGCTATATTCAGGGTCCAGGGCATCCGCATTGTGCCTTTTCTGGATGATCTTCTTATCGCGGCCTCCTCCCTCGAACAATCAGAGTTGTGCACCAGGACGGTGGTCTCTACGCTAGAGAGGTTCGGATGGGTAATAAGTTACCCCAAATCCTCTCTCTGTCCGTCCAGGGAAATTCCCTTCCTGTGCCTGATTCTGGATATATTTCAGGCCGGGGTTTTTCTTCCTCAGTCCAAAATGGTTCTGATTCAGGACTTGATTCGTCTATTCTTGTCCAACCCTCGTCAGTCTATCCGTCTAGGGATGAGACTAGTGGGATTGATGGTAGCTGCATTCGAGGCAGTCCCGTTGGCCCAGTTTCACATAAGGACGCTTCAGCTCTTCCTCTTGGCAAAGTGGGACAGGTGCCCACTATCATTGAATCGGACTGGTCTATTGTCTCCCCACGTTTTGCAGTCCCTTCAGTGGTGGTTAATATCGCTCAACCTCCAGAAGGGCAAGTCATTTCTGACTCCGTGTTGGGAACTGGTTACCACGGATGCCAGCCTGGTGGGCTGGGGGGGCTTCTGGAGAAAGCATCAGTTCCAAGGATTGTGGGGGCCTCAGGAGGCTCATTCTCCAATCAATGTATTAGAGCTTCGGGCCATACGTCTTGTTCTACTTGACTGACCCATTTCTTACAGGGTCTGCCAGTTCAGATTCGGTCAGACAACCGAACAGCTGTTGCATACATCAATCACCAGGGAGGGACTCGCAGTTGGGGTGCCCTCCGGGAAGTGTCTCTGATCCTTCAGTGGGCAGAGATCAATGTTCCCAGTTTACATTCCGGGGATAGAGAATGTGGAGGCAGACTCCCTGACCAGGGGATGTTCTCGCCAGGGAGAATGGTCTCTCAATCCAAGGGTCTTTCAGTTCCTCTGGCACAAGTGTGGGACTCCACAGTTGGACCTGTTTGCTTCTCGCCACAATCACAAGCTCCAGCTTTTGTGTCTCTATCTCAGGATCCTCCTGGCAGTGGCAGCGGATGCCATGTCTCTGCCTGAAGGATCTGGGGTTCCTATATCTGTTTCCCCCATTCTCCATGATCAGCAAGGTGGTGCGCAAGTTAGCACTGGAGGAGGCGCCAGCAATTCTGGTGGTGCCAAGGTGGCCAAGATGTCTGTGGTACGCAGACGTCTTATAGCTGGCAGTGGATCGTTTCCATCTGCCTTTTCTTCCAGATCTCATCACTCAGGATCAACTTTGTTACCCCAATTTACAAACGCTGGCTTTGACGGCATGGCTGCTGAAGTCTCCATCTTGAAAGAAGAAGGTCTTTCTGATGTGGTTATTCAGACTCTTATTAGAGCTAGGAAGAAGTCTTCCTCTGTCATTTATTACAGGACTTGAAGGTCCTATATTGATTGGTGTGAATCCAGGGCTTCCAGATTAGTGCTTTGAAAGTGCAAGTCTCTGCCTTGGCTATTTTCTTTCAAAGGTCGTTTGCTCTTCATCCTTTGGTTAAGACTTAAGACTAAGCCTATGCTTCCTGTTTGGGACCTTAACCTAGTGCTTTCAGCTATGCAGGCCGCTCCATTTGAGCCCTTGCAGGATATTCCTCTTCCTATTCTTACTCAGAAGGTTGCCTTTTTGGTTGCTATTACTTCTGTCCGCCGAGTTTCTGAACTGGCGGCTTTGTCTATTCTAGCCCCTTATTTTGAGAGGCATCAAGATAAGGTTGTTTTTCGTTTTAAACTGGATTTCCTTCCTAAGGTGGTGTCTGCTTTCCACCTAAATCAGGATATAGTTCTTCCTTCCTTGTGTCCTAAACCTAGTAACGACAAGGAGAGGGTCTTACATTCTTTGGATGTAGTTCGTTGTGTTAAGTATTATTTAGTTACTACTTCGGCCTTCCGCAAGACGGATGCCTTTTTTGTTGTGCCTTCTGGGCCCAAGAAGGGTTTTGCTTCTGCCTTTGTAAGTGGATACGTCAGGCCATCATTGGGGCCTATTTGGCGAAGGGGAAGGTTCGCCCTTTTCGCGTCACCGCTCATTCTACTTGTGCTATTGGAGCTTCCTGGGCTTTTCAGCATCAGGCTTCTGTTGAACAGGTTTGCAAGGCTGCGACTTGGTCTTCTGTGCATACTTTTTCTAAGTTTTACAAGGTTGATGTGCGGGCCTCAGCGGATGCTGCTCTTGGCCGGAAAATTCTGCAAGCTGCAGTAATTTAAGTTATGCATTATTCCTTGGGGATCCCCACCCATTATAGACACTGCTATTGGATGTCCCAAGTGTCATAAATATTTGGAAGTGGGGTGTGTGACATACTAGGACTAATACCATTTTGTGAGTACTCACCTGTAAAATGGTTATTACGAGTATGTCACACACCCCACTTCCCCCGTCCTTTTTTGTTTTAAGGGATCCTTTATATGGTGACTATTATTTTCAAACTATTTTTCAATCATCGAATATAATTTGCTCTTCCTGGTTCTTCACTGCTTTTTAAAAAGACTGAGGAATAGTGGGAGGAACCCAGTACTTATGGACCAGGAGGGGCTCCTTTTTCCATGTCATCTCTGCAAGATTGCCCTCTACAGGCCGGGTTCCCAAGTGTCATGAATATTTGGAAGTGGGGTGTGTGACATACTCGTAATAACCATTTTACAGGTGAGTACTCACAAAATGGTATTTTAAAAAAATATAAATTATTTTATATAAATGCGAGTCCAGATCCAATATGCATACTAATATTTGTGGGGTCCTATATTAAATATAATTTACACTTTCATGTTCGTAGGCCTCCCTTGGTGTACTGTGCCCTTTTTTCCCTGCACAGTGGGTAGGAGGAGAACGTAAAACAGACTTTTCTCCTCCTGAAAGCTGCTGTAAAAAATTTGTGTGAAACACTTGAATTTAACTCGAGTGGAGCCAATCGATGGCACCTGAATCGCTAGAATTATTCTGCGCTTGAAAATTCCAAACAATTTTTTTAAAAAAATCTAATTCTTTTCGAGTGCTTTTTCTCACACTTGAATTGTATTATCAAAAAGAAGAAAAAAAAAAAACGCCTTCAATGTTGTTGAATCATGCGTGGAATTTTTCTCTAAAAACATACATTTCAAATTGTTATATCTCTCCCCTCAAAGAAGAATATCGGCAGAGGCAGAGAAGATGATGATTATGATGATGATGAACACGAACCTTGCCTGCTGACATGGAGTCTGCATCTTTTATTAGACCATTTATATTTGGATGCAAGGTGTAACTGGAAAGCTCGAACGTGAAGTCTGATTATAAAGAGTCTTACACTGAATAAGTATGTATATCTCTATATAGTCAGATGACATGTTCTTAGCTTTCCAGCAACACCCCTCTTCTGCATATACAAACGGTGAGCACAGGGATGCAGAGCCTTTATATTATAGGCTGAGTAAGTCATATACATAGCGTGTATAACCTACAAAGCATTCCAGTGACCCCCCTCTTCTACACATACCAACTATAAAATAAAGGCTGTGTTGACAGCTTCTATCTGTAGAAGAGGAGTGTCACTGGAATTCTTTGTTATACCTGAATATATAGGACTTATACAGCCTATAAAATAAAGGCTCTACATCTGTTCTCACCCTTTGTATATGCAGAAGAGGGGTGTTGCTGGAGAACATGGTGTCAGACGTTTAGAAGTCTATCGCCATATAGTCAAACTCTATATAGTCAGGTTTTTAGAGCTTTCCAGTGACACCCCTCTTCTGCAGATACAAGTTGTCGACATGACTGCTTACATCTTTCACCACGCTGGATGTAAGCTGCGGCATCTTTTATTCACCAGCACTTAGCATTCCCTGATAAACCAACTTACTCTTTTCTGCGTCAGGGTCCAGTGTTGGAATTTTACAGTCAGCCATAGATATATACATGCAGAGCTGATGACTGATCTTAGCATGACAGGTCCAGCACAAGAAAGAGAGTTGCCTTGGCTTGTTAGAAAATATAAAGCAGCCTGAAGGAAAGTTGCTGCCACTGACAGCCAGCATGGGGAGAGCAGGAAGCTGCTAAATTAACCCTGTGCCTGTAATGTCCCTTTAAAACCACCTGTACCTCCTATATTGCTTAATCTAATTCCCAAAAATGGTGTACTACTTTGTGACTAAAATACTCCTCCAAGATGATAGAAGGAGCATTTCTACTCCTTGGGGAAAAAGTCTAGTGTGCCATCTGAGCCCTATTATAGACATATGGCAGTAGCTTGTTTTCTGATTTGGATTTTGTACGCTTGTATATTTAAACTATACCATATTGGCTTTATTGCTCCAAGACAGGGGTGTCAAACTCATTTTGACTGAGGGCCACATCAACATTCTGGTCGCTTTCAAAGGGTCAGTTAATGATAAATGCTGAACAAAATACAATGTAATTTTACCAGTTTTTGTGCCCAGGACAGCCCCACAGATGTTTTGCCACCTGGCAAAAGCTATCAATAACCTCTACAGCAAATGTAGCACCCTCTGCTGTGGCTGTAATTTGGGTGGGTTGGGCGGTAAGAAACACAGAACCGTTTCAGACGCTACTCTTCTCCCCCAGAGCATTAAAAAGGTGCATGCCAGCTGCTTGTATAGACACTGCATCTGCGGGCAGGTTTGAGGCAGTACTGCTCTCCCTAGTGCAACACAGTGTGGCATCGCATCATCACCTGCTGGCACCAAACACAGGCGTCCTGGCACACCTATCAGTGGGCCGCACAGAAAGGCTTGTAGGGCTGCATCTGGCCCCAGGCTTTGAATTCGACACATGTAATCTAAGAGGTATGCACTTAAAGTGATTCAGCAGACAAATCCTAGTAACAAAAGGGTTTTTTTAATTTTTTTTTGCTCAGCGAATCAGTGCTAGTCTTACGATCAGTAACTCGCCTAATCACTAGAATCTGAACCTTGCCACAGCTGCTGCAGCTTGCACCATCTAGGGCCCGAATATAGTGTTGTAATTGATGTGTTGGGTTGCCCTCTCCATTCATTGCAATGGAGGAAGTGTGCTGAGGTCTGACATGCCCCATTGAGGCCTGACATAGCCAATTGAGAGGGCATGGATTCGTGGGGGGGGGGGGGAGGGGGGGGGGAGCAGGACCCACAAGCACCTGTGAATGGAGTTCAGGGCCTGGCGCAACGTGGGAAGTGAGGGATGCAGCACAGGCTCAGATCACTTGATTGTGTGAGTAACTGATCACTGAACTAGCACCGATAAGCTGCGCAGGACAGAAGGTAAGTACCCCTTCTTGTGTTTTTTTGCTTCCTTGTTGAATGACTTTCATTTTTATTAATTGCATTTTTTCAAGTTACCATGATATATTTAGAGCTAATGTGTCCCAAAGCTGTTTCATATTCTTTTGTTTGGAAGCTGTGTGTAATTGTTAGGTGACATTTATCCCAATGACTTTATATTCCAAGTATGTCACACACCCCGCTTCCAATATTCATGACATGTGGGTTATGTCCAGTAGAAGGCGAACTTCTGCAGAGATGACTAGAAAAAAAGGAAGCCCCTCCCGGTCCATAAATACCTGGGACCTCCCACCCAGTCTTCGTCTCTGCAGACGGCGAGCAAGTCAGAAGATGGCTGTATCTCCTCCTTGCAGGTAGCCGGGTTGCCCCCCGGCCAATTGTTTCTATTGCTGCCCGGACCTTGTTATTTTAAGCCATTATTATGCCTCCCAGCCCTGGCTGTGGGTCCGGGCAATGGTAGGAAACACCTTCGTGGTGTACCCAGGGAGCCAGGCTCCCCCGTGAGACCCCATACCAAGGGGTAGGCGGTTTCCGGGTTGGTGATCCCAGTTTGGGATGCCCCGTCCCTAACCTGTCCCTTCCACTTGGGGGGCGCTCTTTTCCCATAACTGAGCTTTATATTTTTTGTGTATGGTGTAATGCTTTTACTTGTGTGCTTTGTACTGTCAGGCGTGCGCCGGCCGTTTACGATGGCCATTGATAGTGGGGGAGCTTCTTCCCCTCAGGTACTTGGAGGGGGGGGGGCATGCCCGGGCGCTCGGCGCACTCGCCGGCCCGCCCTCCCTTGCTCCTTGGCGGCACCGCAGAGCCCAGCCACTGGCTGGGAGCCGCTTCTTCTCGTTCTGGGGAGGGGGGCGGGGCCAGGCGCGGCACGCTATCCGCGCTGGCCCGCCCTTCTTCTCCCTCCCTTCTGGTTTTTGCACCTGTTTGTGAGTGCCCTTTGGGCCCTTCCTTTTATTATTCTTCCTGCGCTGCGTCACTCACCCCCATCAAGGCCTGCTAGCGCTTTGGGGCAGCTTCCCAGGCCTTTTGTTTTTTGCTATGTAGACATTTATGTATATATATATATATATATATATATATATATATATATATATATATATTTAGATATTATGTCTGACATGAAGTATGTTTGCTGTGCTGATTGCGCCTTATGGGTCCTTCTATTGTGTATTTTAGGAGAACTCACTTTCAAGCGTAAAATAAGGGGGGGGGGGTTCTCCCGGTCCTGTGGTCCCTGGGGAATAAATTGGATACAGTTTAAATCCTCCCACTAGGGACTTAAAGGGGCATCCCGGGTAGCTTATCAGCGTAATACCCTCTGGTCATTGCGACTACCTTAAAATCACCATATGGAGGCTCCACAGGATACCGGGCTCGGGTTCCCTTCGGGACAATCCCGGCTATGTGTGGGATGTGGGGTTCCCCTTACGGGGGAGAATGTGCTAATTTGCATACCATGTGCGCAACAGGCCATAACGAGGTAGTCTGGGTCCCAGGCGTCTGGGTCCGTGCCGCCCGTCTCATCTCCTACCCCACCTCGCATTATCCGTACCCCAAGTGACACTGTCATTAGTGGGGAGTCGCACTCTGATGTATGTGCTAGGCTGACCAACATTGAGAAAATTATTTCTAGCTCAGTGGGCAGAAAGGCCCCTGCTAAGAGAAGACATCTGTCACCGGCTGCACCGGTACTTGAATTTGATGATTATGACTCTCTTGACTGGTCTGATTATTCCCCGCTTGAGGAGGGGGAATTGTTTGAGGAATATGATGCTGGGGATCAGCAGTTTTTTGATACTGATGCCGGGCAGGCGCTGGGGGATGCTGTGGATGTCCCCAAAGTCCTGGCCCATCTTTTTGAGGTTCTGGATATTTCTCCGCCAGCGGAGGCCCCTCCGAAGAAGGGGAAATTCTTTGGGATTTCTAAGCCCCGTTTGGAGTTTCCAAATCAATCATTTTGAGAGCATGATTCTTAAGGAATGGGAGAGGCCCAGCCGGCTTCCCGGTGTTCCTCAGGGATGGGATAGGAAGTATCCCTTTCCGGTGGACGCGGTTAAGCGCTGGTCGTCCCCTCCCGAGGTCAATGGGCCGTTCTGGGATTGTCCAACACCTCTGTTGTACATTCTCCAGACGCCACCACTCTTAAAGATGGTGAGGACAAACGCATTGATCAGATAGCATGCCATGCTTTTGCCAGTGTGGGTTCAGCCTTGCAGCCTGTTTGTGCCTCAGCGCTCACGACTGTGGCTACCAGGTCCGTGCTTAGGGATCTGTTGAGTGGTTCTCAGCTTAACCCGTCCAGTGATGAATACGCAGCCCTTAAGCGGTGTGAATTATTTGACTTTTGTGTTATCTGCTATGGATGACGCAATTATTATGTGTGGTAGAACCTCGGCATTGCTGGTGGCTATTCGCCGATCGGTTGGTTACGCCAGTGGGCGGCTGACATTGCGGCTAAGAAATCACGGCGCTACTCTTCCTGGGTACGCGGCTGTTCAGGGATAAATTGGATTCAGTGGCGAAAGGTGGAAGGTTACCTCAGCGAAAGAAGCAGCGTCGCCCCTTTCGGGGGGCAGGCTCCTTCAATCCATCCTTTGCGGTGCCAGAGCAGGCAAAGGCTTTGCCTACTCTAATTTCAGAGGTGATTCCTGGAACAGAGGCAGAGGACGCGCACGTGCAGGCCTTAACTGGGGTTCCAAGCCTGCTGCCAAGACTGCTCAGCAATGAGGGGACGCCCTCACTCTTGCGGGTGGGGGGACGGCTGCGCCACTTCTTCCAGGTCTGGTCCCGGGAGGTCACAGACAAATGGATCTTGGAAGTGGTACAACTGGAGTTTGAGTACCGGCCTCCTCCCAGATTCCTAATGTCTCGGGTGCCTTCGGATCCCCGGGCTGCGCAGGAGCTCCTGTTGGCTGTAAAGAATCTTCTGGACATGGAAGTCATATGCCCGGTGCCTTTCTCAGAGAGAGGCTGGGGCTATTATTCCAACCTCTTCACGGTTCCCAAAAAGGATGGATCCATAAGACCCATTCTGGATTTGAAGCTTCTCAACAGGTTCATCAGAACCAGGAAGTTCCGCATGGAAACTCTGCGCTCAGCCATTGTTTCCCTTCGTCAGGGGGATTTCATGACGTCCATAGACATCAAGGATGCTTACCTGTACCAATCTTCCCAGCACACCAGAGGTTTCTCAGGTTTGTGGTGGGAGATCAGCATTTTCAGTTTGTGGCCCTCCCTTTTGGGTTGACTTCGGCACCAAGGGTGTTCACCAAGGTGCTGGCGGGCATAATGGCCCTTCTCAGAGCCCAGGGCATTCGCATTGTGCCGTATCTGCATGACCTCCTCATTATGGCATCCTCTCTGTCAGGCGGAGCTGGATACCAGGTTGGTGGTGGCGACGCTGGAGAGGTTCGGCTGGATGATCAACCACCCCAAGTCTTGTCTTTCCCCCTCAAGGGAGATCTCGTTTCTGGGCATGAATCTGGATACCACGCAGACCAGGGTGTTCCTACCTCAGTCCAAGGTGCAGATGGTTCAGGATCTGATACGTCTTCTACTTTCCAATCCTCGGCCTTCTATTCGGCTAGGGGTGAGACTGGTAGGATTGATGGTGGCTTCCTTCGATACAGTTCCCTTTGCTCAGTTCCACATGAGGTCGCTCCAGCTCCATCTAATGTTGACCTGGGACAGATGTCCGCAGTCATTGGATCAGTCATTCCTGATGTCTCCCCGGGTTCAGCGGTCACTTCAGTGGTGGCTGGAGCCAAGCAATCTGATGAGGGGCAGATCCTTTCTGACCCCTTGCTGGGAGACGGTTACCACAGACGCCAGCCTGTCGGGCTGGGGAGATTTTTGGAGAAAACATCAGTTCAAGGGGCTGTGGGGTCCTCAGGAGGCTCACACCCCCATCAATGTCTTGGAGCTGAGAGCTATTCGGTTGGTTCTGTCATGCTTGACGCATCACCTACGGGACTTACCGGTTCGGGTTCGATCAGACAATCGAACTGCGGTAGCTTACATCAATCACCAAGGAGGGACTTGCAGCAGGAGTGCCCTCAGGGAAGTTTCTCTGATTCTTGCATGGGCGGAGAGCAATGTTCACACAGAGGCGGACTCCCTGAGCAGGGGATCCTCTCGCCGAGGGGAATGGTCTCTCAACCACAAGGTATTCCGGTCCCTCTGTCACAAGTGGGGGTTTCCGGAGGTGGATCTCTTTGCCTCACGTCACAATCACAAGCTCCCAAAGTTTGTGTCTCTGTCTCAGGATCCTCTGGCCCTGGCAGTGGACGCCATTCTCTTGCCTGGAGGGATCTGGGGTTCCTGTACCTGTTTCCCCCCTTCTCCATGGTAGGCAAGGTGGTGCGCAAGCTGGCTCTAGAGGGTGCGCCCGCAATTCTGGTGACCCCAAGGTGGCCAAGACAGGTTTGGTTCGCAGATGTCTTAAGGCTGGCGGTAGATCAGTACAGGTTGCCCCTGTATTTTAAGTGTGCCATACACTCCACTTCAGTCTTCATAACATCTGGGTAATCTCCAGTAGAGGGCGAACTTCTGCAGAGATGAATATGCAAAAAAGAAAGCCCCTCCCGGTCCATATATATACCTGGGACCTCCCACCAATTCCCCAGTTCCTTCTCTGCAGGGAAGGCGACAAGGCCTTCTATTGTCCCTATTTCTGCCAGGACCCTTCTAAATTGCCCTATATTGAGCCTCCCAGCTTAGGCTGCGGGTCCTGGTGAAGGTAGGAGCACCCTAGGGGTGCAGCAGGAGCTCTGCTCCACCGTGAGACCTCACTATGGGGTAGGCCTTTATCCAGGTTTCTTGGTGATCCTGGTGTGGGATGCCCCGTCCCTCTAGGCTTATGGCCGGCTTCTGACAGGGTTCCCCCCCTTCCGGGTCCCTTATTCCCCTCCAGGGGGGGTTGCCTTGCCTGGCCGATATTTCATTTTCCCCAGCTTGTGTCCCTGTGTGCCGTTATCGGCATACCAGGGACTAGTGGGAGCCTGGGGGAGCTTCTCCCCCTCAGGCTGCGTTCGGGAAGGGGGCGATCTTTGGAGCGATTGCTTTGCTTCTGTCTAAGGGTCCACGTTGCTGGGAGGGGGCGGGGCATCGGCATACGCGTGTTCTGCGCTGGCCCGCCCTCCCCCTGCTCTCCCTCCTCATACATGAGGCTTCGTGGGGACCATCTTCTTGAGCAGGCCGCATAGCAGATCGGTGTGGTAAGGGCCCGATGGCCACTTCCTTAGTTTGTGTGTGTGGGGGCTCCTCTTTAGCGGGGGCCCCCACTGGTCTAAAGCATGTGTGGGTGTGTTAATTACACTGTCTGGCTGGGATATGGTTAATATATATACATGTATATACATATTGTGTGGCTGCAAGATCAAATGCTGTGGTCTTTTACAATGTAAGGTTATGGCCATTTTTACACAGCTCTGCACTTATGTTGCTTGTTTTGTGTGTTACAGGTTGCCCTGTATATGTGCATATTAAGGGGTCCCTCCTGGTCTTGGGGTCCCTAGTGTAAAATTGTCCACCTAAATTACTCCCACCGGGACTTTTAAGGGGCATCCCGGGTTGTTTACGGGATGCGTAATTCCCTGCGGTCTTGCGACTGACCACAAAAATTCACCATATGGAGGCTCCGCAGGATACTGGGCTTGGGATCCCTCTGGGACAATCCGGGCCATGTGTGGGGTGTGGGGTATCCCTTACGGGGAGAATGTGCTGATCTGTATACCATGCGCACAAAAGGCCATAACGCGGCAGTCTGGTACCCAGCCTTCTGGGTCGGCTCCTCCCGCTTCATCGCCTTCCCCTCCCCACCTTATCCGTACCCCAAGTGACATTGGTACCAGTGGGGAGTCACTTTCTGATGTTTGGGCTAGATTGGCCAGCATCGAGAAAATTATTGCTAGCACGGTGGGCAAGAAGGCCCAGGCTAAAAAGAGACATTTGTCGTCGGCCCAGCCATTGTGGGATGTTGACGACGAGTCTGCTGATTTGTCAGATTATTCCTCGTTAGAGGAGGGGGAATTGTATCAGGAAACAGAGGCTGACTATGTTCAGTCTGGGAATTCCAATTTTGGGCAGGCGCTGGGGGATGCCGTAGATACGGCCACTGTTTTGTCACATTTATTGGAGGTGTTGGATATTGAACCGCCTGAGGCGCCCCCTCTTAAGAAGGGGGAATTTTTGGGGGGCTGCAAGCCCCATCTGGAATTCCCTACCCAGGGTCATTTTGATGCGCTGATCCTTAGAGAATGGGAGAGGCCCAGTCGGCTTCCTGGTGTGCCTCAGGGATGGGATAAGAAATATCCTTTTCCGGTGGAGGCGGTTAAGCGCTGGTCTTCTCCTCCCGAGGTCAACGCGCCTGTTTTAGGTTTGACCAACTCTTCTGTGCTGAACACCCCTGACGCCACTTCCCTTAAGGATGGCGAGGATAAGCGCCTTGATCAGATGGCGTGCCACGCATTTGCCAACGTGGGCTCGGCCCTGCGGCCTGTTTGTGCATCTGCCCTGGTGTCGCTTGCTACCAGGTCTGTTGTCAGGGACTGGCTGAATAACGCTCAGTTTGATCCAGCCGGCACTGATTTCGCTACCCTTAAGAAATGCTAATCGTTCATTAATTTTATCATGGCTGTGATGGAAGACTCTATTGTCGTGTGTAGTAGGACTTCAGCCTTACTGGTGGCTATGCACTGATTGGTCTGGCTCCGCCAGTGGACAGCGGACGTTAGGGCCAAGAAGTCGCTCACAGCTCTTCCCTTCTTGGGTTTGCGGCTGTTTGGAGATAAATTGGATGCTGTTGCTAAAGGAGGTAAGTTACCTCAGTGGAGGAAACAGCGCCGCCCCTTTCGGGGGGCGGGCTTGTTCACTCCTTCCTTTCGAGGGGCCAGAGCCTCTAGGGGTTTGGCCTTCTCAGGTGTCAGGGGCTCGTCCTGGAACAGAGGCAGAGGTCGGGCATGCCCCGCGCCTGCCTGGGGTTCCAAGCCCAAGCCTGCTGTTAAACCGGCTCAGCAATGAAGGGGCGCCCTCACCCGCAAGGGTGGGGGGACGGTTGCGGCTCTTCTTCCGGGTCTGGGCCTGGGAGGGCACAGACATTTGGATCTTGGAAGTGGTCTCCTCCGGGTACAAACTGAGTACTGGCTGCCCCCAAGATTCCTAAGGTCTCGGGTGCCCTCGGACCCCCGGGCTGCACAGGGGCTCCTGTTAGCAGTAAAAAAACCTTCCTTCTGGACATGGGGGTTATATGCCCGGTGCCTCTGTCGGAGAGAGGCAGGGGTTTCTACTCCAACCTTTTCACGGTTCCCAAAAAGGAGGGTTCGGTGAGACCCATTCTAGACCTCAAGGTTCTCAACAGATTTATCGGATCCAAAAAGTTCCGCATGGAGACTCTGCGCTCGGCTATCAATTCCCTTCTCCAAGGGGATTTTATGACATCCATAGATATCAAGAATGCGTATCTTTTTTCCGATTTTTCAGGCACATCAGAGATTCCTACGATTTGCGGTGGAGGATCAACATTATCAGTTTGTAGCTCTTCCCTTCGGTCTGACCTCGGCACCGAGGGTCTTCAACAAGGTTTTGGCGGGCATAATGGCTCTGCTCAGATCTCAGGGCATTCGCATTGTGCCTTATCTGGATGATCTGTTGATATCAGCTTCTTCCCTCCATCAAGCGGAGCTTGACACCCACCAGGTGGTGTCGACCCTGGAAAGGTTCGGGTGGGTGATCAACCGCACCAAGTCTACTCTCTCCCCGTCTCGTGTGATTTCATTTCTGGGCATGAATCTGGATACCATTCGGGCCAGAGTGTTTCTGCCCCAGTCCAAGGTGCAGGGGATTCAGGGCCTGATCAGCCTTCTTCTGGACAGTCCTTGTCCCTCTATCCGACAGGGGATGAAACTGGTGGGCTTGATGGTATCCTCCTTCGAGGCGGTGCCGTTTGCACAGTTTCACATGAGATCTCTTCAGCTTCACCTATTGACGTATTGGGACAGGTGCCCTCCCCCTGCTCTCCCTCCTCATACATGAGGCTTCGTGGGGACCATCTTCTTGAGCAGGCTGCATAGCAGATCGGTGTGGTAAGGGCCCGATGGCCACTTCCTTAGTTTGTGTGTGTGGGGGCTCCTCTTTAGCGGGGGCCCCCACTGGTCTAAAGCATGTGTGGGTGTGTTAATTACACTGTCTGGCTGGGATATGGTTAATATATATACATGTATATACATATTGTGTGGCTGCAAGATCAAATGCTGTGGTCTTTTACAATGTAAGGTTATGGCCATTTTTACACAGCTCTGCACTTATGTTGCTTGTTTGTCTGAGGCTGTTGTTCAGACCCTGATTAGGGCTAGAAAGCGGTCCTCTTCTGGCATTTACTATAGGACTTGGAGGTCCTATATTGATTGGTGTGAGGCTAGGGCCTTGCCTTGCAGGGTTTTTTCTATACCCAGGATTTTGGAGTTTCTTCAGCATAATCTGGATCTTGGGTTCCAGCTTAGTACTTTGAAAGGACAGGTTTCTGCTGTCGGTTTTCTTCCAGAGGTCTTTTGCTTTGCACCCGCTGGGTAAGACCTTTTTTCCAAGGGGTGGCGCATGTGCGGCCCCCTCGGAAGGCTGTAGTTCCTGTTTGGGATTTGAATTTGGTTCTTTCAGCTCTGCAAGGTCCTCCTTTTGAGCCGCTACAGGATATTGCTCTTTCGGTTCTCACTCAGAAGGTTGCTTTCTTGGTGGCTATTACCTCTGTTCGGCGTGTCTCTGAGTTGGCGGCCCTGTCGATTCAGGCCCCTTACTTTGACAGACACCAGGATAAGGTGGTTTTTCGTTTTAAGACGGATTTCCTTCCTAAGGTGGTGTCTGCTTTCCACCTCAATCAGGATATTGTTCTCCCTTCCTTGTTAGGCTTAGGACACAATGACAAGGAGAGGGTTAGCAAATGGATTCGTCAGGCCATTGTTGGGGCCTATTCTGCTAAGGGGAGGACTCCTCCTTTTAGGGTCACTGCGCACTCTACTCGTGCGGTTGGTGCATCCTGGGCTTTTCAGCACCAGGCTTCTGTTGAACAAGTTTGTAAGGCTGCTACTTCCGTTCATACTTTTTCCAAGTTTTACAAGGTTGATGTGCGGGCTTCAGCGGATGCCGTTTTTGGCCGCAAGGTTCTGCAAGCTGCAGTGGTTTGAGTTGGTACATTCTTTGTTTCTGGTTCCCACCCATGACGGACACTGCTATTGGATGTCCCAGATGTCATGAAGACCGAAGTGGAGTGTATGGCACACTTAGAATAATACCGTTTTGTGAGTACTCACCTTTAAAACGGGTATTACTCCACTTCGCCCCACCCCTTTTTTTCAGGTATTCTAGGGCTTTTATATGGTGAACCATTGGTTTTGATAACGTTATATTTGGTTCTTCCTGGTCCCTTTACTGCTTTTATACACTGGGGAATTGGTGGGAGGTCCCAGGTATATATGGACCGGGAGGGGCCTTCTTTTTTTGCATATTCATCTCTGCAGAAGTTCGCCCTTTACTGGAGATTACCCAGATGTCATGAAGACCGAAGTGGAGTGTATGGCACACTCATAATGCCCGTTTTAAAGGTGAGTACTCACAAAACGGTATTTTCCGGATCTGATCACTCAGGGTCTACTGCGTTACCCCAATTTACAAACACTGGCTTTGACGGCGTGGCTACTGAAACCTCCATTTTGAGGGAGGAAGGTTTGTCTGAGGCTGTGATTCAGACTCTTGTTAGAGCTAGGAAGAAATCTTCCTCTACCATATACTACAGGACTTGGAGGTCCTATATTGACTGGTGTGAGGCTAGGGCCTTGCCTTGCAAGGTGTTTTCGATTCCTAGGATTTTGGAGTTTCTTCAACACGGTCTGGACCTGGGGTTCCAGCTTAGTACCTTTAAAGGGCAGGTCTCTGCTCTGACTGTCTTCTTTCCAAGGTCTTTTGCTCTGCATCCTCTGGTTAAGACTTTTTTCCAGGGGGTCACTCATGTGCGGCCCCCTAGAAAGCCTTTGTTGCCCATTTGGGATTTGAATTTGGTTCTGTTGGCCCTCCAGGGGTCTCCTTTTGAGCCGGTGCAGGATGTTGCACTTTCTATGCTCACTCAGAAGGTTGCCTTTTTGGTGGCTATTACCTCTGTTCGGCGTGTCTCTTGAGAGACACCGGGACAAGGTGGTATTTCGCTTTAAGCCAGATTTCCTTCCTAAGGTGGTTTCTGCTTTCCATCTCAATCAGGATGTAGTTCTCCCTTCCTTGTTTCCTAAGCCTAGCAACGACAAGGAGAGGCTTTTGCACTCTTTGTATGTGGTTCGTTGTGTGAAGTACTATTTGGTGGCTACTTCTCCTTTTCGTAAGACGGACGCCTTGTTCGTGGTGCCCTCCGGGCCCAGGAAAGGTTTGCCGCCCGCCAAGTCTACCATTAGTAAATGGAGTCGCCAGACCATTGTTGGGGCCTATATTGCCAAGGGGAAGGTTCCCCCTTTTCAGATCACTGCTCACTCTACTCGTGCTGTTGGGGCTTCTTGGGCCTTTCAGCACCAGGCTTCTGTTGAACAAGTTTGTAAGGCTGCTACTTGGTCTTCTGTTCATACTTTTTCCAAGTTTTTATAAGGTTGATGTGCGGGCCTCAGCGGATGCTGTTTTTGGCCGCAAGGTTCTGCAAGCTGCAGTGGTTTAATTTTTGCATTTCTTGCCATATTGGGATCCCGAACCCTTGATGGACACTGCTATTGGATGTCCCACATGTCATGAATATTGGAAGTGGGGTGTGTGACATACTTGGAATAATACCATTTTGTGATTACTCACCTGTAAAATGGGTATTATAAGTATGTCACACACCCCGCTTCATCCCGCCCTTTTTTTTGTATTCTGGATCCTTTATATGGTGAAACTTTTATTGTTAAAGAATTTGCAATTGGCTCTTTCTGGTCCCCTTACTGCTTTCCTATACTGGGTAATGTGTGGGAGGTCCCAGGGATTTATGGACCAGGAGGGGCTTCCTTTTTTTCTAGTCATCTCTGCAGAAGTTCGCCCTCTACTGGACATAACCCACATGTCATGAATATTGGAAGCGGGGGGTGTGACATACTTATAGTACCCATTTTACAGGTGAGTAATCACAAAATGGTATTTTTTAATTGTACTCCCCACCACGTGTTATATTTAAAGAGGAACATCGGTGGCCCTGACATTTAAAAGGCTCTAAAGCTGTCTGAGGTCCACTCCTTGAGGCATCCTGAACTGAAATACCCTGCTGTGTGAATTCCACTCATTCTCCTGCAGCCCTCACCATTTTTCTGCGCCACAGCCACATCCTCTCATCTCTAGCCGTGTGTGCACCCACAACAGGCCTTTCTGAATGGGCTGCCTGGGCGTGGGGGATGCGGCCTGTGGAGAGCTTGGATGCTTAGCTGTTCTGCTGGCAGAGCTGAAGGGAGTGAAACCGACTACGCTGATTGGCTGAGTGGGATCGGCTAATCTGCGCATTTGGTTTCTGTTTTCACGACTTGGGGGGGTATACACACAGCAGGGCATCCCAAATTGGAATGCACCCCCCCCCCTCCCAGAGAGGAACAAGCTGGCCAGAGCTGCAGTTCAGATAATTTTCTGCAGAGTCGGCTGCATGGACCCCCAGAACAGTAGCGTGTGAATGCAGATAGCAGTATTGGGAGCTGTTGCAAAGTCCTAGGTTGGTGTTAGCGGAAGCTCCAAGGGTATTACTAAAAGATAAAGTAACTCGTTGAACAATTTGGAACCTTATTATCATTCAGATGTTATTCCAGGCAAACACTCTGGCTGTTGCTGATAGAATTCCCCAACTTTCTACAGCTGCATTGACAGATGTCGGTCTCCTTCTCTGTGCACACCGATCAATTCTGAAATGAAGCAAATAATTGTCTCTGCTACATTCAGCTCTGAGACATGCAGGGAATTGTAAATATAACCACAGTGTCTCCCCTTGCTTTCTGTTCTGCACGTACAGCCTATTCACATCTGTGCGCTGTGGCCGCTGTGTACCACTGTATGGCAGTTTTACATTGCGTTGCCCCCTCCCTTATCTGCTGCTTTGCATCAAGGGGCACCCAGTAAGCATGCAACAAACACCAAGAACACCAATCATATTTGGTGATGTGATTCTGTGCCTTTTGTGAAACCACCAAAAGCCTACTGGCAAAATACAGCTTAAAGACAATTTTTAGGCAAATAACAAAAAAATGCTATACTCACCTTTTCTTCCACACAGCCCATCATTCCTAGTATACAGCTGAAGCTCTTACCTGCAGGCTGGAACCAGGTCCATTGCTGCCCGTTCGATTTATGCTTCTCTTTCGGTCTGTCCAACGCGGAGACTCCCACTATGAGCTGGCACTCCCCCCTTCTGCAATGGAAGAGGGAACATGTTAGGTCTTCACACGCCCCTGTCCATTGGTTCCTACGATGCTGTACTTCATAACCTTGACTCAGAATTATAAAAAAAAGGTCTGCAAGTCAAACAAGTGTCATGGACCTCTGTAGCTGATCCACTCTAGGCAGAAGCAGAAGATTCCCCCTTTGCGACCTCTTTTGAGAACTATACTAGGCTTTTCTAAAGCAGAAATTTAAGAAGAATTTCTCCCATGATCCTTATCAAAAGGTGGGGCCATGCAAATATAAAGGGGTGTGTTAGATCTTCACACAACCTTTTCCATTGCAGTGAATGGAGGGAGCGTGCCAGCTTACCAGAGGGTGTCTTTGCGACAGAGACAGTAATAGACGCGCAATTGATCGGGTGCCGATAGACCTGGATCCAGCCTGCAGGTAAGAGCTGCAGCTGCATACTAGGAGCAATAAAATGCCTGGGAGAAAAGGGGAGTATAGTGTTATTTATTTAACTGAAAATTCATTCAAGTGGAACAAAACCCCCCAGGTCCCACCTTTTCCCGGTCCAATTGTGCAAGTGCAGGCTTTTGTCCAATCACAGTCCTTTACCTTTCAGCAAACGGTTCTGATTGTCTACAATGGGGAAGCGTGTTCTGCCGCATCCCGGCGGCATATGCGCCATTCAGGAACAGGAGCATTTGAAGGCAATCGAAGCCATTTCCTGAAAGTTGTAAACATAGAAAAGGGCTCCGATTGGACGAGAGCCTGCGCATGCGCCGTTGGACCGAGCAGAACTGGGGGTTTTCACACAGTGGGTCATGAAACAACGGACACACAAGTCATATTTCCAGGCTTTGTTCCGCTTTAATGTGTCTTAGTAATAGTTCATGGGAACTTTCAATATTGGGCACATTTATTTGTACTTTACTATTGACTATGCAAAAGATAAAAAAAGTAAAATAAGAAAGTGATGCATCACTAAAGCTAGTGCTGAACTGCATGTGGTGTAAGTGCAGCCTGAATACAAATGCTTTGTGAGACTAGATTAAGGATATAAAAATAGATTTGCATGGCTTCACCTTTGCTTAGGATCATGGGAGAAAATCCTGTTGAACTTCTTGTATTAGAAAAGCACTCTTTGTCTAGTATATGTTATGTTTTTGAAAGATGTTTGCAAACTGGAAATCTTCTGCTTAGGGATGGGCGACCCCGAACCACAGAGTTTGGGTTCATACCAATTTTAGCAAGTTCAGGTCCCCGAAATTGAGCATGGACTTCAGCGTTCTGCCCATACACAGAAAAGCTGGTTGATGGGCTGCTTTTATAGTTTTTGGTAATTTTTGGTCATTTTTAATTACATACGAGTTGCCTGACAGCTCATTCCATGGGCAGGTGGTGGGCACCGGATCTGGGCTGTAGGTCATATGGGCTTGTAATGTTTAGGGCCAGAGGCCGGCTGGGTGGCCATTGAGCCTCGGAATTACCAGCCCCTATGCTTGGTTTGTCGGGTTGGTAATGGCTAGAGGGGGACCCCTACACACTTTTTTGAAACATTTGGGGCAGGGTTAAAATGATAAAATATTTCCCGGCAAAATGTTTTTTAAAAAATACCTGGCCCCCTCCCCCAAGCATTATCAACCCTGAAAACCAAGCATAGGGGCTTGTAATTCCAGGGCTCAAGGGTCACCCAGCTGACCCCTGGCCCTGAAAATTACAAACCCATATGCACTATAGCACAGGTCCGGTGCCCCTCACTGGCCAATACTGTGGGTTGCTGGACTCATCCTGACCAGCCTGGCCATTGGTGGGGTGGGTAATGAAGTATGAACTGGTATAGGGGGTCCATAGGACACCTTACCAGTTCATTTGAAAAGTGTAAAAAAAAACATGTTTAAAAAATAAAACTTTATTGTTAATTAACTTATACCTGCCTTCCACCTCTATGCTCCCATGCAGGCTTCTTTAACTGTATGCTCACGGGGTGTCTAAGGGCTCAAACGCCATTCATTAAAACAATGAAAAGTGCCAAAAGAATAAAAATACATTTGGATTTGGAATTTTTTGTTACCATACAAATATCATACAAATGCCTGGAAAATTACCAAAATTAAAAAGAATAAACCTGCAGGCAGTTTCAGTGTTAAATTGAATACCTTTCATAAGTGGCATTTAGCAAAACACTTAAAACTGAAGAAATGCAATTAAAAATTAAAAGTCGGCATTTCTTCGTAAGATCAAAATTGTCTCTAACCAAAAATGCCCAAAAATATTACCAAAAAATAAACACGCAAGCAGTTTCAATATTGTATTGTTTTCAGTTTTCAGTGTTGCATTCAATTAAAAAATAAAGGCTATTTTTGGTTGGATAAAAATTGTATCTAACGACAAATGGCAAATAGAATAAACCCACAGGCAGTTTCAATGATAAATTGAATGCCTTTTTAAGTGCTATTTAGAAAAAACACTTAAAACTAAAAATAAAAAACTAACTCGTTTCCATGTAAATCGTTATTAAAAAAAAATGTCAGTCTATTCTTCGTTGGAAAAAAATTGTATCTAACCAAAAATGCCCCAAAAATTACCCAAATATAAATATATATATATATATATATATATATATATATATATATATATATATATATAAACCCACAGGTAAGTTACCTGCAGCGGGAACAAATTAAACACTGGAAAGACTTGTGTTTTTTTTTTTTTTTTTTTTTTTTAGTTACGTATTGAATTATTTTTGTACTCTGTGATTATTTTGTGTACTTATCCTACCCCATCTTGTGCAAAGCAATTGCCCTGCCCCCCCCCCCCCCCCTGTTTTCAGCTATCTAGCACATTTTACCTCCATTTTGCAGCTATTTTTGGGCCCCCAAGTTGCTGCTTTGCTGCCATCTGCTGGTCATTATTAAGACTGCATCTGTTCTACTTATACTTTAGCTTTGTTTCCTTGTTTGTAATGGTTTGCAATGTCTGTATTTCTAATGGTTTAAAATATACCGTCACATTGGCATTCTTGCCATTGTCAATTGCACAAACATACAGATGTGAGTATACTAAATCTTGTTCCACATTTCTGTTCTGAACAGAGAAGAATTGTTCTGTTCCGGGCCCTTGTAGAGTGCAAGTTCATACAATTTGCCGATCTCCCTCTCTAGCTGAGGGCACCTTTCTGTGGATTAGGCCTGGAATCAAACAATCAAATTACTGTATGTGTGGATTTACCCCCAGGATTTGTTGTCACTCTTGCTATGAGCCTGATGTAGTGGGTGATGCGCCCACGGAACGCGTGGCTCCTGGTGCGGTAGGCGGTGGGGAGACTTCACACGTTATTTTCATGATACCTTGGCTTTATTTCTGTTGAATTTTTTTGTGATAGAGTTGTGATTTAATTTTTTGATTTGGTATTGTGATAAACATCAGTGGTTCCCCTTTGGTATGCCTAATAATATATACAGGTGATTATATTTTCATATTCTTTAATTTGTGAATAGAGTAGATTGATATGTTTATATGTTTAAGTTGTTATGGTTGGGAATATTAATTCTTAATTGATTGTTTGACTAGGAGCACTTGCACTTATATAAATAATAATTATATAATTATATAAATATATAGATTTTATAGTGATCGGGATCATAGGCAGGATTTGCACATGTTTAGTTGCAGTGTTGGAACACTTTGTTGAATGATTTAGCACATATATCTAGGCATTTGATATCAATTAGTGTGCATTTGATATCAGTCAGTGTGGTGAGACTCTCTCCATCGCCCACACACACATGTTGGTTTGTCCTGTGTGGTGGTGTTCGATTTATGTGTTTTTAAAGGGACTTTAATATGTTGAGTGTATTGTATGTAGTGATTATAAATATATGTAACATAGAAATGTATTTTTTTGATCAATTTATGAGTTGAGAGTGCCTCTCTACATTCATTATTGTGTGTGTGTGTTTGACTACTGCTTGTACTCACCTTCCTCGTTACTTGTCTCCTTCTCCTCCCCCCCCAGCTGACAGGACTCTGTGAGGGGGGGCCGGGGGTCCCCAGCGGGAACGGCCGGGCAGCTGTTCCTTGCGGCTGCTTGTGCGGGTGCGAGCGGCGCTCGGCGGGGGGGGGGGGGGGGTGCAGGGGCCTCCTCTGGGCCGTTCTTCTCCCTGGCTGGTCTTGGCACCATTTTCTCAGGGCGCCCTGGATTCGCGCCACAGCAGGGGGCGGGGCCACGCGATGACTCGTTCCCCCTCTCGAGGTGCTCGTGTGGCTCCATCCGGCGCCATTATCCGCATCGCCGCCTGCGTGTGCCCTGCTCCATAGCAGCCGGTCGCGCTTAGGAGGGGACACTTCATCCGGATCCTGCTCCCGCTGACGGTGCCGCGAGTCCTTTGCACGCTTTTCGCTGTTCCTTATGCATGTGCTGTGGGATACTTATAGGTCTTTATGTTGTGTCTTCCAGGCAGGCCCATCTTTTGCAGATCAGGGTTGTGGTTCCTCCCGGTCTCCTACCACCCCCCTCCCCTCTCCGCACCCTCCCTTTAAGAGGGATCACTAAGAGGGACTAAATTGGGGATCATCTGGGTTTGGGCCGTCAGCACCTTGTAACCTGTTTTATTGTTTGCTATAACCACCATAATGGAGGCTTCTGGGGATAGTGAGCTAGGGGCCCCCTCTGGGCGGGTAAAGCTCTGCCTCGTGTGGTACCAGTCCTCTGAGCGGACTCAGCGCAGTTTGTGTCCCTTGCGCTAAGAGCGTACTTTTGGAACAGGATAGGGCGGGCGTGTCTGCTCCTAGCCCTACTTTACCTGCAGCCTCGCCTACACCCCTGCGCCTGCATTTAGCCCCCAGTGAGAGGGAAGCCAGCAGGGGGTCACAAACGGATTTGGCGCTCCGGGTGGCCAGCCTGGAGAGACTGTTATCTTGCACGGCTACCGGCAAGGCCACGATTAAGAAGCGGCATATTGAGCCGGGTTGCTGGCTTTTTGCTGCTGATGATGATGATGTTTTGGGTGGTAGGGACTCCATGGAGGAGGGCGAGTTGTTTCAGGGCTGGCTATGTTAGCGACCCTGGGCTTCCTCGGATGAGGATATGTGGCTCCCTGATGACACAGAGAAGTTGCTATCTTCTGTGTTTCAGACCTTGCACATTTTACCTCCGAAGGCGGCCAAAAAGAAGCAGGGGGATTTATTCCGGCCTGACAGACAGCGGCTTGTCTTTCCTGAACAGGGCCATTTTTCCAAAATGTTTTTTTAAGGAATGGGAAAGGCCTAATAAATTGCCGTCGGTGCCTAAGGGTCTGGACAGACGGTATCCTTTCTCTGAGGAGTTGGTTTGCCTCTGATCCCGTCCCCCAGAGGTGGATGCCCCTGTGCTGGGGCTATCCAATACCACGGTTATGCCGTCTCCTGATAATGCTTCCTTGCGCGACCCTGCTGACTGGCGCATGGATCAGCTGGCTTGTCACGATTTCACCTTTGTGGGTGCTGGCCTTCGTCCTGTCTGCCCCGCGGCCATTGTCTCCTTAGCCATCAGAAAGAAGGTGAGACGTCTTGTTGATCTTGTCAGATCTCGCAAGCGGGCGGAGGGGTATAAGGACCTCTTAGCCTGCGTGGACTTTATTGCATTTGTAGTCTTGGCTATGGACGATAGCGTCCGGCTTGGCGGCAGGGCTTCGGCCCTGCTGGTTGCGCTTCGTCGCTCTATCTGGCTGCGGCAGTGGTCAGCCGACGCTGCTGCCAAGAAATCACTCACTAGTATCCCCTTCTTGGGGCTTCGGTTATTCGGGGAGCGTCTGGACCTCCTGACAAAGTATGGGAGACTCCCTCAGCAACCGAAGTCTGCCCAGCCCTTTCGGGGTTCGTCTGCCTATCGCTCCTGTCGAGGAGGAAGAGGCTCTTTCTTTTCAGGTGGCCGCAGAGATTCCTGGGGACGAGGTAGGTCTCGCGGCCGACCCAATCTTTCCTGGGGAACTAAATCCAAACCCCCTGCCAAGTCCCCTCAGGCATGAGGGGGCGCCCTCACCCATTCGTGTGGGGGGACGGCTTCTGCTATTTGCTCACGTCTGGAGACTGCACGTCTCGGATTGGTGGATTCAGGAGGTGGTGTCCTCCGGTTACAAAATAGAGCTGGCAGCTTGGCCGCCCCCAAGATTTCTTCAGTCACGAATATCCCAGAATTAATTGACGGCGCAGGGCCTAAGAATGGCTGTTCAACTCCTGCTGTCCAGGGTGATTTGTCTTGTGCCGCACCAGGAACGAGGTCGAGGGTTCTATTCCAATCTGTTCACGGTGCCCAAGAAGGACGGTACTCTGAGGCCTATCCTGGACCTGAAGGTTCTCAACAAGTTTGTCAGATTCAGGCATTTTCGCATGTCGAGTCTTTACGGTCTGCGGTGAGCTCGCTTCGGCCCGGGAATTCATGACCACGGTGGACATCAGGGATGCTTACCTGCACATCCCGATTTTCCAGGGACATCAGAAGTTCCTGAGGATCAGCATTACCAGTTTGTGGCGCTGCCGTTCGGGATATCTTCAGCCCCCTGGGTGTTCACCAAGGTGCTGGCGGGCGTTATGGCCCTCCTGAGGAACCAGGGCATTCGTGTTCTTCCTTATCTGGACGACTTGCTGATTGCGGCTCAATCTCTTCAGCAGACCGAGAGCGATACCCGGACGGTGTTGTCAACTCTCGAGGATTTCGTATGGGTGATCAATTATCCCAAGTCTTCCGTCACTCCCTCAATGGTGAGGTCCTTCCTGGGCATGACGTTGGACACCTCCCAGGCCAAGGTATTCCTCCCCCAGCAGAAGGTGGAGGGTCTCCAGATGCAGACGCGGACCTTACTGTCTTGCCAGTGGCCATCGATCCGTCTGGGGATGAAGCTGGTGGGCCTCATTGTGTCATGCTTCGAGGCAGTGCCCTTCGCTCAGTTTCACATGAGGCCTCTTCAATTAAATCTTTTGACCGGTTGGGACCGGACACAGGAGTCCCTGGAGCAGGAATTCTCACTGTCTGCTCTGGCCAGGCAGTCCCTCTCGTGGTGGTTGGACTCCAGAAATCTTTTGGTGGACAGGTCCTTTCTGACTCCTCGTTGGGAGATTGTCACCACGGACGCCAGTCTGACCGGCTGGGGAGGTTTTTGGCAATCGCTGAAGTTCCAGGGCCAGTGGTGTTTGCAAGAGGCCCACTTGCCCATCAATCTCCTGGAGCTGAGAGCGATCCGGCTGGTCCGGTTTCATTTGACTCCCCATCTACGGGGTCGTGCGGCCCAGGTCTGCTCAGACAATCAGATGGCTGTCGCCTACATCAATCACCAGGGCGGGACTCGGAGCAAGTGAGCCCTCAAGGAGGTGACCCAGATCCTGACTTGGGCGGAGGAGAATGTTCCCTGCATCTCGGCGGTTTACATCCCCGGGGTGGAGAACCAGGAGGCAGACTCCCTGAGCAGGGGGGCCTCTCGTCTGGGGGAGTGGTCTCTCAGCAACAAGATCTTTCACTCTGTGTCGCCGCTGGGGTCAGCCGGATGTGGACCTTTTTCGCGTCCAGGCACAATCGCAAGCTTCCGAGGTTCGTCTCCCTGTCAAGGGATCCGCTGGCCTTCGCCACGGACGCTCTGGCGATTCCTTGGACGGAGTTCAGGCTCCTTTACGCATTCCTCCGTTTCTACTCCTGGGTTGAGTGCTGCGCAAGATAACCCAGGAGGGGGTTCCAACCATCTTGGTCGCTCCTCGCTGGCGAAGGAGTTGGTTTGCGGACATAGTTCAGTCAGTGGATCGCTACATCATGCCCGACGATCCAGGGCTTCTCACACAGGGGTTGCTGCGCCACCCCAATTTACAAACGCTGGCTTTGACGGCTTGGCTGCTGAAACCTCCATCTTGATGGAGAAGGGGCTGTCTGCCACGGTCGTGTGTACCATGATTCAGGCTCAGAAGTCCTCTTCCATGATATATTCCTGAGCTTGGCATGCCTACATTGCCTGGTGTGAGTCCAAGAGTCTCCCTTGTAGTACATTCTCTATTTCAAGGATTTTGGATTTCCTACAACATGGCTTGGACTCGGGTCTCCAGCTGAGTACCCTCAAGGGCCAGGTTTAAGCCTTGGCCATTTTTTTCCAAAGATCTTTCGCCAATCATAGACTTATCAAGATTTTTCTCCAAGGAGTTACTCTTGTACGTCCACCACGTAAGCCTGTCTTACCGGGGTGGGATTTGAACTTGGTGCTTTCTGCTCTCCAGGTTCCTCCCTTTGAGCCCTTGTGCGATGCTGCACTATCCATTTTGAATCTGAAGGTGGTCTTTTTGGTAGCAATCACCTCGGTGCGTCACGTTTCAGAGCTGGCTGCGCTTTGTATGAAGCCTCCTTACTTTGAGTGGCATCAGGATAAGGTGGTGTTTCGCTTTAAACCGGATTTTTTTCCTAAGGTTGTTTCTTCTTTTCACCTTAATGAGGACATTGTTTTGCCTTCCTTGTGTCCCGCACCTTCTAATTCTAAGGAAAGGCCCCATCATTCCTTGGATGTGGTCAGAGACATCAAGTACTACCTGGTTGCAACGGAATCCTTAAGGAAATCGGATTGTCTATTTGTTCTCACTGACGGCCCTAGGAAGGGTCTGCCTCCAGCCAAATCCACTCTCAGCAAGTGGATTAGACAGGTGGTGGTGCAAGCGTACTCTGCCAAAGGGAAGGAACCCCCTTTCCATGTTACTGCTCATTCTACTAAGGCTATTGGTGCCTCCTGGGCTTTTCAGCACCAGGCCTCTGTTGAACAAGTTTGTAAGGCCGCTATTTTCTGTTAATACCTTTACGACGTTTTACAAGGTTGACGTTAGGGCCTCAGCTGTTTTTGGCCGTAAGGTGCTTCAGGCGGTAGTGTCATGAACTACATGCTTTTGCGCAATGGGGATCCCACCCTTTTTTTGGACACTGCTTTTGGATGTCCCACATGTAAGAAATGGAGCAACCTGAACAGGACACAGGGAAAAATACAATTCTGTGAGTACTCACCTGTAGAATTGTTTTTTCACTATATCCAGTCCAGGTCGTCCCAGAAGTGATGACAGTTGGGTAATCCACCGCTAGGTGGCGCTGGACTGCAGGATCAAAAGCTGTAGCTCCTCCCGGCCCTCTATAAAATCAGGTGTCTCTTTATGATTCCCCAGTGTTCTTCCTGCAGTCTGCTGCATAAGGATCGTATGGATACTCTCTCCTGGATACTGCAGCTGAGCGGGGCCTCCTAGCCTGTCGGCCGCTGCATCCTTATTGCCACCGTTCCCGTGGACCCACTACTGCCTCCCAGCTTCGGCTGACTGGGTCGGTGAAGGTAGGGTGAACGCCGACGTCAGGCGTCGACAGAGCTAGGCTCTGGGCCGCAGACCCTGCCTAAAGGGTAGCCGGCCATAGGCTGATGGTGAGCCTATTATAGGGGGGGGGGCACTTATGCCCACTGGGCTTATGCCCTCCCTGCCCCACAAGCTTTATTCGTGTTGTGCTTGGTGTGCTGATTTTTCTGACTGGACTCTGGTCCCTTTAGTGTTGGTGTTTTTTCTGTGTGCTTTTACTTCACCTCACGTACTTACCCTCCTCGCTCCCTCGTCGCTCCTGCTCTCTCCCCTCTCCTCTCTCCTTCATGCTGCCGCGCTGTGAGGGGGGGGGGCGACGACGGCGCTGCACAGGCGGTCTATGCCGCTCCGCTGGGCGCGCACGTGCTGCTGCCTCTCCTGCTGGGCCTCCTGCTCTCCAGGGCCCTCCGCCATCTTTGGGGGCGGGCACGATTTTTGTGCCGTCCGGGCGGGCGGGGCCGCACAATGACACTTTTCGCGTCACTACTGTGCGGCCCGCCCCTCAAGGAACGTGTGCTGGCTGCCTGATCCGCGCCATCTTCTCCTCCTGCGCGCTGCTGTCGTCCTCGGACGGCCTGTGAGCGGTGTAGTGAGTCCCTCTTTTTTTTCTTGTTATCCTTATTATGCGCTGGGCATGTGCTGTGGGATGCTTGTTTTGTTCCCATTGTGTCTTCCAGGTGGGCCCCTTGATATCGAGGTTGTGGTTCCTCTCGGCCTCCGCCCCCCTCTCTCCAAGCCCTCTCCCTGTACAGAGGGATCTCATAAGAGGGACTCTGTTGCGGGCTGGCCAGGTTAGGTCGTCAGTGCCTTGTACCTGATAACTACTCAATCACCATAATGGAGGCTTCTGGAGATAGTGAGCTTGGGGCCTCCTGTCCCATGTGCGGGGCTAGTTCTCTGGGCTGACTCAGCACGGTTTGTGTCACTTGCGCCAGAAGTGTTATTTTGGCGCATGATCTGGCAGGCGTATCTGCCCCTAACCCGTTGCTGCCTGCGGCCTCTCCTGACCCCCCACATTTGCTCTCAGCCCCCAGTGAGGGGGACGCCAGTAGGGGGTCCCAATCTGATTTGGCATATCGTGTGGCTAGAGGCTAGATCTCTCGCTCGGCTCCTAAAAAGGCCACTAGTAAGAGGCGGCATATTGAGCCGGTCTTTTCTGATAATGATGGAGATGATGATGATGATGATCTCTTTGGAAGCCACGGCTACGTGGAGGAGGGCGAGTTGCATGAGGACTCCATCTCCACGGTGGATTATTCTGCTGGCCTGGACAGCGGGCCCACTTCTTCCTCGGATGAGGATACATGGCTCCTTGATGATACGGAGCGGTTGCTGACTGTGGTTTTTGAGACGCTGCATATTGTCCCTCCTAGAGTGGCTAAGAGGAACCAGGGTGATTTGTTTTGGCCTGAGAAACAGAGGCGAGTCTTTCTTGAGCAGGCCCATTTTTCTGACATGATATTCAAGGAATGGGAAAGGCCTAATAGATTACCGTCAGTGCCCAAGGTCCTGGACAGACGGTATCCCTTTTCTGAGGAGCTGGTCCGGCTGTGGTCTCGTCCTCCCGAGGTGGATGCCCCGTGTCGGGGCTGTCCAACACTACGGTCATGCCTTCACCCGATACTGCTTCCTTACGTGATCCAGCTGACAAGCACATGGATCAGCTGGTCTGCCATGCCTTCACCTTTGCCGGTGCTTGGTTCCGCCCTGTTTGTGCCGCGGCTATTGTCTCCCTGGCCATTAGAAAGAAGGTGAGACAACTTGTGGATATTGCCAGGTCTCGCAAGCGTGCTGTGGACCTCAAGGCTTGCGTGGAGTTTATTGCCTTCGTGGTCTCTGCCATGGACAATAGCATCCGGCTCGGTGCCAGGGTCTTGGCCCTGCTAGTCGCTCTTTGCCGCTCGCTCTGGTTGTGGCAGTGGTCGGCTGATGCCGCGGCTAGAAAGTCGCTCACTAGTATCCCTTTTGTGGGTCACAGACTGTTTGGGGAGCGTCTGAGACTCCTGGGGACGAGGTAGGTCCCGCGGCCGACCCAATCCCTCCTGGGGATCCAAGTCCAGGCCCCCCGCCAAGGCTCCTCAGGCATGAGGAGGCGCCCTCAACCATCCGGATGGGGGGGGGACGACTTCTGCTGCTTGCTCACGTCTGGAGACAGCGTGTCTCGGATCGGTGGATTCAGGAGGTGGTGTCCTCCGGTTACAAAATAGAGCTGGCATTCCGGCCGCCCTCAAGATTCCTTCAGTCTCGGGTGTCCCAGAACCCCGTGACGGCTCAAGGTCCAACAACTTCTGCTGTCAGGTGTGATTCGTCCCATTCCTCGCCTGGAACGGGGTCAGGGCTTTTACTCCAATCTGAGTGAAATGAACTACATGCTGTTTCTGGACTGGGGATCCCCCCTTATTTGGACACTGCTTTTGGATGTCCCAACTGTCATCACTTCTGGGACGACCTGAACTTGATATAGTGAAAGATACAATTCTGTGAAATTCACCTGTAGAATTGTTTATGAATATATGCAGTCCAGGTTGTCCCACCCCGCCATTGTTTTCATTATCTCTGTTTGCCTGTTATGGTGATTACCATTTTTATATTGGACCTTTGTCCTTAAAATTTTTTTTTGTTGGAGAGAGTACATGCTAAAGCTATGTGAAATAACATGTTTTCTTGGCCTCCCGGCCTGTCTCCTTCTTACTGCTGTTTAACCACTGGGGAATCAGAGAGACACCTGATTTTATAGGGGGCCGGGAGGAGCTACAGCTTTTGATCCTGCAGTCAAGCACCACCTAGCGGTGGATTACCCAACTGTCATCACTTCTGGGACGACCTGGACTGGATATGTTCATGTGTCCTATTCAGGTCGCTCCACCCCACCCTTGTTCTTGTTATCTCCTGTTTGCCTGTTATGGTGATTACAGTTTTTATATGGAACCTGTCCTGGGTTTTTTTCTAGTACATGTTGAAGCTATGTGAAGTAGCATGGTTTCTTGGCCTCCCGCCCTGTCTCATCTTTACTGCTTTTGAACCACTGGGAATTTTTGGGAGACATCTGCCTTATAGGCCCGGGAGGAGCTACGATTTTTTGATCTTGAAGTCACTGCGCCACCTTGTGGCGGATTAACCACATGTAAGAAGTGGAGCGACCTGAACAGGACTCAGACAAAAACAATTCTACAGGTGAGTACTCACAGAATTGTATATTCTCAGTGTGCCACAAACCCCGCTTCCCCTTTAATTCTTATGATCGGGTCACTCCACCAACAGGTGGCGACGTTGCAGAGAGAAGTCTTGAAAACGAGCCCCTTCCGGCCTATATATACCTGGGACCTCCCACTTAACACCAGTGTTTTCTCTCTGCATGAGGCCACAAGACAGAAGAAAGAAGTCTCCTTGCAGGTAGCCGGGGTCAAACCCGGCATCCCCTTTTGGTCTATTTCTGCCCAGTCTTTTGTGTTGTTGTATGCCTAGTTAAACGGAAGCCTCCCAGCCTAGGCTGCTGGCTGGGCAAAGGTAGATGGCACTTTAGGTGCCTAGGAGCTTATCTCCTCCGCTCGACCCCACGCGTGGGGCAATGCGGCTATCCGGCATGGTGATCCGGATTTGGGATGCCCCTGCCCCGATGTTCCCCTTGGCCACCTTCTCCCGCTCGGTCCCTTCTCCCTTTGCTTGGGGGGGGGGGGGGGGGTGCTTGCATGAGGTGTTTACTTGTGTGTATAGGAAGTGCTTTGGCAGGGTCAGCGCCGCGGTGGCGGCGCGTGGCCTGCTGGGGCCTTTTCTTTTATTCACTTTTCAAATTTCCCCCCTTTTTTGCTTGCGGTCTCGCCATTGGGCGAGCCGCGTCACTGGAGGGGCGGGGCCGCGCTCTCTGCGGCCTCGCTCGGTGATTAGGGGGCGTGGCCGGGGAGCGCTGTGTCCGGGCCCGCCCTTCACTTCCTCTGTCTCATCAGAGACAGGTGTGCTGCAGCCGGTGGGGGATGAGGACACGTTCAGTGCGGCTCTAACTGTAAAGGTAAACGGTCCCCACCATCGCGCACGTGGGGCCGTCCTTGTACTTTGTATTTGCCTGCATGCCTAGCGTTTTTCCTGTGGACACTTTGCTCTTTGTATTTGGGTTTAATTGTCTGTATACAGGTGTGTATGTGTGTAGATATAGATGTGGGTATATATACTTTTATTATTGACGCACTCTCTGGCTTTTGTTAGCCTTAAATAGCATGTGTCATGTATTTTTCTTATTCATGATGTCTAGCTGTTCATATATGTTTGCCTTATTTGGTTATGTATGAATGTGGTGCATACTGGTTGGGGGACTGACTGTGGTCTCTTTTCCCCCACAGATTCTGGGATCCCCTCACTGCAGTGGCTCTCCCGGTCTGTTATACCTGGCTAGTCTTAGTCTCTAAATTGGGATTTTTCTAGGCTTTAAAAAAATTTTTAAAAAAATCCTCCCACTTACGGGACTTTAATTACAAAGGGGCATCCTGGGTTGCTTAATGCGTAAAACCCTGGGTTGTTGCGAATACCATAATTTCACCATATGGAGGCTTCCGACGTTACCGGAAATGGCTCTTCTGGGCTATCCAGGCTGTGTGGGGGTTGTGGGGCTCCGCTCCACCCGCCCTTTTTGGTATCCTGGATCCTTTATATGGTGAAGCTTTTCTTTTTGAGGTTACCATTGGATTTCCTGGTACCTTGTCTTTCTGCTTTTGAATTCACTGGGTGTTAAGTGGGAGGTCCCAGGTATATATAGGGCGGAAGGGGCTCGTTTTCAAGACTTCTCTCTGCAACGTCGCCACCTGCTGGTGGAGTAACCCGATCGTAAGAATTAAAGGGGAAGCGGGGTGTGTGGCACACTGACAATATCCATTTTTCAGGTGAGTACTCACAAAATGGTATTTTTTTTGTGAACTATCCTGGCAATAGGTCAGTTTACCTGTGTTGAACCCCCCCCCCCCCCCAATTGCTCACACAACTCATCATTCCAATGTTCCTACGGCGCATGTGCGGTCTCTCGTTCCATCAGCGCTTTATGCTGGGATGCATGGCACTAATGCACAGCATAAATCACTGTTTTGAACAGGGCTCCAACATAGGGACCCCGTTGTGGGCCATGGTTTCAGACTGGAGCAATCCCATTGAATTTAAAGCAAAAACTCAATATTTATGGCGCAATTTAAAAAATTCAGATACCGCCGTACCAGTCAGATGGGCTAGGGGTGGGGGCATGCCTGTTTCTGAGGATGTGGCCATGTTCTCTCCCGATTGCTAAGTGCAGAGCTGTTTGCCGAGCATTAATATGCACAGCAAATTGCTCTGATTGGACGAGAGCCCGTGCACAAGCCATAGGACAGTGTAAAGGTGAGTTTTCTGGGCATTCTGAAGGGTTTCATATAGCGGGGTATCCCAAATCGCGATGCCTTGGGAGCAAAGAGCAAAACCTGGCATAGTTAAAATTCAGAGTTTTTTGTTTCACTTTAAAGCGGAACAAAACCCAGGATTTTAACTTTCCCAGGTTTTTTGGCACGCTCTCGGGCATCTCGCGTCGGGATGCCCGGCTGTGTGAAACCCCCCAGATCGTCCAATCGGAGCCGTTTGCCATGCACATAAATTGCTCAGCCCCTGCAGCGCGCGTGTTCCCGTCCCTAGCCTGTCTGAATGGCAGCGGATATGTAACCACCCCTGTTTACATCGGCGAGGGAGCTCCAGGAGGAGTTGAGTGCTGTAGCACCCCTGGGGAGTTTCACACATTGGGCATCCCAGTTTGGCCCAGCTGGGTTTTGTTCCGCTTTAATCTTTAGCACTAGCCAACTGACTATGGCTAGGCTACGCTACTTCTGTGTGGCCTTTTTTTAGCCGTTGTGCAGGGCTGTGGAGTCGGTAGATAAATGTTCCGACTCCTCAGTTTTTTGTACTTCCGACTCTGACTCCTCTGTATTAATATGTGAATGTATTTTATACATTCTTGGAAGGAAAGAAAGGCAACATACATGTCATTACTTCTAGCAGAGAGAGGTAGTTGGTCAGAAGCTGCCTTCTCCTTTCTGTGTGCTGATCTTCTGCTGAAGATAGGGCAGTGGGAGGATCCAGAAAGGGGCCTTTATTATAAAACATGATTTCCTTAGTAGAATCCCATAGTCATGTTTAAAGTTTAAGCTAACAATCGAAGTTTACAAGTTTTTATAGCCTTTTGCTGAATGACAGCAGTTTTTCCAATGGTACAGCTTCAGTCTTGAACTATTGATCCTCCATTCCCTTCACTTATACAAGTGTCTCTAGTCCTGCAAAAAACATATTTACTTAATCCCTTATCAGTGAGAGGCTAGGTTACCCATGGGTTCCCTGTAACAGCAGAACACAACACTATGCAAAGTATAAGTATTGCCGCTTCTAATTGTGCGTTGCGTGCCATATAGTGAAGCACATGAAAAGCATGCTTCTTCACGGTCACTTAACGTGTTCGTTTTGCGGTTATGTGAGGCACTGCATGCATTGGTCTTTATTCTTACAATAGAGAAGTCATTAATTATAACTTTTTGTGAATTGGGACATTTAAACTTGCTAAATCAGGGGTTATCGCCCCTCCCGTTGGTCTCTCTGCCCTGGACGGGGCCTCAACCCAGGCGCATTCTTAAATCCCTACCCTTTCTGGCGCAGCACTTGTTTACAGTCTGGGAACAACTGACCTCAAAATTTCCATTGGCTCGGCGTCCGGGTACCTTTGACTCCCATTTTTGGGAACCCGGACTTTGCGCTTAGAGTGGGGGTCTCGTCCTTTCTGGGATGGCAGGCGGCGGCAGACCCGCGTTTACGGCATATCATGGGGGAGTCGGGCTTCCCAAAACTGGAGGTAATCAGAGCACAACTCCCTGGGGTGCATGTGTCCTGGTTCCTTCACAGACAATTGGCTAACTATATATCTTCCCATCGCCTGGGTGAGATGATGAGCCATCCGCTGACTGATCTTGAGAAGCTTCTCTCTTCTGAGACACATGTATCTCATGCTCTCTCCGTACTGTATCAGACACTGGTGTCCAATATACATTCAAACCCAGTGGGGTACATAGCCAGATGGGAGAACGAGATGGGTCAGCCCTTCTTGGAGGAAGATCTATCTAAGCCTGACACATAAATCCACCTTGGAGGGCGTGGCGCAGGAGAGGAACTTTAAGATAATCTCAAGGTGGTACAGATGTCCGGCAGACATCCATAAATATGCACCCCAGACTTCAAGTAGGTGCTGGCGTTGCCTGGCAGAGGAGGGAAATATGACGCACATATGGTGGGGGTGCCCAGTTATTAGATCTTTCTGGGAAAGGGTCTTGGATATACACACTGAGACAACGGGCACGAAAGTGAACAACACACCTCAGTTAACCCTCCTCTCCCTTATAGAGGGCTCCATATCTCAACACAAAAAGGGTTTACTTCAGCACTTTCTATCGGCAGCGCGAGCTGTTATACCTAGACACTGGAAGACACGGGGGTCCCCTTCCCTGGCTGAGTGGGTAGTGGAGCTTGAACATATTAGACGAATGGAGGAACTCATCCTGGGCGATAAAGGCTTGATAGGAAAATACATCACAACTTGGGCCTGTTGGATTGACTTCCGGGACTCAGATCGTTTCAGAGCGCTAATACAATAATACGATGATACAGTGTGGATGCCAATGGGCAACGTACTGTACTCTAGTCTAGCACTGAGCAAAGGTTACTGCGATGAAAGGGTCGGTACTTCTGGTCCGGCTCAGGGCACTTCCCCTCCCCCCCCCCTTTTTCCTTTTTTACCACCCCTCCTCCCTCCCCCTCTCTCTTTTTCCCTCTCCTGTTTATAGGTTTGTTACCTGGTATCTTTTATCTTGGTTACTATCACATTTTGTTGCATTATATCTACTCAGCTACTGATTTGTGCCATGCGGGATTTCCCCCCTGACTGGGTGGCGGGGTGCGGGGTCAGTGGGCTGGGCTCCGTGGGGTTCGGCTTGTTGTCGGCTGATGTAACGTGGTTGCAGCGGTCTCCAGGCTGATTCTTGGGGCGCTCGGCTTGATGCCAATTGCTAGGGAAGAACAGGAGTCCCCTGTTCATCGTCCGGGACCCTGTCGTGCCTGGGTGGCCGTGGAATTGGACCGGAGAGGCTTTGGTTCATTATGACACGGGGGTGGGATTCCCGCAGCGTGCCGGCTTGGCGCCCCCAATGTTCTTAGGGCGGGATAACGGATATCGGGGAACTGTTATGACACTATGTAAAACTATTGTAATGTTGGTCTGATGTTCTGCTGTACGGTGTACCACATTTTGTATGTATTTTCTTTGATTTACCAATAAAAACAGATTAAACTAAACTTGCTAAATCAAAATTTAGTCGGAGTCGGTGCATTGTTTGCCGACTCCGACTCCAGGTACCCAAAATTTCCTCCGACTCCTCGACTCTGACTCCACAGCCCTGCCGTTGTGAGCCCCAGGGGAGGTGGGGCATGATTATAAAAGTGTTAGAATCTTACCTGTTCCCCGTCCTCTGTCCCGCGGCGCGTCCTCCCGGGGAGCTCTGCCGCCTGACTTCCGGCAGCCCCGTCGGCCGGCTGTCTCCGTGCGCCGCTCCAAGGCACTGGGTGGGGCGGGGCGCGGCTGCCTCCCTGGGTGTCCCGCGGTGGGGACAGGCGGTCCCTCGGTCTCCTCAGCCGGCGCGGTTGGTTCCCTCCCTGCAGGGGGCGCGCCCGGCCAGCCTTGCGCGAGCACGCTCTGTTTATGCCCCTCGGCGGCGCTGCTCCCAGTGCATCCGCCGGGGGCAAGTATAGTGGCCTATCACCCTGTCCTGAGCATGAGACAGACCCAGGGACTGGACAGTTCATCTGGCCTGGGCGGTCCAGTCCCTGGGACTGCTCCCATTGGTAATTTTGTATTGTGGCACCAATCAGCACATTTCCCTCTTCTATCACCTAGCTCCGGGTCCCCCTTCCCCATTGGCCAGTACTCCCTTAAATGCTGTCCTGCCCCGTCCTCCAGTGCCCGTTATAGCCTCTGGTTGATAGGGTGTGCTCTTTGAATCGTTCCTTATAGTTATTATCCGGCTTGTCTCTGACTATCCTTGTCTGCTGCCTGCCCTGACCTTTCGCCTGTCTGACTTCGTCCCTGCCTGATCCCCTTGATACTGCGTTTCGGTGCCCTCCTGGTTTGACCTCGGCTTGTTTTGCCCCTTCTACGTTTAACCCCTCGGATACTGCGCTTTGTGACCACACGGCTTTGACTTGCCTTGTCTGGTTTCCACCCTCAAACCTATACTCACCCCGGTATCCATCTTTGGGATTCCCCGCTGTTCATCCATCTCCACCTTAAGCCAGTAATCTTTGCGCCAAATAAGACCTGGGGGTAACCGAGTCTGGAGAGGCATAATCCGCGTCTCCAGTGAGCGGGGACTTGTCTATAGGCAGAAGAGGCGGTGGAGATTGGGGATTACCTGGCTTAAGAGAGAAGGGTGTCCGGCACTCCATTACAAAAAGGTTTGGATTTGATGATTTTGCTGGGGGGGGGGGGGAGATATAAATATGAAGGGCATTTTGATCAATTCAGTGCCTGAAATGTAAGCAACAAATCTGATTCTTCTCCTTTTTGTATTTCCTTTTTTTTTTTTTTTTTTTTTTTTTTCAGTATTTTTGCAAAACCGTAGCTGCTTTGTGGTGGTTTGTATACCTCCGCTTAGATATACAGGTGAAGTCATTAAAGCTTCAGCAGTACTACACAGCTACATGTGTGTTACGATGCACAAAACATGACCTGTTGGGGGGTCCTTGTGGACAGGCTTGAGAAACACTGCTCTACTTTGTTTTTCTAATATTATGCAAGCTTCGTGTGAAATGTGACAGATTGGAAGAACTCTACATTACCTAGTGCTTCCGGGCACTTGTTTCTATATTTTATGTTAATGAAACTTAAAGCGGACCAATGGCATTACAAGAAACAATGCTCATATACATCTTTCCTCAGGGCAATTCAGATTGCTGCACATAAAAATACATTTTACCTTTCTGTAACTCCAGCTGTAAACAAAATGTAATCTCATGGAGCTGCAGGCCGCATCGCTGTGCATTGTGGGGTTATGTCCATTAAAGTCAGGCAGCAGCACAACTTGAAAAGGAAGCTTCAAATTGTTGCTACCAGGCTGTGTTGCAGCATTTCAGCTTTGATGCAGGAGCACTTGTAAGTGCTGACAATGATTCAGTATCCTGCATGCAGATGCGGCAGAAGAGTTTTTGTAATTTTTGGGGGGGATTTGCCAGGCTGTTGGTCCGGTTGAATTGTAACTTGTTTGTAAGCTCTCTGGATGCATCTCCTTGCCAACAGACATGCCTTGTATGTACACTGTACTTGGCGAAATAAATCTGTACAAGCTTCTTTTATTATTTATATTATATTATATTTATATTTTATATTTATACTATGTGACGGAGAAATACTTTAGACATCTGTTTTTCCTGTATTAAAAGGCACTGTAACTAAAATACACTGCTTAAAGGAAAACTCCCTTTTTGTCAGTTTTTGTTTTTTGTTCTGCCTTATTGTTTTCCCCTTTGTAATGTAAAACAAACATTTGTGTTAGGATTGTGCCCCCAGACCTGTGATTTACTTATCTGCATGCTGTTGTCATGATTCTCATATTACTGGGACTTTGCTGCGGTAGGAGTGGTTTTCATGGCCTTGAGTAAAAAACATGGATAACATGCGTAGTCCATGTAGTGTGGGCCGTTTGTACGGCGCTCCGCGGGTGTTGGTGCTTTTTTGCTATGTCTTGTGACTTCAGTCATGGCGCTGGCGCCCCACGTGATCTCAGTTTCGCGCTCTTCGGGGGTCTGGAACCGCGGTTTGACGCGTTCTGCGACATGCGCCCGCCGTCCGCCCCTCTAGGTACTGTTGCCGCCGCCATTTTGTGGCCTCGTCCTTGTGGTGCTGCGACGCGGTCTGGCTGTTCTGCTTCTCCGTGCTTCTGTCCGCTTGGTCCGTGAGTCCCTTACGGGGGTTTTTTATATGGATTTACTCTGTATGCGCTGGGGATGCTTATTTTGTGCTTGTTGTGTCTTGCAGGCGGGTCACCTTTGACTATGGTTCTCCCGGCCCTACCCATTGCCTATCTCCCACCTTCCCTAGCGGGTTTTAGGGGGCATCCCACTAAGGGTGGCTATAATTAGCTGTGTCCCTTTACTGGCTTGCGCCTGTATCAAAAATCACCATATGGAGGCTTCCAGGGATAATGTGCTTCGGGACAAGCCCAGCTGTGTATTGTGTGTGGGGTATCCCCTGTGAGTGATGGTGTTAGGGTATGTGTGCCCTGTGCCCAGCAGGTACTTGCGCTGCAGCCTGGGGTGTCTGCTACGGGCCCTGCCACGTTTGCATTTGACTCCCAGTTAGGGGCACACTAGCGGGGAGTCACAGTATGACTTGGCTGCACGGGTGGCCAGCATTGAAAAGCATATTGCTGGGTCAGCCCTGCGTAAGGCTTCTACCAAGAAGCGGCATTTATCTCCCGCTGCTTCCCTCTTTCCTGTTGAGGATGAGGGACCTTACTCATTGTCTGGCCTTTACCCCCTTGAGTAGGGGGAGTTCTCTGATTCAGAATCCTCTGAGGAACAACCTAAGTTATATGGTGGTGCCAGGTCTCCTTTTGGATAAGACCCATGGTCCTCAGATGACACTGACAGGTTATTGACTCACATTTTTGAAGTGCTTTGTATCTCAGTGTGCCACACACCCCGCTTCCCCTTAAATTCTTACGATCGGGTTACTCCACCAGCAGGTGGCGACGTTGCAGAGAGAAGTCTTGAAAACGAGCCCCTTCCGGCCTATATATACCTGGGACCTTCCACTTAACACCCAGTATTTTCTCTCTGCATGAGGCGACAAGACAGAAGAAAGAAGTCTCCTGCTTGCAGGTAGCCGGGGTCAAACCCGGCACCCCCTTTTGGTCTATTTCTGCCGGTCTATTGTGGTGTTTTATGCCTAGATAACGGAAGCCTCCCAGCCTAGGCTGCTGGCTGGGCAAAGGTAGATGGCACTTTAGGTGCCTAGGAGCTTATCTCCTCCGCTCGACCCCACGCGTGGGGCAATGCGGCTATCCGGCATGGTGATCCGGATGTGGGATGCCCCTGTCCCGAGGTTCCCCTTTGCCACCTTCTCCCGCTCGGTCCCTTCTCCCTTCGCTTTGGGGGGGGGGGTGCTTGTTTGCATGGGGTGCTTCACTTGTTAGAGTGTTGTATGGAAAGTGCTTAGGCGCAGGGTCAGCGCTGCGGTGGCGGCGCGTGGCCTGAGCTGCTGGGGCTCTTTTACTGTTTCTTTTACTCTCGTTTCGTTTGAATTTCCCCCCTTTTTTGCTTGCGGCCTCGCCATTGGGCGAGCCGCGTCACTGGAGGGGCGGGGCCGCGCTCTCTGCAGCCTCACTTGGTGAGCAGGGGGCGTGGCCGGGGCGCGCTGTGTCCGGGCCCGCCTCATTTCCTCTGTCTCATTATGAGACAGGTGTGCTGGAGCTGGCTGGGGGAAGAGGACGCGTCCAGTGCGGCTGTAGCAGTTCAGGTAAACGGTCCCCACCATCGCGCACGTCTTTGTGCTGTCTGTATTTCCCATGGCATGTTTAGCGTTTTTCCTGGAGGCACTTTTTCTCTTTGAGTTATGTGTATTTTGGGTATATAGGTGTATATGTATGTGTATGGGCGTATGTATATGTATATATATATATATATATATATATATATATATATATATTTTATTTATGCATGTATATATTGATGCACTCTCTGGCTTTTGTTAGCCCTAAACAGCATGTGTCATGTATATTTTTTATTCATGATGTGTAAACTGTTCATATATGTTTTGCCATGTTTGGTTTATGTATGAGTGTGGTGCATACTGGTTGGGGGACTGACTGTGGTCTCTTTTTCCCCCACAGATTCTGGGATCCCCTCACTGCAGTGGCTCTCCCGGTCTGTTATACCTGGCTAGTTTTAGTCTCTAAATTGGGATTTTCCTAGGCTTAAAAAATCCTCCCACTCCCGGGACTTTAATTACAATGGTGCATCCCGGGTTGCTTAATGCGTAAAACCCTGGGTTGTTGCGAATACCATAATTTCAACATATGGAGGCTTCCGACGTTACCGGAAATGGCTCTTCGGGGCTATCCAGGCTGTGTGGGGGTTGTGGGGCTCCGCTCCCAGGCGATGATGTTATATTATGCGTTCCATGTGCAAGGCAGAATATTGCGCGCCAGTCCGTCGCTCCGGCTTCTGTCGCCTCGCAACTTCAGTCATCTCCTACCCCCCCTTCCTTATTCCGGACCCCGCGTGACATTGTCAAGAAAGGGGATTCGCATTCCGAGGTGCATGCGCGGTTGGCCAACCTCGAGAAGATAATTTCCGCTACGGTAGCTCAGAAGGCTACGGCAAAGCGGAAGCACCTTTCTCCGGCAGTGCCTACTTCGGAGGGTAAGGTACCTGAATTTTTGGATTGGTCTGATTGTCCCCCTGATGAGGAGGGGGAACTCCTTGAGGAGTCGCATGAGCCTGCAGACCAGCTATTGGTTGACACTGCTGGTGATCAGGCTGTGGGGGTGTCCCTTGACACTTCTTCCATTTTGGCTCAAATGTTTAAAGTTTTGGCTTTGGATCCGCCCGCGGTGGTTCCTCCGCCAAAGGGTGAGTTGTTTGATGTGCCCCAGCCGCGTTTGGTGTTTCCCAGGCAACAGCACTTTGAGAGGGTTGTCCTTAAGGAATGGGAACAACCCGCGCGCCTGGCTGGAACTCCTCCTAATTGGGATAAGCGTTATCCCTTTCCGGAGGACTTGGTGAAGCTTTGGTCAGTGCCCCCTGACGTCGATACCCCTGTGTTAGGGCTGTCTAGCTCGGCTGTGTTGCACTCCTCTGACACCACTACCATTAAAGATGGTGAGGATCGTTGGATTGATCAGTTGGCTCGCTATGGTTTTATCAGTGCTGGATCGACACTGCGGCCGGTTTGTGCTTCGGCGCTTCTTCTGTTGGCAGTTAGGTCCATTATTAGGGATCTGTACGCAGGTCTTGATTCCGCTTGTGATGAGTTTAGTTCTCTCAAGCAGTGTGAGTCGTTTATTTTCTTTGTCTTGACCGCGCAGGACGATGCTCTTGCGTCGAGTAGCAGGACAACGGCACTGCTGGTTGCTATTCGTCGGTCAGTGTGGCTGCGCCAGTGGACGGCGGACCTTAACTCTAAGAGGGCGCTTACAGCGCTACCTTTCTTAGGTTTGCGCCTGTTTGGCGATGAGTTGGATACAGTTACCAAGGATGGTAAGTTGCCTCAACGCAAGAGGCCTCGTCGCTCCCTTCAGGGTGCGAGTTCCTTTAGTCCCTCCTTTCGGGGAGCCAGAGCGGGCAGAGGGGCTTCCTTTCCCGCTACCAGGGCCCGCTCAGCAATGAGGGGCTGCCCTCACCCGTGCGGGTGGGGGGACGATTGCGACACTTCTCCCTGGTTTGGGACCAGGCGTTTCCGGACAGATAGGTCCGGGAGGTGGTGTCGTCCGGTTACAAGCTGGAGTTCGAGTCTCGCCCTCCTTCACGGTTTTTCTGGTCTCGGGTGCTCGCCGATCCTTTGGCCGCGCAGGAGCTCCTGGCGTCGGTAAGGAATCTTCTGGAAATGGCGGTCATCCGGCCGGTGCCACGCTTAGAGATGGGCCTCGATTTTTACTCCAAACTTTTCACAGTCCCCAAGAGGAACGGGTCGGTTCGCCCCGTCCCGTCCTGGATCTGTAGTTCCTCAACCTTCCCAAGTCCTCCCTCGCTCCGGCCAGGGTGGTGTCCTTTCTGGGAATGCGGTTGGATTCCGGTCAACACAGGGTGTTTCTCCCTCAGTTTCACACGAGGACGCTTCAGTTTCACCTGTTGGCATCCTGGGACTGGCGACCACGGCCGTTGGTTCTTCAGTTTCGGGGGCGGTAGGGACATCGAGAGGTCAGCTTGCCCATCAATGTTCTGGAACTAAGAGCCATCCGTCTGGTTCTTGCTTGTTTGTCTCAACATGTTCTGGGCCTTCTGGTTCAGGTTCGCTCGGACAATCGAACAGTGGTTGCTTACATCAATCATCAGGGAGGGACTCGCAGACTGGGTGCCCTCAGAGAGGTGTACCTGATCCTGACCTGGGCGGAGGCACATGTTCCTTGTCTCTCGGCAGTCTGCATTCCGCTCCGGTGGGGGACTCCGGAGGTGGACCTGTTTGCCTCTCGTCACAATTGCAGGCTCCCGAACTTCGTGTCACTCTCCCAGGTTCCTCTGGCTCTGGCGGTGGACGTCATGTCCCTGAGCTGGGGGGATCTGGGGTTTCTGTACCTGTTTCCTCCGATACCCATGCTAGGCTGGGTGGTACGGAAGCTGGCTCTGGAAAAGATGTCCGCCATTCTCGTGGCCCCAAGGTGGCCAAGGCGAGTATGGTGCGCAGACATCGTTCAGCTGGCAGTGGATCTGTTCATTTTCTTCGGCCCGATCTGCTCACTTAGGGTCGGCTGTCTTACGCCAATTTACCAACGCTGGGTTTGACGGCTTGGCTGCTGAGACCTCCATCTTGAAGGAGGAGGGTCTTTCTGACTCGGTCGTTAAGACTCTGATCAGTACCCGGAAGAGGTTTTTTCTATCATCTACTATAGGACTTGGAAAGCCTATATCGCTTGGTGTGAGGTTAGATCTTTGCCTTGTAGGGTCTTATCGGTCTCCAGGATTCTGGAGTTTTTGCAATCAGGGCTGGACTCTGGTCTTCAGCGGAGTACTTTGAAAAGGCAGGTTTCTGCCTTATCTATCTTTTTTCAGAAGCGTTTTGCGCTTCATCCTTTATTAAAAACCTTTTTCCAGGGGGTTAAGCATGTGCGGCCTCCCAGGAAACCATTACTCCCTGTTTGGGACTTGAATTTGGTTCTTTCTGCTCTTCAGGCTCCTCCCTTTGAGCCTTTGCAAGATATTGCTTTGTCTACCTTGACTCAGAAGATTGTCTTCTTGGTAGCTATCACTTCGGTTCGGCGTGTCTCGGAGTTGGCGGCCTTGTCTATTCAGGCCCCCTACTTTGAGAGGCATCAGGACAAAGTGGTCTTTCGGTTCAAACCGGACTTTCTTCCTAAGGTTGTTTCTGCTTTTCATTTGAATCAGGATATTGTTCTTCCCTCCCTGTGTCCTAAGCCTAAGAATGACAAGGAGAGGGTTTTGCATTGTTTGGATGTAGTACGCTGTGTTAAGTACTATTTGATTATTACTTCTCCTTTTCGTAAAACTGATGCCTTTTTTGTTGTGCCCTGTGGGCCTAGGAAGGGTTTGGCGCCGGCCAAATCCTCCATTAGCAAATGGATACGTCAGGCCGTTATTGCGGCCTATTCTGCTAAGGGGAAAGTTCCCCCTTTTCGTATCACTGCTCATTCTACTCGCGCCGTTGGAGCGTCTTGGGCTTTTCAGCACCAAGCTTCTGTTGAACAAGTTTGTAAGGCTGCTACTTGGTCTTCTGTTCATACTTTTTCTAAGTTTTACAAGGTTGATGTGCAGGCCTCAGCGGATGCTGTGTTTGGCCGCAAAGTTCTGCAGACTGCAGTTATTTAAGTTATGCTTAAATAATAAATTAAAAATTTTGCCAGATACCCATCCCTTGTGGACACTGCTTTTGGATGTCCCGATCGTAAGAATTAAAGGGGAAGCGGGGTGTGTGGCACACTGAGAATAATACCATTTTGTGAGTACTCACCTGAAAAATGGATATTGTCAGTGTGTCACACACCCCGCTTCACCTGCCCTTTTCGGTATCCTGGATCCTATATATGGTGAAGCTTTTCTTTATTTTGAGGTTACCATTGGATTTCCTGGTACCTTATCTTTCTGCTTTTGAATTCACTGGGTGTTAAGTGGGAGGTCCCAGGTATATATAGGCCGGAAGGAGCTCGTTTTCAAGCTCGTTCTCTGCAACGTCGCCACCTGCTGGTGGAGTAACCCGATCGTAAGAATTAAAGGGGAAGCGGGGTGTGTGACACACTGACAATATCCATTTTTCAGGTGAGTACTCACAAAATGGTATTTTCCCCTCCTGCCATGGCTCCACAGCAGCAGGGTGAGCTTTTCCATACTGTTAAACCACGCTTGGAGTTCCCTGAGCAGAGTCACTTTAATAATCTGGTGCTCAAAGAGTGTGAACGGCCTAGTAAACTTCCTGGTTTGCCCAAGAGTTGGGACAGGAGGTATCCCTTTCCTGCTGATGTAATTAAGCATTGGTCATGTCCTCCCGAGGTGGGCGCGCCCGTTTTAGGGTTGTCAAACACATCTGTCATGCATTCTCCTGACACTACTACCCAGCGGGATGGTGAGGACCGGCGCATGGACCAGCTGTCCTGTCATGCTTTTGCCTGTGTGGGGACTGCGCTGCGCCCGGTTTGTGCCTCTGCCATAACGGCTATTGCTATTAAAGGACTGCTTAAGTGTCTCTTAGATGGGACCTCTGATGACGCGGGGGGAGAGGATTATAGATCTCTCCTGCTTTGCTATGAATTTGTTGCATATATTCATGGATGATGCCATTAGAATGTGTGCTAGGACCTCTGCCCTTCTGGTGGCTATACGACGCTCTGTCTGGCTACGTCAGTGGGTAGCTGTTAATGCTGCTAAGAAGGCTCTCACTGGGCCTCCTTTTAAGGGGCTGCAGCTCTTTGGTGAACGCTTGGACCTGTTTGCCAGGGGCGGTAGGTTACCGTTACGTTGCGTAGGAGGCCATCTCGGCCCTTTCGGGGGACTGGTGCCTCTCTAACCAGTGTTTCCAGGGCTGGTTGAGGAGTTATCTTTGCTTGAGCATGCGGAGACTATTGGGGCAGGGGTAGAGGACGTGGCCGGCCTGGCCTCTCATGGGGTCCCAAGCCCAAATCCTACCCCAAGCCTCCTCAGGCATGAGGAGGCGCCCTTACCCATCCGGGTGGGGGGGGGGCAGCTTAGGCTCTTTGCTCACGTCTGGAGGCGACGCTTAGCAGATAGGTGGATCTAGGAGGTGGTTTCCTCCGGTAACAGACGAGTTTGCAGCCTGGCCGCTCCCAAGATTCATCAGATCCTGGATGGCTCAAAACCCCCTGTCAGTTCAGGGCCTGCGCCTTGCGGTCCAAAACCTTCTGGAGTTGGGGGTCATCTGCCCGGGGCCTCTCAGAGAAAGAGGCAGAGGCTTCTACTCCAATCTTTTCACGGTTCCCAAAAAGGATGGGTCCCTCAGGCCCATCCTGGATTTAAAGCTCCTCAACAAGTTTGTCAGATTCAAGCATTTTCGCATGGAGACCCTACGCTCAGCAGTCAATTCACTGCACCCGGGCGACTTCATGACCTCTGTAGACATCAAGTACGCTTACCTTCATGTACCAATCTTTGCAGGCCATCAGAAATTTCTCAGGTTCGCTCTGTAGGATCAGCACTACCAATTTGTGGCCTTACCTTTTGGTATCACCTCGGCTCCCAGGGTATTCACCAAGGTACTGGCGGGCGTGATGGCTCCGTTGAGATCTCAGGGCATTCGCATCCTTCCTTATTTGGACAATATTCTGATCACGCCCCAGTCCTTCCATCAGCAGAGCTGGATACCCAGATGGTGGTGTCCACACTCGAGTCCTTCGGCTGGGTGATGAACCATCCCAAGTCTTTTCTGTCCCCGTCACTGGTGAGGTCCTTTCTGGGCATGACTCTGGATACATCTCAGGTCAAAGTTTTTCCTCCCTCAACAGAAGGTGGAGAGTCTTCAAGCTCAGGCCCAGTTTCTTCTTCTTTCTTGTCCTTGTCCCTCCATCCGGCAGGGGATGCAACTGGTGGGCCTGATGGTGTCTTGCTTCGAGGCGGTACCCTATGCTCAGTTTCACATGAGACCTCTTCAGCTACACCTCTTATCAGTATGGGATCGGGACCCTGCATCCCTGGATCAGGTGTTTGTTCTGTCCCCTCTGGCCAGGCGGTCCCTCTCGTGGTGGCTGGACTCAAGTAACCTCTTGGGGGGCAGGACCTTTCTGCCCCCTTGCTGGGAGACTGTCACCACAGATGCCAGTCTGACAGGTTGGGGGGGCTTATGGAAGTCCTTGAAATTCCAGGGTCAGTGGGGCCCTCAGGAGGCCCATATCCCTATCAACATTCTGGAACTGAGGGCGATAAGGTTGGTTCTTGCCCAATTGACTCCACACCTTCGGGGTCAGGCTGTTCAGATCCGCTCAGACAACCAGACGGCGGTTGCCTACATCAATCATCAAGGGGGGACCCGAAGCAAGAGGGCCCTCAAGGAAGTGTCCCTGGTACTGTCCTGGGCGGAGGAGAATGATCTCAGCAGTGTACATCCCGGGGGTGGAAAATCTGGAGTCGGACTCCCTGAGCAGGGGGACTTCTCGTCTGGGAGAATGGTCCCTCAGCAGCAGGGTGTTTCGCTCCCTGTGTCACCACTGGGGTCAGCCAGATGTGGATCTGTTTGTGTCCCGTCACAATCACAAGCTTCCAGTCTTTGTCTTTCTGTCCCAGGACCCTCTGGCCTTGGCCATGGAGGCACTAGCACTGTATTGGAAGAGCTTTCGGCTCCTCTATGTGTTCCCTCCGTTTCCTCTGCTGGGCAGGGTTCTTAGCAAGATAGCCCAGGAAGGGGTGCCAGCCACCCTGGTGGGCCCCCTGTTGCCCAAGAAGGGTGTGGTTCGCAGACGTCGTGCAGTTGGCAGTAGATCGGTACGTCCTTCCCAAGGATCCAGATCTGCTCACTCAGGGGCAGCTACGCCATCCCAATTTACAAACACTGGCTTTAACGGCCTGTCTGCTGAAACCTTCATCTTGATGGAGAAGGGGCTGCCTGCTTCTGTTAATACTATGATTAGGGCTAGGAAGAAGTTCTCGTCCTTTATCTACTATAGGGTATGGCATACTTACATTGCCTGGTGTGAGTCTAAGTCTCTTTCCTGTCGGGTGTTTTCTGTTCCCAGGATCCTGGAATTCCTGCAACATGGTTTGGACTTCGGTCTTCAACTCAGTACCCTCAAGGGACATGTTTCAGCTTTGGCTATTTTCTACCAAAGGTCTTTTGCTAACCATCTTCTGGTTAAGACTTTCTTCCTATGCCTATGTTACCAGTCTGGGATTTGAATTTGGTCTTATCCGCTATGCAGGGTCCTCCTTTTGAGCCTCTGCGTGTGGCTCCCTTGTCCATTTTGGCTCTTAAGGTAGCCTTTTTGGTGGCTATCACTTCTGTTAGGTGTGTTTCTGAGTTGGCGGCGCTTTCCATCAAACCTCCTACTTGAGCGACACCAGAACAAGGTGGTGTTTCGTTTTAAACCAGATTTTAAACCAGATTTTCCTAGTCCTAATCCTAGTAACCCTAAGGAGAGGGTATTACATTCTCTGGTTGTGGTGGAATGTGGTTAGGAATTTGAATTCTGGAAGCTACTGAATCCCTCAGGAAGACTGATGCTCTTTTTGTTCTCCCTTCTGGTCCTAGGAAGGGTTTGCCTCCGGCTAAATCCACTATCAGTAAGTGGATCCGTCAGGCGGTGGTACAAGCCTATTCTGCTAAGGGGAAGGAACCTCTCTTTCGCCTTACTGCTCATTCTACTCGTGCTATTGGTGCCTCTTGGGCTTTTCAGCACCAAGCTTCTGCTGAACAAGTTTGCAAGGCTGCTACTTGGTCTTCTGTTCATACTTTTTCTAAGTTCTATAAGGTTGATGTTAGGGCCTCGGCTGATGCTGCTTTTGGCCGCAAAGTTCTGCAGGCGGCAGTGGTTTAAACTGCTCGCTGTTACTTTTGGGGATTCCACCCTACCTTACGGACACTGCTTTTGGATGTCCCATGTGTAAGGAATACTCTGGAACAGGACGTGCTATATAATTGGAAAAATACAATTCTGTGCTTACTCACCTGTAGAATTGTTTTTATGAGTATACAGCACGTTTTGTTCCATCCCGCCCTTGTTATCATTATTCTTGGTTACCTCTGTATGGTGATTGTTCAAATGTTCATTTTGGGATTTCTTTCTTATTGATTCTCCCGGCTTCTTGTATAACTGTGGTCAACACTGGGAATTAGTGGGAGGTTCCTAGCTATTTAAGGGGCCGGGAGTGGCCACAAGTCTTTCCTGCAGTCCAGCGCCATCTTGTGGATGAATAGCCCATGTGTAAGGCATACTCTGGAACAGGACGTGCTGTATACTCATAAAAACAGTTCTACAGGTGAGTACTCACAGAATTGTATTTTTTTTTCTCGGGAGTTGGAGTTGGGGGGGGGGGGATACCACACTGCATAAGGGGAAGGGAGGGCGTGGGAAATGCCATGCTGCCTATATGGGGAATGGGATGGGGCAGCCACACTGCCTATATGAGGAATGGGGTGGGGGGTGCCACACTGCCTATATGGGGAATGGGATGGGGGGGAGTGCCACACTGCCTATGGGGAATGAGACAGGGGGTGTACCGCACTGCCTATGGGGAATGGGGGTGCCAGACTGCCTATATTGGGAATGGGAGGGGGAATGCCACACTGCCTATGGAAATGGGAGGGGGTAGGTTGAGCACCCCTGGCTTAGCACATTGAAGACATCATCTTGCCACTCTACAATGGAAACCTTTAAAAATATCATCAAACACTAAGAAGCTAAAGTTTTTAAACAGCCTAAATCCCAGAGTCGGCAGACATTATTCTAAGTATGCAGCACGTCCTGCTCCAGATGATGATAATTCCTTACAGATGGGATTACCTCCGCCAGAGGGCGCTGGACTGCAGAGATAGCAAAAAGAGGCCCCTCCCGGTCCCATATATACCCGGGACCTCCCACAAATTCCCCTGTTTCTTCTCTGCAGTCGGCTGCGAAGGACAAGAAGATGGCTTCTCTTCACGCAGGTGAGCCGTGCTTAACAGCCCGCGGCCCTGTAGGACTATTCCCACCCGTTCCATCTCTCTATTATGCCTCCCAGCTTTGGCTGCGCTGGTCGGGTGATGGTAGGCAGCACCTCTTACAAGTGTTTTGGGGAGCCTTGCTCCAACCACAATACCTCACCAAATGTTAGGCGGTGCAGGTTATGGTGAATCTGGTTTGGGATGCCCCTTCTGCCTCTCGCCCCCCTGCCCTGGTCATCGGTGGGTCTCCTTTAGCTGGCCGCCGCCCTCCCCTCTCTCGATGTCCCGTTCGTTCGGTGGGGGGGGGGGGGGGGGGGGGGGGGGGGTATATTTATATGTGTGTGTGTGTGTGTGTGTGTGTGTGTGCTTTTGTGCCTCATGTCTGAGGGCTCCGCACCCTGATTTCTCCTGGTGTCATTATTATTTTTTACATTTGCTGACGCGCGTACCTTGCGGCGTTCTGCGGTCAGCGGCGGCGTCACCTCAGACACCACTACGCGCCTATTGGCTGCTGGCCATGGGTCTGTCTATGCGCTTTTCGGAGGGGGCGGGGCCTATCGGTTGGCGCGCTCCGTGTCGTCTCTCCCTGCGGCCCGCCTCTTGAGGTTCCTTCAGCGCCATTTTGGTCCTCTCTCGGTGTGATTGCTGACTCCCCACCGCGGTCCGTGAGTGCCCCTGCGGGCTTGTTTTTTATTCAAATTTCATTTCTGTGGACTTATTGCTTTCAGGCGGTAAAACTGTATTAAGAGGTTTCTTCCGGTCCTGTCCCCTCTATTAGTTACACTAACTTTATTAGAGGCCTAAGCTGTTAAATCCTCCCACTTCCCTGCCAACTCCCCGGGATCCCTAAGGGCTTGGATAAAAGGTATCCTTTTCCCACTGAAGTGGTTAAGTGTTGGTCAACCCCCCCAGAAGTGGATGCTCCAGTATTGGGGTTGTCCAACACCTCTGTGGTACATTCACCTGAAGGATAGTGAGGACCGGCGTATTGACCAGCTGGCTTCCCATGCTTTTGCCTGTGTAGGGTCTGCCTTGCGCCCTGTCTGTGCTTCTGCTATTACTGCTGTGGCTATTAGGACTCTCCTCAAGGGTCTGCTGGAAGGCGCCCCTGATAATACTTCCAGTGCCGAGTTCAGGGCCTTGTCACATTGTGAGATGTTTGTTGCTTATATCCTTTAGGGCTTGGATGACGCCATTAGGATGTGTAGCAGAACCTCTGCCTTGGTGGTTGCTATCCGCCGTTCTGTTGGGCTGCGCCAGTGGGCAGCCAATAACGCTGCTAAGAAGGCTCTCACGGGGCTCCCCTTTAAGGGGCTGCGCCTATTTGGTGATCGTTTGGACCTGTTTGCAAAGGGAGGTAAGTTGCCTCAACGTGAGAAACAGCCGCGGCCCTTTCGGGGTTCAGGTGCCTTTGCCCCCTCCTACCGTGGACCTAGGTCTGCGAGAGGGGTATCCTTTGCGGGACACGGGAGACTTCTGGGGCAGAAGCAGAGGACGGGCCCGTCCAGGTTCTTCCTGGGGTTCCAGGTCTTCCCCCAAGCCTCCCCAGCCATGAAGAGGCGCCCTCACCCACCCGGTGGATTCAGGAGGTGGTGTCCTCCGGTTACAAGATAGAGTTTGCTGCCTGGCTGCCCTCCAGATTCCTCAGATCTCGGATGCCTCAGGACCCCCTGGCAGCTCAAGGTCTGGTTCTGGCGGTGAGAAACCTTCTGGACATGGGGGTCATCTGTCAGGTCCCTTTCAGGGAAAGAGGTCAGGGATATTATTCCAATCTCTTCACAGTGCCCAAAAGGGATGGCTCCATCAGGCCCATCCTGGATTTAAAACTGCTCAACAAATTTGTTAGGACAAGGCACTTTCGCTCGACTGTCAGCTCCCTGCGCTCGGGGGACTTCATGTCCTCTATAGACATCAAGGACGCTTACCTGCATGTTCCAGTCTTCCCAGGGCATCAGAGATTCCTCAGGTTCGCGCTGGAGGACCAGCACTACCAATTTGTGGCACTGCCCTTCGGTCTCACCTCGGCCCCCCAGAGTCTTCACCAAGGTGCTGGCGGGTGTCATGGCTTTCCTCAGGGCTCGGGGCGTTCGCATTATTCCCTATCTGGACGACCTTCTCATCGCTTCTCAGTCTCTCCATCAGGCAGAGCTGGATACTGTCAGGCCCGTGGGACACCCGCCTTCAGAGTAAGCCCACAACCCCCAATCTCCGCTGCTAGCTTCACCTTTAGACAAGCCCCCGTTTGCCGGGACGCTTTATACGCCTCGTCGGACACGGTTGCCCCCAGGACTTAATAGCACAAAGGATGTGAGCTTGAAGGCAGATGAACCAGAGGCCAGACTGGGCAATGTCGGGTAAGTACTGGAAACAGTTCGGGTGCTTCGGTAACAGGTAATACTGGAAGCAATTCGGGTGCTCAGGAGAATTCAAGCGAAGTCGGACGTCAAGCCAGGGGTCACAACGGGAGGTCAGAGAGTTGCGCAGTACAAAGAGATGAGACAAAGACTTGGTCGAGATTCAAGCAGATGGTCAATAACGATATATGTAGGCAATCACAGGAACAATAACAAGCCAGCTAAACGCTATCACAGGCACTGACACCCTGAAGAGGTAATCCCTTTATAGGACTGACCCCGGCTGGATTGGACAGGGAGGCAGTGACTGTGATTGGGGCACTTTGGATCTGTGTGCTGATTGGTGCACTTCGGATCTGTGGTTTGATTGGTGCACTTAGAGAGCTTTGGGCTGATTGCCCCAGCTGAACTCTAAAGGCATACTGCCCAGAACTGCACCTCCTAGGTTTAGCTCTTTTAAACAGCCTCCAGTGGCCACTCTGTGTATAGCACCACCGAAGGACATAAGCTGACTGAACCCGCGCGCAAGCACGAGTAGAATGGAGCTGGCATCTGAGGCAGAAGCGGCTGCTGGGCAGGAGAAACCCTGGCCAGTTGCCTAGGGACACCACGGGCATGGGCTGAAGGCAAGTAATTCATGACAGATACCCAGCAGGTGGTGACCATTCTGAAGTCATTTGGCTGGGTGATCAATCACCCCAAGTCTTCCCTGTCTCCATCTCTGGTGACTTCCTTTCTGGGCATGAATCTGGATATTGTTCAGGCCAGGATCTTTCTTCCTCAGCAGAAGGTGGACTCCCTGCAAGCTCAGGTCCATTTCCTTCTGTCCTGCCCTCACCCCTCCATCCGGCAGGGGATGCAGCTGGTGGGACAGATGGTGTCCTGCTTTGAGGCGGTTCCCTATGCGCAATTTCACATGAGGCCTCTTCAGCTCCACCTCTTGTCAGTATGGGATAACTGCCCCTTGTCTCTGGATCAGGCATTTGTTCTCTCCTCTAGCCCGGAGGTCCCTCTTGTGGTTGCTGGACTCAAGGAACCTGTTGGGGGGCAGATCCTTTCTGGCCCCCTGTTGGGAGACAGTCACCACGGATGCCAGTCTGACTGGCTGGGGGGGATTCTGGAAATCCCTACAATTCCAGGGGCTGGAGCTAAGGGAGGTCCGGCTGGTTCTGGCCCATTTGACTCCGCACCTTCAGGGCCGACCGTCCAGGTACAATCGGACAACCAGACGGCTGTTGCCTACATCAATCATCAGGGAGGGACCCGGAGCAAGGGTGCCTTCAAGGAAGTGTCCAAGATTCTGTCTTGTCCTTGCATCTCAGCAGTGTACATTTCGGGGGTGGAAAACCTGGAGGCGGACTCTCTGAGCAGGGGCACTTCTCGCCTGGGGGAATGGTCCCTCAGCAGCGAGGTCTTTCGCTCCCTGTGTCACCGTTGGGGGGTGCCGGACGTGGATCTGTTTGCGTCTCGCCACAATCACAAGCTCCCAGTCTTTGTCTCTCTGTCCCAGGATCCCCTGGCCTTGGCCGTGGATGTTCTCACTCTCTCCTGGCAGGGGTTCCGTCTCCTGTATCTCTTCCCTCCATTCCCCCTGTTGGGCAGGGTCTTGCGCAAGTTGGTTCAAGAAAGGGTGCCTGCAATTCTGGTGGCCCCCCGTTGGCCAAGACAGGTGTGGTTCGCAGAATTCGTACAGCTGGCAGTAGGCCAGTACGCTCTGCCCTTGGTTCCGGACCTTCTCACTCAGGGACGGCTTTGCCATCCCAATTTACAAACGCTCTTCTGCCTTGGCTGTTTTCTTCCAGAGATCTTTTGCTCTGCATCCTCTGGTCAAGACATTCTTCCAGGGGGTTGCTCATGTACGTCCCCCCCGTAAACCTCTTTTGCCGGTTTGGGACTTGAATTTGGTCTTGTCTGCCCTTCAGGGCCCTCCGTTTGAGCCTGTGCAGGAGGTTGCTCTGTCTATTCTTACTCTTAAGGTTGCCTTTCTGGTGGCTATCACCTCTGTCAGGCGTGTTTCGGAGTTGGCGGCCCTTTCCATTCAGGCCCCCTACTTTGAGAGACACCAGGACAAGGTGGTTTTCTGCTTTAAACCAGATTTCTTGTCTAGGGTTGTCTCTGCCTTCCATCTCAATCAGGACATTGTGCTTCCTTCCTTGTGCCCTAATCCTGGTAGTTCCAAGGAGAGGGCCTTGCATTCCCTGGATGTGGTCAGGAACTTGAAGTTCTACTTGGTGGCTACAGCGCCTTTCAGAAGGACTGATGCCTTGTTTGTGGTCCCTTCGGGTCCCAAGAAGGGTTTGGCTCCTGCTAAGTCTACTATTAGCAAGCGGATCTGTCAGGCTATCGTTAGGGCCTAATCTGCTAGGGGAAAGGATCCTCCTTTCCGTGTTACTGCTCATTCTACCCGTGCTGTTGGGGCTTCCTGGGCCTTCCAGCACCAGGCTTCTGTTGAACAAGTTTGTAAGGCCGCTACTTGGTCTTCTGTTCATACCTTTTCCAAGTTTTACAAGGTTGATGTTCGGGCCTCAGCTGATGCTGTTTTTGGCCGCAAAGTTTTGCAGGCGGCAGTGGTTTAACCTGCGCGTTGTTGCCTTGGGGATCTCACCCTACCTTACGGACACTGCTATTGGATGTCCCATCTGTAAGGAATTATCATCTGGAGCAGGACGTGCTGCATACTTAGAATAATACAATTCTGTGATTACTTACCTTGTAGAATCGGTATTATAGGTATGCAGCAAGTCCTGCTCCACTCCACCCTGATTTCATTATCTTGGATCCTCTGTGTGGTGATTGTTATCCTTGTTAACATTTTTACTTATCATTGGCTTCTCCTGGTTCTTCTTACTGCTTTTCAATACTGGGGAATTTGTGGGAGGTCCCGGGTATATATGGGACCGGGAGGGGCCTCTTTTTGCTATTTCTGCAGTCCAGCGCCCTCTGGCGGAGGTAATCCCATCTGTAAGGAGCAGGACGTGCTGCATACTTAGAATACCAATTCTACAAGGTGAGTAATCACAGAATTGTATTTTAATGATATGCAAAATCTGAAATAACTAAAAACAAAACATTCATCAGCATCTCAATTTATTAAGTATTTCATATAGCATGAGAAACATGCTGCCTGTAGAAATGCCTGTTCCACCACCAAATCAATGTAACACCGAGTTGTTAGTGTGCCTGAAATAAAGATTAGTGGAGTCTGGCTTCTGCCACCACACACCATAATCCCAGGAATAGCATCAGTGTGACATTTCCTTGTAAAGGTTTCTTCATAATGTTGGCCACTTGGTCTCCATCTTAATCTCTACCCATTATCGCATCTAAGAATTACCTGGGAATCATCACTCAGGAGGACAGACCTCCATTCCCACCACTGTTGCTGTCTTGCTGGCCACCATCCCAGCCTTTGAGAGCTGTTGTGTAGGGTCAGTGGAACACCTTTAGCTGGACATCTGTCCAGCCTTCTGATCATTTGTGCCAACATTGTTTGCTACCCTATAGGGATATGACACGTAATGTCACTTGCAGAACACAATAGATCACTATGTACCATTCTGCAAATGTTCTATTAGTGCAGAAGTTCACCTCCGTGCACCTCCTGTTATTACAGTTTGTCGTCATTCATCCCGACCACGGGGCCAGAGTGGATGTTTAGCAGTGCTGGCATCTCGGGTTAGGCATGTAGCTATATGCCAGAGTGATAAAAAAAGGTTAAGGTAATATATATATGTTATATATAAAATTCATGTAAATTTGATACAGCATTATGGGGATATATTTTTGTTTTAACTGTTTTCATCTTTGTTCTTTTTACAGAAACTTGAAAATGGTGTGTCACAGACTCCATTGGGTAAGAGGCTATAATATTGTACCTAATTGACAATGGAATCATTACTATTATTGTATAATTGTATAATTACAGTGTTGTGATATTAAACGGTTTATCTTTATATCCTCCCTCTGACTCCCACGAGGGTCTCCCTCAGTGCAGCTCAAGTAGCACATCTCCATCTACGTGGCTCCTCTGTTCTCTACAGCTTTTCTTGTATTTCATTGAATTGGACAAATCAGAGACCCTTTAAATAGGCCACTTTGACCCATGCAAGTTTCAAGTAGGGGACCCTGTGTGGCGGATTATGAGTGCAGAGCAAGATGGGGGGGGGGGGGGGGCTGTAGCATTACAGTTGTGCTCTAAAAAAAGAAGCAGACCCACACTCTACAGTGGGCCTCAGATCTAATGCATCCCTAACTCTCTGGCAACCTTTTTAGTGATGTTGGTGCATGTGAGGTGACGGCAAACGCCTAAAATTGAAAGATTTGCCCACCTGGCTCTCCCACAACGTTTGTACTCTGCAGCCATGTGACTGCCAATCACAAAAGGTCACGTGAACAATGAAATCTCGGAGGAGTGTGAGTGACCATGTATGATATGTATTTTCAGCCTGTTTCCTGCGACAGGAATATCAAGGAGTTTGGAAGGCATTAGTTACTGCAGGGTGTTATGATATCGCTTTAAGGCTCTTAGTTCACATCCACCGGCCTCTCAAGGTTCTGGAGTCATGTTACGGACTAGTGATCTGGCCAAAAAGTTGGGAGAAGTTTCAGGAACTATTAACTGTCAATCAAGGGCATAACAATGTTGACGAGGAGAAACCTATTTAGCACCTCACTGCTGGAAAAAGTACTTTGTTGTGCCAAAGGAGGGCTGGGCCCACCTCTACTGGGGATCTACCAAATACAAACCTTTTCTGAACATTGGGTTGGACACACATTGATTCATTGAAGGTTGTTCAGAAACTAAATATTGGCCTTTCTGTTACTTTTGAGGCTAGTTTGATTTAATAGATTAGCTAGATTGTTATACTACTTAGTTTTGCCTAGAGTGACCAGCAAATAACCTAGTATATACCCAGTTTAAGAGTTTAAAGTGGACCTACAGTCAAAAAATTACATCTTAGTAAAGAGCTTAACCCCATGTAGATAGCAGGCAGATTATGTGCTCCTGAACTACATGAGCTGCAATCTTGATTTACACATGAGATCCTGCATGGTTAAAGCAGACACCTGTGCGGTACGAGTGTTGGTCCCCACCGCTATGTCATGCTAGACGGGGGGGGGGGCATCTAGAATGCTGGAGCCCCCCCCCCCCCCGCACATAACCCCCTGAATGCCTTTAATCCTTTTTTATACTCTGTCCTCCGTGGGGAATCCTGTGCAGCATTTGGCAGGCCAATCCAGCGGCCAGAACGATGGCGGCGCGCTCTCCCCATGTGAGTGCCAGGCGGCCAATCCCTGTGCTGGATTCCCAGCTGAGGATCCAGGTGAAGTTAAGATTTATGGGCATTCCCCAGCCTGCCATATAGCAGCGGGAACCTACTGCATGGGTGTTGGTCAGCTTTAAGATAACGCAAATAAACAATGTACCAACTTCTGTCTCACACAAAATTCCTCCAGCAGCTGTCTATTTACTGTGTGTGTAGAATGACAGAAAACAACTCCATGTTTCTGAAGCAAATATCGCTCTGTTTGGTGTAAATTGTGACAGGCACAGCTCCCTCCTCATGGTCATTTGTAAGATGGCGGCTCCCACCTAATTCTGCGAGCACAGAAAATCCACAACATCTGTCTGGGGCTAAACCTTCACCATGATTTATTGAAAAGTCCAAACCCTTATAAACTTTCCCCCACTGCGCTGCAACTCTGTTCAGGACCTTAGAATACGGCCGCCTCCACCTTGACTCAGAAGCATCACACTTACTTAGGAGAGGAGAGTGGAATAAAGTACAGGGGGGCGGGTTATAGCTGTGCTTTGCTCAGACAGAGCAGAGCTGGGGTCAGGAAAAGGTCAGCAATCCCAGAATGCAGAGCAGCACAGTCAGAAGGCACTTCCTGTTTGCATGCCGCCTGATGTTCCATGAGCCGTCATCTTGGATGTTTAAAGGCTTATAACATGCAGTAGATGCAGGTAGGATGATATTCTAAGTATGTCACACACCCCGCTTCAAGACATTCATTACACTTGGGGTGTACTGACCTGTAGATGGCGATCTTGCAGAGATAACAAAAAAAGGTCAGACCCTCCCGGCCATAAATACATGGGACCTCCCACTCATTCCCCAGTTTTCCATCTCTGCAGAGGCGATCAAGTCAGAAGATGATGTCTCCTCCTTGCAGGTAGCCGGGATGACTCTTGGCCTTCTATTCTTCTATTTCTGCCCGGATCCCCTTATTTAAAGTGTTTGCCTCCCAGCCTAGGCTGCTGGTCCGGGCAAAGGTAGTTGGCACCCCTGGTGCTTAGGAGCCGTGAGACCCCATAACAAGGGGTAGGTGGCTCTCCGGGTTGGTGATCCCGGTTTGGGATGCCCCGTCCCTTGGCCCTACCCTGGCATGGATTCCCCCTCTCCCGGATACCCTTAGTGCGGGGGGGGGGTGTGGTGGCCGGGTCCCTTATGGATTCATCCCATTATGGTGTATATGTGTGGTGCTTTAACTGTATGTGTGTGTTTTAAACGTTAGGCTGGCGCCGGCGTGCGCATAGGCGGCTGTGTGTGCCCATGAGGGCTTTGGGCGGCAGTAGCAAGTCTTTTTTGGACATGGCTGTCATCTGTCCGGTGCCCCACTCAGACCGGGGCCTGGGCTTCTATTCCAATTTGTTCACAGTGCCCAAGAAGGACGGATCCGTTCGTCCCATTCTGGATCTGAAGTTGCTCAACAGGTTCGTTCGTCCCCGGAAGTTCCGTATGGAAACTCTGCACTCAGCCATCCATTCACTTTGTCAGGGGGACTTCATGACGTCCATAGACGTCAAGGATGCTTACCTGCATATTCCAATATTTCCGGCACACCAGAGATTCCTCAGGTTTGTCGTGGACAATCGACATTTTCAGTTTGTGGCTCTTCCGTTTGGCATTACCTCGGCTCCAAGGGTTTTTACCAAGGTGTTGGCAGAAGTGATGGCCATCCTCAGAGCCAGGGGTATCCGCATCGTGCCCTATCTGGACGATCTTCTCATCATGGCGTCTTTCCTCAGTCAGGCGCAGCTGGATACCAGGAATGTGGTGTCCACTCTGGAGAGTTTCGGTTGGGTGATCAACTATCCCAAATCCTGCCTCACTCCCTCCAGGATGGTGGAGTTCCTGGGAATGTCGCTGGATACTTCTCAGGCCAGGGTGTTTCTCCCCCGAGCCAAGGTTCTTCTGATTCAGGTATTGACTCAGCGTCTTCTATCCATTCCCCGTCCGTCCATCCGGCTAGGGATGTGGCTCGTGGGATTGATGGTGGCGTCGTTCGAGGCGGTTCCCTTTGCCCAGTTTCACACAAGGAAGCTCCATCTCTTGGCAGCCTGGGACGGGTCCCCGCTGTCATTGGATCAGTCCTTTCTGATGTCCCCCTGGGTGCGGCGTTCCCTCCGGTGGTGGCTGAAACCAAGCAATCTGACGAGGGGCAGGTCCTTTCTGACCCCTCGTTGGGAGACGGTCACCACGGATGCCAGCCTGTCAGGTTGGGGGGGATTTTGGAAGGATCTTCAGTTTCAGGGACTGTGGGGGCCTCTGGAGGCTCACGATCCCATCAATGTTCTGGAGTTGAGAGCCATCAGGCTGGTTCTGGCTTACTTGACTCATCAGTTGCGGGGCCTACCGGTCCAAGTTCGGTCGGACAATCGGACGTCGGTCGTCTACATCAATCACCAGGGAGGGACTCGCAGCAGGCGTGCCCTCAGGGAAGTGTCCTTGATCCTTGCCTGGGCAGAGAGCAATGTCCCATGCATCTCTGCGGTGTACATTCCGGGAGTGGAGAACACGGAGGCGGACTCCCTGAGCAGGGAGTCATCTTGCCGGGGGGAATGGTCGCTCTGCCCCAAGGTGTTTCGGTCGCTTTGCCACCGGTGGGGGTCTCCGGAGGTGGACCTCTTTGCCTCTCGTCACAATCACAAGCTTCCGGCATTTGTGTCTCTCTCGCGGGATCCACTGGCTCTGGCAGTGGATGCCATGTCTTTGAACTGGAGGGATCTGGGGTTTCTGTACCTGTTCCCTCCGTTTCCCATGGTGGGCAAAGTGGTGCCCAAGCTGGCCCTAGAGGGCGCATCAGCAATTCTGGTGGCTCAAGATGGCCAAGACAGGTTTGGTTCGCAGACGTGGTAAGGTTGGCGGAGGATCAGTTAGACCTGCCCCTTCTGCCGGATCTGCTCACTCAGGGGCCACTGCTCTACCCCAATTTACCAACGCTGGCTTTGACGGCGTGGTTGCTGAAACCTCCATCTTGAGGGGGGAAGGTTTTTCTTATGCTGTCATTCAGACTCTGGTTAGGGCTAGGAAGCAGTCTTCCTCTGCCATCTATTATAGGACTTGGAGGTTTGATTGATTGGTGTGAGGTCAGGGCCTTGCCTTGCAGGGCGTTTTCTATCCCTAGGGTTTTGGAATTTCTGCAACATGGTCTGGACCAAGGTTTGCAGCTTAGTACGCTGAAGGGGCAGGTTTCTGCCCTGGTGGTTTTCTTTCAAAAGTCTTCATCCTCTGGTTAAGACCTTTTTCCAGGGGGTTACGCATGTGCGGCCTCCTAGGAAGCCTTTGCTCCCAGTTTGGGATTTGAATTTGGCTTTGTCTGCCTTGCAGGGTCCTCCTTTTGAACCTTTGCAGGATATTGCACTTTCTACGCTTACTCAGAAGGTTGTTTTTCTGGTTGCCATCACTTCCGTTCGACGTGTTTCGGAGTTGGCAGCTTTGTCTATTAAGGCTCCTTACCTTGAGAGGCATCAGGACAAGGTTGTTTTCCGCTTCAAACCAGATTTCCTTCCTAAGGTGGTCTCTGCTTTTCATTTGAATCAGGATATTGTTCTTCCCTCCTTGTGTCCTAAGCCCAGCAATGACAAGGAGAGGGTTTTGCATTCTTTGGATGTGGTTCACTGTGTGAAGTACTATTTGGTGGCTACTTCTCCTTTTCGTAGGACTGACGCCCTTTTTGCGGTGCCCTCTGGGCCTAGGAAGGGTTTGGCTCCCACCAAGTCTTCCATTAGTAAATGGATTCGCCAGGCCATTGTTGGGGCCTATTCTGCTAAGGGGAAGATTCCCCCTTTTCGTGTTACTGCTCATTCTACTCGTGCTGTTGGGGCGTCCTGGGCCTTCCAGCACCAGGCTTCTGTTGAGCAGGTTTGTAAGACTGCTACTTGGTCTTCGGTTCACACTTTTTCCAAGTTTTACAAGGTCGATGTTCGGGCCTCAGCGGATGCCGTTTTTGGCCGCAAAGTTCTGCAAGCTGCAGTGGTTTAAGTTTGTGCCTTGTTTTTTGGATCCCCGCCCTTTATGGACACTGCTATTGGATGTCCCAAGTGTAATGAATGTCTTGAAGCGGGGTGTGTGACATACTTAGAATAATACCATTTTGTGAATACTCACCTGTAAAATGGGTATTATAAGTATGTCACACACCCCCCTTCACCCTGCCCTTTTGTATTCTGGATCCTTTATATGGTGAACCTTTGTTAGTTTTTATTGGCTTTCTTGGTCCCTTGGTCTTACTGCTATCTTTATACTGGGGAATGAGTGAGAGGTCCCAGGTATTTATGGCCGGGAGGGTCTGACCTTTTTTTGTTATCATCTCTGCAAGATCGCCATCTACAGGTCAGTATACCAAGTGTAATGAATGTCTTGAAGCGGGGTGTGTGACATAGTTATAATACCCATTTTACAGGTGAGTATTCACAAAATGGTATTTTTTAATGTGAGCAATCTGTATGTACAGGGTGTGGGAAACATATAAGATAGACTCTTATTCAGAGTGAAGGACCGCTTTAAGTTCTCAAACGGTTTGTTACTGGATCATCAGAGGGGTGATTTATTTTTTTTGACTGTAGGTCCGCTATGATAAATGTTAATTTTACAGGAAAGACTGTATGTTAGGAAACTGGCAATGGATAATTATTGCAAATATTCTAAACCTTTTTTTTTTTTTTTCCTCATTTCTAAATGCTTCATTTTTTTTCTTACAGAATTAGTAGAAATTGTCTTTGTAATACAGAGTCAGAGTAACTCGTTCCACAAGAAACGGGCAGAGGATCTAAAGGAAAGCATCCTGACACAGGCAGCAGTAATCAGCAAGGTATTGTGGATCATGTTTAAATAACATTTGAAAATGTGGAAAGTTACGGTATGTAAAATAAACTGGCTGGAGTTTCATGTGAATGTGTTAAAACAACTGAAACAATTTAAAGTGGACCAAAACCCACACTAACGTCTGAAAGACTCTAGTCCAGTTTAAATCTTTCCATCATTCCAGTTTGGTATGCCCCACAGTGCAAAACTCCCTGGTATATCTGTATATTCACTTTGATCCTCAGTCCCAAAATGCATGAGCAGACTTTTAGTGGTATTCACTTGCTGCACATGGTAGACTTGATTGCTTGCTGGTGGTCAAAAAAGAAGAGTCTGAGCTAGATTTGGCTATAGAATTCAACAACTCAGACTGCAGAAAAATACCTTTCACGAATACTGAATATGAACATTCATGAGAAGTTTAGAAATTTTAATCATAAATCTGTTTTCTCTCAATCGAAGGTCCTATTTATAAAAATCAATCAATAAGCAGCAGCAGGGTGTTATAGTGGTAACAGAGTTCTCCAATCTCCCCTGTTCCTTTTACTTGGTGTCTTCATGCTGCCACCATGCCCTTAGTTAAAATGCCTAAAACTTACAGGGTGATTGTCTAGGAAAAAAAAATCCTATACCTACAGCGCTGCTTTCTCCATACTTACAGATGGCATGGAGCCAACAATTCTGTCTTGGAGCCTTGTTCCCCCTACATTCCAACTCCATGCATTGCAGGGTTCATGCAGGTTCCTCACTGCTCTCCTTGGCAAGCTTCTTCTAATGCAGTGTACCCCAACCCTCTCCTCGAGAGAGAATTGGGAAACATCGCTCTAATGCATCAAATAAAGTAGGCGTGTTTGGGGGGCATAAAGCTAGATGAAATCGCTCGTTCTCACTCATCGGTAAGTTTGAAGATGGTGGTGCTCCACAGAAGGGGTGGGAGGACAAAGAGAAAAGATATACTTTGTTATTGCCTGGAGAGAAACTTAAATATATGTGTTCAGAACCTGTATTCTGGTAAATATAAAATTCTGTGAAAAAAAATAAATAAAACTATATATATATATATATATATATATATATATATATATATATCCCGATGTTACCATTATACTACATAACATTTGTTGTTACTAATTCTTGGCTATTTATGAAGACGTTGGAGTCCAAGCCTGATAAAATAGGAATCTGAGTGGAGCTTTGGCTTACCGACTTCACAGGCCTAGTGCTAGGGTTCTTACTGTGCAATATCCCAAATCTTTTAAACAGGACCAATTTATGTTTTGAGTTTTGGTCCGCTTTAAGAAGTGGGTGTTTTCTCATAGTCTCACAAGTGACAGATTATTTGTGGATGTGGACTGGTTTATTTGAAGTGCTGCAGTGTGTTGATAACTTCATTCACTAACAATGAATACAATAACATATAACACAACAATAAAATAAAAAGGATTGTTTGTATGTTTGAAGGAGAAGGAAAAAAAAAGTGTGTATATATATATATATATATTTTTTTTTTTCACGCACACAGAGTTGAAAAGAACATTGTTTTCATATGTTTTTATCCCTAAATGCTGCAAAATCATGCCTTATACAATACATGCAGGAGACATTTTTAAAGCAATGCCAGCTTAAAGTGGACCAAAAGCGGCCTTGGGGTCTATAAGACTAATTCCCACCCCCGTGGCTTCGAGATAAGGGATGCCACTGTGTAAAACCTGCCTTCCCTTCAATCCAACAGCAGATGTGCAAGCTGTGGCCGCTGTAAGCTGGAACTTAAGCCACCTACGTGCCAGGCATTTGTGAAATGACGCTGTTAGAGGCTAGTGGACCGCCAGCACGCTTGGCAGCTTTCGGCTAGATTTGGCGCTTAGCCAAAATTGATGAGCACAGCCAAGGGCGCTGATTGGACGAGAGCCCGAGCATGTTCCTCAGGACTGGGGAAAGGTGAGTTTTACTGGGGAACCTGGGGGGTTTCACACAGCGGTGCATACCAAAACTTGGCGCCCTGGGGGCAAAGGTCCACTTTAAGCAGCACAGACTCCTGTAGTAATGTTGCAGAACCCCAATCTGACCGATATACTGTGCTTAAACCTACTTATCACTATTACTGTTCCCATGCCTCTGAATGAGCCTTTAATGATGACAGGGTGACCATTACAGATTCCATACATACATGGAGCTTTATTTGAGGTACTAAAAGTAGAGATTGGGTTCAATGTACAAGCATATAATTGTGTCAGGCTTGATGTACATACAGCACTGTATAAGGTCTCCAATGGAGGAGGATTTGCAATATGTCATCTTACCACTAGATGGCAGCATTGGATTTTGATTTTTGCGAATAAGTAAATGTTGTCGTGATGTTCGCTAATGTTGAATACTGAATAGAAGCCTTAAATATTATCCGCAAAATAACCCTTCCATGGGAAAACCATGGAACAATTGTTGTAAAGTATACCAGGCATTTAGTATTTTTAATTTTTTAATGCACAACATAAAATGATTTATATTGTTTGTAACACAGGGTTTACGTAAACCTTTAATTTCCTAGTATCTTTTTTCCTGGGACCCCTAACTGCTTATTGATCAGAGCTCTATATTTTTTTTTTTACAGTGCCACATAGTTTAAACATTTATTGCTTTTTATTCTAAAATGATTCCATTTTATTTGTGCTATTTTCGTGATAAAACAAGTATCATTTTGAAAACGTTTTCATTTTGAAGTATATCTGAGAGGATAATGCAGAAAATAAAGTGAAAACTGCATATATTGTTTTAACCTCCAGGCCGCATTTTTAAACAACTGAGATAAAATTACCCAATATTTATTTTCCAGTTAATAGCTACGTCACTTCCAGTGCCAGCCTACCCAGAGATTTTGTCGCCCTCTGTTGCCAGGCCATTTGTCACCATTTTGCACTATATATGTTTAACTGTGATTTTTGCTGGACTTTCCAGTACTCTCCAGGAAATTGTTATATATCATTTTTTTTTAAAGCAGAGTTTGGGCTTTGACATAAAATGTCTTGTTTGTCATTTTATCAGTGTTTTTAAAATATTTTGGGTGTAATATATATAAAGACCTCCCTATTGCTTCTAATTATAATGGTACTGCATATTTTGGTAGACGCCCTACCTGGCCAGGAGCTCCCCCCCCCCCCCCCCCCCCAAAAAAATGAAAAGAGCCTGATATGGGCAGAGAAACCCCAATGCCTTGTGTGTGTGTGTGTGTGTGTATATATATATATATATATATATATATATATTATATTACACACACAACACCCTTCTTCAGGGAATCAAAAAAAGAAGACCTCATTTCCATCTTTGTAGAAGAAGAATCAGCACACCAATAAAGATCAGTAAAGGTTTTGTAATCCGCAATGCCAGCGATAATTCAATGTTCATCAAGACAACCACCCCATGTGGTGCACAGAACTGAACTCTTGGGCTTTGCCCTAAAGTCCTTTCCCACTCTGTAAACCTGGCCCTATAAATTTGGCCACTGCAGGCTTATTAGTGACCCTTTCATCATATACCAAATCAGGAGTGAGATGGTTTATCTTTTCTTTAATATATTCAATTCTAAGTCAGTCTTTGGTAAAAAATTAAAAAAAAACACACCTGCAGACCAATGCTGCTAGCTCATTGCTATGATGCTCACCTAATCACCAGGTCATCCATGTCCGGTGCTGCTAGGCCACAGCCATATTCTGCAGCTCATGTCCATTCAACAACTGATGGATTGCCCTGTCTGTCACAGTAATTGTGGCACACCCCCCCTCCATACGCACCACTGGAGGGGAGGGCGTGCCATATTGCCTTTGACGAATGGCACGGGGTGGAGCATGGCGCTGGTCTGCGGGGATTAAAGTTAAGTGTAGAGTTTAAAAGGCTTTAGTCCATCTCAAGTAGCGCTTTAGTCCATTTCAAAGTATTATTTACTCGGATTGTTAGGTACTATAAACCCCATTAGAGAAAACCTGAACTTGCGAAAGCTATTTGAGTTGCTTGATTCAAAAATCTGAAAGCGTGTTGGTATTACTTTATGGCATTAAAAACCCCAACAAAGATACTGCACTGTTAAGACAATGGGCATGCCTCCTGCTTATGTGGTTATCTTGAATGCAGTCAAACATTAAGGGCTCAATTTGGCCCACTGAGACCAGCATGTGGTGCTGGGGGGGGGGGGGGGTAGTCTGTCCACTGCTTATAGAGGATCCTAGAGGAAATATACCCTAAATGTGGAAAATTAGTGGGATTAATCTAGTATCAAATGGTCTGCTAGCATGCTGGGGGTAAAAAAGTACCCCATTCTTTTCTCCCTTTTTATTTTCTCTTTTCTTTTCCAAGTATACAGCACGTCCTGTTTCACTTATTCCTTACGTCTGGGTTATCCGCCACAAGGTGGCGCAGTGGACTGCAGAAAGACCTGTGGCATCTCCCGGCCCTATAAAAAGCCAGGAACGTGTGCCGTGTGCTGACAGTGTCATTGTGCTACAAGCTGGTTTGCCTGCTTCGCTTCCCTGCTCTGCACCTCCCTCTGCTTCCCCTACTCCCCCGCTCCTGCAACTAGGCCCCTGTGAGGGCACTGTTAGCAGGGAGTCTCATTCTGATTTGGCTCTGCGGTTGGCTAACATTGAGAGGCAGCTTGCAAGGCCTGTTCCTAGGAAGGCCTCTGGCAAGAAGCGGCACCTGGATCCCAGGCACCGGCACATGGATCAATTGGCCTGCCATGCTTTTACCTGTGTGGGGGCTGGATTGCGTCCGACGTGTTCCGCTGCCTTTACTGCTATTGCCCTCAAGAGGCTGCTCAAGCGTCTCCTTGATGGTGCTACAGCTGGTAGCGGGGGGGGGGGGACTATAGTACTCTCTTACTTTGTTCTGATTTAGAGGCTATTTCGGGGGTCCTCCATCCTCCTCCCTTCCTTTCGGCTCCCAGAGGAGGTCGTGGCTCCCTCTTCTCTAGTGGCCGCAGAGATTCTTGGGGCCGTGGCAGATCCCGTGGTCGTCCCGGTCTCTCATGGATACCAAGCCCAAACCCTCTCACAAGCCCCCTCAGGCATGAAGGGGCGCCCTCACCCATCCGGGTGGGGGGGACGGTTTCGGCTCTTTGCTTACGTCTGGAGGCTTCACGTCTCAGACCGGTGGATACAGGAGGTATTGACCACCGGTTACAAGATCTGAAGGGACTTAACAAATTGTCAGATTCAAGAATTTTCGTATGGAGACTCTACGCTGTGCTGTCAGACATCAAGGATGCTTATCTTCATGTGCCTATCTTTCCAGGTCATCAGAGATTTCTAAGGTTCGCCCTGGAGGATCAGCATTACCAGTCTGCGGCTCTGCCCTTAGGTATCACCTCGGCACCTCGGGTGTTCACCAAGATACTGGTGTTAGTGATGGCTCTGCTACGGATCCAGGGCATCCGCATCATTCCTTACCTGGACGACATCCTGATTGTGGCCCAGTCCTTTCCTCGGGCTTAGCAGGACACTCAGATGGTGACCTCCACTCTGGAGTCCTTCGGCTGGGTGTTCAACTTTCCCAAGTCTTCTCTGTCCCCGTCCTTGGTGAGGTCGTTTCTGGGCATGACTTTGGATACATCTCAGGTCGGGGTGTTCCTTCCTCAGCAGAAGGTGGGGGATCTTCAGATGCAGGCTCAGGCTCTGCTATCATGTCCTCATCCCACCACCCGTCAGGGAATGCAGTTGGTGGGCCTGATGGTGCCCTGCTTCGAGCCAGTCCCCTTTGTTCAGTTTCAAATGGAACATCTTTAGTTACTCCTCTTATCAGTTTGGGATCGGGACCCTGTGTCATTGGATCAAGAGTTTGCGCTGTCCCCTCTGGCCAGACGATCCCTCTCGTCATGGCTGGACTCAAGGAACCTTCTAGTGGGCAGGACCTTCCTGCCCCCGTGCTGGGAGAAGGTCACCACAGATGCCGGTCTGACCCGTTGGGGAGGCTTCTGGAAGTCCCTGAGGTTCCAGGGTCGGTGGAGCCCACAAGAGGCCCATGCTTCCATTAAAGTCCTGGAACTGAGGGCGATCAGATTGGTTCTTTCTCGCCTGACCACTCACCTTCGGGGTCAGGCTGTTCAGATCCGCTCAGTCAACCAGATGGCGGTTGCCTACATCATTCATCAGGGAGGAACTCGGAGCAAGCGAGCCTTCATGGAAGTGTCCCTGATCCTGTCTTGGGCGGAAAAGCATGTTCCTGGCATCTCAGCGGTCTACATTCCGGGGGTGGAGAACCAGGAGTTGGACTCCCTGAGCAGGGGAACGTCTTGTATGGGGGAATGGTCCCTCAACAACCGGGTGTTCTCTCCCTGTGTCATCGCTGGGGGCAGCCGGACGTGGACCTGTTTGCGTTTCGTCACAATCACAAACTTCCCAGATTTGTCTCAGGTTCCTCTGGTCTTCGCCACGGATGCATTGGCTATTCCTTAGAGAAGACTAGCTTCTTCCATGTGTTCCCTCTGTTTCCTTTCCTGGACAGGGTCATGCGCAAGATAGTCCAGGAGCAGGTACCTGCCATCCTGGTGGCCTCTTGTTGGCCAAGAAGGGTTTGGTTCGCAGACGTCGTGCAGTTGGCAGTAGACCGGTACGTCTTGCCCAAGGATCCAGATCTCCTCACTCAGGGGCAGCTACGCCACCCCAATTTACAAACGCTGGCTTTAACGGCTTGGCTGCTGAAACCTCCATCTTGATGATACCATGATTCGGACTAGGAAGAAGTCCTCGTCTTTTATCTATTACATGGTCTGGCATGCTTACATTGCCTGGTGTGAGTCCAAGTCTCTTCCCTGTCGAGTGTTTTCTTTTCCCAGAATTCTGGAATTCTTGTAACATGGTTTGGATTTGGGCCTTCAACTTAGTACCCTCAAAGGCCATGTTTCAGCTCTGGCTCCAAAGATTTTTTGCCAATCACCGGCTGGTTTCTCATGTGCGTCCAGCCCGTAAGCCTTTGCTACCAGTCTGGGATCTGAATCTGGTGTTGTCTGCTATGCAAGGGCCTCCCTTTGAGCCTATCCCTAAGGCCGCCTTGCCCATTTTGATTCTTAAGGTAGACTTTTTGGTGGCTATCACTTCTGTAAGGTGAGTTTCTGAGCTAGCGGCACTTTCCTTCAAACCTCCTTATTTTGAGCGGCATCAGGATAAGGTGGTGTTTCGGCTTAAGCCAGATTTCTTGCCTAAGTTTGTGTCTACCTTTCGTCTCAATCAGGACATTGTCTTGCCTTCATTGTGTTCTAATCCTAATTCCAAGGAGCGGACTCTGTATTCTCTGGATGTGGTCAGGGCTCTGAAGTTCTCTTTGGTTGCAACTGAGACTTTTAGGAAGTCTGTTGCTCTGTTCTCACTTCTGGGTCTAGGAAGTGTTTGCCTCCGGCTAAATCCACTATCAGCAAGTGGATCCGTCAGGCGGTGGTGCAGGCCTATTCTGCTAAGGGGAAGGATCCTCCCTTCCGTCTTACTGCTCATTCCACTCGTGCTATTGGGGCGTCTTGGGCCTTTCAGCACCAAGCTTCTGTTGAACAAGTTTGTAAGGCGCTACTTGGTCTTCTGTTCATACTTTTTCCAAGTTTTACAAGGTTGATGTTAGGGCCTCAGCTGATGCTGCTTTTGGCCGTAAGGTTCTTCCGGCGGCGGTGGTTTGAACTGCCCGCCAGAGCTTTTTGGGGATCCCACCCTACCTTACGGACACTGCTTTTGGATGTCCCAGATGTAAGGAATAAGTGAAACAGGACGTGCTGTATACTTGGAAAAATACAATTCTGTGAGTACTCACCTGTAGAATTGTTTTTGTAGTATACAGCACGTCCTTGTTTCATCCCTCCCTTGTTGTTGTTATTCTTGGTCACCTCTGTATGATGATTTGTTCAAATGTTCATTTTGGGATTTCTTTCATTATTGTTCTCCCGGCTTCTTGTCTAACTGCTTTGTAACACTGGGAATATGTGGGAGGTTCCTGGCTTTTTATAGGGCCGGGAGATGCCACAGGTCTTTCTGCAGTCCAGTGCGCCACCTTGTGGCGGATAACCCAGACTTCTCTGTCTCTGCTGGATATTGCTTGGGACCCAGCATCACAAGTTTGGTTCCTGACTGGCCTTGCTAATGGCAGGGGGAATCTCGTTTTCACCTTCAAAAGGAAGGTTTTAATAAGAAAAAAACGATAGATTATATGATGGTAATCTGCATTTTATGTTTTTTTTGTTTTTGAATACTTGCACACAGAAGACTAAGTGCCGATTTGCTTCAACACAATAATTGGTGGAGTGTTGGGGCCAGTATACATGCATGTCAGATACAAGCATCTTGTACTGCTTGGATCGTCCCCTTTAGTGGATCTAATATGTGTCTTGACTAATGCCACTCAATACACTTGAAAAAAATATTGTATGATTGACAAAATCCTTGTTTATTAACTGAGATTATTGGAGACTAGTTGTGCAGTATAGATATGACATGGCTTGCAGAGTTGTTCCCGGTGGAAAAGCTTGAAGTCTTCTTGCCGGGCTTTAGAACCTCCTTTTACTGTTTCTTAACATTGCTGCTGTTTTTCACTGTGGGGAAAACGGACACATTCAACTGTACTTTTGGTATAGTGAGTGTTTGCAACCAGTCAAAAACCCTGTTGCCTAGTGATATTTTTTAGGTCTATACATCTACTGAATTTTTTAAAATGTCTGATGATTTTAGGTAGTTTTCTGCGCCCTGCATTAGTGCTTTTATGCCTCACTTTAGAATTGAAGTGATCCTTGTCTCTGGCCCTAGTGCTGTTAATTAAATAGATCATTTTAGCATTTGGACCATGGCGACCCATCAAGCTAATTTACTGCTCCTAATTCTGCCGCACATGGCTGTACATGATTTTGCTACAATTATAATAATGACCATGACACGGCTAGAATGTCAGCCACCTCTTGTACATGTGATTTGAAACTTCTTGCAGAAAATATATTTTTTCTGTTCTTTATTTAATACAATATATCTCGCAAATGTTTAGTCAGATAAATAAGGTATTAAATGTGAATGCAAAATTGTATATACAAAATTATTCATTTAAAGAGCTGTCCTCATTTTGGTTTTGAAAGAACTTGATAATTTTCAGTAATATATCACCACAAGTTTAGTGTCTAAAGCAGACTTGTGACCCAACGAAAAAACAACAAAAGTGGCATTCATAAGAATGGGCGCTCCAGCAGGTGTATAATAATATACAAAATATTTTATTGATCACATATAGAATTAAAAAATGTACAAAAGACAAGACAAATTAAAAAGTGAAGGTCTCCTGATAATATACTATTAATAATGGAGATAACCCTCAGCATTAGCAGAGACAAAGCTGCTGAGCTGAAACGATGAAAGAGTTACATAAGTCCTATGTACAATAATTAGATAGATGATCCCAAATGAGGGCGGTACGTACTGATAATAATGTGCACTATTTGAAATAAATAAAAACTACATATAAATGTGAAAATGTTAGGAAAAAACAGATACAACATATAATATCCCTCTCCAATAATATAGATAAATGCGTGACCGCGGGCGTATCACAAGCTAAATGATGATACACCACACTACTAGATGAAACAATGTTACAAAGCAAGACAAAGTAAATGCCTACTATCAGCAGGCCAAAGTGCTAATTAATACATACTGTGCATGTAAACACAAAAAACTAAACCATAAATCACAAAAAACTAAACCATGAATCACAAGTAACCGCAGTGTTGCAAAGTGCCATGTGAGAAAATGTAAATACCGATCATGAACACAACATGAGATAATATAAATACCGCCCATGCAAGTGGATAACAGGAGACCAGCAGCTGCCCCGCGCGCTCCGCCGTTCACAATAGCTTCTGATTGGGGTGCCAGATGATCTCTGTTGAGCTCCTTTGTAGTCAACGGCGCAGGCCGCGCGCCGCGTCATCCGCCCCCGTCACAGGAAATCCCAGTGAGGGGTTGCCGCCCAACCGCCCGCAGACAGTCACGCCCCCCCCACACAGCGATGACCCGGCCGCTGTCATCGGCTGCGAAGGGAGGGGGGGCGAGAGCGCCCTAGGCGGATCGGAGGCAGAGACACGGTCACGCAGCCGTCGCCGGCAGACCCAAACAGGAGCGCAGCACGTTATATGAGACACAAAGAAACCGGCACAAAGGCCATTAAAACCAGGGGGAAGAAAAAGACAATCCCCATACATTAGATGCATTAAATAGTACTGGAATAATCATATGTTACAATTCCTAAAGCGGTACTCCACATAATTTTTATAATTGTGAAACATTTTTTGCTGATTGTCAGCCCTTATTGACCTCATATTTGAAGCGCTACTTAGAAAGTCCTATATGAGTTCTGGATAAACGTGGTCTTCAGGAGCCGGAGTGACTCCCAGGTGATATCACGTTGAACTGTGTTACAAATAATGTTGACAGCCACCTCTTGTGATTAGGTAACTACGTTACTTTTCAATCATTAGGCTGCATAGACAAGCAATTTAGGTCCACCTTCACTCTTCGACATATGAATAAAGGGTCTAGTCTTCCATAGAATGTTATTCCCCATCTCCATGAGCAATGGCCCTGCGGGCCTGTACGACGGATCCCCCATTTCTGTCCGCGGCATTCACCATCAATTCAGCAAATGGTGTGCGCCCAGCTTCGATTTCCACCTTATAGGACGAGGGGTCTGGTCCTCCATAGAGTGTTTCTTCCTGAAACCGTAGGCAACAAGTCCCCTATATGGGTCCGTACTGCCCTCATCACCCATAGTCACCTACTGAAACAAAAAGTAATTACTTAAATGTGAAAAATGTGAGATGAGTGAGATACACAAATAAAAAAATAATAAAATAAGACCTGCTGAAAAAAATCAACATGTGAGTGAAAAAACTAGTGCACACAACTATGACAATGTGCTTACATGGTGAACCCCCCCCCCCACACACACACACACACATTTTTTTTTTTTTTTTTTTTAGTGGTATGTGATGTGATGACCACTATCCTGTGCACAAAAATGATAAGGTGATGGTGTACTAGGGTGTGGGCTGCAAGTGTTACATAACCAGGGCCATAAATGCTCCTGGTGGAGGGCGGCACCATATAAATTATGGGGAGATGGTGATCTATACGGATCAGGGTCAGGATCAAGTCCCACACTACATCCACCAGTGGTGGAATGCAGAGGTGAATATTCCCGCTGCAAGTAGGGCTAATTATATGAACGGAGAATAGGACACATCCTCATTAAGACCCCGTGGGGAGGCAGTATCCAGATTGTACATCCATCTGAGTTCTTCCCTCAGAAGTTTATTCTTCAAGTCTCCTCCACGTGGGCCCACTGTTACTCGCTGTGGGCCAATTACTATTAAGTCGTCCACAATAGAATTGTGCTTATGGAGGAAAAGTCTAGCAACCGGAGTCAGGAACTTACCTTTCTCAAAGTCCCGAGATGCTAATCGAATGTTGGAGAGATGCGACTGCACCCTGTTTTTCAACATATTCTTGGTCTCCCCTACATAAAATTTGGTACAAGAGCATTTAATGGCATACACCACCGATTTGGTGTTACAATTAATGAAATCCCGTAAAACAAATCTCTGGCCAGTGAATAGGTTACTTACCTCTTTTGTTGGGAGCATATATTTACAAATGGAGCACTTCCCACACGGTGCTGACCCTTTGCTGCCCATGGTGCTCAGCCAAGTGTCCTCTGTCAACGAGAAATGGCTGTGGCAAAGATGGTCCCTCAGATTTTTTGCTCTTCTTGCAAACATGTGTGGTCTCTGTGGGATCCAATCCCTTAAGTCTCTGTCACTTTTTAGAATGTCCCAGTGCTGAGCCAAAATGGATCTTATACGGCCCCATTGGTTGTTATACCTAGTCACTACTCCTATTTGCTGTTGTGACGGCTTGCGTTCCCGTTTCTGAAACAGATCCTTACGGTTAGAGGCCCTTGCTCTTCTCACGGCCTCTGTTACGGGTCGCTTGGGATACCCCCGTGCTTGAAACCTTTCTTTGAGGTGGGTCGCCTGGTTTTCAAATTCCTTATTGGTGCTGCAATTCCGTTTTAACCTGAGGAATTGGCCAACTGGTATGCTCCTCTTGAGATGGTCCGGGGGTGCGCTATCAAAATGTAATAGGCTGTTTGTGGCAGTGTCCTTCCGGTGTAGAGTGGTCTCTATCATTCCTTCAGATTTCATCAGGAGATGTAAATCCAAGAATGTGACGCTTTCAGTGGATACCTGTGATGTCAAAGTGATATTCAGATCGTTATCATTTAAAGTCGCAAGAAACTCATCACACTCAGTGTTAGTACCAAAGCAGACTTGGGCATTGTACGGCTCACGGGCCGTATACGGCCCTTTGGATCTGACCGGCCCGGGCTGAGCAGGCTGGTGGAGTCCTTCCGCTTGTGCTGCCTGCGAGGCGTCCGCCTGTCCCTCTTCGCAGCGGTTCGGCACCTCCTGCACTGTACTCAGGCTGCTTAAACTGGACCTTCACCATGATTTATTGAAAAGCCCAAACCCTTTAAAAACGATTCCCCAGCGTCTAAATTTAATATATTTTACAGCACGGCTTGCTTCATTTCAATTCTTTAAATGTGGGTAATCCGCCACAGGTGGCGCAATCGACTGCAGGAAGACTTGTGGCCCCTCCCAGCCCATAAAAGGGCCAGAATTACCCAGAAGACCCCAGTCTTCTCCTACAGTCTGACTGCGAAGATGGTCTCTTGTTCTCTCTCTCCATGGATTCGCAGATAAGCGGGGCATTACTAGCCCGTTGGCCACTGCAAGCCCTATTCCCACCTGCTTCCAGGACCCTTCTTGCCTCCCAGCCATGGCTGCGGATCAGGTGCAGGTAGGGAAATGCCGAGGGTCAGGCGTTCAGCAGAGCTACAAAAGGCTCTGGGCCGCAGACTCTTCATCAGAGTGAGCCGCCCATAGGCTATGGTGAGCCTATAGGCGGGGGGAGGGGAGGAACCACCCTTTTTCCCTTTTCATTATGTGTCCCACATGCTTTATTCTTGTGCATTTTATGCTGTGTGTGTTTCTCACGTTTTTACCTGACAATATAAGTACCTTCCCTGCTCCTGCTCCTCTTGCCTCCTCTACGTTATGGCGTTGGGGACGCGCGTGCGCCCTTGGTCGTGAGGGCGGCTGTTGCTGGCCTTGTTCCCCACTGCACGGGTGCTCTCCGTGGCAGAGGAAGGGAGGGGGGTCCTTCCCTACCTGTCTTCCTTGTCCCGGGCGCCATCTTGTCTCTTTGGCACCCAGAGTCGTGGTGCGTTGCGGGGGAGGCGGGGCCGAGCGATGACTCAATCTGCATCATTGCGGAGGGGCCCTCCCCTTGAGGTGCTGCTTGGGCAGGCCGGCGCCACTCTCCTCACAGAGTTTCCTGAGGTAAAGTTCCCGTTTTCACCACACGCCGTCGCTCCTTGGTCTGCTGACAGGCTGCACAGGCTCTTCCCGGGCTCTTCAACTGGCTCCCTTTTGGTCCGTGAGTCCGGTCTTTTCTTGTTGGTACCTTTATTATTGTGTTTTATATTGGCTGTGCATGCGCTGTGGGATGCTTATCTTGTTCCCTTTTGTGTCTTTCAGAATCCCATATTGAGATTCTTGTGGTTCCTCTCGGTCCATACACCCCGCCCTCCACCATTTCCTGCCCTGTGGGTTAGGGTGCTGAGAGTCAAATTAGGATTTTTTCTGTACGGTTCTGGGCCGTCTTAGTGCCTTGAGACCTGTCTTTCTTATCATAATCACCATAATGGAGGCTTCTGGGAATAGCCGGCTTGGGAACCCCGCAGGACTTGCTAAGCTTTGTCTTGTGTGTGGTACATGCCCGCTGAGTGGTCGCAACGTGGTTTGTGTGCCCTGCGCCCAGAGTGTTATTGCGGATCAGGATGGGGCTAGTGTTGCTGGCCCCAGTTCCATTGCTCCTCTGGCCTAGCCGACTCCCCCGTGCCTGCTTCTGGCCCCTAGTGAGGGGGAGGCCAGCAGGGACTCGCGTAGTAATTTTGAGCTCAGACTGGCTAGCATTGAGCGTCAGTTGGCGTGTTCGGCCCCTGGCAAGGCCAAGATTAAGAAGTGGCATTTGGAGCCGGCTCGCGCCATTTTTGACGATGAGGATTGAGGCCTTCGGTGGCCAAGATTCCACTGAGGAGGGTGAGTTTCTCCAGGGGTCCGACTCATTCGGGGGTAGTCGGGGGGGGACCTTGACAGTTGCCACGGATCTTCATCAGACGAGGACGAGTGGCCCCAGGATGATACTGAGCAGCTGTTGTCGGCAGTACTTGATACTCTGCACATTGTTCCTCCTAAGGCGGCCAAGAAGAAACCGGGGGACCTTTTTCGGGCTGGAGAGACAGCTCCTTGTCCTTCCTGAACAAGGCCACTTCTCTAAGATGGTTTTTAAGGAATGGGAGAAGCCTAATAGGTTGCCGTCGGTGCCTAGGGGTCTGGACAGACGGTATCCCTTTTCGGAGGATTTGGTTCGCCTATGGTCCCATCCCTCAGGAGTGGATGCTCCTGTTCTGGGGCTCTCCAATACCTCTGTTATGCCATCTCCTGAGACTTCCTCCTTGCGTGATCATGTTGACAGGCGCATGGATCAGCTAGCCTGTCACGCCTTCACTTCTGTGGGAACCGGTCTGCGCCCTGTCTGTGCTGCGACCATTGTTTCCATGGCCATTATGAAGAAGGTAAGGCGTCTCACGGATATTGCCAAATCTCACAAGCGAGGAGTATAGGGAGCTTTTGGCTTGTATGGACTTCCTTGCCTTTGTTATATCGGCCATGGATGACGCCGTCCGTTTTTGGTGGTAGAGCTTCGGCTGCGATGGCCGCGCTGCGTCGCTCTATCTGGTTACGACAGTGGGCAGCGGATGCTGCCGCCAAAAAAGCTCTCACAGATATTCCCTTCCTGGGACTTCGGCTGTTCGGGGAACGGTTGGACCTCCTGGCTAAGGATGGGAGACTTCCTCAATGTTGGAAGCAGGTACGGCCTTTTCGGGGCTGCTCTTCCTTTCGTCCCTCTCGGGGAGGACGAGGATCTTCCTTCTCTGGTGGTCATCCTGGCCTTGCCTGGGGATCCAAGCCTAAGCCCCCTTCCAAGGCCCCTCAGGCATGAGGGGACGCCCTCACCCAGCCGGGTGGGGGGACGGCTTCGGCTTTTTGCTCACGTCTGGAGGCAACACGTTTCGGACCGGTGGATTCGGGAGGTGGTGTCCTCCGGATACTGGCAGCTTGGAAAGAGCTGGCAGCTTGGCCGCCCCCAAGATTCATTCGGTCCCGGACCGAAGGAGTGGTTTGCCATGTGCCTCTTCAAGAACGGAGGCAGGGGTTCTACTCCAACCTGTTCACGGTGTCCAAGGAGGACGGTTTCCTGAGACCCATCCTGGATCTAAAGATTTGAAGAAGGGTCTCAACAGATTTGTCAGGTTCAAACACTTCCGCATGGAGACCTTACGGTCGGCGGTGAGCTCTCTTCGGCCAGGCCATTTCATGACCACTGTGGACATCAAGGATGCCTATCTGCACGTTCTGTCTTCCTGGGACACCAGAGGTTCCTGAGGTTTGCTCTGGGGGGATCAACACTACCAGTTTGTGGCCTTGGCGTTCGGCATCACCTCGGCCCCCCGGGTGTTCACCAAGGTGCTGGCGGGTGTCATGGCCCTTCTAGGGAGCCAGGGCATTCGCATTCTTCTTTACTCGGATGGTAGTGTCCACCCTCGAGTCCTTCGGTTGGGTGATCAATTAGCCCAAGTCTTCTCTCTCTCCTTCATCGGTAAGATCCTTTCTGGGAATGACGCTGGATACTTCTCAGGTCAAGGTGTTTCTTCCTCAGCAGAAGGTGGAGGGCCTTCAGATGCAGGCGCGGACCTTGTTGGCTTGCCCTCATCCCTCCATCCGTCTGGGATGCAGTTGGTGGGTCTCATGGTGTCTTGCTTCGAGGCTGTGCCTTTCGCTCAGTTCCACATGGGACTCCTTCAGTTGAATCTCTTGACCGTCTGGGATCGGAGTCAGGAGTCCTTGGAGCAGGAATTCGCTCTGTCCCCTCTGGCCAGACAGTCCCTCTCATGGTAGCTGGACTCGAGGAATCTTCTAGTGGGCAGGTCCTTTTTGCCTCTGTGCTGGGAGATTGTCACCACAGACGCCAGTCTGACTGGTTGGGGAGGGGTTTGGCAATCGCTGAAGTTCCAGGGCCAGTGGGGCCCTCAATAGGCCCACGCGCCTATCAATCTCTTGGAGTTGAGAGAGATCAGGTTGGTTCTCTTCCAATTGACTCCCCACCTTCGGGGTCGTGCGGTCCAGTTCCGCAGAGACTCCTGGGGATGAGGTAGGTCTCGCGGCCGACCCAAACCCTCCTGGGGATCTAAATCCAAGCCCACTGCTAAGCCCTCTCAGGCATGAGGGGGTGCCCTCACCCATCCGGGTGGGGGGACGCCTTCTGCTTTTTGCTCATATCTGGAGACAGCTAGTCTCGGATCGGTGGATTCAGGAGGTGGTGTCCTCCAGTTACAAAATAGAGCTGGCAGCTTGGCCGCCCTCAAGATTTCTTCAGTCTCAGATTTCCCAGAGCCCAGTGAAGGCACAGGGCCTGAGAATGGCCGTGCAGCACCTTCTGCGGTTAGGGGTGATTTGCCCTGTGCCTCGCCAGGAACAGGGCCATGGCTTCTACTCCAATCTGTTCATGGTTCCCAAGAAGGATGGAACGCTGAGAGCGATCCTGGACCGGAAGGGTCTCAACAGGTTCGCCAGAGTCCGACATTTCCGCATGGAGACCTTGTGATCTGCGGTGAACTCGCTTCGGCCCAGCGACTTCATGACCACGGTGGACAGCACGGATGCCCATTTGCACATCCCGATATTCCATGGACATCAGAGGTTCCTGAGATTTGCTCTGGAGGACTAGCATTACCAGTTTGTGGCTCTGCCATTCGGGATAGCCTCAGCCCCCCGGGTTTTCACCAAGGTGCTGGCGGGCATCATGGCTATTCTGAGGAATCAGGGCATTCATGTGCTACCTTATCTGGATGATTTACTGATTGCGGCTCAGTCCCTTCAGCAGGCCGAGAGCGACACCCGGACGGAGTTCGGATGGGTAATCAATTACCCCAAGTCTTCGATCACTCCCTCAACGGTGCGGTCCTTCCTGGGCATGATGTTGGACACCTCTCAGGTCAAGGTATTCCTGCCACAGCAGAAAGCGGTGGGTCTCCAGACGCAGGTGCAGGCCTTGCTGTCTTGTCAGCGACCATCTATCCGTCTGGGGATGAAACTGGTGGGCCTTATGGTGTCATGCTTCGAGGCAGTGCCCTTTGCCCAGTTTCACATAAGACCTCTTCAATTGAATCTGTTGACCGGTTGGGACCGGGCGCAGGAATCGCTGGAACAGGAGTTTTCACTGTCTCCCCTGGCCAGGCAGTCTTTCTTGTGGTGGCTGGACCCCGGAAACCTTCTGGTAGGCAAGTCCTTTCTGATTCCCCGGTGGGAGATTGCTACCATGGACGCCAGTCTGACCGGCTGGGGAGGTTTTTGGCGGACGCAGAAGATCCAGGGTCAGTGGGGGCCGCAGGAGGCCCACTTGCCCATAAATCTTCTGGAGCTGAGAACGATCCCGTTGGTGCTTCTTCGCCTGACTCTCCATTTAAAGGGTCCTGCGATCCAGGTTCGCTCGGATAATCAGACAGCTGTCGCCTACATCAATCACCAGGGTGGGACTCGGAGCAAGCGAGCCCTCAAGGAGGTGACCCGGATTCTGACTTGGGTAGAGGAGAATGTTCCCTGCATCTCGGCGGTTTACATCCCTGGGATAGAGAACCAGGAGACAGATTCCCTGAGCAGGAGTGCCTCTCGTCTGGGGGAGTGGTCTCTCAGCGACAAGATCTTTCGCGCCCTGTGTCTCCGTTGGGGTCAGCCAGATGTGGACCTGTTAGCGTCCAGACCCAACCACAAGCTCCCAAGGTTTGTCTCCCTGTCAAGAGATCCTCTGGCCTTCGCCACAGACGCTCTGACAATCCGTTGGACAGAGTTCAGGCTCCTTTATGCATTCCCTCCGTTTCCACTCCTGGGCCGAGTGCTGCGCAGGATAGCCCAGGAAGGGGTTCCAACCATCCTAGTGGTTCCTCGCTGGGCGAGAAGGAGTTGGTTTGCGGACATAGTTCAGATGTCAATGGATCGCTACATCATGTCTGACGACCCAAGGCTTCTCACACGGGGGTTGCTACGGCACCCCAATTTACATACGCTGGCTTTGACGGCCTGGCTATTGAAACCTCAATCCTGATGGAAAAGGGGGCTGTCGGCCACGGTTGTGCAGACCATGATTCAGGCACGGAAGAAGTCTTCTTCTATGATATGTTTGGCATGCCTACATTGCTTGGTGTGAATCCAAACGTCTCCCTTGTCACACATTCTCTATATCTTGGAGTTTTTTGTTTACAACATGGTTTAGACTTGGGTCTCCAGCTGAGCACCCTCAAGGGCCAGGTCTCTGCCTTGGCCATCTTTTTCCAGAGATCCTTTGCCAATCATAGATTGATCAAGACCTTTTTTAGGGGGGGCCCCCATGTACGTCCACCGCGTAAGCCTGTATTACCGTTGTGGGACTTGGATTTGGTGCTTTCTGCTCTCCAGGGCGCTCTCCCTTTGAGACTTTGTGCAATGCTGCGTTGCTTATTTTGACTCTCAAGGTGGTCTTTTTGGTAGCTATCACCTCGGTACGTCGCGTGCCAGAGCTGGCTGCGCTTTGTATGACGCCTCCTTATTTTGAGCGTCATAAGGATAATGTAGTTTTTCGCTTTAAACCTGATTTTTTGCCTAAGGTCGTTTCTCCCTCTTACCTTGAGGAAGTGGTCTTGCCTTCCTTGTGTCCTGCACCAAAGGAAAGGACCCTCCATGCCTTGGATGTGGTCAGAGCCATCAAGTATTACCTGGTTGTGACTGAATCCTTCAGGAAGTCTGATTTGCCCTTTTGTCCTAACAGAAGGTTCTAAGAAGGGCTTGCCATCAGCCAAGTCCACTCTTAGTAAGTGGATCAGACGGCAGTGGTGCAGGCTTATTCTGCCAGGGGGAAGGAACCCCCTTTTCGGATCACAGCTCATTCTACCAGAGCTATTGGTGCCTCTTGGGCTTTTCAACTCCAGGCATCTGTTGAACAAGTTTGTAAGACCGCCACTTGGTCTTCAGTTCATACCTTTACAAAATTTTACAAGGTTGATATTAGGGCCTCAGCTGATGCTGTCTTTGGCCGAAAGGTGCTTCAGGCAGTAGTGAAATGAACTACTGCTGTTCCGCACTGGGGATCCCGCCCTCTCTGCATGAGGCGACAAGACAGAAGAAAGAAGTCTCCTGCTTGCAGGTAGCCGAGGTCACTATTTATTGTGTGTCATGCTTTCCCCCCACTGAGTCCGAGGCGCCCTCTCTGCACGCGGCACCGCCATTTGGCGGGCCGCGCCATTTTAATACTGGGGGCAGGGCCGCGCTCTGTGACGCGATGCCGGGGGCGTGGCCTGAGCGCGTTGCTCTCGGAGCTCGGGCCCGCCTCACTTCCTCCTTCTCATCAAGGAGTCAGGTGCAGGGGGCTTAGCTGGGGGAAGCTGCCATCAGCCAAGTCCACTCTTAGTAAGTGGATCAGACGGCAGTGGTGCAGGCTTATTCTGCCAGGGGGAAGGAACCCCCTTTTCGGATCACAGCTCATTCTACCAGAGCTATTGGTGCCTCTTGGGCTTTTCAACTCCAGGCATCTGTTGAACAAGTTTGTAAGACCGCCACTTGGTCTTCAGTTCATACCTTTACAAAATTTTACAAGGTTGATATTAGGGCCTCAGCTGATGCTGTCTTTGGCCGAAAGGTGCTTCAGGCAGTAGTGAAATGAACTACTGCTGTTCCGCACTGGGGATCCCGCCCTCTCTGCATGAGGCGACAAGACCGAAGAAAGAAGTCTCCTGCTTGCAGGTAGCCGAGGTCAAACCCTGGCACCCCCTTTTGGTCTATTTCTGCCCAGTTTGTTTGTCTGCATACCTAGATGGTTAATGGAAGCCTCCCAGGCCAGGCTGCTGACTGGGCAACGGTAGATGGCACTATAAGTGCCTAGAAGCTTATCTCTTCCGCTCGACCCCACGATTGGGGCAATGCGGCTATCCGCCATGGTGATCCGGATTTGGCATGCCCCTGTCCCGATGTTCCCCTTTGGCCATTCTCTCCCGCTACGGTCCCTTCTCCCTTCACTTTGGGGGGTGGGGGGGGGGGTTTGGGGGGTGCTTTTACTCTTTTGCATGTGTGTTTATACTATGTGTGTGAAGCGCTGGCAGACTCAGGCTCAGCGCCGCGGTGTGCGGTTGCGTGGCCTGGGCTGCTGGGGCTCTGTTTTCACTATTTATTGTGTGTCATGCTTTCCCCCCACTGAGTCCGAGGCGCCCTCTCTGCACGCGGCACCGCCATTTGGCGGGCCGCGCCGTTTTAATACTGGGGGCAGGGCCGCGCTCTGTGACGCGATGTCGGGGGCGTGGCCTGAGCGCGTTGCTCTCGGAGCTCGGGCCCGCCTCACTTCCTCCTTCTCATCAAGGAGTCAGGTGCAGGGGGCTTAGCTGGGGGAAGCTGCGTGCCTGGATTGCTGTTGGCTGTCTCTTCATGCGGTTTTCAGGTAACGGTCCCCACCTCGCACGTGGGGCCGTCTTTTTTGCTATAGTTAACTTTTCCACATATGTAAAGCTTGTGTTTGTGGTGGCACTTCAGCATAACTCCTAAAGCACTTATTTCTTTGTTATTGATATATATTCTACTATGTACCTTTATTCTGTTAATGAATGAATGTGCTGCATGCTGCCTATTTTTCTGGGGGTCTGACTGTTGTCTCTTTTCCCCTACAGTTCCTGGGATCCCCTCACTGCAGTGGCTCTCCCGGTTCTGTTATACCTGGCTAGTCTTAGTACTCTAAATTGGGTCTTTTCCTAAGTTTAAAAAAAAAAAATTGAATTTAAATCCTCCTTTTCCCGGGACATTAATTATAAAGGGGCATCCCAGGTGGCTTAATGCGTAAAACCCTGGGTTGTTGCGAATACCATAATTTCACCATATGGAGGCTTCCGACATTACCGGAAACGGCTCTTCGGGGCTATCCAGGCTGTGTGGTGGTTGTGGGGCTCCGCTCCCAGGCGATGTCATATTATGCGTTACATGTGCAAAGCAGAATATTGCGCGCCAGTCCGTCGCTCCGGCTTCTGGCTCCTCGCAACTTCCGTCATCTCCTACCCCCCTCCCTTATTCCGGACCCCATGTGACATTGTCAAAGGTGGGGATTCGCAATCCGAGGTGTGTGCACGATTGGCCAACCTCGAGAAAATAATTTCCGCAAAAGTAGCTCAGAAGGCTACAGTGAAGCGGAAACACCTTTCTCCGGCAGTGCCTGCTTCGGAGGATGAGATGTTTGAAATATTGGATTGGTCCGATTGTCCCCCTGATGAGGAGGGGGAACTCCTTGAGGAGTCGGATGAGCCTGCAGACCAGCTAGGGATTGACGCTGCTGGCGATCAGGCTGCGGGGGTGTCCCTTGACACCCCTTCCATTTTGGCTCAAATGTTTGAAATTTTGGATTTGGATCCGCCTGAGGTGGTCCCCCTGCCAAAGGGTGAGTTATTTGATGTTCCCCAGCCGCGTTTGGTGTTTCCCAGGCAACAACACTTTGTGAGGGTTGTCCTTAAGGAATGGGAACAACCCACGCGCCTGGCTGGAATTCCTCCTAGTTGGGATAAACGCTATCCCTTTCCGGAGGATTTGGTGAAGCTTTGGTCAGTTCCCCCTGACGTCGATACCCCTGTGTTAGGGCTGTCTAGCACGGCTGTGGTACACTCTTCTAACACCACTACCATTAAAGATGGTGAGGATCATCGGATTGATCAATTGGCTCGCCATGGTTTTATCAGTGCTGGATCGACACTGCGGCCAGTGTGTGTTTGGCTTCTTCTGTTGGCAGTTAGGTCCATTATTAGGGATCTGTGCACAGGTCTTGATCCCGCTTGTGATGAGTTTAGTTCTCTCAAGCAGTGTGAGTCGTTTATTTCCTTTGTCTTGACCGCTCAGGACGATGCTCTTGCGATGAGTAGCAGGACAGCGGCACTGCTGGTTGCAATTCGTCGGTCAGTGTGGCTGCGCCAGTGGATGGCGGACTCTATCTCTAGAAAGGTGCTTACAGCGCTCCCTTTTTTGAGTTTGCGCCTGTTTGGCGATAAATTGGATTCTGTTACCAAGGGTGGTAAATTGCCTCAACGCAAGAGGCCTCGTCGCTCCTTTCGGGGTGCGAGTGCCTTTAACCCTTTAAATGCCAGCCACGTAAAATTTACGTGGTTGCCTCTCCGTCACTTAAGTGCCAGCCACGTAAAATTTACGTGCCTGGCATTTACCCCTGCTAGTGGGCAAAAAAAAAAAAATGTACTCACCTGACCCCTCGTTGGATCCGGCCGGGTCTCCTCTTTAATTTGGTGCCATCCGATCCCCCGTGGGGGGTCGGATGGCTCCAGGAGAGCCCCCGGAATAGGCCGCCCCCCCCTGCTTCTGCAGCAGCAGCTGCTAACTGTAAAAAAAAAAAAAAAAAAATAAAAATGACATTCACTTACCTGTGTGTGCGCTGGCTCCTGCTGTCCCTCCTCTTCACCTGGGGGGCCTCCGATCGCCCCCAGGACTTGCCGATCTTCAGGAGAGAGCCCGGGAGGCTCCCTCCTCTCTCCTCCTCGATGGCGGCCGCCATCTTGCCGCTAAGCCCCGCCCCCTTGGACGGGGAAGGAGGTGGCAGGAGATCCTCTGATCTCCTGTCTCCCCCTTCTCTGGATGCCGATCACCGGCATCTGTCAGCAGAGCGGCGCGGGACAAAGGATCTTACAATCGGAGGTAAGTACAGTAAAAAATGTTTTTTTTTTTTTTTTTTTTTTTTTTATAAAATACTTTTGTGTGGTGTTTTTTTTTTAATTTAACCCTTTGTGAACTGGTAAGGGGTCCATGAGACCCCTTATACCAGTTCACAAGGATCTGGGTATGGCAGGTCACCTGCGGCAAGCGGGTGACTTGCCATAACCCCCAGCCCCCCATTACCTGCCTTCCCAACGGCCAGGGGGGGCAGAAGGGCCCGGGCCACTTAGTGGCTATGTGGGCTAGTAGCCTGCAGGGCCAGGGGCCACCAACGCTGGCCCCTGCGCCCTGTTCTACAAGCCCCCATAGCTGGCCCGGGTCGGTAATGCTGGGTAGGGGGGACCCTACGTCATTTTTGGGGGGGATTTTTAAGGGTTTTTAAATTCCAAAAAAAAATGGGCTCCCCCCCCCCCCAGGAGGGGGAACCGTATGTCGTGTTTTTTTTTTTAATTAACCCTTTTGTTTTCTGTCATCCAGCAGCTATAAAAGGCTGAAAGAGTGCTCCACTATGGATGGGAGGTAAGTATTAAAAAAAAAAAAAATAATAAAATATTTTTTCTCTTTGTGTGTCTTGTGTTTTTTTTTTTTACATTTAACCCCTTGTGAACTGGTAAGGGGTCCATGACCCCTATACCAGTTCACAAGGCTGGGGGAGGTGGCAAGTCACCTGCGCCAGCCGGTGACTTGCCATTAACCCCCGGCACCCCCATTACCTGCCTCCCCAAAGCCCAGGTGGGGGCAGAAGAGCCCGGGCCCACTGGCTATGCGGGCTTGTAGCCTGCAGGGCCAGGGGCCACAAAAGCTGGCCCCTGCGCCCTGTTCCTCCAAACCCTGCATAGCTGGTCCCGGGCTGGTTACTTTGGGTAAGGGGGGACCCTATGTCATTTTTTTTTCTCGATTTAACCCTTTGTAGTGTGGATGGTAGTTGTATTTTATTTGTAAATGTTAAAAATTACTTGTTTCAGTTAGGGGGGTCTCCTGGGCAGGAACAGGGGGCTACCGATAAATATGTGGTACCGTTCTAATCGGTAGAAATGGGGCTTTCACATGCAATATGGTTTTCCCTAATCAAATACATTTTTTATTTAAAATAAAGGAGGCAATTTTCTAAAAAAATTTTTTATTTATTTATTTTTTTTTTACTTAATAATAAATAAAATTAATAATAAATACAATTTACAAACAAGACATTTCATGTTAAAGCCTAACCTCTGCTGCAAAAAATATATATATATAATTTTCCTGAAAATTCCAGCAAAAATGACGCAAAACATGGCGCAAAACATGGCGCAAAATGGGGAAAAATGAACTGTCAACAGAGGGTGACAAAATCTCAAGTAAGCTGGCAATTAAAAGGGTTAATAGTACCTCTGCATGTTGGGTATTGTTCTGTTTGGGGGACCTTGCGCTTTCAGACTTTGCTTGTTTTTTCTTGTTTGCATATTTATATTTTAGGAAAAGGTGTTTTTTTATTCTGCTTTTTTATACATTTTTTAGGGAAACTCTGCGCAACCAAAGAGTTCTTTGAGGGATTAATTCCAGAAAGATGAGCCCACTACAACAAGCTGGGTACGCTTAGAAAGCTTAACATGTGTACTTTCAGGGAATATATGGTTTATGGGGGATATTCCAAAAGTAAAGGGTTGTTTTGGTTGAAAAATCGCAAGGTGCGCACTTTGCCTGCAGAGCTGAAATTTTCAAGAAAAATTACCGTTATGCTCATGCTTTACTTTGGGGTGCAACTCTTCCCTTGACAGAACCTATGCATGTTGGGTATCGTTCTGTTTGGGGGATGTTGCTTTTTCAGATTATACTTGTTTTTTCTTGTTTGTATATAGTTTTTTAGGAAAATGTGGCTTTGATTCTGCTTTTTTATCCTTTTTTTAGGGAAACTCTTTGCAACCAAAGAATACATTGAGGGATTACTTCTAGAAAACTGTGGCCACATCAACAAGCCTGGTACAAATAGAAAGCCTGAGGTGTGTACTTCCAGAGAATCTATAGTTTGTGGGGGGTATTTCAAATGTAAAGGGTTGTTTTTCTGGAAAAACTGCAAGGTGCGCATAGCGCATATCACAGTTGTATTTTTTCTGAAAATCCCCTAAAGCTCTGTTTCAGTTTGGGGGAGTCTCCTGGGCAGGAAAAGGTGTCTAACTATACATATGTGGTACCGCTGTAAATGTGAGAAATTGGGGTTTCACACGCAATAAAGTTTTATTGACAAACTTACATTTTTTATTACAAAAAAACACTACAAATTGTAAAAAATTGATTTTTTTTATTTTTTTGCACATATTTCGCCAAAAAATATTGAGAATACACCTAAAAAATGACAAACAAGACATTTCATGTTAAAGCTCAGACTCTGCTGAAAAAAACAATATATCATTTTCCTGGGAAATCGCTGGAAATCCCTTCAAAAATCACATTTGAACATGGGGAGTGCAAAATAGTGCAAAATGGTCTGGCAAGTGTGTGACAAAAACTCCAGGTAGGCTGGCACTTAAAGGGTTAATCCTTCCTTTCGGGGATTTAGAGCGGGTAGAGGGGCTTCCTTTCCCGCTACCAGAGGTGCAGGTTGGACCCGGTGGAGGGGCCGTGGCTGTCCCGGTCAGTCCTGGGGCGCCAAGCCCAAGCCTGCTGGTAAGCCCTCTCAGCAATGAGGGGCTGCCCTCACCCGTGCGGGTGGGGGGACGATTGCGACACTTCTCCCTGGTCTGGGACCAGAAGGTTCCGGACAGATGGATCCGGGAGGTGGTGTCGTCCGGTTACAAGCTGGAGTTCGAGTCTCGCCCGCCTTCACGGTTCTTCCGGTCTCGGGTGCCCACCGATCCTTTGGCCACGCAGGGGTTTCTGGCGTCGGTAAGGAATCTTCTGGAAATGGCGGTCATCCGGCCGGTGCCGCGCTCAGAGGTGGGCCTCGGTTTTTACTCCAATCTTTTCACAGTCCCCAAGAAGGACGGGTCGGTTCGCCCCGTCCTGGATCTGAAGTTCCTCAACAGGTTCATCCGTACTCGGAAGTTTCGCATGGAAACTCTGCGTTCGGCCATCGGTTCTCTTCGGCAGGGGGACTTCATGACGTCCATAGACATCAAGGATGCTTACCTTCATGTTCCCATCTGCCGGGCTCATCAGCGTTTTCTTCGGTTCGTGGTGAAGGATCGGCATTTTCAATTCGTGGCACTTCCGTTTGGCCTTACCTCGGCTCCAAGAGTGTTCACCAAGGTGCTGGCAGGGGTTATGGCCATTCTCAGATCTTGGGGCATTCGTGTCGTACTTTATCTGGACGACCTTCTCATCATGGCTCCGTACCTCAATCAATCAGGGACAGACACCAGGATGGTGGTCTCCACGCTGGAAAGCTTCGGTTGGGTGATCAACTTTCCCAAGTCCTCCCTCGCTCCGGCCAGGGTGGTGTCCTTTCTGGGAATGCGGTTGGACACTTGTCAACATAGGATGTTTCTCCCTCAGTCCAAAATTTATCTGATTCAGGAGTTGGCTCGGGTCCTTCTTTCCAATCCTCGGCCGTCCATCCATCTGGGGATGAGGCTGGTAGGGTTGATGGTTGCCTCGTTCGAGGCAGTTCCTTTCGCTCAATTTCACACGAGGACGCTTCAGCTTCATCTGTTGGCGTCCTGGGACCGGCGACCACGGTCGTTGGATCGGCCCTTCCAGTTGTCCTCCCGGGTCTGGCAGTCCCTCCAATGGTGGTTGGTCCCGACCAATCTCTCGAGGGGCAGGTCTTTCCTGACTCCTCTCTGGGAAATTGTCACCACGGACGCCAGTCTTTCGGGATGGGGGGGATTCTGGAAGGATCTTCAGTTCCAGGGGCAGTGGGAACCTCGAGAGGCCCACTTGCCCATCAATATTCTGGAACGGAGAGCCATCCATCTGGTTCTTGCTCTTTTGACTCAACATGTTTTGGGCCTTCCGGTTCAGGTTCGCTCGGAGTCAGTGTCGGCTGTGTTACCCCAATTTACCAACGCTGGGTTTGACGGCTTCGCTGCTGAAACCTCCATCTTGGAGGAGGGTCTTTCTGACTCGGTTGTTAAGACTCTGATCGGTGCCCGGAAGAGGTCTTCTTCTATCATCTACTTTTGGACTTGGAAAGCCTATATCGCTTGGTGTGAGGTTAGATCTTTGCCTTGTAGGGTCTTTTCGATCTCCAAGATTCTGGAGTTTTTGCAATCTGGCCTGGACGCTGGTCTTCAGCTGAGTACTTTTTTCCAGGGGGTTACGCATGTGCGGCCTCCCAGGAAACCTTTACTCCCTGTTTGGGACTTGAATTTGGTTCTTTCTGCTCTTCAGGCTCCTCCCTTTGAGCCTTTGCAAGATATTGCTTTGTCTACCTTGACTCAGAAGATTGTCTTCTTGGTAGCTATCACTTCGGTTCGGCGTGTCTCGGAGTTGGCGGCCTTGTCTATTCAGGCGCCCTACTTTGAGAGGCATCAGGACAAAGTGGTCTTTCGGTTCAAACCGGACTTTCTTCCTAAGGTTGTTTCTGCTTTTCATTTGAATCAGGATATTGTTCTTCCCTCCTTGTGTACTAAGCCTAAGAATGACAAGGAGAGGGTTTTGCATTGTTTGGATGTAGTACGCTGTGTTAAGTACTATTTGATTATTACTTCTCCTTTTCGTAAAACTGATGCCTTTTTTGTTGTGCCCTATGGGCCTAGGAAGGGTTTGGCGGTGGCCAAATCTTCCATTAGCAAGTGGGTACGTCAGGCCGTTATTGCCGCCTATTCTGCTAAGGGGAAAGTTCCACCTTTTCGTATCACTGCTCATTCTACTCGCGCCGTTGGAGCGTCTTGGGCTTTTCAGCACCAAGCTTCTGTTGAACACGTTTGTAAGGCTGCTACTTGGTCTTCTGTTCATACTTTTTCTAAGTTTTACAAGGTTGATGTGCGGGCCTCAGCGGATGCTGTGTTTGGCCGCAAAGTTCTGCAGACCACAGTCCTTTAAGTTATGCTTCATTTTGCCTTCGGATACCCATCCCTTGTGGACACTGCTTTTGGATGTCCCGATCGTAAGAATTAAATGGGAAGCGGGGTGTGTGACACACTGAGAATAATACTATTTTGTGAGTACTCACCTGCAAAATGGATATTGTCAGTGTGTCACACACCCCGCTTCACCCACCCTTTTCGGTATCCTGGATCCTTTATATGGTGAAGCTTTTTCTTTATTTTGAGGTTACCACTGGATTTCCTGGTACCTTGTCTTTCTGCTTTTGAATTCACTGGGTGTTAAGTGGGAGGTCCCAGGTATATATAGGCCGGAAGGGGCTCGTTTTCAAGACTTCTCTCTGCAACGTCGCCACCTGCTGGTGGAGTAACCTGATCGTAAGAATTAAAGGGGAAGCGGGGTGTGTGACACACTGACAATATCCATTTTACAGGTGAGTACTCACAAAATGGTATTTTCTTGGCCTCCTGGCCTGTCTCTTTTTCTTACTGCTGTTTAACCACTGGGAAATCATAGTGAGGCACCTGCTTTTATAGGGGGCCGGGAGGAGCGACCGCTTTTGATCTTGCAGTCGAGCGCCACCTAGCTGTGGAATACCCACATGTCATTACTTCTGGGACGACCTGGACTGGATATATTCAAAAACAAGGTGAGTTTCACAGAATTGTATTTTTGGGGTCCTCCAATGTGGGACTTTTTAAACCAGTTTGTTGGTGATGGGTGTGGTTTAGCATCCATAAATACTCAGAAGTCCATGCATTCCACTGCCACCATTCAACCAAAGAGTCAGAGCAGTTGTAAACCATCTAGCATTCTGCATTTGGTGGGACAGTCTTCCTCACATCAGTGGGACATTTAGGTTTTCCCAGACTTTTCGGAGGGACGGGGACCACATAGTGGGACATCTGGTGAGTTCAGGGTTGTGGGGAAACATTTAATACTTTTCTGAAATATATCCTTTTTTTTTTTTTTATAAAAACGACCTAGCAGCACTGAGCAACTTGGTGTACTTTGAGTAAAGCTGAATAAGCTACAGATCTGGATGGATTTTTTTACTAGTATAGGCCTGACTGCCATGACCCTGATTGGCCAGTAAGGAAACTACTTGAATTCAGACAGAGATTTTGTGGTAAAATTGTCCACCTGTGTTTATTTAACTACATTGATTTGCGGTAAGGTGTCTGTGGTATATACTTGATTGTGTATATTTTTCGGAGATTGTTTATGTACTGTATTAACATTTGCTATTTATTAGGATAATGATTACCGGTTTAAGATTGTTTTTTGGACTGTTGACATTTATTATGACCTCATCTGCAGTTTTGATGCTATGGTTTTAAATGTTTTTTATCTTTGAAGCATTTGAATAAACTGTTTTTACTTTGCCATTTGGCCTTAATGATTGGATCTCTGTATGATCTTATTAGGGGTTTATTCATTTCAAACTAATTTAAAGCAGGTAGAAGATGGAATTGAATCTTTACAAAGATTATGGTGGAGAACATGGCAGCGCTACAGTTACAAAAAATATTTATTGTACCGTACCTGGAGAACTTTTGCTCATTGCCAATCAGAAGCTGGTCTTGGAAATCGTAATTCAGAAGGTGGCAGCATGATTGGGTCATCACAGGTTGCTTGAGGGGGGCATACCTAAATTGGGTGGGTTACAGTGGGATCCTATCGTTCTAACTAGAGATGCCACCAGGAAGGATGGGGTGTACAGACACAGGATAGGTTAGTACACGGGACCTGGAGTCCTCTAGAGAAAACATTCTCTTCAAGCCACAGAGGATGGTCTGGAGCCCTCAAAAAAGCCCTAAAGCAGCAAAGGAAAATCTGTATTCTGTCATGCAACACAGTGGTGGAATATCTGATTTGTTAAACCGGACCAACAACCTGGCACAGTTGGAAAAGAAAGGTAGCGGCCATTTTGGAGCTTCCTTTCCCAGCTGACATAACTGAAATGCACAGCACCAGGAAGCCCAGCACAACTTCCTGTTTGCAGGTGGCCTTCAAGCCCATGACCGGCCATCTTGTTTTTAAAATTTACCCCAGCAGGCGTTAGAAAAAGGTGAATTATTTTTTATGTGCTGCAATCTAAATTGCCCTGGAGAGGGATGCATATGAGCACTGTTTGTTGTTTTGTTCTGATTTAATTCATTTTTGACTGTCCGCTTTAAGGGGATGCTCGCAGTCTCAATTTAATCTCCCTGTCAGCAGTAATATTAGACTTTGCAGAAAGGAATCTTCGGTATCTGTCGCGGAGTAACATCGAGGGTTGCAAAGACAGGATTGTAGATTTCCTGTCACCAGCTAAACCAGGTGGAGTGGTGTCTCCACCCAGAGGTGTCTTATCAAATAACTCTCTACTTCGTTTTTCTTCAGCTGGATCGTTTTGAAACCTGGGAGAATCCTCTACAACGGTTTTTCTCACCCAAGAGGAGTAGATGCCTTCTCCTAGTTTTGGGCAAACCTGTTCACTTATGCCTTCCCTCCCCTGATGCTTTTCTCAGGGGGCCCTAGAGCAAATTGTTCTGCAAGTGATCCTCATTACTCCAATCTGGTCAAACAAATCTCAATTTTCTTTTCTATAGTCAATGCGTCTAGAATGCTCTTGGCCTCTTTGCTTGATGGTTCTATTCCAAGGCCCCAAATTCCACCCACTGTGTCACCATTTAAAGTTAGCTGCTTAGAATTTGAAAAACACATCCTAGAAAGAAAGAGATTATATGAAGTTTGACACAGAATATTTAAAGTGGACCAAAACCAGCCCTGGAGTCTGAGACTCTAGGGCTGGCTGATTCCCTTTCGCCTCCGCTGCGTGTAACCCCTCCATTCTCCCGATAAGCTTACTCCTCCAATGAGCCCACAGCACATTTGTGACTGGTGGCGGCATCACTTGCATCCTATTCCGACTGTGTGCAGTCATGCCTACAACAACTGAATGGCTGTGCATGGTCATGCATAGCTGAGGGATGTGAGTCCTGACGTGCTTGGATCGTGGGATCAGCTGGGATTCCATTCAGCTTCTCCAGCCGCACATTAATATGCATGCCCGGAGAAGCTAAATAGAGGAGAGCTGTCTCTGCGTTGTGTGCTTGTGGGATAGGTAAGAGACTGGATTTGGTACCCTGGAGTTGCTGATTGACTAATTGACCCAGGCAGACATGACAAATTTCACCACATCTGCATTATTTCAATCTATTCCAATAGGGTGAATCCGGGTTCAAGAAGCTAAAGGGTTACTAGCAGCGTTCTCAGGTGGAAAGGGTGATTGCTGCTGCTTTGTTTAGTCAAAGCTGCCAATAAACACACCTGTTACAGTTGAAGGATTCTGGGATTTGTAGTGAGATACGGATTCCAAGAGCTTTAATGAAGGTCAAGAAAGTCACTCCTACTTTACCAAGACAGATTTATTGCAATATAAGAAACTTGGAAATGGCATTCTGATAGGATTGTGCTCCCAGACCTGTGATTTACCTAACACACAGGTTTATTTTACATTTCCACTTTCGGTCGGATGCCCTCGCTATAGACAAGCTTTTGCATGAAGTGGCGGGAGTGGATCCAAGTGTGTTGACTGGACGACGATAGTTAAAATCCTGGGGTTTTGGTCCTCTTTAAACTGTTACCAAAGTAACGCAGAAGAAGAGCCAATGAATAAGAAATGAGAAAGTTGTGTCTGTGCTTTTTTCCCTCTAACCTAAGAAGCCTGGATAACAATTTATAGGGGGCAGAATTTTTTTTTGTTTTGTTTTTTTATTTAATACAATGCATTCACAATTTGTCTAGCTTATATACCACATTATAGTATTGGCTCAATCATGTATTTTATTTTCATCTGCTTTAAACCGGACCTTCAGCATGATTTAAAGTGGACCAACACCCAGGATTTTGACTATCCTGGGTCTTGGTCCACTTCGGTGGGGCACCCCCGATCGGGGTGCCCCGCTGTGTGAAACCCCCCCGAACCCCACGAACAACTCACCTCTCCCCGCTCCCAGCGCCGACGTACAAGGGGAGATCTTGAACGTCTAAGCGGCGGCGGCCGCCGCCGCCTCCCTCGCGTCACTTTGAACGCGCGCGCCCCCGCGCCGGCCATTCGCAGACGGCCGGCGCGGAGGCGCGCACGCCTACAGGGGCGCGAGGGAGGCGGCGGCGGCCGGCCGCCGCCGAAGATAAGGTAGGTGAGTTGGGGTGTTTGGGGGGGGGTTTCACCCCGCGGGACATCCCGATCTCGGATGTCCCGCGGGGTGGGGGGTGATCGGCCCGGGAATCTTATAGATTCCCGGGCCGATCACCCCAGGGTGTTGGTCCACTTTAATGAAAAGCCCAAACCCTTAAAAAACTATTCCCATGCATCTAAAATTAATATATTTTAAGTTTTTAATCACTTATTATTTTTTCCCCCACCGGGCTGCAACTCTGTTCAGGACTCTAGGATACGGGCGCCTCCATCTTGACTCAGAAGAATCACACATACTGAGAAGAGGATAGCGGGATGAAGTACACAGGGTGGGGTTATAGCTGAGCAGAGCTGGGGTCAGGAAAAGGTCAGCAATTCCAGAATGCAGAGGGGGCACAGTCAGAACACACTTCCTGTTTGCAGGCTGCCTGATTCTCCATGAGCCGCCATCTTGGATGTTTAACCTTTTAACCGCCAGCCACGGAAAATTTACGTGGCTGCCTCCCCTGCAGTTAATCGCCAGCCGCGTAAATTTTACGTGCCTGATTTTGCCCCCTGCTAGCAACTGAAAAAATAAACAAAAACACTTACCTGACCCCTCATTCTATCAAGCCGGGTCTCCCCTTCAACCTGGGAAGCTCCGATCCCCTCCGGCTGCAGGGGACTTCCCAGAGTAGGTCCCCAACCCCCCTTTCAGCAGCGACCGGCTATTCCTGCAAAAAAAAAAAAAATAACATTTTCTCACCTCCATGTGCGCTCGCTCTCACCGCCCCTCCTCTTCACCCGGGGGGCCTCCGATCCTGCCCCCTAGGGCTCTTCTATCTTCAGGAGAGAGCCTGTCAGGCTCTCTCCCCCTCTTCTCCTGACGGGCGCCGCCATCTTGCAGCGAAGCTCCGCCCCCAAAGGATCCTCTGATCTCCTGCCTCCCCTCCTCCTCTGGCTGCTGATCACCCCAAGGGCTCTTCTATCTTCAGGAGAGAGCCTGTCAGGCTCTCTCCCCCTCTTCTCCTGATGGGCGCCGCCATCTTGCAGTGAAGCCCCGCCCCCAAAGGATCCTCTGATCTCCTGCCTCCCCTCCTCCTCTGGCTGCTGATCACCGGCATCTGTCATCGGATCAGCAAGGGACAGAGGAGCTGACAATCAGAGGGGAAAATCCATGTTTTTTTTTTTAATTCATTTTTTTATTGTGTGTGTGTGTTTTCTTTTACTGTTAACCCTTTGTGAACTGGTAAGGGGTCCATGAGACCCCTATACCAGTTCACAAGGCTGGGGGCTGGCAAGTCACCTGTGCTAGCGGGTGACTTGCCATTAACCCCCGGCCCCCCCCAAATGACCTACCTCCCCAAAGCCCGGGGGGGGGGCAGAAGGGCCCACAGACTCTATGTGGGCTTGTAGCCTGCAGGGCCAGGGGGCCCTGTTCTACAAGCCCTGCATTGCTGGTCCCGGGCTGGTTATGCATGGCAGGGGGGACATCACGCCATTTTTTCATTTTTAAGGGTTTTAACTCTTAAAATTCCCCCCCAAAAATGGTGTCTCCCCCCCCCCCCCCCCCCACCTTGGAGGGGGGACCCTATGTAATTTTTTTTTTTTAATTAACCCCATGTTACCCAGCAGGTATAAAAGGCTTCCAGCAGCAGCAGGAGAGCAGAAGCCAAAGTGATCAGGGTGGGACACAGCGCTCTGGGATGGAGGGTAAGTATTAAAAAAAAACAATAAGATATTTTTTCTTTGTGTCAGTGTGTTTTTTTACATTTAACCCTTTGTGAACTGGTAAGGGATCCATGAGACCCCTATACCAGTTCACAAGGCTTCGCGTGTGCCTGCGGCTAGCGGGTGACTTGCCATTAACCCCCGGCACCCCAATTACCTGCCTCCCCAAAGGCCGGGGGGGGGGGGGCAGGAGAGCCCGTGGCCATAGGCTATGCCAGCTTGTAGCCTGCACGGCCAGGGGCCACCAAAGCTGGTCCCTGTGTCCTATTCTACAAGCCCCCATAGCTGGTCCCGGGCTGGTTATGCTGGGTGGGGGGACCTCACGCCATTTTTTTTTTTTTGAGAATTTTAACGGTTTTTTAACCAGTTTTTTTTTTTTTTTTTTTTAAACCCTTTATAGTGTGGAAAGTAGTATTTTACATGTAATACATTTAAATAATCATTTGTTAAAGTTAAAGTTGCCTTACAGCAACGAAACGCGTCGGCGGTGGCGAGCGGTGGATCCAGGATCATCATTTCTTCATTTTAAGCTACCATTTGGAATTATATTGCCAGGCACTTGGGACGCAGTAGGAGACTGTCCAATTCCAGTGCCGGTGAGACCGTTATCATGCTTAATGCTTATTATATTTTTTTATCATGTGAGTGTATTTCTTGAGTCTACATTAAAGGAGAGGATTTTTTAGCAGTACTATACCATATTTCTCTTTCGTTGTTTTTTACATCCATGAAATGAATTGTCACCATCTGAGTCAATTTTGACTATTACTGAGACTGTGGTCTCTCTGAAGCGGTGTCTTTATATATCTACTAATTGGAGTCACCATACAAAGGTTGAGCAACGTTTGAGTTCTGATCCACACGGAAGCCCAGTGGGGGCAATAGCGTTGAATAATATCATTTGAAGGCTTTCTTTTGCTGTGGAGTCGGTAAGAGTTTGCACGTTTGGTGGAGGTATTTTGCACACGTTCATGTGAAGTGCATGCACCGTGGGATATCCGACTTTTTTTCATTTTTTTAAATTTTTTATGCTTTGGACTTCTTTGGTTGATTAGTTTATGTCTCACTAAGTGAGAACTGGAGTTTTTATGTCACTGTGTGCTCTGTGTTTTTTATTTGAATTTTTTAATCATTTGTTATAAAATTCTCTTTTCAGTTTAGGGGGTCTCCTGGGCAGGAACGAGGGGGCTACTAATACATATGTGGTATCATTGTAATTGGGAGAAATGGGGCTTTCTTTAATAAAATAAATGTTTTAGTTAAAATAAAGGAGACATTTTAAAAAATATATATATTTTAATTTTTTTTTACCTATTTCCGTAAAAATATTTAATAAATCAGTAGAAAAAATACAAACAAGACATTTCATGTTAAAGCCTAAACTCTGTTAAACAGTTAAACATCACGCAAAATGGTGAAAAATATCCTGTCAGCCGAGGGTGACAATATCTCAAGTAGGCTGGCAATTTAAAGGGTTAATAGTACCTATGCATGTTGGGTATTGTTTTGCTCGGGGACTTTGCACTTTCAGATTTACCTTGTTTTTCCTTGTTTGCATATTGATATTTTAGGAAAATGTGTTTTTTATTCTGCTTTTTTATACATTTTTTAATGTGAATCCCTGTGCAACCTAAAAATTGAGGGGTTACTTCCAGAAAGATGAGCCCACTACAACAAGCTGGGTCCGCTTAGAAAGCTTAACATGTGTGTACTTTTAGGGAATATATGGTTTATGGGGGTATTCCAAATGTAAAGGGTTGTTTTGGTAGAAAAAGTACAAGGCGCGCACTTTGTCAGCAGAGCTGAAATTTTCAAGTGAAATTACCGTTACGCACATGCTTTACTTTGGGGTGTTTGGCAACTCTTCTCTGGACAGTAGCTATGCATGTTGGGTATTGTTCTGTTCGAGGGATGTTGCTTTTTCAGATTTTCAGTTTTTTTTCTTGTTTGCATATAGTTTTTTTTAGGAAAATGTGACCTTAATTCATTTTTTTCATTTTTTTTTAGGGAAACCCTGTGCAACCAAAGAATACATTGAGGGATTACTTCCAGAAAACTGTGGCCACATCAACAAGCCTGGTACACCTAGAAGGCTTGAGGTGTGTACTTCCAGAGAATATATAGTTTGTTGGGGGTATTTCAAATGTAAAGGGTTGTTTTCATTGAAAAACTGCAAGGTGTGCATAGCACAGTTGTATTTTATTTGAAATTTTCCTAAAGGGCTGTTTCAGTCTGGGAGATTCTCCTGGGCAGGCATTCTCCTGGGTGTCTACCAATACATATGTGGTACCGATGTAACCGGGAGAAATTGGGATTTCACATGCAGAAATATTTTATTGACAAACTTACATTTTATATTACAAAAAAACACTTCAAATTGTAAAAAAAATTTTTTTTTTTTGTTTTTTTTTTTCACATTTTTTACCCAAAAATATTGAGGATACACCTAAAAAATGACAAGCAAGACATTTTGTGTTAAAGCCCAGCTGAAAAAAAAGCAATATATAATTTCCCTGGGAAATTCCTGGAAATCCCTTCAAAAATCACAGTTGAACATGTGGAACCCAAAATGGTGCAAAATGGTCTGGCAACAAAGGGTGACAAAAACTCCAGGTAGGCTGGCGGTTAAAGGATTAAAGATGCATAACATGCAGTATATGCAAGTAGGATGATTTTTAATGTAAGCAATCTCTATGTACAGAGTGTGGGAAACATGACATATGCTCTTATTCAGGGTAAATACAAAACAGCTCGTGACCACTTGGTCCTAAAAAGTTATTTCACTCTTGTAATTCAGAAGATGTTACTTAGAACCAAGCCTTTTAATAAATGGATATAATCTGGAAAAGCTTTTGCATTCCTTATGACATAACAAAAGGAACATTTAGTTCCTTTATTTCAATTTACTATTGTGCGATATACCCTTCTCTATGCCTATCCATGAGTCTAAACACAAAGTAGTTTTGTTGCAGTGAGTGGTGTTTTGAAAGATTCGGTAGACTTTACATTTCATTTTGAAAAAGGTTAATGAAACCTCAATAAGATTTTTTTAGTTAGCAAAAAGCCATACCTGGTGTGATTGCTAATTATAGCCATCCACACTCTCCCTTTTTAAGAAAGCATTGTTGTTGGCTAAAATACCTGGCTATTTTTGAATCATACACATTAACATTTCCTTTACTGTAGTCTGTAATTATGTTTACTTGTCATTTAAAGAGGAACAATACCCAAGTTTTCACTATTTTGGGTTTTGTTCCTCATGATTAGGATGCCCCATGCTGCACCCACAACGCTGTTCTGCTGCACCCACAACGCTGTTCTGCTGCACCCTCATCTCTCTCCTGCTCCATGCTCCACCCTCATCCCTCTCCTGCTCCATGCTGCACCCCCATCTCTCTCCTGCTCCATGCTGCACCAACATCTTTCTCCTGTTTCCAGGCTGCATCCCCATCTGCTCTGCTCCATGCTGCACCCACAACTGGCTAGCTTCTCACCAGAGCTCCTTACCATTTCAGCATTTCCTGTATGTTGGTGACTGGTCTAGTGACCCACATAACTGCTGTTGATCAGTCAGCTAGCAGCCATGTTGGGGGCCAGACAGGCATCAAGTAAGTCATTTTTCTCCACTCTCCAGCTGGCGTATGCTCAGTGGGGACCTCAGTTTGGGATACCCCTGAGCTATGGCAGTGAGTGAACCAACTATTTAGAACAGTTGTCTGCTTTCATCCCCCCAGGGCCTGTCTGTCCCCCCCCCCCCCCAATTTTGGTAATAAAGGGACATTGTTTTAAGTAAAATCTGATCTGCTGCTGTAAGGCTGGACACTTGCATCTTTCCCGCAGGTTGGTTGCAAAATGTACATGTCCTGAGAATCTGCAACTTCCTTGGGGGGATATCCAGACCGCTGGAGCCTCCTCGCACCTAACTGCACAGATTGCTTGTAATACTCACATTCATTCTGAGCTAGCGCTGGGAAAGGAGTCCTGCGATTGGCCGCCGGGCGGTCACCTGGGCAGGTCCTGCTGGCGGCCGGCACAGAGGACGCAACTATGGCCAACGTGACCGCCTAGCGGCCAGTCGTGGGACTCCTTTCCCAGAGCTGGCTCGTAATGAAGGTGATTATTAAAATCAATCTGTGCATACACACCTAGGAGCGGAGGCCAAAAGCAAACTACATTTTCAAAGAGCCAAATATTTTAGATTCAGGAACAAAGTGGGTGCATTGTTAGCCAACATGGCAAAACCAAGGGGACTTAAAAGAACTATAAATATCATAAGGGACAGACGCGGGTCAAAAGACACATGATTCCAAAGTATTAAAAATGTTTTTGAAAGCTACTTTAAAGAATTATACACCACCACTGCATCAAACTACACCACAACACAATAATTACTGAGTAAAGTAAGACTTCCAAAACTTACAGTAGAGCAAAGGGCCACATTAGAGGCAGACATCACAGAACAGGAAAAAGCAAACACTATCAAAAATCTTAAGAACCAAAAGACGCCAGGTCCAGATGCATACATGACTGAATTCTATAAAATATTAAGCCCTATGATCGTTCCCACACTCAGAGGTATTTCACAAAATAATACACCATGGAACCCAGATGCCTCGATTTACTGAATCCTATACAATTCTATTGCCAAAACCAGACCGAGACCCAGAGCTGGTTAAGTCTTACAGACCAATATCACTATTGAACACAGACTATAAAATACTATCCAAGTTAATGGCTGATCGACTCCAGTGTTTTCTCCCGAAGCTACTTACTAAACACCAGCTGGGCTTTGTTAGGGACAAACATATTTCAATAGGCATAAGAACTCGAAAGAACTACTCCTCAGTTTAGATGCTGAGAAATCTTTCGATAAGATATCATGGCCATGGCTAAACGCTCTACTAATGGAAAGAGCCTTTGGTAAGTCGTTCACCTCATTGATACAATATATATACAGGGCACCAACATGCCGACTAATAGTTAACGGGCAACTCACGGACAACATCTCACTGGGTAGGGGAGTCAGACAGGGATGCCCCCTTTCACCATTATTGTTTAACTTGGCCATTGATCCGCTCTTTCGACTATTGGAAGGGGAAGCTACATTTCAGGGCATAAAGGTAGGAGGAGAGGAGATAAAGATAATAGCCTTTGCAGACGATATCCTCTTGTATATTGCAAACCCCAAAAACACACTACCACGGATACTGGAAATCATAGCCTAAACTTAGAAAAATCAGCTGCCCTGTACCTGAGCAAATGCACAAAGCCCAGCTGGGGGAACAATTTTCCATTTAAATGGAATACACAGCATATAAAATACCTGGGAGTCTTGCTGCCTAAAAACCACCAAAAACTCTGACATCAACATTAAACCCTTATTAAAAGAAATTCAACAGGATTTGCAAACCTGGCCCAGTTTGACACTCTCATATTTGGGTTGTGTTTCCCTAATAAAAATGATCTAATTTCCAAAGCTGTTATTCCAAGTATACAGCACGTCCTGTTCCAGAAGATTCATTACACATGGGTTATACACCCACAAGATGGCGCTGGACTGCAGAAAACAGCTTGTGGCTCCTCCCGGCCCTATATATGTCGGGGACCTCCCACAAATTCCCCAGTTCATTTCTGCAGTCTGCGCTGAGAAGATATGAGAGAGATCTCTTGTGGGGCAGGTGAGCGAGGCATATGGCCTGCGGCCCTGCAGGACTATTTCCACCCGTTCCGTAATATATACTGCCTCCCAGCCTCGGCTGACAAGGTTCGGGTGAAGGTATTTTAGCAAGCACCAGTAAAAAAGGTGCTGAGGAGCTATGCTCCTACCGCAGTCCCTGCTCCAACAGGGTAGGCGGTTTAGGCTAATGGTGAGCCTTTTTGGGATGCCCCCACTGCCCTCTTGGGTTTTGCCAGGTTATCCTGTGCAGTTAAACCCTATTCACATATATATTTCCCCCTCCACCCTCATTTCTCATTTTAGTCCTCTGGGTGCCATTTTCCCTGGGAATTCGTCTGTTATCCTCCCTCACTCCCCCTTTGGGAGATCTCTGGGGGGGCGGTTCGTCTAGTGATTTATTACTGTATTTCACTCTTGTCATATTTTAGTGTTGGTAACTTTATAATACTCCGCCGCCGCGCTTTGTACTGCGCTCCGAGCCTGGCAGCCCCATTCACCTCAGAGCTGCCGGGCCGCTATTGGCCGTCCGGATCACGCGGGCGCGTTTCCCGCTCTTCGGGGGGGGGGGGGGGGCGGGCTCTGTGGATGATGCAATTTTACCTCACAACTCCATGGCCCGCCCCTCGAGGTCTGCGGACGCCATTTTGTCTCCTTGCTGCGTGCTGCTGGCTCTCTGCGGTCTGTGAGTAACCCCGGTGGGGTGATTTTTTCCTAAAGTTTTTTCTCTGCTTTTTTCTCATGGGAATGTTTGATTATGTCTGTCAGTCGGGTGAAAACTTCAGTACTGTGATTTCCCCCGGCCATCTTCCCTCACTATCTCCCACTTCCCTAGCGGTTCTTGGGGCATCCTGGGTAGCTCTTCAGCGTTAACCCTTGCTGGCCTATTGTGCCATTCAATCACCATATGGAGGCTTCTGGGGATAATGGGCCTGGGGTTCCTTCAGGACAAGCCCGGCTATGTGTTGCGTGTGGGGTATCCCCTATTAGTGATAATGTCAGGGTGTTTGTACCTTGCGCCAATTCTGGGCTGTTTGTTACTCCTGGGGGTGCGCCCCCTCTGGCCTCACCCACCCTCCCCACGCTTACATCTAACCCCCGCTGAGGGGCATACTAGTGGGGAGTCTCAACCTGATTTGTCTGCACGGGTGGCCAGTATTGAAAAACATCTTGCTGGGTCTGCCCCGCGTAAGGCTTCTGCTGAGAAGCGGCATTTATCACCCGTGGTTTCCCTCTTCCCTGTGGAAGATGAGGGCCCTTACTCACTCCCAGGTCCCTACCCCCTTGAGGAGGGAGAATTATTTTCTGATTCCTCTGAAGAACTACCTAAGATATATGGTGGTACTGGGACTCCCTTTGGGGAAGACCCGTGGTCCCCTGTTGACACTGACAGATTGCTGAGTCACACTTTTGAAGTGCTTTGTATTTCTCCCCCGGCAGTGGCTCCGCAGCAGCAGGGTGAGCTTTTTCACACGATTAAGCCACGCTGGGAGTTCCCTGAGCAGTCTCACGTTAATAATTTAGCGCTCAAAGAATGGGAACGGCCTAGCAAGCTGCTAGGGGTGCCTAACAGTTGGGACAAGAGGTATCCCTTTCCTGCTGATGTTGTTAAGCGTTTGGACCAATTGGCCTGTCATGCCTTTGCCTGTGTGGGGATGGCACTGCGCCCGGTTTGTGCCTCTGCTATTACGGCTATTGCCATTAAAGGAGTGCTTAAGTGTCTTTTGGATGGGGCATCTGAGGATGCGGGTAGAGAGGAGCATAGATCTCTCCTGATTTGTGAGGAATTTATTGCATATATCCTCTCTGCCATGGAAGATGCCACTAGAATGTGTGGTAGGATTTCTGCCCTGTTGGTGGATATACGCCGCTCTGTCTGGCTGCGTCAGTGGGTAACTGACAATGCTGCTAAGAAGGCTCTCACTGGTTTTCCCTTCAAGGGCCTGCGCCTCTTTGGAGAACGCTTGGACTTGTTTGCTAGGGGTGGTAGGTTACCTCAACGCAGGAGGCCATCTAATCCTGGTATGCATTTCATCATTTGATTTCATCTGCAACTATTAACCCTTTGCTGCCCATGTAAATCCTGCTGTTTTTATCTAATCCTGGTATGCATTTCATCATTTGATTTCATCTGCAACTATTAACCCTTTGCTGCCCATGTAAATCCTGCTGTTTTTATCTAATCCTGGTATGCATTTCATCATTTGATTTCATCTGCAACTATTAACCCTTTGCTGCCCATGTAAATCCTGCTGTTTTTATCTAATCCTGGTATGCATTTCATCATTTGATTTCATCTGCAACTATTAACCCTTTGCTGCCCATGCAAATCCTGCTGTTTTTATCTAATCCTGGTATGCATTTCATCATTTGATTTCATCTGCAACTATTAACCCTTTGCTGCCCATGTAAATCCTGCTGTTTTTATCTAATCCTGGTATGCATTTCATAATTTGATTTCATCTGCAACTATTAACCCTTTGCTGCCCATGTAAATCCTGCTGCCTTTTTCTCATCCTGAGTTGTGTGATTATTTTGAATGCCCCATCTGGTTCCCCTGGCCATATCTATATTTGTGAAACTTTATTCTGTTACTGTCTGCTAAACTTTTATTGACCAATATTGCCCCTTGTGTGTTCACTGACCCATAGCGCCTAGCAACATTCCATTTGGAGTTTTATTACTTCGTACCCTCCCTGACCAAACCTTTAGGCCTGACCTGAGCCCCACCTTTTAGGCTCAACTGTTGTGCATGAGCTACTCAGGCAGTTAGAAACCGTTCATATTGAGTGGCAGTGGCTGCAAAGCCACTATGGCTACAATTCAGACTCCTTTCTAAGTTTGAATCTAAGTCTGCAGCGAATTTAACCTGAATTCAACCTGGAGGAAACCTGCACCAGATTCTGCTTGTCTGATTAGCCCAGCATCAACTAAAATGATTACCTTTTATCTCATCACACTGCTTCCTCTTACCCTCAGAATCCTAGCCTCACAGTATCCCCCTGCTCCTGGTAAGTCCCCATATATCTCCCCCTCTCTGCTCTCAACCTCCTACCTCTCTGCTCACGAATTCCTTTCTTTGGAAAAATCAATCAACACCTCTACATCCAAGCACAAGACACATTACTCAACTCTCAAAAGCCACAACCATCTCTTCTCTCTCCTTTTACTCTTACTTGCCGCTGGGGACATCAACCCTAATCCAGGCCTGCTCTCTCCACCTCTCTCCTCCAGAACTATTCCCTTTTCATCAAAGCCAAAAATCTGCAACATTGTTAAACCTGGATACACACGCAACCCATCTAATCTGATACAGCTTACTCCCTCCCCACCCCTTCCTGCCACTTTCACCTGCGCACTGTGGAATGCACTCTCAGTGCGCAATAAACTCCCCTATATTCATGACCTGTTTCTCTCTAACTCTTTTACCTTTATGGGACTCACAGAAACATGGCTTACCCCATCAGACACAGCTTCACCTGCTGCCCTTTCACATGGGGGACTACATCTCTGCCACACCCCCAGATCCAACAACAAACAGGGTGGGGGTGTGGGCATCCTTCTATCTGAACTCTGCTCATTTAACCCACTCCCCGCCTTTCCATCTCTATCCTTCTCATCTTTTGAAGTTCACTGTGTCCGTTTATATTCTCCCTGTAACCTGAAAATCACTGTCATCTACCGCCCTCCTGGAACTACTACTCTATTCTTAGTATACAGTACGTCCTGCTCCAGATATAGTACTTACACTTGGGTTATCCTCCGCCAGATGGCGCTGCACTGCAGAGACATGCAAAACAGGCTCCTCCCGGCCCTCAAATACCCGGGGACCTTCCACAAATCCCCAGATTTCTCTGCAGTGCTGACTGCGAAGACATGAAGTATCACTCTCTCGCAGGTGAGCGGGGCTATCAAAGCTTGCGGCCCTGTTGGACTATTCCCACCCATCCTCCCTGTGATGTGCCTCCCAGCCTGGGCTGCGCTGGTCGGGTGAAGGTAAGCAGCACCATGCGTGCTTATGGAGCGATGCTCCACCGCAGTCCCCCACCAAAGGGTAGGCGGTTTAGGCTGATGGTGAGCCTCTAGGGGATGCCCCTCCCGCACTATTGCCCCATGCCCCGTGTAGCGGTGGGCCCTGTACAAAGGGTCGCCATCCTCCCTCGTTCCCCCCGTAGCTCGGGGGGGAAAGAAAGGGGGGGGTGTGTGGTGGTCTCAGTGTATGGTGTTTACACGCTTATGGCCTTAGTATTGTCCTTTGACTGGTATTCCTGGTGTGCCACGCTGTTTGCATTTTTATTATGTATCTGTCGCCGCCGCGCGCACCTCTTTCCTTTACTGGATGTGCTGTGCCGGGCTGCGGCGTCTTCATTGGCAAATCATTTTTCTAAGTGTGTCATACACTTCGCTCCTCATGACAATGTTGTAACTATCTTCCCTTGGTCTGTAAGTGCCCTTGAGGACGATTTTTTTCATGTTCCTTGATTACTGCGCATGGTTCTGACACCCTTTATTCCGATTATGTCTTTCAGACTGGTGAACACCATTGGCTTCTCCCGGGCCGGTGTAATTATAGCGGGCCTTGTAAATCTACTCCCACTTTCCTAGCGGGCTTTGGGGCATCCAGGGTGGCCTATTGCGTAAATCCCTGCTGGCATATTGTGTATCTGCTTGCAAGGTTTTTGTCCCTTTGGTCCTATTCAGGATGCTGTCTGGCTGTTCTTACCCTCAAGGTTGTCCTTCTGGTGACTGTTACCTTGGTCAGGCGTGTGTTACCTAGTGGCTACCTAGTCACCATTCTTTGAGATGCACCAGGATAAGGTGGTGGTCCGCCTGAAGCCGGACTTTCCGCATCAGGTGCTGAGGAAAGGGTTCTGCATTCCTTGAACAAGGCGTTGGAAGTTTTTCCTTGGTAGTCATTTTGTCCTTTAGCAGAACTGATGTTCCTTGGGGACTATGGTCACTACATCCTGAATGTGCCCGATCTCGTCTGCTCTCGGGGAGTTGGGCGGCTTTGGCCCTGGTTATTACTTGAATAGATGTTCCTTCTGGTACTTGGAAAGGTTTTTTTTGGCTTCTGCCAAGTCTACGGTTAGCGATTGGATTCGTCAGGCTGTTATTCAGGCCTATTCCAACAAGGGGAAGAATCTTCCTTTTCGCTTTGATTCTTATTCTACTTGTGCCTTGATGCCTCTTGGGCTTTCAGCACCAGGCTTCTGTTGAACTGGTTTGCTAGGCCACTACCTTGGCCTTCTGTTCCTACCTTTGCAAAGTTTTACATGGTTTATGTTAGGGCCTCAGCTCATGCTGTCTTGGCCATATGGTTATGCAGGTGACAGTGGTTTTAAACTGTCTGCTGTTGTCGTTTTTGTTGGGGATCCCACCCTACTATATGGACACTGCTATTGGATGTCCCAAGTGTAAGTACTATATCTGGAGTAGGACGTACTGTTACTGTATACTAAGAATAATGCAATTCTGTGAGATACTCACCTGTAGAATTGATATTATTTGTATACAGTACGTCCTGCTCCACCCCACCCCCCTGGTTTTTGCATTATTCTGGATCCCCTGTATGGTGATTGTTAACATTGTTATAGTTACCAGTTTTGGTGGTTAATTCTCCCAGCTTCTTGTTCACTGCTTTTCAATGCTGGGGATTTGTGGGAGGTCCCCGGGTATTTGAGGGCCGGGAGGAGCCTGTTTTGCATGTCTCTGCAGTGCAGCGCCATCTGGCGGAGGATAACCCAAGTGTAAGTACTATATCTGGAGCAGGATGTACTGTATACAAATAATATCAATTCTACAGGTGAGTATCTCACAGAATTGCATTTTTCTTCGACCACTTTTCTACCTGGCTCCTTCAGTTTCTGCCCACAGACATCCCTGCAATCATCATGGGTGACTTCAACATACCTGTTGACACTAGCAACCTCATCTTTCGGACTAAAGCAATCGTCTACTGCACCCACCCACAGACGGCCACACGATTGACCTCCTCTTCACTAAACTCTGCTCTTTATCGAACCTCTCATCCTCATTGCTTCCCCTCTCTGATCATAATCTGCCGACTATGACTCTCTCCAATTCCTGCCAACCCCCCTCCACACAAATCTACAATTCAATGCAGGGACTTAAGAAATCTAGATCTTCAGTCCCTTTCTGCCTCACTTCAACCTCTTCAGTCCTTGACCTCATTCATGGACATAGACGCTGCATCATCACACTACCATAATACACTCTCCTCAGCTCTAGACTCTGCCGCTCCCCTCACCCATAGCTGTCCCCGCCCCAAAAATCGCCAACCCTGGCTAAATGCAAGCACAACCAGATTGAAACAGCTGTCTCGAGCTGCTGAACGGCAATCGAGGAAAACCGAATCCAGTTGTGGCTTTCAATTCTATAAACAAGCCCTTCAGGAACTCAGGACTGCCCTTTCATCTGCTAAGCAAGCATATTTCTCTTCACTGATTTCTGCACAAGCCCGGAATCCCAAACAACTATTCAGCACTTTCAGTTCCCTACTCCGCCCACCACCCCCTCCTCCAACCTCCCAAATAACAGCAGAAGAATTTTCTACATTCTTCAAAGAAAAAATTGACAACATTCGACTTGGCTTTGCCCCTCAGAATCCCTCACCACTTCAAACAATCCCCCTGCCTTACTCTCTTACCTTCTTCACTCCAATAAGTGAGCTTGGACTAACCTCTCTCATTTCTAGGGCGCACCTGACTACCTGCTCCCTCGATCCTATTCCATCCCACCTTATTCCTCAACTGTCTCCATCCCTCACTTCAGCCTTAACCTCTATATTCAACCTTTCCCTCTCCACTGGTACCTTTCCTTCCTCCTACAAACATGCAGTTATTACTCCGATAATCAAGAAACCCTCTCTCAACCCCTCTGCCCTCTCCAGCTACCGCCCTATCTCACTCCTCCCTTTCTCCTCCAAACTTCTTGAAAAACATGTCCACTCAGAATTCGCAGAATACTTATCCACTAACAACTTACTTGACCCCTTACAATCAGGATTCTGCCGTAACCACTCCACTGAAACTGCCCTCACCAAAGTCACCAATGATCTGCTCACTGCCAAAATCAAAGGTCACTACTCCATCCTCATCCTTCTTGACCTCTCCTCAGCCTTTGATACTGTCGACCACTCTTTGATTCTTGATATTCTCTCCTCTCTTGGGATTCAAGGTCTTGCACTCTCTTGGCTCACCTCTTACCTCTCTGACAGATCATTCAGTGTATCCTATTCTAACACAGTCTCATCCTCACGTTCCCTTTCTGTTGGTGTGCCGCAAGGTTCTGTCCTAGGCCCCCTACTTATTCTAAGTATGTCACACACCCCGCTTCAAGACATTCATTACACTTGGGTATACTGACCTGTAGATGGCGATCTTGCAGAGATATCAAAAAAAGGTCAGACCCTCCCGGCCCATAAATACCTGGGACCTCCCACTCATTCCCAGTTTTCCATCTCTGCAGAGGCGAGCAAGTCAGAAGATGTCTCCTCCTTGCAGGTAGCCGGGATGACTCCCGGCCACTTTTTTTCTTCTATTTCTGCCTGGATCCCTTCTCTTAAGTTACTTGCCTCCCAGGCTAGGCTGCTGGTCCGGGCAAAGGTAGTTGGCACCCCTGGTGCTTAGGAGCCGTGAGACCCCATAACAAGGGGTAGGCGGCTATCCGGGTTGGTGATCCCGGTTTTGGGATGCCCCGTCCCTTGGCCCTACCCTGACATGGATTCTTCCTCTCCTGGATACCCTTAGGGGGGGGGCGGGTCCCTTTGGGGATTCATTCTTTCTTTATTAGTGTGTGTGTCGTGTCGGTGCTTAACTGAGTGTGTGTGTTTTTTTTTTTTTTTTTTGACTGGTGCCGGCAGGACGCGGCGCCGGCCTCCGGCGTGTGTAAATGGCGCCTGTGGGTGCTTCTCCTCCTTGGGGATGGGGGGGGGGGCGCAGGTGCGCGCGCCTACGGCCCGCCCCCGGACTGTGGGCGCTGTGTGTTAGGTTCCGGCTTCTGGCCGGGAGATACGGGGGAGGGGCCGCGCCGGCCCGCCCTCCCTCCTCCTCTGCTCTCCTCGTGTCCCCACGGTTCCTCTTGCCTGCGTGCGGTAATCAGGTGGGGCGAAGGTCTGGTGAGTGGCCTGTGGCCATTAGATTTCTATCATTTGCTCCTTATGGACATTGCCAGCATAGTCTGAGTGTGTGTGTTTTTTGTGTGTTCCAGGTGGACCATTGACACTATTAAAGTTGGACTCTCCCGGTCCTAAGGTCCCTGGTTAAATTTAGTGGCTTAACATTCCTCCCACTCGGGACTTAAAGGGGCATCCCGGGTTGCATTACTGCGTAATTCCCTCGGAGCATTGTACACATATATATATATATATATATATATATATGTATGTATATCCATTTCAAAAAATCACCGTATGGAGGCATCCCCGGATGCTGGGCTTGTGCCCCCCTCGGGGCAATCCAGACTGTGTTTGGGGTATCCCTTGTGGGGGATGATGTATTTCTTTGTGTACCCTGTGCGCAGCGGTCTATTGCGCGGCAGACCAGATCTCAGGCGTCCGGTTCTGCTCCGCCAGTCTCCTCTCCGTCTCCCCCTCGCTTGACACGTACCCCATGTGATGTGGTCATTGGCAGGGAGTCGCAATCTGAGGTGTGTGCCAGATTGGCCAATCTTGGGAAAATTTTTTCCAGTGCCGTTGCTAAAAAGGCCACGGCAAAGAGAAAACATTTGTATACGGCTGCGCAGGCCTTTGATAGGGAGGATTTTGACTCCCTGGATTGGTCTGATTTTTCCCAGCGTGAGGAAGGGGAGTTGTATGAGGAGTCTGATGACTCTGATGATCAGCAGTTTGTGGGCGCTGATACCGAGCAGGGCCAGGGGGATTCTTTGGATAACGCTAGGGTCCTGGCTCATATGTTTGAGGTCCTGGCTATTTCTCCCCCCGAGGCGGCTCCTCCGCTGAAGGGGGAGTTCTTTGAAGTAACTAAGCCGCGCTTGGAATTTCCTTATGGAAAGCATTTTGATGGTATCATCCTCAAGGAATGGGAGAGGCCGACTCGGCTTCCGGGTGTTCCACCGGGTTGGGACAAGAAATATTCCTTTCCGGCGGACGCAGTGAAGCACTGGTCGTCCCCCCCCCCCCCCCCCCCAGGTGGATACTCCTGTCTTGGGGTTGTCCAGCTCCGCAGTCCTACATTCTCCGGAGTGCACTACTCTCAAGGATGGTGAGGATAAACGCATTGACCAGATGGCTTGTCATGGTTTTGCCAGTGTTGGATCGGCCTTGCGGCCGGTTTGTGCTTCTGCGTTTGTACTGGTTGCTGCCAGGTCGGTTGTCAGGGGATTGTTGACCTCTTCCCCGGCTAGTGAGAAGTTTGCCGACCTTAAGCGCTGTGAATTTTTATCCTTTGTACTGTCCGCCCTGGACGACACTTTGGTGATGTGTAGCAGAGCTGCAGCTCTGCTTGTGGCTATCCGCCAGTCGGTTTGGTTACGCCAGTGGGCGGCTGATTTTGTGTCCAAAAAGTCGCTCACGGCCCTTCCCTTTGTGGGGTGCGGCTCTTTGGAGAAAAATTGGATTCGGTGGCAAAGGGAGGTAAGTTACCTCAGCGTAAGAAGCAGCGTCGCCCCTTTCGGGGGGTGGCTTCTTTCTCTCAGTCCTTTCGTGGGGCTAGGGTCGGCAGGGGTTCGGCCTTCCCCTCGTCCAGAAGTGATTCCTGGACCAGGGGCAGGGGTCGGGCACGTCCAGGACACAGTTGGGGCTCCAAGCTTCTATTCCAATTTGTTCACGGTGCCCAAGAAGGACGGATCCGTTCGTCCCATTCTGGATCTGAAGTTGCTCAACAGGTTCGTTCGTCCCCGGAAGTTCCATATGGAACTCCACTCACTTTGTCAGGGGGACTTCATGACGTCCATAGACATCAAGGATGCTTACCTGCATCAGGTTTGTTGTGGACAATCGACCTTTTCAGTTTGTGGCTCTTCCGTTTGGCCTTACCTCGGCTCCAAGGGTTTTTACCAAGGTGTTGGCAGGAGTGATGGCCATCCTCAGAACCAGGGGTATCCGCATCGTGCCCTATCTGGACGATCTTCTCATCATGGCGTCTTCCCTCAGTCAGGCGCAGCTGGATACCAGGAATGTGGTGTCCACTCTGGAGAGTTTCGGTTGGGTGATCAACTGTCCCAAGTCCTGCCTCACTCCCTCCAGGGTGGTGGAGTTCCTAGGAATGTCGCTGGATACTTCTCAGGCCAGGGTGTTTCTCCCCCGAGCCAAGGTTCTTCTGATTCAGGAATTGACTCAGCGTCTTCTACCATCAGGCTGGTTCTAGCTCACTTGACTCATCAGTTGCGGGGCCTACCGGTCCAAGTTCGGTCCGACAATCGGACGGCGGTCTCCTACATCAATCACCAGGGAGGGACTCGCAGCAGGCGTGCCCTCAGGAAAGTGTCCTTGATCCTTGCCTGGGCAGAGAGCAATGTCCCATGCATCTCAGCGGTGTACATTCCGGATGCCATGTCTCTGAACTGGAGGGATCTGGGGTTTCTGTACCTGTTCCCTCCGTTTCCCATGGTGTGCAGAGTGGTGCGCAAGCTGGCCCTAGAGGGCGCGTCAGCAATCCTGGAGGCTCCAAGTTGGCCAGGACAGGTTTGGTTCGCAGACGTGGTAAGGTTGGCAGAGGATCAGTTAGACCTGCCTCTTCTGTCGGATCTGCTCACTCAAGGGCCACTGCTCTACCCCAATTTACCAACGCTGGCTTTGACGGCGTGGTTGCTGAAACCTCCATCTTGAGGGAGGAAGGTTTTTCTGATGCTGTCATTCAGACTCTGGTTAGGGCTAGGAAGCAGTCTTCCTCTGCCATTTATTATAGGACTTGGAGGTCTTATATTGATTGGTGTGAGGTCAGGGCCTTGCCTTGCAGGGCGTTTTCTATCCCTAGGGTTTTGGAATTTCTGCAACATGGTCTGGACCAAGGTTTGCAGCTTAGTACGCTGAAGGGGCAGGTTTCTGCACTGGCGGTTTTCTTTCAAAAGTTGTTTGCTATTCATCCTCTGGTTAAGACATTTTTCCAGGGGGTTATGCAAGTGCGGCCTCCTAGGAAGCCTTTGCTCCCAGTTTGGGATTTGAATTTGGTTTTGTCTGCCTTGCAGGGTCCTCCTTTTGAACCTTTGCAGGATATTGCACTTTCTACGCTTACTCAGAAGGTTGTTTTTCTGGTTGCCATCACTTCCGTTCGACGTGTTTCGGAGTTGGCAGCCTTGTCTATTAAGGCTCCTTACTTTGAGAGGCATCAGGACAAGGTTGTTTTCCGCTTCCAGATTTCCTTCCTAAGGTGGTCTCGGCTTTTCATCTTAATCAGGATATTGTTCTACCCTCCTTGTGTCCTAAGCCTAGCAATGACAAGGAGAGGGTTTTGCATTCTTTGGATGTGGTTCGCCGTGTGAAGTACTATTTGGTGGCTACTTCTCCTTTTCGTAGGACTGATGCCCTTTTTGTGGTGCCCTCTGGGCCTAGGAAGGGTTTGGCTCCTGCCAAGTCTTCTATTAGAAAATGGATTCGCCAGGCCATTGTTGGGGCCTATTCTGCCAAGGGGAAGGTTCCCCCTTTTCGTTTTACTGCTCATTCTACTCGTGCTGTTGGGGCGTCCTGGGCCTTCCAGCACCAGGCTTCTGTTGAGCAAGTTTGTAAGGCTGCTACTTGGTCTTCGGTTCACACTTTTTCCAAGTTTTACAAGGTTGATGTTCGGGCCTCAGCGAATACTGTTTTTGGCTGCAAAGTTCTGCAAGCTGCAGTGGTTTAAGTTTGTGCCTTGTTTTTTGGATCCCCGCCCTTTATGGACACTGCTATTGGATGTCCCAAGTGCAATGAATGTCTTGAAGCGGGGTGTGTGACATACTTAGAATAATACCATTTTGTGAATACTCACCTGTAAAATGAGTATTATTAGTATGTCACACACCCCGCTTCACCCTGCCCTTTTGTATTCTGGATCCTTTATATGGTGAACCTTTGTTAGTTTTTTATTGGCTTTCCTGGTCCCTTGGTCTTACTGCTATCTTTATCCTGGGGAATGAGTGGGAGGTCCCAGGTATTTATGGGCCGGGAGGGTCTGACCTTTTTTAGTTATCATCTCCTCAAGATCGCCATCTACAGGTCAGTATACTTAAGTGTAATTAATGTCTTGAAGTGGGGTGTGTGACATACTTATAATACCCATTTTACAGGTGAGTATTCACAAAATGGTATTTTCTCAGTCTACACCTATGGCCTTGGTAAACTTATAAACTCACTAGGCTTTCAATTCCACTTCTATGCGGATGACACTCAGATATATCTCTCAGGCCCCAATCTCTCCTCTCTCCTAACTCGCCTCCCCAACTGCCTTGCAGCTATTTCTTCATTCATGTCATCTCGCTACCTCAAGCTGAACATGGACAAGACAGAACTGGTCATTTTCCCACCCTCTAACTCCCCTCCCCTCTCTAACACGTCTATTTCTGTCAACAATTACACAATAACAGCAACTCCCCAAGCTCGGTGCCTGGGAGTCATTTTGGACTCTGCCCTCTCTTTCAAACCACATATTCACTCCCTGGCCACCTCCTGTCGCCTCCAACTTAAAAACATCTCCCGCATTCGTCCTTTCCTCTCACCTGACACCACTAAAATGCTAGTGCATGCCCTGGTCATATCCCGTCTGGATTACTGCAACATCCTTCTTTGTGGCTTACCAACTAACAGACTGGCACCCCTCCAATCTATCCTGAACTCTGCTGCTCGCCTCATCCATTTCTCCTCTCGCTCCTCCAGTTCTGCGCCTCTCTGCCAATCCCTACACTGGCTGCCAGTCCCACAGCGAATCCTGTTCAAAACTCTAATTCTCGCATACAAAGCTCTCTCCAACCAGGCCCCTCCCTACATCTCATCTCTAATCCAACAATATCAACCTAGACGCAGCCTCCGCTCTGCTACCGACCTCCTCCTGTCCTCCTCCCTGGTCACCTCCTCTCACGCCTGCCTCCAGGACTTCTCACATGCAACTCCAATCTTCTGGAATGCCCTTCCCCACCCAATCCGCCACTCCACAACACTCAAAACCTTCAAAGGAGCCCTCAAAACTCACTTATTCCGACAATCATATAATCTGGCTTAACCAATTTTCTAAAACGGCATATGCCACAAAGCTCAATACGGACTGTTTGTGATCCTTTTCCCTCGTCTTCACCCCTCATCCTTTAGACTGTAATCTCGCAAGGGCAGGGCTTTCTCTCCTATTGTGTCTTGTACTCAGAATATCCATTGTCAGCTCTGTAAAACTGCATTTGATATATTATATGTACCGTATGTTTCTACCCTGTCTGTAACTACTACTTTGTAAAGCGCTACGGAAGATGATGGCGCTATATAAATAAACAATAATAATAATCTCTGTCCTTTCGGGGGACAGGTGCCTTTCTCCCGTCCTTCCGTGGTTCCAGAACTAACCGTGGAGTCTCTCTTACTGGGGCCTGCGGTGATCATTGGAGAAGGGGCAGAGGATGTGGCCGTCCTGGCCTCTCCTGGGGTCCCAAGCCAAAATCCTCACCCAAGCCCCCTCAGACATGATGGGGCGCCCTCACCCATCCGGGTGGGGGGATGGCTTCTGTTTTTTGCTCACGTCTGGAGACTTCATGTCTCAGACCGGTGGATTCAGGAGGTACTGTCCAGTTACAAGTTTGCAGCCTGGCCGCCCCCAAGATTCATCAAATCCCGGATGGCTCGAACCCCCCTTTTAGCCCAGGGTCTGCGCCTTACTGTCCAAAACCTTCTGGAGTTCGGGGTCATATGTCAAGTGCCCTTAAAAGAAAGGGGCAGAGGCTACTATTCCATTCTTTTCACTGTTCCCAAAAAAGACTGGTCCATTAGACCCATCCTGTATTTTAAGCGCCACAACAAATTTGTCAGATTCAAACACTTTCGCATGGAGACTCTGCGCTCAGCTGTAAATTCACTATGCCCGGGGGACTTCATGACCTCTGTAGACATCAAGGATGTTTACCTTCATTTACCAATCTTTCCAGGTCATCAGAGATGCCTCAGGCTCGGAGGATCAGCACTACCAATTTGTGGCCTTGCCTTTCGGTTTCACCTCGGCTCCCAGGGTTTTCACCAAGGTGCTGGCAGATGTAATGGCTCTGCTGAGATCTCAGGGCATTCGCATCCTCCCTTACTTGGACGACATTCTCATCATGTCTCAGTCCTTCCAGCAGGCAGAGCTGGATACCCAGATGGTGGTGTCCACACTGGTGTCCTCGGCTGGGTGATCAATCACCCCTAGTCTTCCCTGTTCATGTCATTGGTGAGGTCCTTTCTGGGCATGACTCTGGATACATCTCACGTCAAGATTCTTCTCCCTCAGCAGAAGGTGGAGAGTCTTCAAGCTCTAGCAAGACTTCTTTTGTCTTGCCCCCATCCCTCTATCTGGCAGGGGATGCAGCTGGTGGGTCTGATGGTGTCTTGCTTCGAGGCATTTCCATACGCTCAGTTTCATATGAGACCTCTTCAACTTCACCTCTTGTCAGTATGGGATCGGGACCCTGTGTCCCTGGATCAGGTGTTTGTTCTGTCCCCTCTGGCCAGGCGGTCTCTTTTGTGGTGGCTGGACTCAAGGAACCTGTTGATGGGCAGATCCTTTTTGACCCCTTGCTGGGAGACAGTCACCACAGATGCCAGTCTGACAGGTTGGGGGGGGGGGGGCTTCTGGAAATCCCTGAAGTTCCAGGTCAGTGGGGCCCTCAGGAGGCTCATACCCCTATCAACATTCTGGAACTGAGGGCGATAAGACTAGTTCTCGCCCAGTTGACTCCACACCTTCGGGGTTGGGCGGTTCAGATCTGGGCGGAGGAGAGTGTCCCCTGCATATAGGCAGTTTACATCCCGGGAGTGGAAATCCTGGAGGCAGACTCCTTGAGCAGGGGGATGTCTCGGCTGGGGGAGAGGTCCCTTAGCAACAAGGTGTTTTGGTCCTGGTGCCATTGCTGGGGGCAGCCGGATGTGGAGCTGTTTGCGTCCCTTCACAATCACAAGCTTCCAGTCGTTGTCTCTCTGTCCCAGGATCCTCTATCCTTGGCCATGGATGCGCTAGCAATGTCTTGGAAGAGCTTTCGTGTTTCCTCCGTTCCCTCTGCTGGGCAGGGTGCTGCTCAAGATCTCCCAGGAAGGGGTGCCAACCATTCTGGTGGCCCTCCGTTGGCCTAGGAGAGTGTGGTTCGCAGACATCGTGCAGTTGGCAGTAGATCAGTATGCCCTACCCAAGGTTCCAGATCTGCTCACTCAAAGACAGCTACGCCATCCCAATTTACAAACGCTGGCTTTAACGGCCTGGCTGCTGATACCTCCATCTTGATGGAAAAGGGGCTGCCTGCCTCTGTTGTTAGTCCATGATTCAGGCTAGGAAGAAGTCCTCGTCACCTATATACTATAGGGTATGGCATACTTACATTGACTGGTGTGAGTCTAGGTTGCTTCCCTGTCGGGTGTTTTCTATCCCCAGGATTCTGGAATTCCTGCAACATGGTTTGGATTTGGGTCTTCAACTTAGTACCCTCAAAGGTCATGTTTCAGCCTTAGCTATTTTCTTCTAAAGATAATTTGCCAACCATCGTCTGGTTAAGACCTTTTTTCAGGGGGTTACTCCCGTACGTCCTCCTCGTAAGCCTATGTTACCAGTCTGGGATTTGAACTTGGTATTATCGGCCTTGCAGGGATCTCCCTTTGAGCCCTTGCGTGCGGCCCCTTTGTCTATTTTGACGCTTAAGGTAGCCTTTCTATCAAACCTCCTTACTTTGAGAGACACCAGGACAAGGTGGTGTTTCGTTTTAATCCAGATTTTCTGCCTAAGGTTGTGTCTGCTTTTCATCTCAATCAGGACATTGTCTTGCCTTCTCTGTGCCCTAATCCTAGTACTCTAAGGAGCAGGTATTACATTCTCTGGATGTGGTTAGAACCCTGAAGTTCTATTTGGTGGCTTCTGAACCTTTCAGGAAGACTGATGCTCTTTTTGTTCTCCCTTCTGGGCCTAAGAAGGGTTTAGCTACAGCTAAGTCCACCATCAGCAAGTGGATCCGTCAGGCTGTGATTCAAGCCTATTCTGCTAAGGGGAAGGAGCCTCCTTTCCATCTTACTGCTCATTCTACTCGTGCTATTGGTGCCTCTTGGGCTTTTCAGCACCAAGCTTCTGTTGAACAAGTTTGCAAGGCTGCTACTTTGTCTTCTGTTCATATCTTTTCTAAGTTTTACAAGGTTGATGTTAGGGCCTTAGCTGATGCTGCTTTTGGCCGCAAAGTTCTGCAGGCGGCAGTGGTTTAAACTGCCCGCTGTTGCTTTTGGGGATCCCACCCTACTTTACATACACTGTTATTGGATGTCCCATGTGTAATGAATCTTCTGGAACAGGACGTGCTGTATACAATTCTGTGATTACTCACCGGTAGAATTGGTATTATAAGTATACAGCATGTCCTGTTCCATCCCAGCCTTGTTATCATTGTTCTTAGTCACCTCTGTATGGTGATTGTTCATTTGGGATTTTTGTTATTATAGTTTTCCCGGCTTCTTGTGTTACTGCTTGTAAATACTGGGGAATTTGTGGGAGGTCCCCGACTTATATAGGGCTGGAGCCACAAGCTGTTTTCTGCAGTCCAGCGCCATCTTGTGGATGTATAACCCATGTGTAATGAATCTTCTGGAACAGGACGTGCTGTATACTTATAATACCTACAGGTGAGTAATCACAGAATTGTATTTTTTCTGTGATCTACCAAAATAACTATGTAACAATTTTGTATTATGTACATTGTAGCTATGTTGAAAAACCCAATAAAAACAATAAAAAAAAAAAAAAAAATCAATCTATGCAGATAGGTGCGAGGGGGTTCCAGCGTTCTAAATACCCCCCCCCCCCCCGAGGTTCTTCCTATCAGCAGAAAGAGGGACCAACACCCGTTAAAGTAATAATGGGTCTTGGTTTAAGTCTGCCGAGCCTGTACAGACATGCAGAGGGGAGATTCCAGACTGGGGTAGTAAATGCGTTTAAATTACTAAATACGCCTTTTGTTCCTCCTAATCGGCCTTTTTGGGTTTAGTAAGCACAGTAATAAACTAAAAAGAATGTAATTGGAGCTTGCGCCCTGTACCCTGGGTTTTCTCAGTAAGGCAGCATCTATTTTTTTGTATCTACACACCATAAGGTTTTTTCAGCTGTGTCTGTATAGTCTGTAAAAAAAAAAAAAGAAAAAAAAAGGCTGAAAGGCTTGTGGAACCAATTTGTCAGCTGTCAGTTTAACATAACTACAATGATTGTTTTGGCCGGAAGATGCCATTTGATTAAATAACATGTCCATTTCTGGGAACATGTTGAATTCACATTTGTTTGGAAGGGTTCTAATGTCTTTTTGAAGATAGATCCATCACTGCAATACAAGCCTCTGCCAAAGAGTGCTGTTCACAAAATCACTCCGCCAGCTGTACTGGTGGTGTGATGCACTGAGAAAGATGATGTTTATTGAGTTTAAAGGGACTCTTAACCCAAAAGCTATAATGAGGCAACAAGCAGGTCACCTTTTCCTATACTCCGAATAGAAGCTGTGGCAAGTCTCCAAAATTTGCCCTCTTTTCTCTCCTCTTCCACTCCAGTTAATCAGAATTCAGCAACAAATGGTTTAACTCTTACCCGAAGGGTGTGGACTGCAAGACAAAGAGACGTGGTTCCTCCCGGCCTATAAACTTCTGGCTGCATCTCCCTAATCGGTTTCATTCTTGCAGTTGGAGCTGGACTGTGAAGGTGTACCTGAAGCCAAGTTGGGCAAGATCTTCTGGTGGAACATGAAAAGCCCCTTCAAGCCCCCTCAGGCTTGAGGGGATGTCCTCACCCTTGCGGGTGCAGGCAGCTTATGCATTTTGCTCCCACTTGGAGGCACCATGTAACAGATCTTTTTTACAGGAAGTTGTTTCCTTAGGGTACAAGACCGAATTAGGGGGCAGACCTCCTTGTGGAGGTTCCTTGGTCATGGGTATCCCGGAATCCGGTGAAGCAGAAGCCTTGAGCTCTGCTGTAGCCCACCTTTTACAGATCAAAGCAACTTATTCAGTTCTCTTTCAGGATTTTACTCAGATTTATTCTTAATTCCCAAGAAGGTCCAATATTTGATCTATAGGGCCTCAACAGGTTCATTTGGTTTAGGGCCCTATTTTTTCATGTAGCTCTGAATCTTGCACAGACTGTCTTTTATAGACATCAGAAGGGTTTGGCTGGATAGTTATCTATCCAAGGTTGCATATCATACCTTCTAGAGGCTAGGGCTAGACCATCTGTTGGGCCTGATGGTGTCTTGCTTCAAGGCGGTGCCTTTTTTGCTCAGTTCTCACAAGACCCCTGCAGAGAGAATGGCTCTCGATCTGGGATTGGCATTTATAATCCCTGATTCACCTCTTTTTTTTTTTTTTTTTTTTTTTTCCATAACACCTTCAACAAGGCAGTCCCTCACCTGGTGGCTGAATTCTCAGCTCTTCAAATGGATAAATCTTTTCAAACAGACAATCTGACGGCAGTAGTGTACATTAGCCACCAGATGGTTCCAAAATGTATATCTCGGTCCAGGGATCCTCTAGCAATAGCAACAGATGCACTGACTTTTCCTTGGTTAAGCTTCTCCAATTCCTTTCCTGGGTCGAGTACTAAAAATAAAAATAAGAGGGGATGGGCCGAGAGGGAATCCCGACCATTCTGGTGGCTCTGGGGTGGCCAATTAGAAGCTGGTTTTCAGACATGTAAGAATGTCAGAAGGCGATCATTGGAGGTGTCCTACAATCCAGATCTTACTCAGGGGCCTTTGCAGCACCCCAAATTATGAGTTCTGGTTTTGTCGGTCTGCTTATATGTAACTTCCATCTTGGCAGAAAGAGGCCTCTCTGCCAGAGTCATCCAGACTATGATTTAGGACCAAGCAGGCCTTGTCAAAGAAACTATGGAAAACCCTGGTTGGCCAGTTTTGTTTACCTCTTCCACAATCCCACACCTCATGTGTGGTCTCTGCTGCAATTGGCATTCTATGATTTATGAATACATGGCATAACACAACACAGAAATCTGAAGGGCCAGATGTGTGTATGCCAGCTCGCCACATCCATGGGTATGCACAGCTGCTAGGGGAATGCAGGTAATGCCGCCACAGCTCAGGCATGTGCCGTATGATCACAGAAGAGCACACATAGTGAGGCATCCCAATTCTAGATGTCACTCAAGAGACTGTGATCACCAACCCTGGAGTCTAGGGCTGGAGGCTGGTCAATTTTAAACCAGACCATCACTCTAGGACCACACTCCAATGTGGTGTAAAAGCTTTCCATATCCCTTGTAGTTCTTGTTGCAACTGAGCACAGCAAGCCGCAGTGGCCACACAGCTGCCTCTAACCACAGCAAAGTGCGTATATGGCTCGCAAAATTGCACCATGCTATTCCCTTCCCAGCTCAGCCAAATAAAAGAATAGAGCATTGATAGTGGCTTAGGTTAGAATACGTAATACCTTAAAAGAGGAACAATACCCAAGAATTTCACTTTCTTGGATTCTGTCCCTCCTCGGTGGGGCATTCCCATTTCAGGATGCCCTGCTGTGTGTATCCACTGGGATCTCCGAAAAACTAAGCTTTCTAGTTTCCACGTGGGCCACTCAGCCAAAAAGTGGCACTCACTCAATTCAGATTTCCTTTGCTGCAATAATGTCCGTGCAGCAAGGAACTGTGAAGAGGGACTCCACTACCATTGATGCCTATTTAATGCAGTTTTACTGCCTTTCCTGCCATGCTGCTATAACATATGACAAATATGAACAGGTCCTTAACTTCTTTTTAGTCTGAATTTCCACCTCCCTGCAGCAGAAACACAACAGTGCAGTGCTACTGTAGCATAGTGCATAAATGAGTAAAGGCCGGCATGTAACTTTCATGATTATTTGGGGCTTCCAAAAGCTACTGTGCAGCATTATAATTTATCTGCTTTGCATTCACGTTGCAGTTCTCCAATCACTGTTGCCTCCTGCTCCATTGCGACTAGTTCCTGCTGCTACTAGCTTGGGCCCTATTTTCAACCCATTTTCCAAAAGTACAGGGCCCTTAATCTTGGCCCTGTACTTGGGGCAAATGGATTGAAAATAGAATTTACTAGAGCAAAAGACAATTTAACTAGAAACTTTGGCCTTCATAGTTGCTCACAGCATGGTACAAGTAACAAAACTTGTGTTCTGTGAAACTATAATATAATCAAATCAAGGTCACATTCATCACCATACAAAGCACAGCACACCGTGAATATATATATATATATATATATATATATATATATATATATATATATATATATTTATTTACACACAGGCAATGGAGCAGGAGGCAGCAGGGATTACAAAACTGCAACGTAAATGCATAGCAGATAAAGTATAATGCCCCAACAAACATGAAAGTTACGTGCGTGCCCTCCCAGATGCCCATGTGCGCGCACACACCACAGGGATGGAGGGAGGGCTGAGGGCTGTTGGTAGCAAGTACGGGAGGCAAGTTATTAAAATAGGAATTCCAACGACCCATGAGTTTCAGGCTGATGTTGAGTAATCAAGTAAGGTTTACATGATTTTGGAATATTTTTTGAAATACTTGAACTAATTTTGGCTAGTTTAATCACTTATCAGCATTTTATACTGAAGCCTGCGTTATTATCTGCCATTTCAGTTGCGGCTTGCATAGAGTGCTTTGTGTAGGAAACCACTTTTACCTATGCCAATAGTTTGAAAAATGATTTTTGTCCCATTTTGTCATAATAAAACTTCTTGCCAAAGCTGTTGTAAGCAAACTATTATTCAAAGCAGCTAGTTTCTTTTTAGTCCTTTTTAAGTAACGTAAAAAATATTTCTATGGGGAACATGTATTTATAAACCAAGGAACATCTCGTTTAGGTTTGCTTTGTTGTTTCATACATGGCCATGTGAACCAAGGTTCCTAATCATATTGACGTTCCAATAGTTTAATAATATATTGTCATTTCAACAGTTTTTAGAGAATGAGCCATTGTAATAAACATCTGTTTATTTTTTGCAGCTTTAGAGATTTTTTTTTTTTTTTGACAGGCTTTTTTTTTTTTTGTGAAACATATCATATTTGACCTCTCCCCCCCCCCCCCCCCCCCCAATAAACCTACCTCAGTTTGGTCCTTTGTTGCCCATCATCTAACCAAATCATCAAACTGTCCAGATGCCACACTTTCAGCGGGCTGGTCCGACTTCAATGCATTTTGGCCCACTACATTAAAAGGACTGTAAACCCTCAAAGTGTGTTCCTCCTTACAGTTTCATTCTTCCAGGACAGTGCAATAAAGTGGCCACGCTCTCAGTGTGAGTGAGCACGGCAAGCAACAGTGGTCCCACGGCCGTCTTTGACCACAGTATAGCATGCCTAGGACTGATAAAGCTGCACCATGAAATGCCCTTTCCAGATCAGCCACGGCCCAGAAATTGAAGTGAAGAACCTTCCATCACTTCGAATACATAAGCATTTTACATATAAACTGAGATGTGGAGATGCTTTGAAATGGCTCATGTCACCCTGTTGCCAGGGGGGAGGATAAGGTGTGAGAAAGTTAATGTGTGTCTGGACAAAGACTTTAAACTCTGGGCACACTTTATTGAATCCAAGACATTTGGTCAAAAAGCCCTGCTCTGGCTCATTGACTGAATGACAGTAGTGTAAATATGGATTGGCTAAACTTTAGGTCAATCCCCAACCTTGAACTGGATATACAAGTTGCACCTTAAAGTGGACCAAAACCCAGGATTTTGACTCCTGATCGGGTGCCCCACTGCATGAAACCCCCCAGATCGCCAAAATTAATTCACCTCTTCCCGGTCCTACTGTGCATGCACGGCCTCTTGTCCGAACGGCTCGCTCAGGGCCACTGATGTCATGTCGTTTAAGCCTTTCGTCTAAGGCCAGCAGCTCTGAGCACACTAGCGGGCGCATCCCCTGCTTCACTCTAATAGGGGCGTTCACAATGCCTGGCGCAGGCACGCGCCCTGCTAGAGGGATAACTGGGTGAGACCACAGCTCACTGTATCCGCCATTGGACCTGGAAACAAGGTTAGTGTATCGGGTGACCAGACCCATTAGTACCCCCAAAAATATAATCAAACAAATAATTTCCCCCCAAAATATATCCAAAAAATGTTTATTTCTATCAAATATAAATACACATACTTGCAAGTATCAATTGGACATTGATAACCTAGTCAGCAGCAATATATATAATAACACATAAATCTAACCAATACTGAGCCCAATCAATACCAAGCCTAATTTGCTGAGAGAGAAAAATACCTCTCCACATCGCCATCAATAATCCGATTTATGTAGAGGAGAAAATAAGACAACTGAATAAAAATGGGTTGCTCAGCACATTTCCTGCGCACTCGCAGCTGTATGTGTTACTTCCACTGGATTCTACAGGACGGTGTTCCGTGGAAGCAGCACGCACCGCTGCGAGCGAACAATAACGTTCATCTGTAAGCTAAGCTTTGATAAAATAAACATTTTTGGGATATATATTTGGGGGGATATTATTTCTTAATTTGATAGGTCTGGGGCTGGAATATTGATTTCTCTCTCTCTATATATATATATATATCTATATCTCTTGAGCTCTAGTAATCTACAAAACAGAGTACTGTGTAAAGAAATAGAGCTTATTTCTGATCCACGTCAGTTACTGCTCTGCCCTTGGAAAAATCCCAGCAGATGCTTAATATGAACTTCATCCATACAGAATAAAGTAAGAATACAGCATTACACATGCAAAACAATATCAGAAAAAGAATGGAAAGGTAAAGGTTCCGACCCTAGTCTTTCTAAACTCACCATCCAGTGAATATGATATAATGTATTAGCTGTAGCAAAAACTTTCACTAATACTTAATGTTTTATCAACACTCTGACCAAGGTTGAAGGTTTGTTGAGCACAAAGTAGTGAATCACTATGGAGTGTCTTAATAAATGTGTCATTATTGTGATCTTGATGCAGAGCATGGATACTGCATTGTCGTATTTAGCTATAAAGCTATAAAATGTTTTTATTGGTCTGAAATGTCTTGTATAAACTTTAGAACCGCATCCACTGCCAATATGCAATTCCCAATATATTTTGTTCAAGGAATCACTGGAAGACCTTTAAAACTCCTGTCAAAATGTTAGTGGAGTAACCAGCTTCATGTTCAGAAATTGCCATGGGGAAACCATTAATAGAGCTTGTTTAATTTAACTTTCTTCTACAAAATATCATAATTAGAATTATTAAAATGTAATTAGGTTTATAATTATTTTCTGTCAATTAAATGCTAAGTACACAAATTTTAACTTAAAATCTGTTTATTCAATTCTTTGATTAAAGCCAATCTCTAACTAGCAGACTTGTTACCACTTGGGGGCTCTTCATCAAATATGGGTAGCTATGTATTCAGTCAGTACAGGGAAGGTGGTCAGCCAAGGAATAAAAAATGTCCATACATTTTATAGAGCTCTGTCGCTGGGTATATATCCTTTTGGGTTATCTGATACGCATTCGAATGAGAAAATAGTATTACCCTGCCCCAAACCTTCTCACTCACAGAGAAGCTGTTGCGTCAACTTAACATGGTTTGTGTACTTAAGTTCTACATTCATAGAACCAAGGACATTAATAAGACCGATTTTGCTCTGTCTATCTTTTGGATAGGCTCAAAAAGGGAAATTAGCTTCTCCAAATACCATTGGTATATGGATCAGAATGACCATTGTTGAATCTTATATAGCCAAGGGCAAGCAGCCAAATTTTGAAGGTCACAGCTCATTTAAACCAGTCTGACACTCATTTGCTACCTAATGGTTGTGGGGCGTATTGTGACTCAGGAGGGGCATACAGATTGCTGAAGGCCCTCCTCGCGTATAGATCCCCACAAACCCAAAACTTGCACCTGGGCTTGATTGGTAGCCGTGAAAGAGAAAGTGACCCTCGCCCCCATTACTGCAGGGGGCCCGTCCCGGAGCTGGATTTCGCCCAAGGATCAAGGTGTAGGTAAGGATTTTGGGAGTTGCCGGGTTCTATGTGATGGGGGGCTCCAGCAATCCAGATCCCCCCGAGTCACAAAGCGGCCCCACACCTATTAGGGAGCAAATGGGTGTTGGACTGGTTTAAATGAGCTGTGACTGGTTTTGCCCTGTCACTAGGTGTCAGGATGTCTTTGTGTAGGCAATTGTGATTGTGCATTACAGACTGTATGTAGAGACTGAAGCTTATTATTCACAGAAACTACACCCTACTGAGAAAGCATTCGGGCAATACCTTTAGTAGTCTAGCTTGAAAAGATTTAAAGTGGATCAACAACCACCGCTGAACGGGCCGGGAATCTATAAGATTCCTGGGCCGATCAGCTCCCTGCCTGCGGGGCACCCCGACGCCTGCAGATCCTACCTGTTCCTCGTTCCAACGGCGCATGCGCGGGCCGCCACCGTCTCTCGCACATCCCTCTAGCAGGGCGCGCACCCGCCCCAGCCGTTTGTGAATGGCCGGCGGGGGTGCGCTCCCTGTAAGATCCCCGATCGGGGTGCCCCTCGGAAGTGGACCAACACCCAGGATAGTGAAAATCCTGGGTGTTGGTCCACTTTAAGGGTGATCTTTTGGGCATTTTATAATATACTCAATAGATAAAAATATACGACATATAAGCAAGTGGCCGCACCCACTCGCCTAACCTTGTTCCACCTTTAGCTAGACACATACTTGGGCCGCCATTTCTGACTGCCAGAAGGCTCATCTGACGAGGGGCCGAGGAGTCATGATGATACGGGCCCTGGTTCTTGGGGCCTGTGTGACACCGATGAATTACTGATAAAGATCTTCAAGGTCTTGTCTATCTCTCTCCCTGGTGAGGCTCCCAGGCCTAGAAGGGAGAGTTTCCATACAGCGACGCCGCGTTTGGAATTTCTGGAGCAGGATCACTTCCAGGCTCTTGTACTCAAAGAATGGCAATGCCCTGGTAAACTTCCAGGGGACTGGGATTGGAAATACCCCTTTCCCCCTGAGGTGGTTAACTGTTGGTCATCACCTCCCGTGGTGGATGCACCAATCATTGGGGTTCTTAACCCCCCCTTTATTGCAGCCCCTACTTATCGTACCCTTCTGGATGCTGAGGACCGGCGCATTGACAGGCTGGCTTCCCATGCCTTTTCTTGTGCAGGGACGGCTCTGCGCCCGGTCTGTGCCGCGGCCATCGCTACAGTGGCCGCTAGGACCCTCATCAGAAAGATGATTGATCATCAACCTGAAGATCTCCCCCGGTAAGTCACCAGCAGCTAGAGATTTAATTGCCATTAACCCCCAGTCCCTTTACATGTCTCCCCAAAGCCCGTGGGGGAGAAGAGCCTGCTGCCCCCTTTGGTGGGCTTGTTGCCTTCAGTGCCAGGGCCACTGACACTGGCCACACCCTGGTCTACTAGCCCCGTTTAGCTGGTGCCCAGCTGGGAAGGAGGGAGACTACACCATTTTTTTTTTTTAGGGTTTTTTTTTAACCCTTAAAGTGGACCAAAATTAACTTTTAAAGAGTAACATGGTTAAAACCTCCCCCAATCCTCACTGATCTGCTGCCCCCTCTCTGGATTTACCTTTGGGCAACTTTTACTCTCCTCGCCAGGTCATCCGTCTTCTTGATCCCTCGGATTCCGGGTGACCTTCCTAGGGGCGGCGCCATCTTGCATCCCATCAGGCATTGCACATGGCCCCAGATCTCGCGCCTGCGTAGTGCGCATGGCCCATAAATAGGATACAGTGGAGCCGTCTGAAATCCCACGAGACTTCGCTGATCCACAGAAAATTCTGGGAACATGACCCGACGTTGCCAATATATTCTAAGTATACAGTACGTCCTGCTCCAGATATAATACTTACAATTGGGGTTATCCTCCGCCAGATGGTGCTGTGCACTGCAGACATGCAAAAACAGGCTCCTCCCGGCCCTTCATATACCCGGGGACCTCCCACAAATCCCCAGATTTCTCTGCAGTGCTGACTGCGAAGACATGAAGTATCACTCTCTCGCAGGTGAGCGGGGCTATTACTGCGGCCCTGTTAGACTATTCCCACCCATCCTCCCTGTGATGTGCCTCCCAGCCTGGGCTGCGCTGGTCGGGTGAAGGTAGGCAGCACCATGCGTGCTTAACGGAGCCATGCTCCACCGCAGTCCCCCACCAAAGGGTAGGTGGTTTAGGCTGATGGTGAGCCTCTAGTGGATGTCCCTCCCGCATTATTGCCCCTTGCCCCGTGTAGCGGTGGACCCTGTGTAAAGGGTCGCCATCCTCCCTCATTTCCCCCCGTATTCGGGGGAAAAGAATGGGGGGGGGGGGGTGGCGGTCTCAGTGTACTGCATTGTCACGCTTATGGCCGTAGTTTTGCCCCTGACTGGCAACTGGGTGTCAGAGCCGCGCTGCTTGCTCTTTTTATTTTGGCCGCCGTCGTCTTTGCCTTCTCATTTTTTAATTAAAATTTACTGCGCTGGGTGGCGTCGTCGTCAGACTACGAGTATCCATTAGCAGATGCTTTACTAGCATATCCTATGCTTGGCTTGTCAAGCCTGGACGGCTGCCTCAGAGCTTTACGCTCTTTGGGGGAGGCGGGGACCTTGCGTGGCGCCCTCCGCGTCACGCCTAGATTGGGCCCGCCCTTCGAGGTTCGGTTGGCGCCATTTTGTTGATCTTCGCGCACATGTGTTTGCGGTCCTTCTCCTCCCCAGGTCGGTAAGTGCCCTCGCGGGCGATTTCATCATTAGTATTTTTTCTGCTGCGCATGGCCCTGACACCTCTTATTCCCTTTTTGTCTTTCAGACGTCAAAGACTCCAGTGGCTACTCCCGGCCTAACATATATTGTAGCGGGCTTACTAAATTCTCCCACATTCCTAGCGGGTCTTTGGGACATCCAGGGTTGCCTATTGCATAAATCCCTACTGGCATATATTGCATTGATAATCACCATATGGAGGCATCTCAGAATTATGTGACCAGGGTCCCTCCGGGACAAGACCGGCTGTGTACAGCGTGTGGACTGCCCCATGCTGATGCGGACAGAGCACGGGTCTGCGGACCCTGTGCTGAGCAAGTACTGGCCCTGCAGTCAGGGTTGCCAGTGGCTGCGCTTCGTTTCAATACACCTGTTTCCCCGTGCCTAAATCTCTCTCCTGATGAGTCGCACTCGAGCGGGAATGACCAGCAAGTCGTGCCGCGCAGACTGCCTATGGCTGATCAGGTGATTTCGAGGTTGGCAGAGCGCTTGGGCCCTGGTAAGAAGCGGTCCCTGATGCCTGCGGTTTCGCCCATTCCTTCTGAAACTGAGGAGTTCACTACAGAGCAGGGTTTTGCTCTTTCTGATGAAGGTGAGCTGTTTTCTGACTCAGGCTCATCTGACGAGGGGCCGAGGAGTCATGATGATACGGGCCCTGGTTCTTGGGGCCTGTGTGACACCGATGAATTACTGATAAAGATCTTCAAGGTCTTGTCTATCTCTCTCCCTGGTGAGGCTCCCAGGCCTAGAAGGGAGAGTTTCCATACAGCGACGCCGCGTTTGGAATTTCTGGAGCAGGATCACTTCCAGGCTCTTGTACTCAAAGAATGGCAATGCCCTGGTAAACTTCCAGGGGACTGGGATTGGAAATACCCCTTTCCCCCTGAGGTGGTTAACTGTTGGTCATCACCTCCCGTGGTGGATGCACCAATCATTGGGGTTCTTAACCCCCCCTTTATTGCAGAGCCTACTTATCGTACCCTTCTGGATGCTGAGGACCGGCGCATTGACAGGCTGGCTTCCCATGCCTTTTCTTGTGCAGGGACGGCTCTGCGCCCGGTCTGTGCCGCGGCCATCACTACAGTGGCCGCTAGGACCCTCATCAGAAAGATGATTGATCATCAACCTGAAGATCTCCCCTGGGATGTGTTTAATGCACTCTCCAGTTGTGATGTATTTGTAAGGTTTATCCTTTTAGCGCTGGATGACACCAAGAACTTCCGCCCTTGTGGTAGCTATACGCCGCTTGGTCTGGCTGTGACAGTGGGGTGTTGACGATGCTACAAAGAAGACTCTTACTGGACTTCCCTTTAGAGGGCGACACCTATTCGGGGCCCATCTGGTTTGGGAAAAAAGGGCAAAACACCCCTTCGCAGAAGGCGGTCTCGGCATGACTAAGTCCAAATCTTTCACCAAAACCCCCAAGCATGATGGGGCGCCCTCGCCCGTCTGGGCAAGGGGATGGCCGCAGCACCTTGCTCCTATCAGGAGGCGCCAGGCCTCATTCTGGTGGATTCAGGAGGAAGTTTCCTCTGGATGCAGGATAGTGTTTGCTGGGCGACCCCTTCCCGAGATTGTCAGGATGCTTCTGGTCCCTGTCTCTCTTCAGGTGTTGGCGCAGGCCATGCGCGGCCTGCGAGGTCTGGGGTAACTTGCAGGTTGCCCTTAACAGGCAGAGGCAGGGGCCTCTACCCCAACCTTCCACATTCCCCCACAAGGATGAGGCTCTCTGCCCATTCTTGCCTTCCATAGGTGCGGCAATTTACATTCACAGGCGTTTTCTGCATGTTTTCTGTGTTGGGCCGCCAGTGCCCTGTGTCCAGGGACCTCTTGCCGTCTGTGGAGATCTAAGATGCTTATTTCATTGCCACTGTGTCTTCTGGGCACCGAGGATCTTACAGGTTAATGTTGGAGGTCCAACACTGCTGATTGTGGCCTTGTTATCTGGCCTCTCTTCTGCCCCCAGAGTGATCGCCAAGGCGATGACGGGGGTGATGTCTCTGATTGACCAAGGGGGCGTCAGCGCGAGGAACTGCCTGGTCGTCCTTCCTTGCTTCCCAATCTCTACGTCAGGCCGAGTTGATTACTCGGCTGGTGGTGTCCTTTGGGAGTCTTTGGATGGGTGCTCAATCACCTCAATTCCTCATTTTCCCCTTATTTGGTATCTCCATTCCTAGGGTTGAACTTGGATTCGATTCAGGCGGGAACCTGCTTCCTTGACTATAAAGTGGACAATCTGGTTACATGGGCTCTGTCCCTCTTTGCTGTTCCCGTCTCTTCACCAGGCTGGATTGCAGCTGGTGGGCCTGTTGGTGGCTGTTCAAAGGTTGTCCCTTATGCTCAGTGCCCTTGGGCTCTTCTGCAACTTATATTGTAAATGGTGGACTGGGTTCCAGCTTCCCTGGGGCTGGGTCTGTGTGTCCTTCCACCTTGGTACGGTAGTTCCCCTTTAGACTGTTGTACTCAAGGAACCAGTCAGGGGGCGCCCCTTCCCTGCGTCTTCCTGTGGATGGATACCAAATCTATCAGGTTGACGGAGGGGGGATTTTTTCTTCTAAAATCCCCTGTGGTTCCGGGGGAGGTGGGACCTTTAGGGGTCCATTCACCTGTCTAATTTTTGAAGCGGTAGGCTTTCAGGTTGACCCTATCTCGCTGGACTTCTCCCTTGCGGGATCTGTCTATTTGGGGGCTCCTTGGTCTGTCTGACGACGGTGGCCTGTATTAATTATCTGTGTGGACTCGGAGCAGGATGATCCTCCAGGAAGGTATCTGACCCTGATCTGGGTGGAGGACAGCGTTCCCTGCATATCTGTGATATTCGCTCCGGTGGATGTCCTTCTGCTACAGGATGTGCTAATTCTTGTGTCTCTATGTGATCCGTCTAGTGTGGATCTTTTTGGTCCCCGTCACTATCATAGGTTCTAGGCCCTTGCTTCCCTGTCTCAGATTGTTCTGACCTTGGTCATGAGGCTTAGTAACTTTATGGCTGGACATTCTGTTCTGTATGTCTTATCTTCATTCACCCTGCTAGGCGGGGTTCTGCGCAAGTTGGCTCTGGAAGGGGAAACCAGTGATACTGGTGGCCCCTGGGTGGCCTAGTGGAGTGTGGTTTGCAGATGTGGTACTGAGGACAGCGGACCTGTACGTTCTGTCAGGAGTGCTGATCTGCTCACTCAGGCCCCCCTTTTCTATTTCACCCCAATCTACAGGCCCTGGTCTGGATGGCCTGACGGCTGATCCACCTCGATGGGCTTATCTTCTGGGTGACTGTGACTTCTGGAAGCCTAGGCGTTGGCTTCTTCTTCCTCTTCTTCCGTCTATTGTGGGGTATTGCTTACCCATATTGATTGGTGTGAGTCTTGGTCTCTCCCCTGTGGGCGTTCTCTGTTCCCAGGGTTCTAGAGTTATTACAGCATGGGTTACAGCATGGGTTGGAGTTGGCTCTCCTACTCGGTACTCTGAAGGTTCAGGTTCTGCCCTGTCCGTCTTCCTCTAGAAGTCTTTACTCAGTCTTTTGCCTTAGTTAAGCATTATTTCGGGGATTGCTCAGGTGCATCCCCCACGTAGTTCTAGGGTCCCTGTTGGGATTTAAATTTTATTCTGTTTGCCTTGCGGGGTGTTTCCCTTTGGCCCTATTCCGGGTGCTGTCTGACTGTTCTTATCCACAAGGTTGTCCTTCTGGGGGCTGTTACTTCAGTCAGACGTGTGCCTGAGCGGGCGGCTCTGTTTAGCTAGCCCTCGTTCTTTGATATATACACCAAGATGAGGTGGTGGTCCGCTTTACGCCGGTCCTTCTGCCTAAGGTGGTGTCTTAGGCTTATGTATTAAGACTTTGTCTCTCTTCTGTGCCTTATTCCTAGTAACGCTGAGGCAAGGGGATCTATTTTCCCTCAACAGGTGTTGGAATTTTTTTCCTGGATTGTCTCTTGTCCCTTAGGGGGACTGATGCCCTTTGGGGTTTGTGGGCACCTACATCTTTATGTGCCTGATCTCGTCTGCTTCCAGGGGTTAAGCGGCCTTGGGCCTAGCCTTTCCTTGGATGGATTTCCCTTCTGGTCCTAGGGAAGGTTTGGCTTCTTCCTGGGCTACTGTTAGCGTTTGATCTTGTCAGGCTGTTACTCAGGCCTATTCCTTTAAGAGGAAGAGTTTCTTTTCACTTTATTTCTGATTCTACTGGTGCCTTGGTATCTTTGGGCCTTTCGGCACCAGGTTTTGTTGAACAAGTTTACTGGACCGCTACTTGTTTTTTTTTGTTCGCTCCTTTTCAAAGGTTGTTATGATGTTGACGTTAGAGCCTTTGCTCATGTCGCTCTTGTTAGCAAGGTTTGCAGGTGACAGCGCCTTTACTGTCTGCTGTGCCTTTTTTGTTGGGGATCCCACCCTGCTTTATGGACACGGCTATTGGATGTCCCAAGTGTAAGTATTATATCTGGAGCAGGACGTACTGTATACTTAGAATAATACAATTCTGTGAAGTACTCACCTGTAGAATTGGTATTATACGTATACAGTACGTCCTGCTCCACCCCACCCTGGTTTTTGCATTATTCTGGATCCCCTGTATGGTGATTGTTGTCATTGTTATCATTACCAGTTGTTTTTGGTGGTTAAATTCTCCCGGCTTCTGGTTCACTGCTTTTCAATGCTGGGGATTTGTGGGAGGTCCCCGGGTATATGAAGGGCCGGGAGGAGCCTGTTTTTGCATGTCTGCAGTGCACAGCGCCATCTGGCGGAGGATAACCCCAAGTGTAAGTATTATATCTGGAGCAGGACGTACTGTATACGTATAATACCAATTCTGCAGGTGAGTACTTCACATAATTGTATTTTACCTTTCCTTTGTCTGGCAAGGCACAGTATTTTATCTGTGATCCGTGGGGGCGGGGTGTTTCTGTCCTGGTGCTCTGCGCACACGCTCCACAGAAAAGCAGCCGGAGGGTTCCAATGCTGGGAACGTTTTGAACGATTATTGCACCTCAAGCAATTCTCCAGGTCATCAGCCTTAGACAGCTGTTTTGGTTTGAATATCTGTGACCTCAGTCACTAGGGGTTAACCTGTCTTCCAGGCCAGATATTAGCTGCTCTACCTCCTTCATGCACTCCCTCATGTTCTGCATGTCCTGGAGAATCAGCCCAATGTCCACCCCTGTCAAAGTAGATCTAGTAGTGGTAATTGCCACTAAGAGCTCAGCCTGGAGCTTTGTCGGGGTAATCTCCTCCTCTGGCTTGTATGCCGAGCGCTGGTGTCTGACTGCGTGCATGGTATCCCACCACCATCTTGCCAGGACATCCTGGCGAATTTCTCCTCCTGGTCTTGTGCTGAGCCATGGTGCTCGGGATCCTCAGACGTCCGCCACCTGCAGCTAAAGTCGGGTAATCTCCCAAATACTGCTGTTAAAAGCCATGAATGAACTCACCAGGTCAGAGGTCCTATACCCCATGTCTACTCATATGGCCAGCTAGACCACTCCCCCCTCAATATGGCTCTTAAAAAAATAAATAAATAACATGACAACATTTAGAAAACTTTTTTTTGTTAACACCAAATTATTATGAAAACAGAAAAAAATGAAATGACAAACAAGGCAGTTCATGTTAAAACCAAAAAATCAGTTAAACATAGTGCAAAATGGTGAAACATGACCTGTCAGAAGAGGGTGACAAAATCTCAAGTAGTCTAGCAGTTTAAAGGCATGTTTCCTTTATAAAATTAAAAAAAAAACACTTTTTACTTTTCCTTATGTTCCAGTCTTGTTGTGTTGTGCTGTTATATTGCCTATACCCTGTTTATGGCACATGTAACAGGCTTCATTGCATTTAGACAAATTTAACCCTTTAAATGCCAAGCACGTAGTTTCTACGTGGTTGCTTCTCCTACCGTTAAGTGCCAAGCACGTAGAAACTACGTGCCTGGCATTTCCCCCAAACAGTTAAAAAATAGAAAAAAAAAATCACTTACCTCCGGTATCCTTGTGAAGCCTGGGGTCCCCTCTTCCTTGGGGGGGCATCCGATCGCCCCCCCGTCGTCCTCCGTCTTCAGGGGGGGGCCCGAAACCAGCCGCCCCCCCCCCCCGTTTCCAGCGCTGATCGCCGCTGTAAAAAAAAAAAAAAAATAAAACTGTCATTTACTCACCTCCGCGCCCGAGCCTTCTGTCCGGGTCTCCTCTTCACCAGGGGGGGGTCCGATCCCCCCCCCTGGGCTGCGCAGTCTTCAGGTGAGGACCCTCTTCCGGGTCCTCACCTCTTGTAATGGCGGCGATGGCCGCCGCCGCTTGGCCCCGCCCATTGTGGGAGGAGCGGGATGACGTCATCCCGCTCCTCCTATACCCCCTCCGAGCTCCGGCATCTGTCAGATGCCGGTGGTGATCGGAGCAGAGCGGGTGTCAGGTGAGGAGGCTCCGATCGGAGCCCCCTCGCCTGTCACCCGCCCTGCGCCGATCACCACCGGCATCTGTCAGTGAAGTGATCGGCGCGGGACAGCGGCGAGGGACGTCGGATCGGAGGTGAGTATGGTGTAAAAAAAGAAAAATAAACATTTTTTTTTCTCTGTGTGTGTGTCATTTTTTTTACTATTAACCCCTTGTGAGCTGGTAAGGGGTCCATGACCCCTATACCAGTTCACAAGGCTGGGGAGATGGCAAGCCACCTGCGCTAGCGGGTGGCTTGCCATTAACCCCTGGCACCCCCATTACCTGCCTCCCCAAAGGCCAGGGGGGGGCAGAAGAGCCCGGGCCCACATGGGCTATGTGGGCTCGTAGGCTGCAGGGTGGGGGGGCCACATAAGCTGGCCCCCCCACTCTGTGCCTACAAGCCCCCATAGCTGGTCCCGGGCTGGTTACTGTGGGTAAGGGGGACCCCACGTCAATTTTTTTTTTGATTTTTAAGGGTTTTTAACCCTTAAAAAACAAAAAAAAAATGGGGTCCCCCCCCCTGGGAGGGGGGACCCTATGTCATTTTTTTTTTTGATTAACCCTTTGTGTTCTGTCATCCAGCAGCTATAAAAGGCTTCTAGCAAGTGAGCAGAAGCCAGTGATCGCCGAGGGACAGAGTGCTCCAGGATGGATGGGAGGTGAGTACAGTGTAAAAAAAAAAAAAAAAAATTAATAAAATATTTTTTTCTCAGTGTGTGTCTGTGTCATTATTTCCTTTTAACCCCTTGTGAACTGGTAAGGGGTCCATGACCCCTATACCAGTTCACAAGGCTGGGGGGATGGCAAGCCACCTGCGCTAGCGGGTGGCTTGCCATTAACCCCTGGCACCCCCATTACCTGCCTCCCCAAAGGCCAGGGGGGGGCAGAAGAGCCCGGGCCCACATGGGCTATGTGGGCTCGTAGGCTGCAGGGTGGGGGGGCCACAAAAGCTGGCCCCCCCACTCTGTGCCTACAAGCCCCCATAGCTGGTCCCGGGCTGGTTACTTCGGGTAAGGGGGACCCCACGTCAATTTTTTTTTTGATTTTTAAGGGTTTTTAACCCTTAAAAATCAAAAAAAAAATGGGGTCTCCCTCCCCTGGGAGGGGGGACCCTATGTCATTTTTTTTCCCGATTTAACCCTTTGTAGTGTGGATGGTTTTTGTATTTTTTTTGTGAATGTTATAAAATACTTGTTTCAGTTAGGGGGGTCTCCTGGGCAGGAACGGGGGGCTACCGATAAATATGTGGTACCGTTCTAATCGGTAGAAATGGGGCTTTCACATGCAATATGATTTTCCTTAATAAAATACATTTTTTATTTAAAATAAAGGAGTCAATTTTCTAAAAAAATTTTTTTATTTATTTTTTTTTTCACTTAATAATATTTAAAAAAAAAAAAAAAAAATTACAAACAAGACATTTCATGTTAAAGTCTAAACTCTGCTGCAAAAAATATATATATAATTTTTCTGAAAGTTACAGCAAAAATGGCGCAAAACATGTCGCAAAACATGACGCAAAATGGGGAAAATGGCCTGTCAACAGAGGGTGACAAAATCTCAAGTAGGCTGGCAATTAAAAGGGTTAATAGTACCTATGCATGTTGGGTATTGTTCTGTTCGGGGGACCTTGCGCTTTCAGACTTAGCTTGTTTTTTCTGGTTTGCATATTTATATTTTAGGAAAAGGTGTTTTTTATTCAGCTTTTTTATAAATTTTTTAGGGAAACCCTGCGCAACCAAAGAATTCTTTGAGGAATTAATTCCAGAAAGATGAGCCCACTACAACAAGCTGGGTACCCTTAAAAAGCTTAACGTGTGTACTTTCAGGGAATATATGGTTTATGGGGGATATTCCAAATGTAAAGGGTTGTTTTGGTTGAAAAATCGCAAGGTGCGCACTTTGTCTGCAGAGCTGAAATTTTCAAGTAAAATTACCGTTACGCACATGCTTTACTTTGGGGTGTTTGGCAACTCTTCCCTTGACAGAACCTATGCATGTTGGGTGTTGTTCTGTTCGGGGGATGTTGCGTTTTCAGATTAAACTTGTTTTTTCTTGTTTGTATATAGTTTTTTTAGGAAAATGTGGCTTTGATTCTGCTTTTTTATCCTTTTTTTAGGGAAACTCTTTGCAACCAAAGATTACGTTGAGGGATTACTTCCAGAAAACTATGGCCACATCCACAAGCTTGGTACGCCTAGAAAGCCTGAGGTGTGTACTTCCAGAGAATATATAGTTTGTTGGGGGTATTTCAAATGTAAAGGGTTGTTTTTCTGGAAAAACCGCAAGGTGCGCATATTGCATAGCATAGTTGTATTTTATCTGAAAATCTCCTAAAGCGCTGTTTCAGTTTGGGGGAGTCTCCCGGGCAGGAAAGGGTGTCTACCAATACATATGTGGTACCGCTGTAACCGGGAGAAATTGGGATTTCACACGCAATAAGATTTTATTGACAAACTTACATTTTTTATTCCAAAAAAAACTACAATATGTAAAACATTTTTTTTTTTTTTTTTTTTTGCACATATTTCACCCAAAAATATTAAGAATACACCTAACAAATGACAAACAAGACATTTCATGTTAAAGCCCAGACTCTGCTGAAAAAAACAATATATCATTTTCCTGGGAAATCCCTGGAAATCCCTTCAAAAATCACATTTGAACATGGGGAGCGCAAAATAGTGCAAAATGGTCTGGCAACAGAGTGTGACAAAAACTCCAGGTAGGCTGGCACTTAAAGGGTTAAAGCAAACAGAAAACTGTTTTTTTCCCTCCTATTTTATACTTTCTAAAATGATTCCCATTATTCCAGAAATAGCTGTAAACATCTCTCTAAAATTGCGTTATGGTTGACTACTCATTTCTGTTTCTGTTGTTTTCGGCAAGTGCAGTATGCTGTCCTTAGGCTTCTGATTAATCTGCAACACTTCTGTCAGGGAACTGCGAGTCACGTGATCCAACTATAAACCAGGGACCTCCGGACACACAGACCGCGTTCCAAGAAACCCTTGTCCGAGTCCTTCTATCAGGAATACCAGGCCCAAAGCCTGCGGACACACAGATTCTTGGTTTTAGGCAAACAGATCGCTAAAGTTAAAATTTAAGTTTTATTGCTATAAGCACACTAGGCAGTGATAACAAACATTTGGCTATGATGGAATATGAAATGATACAAGTTATACTGTTCTGAGAAGTTACAGGATAGAGTGAGTTACCCAGAGAGACAATAGTCAGTTACCTTAATATGCAGTTGCCGAGTGGTGATGAGAGCTCCCACAAGAGGTAAGTGGCAAGCTGGGTGGATGGACACCTCCGGCATGTGGGAATCGTGACCTCTCCAGGAGTGACAATGTTCTCATCTCCTTGGCCTACTTTTAAGCAGGTCTCTACCCTCTACCCCATCCCCTCTGTGGGACGGGTTGTCACCTTCCACTGTTCTGGAGCGTGCTTTAGCCCCTAAAACCCTTTAGAGGTTATAACTTTGGGCAGGGGGGTCGTATGCCTTTGGCTACGGCACCAAACGATTTGGCTGGATGCAGGGCATCCGATGAGTCCGGAAATGGGGTCCCTAAGTGGATCAGAACCTTAGATCTCTGTTTTCCTGGTTTTCCTTTATTGCAGAGCCCGGAGTAACCTACCTCGTGTGTGGTTTTGTGAGCCGGCTCTGATTCTGTACCTGGCTTGGTGCTGGGACACATGGGGGCGCCGCTCTGGTCCGATTTGTGTTGGTGCCGCTTGTCTGCGGCCCCAACTTTTCATGTGACAAATTCACAGCCAGGGGTCCAGCTAGCTGCAGACCCACTGGAGTCTCCACAGGCTGGAGGTGTGAGAACCAGCAGGAGAGCAGCGGGGGGGGGGGGGGGCTTTGAGGCTCAAACTGGCTTTCCTGAGTGTCAGAACCCCATGCCCATATATGGACTTCCTTTTCCTGCTGGCCTTGTAATGGCAGACATTTGCTAAGTACAGAGGATCTTAAAGGGGGAAGCCGGACATCAGCGATAAAATGCAATGTTTGCCCTATTCCTCACAACTTCTTTTTAAAATGAGTTCAACATTTTTCACTCTTCCTCTGAAATGATGATTCTTGATGTTGCTGTTTTTTTCTGTTAATCCTGTAGTTTGTTCTTATGACTTTTTATCAGTTCCAAAAGTGTAGGTACTGTATGTAATTAAATAAGGTTAATATAAGTCATTGGCACTAGTCAGTAGAATCTGACTTGTAAACCTAGATTTTTAAAGCGGAACAACACTCAGGATTTTCACACATCAAAAAACAGCGAGGGTCTGAATGGCAGAAAGGGTCCTTTGACTGTTTGAACTGTGCAGGGTCTCTGTAGCTGACAGGGTTAATGGTCAGAACAGGCACACAGCAGTGTGGGGGGGGGGCTCTTATGAACCCCTTGCAGGCAGATTTTGCTGGTGCCAGCAGCAACTCTTAATCCACAGAGTCCTGTCATCTGTAATTTATATGTTTCAAGTGGACCAAGAGTGAGTCTATAGGAATCCAGGACTGCTAGATTCCCTACCCATCGGGCATTCCAAATTGGCATGCCATATTGTGTAAAGTCTCTGAGATCCCTGTGTTTACTTCTCACCAGTGAACTCATGCTGCACCTTCCCTCACCAGGCCTACCTGAATGGTGGAGACACGCACAGCCAGAGGGCAGCAGACAGTGGGTGATGCACAACTAGCCAGCCATTCAGGTTCCCTAGCTGCTCACCATGGGATTACTGGAGGGGTAAAAATAAAAAAATGTGGGGCTTTCAAACAGCAGGGTATCCAGATTTGGGCACAGGCCAAACCCCATGGGCAAATCCCAGGTTTTGGTCTGACTTAATTTGAAAAGAGTTCTACCAGGTCTGTACATACCCATAGGATCAGTTGGTGCTCATGTGGGGCTGCAAACCTTTTAATTTGAGACAGCAGGCTTCATTTGAGACAGCAGTGCAGCAGGCTTTCCCTCTGAACTTTTAAAAATGGACCTACAACCTATTAAGTGCAACTCTGTACCTAAACACCTCATCCACAGTCATCACTGGGTGGTGGTGGAATAGAATAGATGTTTGGATGCAGAGGTGCACTTAAAGAGGAACAACCAACCTCATAGAGTCTGCAAGACTCTAGTGGTGGTGGTTTGTCTTTTTATGGGGGGGGGGGGGGCACAGCGGGTTATCCCAAAATAGGGATGACCAGACAAAGAGGAACAAAACCACAAACTTGGGTTTTGTTCCTCTTTAATGGCCTACATGTCTCCAATAAACATTCCAATAAGAAAGTTGTTTTACTGTCCCACATTGCTATGTTTCCTGTCAGAACATTTAAAAAGGCTGTTCCTCCCTATAACATGCACCTAAACACCCCTTCAACAGCCTTCAGTGACTAATACATATTGCCAGTAGGTAGACCAGAAACTGCATCAAGCGCAGTAGCGGAAGCCGACACCTACCTTTGCGGTGTTTCATGTGATTTCTGGTCTGCCCATTGATAAAAACTCACTGGGGGGGATAGAAATGTTGTTCAGCTGCAGTGATGCACATAATAGGCCACTTTAAAAGGATCATATGGGGGGGGTTAACATAATAAACATATAACAATATAAAATAGCATATGTATTGGGTGGTACTGTACCTGAGACCATTTGAAAAATGTTAAGTGGTGCTTCATGAAAGAAGGTTGGGAAACTTGCAGTAGAGAAATCCCTATCTCCTATATTCCTGAAGCACAAAGCCAGATCAAATATTTAATCCACCTTGATTGGATGCTTTGTTATACAGCAGAGATTTCCAACCAGTAGTAAATGAGACTAACCTGTACCCCAACCTGATGTTTTTTTCCATACTTTACCCAAACCTGATTTGCTCCATAATTTCAAAACTGCTGCAAATGGTGATGAAAAATGATTTGTCCCTTTTTTTGCACTTTATATATGTTTTGTGCATTGATGACTGACAACCCATACACTGAAGTGGAAAGTGATGAAAAAAGTTTGGTAACTCCTGGTATAGGGCATTAAAGAGGAACATCAGACCCAAAAATATTTATAGACGACTTCCCCCCGCCCCCGATCTGGCCCTGCTTACCTTTTGGAAGTTGCAGTCAGCTGATACAGCTACATCAGGCTGTTTCATGGCCTTATTTTTCTGTCCTCTGCCAGCTTAGCCACTGCTAAAGGACAGCAGCAGCCTCAGTCGTCCTCATCAGGAACCATTGCTGTTGTAGCTGCTCTCCAAGACTTGCAGCTTTTTCTCCATAACTTGCAGCCTCTCCCTCTGCAGCCCATGTATTGGCACTGCGTAGGTGTGAGGTCTGGGAATTGAAAGATGGTGCTGTTCGTCAGAGCCCACCCGGAATCCGAGGGATCCAGAAGATAGATGGCCCAACGAATAAAAACTGCCCAAAGGTAAAACCGGTGCAGCAGGCTTTACCTCCTCCAATTTTCTTCTTCAAACCAATCAAGTCATAGAAATACATTCTATAGGCATTGCAGCCAATCTTCTCTGGGTTCCGCTTTAAGTTTTTTACTTGTTTGCAGTGCTGTGTCTGTAGTGCTGGTGGAAACAAATTTTATTGATAGAGAAGCAAGATTTATTGGTGTGATGATACATCTTTTTCTCCCCAGCACTTTCTTTAACTACTACATAAATCTCCCATTTAACACATTTGGTTTTATGCCAGAATAGAAGGTCACATATTACTTCATGGGATTTCCAAAATGACATATTTCTAAAGAAGAGTTCTAAATAAAGTGGGCTAATTAACACGTCGGATGCAACCCTATACAGTTCAGTTGCCCTTTAACATACATTTTTATAACCCTTATACCGATGAAACAGAATTAATGGGCTCTAATTCTGCACCATTTGCTTGTGCCATTGAAGGCTTTATCCTTTGCCGGGGATGTTACTTTTCTGCTTAGCAGAGCATTGATTGTCCACTAGAGGCTGCTAGGAGCTAAAGAAAACATCCAGTGCAAGCAACCCCTTTCATTCCAATGCTTCTTAGTGATAGCTGTATGACAAGATTGTCACAAAAATGAATATTTGAACATCTGTTTGATTGATCTGTGACATGTATCCAGGCTGCTTCCAGCAGAGAGCAATCACACCAGAAACACCAACACACAAGTACAACTTTCTGCCACCATTATTACTATACTTGAAAACGATTAAATGGGGCTAGTAGAACCCCAATTACCACCCGAACTCTGCTGATGAGTAAGATTGTATTGCAAGAATGGCTGTGCAAGAGAGTTGTGCTTTGGAAGCACCAAATTTCCAAACCGGATTCATCGGACATTTAAATGGCTTAAAACAAGGGGGTCAAACTCAAGTGCACAGTGGGCCAAAATTAAAAACTTCAAAAGTCTCAGGCCAACTTTCATATTTGGATTTCTTTAAAGGGGACCTCTGCACTTAAACACCTCTTCTTCTCTCAGTGAGTGATCCCTTTTATCCATGGGAAGAGCACAGGGTATACTGCATTAGAGGTGGTGGCTGCTGTAGTGTTTACTGCCATTTCCAGTAGGGAAAAATGCATCACTTACTGGGGGCTATGGGGGAGGTGTTTGGGTGCAGATGTACACAGAATAGCATGCAGGTTTCCTTTAAATATTCAGAGAGGAAACATACAATCAATAAGAGACGGGCTTCTCAAAACTTTATCAAGGTGACCTCCACTCCAAATGGACCTCTGTACATAAACACCACTTCTACCTCCCCCACTGATGGCATCCCAATTTTTAATACCACTCTGCACTTACTCTCATGCATTGCCTTGTTTCTGGCTGCTGGTTCGCTGCCCCACATGACCGCTATAGGAGCAAATGGATTTGCATAGCGGGCAGTGGTCACTGACACACCAGGGACCAGCAACATTGGAATGCTTGTGAGTGTGTGTCCTTGTGTGGGGATTGCAAACAGGGATGCCCCTCCTCCACTGCCATCTAATCTGACCAGCAGTAAGTTATAAAGTGGACCAAAGCACAAGTTTTTCACTAATCTAAGTCTCCACATTAGTGGGGCGTCACGATTTTGAATGCCCTGGGGGTAGAGAATCGTTCAGTCCTGGCGTTTTTCAGTCTCCAGCAAAGGATGCCGGCGAGAGTAGCTTTTAGTCATTTTTTAGATACACTAGGTAAGCCACTAGGCCACTTTTATTTTGCACTACTTTTAATTCACTTTTCTGCACTCTTACCTGGACTGGGGAGAGGTCATGCAGTGCTAACGCTGTCGCAGTTTATCGTCCTAGCGAGCTGAGGAGAGGTATGGGGGTATCTCTTCCTTGCAAGCTGCGGAAAGTTAGGGACGACTCTCTTCCCAGCCAGATGAGGAAAACGGGGGTCTCTATTTCTAGCAAGTGAGGGAGACATATGGCAGTCCCTTGCGAGCTGAGAAGAGGTAAGGGGATCTGCAGAGTTAACACTGCCGCCATATGTCTTCCCAATGAGCACGTTGCAAGGTAACTGGGCCGAGTCATTGGAACAGTTGCACAGCCCTCTGGAAGCTAATTCAGGCCACCGGAAACAGCTGTTGGATGGCTCAATGACTCTGATGAGCACAATTCACGTGTGGCGTGCATGTTTGCTAGGAAGACAGACAAGGGAGATAGCGTACCAGCCAGAAACAAGCTGCTGTATTTTTGCTTGTGTGCCACATCTGATGGCACTGCAGGCCAGATTTTAGTTTTATACCTATGGCTTATTCTGCTGTTTGGTTAAAAAAATAATTATGAATAATTTCACTGAGCAATAATAACACAGGAAAACTACTCAGGGTTTATCATTTACTTAAAGGGGGTCTTCAACTGGGGTTGTCCTGGTGCCATGATCATAAACAAACCATTATACTTTTTCCAGTGTGCACTTATACAAAACTACCTTCAATAAATAAAGGTAACTGCAAATAAACCCTATCATACTATGACTTTTCAAAATCTTTACCCATGCTCCTCCTCTTCTTCCGCTCTATACTTATTTTCCAGGTGTGTGCTTGAATCTCCAAAGATTTCAATTGGGAAGAGAGGCCAGAGCTGATCCAGGGCAAACCAGTAAGTGGAATGTTAGAGTAATCTTGTTTTAGGCCAATCCAGAGTTTGGTCTTCTGGTTTCTACACCATTCGGCTACTCTGGGCAGGTGGACAGCCGCATAATAATTTACTGGGTCTGGGCAGACCTATTCCTGCCAAGGGCTTGAGTAAGGTCAGGATTTGCCTACCTATCATGGGTTTTTTTTCTTTAATGCATGGCACGGCCCTCTTCGGTATTCATAACTGATGGGTTATTCTGCCACAAGGTGGCGCAGCAGCACTGCAGAAAGCTGTGGCAGCTCCCGGCTCCCTATAAAAACGGGATTAACCAACAAGTTCCCAGTGTTGTCTCTGCAGTGACACTGCGAAGTTAGAAGATGGCTATCTCTTTTGCGCAGGTGAGCGGGGCAACCAAGCCTGCGGCCCTGCAAGTCTATTTCCATCCGTTTCTGGACCCTAACTGCCTCCCAGCCTTGGCTGACTGATCGGGTGAAGGTAGAAGAGCACTAGAGTCAAGTGCTCCTGGAGCGCTGCTCCAAGCAGCAGACCCTGTGCCACAAAGGGTAGCCGGCCATAGGCTTTGTGGTGAGCCTTCTTGGGATGCGGGGTTCCTGCCCTAGCTTCTGAGGGTGTGAGTTGTTGGGGACTGTGTCCCCTTATTTTCCTTTTGGGGTCCCTCCCTGGCCATGGCTGCTCGCTGCTGCCTCCTTGTCCCTCTCTTCTCCCCCTCGCTACTCCGACTTGTTCGGGGGGTGGTAGCGGCGAGGAGTAATATCTGTGGTGTTTGGATGTTTTTTGGGTGTTTTTAGCTGCTACGCCGCTTTGTACTACGCTCCGCGGCTGTGGGCGCTATAACGTGAGGTTATTTTGCCTTGTCATGGCGCCGGGCGGGTCACGTGAGCGCTGTTTTCGCGCTCTTCGGGGGGGCGGGGCCACTTGGTGACGCGTATCGCGTCGTCTCCCGGCGGCCCGCCCCTCGAGGTACTTCTGCCGGCGCCATTTTGAGAGAGCTGCGCGTCTGGATTTCTCCCTTCCTGGCTGCTTCTGGCTGCTCCTCTGGTGTGCCGCTTCTCCTGTGGCGGTGCCTAAATGACGCTGTGGTGTCTTTGGTCTGTGAGTCCCCCTTGGGGGTTTTTTTATTGGAGGGTATATGTGCTGCAGGATGCTCATGCGTCTTTTTTCTTACGTCTTTTAGGCGGGATACCATTGGGTTGTGGCATATCCCGGCTCCATTCCTTCCCTCCCTTCATTCCCCCTTCACTAATTTCTGGGGGCATCCTGTGGGAGGGCATCCCGGGTGGCCTTTGTATAGTCTTTACCCACCGCTGGCCTATTGGCGCCTGTGTTAATCACCATATGGAGGCTGCTGGGGATAGCGTGCTTGGGGGCCCTTCGGGGCAAGCCCGGCTGTGTTCAATGTGTGGGGTGTCCCCTGTGAGTAACGGTGTGCGTTCCGATCTTACTATTCCAATCTTTTCACAGTCCCCAAAAAGGACGTCTCTATAAGGCCCATTCTGGATCTAAATAGCCTCAACAAATTTGTCAGATTAAAGCATTTTCGCATGGAGACGCTACGCTCTGCTGTCAGTACCCTTTGCCAGGGCGACTTCATGACCACTGTGGACATCAAAGATGCTTATCTTCATGTGCCTATCTTCCTAGGTCATCATAGATTTCTAAGGTTCGTGCTAGAGGATCAGCATTACCAATTTGTGGCAATACCCTTCGGGATCACCTCGACACCTCAGGTGTTCACCAAGGTACTGGCGGGAGTGATGGCTCTGCTCAGGAACATGGACATCCGCATCATTCCTTACCTGGACGACATCCTGATTGTGGCCCAATCCTTTCCTCAGGCCGAGCAGGACACTCAGATGGTGATCTCCATTCTACAGTCCTTCGGCGGGGTGATCAACTCCCGAGTCTTCCCAAGTCTTCTCTGTCCCCGTCCTTGGGGAGGTCCTTTCTGGGCTTGACTCTGGATACCTCTCAGGTCAGGGTATTCCTTTCTCAGCAGAAGGTGGAGAGTCTTCAGAAGCAGGCTCGGTCTCTGCTATCGTGTCCTCATCCTTCCATCTGACAGGGGATGCAGTTAGTGGGCCTGATGGTGTCCTGCTTTGAGGCAGTCCCCTTTGTCCAGTTTCACATGAGACATCTCCAGTTGCACCTCTTGTCCTTTTGGGATCGGGACCCTGTGTCATTGGATCAGGACTTTGCTCTGTCTCCTCTGGCCAGACAGTCTCTCTCGTGGTGGCTGGACTCAAGCAACCTTCTGGGGGGCAGGACCTTCCTGTCCCCGTGCTGGGAGATGGTCACCACAGATGCCAGTCTGACAGGTTGGGGAGGTTTCTGGCAGTCCCTGAAGTTCCAGGGTCGGTGGGGCCCTCAGGAGGCCCACCCACCTTCAGGGTCGGGCTGTTCAGATCCGCTCAGACAACCAGACGGCGGTTGCCTACATCAATAATCAGGGAAGTACTCGGAGCAAGCGAGCATTCAAAGAAGTGTCCCAGATTCTGTCTTGGACGGAGCGGTATGCTCCCTGCATCTCAGCGGTATACATTCCGGGGGTGGAGAACCAGGAGGTGGACTCCCTGAGCAGGGGGACGTCTCGTCTGGGGGAATGGTCCCTCAACAACAGGGTTTTTCTCTCCCTGTGTCACCGCTGGGCTCAGCCGGACGTGGAACTGTTTGCGTCCCATCACAATCACAAACTTCCCAGATTTGTCTCTGTCTCAGGATCCTCTGGCCTTCGCCATGGATGCCCTGGCAATTCTTTGGACGGAGTTTCGGCTTCTATATGTGTTCCCTCCGTTTCCTCTCCTGGGCAGGGTCATACCCAAGATAGTCCAGGAACCGGCCATCCTGGTGGCCCCTTGTTGGCCAAGAAGGGTTTGGTTCGCAGACGTCGTGCAGTTGGCAGTAGACAGGTACGTCTTACCCAAGGATCCAGATCTACTCACTCAGGGGGGGCTACGCCACCCCAATTTACAAATGCTGGCTTTAACGGCTTGGCTGCTGAAACCTCCATCTTGAGGGAAAAAGGATTACCGGCTTCTGTGGTCGATACCATGATTAGGGCTAGAAAGAAGTCATCGTCTTTCATTTATTACAGGGTCTGGCATGCTTACATTGCCTGGTGCAAGTTCAAATCTCTTCCCTGTCGGGTGTTTTCTATTCCCAGGATTCTGGAATTCTTGCAACATGGTTTGGACTTGGGCCTTTAACTTCGTACTCTCAAGGGCCATGTTTCAGCTCTGGCAAAGATCCTTTGCCAATCACCGGCTGGTTAAAACTTTTTTCCAGGGTGTTTCTCATGTGCGTCCGCCACGTAAGCCTTTGCTACCAGTCTGGGATCTGAATCTGGTGTTGTCTGCTATGCAGGGACCTCCCTTTGAACCTATTCGTGCGGCCACCTTGCCCATTTTGACTCTTAAAGTAGCCTTTTTAGTGGCTATCACTTCTGTAAGGCGTGTTTCTGAGCTAGCGGCGCTTTCCATCAAGCCTCCTTATTTTGAGTGGCATCAAGATAAGGTGGTGTTTCGGCTTAAGCCAGATTTCTTGCCCAAGGTTGTGTCTGCTTTTCACCTTAATGAGGACATTGTTTTGCCTTCCTTATGTCCTAATCCCGCTAATTCCAAGGAGCGGAATCTGCATTCTTTGGACGTGGTCAGGGCTCTGAAATTCTATTTGGTTGCTACTGAGACCTTCAGGAAGTCTGATGCTCTGTTCGTTCTCACTTCTGGGCCTAGGAAAGGTTTGCCTCCGGCTAAATCCACTATCAGCAAGTGGATCCGTCAGGCGGGGGTTCAAGCCTATTCTGCTAAGGGGAAGGAACCTCCCTTTAGAATTACTGCTCATTCCACTCATGCTATTGGTGCCTCTTGGACTTTTCAGCACCAAGCTTCTGTTGAACAAGTTTGCAAAGCCGCTACTTGGTCTTCTGTTCATACCTTTTCCAATTTTTACAAAGTTGATGTTAAGGCCTCAGTGGATGCTGCGTTTGGCCGCAAGGTGCTTCCGGCGGTAGTGGTTTGATCTACTGGCCTTTACTCATTTGGGATCCCACCCTACTTTTGGACACTGCTTTTGGATGTCCCATCAGTTATGAATACCGAAGTGGACTGTGCCATGCATTAAAGAAAAAGCAATTCTGTGAGTACTCACCCGCAGAATTGTTTTTGTTCTTGCATGGCACGGCTTCGCCCCACCCTGTTATAGTTGTTCTTGGTTGCCTCTTTATGGTGATTGTTCCAAGTTAAGTTAGTGAATACCGAAGGGGGCCGTGCCATGCAAGAACAAAAACAATTCTACAGGTGAGTACTCACAGAATTGCTTTTTTTTACAGCCATACAAAAGCGCCAAACTCCTTGCTCACTTTTAACAGAAAGATGTTAGGTATAGAAATTGGGAGTGTTTTGAAGGAGTTATAAAAGCTGAGGAAGAACATTCACCTTTAAAATACCAATCCTACCAAACCATGAGAAGTGATTTGAGCTCCAGCACTTCAGGTCGTGTTGAACCACTTTCAAGAGAGGGTGGAAATTTGGTTGTCTTGAGGTTGGCTGGGATTTGCACTCCCGAATAGGTTATATATGAGTCTGCCCTTTGTAGGGGAAAGTTAGGCTTGAGAGCCGATAATCTATGTTTCGGGATAGGGATGTTTAGAGCCACAGATTTTTGATAGTTGATTTTGAAGTTGGATAGGGAGCTGTATAGCTGCAGTTTGCTAAGAAGATTTGGGATAGAAATTTCTGGCTTGGTTACAAAGAAGAGGAGATCATCCGCGAATGGGGCTGTTTTGTGATGGTAGTTGGGAGTCGCAATCCCAAAAATGTTGGGGGTGGATCCTATGGAGCGTAGCAGGGGTTCTATGGCAAGGATGAAAATTAAGGGAGTTAGAGGACAACTTTGGCATGTGCCGTTAGAGATGGGGAAATGGCGAGAGGGGCATCCATTCACTCGTAATGCAGCGGTTGGGGGGGGGGGGGGGGTAGAGAGAGCCCACTCAATTGAGCATTTTAAGGCCTATTTATTTTAACGTGTTGGCACACAAAAAAGTGGCAGCAGTATAGAGGCAATTGCTGTGGCAAATATTTTTAAATCTGTATTGATGAGGGAAAGGGGCCTGTAGCTTGCGCAGCTAGACGGGTCTTTCCCATCCATGGGGATAAGTGTCGCACAGGCTTTTAAGGAGTCACGGAATGCCTTAGCAAGATAGGGGATGAGTTTTGTGAGAAAGGTCTTATAGTGAAACTGTAAGGCCAGCAGGCCCAGGGGTTTTGGTCCACTTTAATATGCAGTTTCTATACTATGGGAACACATGCAATACCGCCTTTTGCTGAGTGAAGGAATGCTTTATTATCCTACTAGTTAAACTGGACAAAAATATTAAACAGACCTTTGGTCCTGCCAGTAGGCTTCCTACTGGGCATCCTGATTTGGGACTCACCACAGCGAGAGCAAATGCCTAACCCTCCACAACCCCCTAGGATAGCTTTTAGAAGGGCTTAAACATCTGTTTTTACTTTTTGGTCAGTATTAAACTCTCTGATAAATTAATAATAAACACACAGATTAAGAAGCCCCCACTTCCCTACTAGAAAATGGTCCTCCTCTACAAAACAGAATCTCCTAGTTAATTTACTTTTCTCCAGTAGCACAGACCATGTTCTCTCTGACGGGAGCGATTTGAAGGTAATGCTGATTTCAACCCAGCCCCAGACTGGGCCCATTAACTGATTAGTGCATGAGCCCTGAGATGGACAGGTTTTTAGTTTGTCCCTAGCTACTAATTAGTTACTTTTAGTATTATAAAAATTTAAAATGTTTACCAAATATCAGTAATATTCCATTTTGTTTCAGGTCAAATGACCACAATCCAAATCCACACTGCTAATAACAACTGTTTTCCTTATTGAAAAAGTGCCAGAGACAACAATAAATCTAGTGGAAAATATGCATTCAGGTGCACATCTAAGACACAACTGATGCATTTGTTCTGTTCGTACTTTCCATGTCTTAGCTGATAGAAACCTCTAAAAGGTGTTTTTTCTATGAAAGAAACTGCAAAGAGGAATTACATGGCGATCAGCAGCATGGTAGGTCAGTATGACCTTACATAAACACCTTAAAATGAGATGTGTTATTGGTAAGCTAATGTGCTTTCATGGATTGATGTCGCTTAGGCTTGTATTTTAAACCTCTCATATCTTATTTCCCACCCTAACAAGCTTTGCATCTTGCATTTGCAATATCACTTGCAATTTTTATGTTAAAATTAGTTTGTATAAATGTACTTGGCTAAGTATAAAACTTTTGCCTATTCATAAAATAAGGAGAACGTTTCTTGGCCATGCTAGTCTAACCTAATAATCATCTTATTTTCCATTTGTGCTCCGTTTGTGCAGATATCAATTTAGGCTCTATTCTTAAAAATCTATAAACCTTAATATATAGAGAAAAGTAAAACCAATATGGTTCTGCTCATATGCCTGGGTTTTGGTTCCAGATATAGACCTACAGTGGCTGCGGCTGTTTCATTTGGCAATGGGGCAAGTTCTACCTCTTTTATGTGGCCTCAGATATTCTAGGTCTTCTCCAGGTAATTATAGACCTGAAGGCCTAACATCTATTGTGGAAAAATAGCTTGAGGGGGGTCATGAGGGACTACACACTACATGATTATGCTAATATGCATAATATTAGTGACAACTAATAGGCTAAATAATAGTATGCAATGTCAGGAAGTTGCTTCCATGAACATTAAGATATCATCATGCATTAAGAGGCATGGAATCACGGGATAGGTATGTAATATATTGCCTCTTTACAATACATAGCACTGGTCCAGCCTCATCTGGAATATGTGGTCCAGTTAGGGGAATCCAAATCCCTTGTAACAGGCAGTGTGGCAGAGCCCCCCCCCCCCCCCCCCAATGCCTTATAACAGACAGTGGGACATAAAGCCCCCAATACCCTATAATGGACAGTGTGGTAGAATCCTCTATAACACAATGACTACAGACAGGTAGCACTCATTTCCGCGGTCATGAAGACGCTTGAGAGTCGAGTAATGGGCCATCTGAAGGAAGTCAATGACGGCAAGCTCGACCCTCACCAGTTTGCTTACAGCCGAACAGATCCTCTGAAGATGCTGTTAACATGGCCCTACATTATGCCAGAATCCTATTTGTGGACTTTAGCTCAGCCTTCAATACCATCAGGCCAAACCGGCTTATTGAGAAGATGGCCCAGCTGGAAATCTCTTCCAACATGTGCACCTGGATCAGCAGCTCCTGACAGGCAGATCTCAGCAGGTCAAACTTGGCCTATTTACTGACAGCGCTAGGATTACGAACATCTGTGCCCCCCAGGACTGTGTCCTCTATGTTGCCACAGCAGACAGTCAAAATTATAAAATTTGCAGTTGATCTAACAGTCATCAGCCTTATTGGCAGCAGAAATGAGAAGGCATACTGCCAATGTGTTGCTGAACTTGACAAGTGGTGCCTCAAAAATGACCTAATCATCAACCCGGCGAAAAGATCAGTGTTAATCATTGATCAGTAATCTCGGCATTGCCATGTATTTCACCTAATTTCTGGCGCAAAAGAAGTCTCCATTACAAGGCTGTTTATTATTTTCCATGCTTGAAAGCTTTGTGTATTGCAGTTGAAGCTTAAAGCTTTGTTTTGGTTTACACAAGATTTTCCTAATAAATTTGCGGCTCTTTGAGTCTAGGTCATTGCTAACCTAAAAGAAGACTGCTGTTTGTTGCTATCCCCTTACACAGCTTATTACACCATCCCTAGCCATCAAAGGGGTTGAGAGACAAAGATTCAAGGATGCTAATTCTTGGGGGTTCTCCAATCTCTGTTGTCCTGAATAGGGCACATCAGAGACTTTAGGGTTGATGCAGAGAGACAAAAAAATACTTTCGTTTTTGTGTCGATTTTTTTTTTTTTGAAAATATCCCGCTCTCGTATGAGTGTACGAGCGATTCTATGCATGCATTGCTAACCTTCTGTAAAGTCTTCGTCCGTTCGTATGCCAGAGTACGAGTACGAGAATGTCATTTTCCAGCTTTCGTTTTCCGTTTTTTTTTACTCATGTTACAACATAGGCTTCTGTTTTTGCCCTTTTTCCATCGTCTCCTCCCACAAATCCTTTACGTTTCCCATTAGATTCTGAATTCCTTTTTCAATAAATAATCGTCCAGACAAAAATCCTTATGACCTTACGCCTGCACACTACAAACTTAACTCATTAATGTGCTTGCCTAAATATTTGGTTCACCCACTTGTGCTACAATGCTTAGCTAAATCACTTTGCGCTTTCATTCTTCGTCCATTTCTGACCCCTAAAACTCACCTAAATCACTTTGCGCTTAGGTTCTTCTTCCATTTTGGACCCCTAAACCTACCCAAAACCACTTCGCGTTTAGGTTCTTCTTCCATTTCTGACCCCTGAAACTTACCCAAACCACTTCACGCTTAGGTGGTTCTTCCATTTCTGACCCCTAAAACTCACCTAAATCACTTTGCGCTTTCATTCTTCTTCCATTTCTGACCCCTAAAACTTACCCAAACCACTTCGCGCTTAGGTTCTTCTTCCATTTTGGACCCCTAAAACTTACCCAAACCACTTTGCGCTTAGGTTCTCCTTCCATTTTGAACCCCTAAAACTTACCTAAATCACTTTGCGGTCATGTGAATCTTCAATATTTCTTGGCCCATTTGTTTTGTGTTAATGTATTTTGAAAATCAAATGACACTGAAACAGTTTTTGTTTTTTTTTGTTTATTCCAAACTGCCATTTTTTGATGGCTTTTTTTTTAACTTTTGTTTTTCTGAAAAATGTATACTTTTTTTTTTAATAGAAAATATAAAATTCTTAAAATTTAAAAAAATTAAAAAATATAAAGCTTTAAAACTATTTACAAAGCAATGGCAGGACCCAGAACATTAGTCTTCTTCTGTGGTCCCCAACGAGTCACGCATCTCCTGCATGTCGGCCACCAACTGAAGGTTAGACAACTGAACCCTTTCACTCATTGCTGCCACTCTGGCACATGTGGCCCCTGTATAAAAAAGAAGCAAACATTATTTGTTGGCAAATGCATGTTTCTCACCTGTGGATGGAATGTTTTTAGGTGGTAAGCTAACTCATGACACCATATGTCATTATGCTAAGTAATTAATCAAAGGAAGTGGGCATATGTCATTATGCTAAATAATTAATCAAAGGAGGTGGGCATATGTCATTATGCTAAGTAATTAATCAAAGGAAGTGGGCATATGTAATTATGCTAATGCCATTGACTATGGCTTTAGGTATCTTGGTGATCATGTCAATTGCCACATACTCAAAAGAATGACATTACAACTTACTTCGTTGGTGGCCAACGTGTGCGTCGGGGACCACCCTGGGTTCTGGGACCTGCCACTGCTGGGAAGTTGAGACTGTAGAGACATGTCAAATAGGGTCACTTCTAATGTCTGAGTCAACCGTAAGCAAATGACAATTTGAATGTGTGTGTGACATCACCCACCTTCTACATGTGCCTCCTGGGCCTGATCTGCTGCAGTCCCTGCTCCAGATCCTTCACCCGCTACATTAACATCTAGAAAAAGAGATTAAGGGAATCAGCTTTGTTTTAAATAGCATGTATATGTGTGCGGTTACATAAAGAATCACATACCAGAGGCTAACGGCTCAGTCGCTGGGTACGACTCCCTGCCCACGCCGTGATGCCCCTCCTCTGTGGAAAGGTCCAGGGGCTGGTCCGAGGCCGCTACAGAGAAGGGGTAGGACCGTCGCCTGGAGATCCACCACCTTCACTTGGTGCTGCAGATTCATGCAGCACTGGTCCGCCTGTGCGCCTCCGGGTGCATCGGATTCAGTACTCCATTTCCAGCACTAGAAAAGAAAAGCATTTATAAATAAAGGCCTACCTTCTGTATTAGTTACATCTAGCATGCAATCGCTATGTACTTACTTGGGAAATGGAGCCCGAAAAATCGCCGCACCCAGGGCATGTGGAGCCATTTCAGGTCCGACCAGTGCTGCATGATCTGTGTATGGGTGAAGGTGGTGTCAGTCTCATGCTGGACCCTGGAAACGATTTCCAGGGCGACGGTCCTCTTCTCAAAAGAGTTGGGCAGGTAGTCGTACCTGCGCTGAAGCTTCATCTAAAAAACACAAAATAAACATAGTTGTTAGATCAAACAGCATACAAATATCTGCCACAATTAAATCAGTTGACTAAATGACATTGCCAGACACATTTCTAGCCTCAAACTATCCTTCTAGATGTTAGTGAGTTGGTTCGCACATGTGCGCACTAACCTCTGTTTGGCACGGAGGTTTACACACTTTTACACATGTTTCTTCCTGCGCTACCTTAAGGCCTAGGCATGCATTTAGATGGCAAATCAAAGTCATTACAATACACTTCCGAGCATAATCAGCTTTTCTTGTTGGCGGGTGAAGATCGTGGGCGCCATCTTTCTTCTTGCCTGCAGCAGATAAGTAATGCCCCAGCGGTTTCCGGGTTCCGCATGGCCAGACGAACGGCCGTACGCGCGCGGACGCTTTATACCCAGGCATTAGTATTTAAAGGGTCCTGGACACACAGCTCATTCTCTTTCAGAGTCTCAACATGCCAGCTAAAAAAGCCATCGCTAAGGCCAAACCAGGCAAGTAGAAGGGCAGCAGCAAAATGACACAGCGGCCTGAGGAGGCTTCTTCACGCCTGACCACTTGGTCCCAAATTCCAACGACGAAAGTACGTGAAACGTGCAGCCACAGTGGCCAGGCCAAGGCGACAATACCACCCAAGTCTGCTAAGCCAAAAATCTGAACGAACGCTCCACTGGCAAGGCCAGTAAAAGCCACAGGCCCAGAATTCCCAGCCCCCCCCCAAGCTCAGCATCTCCAGAGCCACGTGGGAAACGCGCCCATGGAAAGGGCAAAAGTCACAGGCCCAGAAGCCCCAGCCCCCCAAGCTCAGCATCTCCAGAGCCACGTGCAAGTACCTCCCAGGGGCATGGAATCAAATATGGCAAGGGCACAAAGAGGCACAGGGCCAGAAGCACAACACCCTCAAGCACACCCTCTCCTCCTTCGGCCACATTTGCCACCGGCACAGGTGGCAAGCAACTATCCATATGCCACATCGACGCCTGCAAGTTCAGTGGCCACCTAGTTTATATTTATGTTGTACTATGTATATACATGAAGTCTGCGAGTGCCCTTCAACTAATAATTGACATATTTATATTAAATATATTGAATGTGACTTTAGCTGTTGTGGACTAAATTGATGCATTAATGTTTGGGTTATTTTGAGATTATTGAAGGTTTTTTGAATCAAACGGGAGAAAATAATTAATGAGGCTCAGATCAAGTTTGAAAATTTTAATCATTCATTACTATTTCTAAATAATAAAATAACCAAGTCTTCACAAAGGCAAATGAGAGTACAAAACAACAAATACATACAACAAAAAAAAAACAGGAAAACAAAATTAGGCAAAATGGGTCAGAATCAAATTTGCCCTCACAGCTTGCCCAGAGACACTAGGTGTGCCATGGTTATTGGCATCAGGCTCCTGGCTGGGTGGAGAGGGGGGAATATCCACATACCGGGGGACATGCTGCATTATGGCAAAGTCGTGTAGCACACAGCAGGCCAGTATTATATCAATCACCTTTTTGGGGTGATACTGGAGTGCCCCCTACCCGTGTATGGTCCAAACATCTGAACCTAGTTTTTAGGAGGCCAAAGGCCCTCTCCACAATGGCCCAGGTTTTTCGGTTGGCCCGATTGTAGGCGTCCTGGGCTGCATTCTGTGGCCGAAGGACAGGCGTCATCAGCCAGGGAAGAAGCGGATAGCCGAAATCCCCTGAAAGAATTAGAAAATACTTACATTAATTACCCAATCCAACAAAACATTTTTGGGACAAGCGGTCGTTCCCCCTGACTAAGAGACTATCTTATATTTTTGCAACACCCTGTACATACAGATTGCTCACCTCATAAAAGAGCCTAACACCATCTACTGCATGTTCTGATCCTTTAAACATCCAAGATGGCGGATGAGGGCAAATCAGGCAGAATGCAAACAGGAATTGGGTTAGGAATTTGGTTAGGACTGTGCTGCTCAGCATTCTTGGATGTCTTACCTTTTCAGGACCCCGGATCTGCTTTGTCTGAGCCAAGCACAGCTCTATCCCACCCCCTGTGGGATAGTGTCATGCTTCTGAGCAAAGATGGCGCAGACTCTTATCATAAAGTCAAGAACAGATTTGCAGCCAAGTGTGGAAGAATAATAATTAATAATCATTTCCATTGAGTTACGATATGTAACTCAATGGAAATGATATGGAAATCAATAAAAAATGGTTAAAAGGATGAAAGTGATATATATCATGTTGTATAATTCTTTATATCGAATCACAAGACATTGCTTATTACCATTGCAGATACTACTTTCTAAAGGGTAGTGTTGCATGATACACATAAGGGGTGATTTGCAAACCAATCAAGTAAATGGGTGGTGGTGCTCATGGAGCTGGTGGATGCCGCTGTGTGCATTTCTTGTGCCTTTATGTGCGCCTGCTCCCCCACCCTACCTCTACCGATCACCCGTTGGCTTCTGACAGCTCTCCCGCTGCCAAAGCGACCTTTTTCTAGGAGGATGTCACCCCGCTGATCCTATATGGACCCCTCTGCGGTGGCTGGTGAGATTCCCAACCCAAATGGATGTTCTCTGCCCTAGTGAAGACCCAGGGGGGGCATCGGATGCGCCCCGGAGGAAGAGGAGATCTAGGCCAGGGGGTGAGCGTTTTTTTTTTTTTTTCACACTAGCAGAGAAAATGGCAAAAACATCAATTTTATGTACTTGTCAGTTAACAGTAGAAAAAGCAAGCATGTGGTAGTAGAAGCAAGCATGTAGAAAGTGGACCAAAACCTGGGAATTTGACTTTCCCGGACTCCGTGCCTTTGGGGCACTCTGAAGTGGGATGCACAGCTGTGTGAATAAGCTATAAAGCCCAGTTAAACTCGCCTCTCCTCACTCCAACGGCGCATGCTGTTGTCCAATCAGAGGCCCTTTGCCATGTTTACTTTCTTTTATCAAAGGGCTCTAATTGAAATCTGAATGGCTGGGACGGGAGCGCGTTTCCCATTGTAAACAATCAGTCCCTGATTGGACAAGAGCCCCTGCATGCGCCATTGAAGTAGGAAAAGGTGAGTTTTTCCGGACACCCGGGGGGGGGGGGATTACACACAGTGGGTCATTCCAATTTGGATTGCCCCGAGTAAAAGCCAGTGGAAAAGTTTAGATTCCAGGCCGTCCACTTTTGCATTTTGTTCTCCTTTAAGTCTGCATCTACATATGATTCAGTGCAACAAGTGTAGTTAGGTGTAAAAACTGCACCCTAGCTGCAGGTTTCTACACCTGGTGCTGAATCGACCCCTAAGTGTTTCAGTTTACCACCAGCTGCAAAATATTTATTGTTTACATAAGGTTTGATTATTTGGAAATAAAAAGAGCACTTCAGTCTTATTTGGATGCCGGGGTTGCAGAAAAGCCTGCTACCAATAGTTACGGGCAAGGGGTTCTTCTAGGGGTTCCCACAGCCCCCCTGGAAGAGCCCTGATCCCCATACCAAGGGTGTAAGGCCTGGTATAGCGGTTGGACTAGGGACCAGCTGGGGCAGCCTCAGAGTCCTGGGTACCAGCCCTTATGTCTGGTGCCCAGAGCTCTTGGGGGGGGGGGCACAAAACAAATGGTGGCTGTCATTTTCATGGATAAACACCATTCCGTCAATTGCCGACATGGGTTTAGTATATGACAAATGCAAGTCTGTGAAATTTTCCTTTTACTCCTGCATAAAAGTAAAAATTATGGCTAGTTAAAAAAAAAAACATTTGCGCACATTTCTCTTTGCAAAGCGCTTCCTGAATTACACGTAATTACACTTTTTGAGTAAATTTGTATGTGAGATCTGGCTCCATAAAAGAAATGGCGCACAACAAGTTTGCTGAATCAGAAATTAGGAAAAAAAGTTTCCGTGAAAAAACTAACTTTTACTTGTGGTTCTGAATTGACCCAATAGACAGGAAGCGCCACTTACTGTAGCTAGTGTTAGAAGAAGCAGGGCTTTATTTATCTGGTTATATTTGTACTGTGCCTGTTTCATCAGTAAATGCTGTGCCTGTCTGAACATTGCTATATTCTAAGTATGTCACACACCCCGCTTCAAGATATTCATAACCTGTGGGTATACTGACCTGAAGAGGGCGATCTGCAGAGATGATTGGAGGAAAGTAAGCCCCTCCCGGTCCATAAATACCTGGGACCTCCCACTCACTCCCCAGTCTTCATCTCTGCAGGACGGTGAGCAAGCAGAAGATGATCTCTCCTCCTTGCAAGGGGGTTTTCCAAGGTAGCCGGGTCTACCCCCGACCTATATTATTTTATTCCCGCTCGGACTTATTATCCCTATTTAATATATTTAATATTCACCTCCGTCTCCTCAGTTTTGACTGCGGTCCGGGTGATGGTATTTTGGCACACACGTGCTTAGGAGCTAGGCTCCGCCGCGAGACCCTATTTAGAGGGTAGGCGGTTATGCCGGGTTGGTGACCCGGTTTGGGATGCCCTGTCCTTAAAAATGTTACCTCAAAAATTTCCCTCATTTACCTCCTCCCTCATAGTTAGGCTGGGGGCCCTCCTTTCTTAGATTCTGAGGAACGTATAGGAGTAATCCCTCATTGATTTGGTTACACTGCTATTTGTTTTATGTGTGTCTGTTTTAATGTAACTTTTACTTGCAACATTGTTCATAAGACACCGCGGCGGCTATGTTTTACCTCAGAAGGCGGAGGGGAGGGGCTCTCCCCTCACGCTCTTCTGTCAGGGGCGGGACCGGGCCTCTTGCAGAGGCCGCGGCCCGCGCCCTGTCTCTATCTAGTTGGGCAGCGGCTCGCAGGCAGCGGGCCACTGCCGGTCTCAGGTGCTCTGTGAGGAGACGCGGGTCCCCGTGTCTCCGGCGGATTATAGGTCAGCGGAGGGGAGCTTTCTCCCCTCACGCGCTGTGTCATTGGGGGCGGAGCCGGACTTGCGGCGCGTCACCGCGGCCCGAACCCTATCTTGCCCGGGCACCGCTGAGGAGCTTTGGCTCCTATCTGCCTATCTCTAGGGGGGCGGGGCCGGTAAAGCGCGCGATCCACGCAGGCCACGCCCCTCTTCTCTGTCTCTCACTGCTGCGCTGAATAACAGTTACCTCACGCATCTGGGCTGCATGCTGCTGGGCCCTGGTCTGGTCCGGAGGTTCTGTGAGTGGCCCTGTGGGCCTTTTGTCATTTTATTAGTATCCAATATAGCTTTTGGTTTCTAATTATTTTTTATCTGTGTTTTAGGTGAATTCTTCAGGGAATAGTTATAAGGGGGTTTCTCCTGGTCCTAAGTCCCTGGGTACTTTCACTGGGTTTCTTTCCTACAAAATTCCTCCCATTTAAAAAGGACACTATAAGGGCATCCCGGGTTGCTTCATAGCGTAATTCCCTCTGGCATAGCGACTCATTAAGTTCACCTTATGGAGGCATCCCAGGAATCCGGGCTCCCCTCGGGACAGTTTCGTAAGTGTTTGGGGTGTGGGGTATCCCTAACTGGGGATGATTTCTTTTTATGTATATCCTGTGCACAACACTATTATGCGGCAGTCAGGACCCCAGGCCTCTGGGTCAGCACCGCCGGCTTCATCCTCTCCCCCTCCCATTTTAACCCGTGCTCCATGCGATGTTACCATGGGGGGGCAGTCGCAATCTGATGTATGTGCCAGATTGGCCAGTATTGAAAAATGTATTTCCTCTACGGTAGCTAAGAAGGCGCCGGCTAAGAGAAAACATTTGTCCACGGTTTCTCATTATGAATATGATGATACGGATGGTCTGGATTGGTCAGATTATTCTCCTCCAGAGGAAGGGGAGGTGTTTGAGGATTCAGATAATTCCGAGGATCAACAAATTGTTGGCGCTGATTCTGATAGGGGGTCAGGAGGTTCCTTGGACACCTCTAACGTTTTGACTCAGATGTTTGAGGTTTTGGCAAACTTCGCTTCCGGCGGAGGCCCCCCAACAACAAGGGGAGTTTTATGAGGAATCCAGACCGCACTTAGAATTTCCTAATCAAAAACATTTTGATAATATTATTTCCAAGGAATGGGAGAGGCCAGCTCGGCTTTCAGGCATTCCTCAGAGTTGGGATAGAAGGTATCCTTTCCCTGTGGACACGGTTAAACGCTGGGCTTCCCCCCCCCCCCGAAGTGGACGCCCCAATTTTGGGGTTATCCAACTCTGCCGTTTTGAATAACCCTGATTGTTCCTCCCTCAAGGATGGTGAGGATAAACGTATTGACCAGATGGCTTGTCATGGTTTTGCCAGTATTGGGGCAGCTATACGGCCAGTTTGTGCCTCATCACTGGTGGTGGTGGCTGCTAGAAGGGTGATCAGGGATTTACTGTCCTCGTCCGGCTTGGAACCGGTCAGCGATGAATTTCTTGGACTGAAACGTTGTGAGTCTTTTCTTTCCTTCATTTTAACTGCTCTGGATGATTCATTGATGATGAACAGCAGGGCCTCTGCTCTTATGGTTACCATTAGGCGTTCAATTTGGTTGCGCCAGTGGGCGGCCGATTTTGGGTCTAAAAAGTCTCTGACGTCTCTTCCCTTTGTTGGTCTAAGGCTTTTTGGAGAAAAATTGGACTCAGTAGCTAAAGGTGGAAAATTACCTCAACGTAGGAAGCAACGTCGCCCCTTTCGAGGGGCGGCTTCCTTCACCCCTTCCTTTCGGGGAGCTAGAGCAGGAAGAGGTTTTGCCTTCCCTTCTACAAGAGGAGACTCCTGGAACAGGGGCAGAGGTCGTGCCCATTCAGGATACAGTTGGGGTTTAAAACCCAAGCCCGCGGCCAAGCCCGCTCAACAATGAGGGGGCGCCCTCACCCACGCGGGTGGGGGGGACAGCTGCGACACTTCTCCCAAGTCTGGATTCGGGAGGTCTCGGACAGATGGATCAGGGAAGTGGTTTCTTCCGGTTACATGCTGGAGTTCGAGTCCCGCCCCCCCCCCCCCCCCCGCGTTTCCTCATGTCCCGGGTGTCCCCGGACGTACAGGCTGCATTGCAGCTCCGGGCGGCGGTATCGAGTCTTCTAGAAATGGCGGTCATTTGTCCAGTACCCCCATTAGAAAGGGGTCAGGGTTTTTACTCAAGTCTGTTCACGGTTCCCAAAAAGGATGGCTCCGTGCGGCCCATCCTGGACCTAAAGATTCTCAACAAATTCATCAGGCTGCGAAAATTTCGCATGGAAACGTTGCGTTCCGCTATCCACTCTCTTCGTCAGGGAGACTTCATGACGTCCATAGATATCCAGGACGCTTACCTCCATGTTCCCATTTTTCCCGCGCACCAGAGGTTCCTAAGGTTCGCTCTGGAGGATCGGCACTTCCAATTTGTAGCTCTTCCCTTCGGTCTCACCACAGCTCCAAGGGTTTTCACCAAGGTACTTGCTGAGGTAATGGCTCTTCTCAGAGCTCAAGGAATTCGCATAGTGCCATATCTGGACGATCTCCTCATATTGGCATCGTCATTCAGCCAAGCGGAATTGGACACCAGGACGGTTCTATCCACTCTGGAGAGATTCGGCTGGGTGATCAACTACCCCAAGTCCTCCCTTCACCCGTCCAGGTTAATATCCTTTCTGCGGATGTCTCTGGATACAGATCAGGCCAGAGTGTTCCTTCCTCAGTCCAAGGTTCTTCTGATTCAGGAGTTGGTTCGGTCGCTTATGTCCATTCCTCGACCGTCCATCCGGCTAGGGATGAGACTGGTGGGTCTGATGGTGGCCTCCTTCGAGGCAGTTCCCTTTGCTCAGTTTCACACAAGGACACTACAGCTCCATCTGTTGTCGGTCTGGAACAGGTCTCCTCAGTCGCTGGATCAATTCTTTCAGATGTCCCCCCGGGTTCGCCGCTCGCTTCAGTGGTGGCTGAACTCAACCAACCTGCTGAAGGGCAGATCCTTTCGGACTCCCCAGTGGGAGATAGTCACCACGGATGCCAGCCTCTCGGGATGGGGGGGCTTCTGGAAGGATCTGCAATTTCAGGGTTTGTGGGGTCCCCTGGAAGCCCACGAGCCTATCAATGTTCTGGAATTGAGGGCCATCAGGATGGTTCTTTGTCACTTAACTCACCAACTGCGAGCTTTGCCGGTCCAGGTCCGGTCGGACAATCGGGCGGCGGTGGCCTACATCAATCACCAGGGAGGCACCCGCAGCACGAATGCCCTCAAGGAAGTGTCTCTGATTCTGGACTGGGCGGAGAGCCATGTCCCGTGCATCTCGGCAGTTTACATCCCGGGAGTGGAGAACACGGAGGCGGACTCTCTGAGCAGGCTGTCAGCCCGCAAAGGGGAGTGGTCTCTCAATCCCAAGGTTTTTCACTCAATTTGTCGCAGGTGGGGGTCACCGGCGGTGGACCTCTTTGCCTCCCGTCACAATCACAAACTTCCGTCATTTGTGTCTCTGGCGAAGGATCCTCTGGCCCTTGCGACGGATGCCATGTCTCTGAACTGGAGGGATCTGGGGTTTCTGTACCTGTTCCCTCCGTTTCCCATGGTGGCCAGAGTAGTGCGCAAGCTTGGTCTGGAGAGAGCACCAGCAATCCTGGTGGCTCCAAGGTGGCCAAGACAGGTTTGGTTCGCAGACGTGGTAAGGTTGGCAGAAGATCAGTTCGTTCTGCCCCTGCTGCCAGATCTACTCACACAGGGTCATCTTCGTTACCCCAATTTACCAACGCTGGCTTTGACGGCGTGGCTGCTGAAACCTCCATCTTGAAGGAGGAAGGTCTTTCGGATGCTGTGATTCGGACTCTTATTAGTGCTAGGAATAGGTCCTCATCGTCTGTGTACTATAGGACTTGGAGGTCTTATATTGATTGGTGTGAAACCAGGGCCTTCCCTTGTAGGGAATTCTCTATTTCTAGAATTTTGGAGTTTTTGCAACATGGTCTGGACCTAGGGCTCCAACTCCGTACTCTGAAGGGGCAGGTGTTTTTCCAAAATCCTTTTGCTCTTCATCCTTTGGTTAAAACCTTTTTCCAGGGGGTTACACATGTGCGGCCTCCTAGGAAGCCTCTGATTCCAGTTTGGGATTTGAACTTGGTTCTTTCTGCACTTCAGGGTCCCCCCTTTGAGCCTTTGCATGATATTCCTTTGTCTTCCCTTACGCAGAAGGTAGCCTTTTTGGTAGCTATCACTTCCGTTAGACGTGTTTCTGAGTTGGCGGCTCTGTCTATTCAAGCCCCATATTTTGAAAGACATCAGGACAAAGTGGTTTTCCGTTTTAAGATGGACTTCCTTCCTAAGGTGGTTTCGTCCTTTCATTTGAATCAGGATATTGTTCTGCCCTCTCTGTGTCCCAATCCCAGCAATGACAAGGAGAGGGCCCTGCATTCTTTGGATGTGGTTCGGGTTGTGAAGTATTATTTGGTGGTAACGTCTGCCTTTCGCAAGACTGATGCATTTTTTCGTGGTGCCATTTGGGCCCAAGAAGGGTCTAGCACCCACAAAGTCTACCATCAGCAGGTGGATTCGTCAGGCCATTGTCGGGGCCTATTCTGCTAAGGGGAGAGATCCTCCCTTTCGTGTTACAGCTCATTCTACTCGTGCGGTTGGGGCTTCCTGGGCTTTTCAGCACCAGGCCTCTGTTGAGCAAGTTTGCAAGGCCGCTACCTGGTCTTCTGTTCACACTTTTTCAAAGTTTTACAAGGTTGATGTTCGGGCCTCAGCGGATGCTGTTTTTGGCCGCAAAGTTCTGCAGGCTGCAGTAGTTTAAGTTGTGCTTTATACCTTGTTTTGGATCCCCACCCCTTATGGACACTGCTTTTGGATGTCCCACAGGTTATGAATATCTTGAAGCGGGGTGTGTGACATACTTAGAATAATACCATTTTGTGAATACTCGCCTTGTAAAATGGGTATTATAAGTATGTCACACACCCCGCTTCAACCCGCCCCTTTTTTTATTCTGGATCCTTCATTTTGTGAACTTTGCGTTGTTATGACTAATATTTGGCTCTTCCTGGTCCCTTACCTTACTGCTTTCTTTAGACTGGGGAGTGAGTGGGATGTCCCAGGTATTTATGGACCGGGAGGGGCTTACTTTCCTCCAATCATCTCTGCAGATCGCCCTCTTCAGGTCAGTATACCCACAGGTTATGAATATCTTGAAGCGGGGTGTGTGACATACTTATAATACCCATTTTACAAGGTGAGTATTCACAAAATGGTATTTTTAAAAAAAAAAAAAAAGCTTAGGAAAAAAATCAAGCTTTTGCCTTGAGAAGCTCTGCACTTTGAGTCCCACAAGCCTATATTTTTCAGCTTGATGACTGGGGGGTCAGAGGGGGTCAGAGAAATGTATGTATCATATTTTTCTCTTCAAAAGATGCACTTTTGGGGGAAATGTCTGTGTGTCTTATAGAGTGAATGTTGACTGTGGGGGCCCAGGGTGCGGGTTTGGCCGTATTAAAATGCAGAACAGACTGGGACTCACATTACAAGCGGTCGGAGCAGATACCGGGATTCTGCTCTCTGTTACCTGTGTGTAGCTCTCTAACTCTTTCCCTTCCTTGGTGTCTGCTTGTGATGTCCTGACTGAAGCATCTAATTTGCACAATCTGCTTGATACAGATGGGGCCACAGTTTTCCCAGCAGTGCTATAGTAGTTCAAATGTGCTCACACTGCACTAAAACTACTACCCGTGACAGCTGGCCATTATTTCAGCATTCTGCACCCACTCTCATAGCTCTGTGTTGCCGTGCACATAGGAATATGCAGGCATTCTCCCTGTCCAGCTACACATCAAAGCAGTAATAAATCCAGAATATGGGGCAGAGGGCAGCGGCATGATGACTACGTTCCTAACTGCTACAATAACTCACAATGCAATGAGGCTGGTATGGGGGAGATCATGACAGGAAGACTGCCGGCTTCTGCACAGCTTCTGAGCTAAATTTCCAGCAGCCACATAGAAATGAGTTGTAAAGATAATGGGCCACTTCCAGGGCTAGTAGTGAGTGTCAGTTCATATGTAACCACTACAGAGCTGCCAGCAATGTGCAAAACTGTGCCCCCACTTTTATTTTATTAAAGTAATTGAAAAAAACTGGGTATTTTCACTCTTTCAGATACTCCAGTCTGGGATGTCCCGATGTGTGTAGCCCACTAGATCGCCCATAAACTCACCCTTTTTTTTCTCTTGCTGGTCAGTCACTGGCACACATTCTGTTTGGCTTTTGTTTTGCCATTTTAAGAGGAAAGGAAAAAGCTAAATAAAGTGTACACCGCTGGCCAAATCCCACGCTCCTCAGCGTGTACCATTGGCAGGCTTTTCTGAATGGCTGGGGTAGGTATGAACAGACTGAGGTGAGCGGGGGATGTGGCACTGGGAGTGTGGGTATCCACTTTAATTCAGGGTTCACCAGCAGTGGAAGTAGGTGGTTTGGGGTCTCTGCAGACCTGGGCCCTACCCGGCACAGTGTTTAAATTAACCCTTCAATCAAATAAGATTGGAGGGTTACTTTAGAGTGGACTAAACTCTGCTGGGCAACTCTGTTGAATGATTAGGATGCCCTAGTGTGCATTACTTCTCAGCAGTCCGAGACTCAGCAGCCCAATACTTACCTTTTTTAAGCATTTACTTACATGGATGTCATTCAGGGGAACCTTATGTTGTCTCACGTTTACTTTACTTTGTTGAAATGTAAATGTCTCGGCCCTTTCGGGGCCAGGGCCCCTTTCACTCCCCTACCGCGGTGCTAAGCAGGGAAAAGGGGTGTCCTTCGCGGGGGCTCGTGACGATTCCTGGCATAGGAGCAGAGGACGACGTCCTGGCTCCTCCTGGGGGTCTAAGCTCAAATCCTCTCCCAAGCCCCCTCAGGCATGATGGGGCGCCCTCGCCCGTCAGGGTGGGGGGACGGCTACAGCACTTTGCGCACGTCTGGAGGCACCACGTCTCAGACCGGTGGATTCAGGAGGTAGTGTCCTCTGGTTACAAGATAGTTTGCTGTGCCCCCCCCCAAGATTCATCAGGTCCCGGATCCCCCAGGACCCTGTCTCAGCTCAGGTCTTGATGCAGGCCGTGCAAGGCTTTCTTGGTCTGGGGGTCATTTGCAGGGTCCCCTTAAGAGAAAGAGGCAAGGGGTTCTATTCCAACCTTTTCACAGTTCCCAAAAAAGATGGGTCAGTCAGGCCCATTCTGGATTTAAAGATCCTCAACAAATTTGTCAAGAACAGGCGCTTTCGCATGGAAACTCTGCACTTGGCCATTAGCTCCCTGCGCCCAGGGGATTTCATGACGTCTGTGGACGCAAAGACGCTTACCTTCACATTCCTGTGTTCCCGGGACACCAAAGCTTTCTCAGATTCGCGTTGGAAGATCAACATTACCAATTTGTGGCCTTGCCATTTGGCCTCACCTCAGCTCCCAGAGTGTTCACCAAGGTGCTGGCGGGGGTGATGTCCCTGGTAAGGTCAAGGGGCATACGCTTGCTGCCCTACCTGGACGACATACTCATCACCTCTCGGTCTCTACAGCAGGCAGAGTTGGACACTCAGCTGGTGGTGTCCACCCTGGAGTCCTTCGGCTGGGTGATCAATCACCCCAAGTCCTCTCTGTCCCCTTCCTCGGTGACCCCGTTCCTGGGAATGATTCTGGATACGGTTCAGTCAAGGATATTCCTTCCTCAACAGAAGGTGGAAGCTCTAACTGCGCAGGTGAGGTTCCTGCTATCGTGTCCCCAGCCCTCCCTCAGGCAGGGAATGCAGTTGGTGGGCCTGATGGTGGCGTGCTTCGAGGCGGTGCCCTTTGCTCAGTTCCATTTGAGGCCTCTACAACTTCACCTTCTGTCAGTATGGGACAAGGACCCAACGTCTTTGGACGGGGTCTGTGTGCTTCCCCCCTTGGTCAGGCGGTGGTGGCTGGACCACAGGAACTTGCTGGGAGGTGGGGCCCTCAGGAGGCCCACTTACCCATCAACATTCTGGACCTACGGGCGATCAGGTTGGTACTGGAACAGTTGACCAATCACCTGAGGGGTCTGTCTGTGCAGGTGCGCTCAGACAACAGGACGGCGGTTGCCTACATCAACCATCAGGGAGGGACCCGGAGCAGGGGGGCCCTCCAGGAGGTGTTGCGGATTCTGACATGGGCGGAGGCCAATGTTCAATGCATTTCAGCTGTGTACATCCCGGGGGCAGAGAATCTACTGGCAGACTCTCTGAGCAGGGGGACCTCTCGTCGGGGAGAGTGGTCCCTCTGCAACAGGGTATTCCAGTCCCTGTGTCACCGTTGGGGTCTACCGGATGTGGATCTGTTTGCATCCCGTCACAATCACAAGCTCCAGGCTTTTGACTCCCTGTCTCATGATCCTCTGGCCTTGGCCACAGATGCTCTGTCCATGTCATGGCAGGAATTTCAGCTCCTGTATGTCTTTCCTCCATTCCCCCTGCTGGGCAGGGTCCTGCACAAGATTGCTCTGGAAGGGGTGCCAGCGATTCTGGTGGCCCCCAGGTGGCCAAGAAGAGTGTGGTTCGCAGACGTGGTGCAGATGGCAGTAGACCAGTATGTTCTTCCAGGAGTGCCAGATCTGCTCACTCAGGGCCCCTTACATCATCCCAATTTACAAACTCTGGCTTTGACGGACTGGCTGCTGAAACCTCCATCTTGATGGAGAAAGGCTTGTCTGCCTCGGTGGTTGAGACCATGGTGAAGGCTAGGAAGAAAACTTCTTCTTCCATCTATTATAGGGTATGGCATACCTACATTGACTGGTGTGAGTCTAGGTCTCTTCCCTGTCGGGTGTTCTCAGTTTCCAGGGTTCTGGAGTTTTTACAGCATGGGTTGGAGTCGGGTCTCCAACTCAGTACTTTGAAGGGTCAGGTTTCTGCCCTGTCTGTCTTCTTTCAGAAGTCTTTTGCTCAGCATTCTTTGGTTAAGACTTCCTTTCAGGGGGTTACTCCCCTCACGAAAACGCCCCTCACGTGCATCCCTCACGAAACCTATGGTCCCTGTTTGGGATTTGAACTTGGTCTTGTCTGCCTTGCAGGGTGCTCCCTTTGAACCTATTCAGGATGCTGCTCTGGCTGTACTTACCCTCAAGGTTGTCTTTCTGGTGGCTATTACTTCGTTCATGCGTGTGTCTGAGCTGGCGGCTCTGTCTATCCAGCCCCCATACTTTGAGAGACACCAGGATAAGGTGGTGTTCCGCTTTAAGCCGGATTTTCTGCCTAAGGTGGTGTCTGCTTTTCATTTGAATCAAGATAGTGTTCTTCCTTCATTGTGCCCTAATCCTAGCAATGCTAAGGAAAGGGTTTTGCATTCCTTGGGTGTGGTCAGGTGTCTGAAGTATTACCTAGTAGTTCAGGAAAACTGATGCTCTTTTTGTGGTCCCTTCTGGTCCTAGGAAGGGTTTGGCTCCTGCCAAGTCTACTATCAGCAAATGGATCCGTCAGGCTGTGATTCAGGCCTATTCTGCTAAGGGGAAGAATCCTCCTTTCCGCCTTACTGCTCATTCTACTCGTGCTATTGGTGCCTCTTGGACCTTCCAGCACCAGGCTTCTGTTGAACAGGTTTGCAAGGCCGCTACTTGGTCTTCTATTCATACCTTTTCAAAGTTTTACAAGGTTGATGTTAGGGCCTCAGCTGATGCTGTTTTTGGCCGCAAGGTTTTGCAGGCGGCAGTGGTTTAAACTGTCTGCTGTTACCTTTTTTGTTGGGGATCCCACCCTACTTTATGGACACTGCTATTGGATGTCCCAAGTGTAAGTAATCTATCTGGAGCAGGACGTACTGTATACTAAGAATAATACAATTCTGTGAAATACTCACCTGTAGAATTGGTATTATAAGTATACAGTACGTCCTGCTCCACCCCACCCTGGTTTTTGCATTATTCTGGATCCCCTGTATGGTGATTGTTATCATTGTTATAAGTTGCCAGTTTTTGGGTGGTTAAATTCTCCCGGATTCTTGTTCACTGCTTTTCAATGCTGGGGATTTGTGGGAGGCCCCGGGTATTTGAGGGGCCGGGAGGAGCCTGTTTTTACATGTCTCTGCAGTGCAGCGCCATCTGGCGGAGGATAACCCAAGTGTAAGTAATCTATCTGGAGCAGGACGTACTGTATACTTATACTACCAATTCTACAGGTGAGTATTTCACAGAATTGTATTTTTGTCACCCTTTGTTGCCAGACCATTTTGCACTATTTTGCGCTCCCCATGTTCAAATGTGATTTTTGAAGGGATTTCCAGGGATTTCCCAGGAAAATTATATATTGTTTTTTTCAGCATAGTCCGGGCTTTAACATGAAATGTCTTGTTTGTCATTTTTTAGATGTATTCTCAATATTTTTGGGTGAAATATGTGAAAAAAAAATCTATTTTTTACAATTTGTAGTGTTTTTTTGTAATAAAAAATGTAAGTTTGTCAAAAATAAAATCTTATTGCGTATGAAATCCCAATTTCTCCCGGTTACAGCAGTACCACATATGTATAGGTAGACACCCTTTCCTCCCCAGGAGACTCCCCCAAACTGAAACAGAGCTTTAGGGGATTTTCAGATAAAATACAACTGCGATATGCGCTATGCGCACCTTGCAGTTTTTCCAGAAAAACAACCCTTTACATTTGAAATACCCCCAACAAACTATATATTCTCTGGAAGTACACCTCAAGCTTTCTAGGTGTACCAGGCTTGTTGATGTGGCCACAGTTTTCTGGAAGTAATCCCTCAATGTAATCTTTGGTTGCAAAGAGTTTCCCTAAAAAAAGGATAAAAAAGCAGAATCAAAGCCACATTTTCCTAAAAAAAAAAACTATATACAAACAAGAAAAAACAAGTTTAATCTGAAAAAGCAAGGTCCTCCGAACAGAACGTACCCAACATGCATAGCTACTGTCAAGGGAAGAGTTGCCAAACACCCCAAAGTAAAGCATGTGCATAACGACAATTTTACTTGAAAATTTCAGCTCTGCAGACAAAGTTGCGCGCCTTGCAATTTTTCAACCAAAACAACCCTTTACATTTTGAAAATCCCCCATAAACCATGTATTCCCTGAAAGTACACATGTTTAGCTTTCTAAGCGTACCCAGCTTGTTGTAGTGGGCTCATCTTTCTGGAATTAATCCCTCAAAGAATTCTTTGGTTGCGCAGGGTTTCCCTAAAAAAAATGTATAAAAAAGCTGAATAATAAACACCTTTTTCCTAAGATATAAATATGCAAACAAGAAAAAACAAGCTAAGTCTGAAAGCGCAAGGTCCCCCGAACAGAACAATACCCAACATGCATAGCTACTTTTAACCCTTTTAATTGCCAGCCTACTTGAGATTTTGTCACCCTCTGTTGACAGGTCATTTTTCCCCATTTTGCACCATTTTTGCTGGAATTTTCAGGAAAATGATATATATATATATATATATTTTTTTTTTTTTTTTTTTTTTGCAGCAGAGTTTAGGCTTTAACATGAAATGTCTTGTTTGTAAATTTAATTCTGTTTTTTAAAGTAAGTAAAAGTGAGAGCCCCATTTCTACCGATTAGAATGGTACCACATATTTATCGGTAGCCCCCCGTTCCTGCCCAGGAGACCCCCCAAACTGAAACAAGTACTTAATAACATTTACAAATAAAATACAACTACCATCCACACTACAAAGGGTTAAATCGAGAAAAAAAATGACATAGGGTCCCCCCTCGCATGGGGGGGGCATTTGGGGGGATTTTTAAGGGTTAAAAACGCAGGGCTTGTAGGAACAGGGCGCAGGGGCCAGCTTTTGTGACTCCTGGCCCTGTTTCTACAAGCCCGCATAGCCCATGGCCACGGGCTCTTCTGCCCCCCCCCCCCGGGCTTTGGGGGTAATGTAATGGGGGTGCCGGGGGTTAATGGCAAGTTACCCGCTAGCCACAGGTGACTTGCCAGCCCCCAGCCTTGTGAACTGGTATAGGGATCTATTGGACCCCTTACCAGTTCACAAGGGGTTAGGTGTAAAAAGAAAAACACACCACACACAGAGAATTTTTTTTTTTTTTTTTTAATACTTACCTCCCATCCATTTTGCACTATGTTCCTTCCCAATTTCTGGCTTCTGCTCACCTGCTGGAAGCCCTTTATAGCTGCTGGGCGACAGAGCATAAGGGGTTAATAAAAAAATAAATGACATAGCGTCCCCTCCAATGACATGGGGTCTCCCTTACCCGAAGTAACCAGCCCGGGACCAGCTATGCAGGGCTTATAGAAACAGGGGGCGCAGAGGCCAGCTCTTCTGCCCCCCCCCCTGGGCTTTGGGGAGGCAGGTAATGGGGATGCTGGGGGTTAATGGCAAGTCACCCGCTAGCCACAGGTGACTTGCCATCCCACAGCCTTGTGAACTGGTATAAGGGGTCTCATGGACCCCTTACCAGTTCACAAGAGGTTAAATGTAAAAAAAAAAAAGACACCGACACAAAGATAAAAAAAATGATCTCTATTTTTTTTTTTCACTTTACTCACCTCCGATCCTGTGTCATCCGGCGATCTGCGATGACAGCTGTCAGTCTGCTCGGGTGTTTGGAGGAGAGAGCCTGGGGAGGGAGGGGGACGATCACAGCCCTCTCCCCCTCCCCACCTCTCTCCTCCAAGCACCCGAGCAGACTGATTCTCAGTCTCGGGTGCCGGTATTAAGAGGCCGGCTACTGGTGACATCACAGTGATGTCACCTGGCCCCGCCCCAGACCCGATCCAGGAAGTGGGGGGGAGGGCGATTTCTGCCCTCTCCTCGCCACGGAAGAGGCTGGGAGGGCGATCAGAGGCCTGCCCAGTGAAGAGGAAACCCATCGGGAGGTGTCACTACCCGCTTACCGGTTCCCCGTTCCAGCGGCGTCTCGGGTCCTCAGCCGCCCGCTCCCGCTGCGCAGCCACCTGTCCGGCGGCCGCGGCGGGCGGCGGCTTCTGTTCCGGCTGGCGCGCACGCGCTTCCCTCCTCAGCAGGCGGCTCCAGCGTCGCCTCTCGTGCTCGCGCGCGCGTGCGCGAGCACGTTCAGTTTATACCGGTATACAGGTTAATTTTTAATTAAAGGACCAGCTGCATTAGAGGGAGTGCCCCACAGGGACTGGGCCAATCACCTGCCTTGAAGTTCTGGGCTGTACACCAATCTTGTTGAAGTTCTAAGTTGCACCAATCACCACACCTATTCTCCAGGGCCAATGATGCCTGATCCCTATATAACCTCACCCCAGTCAGTTTGTCATTGCCTGTTATAGCGCCTAGTTCCTTGTATTTGCTTATCCCTGATTTTGATCCTGATTCCTGTTGCCGACCCTTGCTTGCCTTGACCATCCTCGATCTCCACTCCTGTTGCCGACCCTTGCCTGTCTATTGGACTGCCACCTTACGCTCACATCCCGGCTACCCGATTCCACTTCCAGCCGCGGACTCTCCAGTTCTCTGTACCGTAAGACCTCATCCTTTGAGCCATAAAGTCCTGGGGGCAACCGATCCCGAGCAGGCGTGTACTGCGTCTCGGCAAGCGGGGGCTCCTATAGGTGAAGCTGGCTGCGGAGATTGGGGGTTGAGGTCCTTACCAAGAGAGCTGGAGTTGTCCAAGTGGTAAATTGAGGTTCCGGGAGCGTGATATTATAACAGGCCAGAAAGATTATTATGGAAGACCTGGTACAGCAAGTTCAGGCGATGGCCACCGCCATCAATCAACTTGCCCAGAGGGTGGCCAATCAAGAAACCCGCCAGATTTCTACACCCGCTGTACCACCTCTTACTCCTGAGCCTAAGGTTCCGTTACCTGAAAAGTTCTTTGGAGACCGGGCCGGTTTTTCGAATTTCAAGAATTCGTGTGAACTCTATTTTAGGCTGTGGCCTTTATCTTCTGGCACAGAAACCCAACGGGTGGGTTTAATTATCTCCCTGCTACAAGGAGATCCTCAGTCATGGGCTTTCAGCTTGCTCCCTGAAGATCCTGCCTTACACTCTGTGACATCCTTTTTTTCAGCTATGGGAGTGCTGTATGCGGATCCAGATCGTCAGTCTACGGCGGAAAACAGGCTTCGGGCCCTGAAGCAGGGTCGGAATTCCGCCGAGGATTACAGCGCTGAGTTCCGGCGCTGGGCAGTGGAGTCTACTTGGAATGATCCAGCCCTATGTAGCCAATTCCGTATGGGGCTGTCTGAAAATATTAAAGATGCCCTGGTCAATTTTCCCACTCCAAAAGATTTGGATCAACTTATGCAGGTTTCCATCAGGATCGATAGGCGTCTTAAAGAGAGAGCCAGGGAAAGGGTTAGGGTTACCACTCCCTTTAGACCTTCACAACCTCCCAGCCCTTCAACTCCTGGTGGGGGAAACTCCTCCTCCTCTTCTCCAGAGGAACCTATGCAGGTTGGCAGAGCCCGTCTTTCTCAGGACGAGAAACAACGGAGACGGTCTCTGGGTCTTTGCCTCTATTGTGGGTCTCCGGGTCACTTTGCCAGGTCCTGTCCGAATAAGGGGTATCCGGCGGGAAACTTTCTCGCCTAGATCAGGAAGAGGGTACTGATCTAGGTGGGTTCAAGCATTACTCTCATCATGATAAAATGTTAATTCCTACGGAGCTTTTCTGGGGTCCTTCCAAACAGGCAGTATCTGCTTTCGTCGATAGTGGAGCTGCAGGTAACTTCCTGGATCGGAGCATAATCTCCATCCTAGGGGTTCCACTGATACCCCTTGAAAAGTCTCTTCAGGTCTTGGCCATAAATGGGAAGGCTATCCTGGGAGGGCCGGTCAGTCACAAGACCCCTCCGCTCACATTGGTGACCGGTTCATCTCATACTGAACATATAGAGTTCCTGGTGTTTGATTGTCCGGAAACACCAGTAGTCTTGGGATACCCATGGTTAAAACTCCATAACCCCGTATTTAATTGGCAGTCGGGTGATCTGGTCAAGTGGAGTAAATTCTGCAGATCACAATGCTTCTCCACTACCCTTAGGAGTGTGCAGATTTCGCCCCAAGAACTGCCTCTGCCTTATATAGATTGGGCAGATGTCTTTTCTGAGCGGTCCGCTGATAATCTTCCCCCACACAGACCCTATGACTGTCCCATTGACCTACTTCCTGGAACTATTCCTCCTAGAGGCAAGATCTATAATCTGAATCGAGCTGAAGAGCAGGCTATGAAAGAATATATTTCTGAAAATCTGAGCAAGGGCTTTATCCGCCCATCTACATCACCGGCGGGTGCCGGCTTCTTTTTTGTGGAGAAGAAGGATGGAGGTTTAAGGCCTTGCATAGACTATAGAGCCTTGAATAAGATCACCGTTAAAAATCGTTATCCTCTTCCCTTAATAGGTGATTTATTTAATCAGATAGTGGGGGCTCGAATTTTTTCTAAACTAGATCTAAAGGGGGCCTACAACCTGATCCGTATTCGACAGGGGGATGAATGGAAAACGGCGTTCAATGTTAAAGATGGTCATTATGAATATTTAGTGATGCCTTTTGGCCTTTGTAATGCTCCTGCGGTCTTTCAAGACTTCGTTAATGACGTGTTTCGTGACTTTTTGGGTAACTTCGTTGTGGTTTATTTGGATGACATCCTCATTTACTCTAAAAACCTTTCCGAGCACAGGCAACATGTTAAATTGGTCCTTCAGAAATTGAGAGAGAATAATTTATACGCTAAAATCTCTAAGTGTATGTTTGAGGTCGCCTCCGTTCCCTTCTTGGGATATATTATTTCTAGTCAGGGGTTGGAGATGGATGGGGGAAAAGTTTCGGCAGTACGGGATTGGGTACAACCCAAATCCTTGAAAGAATTACAACGCTTTTTAGGATTTGCTAATTTCTATCGACGTTTTATCAAGGGTTTTTCTAGTATTGTTGCGCCTCTCACCAATCTCACCCGCAAAGCCGCGTTCACTGTTAACTGGTCACCATCAGCTATTGAAGCCTTCCGTGTCCTAAAACAGGCTTTTACTTCGGCGCCAGTTTTAGTACACCCCGACGTCAACAAGCCTTTTGTTATTGAAGTAGATGCGTCTGAATTAGGTGTTGGAGCTGTTTTATCGCAATTCTCCGGATCTCCTGAACGTATGCATCCGTGTGCCTATTTTTCCCGGAAATTTAATCCCGCAGAACAAAATTATGATGTCGGCAATAGGGAACTATTAGCTATTAAACTGGCATTTGATGAATGGCGTCATTGGTTGGAGGGTTCCTTACATCCTATCACTGTATATACCGATCACAAGAATCTCGAGTATATAGGCGCCGCCAAGAGGTTAAATTCGCGACAGGCCCGTTGGGCATTGTTTTTTTCGCGTTTCAACTTTATTATTACCTTTAAGCCGGGCGTAAAGAATACTAAAGCCGATGCTTTGTCGCGCATGTTTGGTGAGTGTAAAGATCGGGGAGATACTGGGGAACCTATCTTGCCTACAGGTTGTGTAGTCGGGGCCTTGCTCCCTGATCTCTCTAATGTTTTGGCACCCTTCCAAGATGAATCGTCTGTAAATGCGCCTATAGGATGTTACTTTGTACCGCCGCATTTGCGTTCTGATGTTATCCGCGAATTCCACGACGCAAAGACTGCTGGGCATCTGGGAGTTCGTAAGACTTTTATTTTAGCTCGGCGTCACGTATGGTGGCCTTCTATGAGACGTGATATCACTACCCTTATCGACGCATGTTCCATTTGTGCTCGAAGTAAAGGGGTACACAAGGCCCCTAGTGGTTATCTTATTTCCCTTGAGATCCCTAAAGAACCATGGTCTCACATTTCAATGGACTTTATTGTTGATTTGCCTCTTTCACATGGGAACACTGTGATTTGGGTGGTCGTCGATAGATTCAGTAAGATGGCTCACTTCATTGCTCTACCCAAGCTGCCCTCGGCTCCTGAACTTTCGCGCTTATTCATCTCGCATATTTTTCGGCTCCATGGTATTCCAGTAAATATTGTTTCTGATCGGGGTGTGCAGTTTATATCACGATTTTGGAAAAATTTTTGTTCACGTTTGGGGATTCAGGTTTCTTTATCTTCCGCATATCATCCCCAGTCTAATGGACAGACTGAAAGAACAAATCAGAGCTTAGAACAATATCTAAGATGTTACATCTCTGACACCCAGGAGCAGTGGTCGGAATTTATTGACTTTGCCGAGTTCGCGTATAATAATGCGCCATGTGACAGTACCAAAATATCCCCGTTCTTCTGTAATTATGGAAAACATCCTAGAGCTTCTTCTATTTCTGCAGCACCTTCTGATTTTCCGGTCTTAGAAGAGTGGCTTCAGAAACGGAAAGAGGTTTGGGCACGCGTCAAGGAGAATCTAGAAATTATGCGCGTTAAATATAAGAAGTTTGCTGATCGTCGCAGGTCTCAGGAACCTATCCTTCAGTCTGGAGACCTTGTCTGGGTTTCCACCAAGAACATTGCTCTCCGGCAACCTTCTTATAAACTGGGTCCTAAATTTATCGGTCCTTACCCCATTATTAGGAAACTTAATAATGTGACCTTCAAAGTTCAGCTCCCCTCTACTATGAAAATTTCTAACTCGTTTCACGTATCACTGTTGAAACCAGCTAAAAACTCTTCTCCTACTGGTCCTCCTCCTGTTTTAGTGGATAATGTACAAGAATATGAAGTGAACAAGATTTTGGATTCGCGTAGGGTTCGCAATACGTTACAGTATTTAATTGATTGGGTTGGTTACGGTCCTGAGGAGAGGTGCTGGGTGTCTTCTTGTGATGTCCATGCCAGGGCTCTTGTACGGAAATTCCACCGTGACAATCCGGGGAAGCCTGGTGAGGGTCCGGAGGCCCCTCGTGAGGGGGGGGGTAATGTCACTACCCGCTTACCGGTTCCCCGTTCCAGCGGCGTCTCGGGTCCTCAGCCGCCGCGGCGGGCGGCGGCTTCTGTTCCGGCTGGCGCGCACGCGCTTCCCTCCTCAGCAGGCGGCTCCAGCGCGGCCGCCGGAGGAAGGTTAATTTTTAATTAAAGGACCAGCTGCATTAGAGGGAGTGCCCCACAGGGACTGGGCCAATCACCTGCCTTGAAGTTCTGGGCTGTACACCAATCTTGTTGAAGTTCTAAGTTGCACCAATCACCACACCTATTCTCCAGGGCCAATGATGCCTGATCCCTATATAACCTCACCCCAGTCAGTTTGTCATTGCCTGTTATAGCGCCTAGTTCCTTGTATTTGCTTATCCCTGATTTTGATCCTGATTCCTGTTGCCGACCCTTGCTTGCCTTGACCATCCTCGATCTCCACTCCTGTTGCCGACCCTTGCCTGTCTATTGGACTGCCACCTTACGCTCACATACCGGCTACCCGATTCCACTTCCAGACGCGGACTCTCCAGTTCTCTGTACCGTAAGACCTCATCCTTTGAGCCATAAAGTCCTGGGGGCAACCGATCCCGAGCAGGCGTGTACTGCGTCTCGGCAAGCGGGGGCTCCTATAGGTGAAGCTGGCTGCGGAGATTGGGGGTTGAGGTCCTTACCAAGAGAGCTGGAGTTGTCCAAGTGGTAAATTGAGGTTCCGGGAGCGTGATAGGAGGCAGCGCGGCCACAGGTAAGTAAATGTAATTTTTAATTTTTTCTTTACAGTTAGCAGCTGCTGCTGCCGAAGCAGGGGGGCGCTATTCCGGGGGCTCTCCTGGAGCCATCCGAGCCGCCACGGGGGATCGGATGGCACCAAATTGAAGAGGAGACCCGGCCGGATCCAACGAGGGGTCAGGTGAGTATTTTACTTTTATAATTTCTTTACTGTGGGGGTTTAAAGTCAGCTCACGTAGCTGGCACTAGAAGGGTAACTTAGTGTTTTCTTGTATGATAATGGACTCTCTCGCGCTCTTATTGCTCATTATGTCTGGCGAGAATCCTGCAAGTGGACTTCATAATTCCTTCTGTGTTCTATTCAAATCACACATTGTCCCGCTAACCCGTGCAGAGGTACGATAAAGTACAATCTATGGAGACCTTTTGCAGACCAATCTAACACTCTCTCGCATTTGTCTCTCAAGGTTTGTTGCTTGCCAGTTGGATGATAATAGAATGCCATTACAGTAACATGTAATATTAACACGTCACAAATGTTGTTGTTGAAAAGAAAGTATTTCCTTTCCTATTTTCACAGAACAGTTTGGTCCTGACAAAACCAATTAAAACTGAACTTTTAAGGCCGAAAATCCCAGTTGCTTGGTAGAATAACATTTGCTTTACATTTTAGTAAATGGCAGCCACAGTGATTTTTAGTGCCCTTAATGGTTACATAATGGTATTAGGCTCTTTTCACACCTCTTTGCTTGCGCTGCATCAGGCAACGCAGTCGCAACGCAAGTGAAAATTCCACCCATTATTTTCAATGGGCCAGTTCACATATGTACAATTCGTATAAATGTGAACTGGCCCATAAAAAATAATGGGCAGCATTTTCACTTCCCTTGTGCCTGCGTTGCGTGGTGTGAAAATAGCCTAAAACTGTAAGCCGTGAAAAAGCCTAATGGTATTATGGTGAGAGTTATGTCTACACAACTGGTAACACTTCTACATTTACCTAATAGGCAACTGGTGAAGCTATCAAATGTAAGGCATCTGTATATGAAGGGAAAAGCCATAGAGTTACCCAAGATCCTGCATTAGTGTACTGTACATTTGTTTTGATCAATAATCATTAATGTCATTCAGTAACCACAATAACAGTCTAATGGTTCCTGTGAAGGCTTATTATCCGTTTCACTTGAAATCATATGTACATATTGCATATGACTGTACGTGTCTTGCTTTGTGGTATGTTTTTAATTAGGTTAAAATGGAGCAATAAGAAACAACAGAGCATTGGTGAGGACAGGTGAGTATTAGAGAAGAGAAAACGTGAAATTTCGTTCATTATTTGAAAGGTGTATTTTTCGGTAGGATGTAGTTGTGCTTTAACCTACTTATACGTCAAACACGTGAAATTCACGTGGCTGGATGTCCGTCTATTACTTTCCAGCTGAGTGAATTTCACCTGCCTGCCTTTTTGCGACCAGTTTTTTTTTTTTCTACTTTTAAACCGGACCTACACCCTAAAAAAGAGCTTATCTTATATGTTTCTTCCATGCTGTACATACAAATTGCCCACATTAAAAATCATCCTACCTGCATCTATTGCATTTTCTGAGACTTTAAACATCCAAGATGGTGGCCCATGGAGGTGCAGGCTGCCTGCAAACAGAAAGTGTCTTCTGGCTGTGCCGCTCTGCATTCTGGGATTGCTTTTCCTGACCCCAGCTCTGCTCGGTCTGTGCAAAGCACCATTATATACCACTCCCTTGCCCTTTTGACCCCTCTCCTCAGTATGTGATACTACTGAGCCAAGATGGCGGCGCCCGTATCCTAGAGTTCTGAACAGAGTTGCAGACCAGTGAGGGAAAGAATAAAAAGTAAGTGGCTAAAAACGTTAAATATATGAATTTTAGATGCTGGGGAATAGTTTAAGGGTTTGGGCTTTTCATTAAATGACGCTGAGGTCCGCTTTAAACTAGACCAACAGCCTGGTACAGTTGGAAAAGGTAGTGGCCATTTTGGAGCTTCCTCTCCCAGCATCTCGGCCATGCTGCTGCCTGGGTTCAACTGACATAACTGACAATGCACAGTAACGGGAAGCTCAGCAGCACTTCCTGTTTGCAGGCAGCATGCAAATATATGAGCCACCATTTTGGTTCTGAAATTTACTACAGTAGGAGTTGTAGAACATGATAAATGAATTTTCACGTGCAGCAATCTAAAATGCACTGGGCAGGGATGAATATGAGCACTGTTGTGTTGGTCTGGTTTAAATAATTTTTTGAGACTCTTTGTGAGCGAATAAGGTGTCCTTGAAACTCCTATAGTGGTTCACAGTGCATGAGGGTCTGGCAAGTCACCTGAGGCAGACAGGTGACTTGCCATAACCCCGCGACCCATTACCTGCATCCACAATTATCTAGGCAAAAAAGCCTATGCCCACACTTTGTCCCCCGCAGCTCCTCTGTGCTAGTCTAATGTGCCCATCCAGTGCCTGCATCTGCATACTTACCAAGGGCAGGGATTCAGCTATTCCATCTCCCAGTGAGGTGGCTACCCTGGTTGGCATCCTGGGGGTCTTGTTTCTGCCCCCCCCCCCCCAATGCACAGTCCAGTCATTGCAATGGGGAAAGGGGGCTTACCAAGGCCGGAGGTTCGGAGCAGTTCACAGCGGCTCACGCCCTACAGGCAGCCTGACAGACGCCGCTGTGTTGGAGGAATATGAACAACGCATTAGAAAATGTATATATGGGCTGCTTTTTTTTGTTCAAATTTGTCGACCAAGATACAGTAGTTAAATGTATTAACCTTTGGGAATTGGCATGGTTTTTATTCCTTCTGAAGCCCTTTATTCAAAGATAAATGATAAAAGGAGCTTGCCTAGAATGAAAAGTATTTACACAGCCCCAACACAATAGTTAATGCATCTACCCATCACTCCTTGCAGTAGGCAGAGTCGTGCAAATTATCTATTCTCAGTGTGCCACACACCCCGCTTCCCCTTTAATTCTTACGATCGGGTTACTCCACCAGCAGGTGGCGACGTTGCAGGGAGAAGTCTTGAAAACGAGCCCCTTCCGGCCTATATATACCTGGGACCTCCCACTTAACACCAGTTTTTTCTCTCTGCATGAAGCGACAAGACAGAAGAAAGAAGTCTGCTTGCAGGTAGCCGGGGTCAAACCCGGCATCCCCTTTTGGTCTATTTCTGCCCAGTTCTATTGTGGTGTTTATGCCTAGTTAAACGGAAGCCTCCCAGCCTAGGCTGCTGGCTGGGCAAAGGTAGATGGCACTTTAGGTGCCTAGGAGCTTATCTCCTCCGCTCGACCCCACTTGTGGGGCAATGCGGCTATCCGGCATGGTGATCCGGATTTCGGATGCCCCTGTCCCGATGTTCCCTTTAGGTCACCTTCTCTCGCTCGGTCCCTTCTCCCTTTGCTAAATGGGGGGGGGGGGGGGTGAGTGTTGCATGAGGTGCTTTACTTAGTGTTATGTGTGGAAGTGCTTTGGCAGGGCAGCGCTGCGGTGGCGGCGCGTGGCTTGGGCTGCTGGGGCCTTTGTTTGTGTTGCACTTTCAAATATCCCCCCTTTTTTGCTGTGTCCGGGCCCGCCCTTCACTTCTCCTGTCTCATTAGAGACAGGTGTGCTGAAGCCGGTGGGGGAAGAGGCCCAGTGCGGCTTGAGCTGTAGAGGTAAAGGGTCCCCACCATCGCGCACGTGGGCCCGTGGGTCCTTGTACTTTGTTATTGCCTGCCATGTATAGCGTTTTTTCCTGTGGCACTTCTGCTTATGTATGGGTCAAATGCCTGTATTTGGGTATGTGTGTGTGTATGTGTGGATATATATATATATATATATATATATATATATATATATATTTTCCTAGACTTAAAAAAAAAAAAATCCTCCCACTTCCGGGACTTTAATTACAAAGGGGCATCCTCCCGGGTTGCTTAATGCGTAAAACCCTGGGTTGTTGCGAATACCACAAATTCACCATATGGAGGCTTCCAACGTTACCGGAAATGGCTCTTCGGGCTATCCAGGCTGTGTGGGGGTTGTGGGGCTCCGCTCCCAGGCAATGATGTCATATTATGCGTTCCATGTGCAAGGCAGAACATTGCGCGCCAGTCCGTTGCTCCGGCTTCTGGCTCCTCGCAACTCCGTCATCTCCTATCCCCCCCAACCTATTCCGGACCCCGTGTGATATTGTCAAAAATGGGGATTCGCATTCCGGGTGCATGCGCGGTTAGCCAACCTCGAGAAAATAATTTCCGCTTCAGTGTCTTAGAAGGCTACGGCAAAGCGGAAGCACCTTTCTCCGGCAGTGCCTGCTTCGGAGGGTGAGGTACCTGACTTTTTGGATTGGTCCGATTGCCCCCGTGATGAGGAGGGGGAACTCCTTGAGGAGTCGGATGAGCCTGCAGACCAGCTATTGTTTGGCACTGCTGGTGATCAGGCTGTGGGGGTGTCCATTGACACTTCTTCCATTTTGGCTCATGTTTAAAGTTTTGGCCTTGGATCCGCCTGCGGTGGTCCTTCTGCCAAAGGGAGTTGTTTGACGTACCCCAGCCGCGTTTGGTGTTTCCCAGGCAACAGCACTTTGAGAGGGTTGTCCTTAAGGAATGGGAACAACCCGCGCGCCTGGTTGGAACTCCTCCTAATTGGGATAAGCGTTATCCCTTTCCGGAGGACTTGGTGATGCTTTGGTCAGTGCCCCCCGACGTCGATACCCCTGTGTTAGGGCTGACTGGCTCGGCTGCGTTGCACTTTTCTGACACCACTACCATTAAGGATGGTGAGGATCGTCGGATTGATCAATTGGCTCGCCATGGTTTTATCAGTGCCGGCTCGACACTACGGCCAATTTGTGCTTCGGTGCTTCTTCTTCTGGCAGTTAGATTAGGGGTCTGCACGCAGATCTTGATCCCGCTTGTGATATGTTTAGTTCTCTCAAGCAGTGTGAGTCGTTTGTTTCTTTTGTCCTGACCGCTCAGGACGATGCTCTTGCGACGAGTAGCAGGACAGCGGCATTGCTGGTGGCTATTCGTCGGTCTATATGGCTGCGCCAGTGGACGGCGGACCTTAACTCTAAAAGGGCGCTTACAGCGCTACCTTTCTTAGGTTTACGACTTTTTGGCGAGAAATTGGATGCTGTTACCAAGGATGGCCTAAAGGTTGCCTCAATTCAAGAAGCCTCGTTGCTTCTTTCGGGGTGCGAGTTCCTTTAGTCCCTCCTTTCGAAGAGCCAGAGCGGGCAGAGGAGCTTCCCTTCCCGTTACCGGGGGTGTAGGTTGGTCCCGGGGAAGAGGTCGTGGCCGTCCCGGTCAGTCCTGGGGCGCCAAGCCCAAACCTACTGCTAAGCCCGCTCAGCAATGAGGGGCTGCCCTCACCCATGCGGGTGGGGGGACGATTGCGACACTTCTCCCTGGTTTAACCCTTTAAGTGCCAGCCTACCTGGAGTTTTTGTCACACTCTGTTGCCAGACCATTTTGCACTATTTTGCACTCCCCATGTTCAAATGTGATTTTTGAAGGGATTTCCAGGGATTTCCCAGGAAACTGATATATTGTTTTTTTCAGCAGAGTCTGAGCTTTAACATGAAATGTCTTGTTTGTCATTTTTTAGGTGTATTCTCAATATTTTTTGGTGAAATATGTGCAAAAAAATTAAAAAAATCAATTTTTTACAATTTGTAGTGTTTTTTTGTAATAAGTTACAGCGGTACCACATATGTATAGGTAGACACCTTTACCTGCCCAGGAGACTCCCCCAAACTGAAACAGAGCTTTAGGGGATTTTCAGAAAAAATACAACTATGATATGGGCTATGCGCACCTTGCAGTTTTTCCAGAAAAACAACCCTTTACATTTGAAATACCCCCAACAAACTATATATTCTCTGGAAGTACACACCTCAGGCTTTCTATTTGTACCAGGCTTGTTGATGTGGCCACAGTTTTCTAGAAGTAATCCCTCAATGTATTCTTTGGTTGCAAAGAGTTTACCTAAAAAAAGATAAAAAAGCAGAATCAAAGCCACATTTTCCTAAAAAAACTATATACAAACAAGAAAAAAACAAGTATAATCTGAAAAAGCAACATCCCCCGAACAGAACGATACCCAACATGCATAGGTTCTGTCAAGGGAAGAGTTGCCAAACACCCCAAAGTAAAGCATGAGCATAACGGTAATTCTTCTTGAAAATTTCAGCTCTGCAGACAAAGTGCGCACCTTGAGATTTTTCAACCAAAACAACCCTTTACATTTGGAATATCCCCCATAAACCATACATTCCCTGAAAGTACACATGTTAAGCTTTCTAAGCGTACCCAGCTTGTTGTAGTGGGCTCATCTTTCTGGAATTAATCCCTCAAAGAACTCTTTGGTTGCGCAGAGTTTCCCTAAAAAATGTATAAAAAAGCAGAATAAAAAACACCTTTTCCTAAAATATAAATATGCAAATAAGAAAAAACAAGCTAAGTCTGAAAGCGCAAGGTCCTCCGAACAGAACAATACCCAACATGCAGAGGTACTATTAACCCTTTTAATTGCCAGCTTACTTGAGATTTTGTCATCCTCTGTTGACAGGTCATTTTTCCCTGTTTTGCGCCATGTTTTGCATCATTTTTGCTGGAATTTTCAGGAAAATTATATATATATATATATATATTTTGCAGCAGAGTTTAGGCTTTAACATGAAATGTCTTGTTTGTAAATTTTATTTATTATTAATTTTATTTATTATTAAGTAAAAAAAAAAAAAAATAAATACAATTTTTTTTTTAGAAAATTGCCTCCTTTATTTTAAATAAAAAATGTATTTGATTATGGAAAACCATATTGCATGTGAAAGCCCCATTTCTACCGATTAGAACGGTACCACATATTTATCGGTAGCCCCCTGTTCCTGCCCAGGAGACCCCTCTAACTGAAACAAGTAATTTTTAACATTTACAAATAAAATACAACTACCATCCACACTACAAAGGGTTAAATGGGGGGGGGCATTTTTGGGGGGGATTTTTAAGGGTTAAAAATCCTTAAAAAATTAAAAAAAAATGACATGGGCCCCCCCTTACCCAAAGTAACCAGCCCGGGACCAGCTATGCAGGGTTTGGAGGAACAGGGCGCAGGGGCCAGCTTTTGTGGCCCCTGGCCCTGCAGGCTACAAGCCCGCATAGCCAGTGGGCCCGGGCTCTTCTGCCCCCCCTGGGCTTTGAGGGAGGCAGGTAATGGGGGTGCCGGGGGTTAATGGCAAGTCACCGGCTAGCGCAGGTGACTTGCCACCTCCCCCAGCCTTGTGAACTGGCGACCACAATCGAGGAGGAGGAGAGAGCCTCCCGGGCTCTCTCCTGAAGATCGGTAAGTCCTGGGGGGCAATCGGAGGCCCCCCAGGTGAAGAGGAGGGACAGAGGGAGCCAGCGCACACACAGGTAAGTGAATGTCATTTTTATTTTTTATTTTTTTTACAGTTAGCAGCTGCTGCTGCAGAAGCGGGGGGGGGGCGGCCTATTCCAGGGGCTCTCCTGGAGCCATCCGACCCCCCACGGGGGATCGGATGGCACCAAATTAAAGAGGAGACCCGGCCGGATCCAACGAGGGGTCAGGTGAGTATTTTTTTTTTTTTTTTTTGCCCACTAGCAGGGGTAAATGCCAGGCACGTAAATTTTACGTGGCTGGCACTTGAGTGACGGAGAGGCAACCACGTACATTTTACGTGGCTGGCATTTAAAGGGTTAAGGCCGCGAGATTCCGGACACATGGATCTGGGAGGGGGTGTCGCCCGGTTACAAACCGGAGTTCGAGTCTCGCCCTCCTTCACGGTTTTTCCTGGAAATTGCCGGCATCCGTCCGGTGCCGCGCTTAGAGGTGGGCCTCGGTTTTTGCTCCATTCTCTTCGCAGCCCCCAAGAAGGACGGGTCGGCTTGCCCCGTCCTGCATCTGAAGTTTTTCAACCTTCCCAGGTCCTCCCTTGCTCAGGCCAGGGTGGTGTCCTTTCTGGGAATGCGGTCGGATTCCGGTCAACACAGGGTGTTTCTCACTCAGTCCAAAATTTCTCTGATTCAGGAGTTGGCTTGGGTCCTTCTTGCCAACCCTCGGCCGTCTGTTCTGGAGCTGAGAGCCTTCCGTCTGGTTCTTGCTCTTTTGTCTCATCAGGGTCTGGGCCTTCTGGTTCAGCTTCGCTCGAACAATCAAACAGCGGTTGCTTACATCAGTCATCAGGGAGGGACTTGCAGTCTGGGTGCCCTCAGAGGGGTGTCCCTGATCCTGACCTGGGTGAAGGCACATGTTCCTTGTCTCTCGGCAGTCTGCAGTCCGCTCCGGTGGGAGACACCGGAGGTGGTCCTGTTTCCCTTTCGTCACAATTGCAGGCTCCCGATCTTTGTGTCGCTCTCCCCGGATCCTCTGGCTCTGGCGGCGGAAGCCATATCCCTGAGCTGGGGGGACCCGGGGTTTCTGTACCTGTTTCCTCCGATACCCATACTAGGCTGGGTGGTACGGAAGCTGGTTCTGGAAAGGGTGTCCGCCATTCTCGTGGCCCCAAGATGGCCAAGACGAGTATGGTGCGCAGACATCGTTTGGCTGACAGTGAATCAGCTCATTCTGCCTCTTCGGCCCGATCTGCTCACTCAGGGTCGGCTGCCTTACCCCAATTTACCAGCGCTGGGTTTGACGGCTTGGCTGCTGAGACCTCCATCTTGAAGGAGGAGGGTCTGTCTGACTCGGTTATTAAAACTCTGATCGGTGCCCGAAAGAGGTCTTCTTCTATCACCTACTATAGGACTTGGAAAGCCTATATCGCTTGGTGTGAGGTTAGGTCCTTGCCTTGTAGGGTCTTTTCGGTCTCCAGGATTCTGGAGTTTTTACAATCAGGGCTGGACTCCGGTCTTCAGCTGAGTACTTCTTTTTTTCAGAAGCGTTTTGCGCTTCTTCCTTTAGTTAAAACTTTTTTCCAGGGGGTTACGCATGTGCGGCCTCCCAGGAAACCATTACTCCCTGTTTGGGACTTTGGTTCTTTCTGCTCTTCAGGCTCCTCCCTTTGAGCCTTTGCAAGATATTGCTTTGTCTACCCTGACTCAGAAGATTGTTTTCTTGGTAGCTATCACTTCGGTTCGGCGTGTCTCGGAGTTGGCGGCCTTGTCTATTCAGGCGCCCTACTTTGAGAGGCATCAGGACAAAGTGGTCTTTCGGTTCAAACCGGACTTTCTTCCTAAGGTTGTTTCTGCTTTTCATTTGAATCAGGATATTGTTCTTCCCTCCCTGTATCCTAAGCCTAAGAATGACAAGGAGAGGGTTTTGCATTGTTTGGATGTAGTACGCTGCGTTAAGTACTATTTGATTATTACTTCTCCTTTTCGTAAAACTGATGCCTTTTTTGTTGTGCCCTGTGGGCCTAGGGAAGGGTTTGGGCCGGCCGAATCTTCCATTAGCAAATGGATACGTCAGGCCATTATTGCGGCCTATTCTGCTAAGGGGAAAGTTCCCCCTTTTCGTATCACTGCTCATTCTACTTGCGCCGTTGGAGCGTCTTGGGCTTTTCAGCACCAAGCTTCTGTTGAATAAGTTTGTAAGGCCGCTACTTGGTCTTCTGTTCATACTTTTTCTAAGTTTTAAAGGGTTGATGTGCGGGCCTCAGCGGATGCTGTGTTTGGCCGCAAAGTTCTGCAGACTGCAGTCATTTAAGCTATGCTTCACTTTGCCTTCGGATACCCATCCCTTGTGGACACTGCTTTTGGATGTCCCGATCGTAAGAATTAAAGGGGAAGCGGGGTGTGTGGCACACTGAGAATACCATTTTGTGAGTACTCACCTGAAAAATGGATATTGTCAGTGTGCCACACACCCCGCTTCACCCGCCCTTTTTGGTATCCTGGATCTTTTATATGGTGAAGCTTTTCTTTATTTTGAGGTTACCGTTGGATTTCCTGGTATCTTGTCTTTCTGCTTTTTAAATCACTGGTGTTAAGTGGGAGGTCCCAGGTATATATAGGCCGGAAGGGGCTCGTTTTCAAGACTTCTCCCTGCAACGTCGCCACCTGCTGGTGGAGTAATCCGATCGTAAGAATTAAAGGGGAAGCGGGGTGTGCGGCACACTGACAATATCCATTTTTCAGGTGAGTACTCACAAAATGGTATTTTGCCTCAGTGCCATCCAAGGCACTCGGAAAGCCTCTGAGTGTGCAGTGTCAAGGATTAGCTTGAAATTGAATGGCCAAACCTCTTCCACTTGTGGACATTTGAATTTGTGGTCCTCATTGGCACATGGCTATATGTATTTGGATGTATGGGGGGGATGAGACTTGGTGAGTACCAAAACCATATTCACTGTTGAAATAGGCATAGAGGGTTTCCCCACTATTCTGGCTTATGTCTTGTTTTTGTATTTTCTTTCTTTTAGAAATATTCATAGCTATTGCTATTAGGTGATCACTCACATCTTATTTCCACAAAATAATAGGATTGTATACTTTTGTTTTTCCCAGAAACTCCCTCCTGTGCTGCTACTACATGAAGCTCTAGAAAATGAAGGGGCGTGGACAGTTCTTCCTGTAGTTCCTTAGTAAGTGACTTTTGTTAGCAAATTTACTTACCTTGCATTTAATTGTAATGTGATACAGAGTTTTTGAAGAATATTGAGGCTTCGCAAGTTTTGGCTTCAGTGCTTCACATTATACTCAAACACTTCTTTTTTTTCAGCCTATTGTGAAAATGGAAAACATTACACCTGGGCTATACAGTAGCTAGTACTAGGAGGTCTCTTCTATTGTCTGGAAATTGTCCTGCTGTAATTATGCTCTTTTCTTTCCATCTGCGTGAGAGGCTGCCTAAACCACTGGATGTAGGGTTTGAGCGATCAAGTATTCTGTTGCCCTTTAGTAATCCTAATTGGTGTTTTCATGGACCCATATTTTTTCTAGTCTCATTTATCAGTGTATGGTTCCTAATACACTAGCTAATGCCTCTGCAGGGATTCCATTTTTCCAGGTTGCTGTGTGCACATCCTAAGGGCTGTTGGGCCCTTTACACGAAAGTTAAAATGTGTTAATTTGGCCTTATTTCTTTATAGCCCTTTCCTAGTTCCAGCTTGATGTTACGCATTGCAGTTTTGTTTTGTTGTACAGTTGGTTTTGTCTGTCCAGTTACATTGCAGTCTTGTTGTGGCAGCGTTTCCACCCACATTATGGGACTGCTTTGAGATGTCCTGTTTGTAATAAATTCATATGTCTCACAGTTGACAGATATATTAGTTTACTTTGCATAAAAGCATTTTTGGAAGCCCCAAAGGCTTGGATCCAAATGCTTGTTTTGTTTGTAAGGATCTGTTGCCACCTTAGTTGTTTCTCTTCCTAAGGCATCTGACAGCTGTCTACAACTGAGTGGTTGGCAAAAAGACATACTTACACTGTCCAATCTCGGCGGCACGATTGTTTATAATCAAAATCACGCTCCTTACTGGTCCTATGGTGCTGTTCCATACCGAAATGTGCCATGCTCTACCATACCATGCCTCTACTATAGCAGCAGGCAGTGACCCCACTGCATGACTGAGACCAATATGGAGGGATGAGGGACCTGTTTTGTCTTATGGCCGCAGCATTATTAGTAACTCTGACACATCAGAATCAAAAAGCACGGCTGGGTTAAAGGCGCCCTCAGTGGCCATGGCACCAAGGTAATCGTTCTGCTTGCCCCTCCCCTAGAGTGGGAGGCCACATTTAAAACCTAGTTGTAATTCCTGTCTCATAGCTTCAGAATGAAATATATTATGCTATGTTTAATCTCCCGTGCTCGTTCTGTTACAAGCAAATAGTTTTAAATGATATTTGGATAAACACTATGAAGGTATTAAACATACTGTGAGGTGGTGGCAGTCATATTTACTTTTTAACAATCGACTATAGAAAAGTCTATAACATCATACGATAACATCTGATAACATCTGAAAAGTCCAAATAGCTTCTTTGAAATACCAACACCAAAGCTCAACACTCCTTTAATTCAGTGTATAATCCTTCACCCAGTGAGATAAAACCAGGTACCAGATTAAGATAAGATAGGCCAGCCTTAACCATTTAGTTTAGGTCCTCTTTATTCAGCTTCTTTTTTCGGTTATTTTCCATTTTATTTGATAATCAACCATAGAGAGGAAATAAAACCAACAATATTGTAATACCTCTAAAAATGCACTTAGCTCAGCCCTTAGTTAAAAGCCTCTTACCAAATGCCAGTAAAAACGACTACATAATCCAGCAAGCTCAGTTAGAAGAGATTGGGCTCAGCCTTTCATTCTCTGATCTCTGTTTAGGCCAACAATATGTCATCTTCGTCCATGTCCTCTGCTGTGGGATTCGACAGTTTTCAAAAACACAGAGTACAAAGTCACGTGTTGCATTAGCTCCGCCCAACGCATTTCAGCAATCTGACAAAAAGTCAGATTGACAAAACGCGTTGGGCGGAGCTAATGTAACAAGTGACAATAGGACCTAAACTAAATGGTTGAGACGGGCCTATTTTATCATTATCTGGTACATGATTTTATCTCACTGGGTGAAAGATTATACATTGAATTAAAGGAGTGTTGAGCACTGGTGCTGGTATTTAAAAGAAGCTATTTGGACTTTTAAGATGTTAGCGCGGAGTATGAGGTTATAGACTTTTCTATAATTGATTGATTATTGATGAAACAATGTTACTAAAGTTATATACTCCTTGCCTTTATTTGATTAATTTGAGCACAAATTTAAATGTGGTTAAATATAATAATATATCAATATTTATAATAATACATTGTAGAGTGGTTTAGCAGGAATTGTTCCTGTTTCTGAGTCATATTTACTTTGCCACTTTTACAGAGGAGTCTCTTTCACTTTCCATATTTTTATTTTGTAAAACAGTAATACAGGCACAATCAATTGCACAGTCGAAGCAGCCATCCCACGCAGGGGAGGCGTAAACTAGTTGACAATCCATACCTTGTAAACAGAATTATAAATCTAGCCTGGTTACATTTGTACAGTGAATACAGTACAGGAAGAATAAAAGTATAATGAATACTTCTGTTTCGCCTCCTGTTATGCATAAAAGTTATAGCAAATATTGGCACATGTGGGATGCTCAGTGTCCACACACCTTTATTATGTAGCCTTAAACAGTAGTAAAATGAGGAGCATCTTGGACTGTGAGTCGTTGCCAGAGGTGAGAGTAAAGGTTTTGGGGGTTACAAAGAAAGACAAGTAGAGAGAAGGCATGTGAGGCTGGGAGAAAGTAGGAAGGGGAAAGAGACTGGGGAAGGAGAAAATTCACTTGCACTCTGCCCCACACGGAGTATGATCACTTCAACGTCCATGAGGGCTGGACATACCGTCTCCAAGGCTCCCACGTTGAAAGAAATATTCCTAGTATGTCACACACCCCACTTCCAAAGATCCATGACACTTGGGAAACCGGGCTGTAGAGGGCGATCTTGCAGAGATGACATGGAAAAAGGAGCCCCTCCTGGTCCATAAGTACCGGGTTCCTCCCACTATTCCCCAGTCTTTTCGTCTCTGCAGTCGGCGAAGCATTCAGAAGATGACTCTCCTTCAAGCTGCAGGTAGCCGGGTTTGCTCCTGGCCTTTCTCTATTTCTCTGCCTGAATTTGTTAAATGACCTGTTTGGTTATATTGTATGCCTCCCAGCCTTGGCTGTATGGTTCAGGCAAAGGTAGATACACCTTCTCGTGTTTACAGGAGTTTTTTACTCCTCCGTGAGACCCAAGATTTGGGTAGGCTGCTTCCGGGCCGGTGTTCTTGGCATGAGATGCCCCCTGTCCCATTATAAATGCCCTTGTGCCTGATGGGTGCATTTCTATCCTCTCCCCTTTAGCTCTCCTTTAACCCTGCTGGGGTAAGGAGGGGGGGGGCGTTATTTGGACTTGTGGTCACCATGCACATAATACAAGTTTATATATAATATATATATATATATATATATATATATATATATATATATATTCTTAGTATACAGTACGTCCTGCTCCAGATAGATTACTTACACTTGGGTTATCCTCCGCCAGATGGCGCTGCACTGCAGAGACATGTAAAACAGGCTCCTCCCGGTCCCTCAAATACCCAGGGACCTCCCACAAATCCCCAGATTTCTCTGCAGTGCTTACTGCGAAGACATGAAATTATCAGTCTCTCGCAGGTGAGCGGGGCTATTAGCCTGCGGCCCTGTTGGACTATTCCCACCCATCCTTCGTGTGATGTGCCTCCCAGCCTGGGCTGCGCTGGTCGGGTGAAGGTAGGCGGCACCATGTGTGCTTAAGGAGCCCTGCTCCACCGCAATCCCCCACCAAAGGGTAGGTGGTATAAGCTGATGGTGAGCCTTTATGGGATGCCCCTCCCGCATTATTGTCCATGCCCCGTGTAGCGGTGGGTCCTGTACAGAGGGCCGCCATCCTCCCTCATTCTCCCTGTAGCCTTCGGGAGGGAAAGAAGGGGGGGGGGGGTTAGCGTGTATCGTGATTCGCACATAAGGCATTTTTTCTCTTCACTTTTGACTAGTATATGTGGTGTATATCGCCTATCTGGATTTTAGCAAAGCCTTTGACACTGTACCACTGTACCAAGGTAGGACTCAATCCCTGGATAGTTCAGTGGATTTCCAGTTGGCTGAGGGATCGGTATCAGAGCGTTGTTGTAAATGGTGTGCAATCTGAACAAAGGCGAGTTACAAGTGGTGTGCTGCAAGGCTCTGTCCTGGGCCCCATTCTTTTTAATATATTTGTAAGTGACATAGGAGAAGGCTTGGTAGGAAAAGTTTGTCTGTTTGCTGATGATACAAAGGTTAGTAATAGGGTGGATATTCCTGGAGGTGTCTGCAACAGGGAAATGATTTAGCTTTACTGAATAGATGGTCAAAACTGTGGAAACTAGAGTTTAATGTCTCTAAATGTAAAATCATGCACTTGGGTAGAAGGAATCCCTGCTCTGAGTACCGTATGGGCAGTACTGTGTTAGCCAGGACCTCAGAGGAGAGAGATTTAGGGGTACTGATTACTGATAGCTGCAAGATGAGTGGACAGTGTACCCAGGCAGTGGGAAAAGCAAGCAGGATGCTCGGCTGCATAGCTCGAGGCATCACCAGTAGGAAGAGGGAGGTTGTGATGCCGCTGTATAGAGCCCTGGTGAGGCCACAGCTAGAATACTGTGTGCAGTTCTGCAGACCTTACCTGCAAAAAGACATTATTCAAATAGAACGGGTCCAAAGGCGGGCAACGGAAATGGTGGAAGGACTTAAACTTAAAACTTATCAGGAGAGACTTAAAGAACTTAATTTGTACAGTCTGGAGGAAAGAAGGGAGAGGGGGGACATGATTGAGACCTTTAAATATGTGAAAGGATTGAATAAGGTTCAGGAGGGAAGTGTTTTTAAGAAGAAACTTAATGATAGAACAAGGGGGCACAACCTGAAGCTAGTCGGGGGGAAGATCAGGAGCAATGTTAGAAAATATTATTTTACAGAAAGATGCTTGGAACAAACTTCCAGCAGAGGTAGTTGAAAAATCAACAGTCACTGAATTTAAACATGCCTTGGATAAGCACACATCTATCCTAAGATAAAGAGAACATACAGTATACACATAAGGGCAGACTAGATGGACCGTATGGTCGTCTCCTGCCGTCAACATTCTTTGTTTCTATGTTTCAGTGTCATCCGGGGCCCAGGGGTCAGAGCCAGAATCTTCATTGCCCCTTGGTCTCTCATCAGATGAGCCTGAATCAGAAAAGAGCTCTCCTTCATCAGATGGGGTATAGCCACACAGATTCATAAACTCCTGAGATCCCATAGGGAAAACAGTAACATTAGGCGTCAAGTGCTGCATCTTACCAGGGCCCTTACGCGCTAAATAATCTGTTCCTCGCATTGTCAGAAATCAATAAGATTGGTCTGACATGATCTGCCCTCAGTAAAGCCGTGCTGTTTTGGGTGTTTCCATTAATTTGACCACTATAGATGTTAAACTAACTGGCCTGTAATTACCGTATTTTTCGCCCTATAAGACGCACCTGCCCATAAGACGCACCTAGAATTTGGGGGAAGAAAATAAGAAAAAAAATATTTTAAACCAAAAACGCACCATTACAGACAGTGTGACATTCCCCTATCCCATTCCCATAGGCCGTGTGGGATGCCCCCATTCCATAGACAGTGTAGCATGCCCCCATCCCATTCCCCGTATACCCAGTGTGGCATCCCCCCCCTCCCATTCCCCATATACCCATTGGCTGTGTGGCATCCCCCTCTCCCCCCATTAGTATAGGCTGTGTGGCATCCCTCTCCCCCCATTCCCATAGGCTGTGTGGCATCCCCCTCTCCCCATTCCCATAGGCTGTGTGGCATCCCCCCCCCATTCCCATAGGCTGTGTGGCATCCCCCTCTCCCCATTCCCATAGGCTGTGTGGCATCCCCCTCCCCCCATTCCCATAGGCTGTGTGGCATCCCCCTCTCCCCATTCCCATAGGCTGTGTGGCATCCCCCTCCCCCCATTCCCATAGGCTGTGTGGCATCCCCCTCCCCCCATTAGTATAGGCTGTGTGGCATCCCCCTCCCCCCATTAGTATAGGCTGTGTGGCATCCCCCTCCCCCCATTAGTATAGGCTGTGTGTAGCTATTCAGATGGTCAGCCACAGCCTTATCTCCGTCAATATATTTATTTTCCCTATTTCTAATTTTTGAGACTGTTTTTCTTCTTTCTGTCACCAGTATATCGGAAAAAGGTTTTATCTCCCCTCTTCATAGATTTGGCCATTTCTTCCTCCTTTTGCCCTTTAGCAGTCCTTATTATCAGTTTTGCTTCCCTCTGTTTAATTTTATACGCCTCTCTGTCAGCTACACTTCCACTTACTTTATACTTCTTATAGGCAGACTTCTTATCTTTTATGATAGTGCTGACTTCCCTAGTAAACCATAATGGTTTCTTCTTCCTTTTATTCTTGCTAGTTTGTTTCACATATTGCTTAGTTGCCTTTAAGATGGCCATTTTTAATAGTGACCGCTGGGCACTCACTTCTGCTACTCACCTAATTTCACCACTCACCTAATTTTCTTTCTACATACTCCGCCATTTCCTTGAAGTTTGTCTTCCTAAAGTCTAGCACTTTGGTTCTGGTGTGTGATGCTGACAGATTATTGACCCAAATCTTTGAGGTTCTGTCTATCTCTCTCCCTGGTGAGGCTCCCAGGCAAAAAGGGGAGCTTTTCCATACAGCAAAATCATGTTTGGAATTTCTAGAGCAGGCACATTTCCATACCCTTGTGCTCAAGGAATGGGAGTGCCCCAGTAAACTTCCCGGAGTTCCAAGGAGTTGGGATAGGAAGTATCCCTTTCCCCCTGAGGTGGTTAAATGTTGGTTATCCCCCCCCCCCCCCCCCCCGAGGTGGATGTCTCGATCCTAGGGCTATTTAACACCCCTGTCATGCATTCCCCTGATTCTTCTACCCTGCGGGATGCTGAGGACCGGCGCATAGACCAGCTGGCCTCCCACGCCTTTGCATGTGCGGGGACGGCGCTGCGCCCGGGCTGTGCCTCTGCTATTACTGCTGTGGCCACTAGAACCCTTATTAGAAATATGCTTGATAGTGCCCCTGATGATCTCCCTTGTGAGGTGTTTAATGCACTCTCCAGTTGTGATGTTTTTGTAAATTGTCCTATTAGCATTGGATGACACCATCAGAATGTGGGCCAGAACTTCTGCCCTCGTGGTGGCTATACGCCGCTTGGTTTGGCTGCGACAGTGGGGTGCTGATAATGCTGCAAAGAAGGCCCTCACTGGGCTTCCTTTTAAGGGGCTACGCCTGTTTGGGGCCCGTCTAGACCTTTTTGCTAAGAGAGGTAAGTTACCCCAGCGCAGACGGCAGTCTCGGCCCCTTCGGGGCCAGGGCTCCCCTTCACCCCCCTACCATGGTGCTAAACAAGAAAAAGGGGTGTCCTTCGCGGGGGCTTGTGCAGGTTCCTGGCACAGGAGCAGAAGACAACGTCCTGGCTCCTCCTGGGGGGCTAAGCCCAAATCCTCTACCAAGCCCCCTCAAGCATGATGGGGCGCCCTCGCCCGTCAGGATGGGGGGACGGCTGCGGCACTTTGCTCAAGTCTGGAGGCATCACGCCTCAGACCGGTGGATTCAGGAGGTAGTGTCCTCCGGCTACAAGATAGAGTTTGCTGTGCGGCCTCCCCCAAGATTCATCAGGACCCTATCTCAGCTCAGGTGTTGGCGCAGGCCGTGCAAGGCCTGCTGGGTCTGGGGGTCATTTGCAGATTTCCCTTAAGAGACAGAGGCAAGGGGCTCTCTACTCCAACCTTTTCACAGTTCCCAAAAAAGATGGGTCAGTCAGGCCCATTCTGGATTTAAAGATCTTCAACAAATTTGTCAAGAACAGGCGTTTTCGAATGAAAACTCTGCGCTCGGCCATCGGCTCTTTGCGCCCCGGGGGTTTCATGACGTCTGTGGATATCAAAGACGCTTACCTTCACATCCCTGTGTTTTCAGGACACCAAGGTTCCTCAGATTCACGTTGGAAGATCAACATTGCCAATTTGTGGCCTTGCTATTGACTTTTCTTCAGCTCCCAGAGTGCTCACCAAGGTGCTGGCGGGGGTGATGTCTCTGATGATGCCAAGGGGTATCCATGTGCTGCCCTACCTGGACGACCTACTCATCACCTCTCGGTCTCTACAGCAGGCAGAGTTGGACTCTGGTGGTGGCCACCCTGGAGTGCTTTGGCTGGGTGATCAATCACCCCAAGTCTTCTCTGTCCCCTTCCTCTGTGACCCCGTTCCTGGGAATGATTCTGGATACGGTTCAGTCAAGGATATTCCTTCCTCAACAGAAGGTGGAAGCTCTAACTGCGCAGGTGAGGTTCCTGCTGTCGTGTCTCCATCCCTCCCTCAGGCAGGGAATGCAGTTGGTGGGCCTGATGGTGGTGTGCTTCGAGGCGGTGCCTTTTGCTCAGTTCCATTTCAGGCCTCTACATCTTCACCTTCTGTCAGTTTGGGACAAAGACCCACTTACCTATCAACATTTTGGAACTGCGGACGATCAGATTGGTTCTGGGTCAGTTGACCGACCACTTGCGGGTCTGTCTGTGCAGGTGCGCTCAGACAACAGGATGGCGGTTGCATACATCAGCCATCAGGGAGGGACCCGGAGCAGGGGGGCCCTCCAGGAGGTGTCGCGGATTCTGACATGGGCGGAGGCCAATGTTCAATGCATTTCGCCTGTGTACATCCCCGGGGGCAGAGAGTCTACTGGCAGACTCTCTGAGCAGGGGGACCTCTCGTCAGGGAGAGTGGTCTCTCTGCAACAGGGTATTCCAGTCCCTGTGTCACCGTTGGGGTCTACCAGATGTGGATCTGTTTGCGTCCCGTCACAATTACAAGCTCCCGGCCCTTGTCTCCCTGTCTTAGGATCCTCTGGCCTGGACCACGGATGCTCTGTCCATGTCATGGCAGGAATTTCGGCTCCTGTATGTCTTTCCTTAATTTCCCCTCGCTGGGCAGGGTTCTGCGTAAGATTGCTCTGGAAGGGGTACCAGCGATTCTGGTGGCCCCCAGGTGGCGAAGAAGAGTGTGGTTCACAGACGTGGTGCTGATGATAGTAGATCAGTACGTTCTGCCAGGGGTGCCAGATCTGCTCACTCAGGGCCCCTTACATCATCCCAATTTACAAACTCTGGCTTTGCGGCCTAGCTGCTGAAACCTCCATCTTGATGGAGAAAGGCTTGTCTGCCTCGGTGGTTGATACCATGGTGAAGGCTAGGAAGAAAGCCTCTTCTTCCATCTATCACAGGGTATGACGTACCTACTTTGATTGGTGTGAGTCTAGGTCTCCTCCCTGTCGGGTGTTGTCAGTTCCCAGGGTTCTGGAGTTCTTACAGCATGGGTTGATGTCGGGACTCCAACTCAGTGCTCTGTAGGGTCAGGTGTCTGCCCTGTCTGTTTTTTCTTTCAGAAATCTTTTGCTCAGCATTCTTTGGTTAAGACCTTTTTCCAGGGGGTTACTCATGTGTGTCCCCCACGTAAACCTATGGCCCCTGTTTGGGATTGAACTTGGGTTTGTCTGCCTTGCAGGGTGCTCACTTTGAACCTATACAGGATGCTGCTCTGGCTATGCTTACCCTCAAGGTTGTCTTCTGGTGGCCATTACTTTGGTCAGGCCTGTGTCTGAGTTGGCGGCTCTGTCTATTCAGCCCCCATACTATGAGAGACACCAGGACAAGGTGGTATTCCGCTTAAGCCAGACCTTCTGCCTAAGGTGGGTCTGCTTTTCATTTAAATCAAGATATTGTCCTTCCTTCAGTGTGCCCTAATCCTAGCAACGATTAGGAAAGGGTTCTGCATTCCTTGGATGTGGTCAGGTGTCTGAAGTATTACCTGGTAGTCACTGCGTCCTTCAGGAAAACTGATGCTCTTTTAGTGGTCCATTTGGGCCCAGGAGGGGTTTGGCTCCTGCCAAGTCTACTATTAGCGAATGGATTCGCCAGGCTGGGACTCAGGCCTATTCTGCTAAGGGGAAGAGTCCTCCCTTCCACCTTACAGCTCATTCAACTCGTGCTATTGGTGCCTCTTGGACCTTCCAGCACCAGGCTTCTGTTGAACAAGTTTGCATGGCCGCTACTTGGTCTTCTGTTCTTACCTTTTCAAAGTTTTACAAGGTTGATGTTAGGGCCTCAGCTGATGCTGTTTTTGGCCGCAAGGTTTTACAGGTGGCAGTGGTTTAAACTGTCTGCTGTTACCTTTTATGTTGGGGATCCCACCCTGCTTTATGGACACTGCTATTGGATGTCCCAAGTGTAAGTAATCTATCTGGAGCAGGACGTACTGTATACTAAGAATAATACAATTCTGTGAAATACTCACCTGTAGAATTGGTATTATAAGTATACAGTACGTCCTGCTCCACCCCACCCTGGTTTTTGCATTATTCTGGATCCCCTGTATGGTCATTATCATTGTTATAGTTACCATTTTTTTGGGTGGTTAAATTCTCCCGGCTTCTTGTTCACTGCTTTTTCAATGCTGGGGATTTGTGGGAGGTCCCCAGGTATTTGAGGGGCCGGGAGGTCTCTGCAGTGCAGCGCCATCTGGCGGAGGATAACCCAAGTGTAAGTAATCTATCTGGAGCAGGACATACTGTATACTTATAATACCAATTCTACAGGTGAGTATTTCACAGAATTGTATTTTTTATTAAGACAATTTTACAGGAAATGTTTGTATCTATTTCCCTATCTCTGACTAAACAGCATTCATTTGGTTTACCTTGTAAAAAACGATTGTTGTCAGGGCAATGTTCATTCTTTTGAATTTCCCTCCATTTTCTCCTGCTGACGTCATAGAGCACGCTGATGTGCTCTGTTGTCTTCCTGGCTCCTGCTGACATCAGGGCGCGGGGCTTCGGTGCGCAGCGTCATTTGAGTCATAGAGCACGCTGATGTGCTCTATTTGTCTTCCTTCTCTTAGCCGGCGTTTCCGGCTGCTTCCCTGCGGTCTTCCCTCGTTGTGCGAGCTGGTCGCCTGGTGCTGTGAGTATCCTTCAGCTTGTCTGAAGGGAGTTTTCTGCCACTTTTAATGCTTTGTTCATTTATTGTATATTTGTGCAAAGGGTTTCTCCTGGTCCTTAGCCCTTAAGCCTTATTGGGCGTCCATTTATGTTTCAATCCTCCCACCTGGGACTGTTTAAAGGGGCATCCCGGGTAGCATATGCATAAAACCCATATATACTTGGCGACTATAATCAATTATAGTATAATATTTTAACACCATATGGAGGCATCTCAGGATAATGGGCATGCAATTTCCTCGGCACAGACTCGGCAATGTTTTGGATGTGGGGCATCCCTTGTTGGGGATAATGCAATTCTTTGCGTCCCCTGTGCACAATTAACCATTATGCAGCAAACTGGGGCCCAGGCTTCAGGGTCTGTGGCTACTGCCTCTTCTCCTACTCCGCCGTGTCTTGTCCGTACCCCCAGTGATATTGTCATGGGTGGTGAGTCGCATTCTGATTTATGTGCCATATTGGCTCATCTTGAAAGATTTATGTCTTCCTCTGTGGCTAAGAAGGCCTCAGCTAAAAGAAAGCATTTGACTCATGCCGTCTCGGCAAGTGAGTTGGACAATTGCGAATTGCTTGATTGGTCTGACCCTTCTCAGTTAGAAGAAGGGGAATTATATGAGGATTCAGATGTTTCTGACGAACAGCAATTTGTTGGTACTGAAATTGAGCGGGTGAAGAGAGTGTTGTGGATACCCCAAAAGCTCTTGCCCAGTTATTTGAGGTTTTGGTTATTACTCCTCCTGAAGTAGTCCCTCTTAAAAGAGGGGAATTCTTTGGAGCCTCTAAACCTTGTTTAGAATTTCCAAATCAAAAACATTTTGATGATATTCTTAAAGAATGGGAGAAGCCTGCGCGGCTTCATGGCATTCCCTTGGGTTGGGACAAAAAATATCCCTTTCCAGCTGATACGGTTAAACGTTGGTCATCACCTCCTGAGGTGGATGCCCCTATACTTAATTTATCCAATTCTTCTGTGTTGCATTCTCCTGACTCCACTACACTTAAAGATGGAGAGGACAAACGTATTGATCAAATGGCGTGCCACGCTTTTTCCAGTGTAGGCTCGGCCTTGCGGCCTGTTGGCGCTTCGGCACTTATGTCGGTGGCTATTAGGTCTGTTGTGAGAGACCTAATGAATAACTCAGGGCTTGATCCGGCCTCTGATGAGTACGCTGCTCTTAAGCGTTGTGAGATGTTTGCATCTTTTGTACTTTCTGCTTTAGATGATACTCTGCTCATGTGCAGCAGAACCTCTGCCTTGTTAATCGCCGTTCGGCGGTCAGTATGGTTGCGGCAGTGGGCGGCGGATGTTGTAGCCAAAAAATCGCTTACAGCGCTTCCATTTGTGGGATTGCGCCTATTTGGAGAAAAATTGGATTCTGTCACTAAAGGTGGTAAATTACCTCAGCGTAAGAGACAACGTTGTGGAGTGGCTTCCTTTAGTCATTCCTTTCGGGGGTCCAGATCCGGTAGAGGATCAGCCTTTTCAGCCTCTAGAGGGAATAGAGGAAGAGGACGTGGCCGTCCAAGTCAGAATTGGGGGTCCAATACCAAATGTGCCCCTAAGCCTGCTCAACAATGAGGGGACGCCCTCACCCTTACGGGTGGGGGGACGGCTGCGGTTCTTCTTCCAGGCCTGGGTTTAGGAGGTATCAGACAATTGGGTTCTGGAAGTAGTTTCTTCCGGTTACAAACTGGAATTCGAGTCCCGGCCTCCTCCCAGATTTTTCATGTCCCGGATGCCGTCAGATCCGGCAATTGCGCAGGGACTGCGGGCAGCAGTAGGGAATCTGTTAAACATGGCTGTCATCTGCCTCCAGTGGAAAGGGGTTTGGGGTTTTACTCCAACCTATTCACGGTACCCAAAAAGGACGGCTCTGTTTGGCCTATCCTAGACCTAAGGAGACTCAATGTATCCGTTTCAGAAGTTTCCGCATGGAGTCTCTGCGATCAACGATCGATGCTCTCCGTCAGGGGGACTTCGTGACATCCATAGACATCAAGGATGCTTTTTTGCACATTCCTATTTTTCCAGGTCTCCAGAGATTTCTCAGGTTCTCGATAGAAGACCAGCATTATCAATTTGTGGCCCTGCCATTCGGCCTTACCTCGGCCGCAAGAGTCTTTACCAAGATGCTGGCAGGAGTGATGGCTATATTCAGGGTCCAGGGCATCCGCATTGTGCCTTTTCTGGACGATCTTCTTATCGCGGCCTCCTCCCTCGAACAATCAGAGTTGTACACCAGGATGGTGGTCTCTACGCTAGAGAGGTTCGGATGGGTAATAAGTTACCCCAAATCCTCTCTCTGTCCGTCCAGGGAAATTCCTTTCCTGGGCCTGTTTCTGGATACATTTCAGGCCAAGGTTTTTCTTCCTCAGTCCAAAATGGTTCTGATTCCGGACTTGATGCGTCTATTCTTGTCCAACCCTTGTCAGTCTATCCGTCTAGGGATGAGACTAGTGGGATTGATGGTAGCTGCATTCGAGGCAGTCCCGTTTGCCCAGTTTCACATAAGGACGCTTCAGCTCTTCCTCTTGGCAAAGTGGGACAGGTGCCCACTATCATTAAATCAGACTTGTCTATTGTCTCCCCACGCTTTGCAGTCCCTTCCAGTGGTGGTTAATATCGCACAACCTCCAGAAGGGCAAGTCATTTCTGACTCCGCATTGGGAACTGGTTACCACGGATGCCAGCCTTGTGGGCTGGGGGGGCTTCTGGAAGAAGCATCAGTTCCAAGGATTGTGGGGGCCTCAGGAGGCTCATTCCCCAATCAATGTATTAGAGCTTCGGGCCATACGTCTTGTTCTACTTCGACCGACCCATTTCTTACAGGGTCTGCCAGTTCAGATTCGGTCAGACAACCGAACAGCTGTTGCATACATCAATCACCAGGGAGGGACTCGCAGTTGGGGTGCCCTCCGGGAAGTGTCTCTGATCTCTGGCCACTGAAGGATCAATGTTCCCTGCATATCAGCAGTTTACATTCCGGGGATAGAGAATGTGGAGGCAGACTCCCTGAGCAGGGGATGTTCTCGCCAGGGAGAATGGTCTCTCAATCCAAGGGTCTTTCAGTTCCTCTGTCACAAGTGGGGGACTCCACGGTTGGACCTGTTTGCTTCTCGTCACAATCACAAGCTGCTAGCTTTTGTGTCTCTATCCCAGGATCCTCTGGCAGTGGCAGCGGATGCCATTTATCTGGCCTGGAAGGATCTGGGGTTCCTATATCTGTTTCCCCCATTCTCCATGATCAGCAAGGTGGTGCACAAGTTAGCACTGGAGGAGGCGCCAGCAATTCTGGTGGCGTCAAGGTGACCAAGACGTCTGTGGTACGCAGACGACGTAAGGCTGGCAGTGGATAGGTTCCATCTGCCTCCTCTTCCAGATCTCATCACTCGGGGTCAACTTTGTTAACCCAATTTACAAACGCTGGCTTTGACGGCATGGCTGCTGAAGTTTCCATCTTGAAAGAAGGTCTTTCTGATGCAGTTATTCAGATATTAGAGCTAGGAAGAAGTCTTCCTCTGTCATTTATTACAGGGCTTGGAGGTCCTATATTGATTGGTGTGAATCCAGGGCTTTGCCCTGTAGAGTATTTTCTATTCCTAGAATTCTGGAATATCTGCACCGAGGTCTGGATATGGGATTCCAGACTAGTACTTTGAAAGGGCTCTGCCTTGGCTATTTTCTTTCAGCTATGCAGGCCGCTCCCTTTGAGCCTTTGCAGGATATTCCTCTTCCTATTCTTACTCAGAAGGTTGCCTTTTTGGTTGCTATTACTTCTGTCCGCCGAGTTTCTGAACTGTTTGCTTTGTCTATTCTAGCCCCTTATTTTGAGAGGCATCAAGATAAGGTTGTTTTCCGTTTTAAACCGGATTTCCTTCCTAAGGTTGTGTCTGCTTTCCACCTATATCAGGATATAGTTCTTCCTTCCTTGTGTCCTAAACCTAGTAACGAAAAGGAAAGGGTCTTACATTCTTTGGATGTAGTTTGTTGTGTTAAGTATTATTTAGTTACTACCTCGGCCTTCCGCAAGACGGATGCCTTTTTTGTTGTGCCTTCTGGGCCCAAGAAGGGTTTTGCTCCTACCAAATCTTCCCTTAGTAAGTGGATACGTCAGGCCATCATTGGGGCCTATATGTCTAAGGGGAAGGTCAATCAACTTCCACATTGCAGCACCTAAAGCATGTGCTCGTCTGCCCTAGGAGAATCTTGCTGAGATGGCTCGGTACAAAGTACCAATGGAACAGCACTTTATAGGCTGTTTCAGTTGTTAGTACATTTATGGAGCATTTTGAGGCAGTTGACCATATCTCTGTCTTTCTCCCAGCTCCCAACTTATCTATGGGCATCTGATCCAGAGTTATTCAATGCAGAATATAGCAGGCAGATTGTTCCCCTGTGGAATGGATCTCTATTGCATGTTTCTTTGAAAAATTGCCATTTTCAGAAAGAAGGGCTCATTTTAGTTAGGGGTAGCACCCAATGTCTCAATTGAAGGTATCAGAAGTATTCTCTTTGGGGGTATCGTGTTTCTCAATCAATCATTTGAGAGGAGATGAAGTATTTTAGTTACACCGTGATCAAGCCACCATTTAAAGGCTAGTTTGTTCTACATACCAGGTGGAAAGTTTGAGTTGTCCCATATATTTGTTAAGGGAGTATGGGGAGACATCAGGGATGCAGAATATTTAAGTCCCATATATTTTAGTCCCATATGCAAAGTGAGTGTCTCATTAGGAGGCTGAGTGTTTTAGGTCTAAGTTCTAGGTCAGTCTAGAGCAGATTGTCAATAGAGGTTGGTGAGCAGTTGGGGAGCGCAAGGAACACCCACAGCGGGGGTTTGAGGTTAGAGTGCATGGGGAATAATTGGGCAATTTGGGAGGCACCCCAAGCCCCCCCCCCCCCCCCCGTGATTTATTGGAGAACATGGTGTGTTTGGATACCCGTAGACGATTAGAATAGAATGAAAAGTCTCAAGCAGTGGGGTTCTTTTCCCCAAAGTAGTTGATTGAGGGTCTAAAATCAGTGGCATGGTGGCAGGTTAAATTGTCCTCTGTCTGTCCAACTTGGGGTTAATTGTCAAGTTTGAATTCCCACCAATTATTAAAGCACCCTTAGTATTCTTTTGAACCACAGTCAGAGGCTTTTCCAACCATGATGCACACATTACATTGCACTGTAAGCGATCTAAATTCCAATGGTAGGCCCATGACTGCTTTAGAAAGTATCACAACTGATTACAATAGAAACAATTAGACAATCATTTTTACAACTGAAACGGTGTCCTATGGTGCTTCAGGCCACCTACAAACGAAGTGCTGATGGGTGTCCTGCTGCTGTGCATTGTGAGTTATGTCTGTTGAATCCAGACAACAGTACAGTTGGGATGCTGGAAAAGGAAGCTCCAAAACGGCCGTGACCATGAGAAAACCTGTGGCACAGCGTTTTAGCTTTGAGTGGATGTGGGAACAAATGTAAGGTGCCGACAATGACTCATGCATGCAGATGGGGCAAGGGAGTTTATTTCCCCTACTGTGCAAGGCTGTTGGCCCGGTTTAAACTGGACCAAAACCAGGATTTTGACAATCCTGGGGTTTGGTCCTTTCCGTGCCCCGCTGAGTGAAACTCCCCAGGTCGCCAAAGCCAACTCACCTCTTCCTGGTCCTTCGGCACATGCACAGCCGCTCATCCAATCAGCGCACTCGGAGCTGCTGACGTCATGTCTTCTAAGGCTTTGTGTTAGGCCAGCGGCTCCGACCGCGCTGGCGGCTGCATCCCCGCTACCCTCTAACAAAGAGCGCGCCTGCGCCGGCCATTCACAAATGCCTGGCGTGGGCCCATGCCCTTTTAGAGGGCTAACGGGGATGCACCAGCGCGCATGTACCGTTGGACCGGGAAGCAAGGTAAGCGTATAGGGTGACCTGAAGGTTTGTTAAAGTGGACCAACACCCACCCGTGATCGGCCTGGGAATCTATAAGATTCCCGGACCGATCACCTCCCTCCCCGCGGGACATCCGAGATCGGGATGTCCCGCGGGGTGAAACCCCCCCAAACCCCCCAAACTCCTTACCTTAGTTTCGGCGGCGGCCGGCCGCCGCCGCCTCCCTCGCGCCCCTCTAGTCGTGCGCGCGCCCGCGCCGGCCGTCTGTGAATGGCCGGCGCGGGCACGCGCGCGTCAACAGGGACGCGCGGGAGGCGGCGGCGGAGGAGCCGCTTGTCCGCGGCTTGTCCGTCGCCGCTGACAGAGGTGAGTTCGGGGGGTTCGGGGGGGTTTCACACAGCGGGGCACCCCGATCGGGGGTGCCCCACCGAAGTGGACCAAGACCCAGGATAGTCAAAATCCTGGGTGTTGGTCCACTTTAAAGTCCCAGCAGGAGGAAGACGTAGCCCAACCCAATGTTTTAAACTCCAATATGACTCTCTGAGCTCAGTTGCCTCTGCTTGCCGCTCAGTGCCATCCAGTTGCCAACAGCACAGACCTTCAGACGGACAATTGGAGGAATGGCCACCTCTTGCTGGCCCATCTATGGCTAACTATCCCTGTGTTACCTTATGTTTAGTTTTGCACTGGTTGTACATTAACCTTTGCACCAGGCATCATCCTTTGTCCTAAGTCCTAGGGGCAACCGTGTCTGGGTAGATGTATCATGTCCTCTGGCAAATAGGGCTTACTATATCAGGTGAACTAGCACAAATAGATTGATATTTGACTCTTGAATGATAGCTGGTTATCATTATACATATTAACTGCTTGTGATGGCTGCTATAGTGACAGATTTATGGTAAACTTAGAGGTGCAGTTATATCAAGAAAGGTTCAAAAAGATCTGTAGCTAAATTGGAGCTCAGAGATGCAGGATCACTTTTTGTCTGCAGAACTGCATCTAACAATGTAAGTAACGAGAGTCACAGGAATCCAGTCGCCATCTTTTCATCCTGATTCTTTCATTGATTTTCGTTGAAAAGCTCTCCCTTATAAACAGACAACCAAATGATCATTAATGTGGCTCTAATCCCATCCCCATGCCTTTTGTCCCATGCAGATTATTGCTCCTACCCCTGCACTCTGGATCATACCTGATTCTTAGATCTAAGTCCTGTACTGCTTGGGCCTGATCGCCAATCACGTCTGCCTTCAGTCACAGAGCACGCCCACTGTAATGACTGCAGTAAAGGATGCTGTGAATGGGGGGGGTTCATGCCAGAGTGATTGATGGATGGGGTGGAGCTGACGATCATCTTAGGTGGTGCATATTCTGATGCTATACTACTACTAACATGCTGCATTACTAACATTTGTTTTGTTACAGTCTGGACAATCACTTTAAAGTAGACAAAAATGTTCAGTATCTCGAGTATTGTTCCAAACCCTTGGGGAACCCCGGTTAAGGATGCCCTGCTGTGTGAGCCCTGCCTGGGGGGTGGCCTCACACAGCAGTTCTTCCTTTCCTTGTCTAATCAGCTTCTCCAGCTACACAAATTAATGTGTAGCTGGAGAAGCTGAATGGAATTCCAGCCACACGCACATAAGATCGATGTGCGGCATGGCTCGCATTCTTCAGCCATGCGTGGCCAAGCACGGCCATTCAGTTATGGCATGCTGGACCTTGCACAGCTCTGAAAAGATTTGAATGATCCCTCCATGTTTGCGCCTTGGGCTCAACGAAAGTTAAAATGGCGAGCGAACGGGGGGTTTCACACCCAAACCAGGGTGCAGACCAAAACCTGTTATAGTGAAAATTTTGTGTATTGGTTTACTTTAAGCTACAGTGAGTGTTTTTACATTCAGATAGTATTCAGAATAAATATACAAAATATTTGCATTGTAAACATCCACCACATTATTTAATCTGATCATGTTCAGCCCTGAAGCGACATCCATTATTGCAGGCTCATGCAGAGAAGCACCCTCCAGCAGCAGATTGGGAGCATTGAAGGAGATAGCACAAAGCACATCATGCCTGCTTACAACACAGCAAGGGACTATTATAAGCTATTATCTATAATAGACATATTTTACTTGAATAATTGCTGTAACCATCCCCACTCTGGAAAATATCCACCTCCTTATGGCAAATGCTTAGCTGTGCAGTGTCACAAAAGTATTCAGACCAGTCATGATCAAACAGTTTTGTTTGTCCTTGTGTTTCCACAGATTTATAAGATGCATTGTGTTTCCTTTTAAAGAGGAAGTAAAGTTAAATCACCACTTCCTCATTCACTTGCATTGCATCCAATCTTGCGACTCACAGCATCCATTCAGGTTTGATGTGCAAGTCCACTTGGTCACTGGTAGCCATTCAATGAGGCTGAAATTACTTTAGTTCCCCTTTTATTTAATAGAATGAATACCCGAACCGCTGAGGTAGTTAGGGCAAATTTGAAAACTGAATTCAAATGTCAATTTGGATAACCATGGCTTCAATACATTGAAATCTATAACGTTTAACATACATGTTGCATTAAGTGTCTGTACTGTGATGCAGGGGGCAACCCCACATTTAGATGCAAGTATTAATGGCTTTTATTCAAGGCCCATGCACAGAAACTGTGTTGTGTTTGTGTGTGAACTTGGTATTCCACAAATAAACTATTCATAGTTCAGGTTTTGAAGGCCCTGGGTTCCACCCGGGTGTTTCCTGTTAACCCAGCAGGCCAGTCCGAGCCTGGAAGCAATAACTCAAGGCAAATGGACTTGCTCATGACTATAGTCATCTGTAGATAAATTGAATCCTGTGGTTATGACACAGGGAACTCATTTGGGTCGATTCAAAGAAACATGTAACAGCTTGGATTTTGGTGCCGATCATCCTATTTTTCCCGAACGCTCGTGCGTTCGTATGAACTTGCGAGTGATTCTATAAGCAAATACGTTTCTATCCGAAAATGTACGTCCGTTCGTATGGCAGTTCGGGAATCAGACCTATGTCAGTTTCCATCCTGAATTTTCAGTTTCATTTCTCAGGTTGCAACATTGGTTTTGCCCTTTTTCCTTTTTTGTCTGGACGTAAATCCTTCTGATCTTGCGGCTGCGCACTACAAACTTACCTCATTAAAGTGCATTCTAAATATTTGGTCTTTTATTTTTCTTTATTTCATTCATTTTGTAGTAAGCAACCATTAATGAATGCATTTGCATAAGTAAATCTTACTTTGTTTAATTTTTAGTTAACTTGCATTTTTTACTTGTGGATTTAATTTTAATATTTTGGCTTCAAATGGTACAACTTAAAATTTTGTGTGTGGTAAAAAACACCCAGCAACTTCTGCATGTTATGAGCCTAGAAACAGCCAAGATGGCGGGTCAGGTATTATCGGGCAGCCTGCAAACAGAAAGGGCCTTGTGACTGTGTTGCTTTGCATTCTTTTATTTCTGACCTTTCCGTGTCCCAGCTCTGCTGTGTCTGTGCAAAATACAGCAGTAACCCACATCCTGCACTTTATCCCGCTCTCCTCTCCTCAGTAAGTGTGATGCATCTGACCAAAGATGAGCTAAAATAATTAAACAAAGTAAAGGTAAACAACTACACCAATAAATGCAATCTAAAAATATTCTAGTACATCAATTTAAAAATAAATAACAAAGGACATAAGTTTCTTTAATTAACGCAAATATATGGATGTATTGCAAAATAAAGGTTTACATGCAAAGGACTAATTAAGGTCCACATTAAAATGCTTTTATAAGGCATACATGAAATGTATTGAATCAGGTATGCATTGCCATACAATTTATGGCCTCGGCCATGCTGATACATGCAGTTCATTGGAGCTCAAGACGCGCAGACTCCTCCACATAGCCAAAAAACCTGTTCAAGAACAGCAATCCGACTGCTAAAAGGTGTTGGAAGTGGCTTTCTTTTAAAACGTATTTAGAGGTTGGAAAACTGCTCTCTGAAGCACACGTAAACACATCCGATTATCCTAAGTTTTAGGTTTTGATCCTAAGTTTTAGGTTTTGATCCTAAGTTTTAGGTTTTGATCCTACAATTTAGGAACGAACTTCCGATGATCGTAAGAGCATATGCGAGTCGGAAATGGCCAAAAAAACAGGAAAGAATTACAAACACCCACCCAAACTTAGGATTCTAGATCCGAAATCAATTAACTTTTGCTCTTTGAATCGAGGGGATTGGGTCATGAAAAGAAGTCATGAAATAGAAGCAATCTGTGCTGATATGGAGAAGCCAAGCTTGAGTTGAGGTTGGGGTCTCCAATATTGTCTGCCACATACAATGCTGTTTTAACATTCCTAAAGGAAGCTTAATTGCATCTTATGGTACCAGTCATGCAAGACCTTACCTCTAAGAGGTCCATTACCTAATGGTCTATATTGTTAGGAAAAGTGGGGGACTTAAAAGAGCACTATCACGAAACTGTGTAATATTAAAAACCCATATAAACACGTTGGCTAATGAGAGGAGGGGTCACTTATATACCTGAACTGAATACAATTCCTGCCAAGCTTTTGGTTTTATTCTCCTGACAGGAATAAAATCTAGGGTTGAAAGGTTTAGTGCATCAGGGTAGACAGAACCTGTTATAATACATGGAAAACTAAATAGATAGTGGTGAACAGATCAAAATAAATTATTCATTCAGCAGTGAAACTGATTTTTGTTTTTCCAGTTGTTTGATTCATTTACTTTCCCCTCCATACTTGACAATATACCAGACATCTGCAGCTGGCTATGAAGTTATTTGTGAATGGCCGGCGTGGGCGCGCTCCCTGTTAGAGGAAAGCGCGAGATGCCGCTGTGGTTGTACGTCACTTGGACGCGCATACCACAGCGGCTTTGAGCGCGCTGATTGGACGAGCGGCTGCGCATGCGCCGTAGGAGCGTGGTGACGTGAGTTTTATCGGGCGTTCTGGGGGGTTTCAAGCAGCGGGGCACCCGCGGAAGTGGACCAAAACCCAGGATAGTGAAAATCCTGGGTGTTGGTCCACTTTAATAAGCATGCATCGGTTGCATGCTTATTAATGACCTTTACTTGAAAAAAAATATATAGACTTTTAGTCTGCTTTAAAGTGAGTAGCTACAATTCCTTTACTCCTTAGTTTATACAGTGTTCTCAAAGATACAGTGCCGTGACTGAGCACTAATCCATGTCCAGTTCATTTTTATGCACTGAAAATGTGCTTCTGTATAAGGATTCCATTAAATAAAATCCACCCAGAATGTGACTTCAGGGCCTACTAATTGGTTGTCACTGCATGTCTTCTATATGCCATCAAGTTACTGTCAAGAGTTTGGCTTTATTTTAATACGGCTAACTTCTATATGACTTGCACCAGTTTAACAGATATAGCTTTTCACATTTGTATTCATATTTTATTTTTTTCTAATAGATGTATTTTGGGAAAAAATCCTTTTTACATTTTTTTTTATTATTTTTAAACGTGAAATAAAATTAATTTTTTTCTATATAGTATTTTTCTTGCACTCTTCAAAATTATGATAATGCTATCTGGTCAAAATTGGCGGTCCTTTTCTCTTAAAGTGGACCAACACCCAGGATTTTGACTATCCGGGTTTTGGTCCACTTCGGCGGGGCACCCCGATCGGGGGTGCCCCGCTGTGTGAAACCCCCCAGAAACCCCAAAAAACTCACCTCTCAACGCTCCCACGTGAACGCCGCAGCCAATCCCCGCCAACGTCCAGGCGGGGGACAGGAACGTCCAAGCCGCTTCCGCCGCCGCCGCCTCCCGCGCGTCACTCTCGCGTGCGCGCGCCCCCGCCGGCCATTCACAGTTGGCCGGCGCGCGCACGTCTGGAGGAGCGCGCGGGAGGCGGCGGCGGCGGAAGCGGCGGCGGATCAGGTAAGATGTTTTTGGGGTTTCACCCCGCGGGACATCCCGATCTCGGATGTCCCGCGGGGTGGGAGGTGATCGGCCCGGGAATCTTATAGATTTCCGGGCCGATCACCCCTGGGTGTTGGTCCACTTTAAAGAGAAACATCGGACCTAAAAGTCCCGCACCGCTCAGTGGATTCTCGCAGGATTTTGGGCAGATCCATTGCATCCCATTCATGGGCACCACGCAGGCACGAGATCGGGGGCCATGTGCAGTGCCTGATGGGCTGCAAGATGGTGTTGCCTGGAATCCGTGGCACCCAGAAGATGGATCCCCCAGCAAGGTGAGTAAATAGTGTCCAAAGGTAAAACCAGAGGGGGTTCAGCAGATCAGTGAGATTTGAGGGAGGTTTTAACCTCCCCCGATGTTCCTCTTTAAAGTGAAACAAAACCCAGCAGTGGTCGGCCTGGAATCTAAAAGATTCCAGGGACGGCTGCCGACCTTCCCTGCAGGCATCCCGAATCAGAAAGCCCCACTTTGTGAAACCCCTCAGCGCATCGATAAGCACTCACCTTTCCCCGGTTCAGCTGTGCATTTGCAGGCTTTCATCCAATTAAAGTGGTGTAGGAGCATGTACTTCTATGTGGGATGAAAATACCGCTTTAATAATTGTCTGGCCATTATTACTAGAAAGCACAAAGCTTAGTGTACAAACTAGTCTTTGGCAGTAAAATGCTTTGTACTAAAGAGCTGTTTCATTCCAAAAGGCAATATTTCTATAACATAAACTTCTGCCCTGTCACTCCCAGCCCATGTGACCAATTACTACAGTCACTGCGACAATAAATCAACAACCGCTCTCCTACCAAGGCTGCACGAGCTTTTATGAAGGCTGAACGCACAGAGAAAAGCTTCAGTTTGGTCATAGAAAGCAGTAGAAAATTAAAGAAATAAGGCTAACTGAGGATAAAAAAATGTTCTTAGAAAACTCTTGTGCACCAAAAACTGTAAACATGAAAATACATCAGTAACAGCAAGTTATTTATGACAGCCAGGGCATTTACTGCAAATTCAACAAAAGAATCACAGTAGATCTTGGTCTGTTTTAAGTTTGCTGTCCTTCCACGGGGAAGCCAGTTTAGCTCAGACGTGCAGAGGGAATACATAACACTTGCAAGAGTATTAGGGCCATATTATATGGTATTTTGCATTAATGTACCTATATACAGTATACTAATCCCTTCCTTTCTCTCCTTGTCTTAAAATTTCCAATCAGAGTTGTGACCATCCAATCACTAATTGAGAGATCCACTCTGGATATATTTTCAGATATTGAGAGATCTGTCCTGATATTTCTAATGCTAAATTGGTGTGAGCTGCACACACTTAATGAGGCACACAACATTAGGAAACCTATAGGGTAAGTGCCTGCTATGACTGTCGTATGGGACACTGTTGATGGCCAAGTGAATGGGCACACGGAGCCAGGGGTTGTCGCTCCGTGTCTTTCTAAGCCACCTCACAGAAGTGGAAGAGCAGCACTCAAGTGCTGGTAAAGTTTTTTTTTTTTTTTCTTATAGCCCCCCCCCCCAATCCTGCCTCTGTGCCAGGACAGAGGAGTTGTTTTTGCCAATAATCCCGCTTTAAAGGAACTTAAAATAGGCTGAAAAAGCTTGTGCATCTCAATAAGTAAGAATGTTTAGAACCTGCTGTTTACTTAAATCGGACCTTCACCCTGAATAAGAGCCTATCTTATATGTTTCCCACACCCTGTACATTCAGGTTGCTCACATTAAAAATCATCCTACCTTCATCTACTGCATTTTCTGAGCCTTTAAATATCCAAGATGGTGGCCCGTGGAGTTTCAGACTGCTTACAAACAGTGTCTGACTGTGACTTCTGACTGTGCCGCTCTGCATTCTGGGATTGCTGTCCTTTTCCTGACCCCAGCTCTGATCTGTCTGTGCAAAGCACAGCTATAACCCCACCCCCTCTGCGGAGTGCTGCACAGAGTTGCAGGCCAATGGGGAAAAAGATTAAAAAGTAAATGTTTGAAAACTTGTAGATTTCAGGGCTGACGGGGCATAGGTTTTAGTCCACTTTAGGGCAGCTGTTTGTTATGTGAAGAAGCTTGTGATCTTTTCCCATTGCATGGCACGGCCTACTGCAGAAGAGTTGTGGCTCCTCCTGTTACCATATAAAAACGGAATTACCATAGACTTATCCAGTGTTCTCTCTGCAGTGATTTCTGCGAAGATAGAAGATGGCTCTCTATATTGCGCAGGTGAGCGGGGCAACCAAGCCTGCGACCCTGCATGGCTATTTCCACCCGTTTCCGGACCCTCTGTGCCTCCCAGCCTCGGCAGACGGATCGGGTGAGGGCAGAGGAGCACTAGGGTCAAGTGCTCAAGGAGCACTGCTCCAAGCCGCAGACCCTGTACCACAAAGGGTAGCCAGCCATAGGCTTTATGGTGAGCCTGTTAGGGATACGGAGTTCCTGTCCTAGCTTCTGAGGGGGTGAGTCTGGCCTGGGCTCTCGCCGCTGCTCGCTCGCCTTCCTCTTTCCCTCCCCGTCGTGTGTTCGGGGAGGGGGGGGCAGGTGGTTGCGCCGAGGGTGTCTCTTTTGCGCCACCTCGCCGATTTGTACTACGCTCCACGGCGGGCGGTGCTATTTGTGTGAGGCGTTTTTTTCTACTGTGATGACGCCGGCGAGGTCACGTGAGCGCCGTTTTCGCGCTCTTCGGGGGGGGGCGGGGCTGGTGGATGACGCGTATCGCGCCGTCCTCCCGCGGCCCGCCCCTCAAGGTTCCTTTGCTGGCACCATTTTGCTTGTGCTGCGCGTCTGGGGCCCTTCTCATCCCAGAGCTGCGGCGGTGATCCCCTTCTATTGTCGCTTCTTCCTGTGGCCTGGCGGCTGGTGCCTTTGCCCTACTTGGTCCGTGAGTCCCCTTCGGGTGTTTTTGGTTTCCTTGGGGCATGTGCTGCGGGATACTTATGTGTCTTATGTCTTTCAGGCGGGACAACTGTGGGTTGTGGTTTCTCCCTGTACTACCCCTTACTATCCCTCATCTTCCCTTACTGGCTTCTGGGGGCATCCCGTGGGGGGGGGCATTCCTGGTGGCTCTTGTTAGCCTTTACCCTGTGCTGGCCTATTGCGCCTTTCTTAATCACCATATGGAGGCTTCTGGGGATAGCATGCTTGGGGGTCCTTCGGGGCAATCCCGGCTGTGTTCCATGTGTGGGGTAGCCCCTGTGAGTAACAGTGTCACGGTGTGCGTGCCGTGCGCCCAAGGTATCCTTGCACTCCAGGCCGGGCTGCCTGCTTCGCTCCCCAGCTCTGCGCCCCCTTCGGCATCGCCTACCCCCCCGCGCCTGCATTTAGGCCCCAGTGAGGGGGATACTAGTGGGGGGTCCTCACCCATCCGGGTGGGGGGAAGGCTTCGGCTCTTTTCTCACGTCTGGAGGCTCCGTGTCTCAGACCGGTGGATTCAGGAGGTGGTGTCCTCCGGTTACAAGATAGAGTTTGCAGCCTGGCCGCCCCCAAGATTCATCAGATCCCGGATGTCTCAAGACCCTTTGTCAGCTCAGGGTTTGCGCCTTGCAGTTCAATGTCTGTTGGAATCAGGAGTCATTTGCCTGATGTCTTCCCAGGAACGGGGTCGAGGGTTCTACTCCAATCTTTTCACGGTCCCCAAAAAGGACAGATCCCTGAGGCCCATCCTGGACTTGAAGGGTCTTAACAAGTTTGTCAGGTTCAAGCATTTTCGCATGGAGACTCTACGCTCGGCAGTCAGTACCCTGCGCCCGGGCGATTTCATGACCTCCGTGGACATCAGGGATGCCTACCTTCACGTGCCAATCTTTCCGGGTCATCAGAGATTTCTCAGGTTCGCTCTGGAGGATCAGCATTACCAGTTTTTGGCCTTACTGTTCGGTATCGCCAAGGTGCTGGCGGGCGTGATGGCTCTGCTGCGGAATCAGGGCATTCACATCTTCCCTTACCTGGACGACCTTCTGATTGCAGCTTCGTCTCTTCATCAGGCCTGAGAAGGATACTCTGGTGGTGACTTCCACTCTCGAGTCTTTCGGCTGGGTGATCAACTATCCCAAGTCTTCTAAAGGGAGAGAAACAAGTCCAAAATGCTCAACGTGTCAGACTTCAGTCCAATAAAAAGTCCAGAGATAAGTAATACTAAAAAGACACAGAGCTGAATCCTTTTAAACTGGAATCCAGTGATCAAAACCTCGTGCACATCTAATAGCCTTCACCAGTGTCACCAGACTCTTACCAGAACACTGAATTGTATGGGCCTTCAGTTACATGGGATCACTCCTGGATTTCAATAATAGAACTTCTGTAGTAAAAACGACGTTGCCTCCAAACAGGTGGATTTCAATATTTTATCCAAACGGTCCACTCCAAATAAAATTGCAAAGGAGCATGTGTATAAAAAAGAAAGAGAAATCTAGTGCAACACTGCTAGTTCATATAAAACAGTGTTTTAATAGATGCCAGAAAACTCACAATAAAACTTTAAAAACAGCGCATATAAAATCACAGCGAACAGCTCTCACCGCTCCCGCTGGCGTCCCACTAAACCTCGCAGAATTTCAAAGTAGGTTTCCAGGACAGAGATTGAGGAAATCCAACGCGTTTCGTCGCTCTCCGGTGACTTTAACTAGGATGAACGGCGCCGCCAGCAAGCCGCTATTTAAGCCAGCGTGTGGCGAAACCAAGGCTGGTGAACTCCCCCCCTTCTGACGCATTACGCGTCACGTGCACCGCCCCTCTGATGTAGCACCTGCTCACCGCTATCGAGCGGTCCAGCTGGCCAGGATGCAAATCGATGGAGACACCCCTCTGATGACGCTATACGCGTCACCTGTCAGCAGGGGCCCGTAGGACGGGACAACTAAGCGGGGAAGGAATTTCATGATATAACCAGGGCTCTAGACAGCACACGATCGTGGCCCCACTATGACTAGAAAGGTATTCTTTCATAAGTTATAAGGCGGGAGGCTAAAATCCAATTCTGCCAATAGCGGGCTTAAATTCAAATCTTGCCCGCAAAAACGACCTCTTCAGCCCTTACTTAGGACAAAATCTTTAATCAAAATTAAGAATAAAGAAATTATAAAAGAGAATTAATATATATATAGAAGATTACCGATGAAACAAAAAAATATAATAAATTAAGTGCCACCACATTTCTGTGCATTGGCAAAAGGTGATGTGATAATGGTGAAAAAGGGGTGAACATGAGGTGCTACATCCGAGGGGCGGTGCACGTGACGCGTAATGCGTCAGAAGGGGGCGGAGTTCACCAGCCTTGGTTTCGCCACACGCTGGCTTAAATAGCGGCTTGCTGGCGGCGCCGTTCATCCTAGTTAAAGTCGCCGGAGAGCGACGAAACGCGTTGGATTTCCTCAATCTCTGTCCTGGAAACCTACTTTGAAATTCTGCGAGGTTTAGTGGGACGCCAGCGGGAGCGGTGAGAGCTGTTCGCTGTGATTTTATATGCGCTGTTTTTAAAGTTTTATTGTGAGTTTTCTGGCATCTATTAAAACACTGTTTTATATGAACTAGCAGTGTTGCACTAGATTTCTCTTTCTTTTTTATACACATGCTCCTTTGCAATTTTATTTGGAGTGGACCGTTTGGATAAAATATTGAAATCCACCTGTTTGGAGGCAACGTAGTTTTTACTACAGAAGTTCTATTATTGAAATCCCAAGTCTTCACTGTCTCCGTCTTTGGTGAGGCCTTTTCTGGGCGTGACTCTGGATACCTCTCGGGTCAAGGTATTCCTGCCTCAGCAGAAGGTGGAGGGCCTTCAGAAGCAGGCACGGGCTCTGCTCTTGTGTCTCCATCCGGCAAGGGATGCAGTTAGTGGGCCTGATGGTGTCCTGTTTTGAGGCGGTCCCCTTTGCTCAGTTTCACATGAGATCTCTTCAGTTGCACCTCTTGTCAGTTTGGGATCGGGACCCAGTGTTCCTGGATCAGGAGTTTGCTCTGTCCCCCCTGGCCAGACAGTCCCTCTCGTGGTGGCTGGACTCAGGGAACCTTCTAGTGGGGAGGACTTTTCTGCCCCCGTGCTGGGAGACTGTCACCACAGATGCCAGTCTGACCGGTTGGGGGGCTTTTGGAAGTCTCTGCAGTTCCAGGGTCGGTGGGGCCCCCAGGAGGCCCATGCTCCTATCAATGTCCTGGAACTGAGGGCGATCAGGTTGGTTCTGTCTCAGCTGACCAGACACCTTCGGGGTCGGACTGTTCAGATCCGCTCGAACAACCAGACGGCGGTTGCCTACATCAATCATCAGGGAGGGACTCGGAGCAAACAAGCCCTCAAGGAAGTGTCTCTGATACTGTCTTGGGCGGAAGAGAATGTCCCCTGCATCTCGGCGGTTTACATTCCGGGGGTGGAGAACCAGCAGGCAGACCCCTTAGCAGGGGGACGTCTCGGCTGGGGGAATGGTCCCTCAGCAACAAGATTTTTCACTCGTTGTGTAGCCGCTGGGGTCAGGCAGATGTGGACCTGTTTGCGTCCAGCCGCAATCACAAGCTTCCCTGGGTTTGTCTCCCTGTCACAGGACCCTCTGGCCTTCGTCACGGATGCGCTAGCAATGCTTGGAGTTTCGGCTCCTCTGTGTTTCCTCCATTCCCTCTGCTGGGCAGGGTGCTGTGCAAGATAGCTCAGGAAGGGGTACCAGCCATTCTGTTTGCCCCCTGTTGGCCAAGTAGGGTGTGGTTCGCAGACGTCGTGCAGTTGGCAGTAGATCAGTATGCCCTGCCCAAGGATCCAGATCTGCTCGTTCAGGGACAACTGTGCCATCCCAGTTTACAAACGCTGGCTTTAACGGCTTTTTGTTTCTTGAATAACATCATGTCTGACAACTTTGTGGCAACTGCTGTGATTGGCTGATCTAAGCTCAAAAGCTGCCGTGGAAGAGTGCATAGTTTCCTCTGGGTGTGGAGGAGGATGGCAGCAACAAGATCAGTTTTTTTTTTCTTAATCTCCCCATCCAAATCTTGCTTCACTTAGGCCTAAGACATGGGTGTTGGACAGTTTTGCATACAGTTGCCATTTGCCTTTGACGGTCTGAAGACTTGAACCCTATTTTGGGATAATTCCCAGACTTTATCACCCAACATCTGTGTCTGATCTCATTGAATAATGTGTTTCTAAATGGAGACAAAGCCCAGAACTTTTTTTTATTTTCAATCAATCTGTATAGGCTTTTTTTGTAATCAAACCTGTTCTAGTTTACTGGAGCTGCATACAACTTTTACATGGCTTGAGATCCTTCTAAAAGTGATATTCTAAGTATACAGCACGTCCTGTTCCACTTGAATCCTTACTCCTGGGTAATACATCCAAAAGATGACGCTGGACTACAGAGACAGAAAAGTGGCTCCTCCCGGCCCTATATATACCAGGGACCTACCACAAATTCCCCAGTTCTTCTCTGCAGTCTGGGCTGCAATGACTAGAAGATGGCTCTTTCTACTAGCAGGTGAGCGGGGCTTATTAGCCTGCGGCCCTGTAGGACTATTCCCACATATTCCTTTTCGCTGCCTCCCAGCTTAGGCTGCGCTGGTCGGGTCATGGTAGGCAGCACCCCTGTCAGGTGCTAAGGAGCGCTGCTCCAACCGCAGTCCCCCACCAAAGGGTAGGCGGTACAGGCCCGTGGTGAGCCTTATGGGATGTCCCTCCCGCGGCCGTTTGCCCTTCGCCCCCTGTCTCCTCAGTTAGGCTCCTCTTAGGCCGGCCGCTGCTTCCCCTTCGCTCTCCCTGGGTAGATCTTGGGGGGGGGGGGTGTATGTATTAACTATGTATTTATCCATGTTGTGATCCCGCTTTGATTTGGTTGCACTGGGTTTTTATTATTGCCGCTGCGCGCTTGTACTTCACTCCACGGACGGCGGCGACATCGCCTCAGGCGCTGCTGCGCCGTCATTGGCTGGCCTTGTCACTTGGGCGCGTTTTCGCGCTCTTCGGGGGCCGGGCCTTGCGGATGACGTTTTCCGCATCACTTCTCCGCGGCCCGCCCCTCGAGGTATATGCGGGCGCCATTTTGGAGCTCCTGTGATGCGTCTCCCTATCGTGGTCCGTAAGTGCCCCGACGGGCTGGCTTTTCTTTGTATTTCATTGCATTATGCTTACGGGATCTTTGCTTTATGACTTGCAGGCGGGTCAAACTTTTTGTGGTTTCTCCCGGTCCTATCCCCTCTATTTAGTGTTAACTCCTTATTGGAGGACTATTGTGATCCATTATCTCCCACTTCCCTGGCGGGCTATTGGGGCATCCCGGGTAGCTTTATTAGCGTCAATCCCAATTGGCCTGTTGTGCCACAATAATCACCATATGGAGGCTTCTCAAGATAATGTGCTTGGGGTTCCTTCGGGACAAGACCGGCTGTGTATGGCGTGTGGGGTATCCACTATAAGTGACGATGTCAGGGTGTGTGTACCCTGCGCCCAGCAGACGCTTGCATCTGACTCCTAGTGAGGTGCATACCAGTGGGGAGTCTCAACCTGATTTGGCTGCATGGGTGGCTAGCATTGAAAGACATATTGCTGGTTCTGGTCCGCGTAAGGCTTCTGCTAAGAAGCGGCATTTATCACCTGGTGTTACTCTCTTTCCTATGGAGGCTGAGGAATTTTTTTACATCGTTATACCGCCCTGGAAGAGGGGGAATTGTTCTCTGATTCAGAATCATCTGAGGAACAGCCTAAGGTTTATGGTGCCGATTCTGGGTCTGACCCATGGGCTTCAGATGATACTGACAGGCTTTTAGCTCACATTTTTGAAGTACTCTGTATCTCTCCTTCTGCCGTGGCTCCGCGGCAGCAGGGGGAGCTGTTTCATACTGTTAAACCACGCTTGGAGTTTCCTGAACAAACTCACTTTAATAATCTGGTGCTCAAAGAGTGGGAACGGCCTAGCCGGCTTCCCGGGGTACCAAAGAGTTGGGATAAGAGGTATCCCTTTCCCGCTGAGATGGTTAAACGTTGGTCATGTCCTCCCGAAGTGAATGCACCAGTTCTGGGGTTGTCCAACACATCCGTCATGCATTCCCCTGACTCTACTACACTGAGGTATGGGGAGAACAGGCACATTGATCAGCTGGCTTGCCATGCCTTTGCCTGTGTGGGGACCACGCTGCGTCTGGTCTGTGCCTCTGCCATTACAGCTGTTGCTATTAAAAGCCTGCTCAAGAGTCTCTTAGATGGGGCCCCTGATGATGCAGGTAGTGAAGAGTATAGTGCTCTTCTGCGTTGTGAGGAATTTGTTGCATATGTTCTCTCTGCCTTGGATGATACCATTAGAATGTGTGGCAGGGCATCTGCCTTGTTGGTGCCGATACGCCGCTCGGTCTGGCTGCGCCAGTGGGCAGCTGACAACGCTGCTAAGAAGGCTCTCACTGGTTTTCCCTTCAAGGGCTGTGCCTCTTTGGTGAACGTCTGGACTTTTTTGCTAAGGGAGGCAAGTTACCTCAGTTTAGAAGGCAGCCCCGTCCTTTCGGGGTTCAGGTGCCTTTCTTCCTTCCGTGGTTCCAGAATAGGACGAGGAGCTTCCTTTGCTGGGGCCCGCTGAGATTTTTGGGGCAGGGGCAGAGGACGTGGCCGCCCTGGTCCCTCCTGGGGTCCCAAGCCTAAGTCCTCCCCCAAGCCCCCTCAGGCATGAAGGGGCGCCCTCACCCATCCGGGTGGGGGGACGGCTTCAGCTCTTTGCTCACATCTGGAGGCATCAGGAGATAGTGTCCTCCGGTTACAAGATAGTTTGCAGCCTGGCTGCCCCCAAGATTCATCATATCCCGGTTAGCTCAAAACCCCCTGTCAGCTCAGGGTCTGTCCCTTGCTGTCCAAAGCCTTCTGGAATTGGGAGTCATCTGCCAGGTGCCCTTAAGGGAAAGGGGCAAAGGCTATTATTCCAATCTTTTCACTGTTCCCAAAAAAGACGGGTCCATCAGACCCATCCTGGATTTAAAGCACCTCAACAAATTTGTCAGATTCAGACACTTTCGCATGGAGACTCCGCTGTGAATTCTCTACGCCCAGGGGACTTCATGACCTCTGTAGACATCAAGGATGCTTACCTTCACTTCACAATTTGTGGCCTTGCCCTTCGGTCTTACCTTGGCTCCCAGGGTATTCACCAAGGTGCTGGCAGGAGTGATGGCTCTGCTGAGCTCTCAGGGCATTCGCATTCTTCCCTACTTGGACGACATTCTTATCACTTCAGTCCTTCCAACAGGCAGAGCTGGATACCCAGCAGGTGGTGTCCACACTGGAGTCATTCGGGTGGGTGATCAACCACCCCAAATCTTCCCTGTCTCCTTCCATGGTGAAGTCCTTTCTGGGCATGATTCTGTATTCATCTCAGGTCAAGATCTTTCTTCCTCAGCAGAAGGTGGAGAGTCTTCAAGAGCAAGCACAGCTCCTTCTGGCTTGTCTTCATCCGTCCATCAGGCAGGGAATGCAGCTGGTGGGCCTGATGGTGTCCTGCTTCGAGGCGGTTCCATATGCTCAGTTTCACATGAGACCTCTTCAGCTTCACCTCTTGTCAGTATGGGATCGGGACCCTGTGTCCTTGGATCAGGTGTTTGTTCTGTCCCCTCTGGCCAGGTGGTCTCTATCGTGGTGGCTGGACTCAAGGAACCTGCTGGGGGGCAGATCCTTTCTGGCCCCTTGCTGGGAGACTGTCACCACGGATGCCAGTCTGACAGGTTGGGGGGGGGCTTTTGGAAATCCCTGAAACTCCAGGGTCAGTGGGGCCCTCAGGAGGCCCACACCCCTATCAACATTCTGGAGTTGAGGGCGATCAGGTTGGTTCTCGCCCACTTAACCCCACACCTTCGGGGTCGGGCTGTTCAGGTCCGCTCGGACAACCAGACGGCGGTTGCCTACATCAATCATCAGGGAGGGACCCGGAGCAGGAGGGCCCTCAGGGAAGTGTCTATGATTCTGTCCTGGGCGGAGGACAATGTTCCCTGCATCTCGGCTGTGTACATTTCGGGGGGTAGAGAATCTGGAGGCAGACTCTCTGAGCAGGGGGACCTCACGTCTGGGAGAATGGTCCCTCAGCAGCAGGGTGTTTCACTCCCTGTGCCACCGCTGGGGTCAGCCGGATGTGGATCTGTTTGCGTCCCGTCACGATCACAAGCTTCCAGTCTTTGTCTTTCTGTCCCAGGATCCTCTGGCCTTAGCCATGGATGCCTTAGCAATGTCTTGGACGAGTTTTCTGCTCCTGTATGTGTTTTCTCCGTTTCCCCTGCTGGGCAGGGTCCTGCGCAAGATTGCTCAGGAAGGGGTGCCAGCCATACTGGTGGCCCCCTGTTGGCCAAGAAGAGTGTGGTTCGCAGACATCGTGCAGCTGGCAGTAGATCAGTATGCTCTGCCCTGGGTTCCAGATCTGCTAACTCAGGGGCACCTACGCCACCCCAATTTACAAACACTGGCTTTGACGGCCTGGCTGCTGAAACCTCCATCTTGATGGAGAACGGGCTGCCTGCCTCTGCTGTAAATAACTTGATTAGGGCTAGGAAAAGGTCCTCTTCTTCCATCGCTCCCACTCGCTTCCCTGTCTTGTGTTTTCTATTCCTAGGATTCTGGAGTTTCTGCAACATGGTTTGGATCTGGGTCTTCAGCTCAGTACTCTGAAAGGTCATGTTTCTGCCTTGGCCATTTTCTTCCAAAGAGCTTTTGCTCAGCATCCCCTGGTCTTGACCTTCTTCCAGGGGGTTACTCACGTGGTCCCCCACGTAAGCCTATGTTACCAGTCTGGGACTTGAACTTGATCTTATCTGCCTTGCAGGGGTCTCCCTCCGAGCCCTTGCAGGGGCCCCTTTGTCCATTCTTACGCTTAAGGTAGTCTTTTTGGTGGCTATCACTTCTGTTAGGTGTGTTTCTGAGTTGGCGGCGCTTTCCATCAAACCCCCTTACTTTGAGAGACACTAGGACAAGGTGTTTCGTTTTAAGCCAGATTTTCTGCCTAAGGTTGTTTCTGCTTTTCATCTCAATCAGGACATTGTTTTGCCTTCTCTGTGTCCTAATCCTAGTAACTCTAAGGAGAGAGTTTTACACTCTTTGGACGTCATCAGGACTCTGAAGTTCTATTTGGTGGCTACTGAATCCTTCAGGAAGACTGATGCTCTTTTTGTGCTCCCGTCTGGACCTAAGAAGGGCCTGGCTCCAGCTAAATCTACTATCAGCAAGTGGATTTGTCAGGCTGTGATTCAGGCCTATTCTGCTAAGGGGAAGAATCCTCCCTTCCGCCTTACTGCTCATTCTACTCGTGCTATTGGTGCCTCTTGGGCTTTTCAGCACCAGGCTTCTGTTGAACAAGTTTGCAAGGCCGCTACTTGGTCTTCTGTTCGTACCTTTTCTAAGTTTTACAAGGTTGATGTTTGGGCTTCAGCTGATGCTGCTTTTGGCCGCAAAGTTCTGCAGGCAGCAGTGGTTTAAACTGTCTGCTATAACTTTTTGGGGATCCCACCCTACCTTACGGACACTGCTATTGGATGTCCCAGGAGTAAGGATTCAAGTGGAACAGGACGTGCTGTATACTTAGAATAATACAATTCTGTGATTACTCACCTGTAGAATTGGTATTATACGTATACAGCACGTCCTGTTCCACCCCGCCCTTGTTATCATTATTTTTAGTTACCTCTTTATAGTGATTGTTCCTATGTTCAATATTTGATAATGGTTATAGTTCTCCTGGCTTCATTTTAACTGCTTTTCAATTCTGGGGAATTTGTGGGAGGTCCCTGGTATATATGGGGTCGGGAGGAGCCACTTTTCGGTCTCTGCAGTCCAGCGCCATCTTGTGGATGTATTACCCAGGAGTAAGGATTCAAGTGGAACAGGACATGCTGTATATGTATAATACCAATTCTACAGGTGAGTAATCACAGAATTTTATTTTTAACAGCTTTCACGTGCTCTGTTTTCCCTACTTTTGCAAGACAAGAAACTGCCAAAGGTTTAAAAACTGAAAAAGCTGTTCAAAATTTTAGAGAGCCTGAAAGTTGTGTACACAATGAAGGTTTAGTGACTTGAGCCAGATGCGAACGATAGCTGATAGTCTTTGACATTAATTATACAGTACAGTGCCACATTTACTTATACAAGATTCTAATGTGTTTTGTGCAGATCAGCAACAATTATGCATGACTTGCATTAATGGGGCTCTAAACAAAGTCTGTGCCAATTACACAACTACTGGCTTTCAAAGGAATTGACATTCTCGTCTATATGAATTTTTTCAAAGCACACCATGGCAGTTATTTCAGCGAGGGCTTAGATAAGGGATATCAAGAAATTAAAGTTTTCTTAAACAGGATCAAATGGATGCCCCACAGTGGGAATTGTTACTGAAAACCTACATAGTCTCCTTCCTCTGGGTTTCCGCAGTGAGCACATGTGCAACAGCAAATTCTAGGATTTAGGACATATATGGCCATAGTAGATTTGTGCACGCATAGGGAGTTTTCCTCTGCATTTAACTTGTCTGGGCAGTGAGACAAACACAGGGCTGTCCTAGCAACAGTGTCCTGGAACCAGTTGGGGGTTAGGTGCCTTGCTCGAAAGCACTTCAGTTACGTGGAAGCGAACCTGCCATCCTCCGGTAACAAGGCCGTATCCTATCCTGATGCTCTCTTTGCTCTGAAAGTAACTGTTGGGCATGTAAAGGATAGAGAGCAGCAGTGCCACTATATTGACAGTGGGCTTGTTTAGACTTTGGTCTATGTTAAAACAAAAGGTACTTGACCAAGAACGGTTTTACCTAGTGCCAGTGAGATGAGCCATGCAACTTCTCTTGTTATGCCTCTTCTTCCAATTCTGAGCATCTCAGAAGCAATAATAAAATAATCTATAATTTGTGCTATGACTGTCAGTGTATCAATAAAGCTTTTACATCGGACCAAAACCCACATATTCTTGGTGTGCCACACACCCCACTTCACCTTTAATATTCTTCACGATTGGGTTACTCATCGCCAGGTGACGCTGTGCAGAGAGGAAGTCTTGTAACGAGCCCCCTTCCGGCCTATATATACCTGGTACCTCCCATTTATCACCAGTGTTTTTCTCTCTGCATGACGACATAGACCCCTTTTGGTCTATTTCTGCCCGGTTTTGATTGTTTGTACCTTTGTGGTGCAATGCGGCTATCCGGCATGGTGATCCGGAAGGGGGATGCCCCTGTCCCGAGGGTCCCCTTAGCCCCTTACTCTCGCGTTGCGGTCCCTTCTCTCTTCACTATGGGGGGGGGTAGAGGGCTGTGTATGTTGTGTCTGTTTTCACTTTATGTTTGCTGCATGCTGGCCTGTAGGGCCAGGACTTTGGGTCTGCTTTAAGGGTACTGGGGCGGGCTGTTGTTTTGGTTTTGACCTTTTCAGCTACCCCTCCCCCTTCCCCCTTTTCTCTGTGTGCGGGCCATGTGGATTTTCTGGGCAGCTCAGGCTGTCTAGTGTGTCCGTTTTTTCCCTCCCCCCTTTCTCCTTGTTCTGAGGGCTTGTTTTGCCCTCTGATTGCTTTTCATATTTGGCGGGGGGGGGGGGCGCATGACGTCAGGGGTGGGGGCGTGGTCTGGCGGCGCATCGTTCCCGGCCCCAGCCGCACTTCCTCCTGGTTCATTAGGAGGCTGCGTGCGGGGCTCGGGGCCGCATGTCTCCATTGCTGCTGCTTCGGCTGCCCGCTCCGCCGCCTCTTCCCTGGACCGGCTCTGCAGCCTCGGCTCCACCGCTGCCATTGTGCTGACCGTTGCGGTTAAGGTAAGCGGCCTCACCTTGCGTGAGACCGGCTATTTTCTTCTTGGTTTTCTTATTGTTATACTTTTTTTATTTAAAAAAAAAAAAAATGTTGGTGAATCAGAGACCAGGTTTTTCCTTGCCTCTTCAAAGCACTGTTTTTGTGTGGTGTGTTGTGTTTTAGATTATATGTTGCCATTCTGGGGGTCTTATTGTGGTTTGTCTTTTCCCCACAGATAGTGGGATTCCCTCATTACAGTGGCCTCCCCGGTTCTATTTTGCCTGGCTAGTCTCTTTTTCCAAATTGGGACATATTTATATATATTTATATTGATATACTTGTGTATATATATTAAAAATAAAAAAAAGGGATATTTATATACTATATTTTTTTAAGGGGACCTTTATCATTAATTAAATCCTCCCTCCCGGGACATTAACATAAGGGGGCATCCCGGGTGGCTTATGCCTTAAACCCAAAATTTTTTGCTAATACCATAAATCACCATATGGAGGCTTCCGGTATTACTGGAAATGGTTCCTTTGGGCCATCTAGGGTGTGTGGAGGCTGTGGGACTCCCAGCTGATGATGTTTTTGTATGCATTCCTTGTGCAAAGCAGAGTATTGCGCGTCAGTCCGTTGCTCCGGCTGCTGGCCCTTCGCAACTTCCATCATCCCCTACCCCTCCCTCCCTGTTCCGGACCCCGCGTGACATTGTCAAGAGTGGGGATTCGCAATCCGAGGTGGCGGCACGGTTGGCCAACCTCGAGAAAATAGTTTCCGTTAAAGCAGGGTTAAAGGCCACTGCGAAACGGAAGCACCCGACTCCTGTACCTCCGGCTTCACAGGATGAAGTATGTGAGCCTGTGGATTGGTCCGATTGCTCCCTGGACGAGGAGGGAGAATTTTTGGTGGAGTCAGATGAGCCTGCAGATCATCTTGAGGTTGATGCTATTGGCGATTTGTCTGCGGGGGGTTCTCGTGACACTCCCTCCATTCTGGCTCAAATGTTTGAAATTTTGAATTTAGATCCACCTGAGGCCGTCACCCTGCCTAAGGGTCAGTTGTTTAATGTCCCTCAGCCGCCTTTGGTTTTTCCCAGACAACACCACTTTGAGAAAATTGTGCTCAAGGAATGGGAACATCCCACGCGGTTAACTGGAATTCCTTCCAGTTGGGAGAAACGTTATCCCTTTCCGCCAGAATTGGTGAAGCTTTGGTCAGTTTCTCCTGACGTCGATACCCCTGTACTAGGGCTCTCCAGCACGGCTATGGTGCAGTCTGCTGAGACTACTGCCCTTAAGGATGGTGAGGATCGTTGGATTGACCAGTACGCTCGCCATGGTTTTAGTTACGCCGGGTCAGCGATGCGCCCGGTGTGTGCTTCGGCGCTTCTTCTATTGGCGGTTAGATCTGTAATTCAGGGTCTGTGTGTGGATCTTGATCCCACTTGCAAGGAGCTTATTGCTCTCAGGCAGTGTGAGTCTTTTGTTTCCTATGTTCTGTCCGCTCAGGACGATGCGCTGGCTATGAGTAGCAAGACAGCTGCAATGCTGGTGGCTATTCGTCGGGCAATATGGCTGCGCCAGTGGTCGGCGGACGCAGCTTCTAAAAAGGTACTCACAGCTCTCCCCTTTTTGGCTGGTAGGGTTGATGGGTTGCCTCCTTCGAGGCAGTTCCTTTTGCTCAATTTCACACAAGGACGCTTCAGCTTTATCCGTTGGCGTCTTGGGACCGGCAGCCTCGGTCGCTGGATCAGCCCTTCCAGTTGTCCTCCCGGGTCCGGCAGTCCCTCCAGTGGTGGTTGGTCTCGACCAATCTCGTGAAGGGCAGGTCTTTCCTGACCCCTCTTTGGGAAATTGTCACCACAGACGCCAGTCTGTCGGTATGGGGCGGATTCTGGAAGGAGCTGCAGTTCCAGGGGCAGTGGGGGCCTCAAGAGGCCCACTTACCCATCAATATTCTGGAACTGAGAGCCATCCGTCGGGTTCTTGCTCTCCTGACGTTCTGGGCCTTCCGGTCCAGGTGCGTTCAGACAATCGAACAGCGGTTGCTTACATCAATCATCAGGGAGGGACTCGCAGTCTGAGTGCTCTCAGAGAGGTGTCCCTGATCCTGACCTGGGCAGAGGCCCATGATCCTTGTCTCTCGGCGGTATACATTCCAGGAGTGGAGAACCAGGAAGCGGACTGGTTGAGCAGGGGCTCTCCCCGTCTGGGAGAATGGGCTCTCCATCCTCAGGTTTTTCGCTCACTGTGTCTCCGATGGGGGACACCGGAGGTGGACCTGTTTGCCTCTCGTCACAATCACAGGCTCCCGAACTTCGTGTCGCTCTCCCAGGATCCTCTGGCTCTGGCAGTGGACGCCATGTCCCTGAGTTGGGGGATCTGGGATTTCTATACCTGTTTTCTCCGATACCCATGCTGGGCAGGGTGGTTTGGAAGTTGGCTCTGGAGAGGGTGTCCGCCGTTCTCGTGGCCCCAAGGTGGCCAAGGCGAGTGTGGTTCGCAGACATCGTTCGGCTGGCAGTGGACCAGTTCGTTCTGCCTCTTCGGCCCGATCTGCTCACTCAGGGTCGGTTGTGTTACCCCAATTTACCAGCGCTGGGTTTGACGGCCTGGCTGCTGAAACCTCCATCTTGAAGGAGGAGGGTCTTTCTGACTCAGTCGTTAAGACTTTGATCAGTGCCCGGAAGAGGTCTTCTTCTATTATCTATTATAGGACTTGGAAGGCCTATATCGCTTGGTGTAAGATTAGATCTTTTCCTTGTAGGGTCTTCTCGGTCTCCAGGATTCTGGAGTTTTTACAATCTGGGCTGGACTCTGGTCTTCAGCTAAGTACTTTGAAAGGGCAAGTTTCTGCCTTATCTATCTTTTTTCAGAAGCGTTTTGCGCTTAATTCTTTAGTTAAAACTTTTTTCCAGGGGGTTACGCATGTGCGGCCTCCCAGGAAACCATTACTCCCGGTTTGGGATTTGAATTTGGTTCTTTCTGCTCTACAGGATCCTCCTTTTGAGCCCCTGCAAGATATTGCTTTGTCTACCCTGACTCAAAAGATTGTCTTCTTGGTAGCTATCACTTCCGTCCGGCGTGTCTCAGAGTTGGCTGCCTTGTCTATCCAGGCGCCCTACTTTGAGAGGCATCAGGATAAGGTGGTCTTTCGGTTCAAGCCAGACTTTCTTCCTAAGGTTGTTTCTGCTTTTCATTTGAATCAGGATATTGTTCTTCCCTCCTTGTGTCCTAATCCTAAGAATGACAAAGAGGGTTTTGCATTGTTTGGATGTAGTACGCTGTGTTAAGTACTACTTGATTATCACGTCTCCTTTTCGTAAGACGGATGCCTTTTTTGTTATGCCCTGTGGGCCTAAGAAGGGTTTGGCACCAGCCAAATCTGCCATTAGCAAATGGATACGTCAGGCCATTACTGCGGCCTATTCTGCTAAGGGGAAAGTTCCCCCTTTTCGTATCACTGCTCATTCTACGCGCGCCGTTGGAGCATCTTGGGCTTTTCAGTACCAAGCTTCTGTTGAACAAGTTTGTAAGGCCACCGCTTGGTCTTCTATTCATACTTTTTCTAAGTTTTACAAGGTTGATGTGTGAGCCTCAGCGGATGCTGTTTTTAGCCGCAATGTTCTGCAGACTGCAGTCATTTAAGTTATGCTTCACCTGGCCTTGAGATGCCCATCCCTTGTGGACACTGCTTTTGGATGTCCCAATCGTGAAGAATATTAAAGGTGAAGCGGGGTGTGTGGCACACCAAGAATAATACCATTTTGTGAGTACTCACCTGAAAAATGGATATTGTTGGTGTGCCACACACCCCACTTCACTCCCACCCTTTTCGGTATTCCGAATCCTTTATATGGTGAAGCTTTTATTTATATTGATTTATTTTTTGAGGTTACCGTTAATTTACTGGTACCTTGTCTTTCTGCTTTTTAATACACTGGTGATAAATGGGAGGTACCAGGTATATATAGGCCGGAAGGGGGCTCGTTACAAGACTTCCTCTCTGCACAGCGTCACCTGGCGGTGAGTAACCCAATCATGAAAATTATTAAAGGTGAAGCGGGGTGTGTGGCACACCAACAATATCCATTTTTCAGGTGAGTACTCACAAAATGGTATTTTTAACTAGCATCCCCTGAATTGCTCCCCCCAAGAGGATTACCTTTTGCCACTTTTCACTGCTCCTGCTTCACTCTAATCCCAGATAATGCCACCTGTTTTAGCTGTAAAGCTCCTCCTCCTTTTATTGGCATTGTTGTGTGTGGCAATGATGTCATTGCCACACCTGTGGAATGACTGTTCACCTGCCATCTTTTAGAGAGGAACAGCAAACAATAGTGTTCCAAGGTGATTCAAAAAGCAAAAATATCCATTTGTAGTTCTAGTTCAGCAGGAGTTTTGGTCAAATGTATTTTACAAGTTCAGTGGGTTTTGGTTCGCTTTAAATGTATAGCCTATATTCTTAGTATACAGTACGTCCTGCTCCAGATATAGTACTTACACTTGGGTTATCCTCTGCCAGATGGCACTGCACTGCAGAGACATGCAAAACATGCTCCTCCCGGCCCTCAAATACCCAGGGACCTCCCAGATTTCTCTGCAGTGCTGACTGCAAAGACATGAAGTATCACTCTCTCGCAGGTGAGCGGGGCTATTAAAGCCTGCGGCCCTGTTGGACTATTCCCACCCGTCCTCCTTGTGATGTGCCTCCCAGCCTGGGCTGCGCTGGTCGGGTGAAGGTAGGCAGCACCATGCGTGCTTATGTAGCCATGCTCCACCTCAGTCCCCCACCAAAGGGTAGGCGGTTTAGGCTGATGGTGAGCCTCTATGGGATGCCCCTCCCGCATTATTGCCCATGCCCCGTGTAGCGGTGGGCCCTGTACAAAGGGTCGCCATCCTCTCTCGTTCCCCCCCGTAGCCCGAGGGCAAAGAAAGGGGGGGGTGTGTAGGTGGTCTCAGTGTATTGGTTTACACACTAGTGGCCTTTAGTAATGTCATTGACTTGTATACTCGGTGTCAGCTGCGCTGATTCGCAGCCTTATTTGTGTATCTGCCCCCGCCGCGCGCGCCTCTCTGCTCTCTGTCTCACTGGTCATGTGTAAATTCATAGCACGGATGGGTAAATTATCTGGCTGTGCTGCGCCGGGTGGCGGCGTCGCCTCAGACGCTGCGGCGTCATCATTGGCAAAATCATCTATTCTGAGTGTGTCATACACCTCGCTCCTCATGACAACCCTGTCAACTGGCTTAGAGCTTCGGGGGCGGGGACCTGGCTTGGCACACTCCGCATCACGGGCCGCTCTGGCCCGCCCTTCGAGGTTCGCTTGGCGCCATTTTGATGGTAGTCGCGCGTGTGGTATCGCCCCCCCTCCTGCCGCGGTCTGTAAGTGCCCTCACGGGTGATTTTTCATGCTCCTTGCTTACTGTGCATGGTTCTGACACCCTTTATTCCCCTTATGTCTTTCAGACGGTTTAATCCAGTGGCTTCTCCCGGCCCTGCGTAATTGCCAGTTGGGCCTAGTATAATTACTCCCACTTCCCTGCGGGTCGTTGGGGCATCCAGGGTAGCTTCAGCGTCAATCCCTACCGGCCTATTAATCACCATATGGAGGCATCCCAGGATATTGTGACCGGGGTTCCTTCGGGACAAGCCCGGCTGTGTGTAGCTTGTGGGGTCTCACCTATCAGCGGTGACAATGCGTCTGGGTCTGCGTCCCTTGTGCACAGCAGGCGCTAATGGTACTTCCCGCCCCTCCGGTGGCTGGGCCTGCACCTCGCCTCACTTCACCTACCCCCCCAAGCCTGAGTCTAACCCCCAATACCAGCGGGGATTCTCATCCTGATGTGGCTGCTAGACTGGCCAGTGTTGAAAAATTGCTTGCTAATACCTTAGTGCGTAAGGCCACCGCAAAAAGGCGGCACTTAGCTCCTGATACCGCTCTTTTCCCTACGGAGTCTGATGAGTTCCTGCATCTATATGGCCATACCCCCTCGGACAAAGGGGAGCTCTTCTCCGACTCAGAGTCATCTGACGAGAAGTCAAGGGGTCATGATGATTCTGGCTCTGATCGCTGGACCCCGGATGATACTGACAAACTGCTGGTTCAGATATTTGAGGTTTTGTCCATCTCTCCCCCTGTTGCGGCTCCCAGGAAAAGGGGTGAGCTATTTCATACTGCTAAGGCTCGATTGGAATTTCCTGAGCAAACCCATTTCCATAGCCTCGTGCTTAAGGAGTGGGAACATCCCAGTAGACTTCCCGGGATTCCTAAGAGTTTGGACAGGAAGTATCCTTTTCCTGCTGATATGGTCAAGTGCTGGTCATCGCCCCCCGAGGTCGATGCTCCTATTCTAGGGCTGTCTAACACCTCCATTATGCACTCCCCTGACACTACTACGCTGCGGGATTCTGAGGACCGGCGCATTGACCAATTGCCATGCCTTTGCATTTGGGGGCGCGGCGCTGCGCCCGGTTTGCGCTTTGGCCATTAATGCGGTGGCACTCAGGACCATGGTCAGGAATGCACTAGATGGTCCAGATGATTTGCCACCTGATACTATTAATGCACTGTCTACCTATGATGTTTTTGTTAACTTTATCCTGTCTGCATCGGATGATGCTATTAGGATGTGTGCCAGGTCTTCCACCTTGGCGGTAGCTATACGCCGCGTGGTATGGCTGCGCCAGTGGGCTGCTGACAATGCTGCTAAGAAAGCCCTTACTGGCCTTCCATTTAAGGGGCTACACCTGTTTGGGGACCCCCTAGACCTCTTTGCTAAAGGAGGTAAGTTACCCCAGCGCAGGCGGCAGCCTCGGCCCTTTCGGAGCCAGGGCCCCCCTTCAGTCCCCTACCGGGGCGCTAAGCAGGGGAAGGGGGTGTCCTTCACATGGGCTCGCGCAGATTCCTGGCATAGGAGCAGAGGACGACGTCCGGGCTCCTCCTGGGGGCCCAAACCCAAAGCCCCTCCCAAGACCCCTCAGGCATGATGGGGCACCCACGCCCGCCAGGGTGGGGGGACGGCTACAGCACTTTGCGCACGTCTGGAGGCGCCAAGTCTCAGACCGGTGGATTCAGGAGGTAGTGTCCTCTGGTTACAAGATAGAATTTGCTGTGCGGCCCCCCACAAGATTCATCAGGTCCCGGATTCCCCAGGATCCTGGATCAGCTCAGGTCTTGCTACAGGCCGTGCAAGGTCTTCTGGATTTGGGGGTCATTTGCAGGGTCCCCTTAAGAGAATTGGGCAAGGGGTTCTATTCCAACCTTTTCACAGTGCCCAAAAAAGATGGGTCAGTCAGGCCCATTCTGGATTTAAAAATCCTCAACAGATTTGCCAAGAACAGAAGCTTTCGCATGGAAACCCTGCGCTTGGCCATTGGCTCCCTGCTCCCAGGGGATTTTATGACGTCTGTGGACATCAAAGATGCTTACCTTCACATCCCTGTATTCCCGGGACATCAAAGGTTTCTCAGATTCGCGTTGAAAGATCAACATTACCAGTTTGTGGCCCTACCCTTTGGCCTCAGTTCAGCTCCCAGAGTCTTCACCAAGGTGCTGGCGGGAGTGATGTCTCTGATAAGGTCAGGGGGCATACGCATGCTGCCCTACCTAGACGACATTCTCATCTCTTCACGGTCCCTGCAGCAGGCAGAACTGGACACTCAGCTGGTGGTGTCCACCTTGGAGTCCTTCGGCTGGGTGATCAATCATCCCAAGTCCTCTCTGTCCCCTTCGTTGGTGACCCCATTCCTGGGGATGATTCTAGATACGGTTCAGTCACGGATATTCCTTCCTCAACAAAAGGTGGAAGCTCTGACTGCGCAGGTGAGGTTCCTGCTCTCGTGCCCCCAGCCCTCCCTCAGGCAGGGAATGCAGCTGGTGGGCCTGATGGTGGCGAGCTTCGAGGCAGTGCCTTTGCTCAGTTCCATTTGAGGCCTCTGCAGCTTCACCTTCTGTCAGTATGGGACAAGGACCCCATGTCTTTGGATGGGGTTTGTGTGCTTCCACCCTTGGTCAGAAGGTCCCTCTCGTGGTGGCTGGACCACAAGTGCTTGTCTCCCCTTCTACACACTTTACTCTAAATAGTTGAAAACCATGTGTTAATTACAGAGTGCCCTCCCATTTACCCCACCTAAAACACATTCCCAGACAGTGCTTTGATAATTAGGCCCACCTAACTCCCTAGGTGTCACGATCCCCTCACCTGATCCTCGTTCCCCCGCTGTCTCCGATCCTTCGCAGCCGGCGGCGGGCCGGCGTCGCTCCTGCCCGCCCGCCGCTTGGCTGTCACGAGCAGCCGCTCAGGCGGCTTCCGTCCTAGCCGCGCCGGGAGCGGGCACGCCGCTCTCTGTGCGGCGCGCTCCCGGCGCGTGGCCCCGTACGCGCGCACGTGCGCGCCTGTCACATTCATATGCCCTCCGGCGGCGCTACACACAGCGCGCCCGCCGGAGGTAATCTACATGGGCCAATGAGCCCTTTGCTTGCATGGGCCAATGAGCCCTCTTCCCGTGAAATCCATTAGACCAAAGTACTGGGCACGCCCCCTGATTTTACTGGGCACGCCCCCTGATTTTACTGGGCAATCAGCCCAAAGTTCCTATAGCACCCAATCATCACATACCCCTTCCAGCCAATCCTGTTAGCCCCCATCATTTAAAAGTTTTCACCCTGCGGTCAGTCCTTGCCCGTTATAGCGTGCTACTGGGTGTGATTTGGATTGCTCTTCTCATTGTGATTTTGCCTCGTTTTTGACCATCCCTGATTGCCGCCTGGACCGACCTTGCTTGCCCTTTGACTACGATTCTGCCTGCTCCTTTGTACCGCGAACTTCTGACCTCCCGTTGTGACCCTTGGCTTGCCCCTGACCATTCTTCCGTCTAACCCTTCTGTACCGTGCCACCTCGGATTGACCACCCGTGTATGACCCCTGTCCGTTTTCGCTACTCAGTCTTGTCCTTGGATTCATCTACCTTCCCCTGCATAAATCAGCATCCTTTGTGCTAATAAGACCTGGGGGCAACCGTGTCCGGTGAGGCGTGTCTAGCGTCCCGGCAAACGGGGGCTTACTATAGGTGAAGAAAGCAGCGGAGATTGGGGGTTGCTGGTTTATTGGAAGGTGGGTGTCTCCGGGACCTGACATTATAACGGGCCCCAAAAAGAAGAATATCTTCTAGATGGAAGAATTGATCCAACAGGTTCAAGCTATGGCCACTGCCATTAATCAGCTGGCTCAACGAGTGGCCGCGCAAGAGAATCGTCAGATGCCTGCGCCAATGGATCCTTCTCCGACCGTCGAGCCCAAGATCCCTCTCCCCGAGAAATTTTTGGGGGATCGGGCGAAGTTTTCTAACTTTAAGAATTCTTGCGAACTCTACTTCCGCCTTCGACCCCACGCATCTGGATCCGAAGCGCAACGCGTTGGGCTAGTCATTTCACTCCTCCAGGGCGACCCACAGACCTGGGCGTTTGGTCTAGCTCCGTCTGATGAAGCCTTGCAGTCGGTCTCTTCTTTTTTTTCGGCCATGGAACTACTGTATGCTGACCCAGATCGGGCCGCGACGGCGGATTCTAAATTGCGGAACCTGAGACAGGCCAAACGTTCTGCTGAAGAATATAGCGCAGAATTTCGGCGGTGGGCTATAGATTCCCAGTGGAACGATCCGGCTTTATGTAGCCAATTTAGAATTGGGCTCTCCGATAATATCAAGGACATCCTGGTGAACTATCCTTTGCCTAAAAACCTAGATGAGTATATGCAGCTGGCCATCAGGGTGGATCGACGTCTTCGAGAAAGGTGCCAGGAAAGAGGCAAGGACCAACCTTGGGGGTCCTCGCGTCAAGAGTCAAGCTTTAAGGGGGCAGCCGTTTCCTCTCCTTCCGTGTCGCATGAGGAACCGATGCAGCTTGGCGTTACCCACCTCTCTCAGGCGGAGAAGGTTCGGCGCAGATCCCAAGGCCTCTGCCTCTATTGTGGTAATCCGGGTCATTTTGCCAAGACCTGCCCAAACAAGGCTCCGGTGGCGGGAAACTTCAACGCCTAGATCTTGCAGAGGGACCTCTTCTAGGCGATCAGGTATCGTTCCCTCCAGACAATCGTGTACTCTTACCTGTTACACTCTCTTGGGGTCCGTCCCGGACTATTGCCTCCGCCTTCATCGATAGTGGAGCGGCTGGCAATTTCCTGGATAGATCCTTAGCCATCACTCTAGGGATCCCGTTAATCCCATTAGAAAATTCCCTCCGGGTCCTGGCGGTCAACAATAAACCCATTGAGGGGGGGTTGGTCTCCCACAAGACCCCTAGGGTGAATTTAGTCGTAGGATCTGCCCACTCGGAAGAAATAGAATTTTTGATTATTGAAAGTCCCGTCTCCCCTATCGTTTTAGGATTTCCCTGGTTAAAAGTCCATAACCCCGTGATAGATTGGAGATCGGGGGATCTGGTGAAGTGGAGTCCTTCATGTCAAAGTCGTTGTTTTTCTATATCCCTTAGGACCACACCTATTGTCCTTGATGGGTTACCTCCAGTCTATGCAGATTGGGCAGATGTATTTTCGGAGAAATCCGCCGACATTCTTCCACCCCATAGGGCCTACGACTGTCCTATTGACTTACTCCCAGGTACTATGCCCCCTAGGGGGAAACTATATAATCTCACTAGATCCGAAGAGCAGGCCATGAAAGATTATATCACCGAAAATCTCCAGAAAGGTTTTATCCGTCCTTCCACCTCTCCTGCCGGTGCTGGGTTCTTCTTCGTCGAGAAGAAGGACGGCGGCTTACGCCCTTGTATAGATTATCGTGGGTTAAATAAGATTACTGTAAAAAATAGATATCCTCTACCATTAATCAATGACCTTTTTAATCAGGTCTCTGGGGCCCAGGTCTTCACTAAGTTAGACCTTCGAGGAGCATATAACCTTATTCGCATACGGCAGGGGGATGAATGGAAGACGGCCTTCAATGTAAAGGATGGGCATTATGAATACTTAGTGATGCCATTCGGGTTATGCAATGCTCCTGCAGTGTTTCAAGATTTTGTCAATGACATATTCCGTGATTTTTTGGGTCAGTTTCTCGTGGTCTATTTGGACGACATACTGATTTTTTCCCGCTCTCTGGTGGAGCACCGTCAACATGTCAAAGCGGTGTTGCAGAGATTGCGGGAAAATCGTCTGTATGCTAAAATCTCCAAATGTGTTTTTGAAATGTCTGAAATCCCGTTCCTAGGATTTATAATCTCCAAACGGGGATTGGTGATGGATCCTTCCAAGGTTTCTGCTATTTTGGAGTGGGAACAACCTAGAACCCTAAAGGCGCTTCAGAGATTTTTAGGATTTGCGAATTTTTACAGGCAGTTTATAAAGGGTTTCTCGTCCATTGTGAGTCCTTTAACAGATCTCACTCGTAAGGGCGCTTTTGTTGAGGAGTGGCCTCCCTCAGCTAAAAACGCCTTTCAAGTGTTAAAGGAGACTTTCACCTCCGCTCCCATTTTGATACATCCCGACACCCGGCTTCCATTTCTATTAGAGGTTGACGCCTCGGAACTGGGAGTAGGAGCTGTTCTTTCTCAGTATGCGGGAAATCCTGAGAAACTACATCCCTGTGCATTCTTCTCTCGGAAGTTTTTACCTGCTGAACGCAATTACGATGTTGGGAATAGGGAACTATTGGGTATTAAACTGGCCTTTGAAGAATGGCGCCACTGGCTAGAAGGTTCCCTACACCCCATCACGGTGTATACTGATCACAAGAATCTGGAGTATTTAGAGTCTGCCAAGAGACTCAACTCCCGTCAGGCGCGATGGGCACTCTTCTTTTCTCGATTTAATTTTATTATCACCTATAAGCCGGGGAAGAAGAATGCCAAAGCAGATGCCCTATCCCGTAATTTCGGGGATTGTAAGGACCAGAGTGGTCCTCCAGAATCGATTTTGCCTTTGGGTTGTGTTGTGGCTGCACTTCTCCCTGACCTGTCTAGCTCGTTGGTACCATTTCAGGTTGATTCTCCTCCGGGTAAACCCTCTGATTGTTTATTTGTCCCGCCTCATTTGCGTCTGGCCGTTTTACAGGAACTACATGATGCCAAGTCGGCTGGTCACTTAGGTGTTCGTAAGACTTTAGCTATCGCCAAACGTCATGTCTGGTGGCCCACCATCCGACGCGATACTTCCGCCTTTGTCGAAGCATGTCCGGTATGTGCTCGAAGTAAGACCACTCATGGGTCCCCTGCGGGATTATTAGTTCCCTTAGAAATCCCCGCTGAACCATGGTCGCACATATCCATGGATTTTATTGTTGATCTTCCTCCATCACAGGAGAATTCTGTAATTTGGGTGGTGGTGGATCGCTTCAGTAAAATGGCACACTTTATTCCATTGATAAAACTTCCGTCGGCACCAGATTTAGTACAACTATTCATTAAGCATGTTTTTCGCCTCCATGGTTTACCTCAGAATATTGTTTCGGATCGAGGAGTTCAGTTTGTATCTCGTTTTTGGAAAGCTTTCTGCAATCGTTTAGGTATTAAAGTGTCGCTCTCTACCGCCTATCACCCGCAGTCTAATGGACAAACCGAACGGGTAAATCAATGTTTAGAACAATATCTACGCTGTTTCGTCTCCGATCGCCAAGAACAATGGGCGGAATTCATCGAATTTGCAGAATTCGCCTTTAACAATGCGCCGAGTGAATCTACTAGGTTTTCACCTTTTTTTGTAATTACGGTAGAAACCCAAAGGCATCATCTTTTTCTGGTCCTTCCTCCAACTTGCCGGCCTTGGAGGAATGGCTACGAGAAAGGACTAAAGTATGGTCTGAAATACAGACTAACTTAAAGAAAGCCTCTGGAACTTACAAAATCTTTGCGGACCGACATAGGTCACTTGAGCCACCATTTCAGGTGGGTGATTGGGTCTGGGTCTCTACTAAAAATATTGCCCTTCGACAGCCCTCGTCTAAGCTAGGACCTAAATTTATCGGTCCGTTTCCTATCACTGATAAACTAAGCGACGTTACCTTTAAGGTCCAGTTACCTTCATCCATGAGAATTCCGTCGTCCTTTCATGTCTCTTTGTTAAAGTCTGCCAAGAATGTTCAGGTGTCGTCTCCTCCTCCGGTCATAGTGGAAGATGAGCCTGAATATGAGATTAATAGAATACTCGACGCTCGGGTGTTACATAACTCTCTACAGTATTTAATTGATTGGAAGGGTTTTGGTCCTGAGGAGAGGTGTTGGGTACCAGCCAAGGATGTCCATGCTAAAACCCTTATCAATAGGTTTCATCGTTAGAACCCGGATAAGCCTGGTAAGGGTCCTGAGGCCCCTCGTGAAGGGGGGGGTAGTGTCACGATCCCCTCACCTGATCCTCGTTCCCCCGCTGTCTCCGATCCTTCGCAGCCGGCGGCGGGCCCGCGTCGCTCCTGCCCGCCCGCCGCTCGGCTGTCACGAGCAGCCGCTCAGGCGGCTTCCGTCCTAGCCGCGCCGGGAGCGGGCGCGCCGCTCTCTGTGCGGCGTGGCCCCGTACGCGCGCACGTGCGCGCCTGTCACATTCATATGCCCTCCGGCGGCGCTACACACAGCGCGCCCGCCGGAGGTAATCTACATGGGCCAATGAGCCCTTTGCTTGCATGGGCCAATGAGCCCTCTTCCCGTGAAATCCATTAGACCAAAGTACTGGGCACGCCCCCTGATTTTACTGGGCAATCAGCCCAAAGTTCCTATAGCACCCAATCATCACATTCCCCTTCCAGCCAATCCTGTTAGCCCCCATCATTTAAAGGTTTTCACCCTGCGGTCAGTCCTTGCCCGTTATAGCGTGCTACTGGGTGTGATTTGGATTGCTCTTCTCATTGTGATTTTGCCTCGTTTTTGACCATCCCTGATTGCCGCCTGGACCGACCTTGCTTGCCCTTTGACTACGATTCTGCCTGCTCCTTTGTACCGCGAACTTCTGACCTCCCGTTGTGACCCTTGGCTTGCCCCTGACCATTCTTCCGTCTAACCCTTCTGTACCGTGCCACCTCGGATTGACCACCCGTGTATGACCCCTGTCCGTTTTCGCTACTCAGTCTTGTCCTTGGATTCATCTACCTTCCCCTGCATAAATCAGCATCCTTTGTGCTAATAAGACCTGGGGGCAACCGTGTCCGGTGAGGCGTGTCTAGCGTCCCGGCAAACGGGGGCTTACTATAGGTGAAGAAAGCAGCGGAGATTGGGGGTTGCTGGTTTATTGGAAGGTGGGTGTCTCCGGGACCTGACACTAGGTATTGACCTATCTACAGGGTTGCCTTACTACCTCTTTCTTTCACCCTGCTATTGAGGTCGGGCCTAACCCCTACCCAGTTTCGCTTTAGTCCGGGCACCAGAGAAAAGAAAATTCAGCTTTACTAAGCAGTTTTCCATTCCCCAAGGTTTAAATGCCCCAGTACTGGTATGGTGAAAGGGTGCTCATCCCACTCTCTTATTTGTAGAGGGGGGAGGCCCAAGGCTTTGGTAAATGGAAGTATCTCATCCCCTTCCTTTTACCGCTATGTGTAACTATTAATCCGTATGAATCTGATTTTCTCGAAGTAAATTAGTCAATAGTTTCAGTGTGTATCTTTTCCCAAGAGTGTTTGCAGACAGGTCATTAAACATTTCAATGTTCATGTTTTCAAATTTGTGAATTTTCGATTTCTTTGCACAGGTCATGAGTGTTTCTTTTTCTTCATAGTCCAGCATGAAAAATAGAACATCTTGAATTTTCTAGATATCTTTTACCTTAATTCTGCCCGTTCAGTGTACTTTGTCAATTTTAGTCAGTGACTCTTTCCCTGTAAGATGCCCAAATAGTCGTCGCACAAAGCCTTTTAATCCTTCCTGAGGGATTTCTGCTGCTACCCCTTATAACTTTATTATGATCTTTTAAGTTATTGACCTTGGTAGCGAGATCTATTAGGGCGACCTACCATTTTTTTCCGTGTTGTGAATGGACTTCCTATGCCGTGCTACCATTGTGAGGTCTGCCTCGAAGGATGCCACCCTAGTTAAGTCGTGGATTGCACTTTGGATTTCACCAAATTTGTGTGCTATGGCCTCTTTAACTGCAAGTTCAACAAGGTTTTCTTCATGTCAGTTACTGGACATTGTACTAGCCAGAGGGTTTGCTATTTTAACCCTTTGCGGGGTTAATGAGGGCTTTTCCCGACTACCAACTGGAAAAAGTTGGCAGACCCACTTTTGGATTGGGTGCATCTATCTACCCCCGAATCAGCCAAGCTAAAATTTGTGAGTTGCACCTTTCTGGGGAATGTTCGTTCTAGGCATTGTGAGGGGAAAAGAAAAAGCTCTGGTGGCCTTCCTTTTAGCTTTATGGAACCAGTTACAGCGTGCCTGTCCCCTGGTTACCCTTCTAACTTTTACTTAACGTTCAGCTTATTTTCAATTAAAAATGTAAATTGGATTTAACTTGAGTGATCACATTCCCGGTTACACTTGCTGTATATAAAAGTTTGTCAGCCACAGTCAGCAAATATAACCCATAGGGTAATGGACCAGAGTATGTCATGCAGTATCCCCTGTTTTCCTGGTATCCTGCTCTGGTCACTTGAATCTTCACAATTGGGTTATCCACCACAAGGTGGCGCAGCTGACTGCAAGACGAAACTTGTGGCTCCTCCCGGCCCACACAAGGACAGCTACATCCCATAATTCCCAGTTTTCTCTTGCAGTTTCCTGGGCATGACGTTGGACACTTCACAGGTCAAGGTGTGCCTCCCTCAGCAGAAGGTGGAGGGTCTTCAGATGCAGGCGCGGGCCTTGCTGTCGTGTCCTCACCCATCCATCCGTCTGGGGATGCAGTTGGTGGGCCTCATGGTGTCTTGCTTCGAGGCTGTTCCCTTTGCCCAGTTCCACATGAAACCTCTTCAGTTGAATCTCTTTACCGTTTGGGATCGGTCACAGGAGTCCATGGAGCAGGAATTTGCTCTGTCCCCTCTGGCCAGACAGTCTCTCTCGTGGTGGTTGGACTCGAGAAATCTTCTAGTGGGCAGGTCTTTTCTGCCTCCGTGCTGGGAGATTGTCACCACGGACACCAGTCTGACCGGTTGGGGAGGGTTTTGGCAATCGCTGAAGTTCCAGGGCCAGTGGGGCCCTCATGAGGCCCATGTGCCTATCAATCTCCTGGAGCTGAGAGCGATCAGGTTGGTTCTCTTCCAGTTGACTCCCCATCTACGGGGTCGTGCGGTCCATGTCCGCTTGGACAATCAGACGGCGGTCGCCTACATCAATCATCAGGGCGGGACTCGGATTAAGTTGGCCTCAAGGAGGTGTTCCTGATCTTGTCTTGGGTGGAGGAGAATGTTCCCTGCATCTCATCCCAGGGGTGGAGAACCAGGAGGCGGACTACCTGAGCAGGGGGATGTCTCGTCTGGGGGAATGGTCTCTCAACAGCAAGATCTTTCACACCCTGTGTCGCCGCTGGGGTCGGCCGGACGTGGACCTGTTTGCGTCCCGTCACAATCACAAGCTTCCAAGATTCGTCTCTGTCAAGAGATCCTCTGGCCTTCGCCACGGACGCGCTGGCAATTCCTTGGACAGAGTTCCGACTCCTCTATGCGTTTCCTCCCTTTCCTCTCCTGGGTCGCGTGTTGCGCAAGATAGCCCAGGAAGGGGTACCGACCATCCTGGTGGCCCCCCGCTGTCCGAGAAGGTGCTGGTTTGCGGACATAGTCCAGATGTCAGTGGATCAGTTCGTCATGCTCGACGATCCAGGGCTTCTCACTCAGGGACTGCTACGCCACCCCAATTTACAAACGCTGACTTTGACGGCTTGGCTGCTGCCGGCCTCGGTTGTGAGTACCATGATTCAGGCACAGAAGAAATTCTCTTTCATGATTTATTACAGGGTCTGACACGCTTACATTGCCTGGTGTGAGTCTAAGTTGTTTCCTTGTGGCTTTTTTTCCCTTTCCAGGATTTTGGAGTTCCTACAGCATGGCCTGGAGTCGGGCCTGCAACTGAGTACCCTCAAGGGACAGGTTTCGGCCTTCTTCCAAGGCGTTACCCATGTACGTTCGCCGCGTAAGCCTTTATTACCGGTGTGGGATTTGAATTTGGTGCTTTCTGCTCTCCAGGGCCCTCCTTTTGAGCCCTTGTGTGATTCTGCTTTACCCATTTTTACTCTGAACGTGGGCTTTTTGGTAGCTGTTACTTCGGTGCGTCGCGTCTGAGTTGGCAGCGCTTTCTATGAAGCCTCCTTATTTTGAGCGAAATCAGGATAAGGTGGTCTTTCGTCTTAAACCGATCTCCACCGCTGCTTCTGCCTATAGTCAAGCCCCCGTTTGCTGGGGCGCTAGGTACGCCTCACTGGACACGGTTGCCCCCAGGTATTAATAGGCGCAAAGGATGGCTGCTTACGGTGAAGGCCGATGAACCACGAGGGTATCCCGAAGCCGAGGTCGTTCACAGGTAGTCAATCCGGAGGGTGCGTCAGAGTACAGGGATGAGACAGGTGCATAGTCAGGGGTAGCCAATGGGTCAAGCCGGGAGGTCAGAGATCGCGGAGTATCCAGAGGGGCAGGCAGGTTCGTAGTCAGACAAAGCAGAGGTCAGTACAGGCAGAGGACAGGGGTGGTCGATCAAGCCGGGTCGGAATCAGATAACAACTAACAGAATCACACCCTAATCACAAGCGACTATCACGGGCACTGAGTGCTGGGCTGACTCCTGGGGGGGAGTGTATGTGCTGATTGGTGCAACTTACAACACTGTGAGTGATTGGAGGCACTATCCAGGGGCTGGTCAGTCTTGGCTGCAAGGCTGATCATCCCCTGATTCCCATCAGGTGTGGAGAACTCTGTGCTGCCTGCCACTCGCAGCACAGCGCCTCCGAGTGGCGAAATTTAAAGACTGCGGGACGCACACCTGCCCCGCGGGCGCTCGCCACCGCCCCCCTGTCAGAGATAAGGCCCTTACATTACCCCTCCCTTGAGGAGGGGACCCAGGACCCTCCACCCTGGGTTTAAGAGGATTTTCTGTATGAAATATTTAAATTAAACGGTCCGCATGCATATCTCTAGCTGGAACCCAACTCCTCTCTTCTGGCCCATATCCCTTCCAGTCGACTAAATATTGCAAGGAATTCCGGAGGAAACGGGAATCCAGAATTTGTGCGACTTCAAACTCCTGCTCACCATCAACTAGAATAGGAGAAGGAGAGGAATCCTCCATTCCCCTGGCAGGCTTAAGGAGGGAAACGTGAAAGGAATTACAAATCCTCAGAGATGGTGGAAGTTTGAGTCTGTATGTGACTTAATTTTCTGTAAAATGGGATAAGGGCCAATATATATCGTGGTCCCAATTTTACAGAGAGTTGGCGTAGCGCTAAATTTTTGGTAGAGAGCCAGACCAAATCCCCCACATTATAGTCTGGATTATCGGCACGATCCGCAAAGACCTTCTGCTGACTCGATGCCTGGACCAAATGCCACTGAATCTTGGCCCATAAATCTGGCCACTGGGACAACCAATCGTCTAAAGAAGGCAAACCAGAGGACGAGCCTGAAAGTGCTGAGAACTTAAGATCCCTCCCATATACACACCGGAAGGGTAATACCCCCCGTGGAGGAGTTAACTGCATTATTGAAGGCAAATTCGGCAAAGGGAAGAAATTGGGACCACTCTGACTGAATATCGGAGGTGAAGCAATGGAGATATTGTTCTAATGACTGGTTGGTCCTTTCCATCTGCTCATTGGACTGAGGGTAAAAAGCTGAAGGCAGAGAAACAGTGAAGCCTAGCCAGGTGCAGAATGCCCTCCTGAAGCGTGACACAAATTGGCCCCCCTATCTGAGACCACATCTTCTGGAATTCCGTGAAGTCTAAATATATGATCTAAGAAATATTGAGCCAGTTCTTGGGCTGTGGGCAGCTTTCTTAGGGGGACAAAATGCGCCATTTTGCTAAATCGATCTACCACAACCCAGATAACGGTATACCCCTAGGTCTGTAATAAAATCCATTGCCAAGTGCGTCCAAGGCTTTGAAGGAGAGGACAGGGGCACCAGAGGTCTGGCAGGAGCTGACCTGGGGGTTTTGCTACGGGCACAGATTTTACAGGCCTGAATAAAGACCTGGGTATCTCTCCTGTAAGATGGCCACCAGACATGACGGGCAAGAAGGGCCAAAGTCTTTTTAACCCCCTGGATGACCCACCGTCTTGGAGTCATGACTGCTGAAGTACTGCCGGACGGTGGGACAGGGGTACAAAGAGAAGGTGATTGGGTTTGCCCGGAGGAGAATCCGATTGAAACCGGCTTAGCTCACTCGACAGGTCAGGTTGGAGGACAGCTATGACCTTGTGTCCTGGGATTATGGGAAGGATCTCCTCTACAGGGACTTTATCAACTGTGAAACTTCTGGAGAGAGCGTCAGCTTTAATATTCTTTGTTCCTGGTTTGTATGTTATAGTGGAATGAAATCGGGAGAAGAAAAGAGGCCATCGGGCCTGACGGGGTGTTAAGCTTTTAGCTGATTCGATGTATTCTAAATTCTTGTGATCTGTGAATGCCGTCATTGGGAACTGGGCCCCCTCTAACCAATGTCTCCATTCCTGAAAGGCTAATTTCACAGCTAGAAGTTCTTGATTGCCAATATCATAGTTCCACTCAGCGGAATTAAATTTTCTCGGGAAAAAGGCACAGGGATGTAGCTGTTCAGGAGACCCACTATACTGTGAGAGAACTGCCCCTACCCCGAGCTCGGATGCATCTACTTCGACTACGAAGGCTTGGTGGATATCAGGGTGGGTCAATACAGGTGCCGAACTGAAGGCAGACTTAAGGTTCTCAAAGGCCTGGAGGGATCGGCCTGACCAAGTGGGGTAAACGCCCCCTTCTTAGTGAGGTCGGTGAGTGGGGCTACCAAGGTGGAAAAGTTTTTTATAAAGCGCCTATAAAAATGAGCAAACCCCAGAAACCTCTGTAAACCCTTCAAATCTTTGGGTTGTTCCCACTGGAGGACTGCAGATACTTTGGCCTGATCCATTGTTAACCCAGTATCTGCAACAATGTATCCCAGGAACGGAACCTCAGAAACCTTTTTTTGCTTGGCATAGAGGTGATTCTCTCTCAATTTCTGTAGAACCATCCGTACATGCTCTCTATGCTCGGTTAAGGTCGGGGAGAATATTAAGATGTCATCTAAGTATATGACCACAAAACGGCCCAAGTATTCTCTAAAAACTTCATTAACAAAGTCCTGGAAGACTGCCGGGGGGTTACATAGGCCGAATGGCATAACAAGATATTCATAGTGCCCGTCCTGGGTGTTGAAGGCAGTCTTCCACTCGTCTCCCTGACGGATCCTGATTAAATTGTAAGCCCCCCTCAGGTCAAGCTTAGAAAAAACCTGGGCCCCAATGACCTGGTTAAAGAGTCCCTCTATTTAGGGAAGGGGGTTTTTATTTTTAACTGTAATTTTATTCAGGCCCCTATAATCAATACAGGGGCGCAAGCCACCATCTTTCTTTTCCAGAAAGAAAAATCCCGGACCCGTTGATGAGGTAGACGGCTAAATAAAACGCTTCTGCAGATTCTCATCAATGTATTCTTTCATGGCCTTATTCTCAGCTCGGGTTAAATTATAAATCTTTCCCCGAGGCGGCATAGTTCCGGGGAGAAGATCAATCGGGCAGTCAAAAGGCCTATGAGGAGGGAGTTCATCAGCGGCTTTTTCAGAAAACACATCTGCGAAATCTGTATAGGGGGTAGGGATTCTGATTTTGAGGAGTTTGATTCACTGGACTGGTCTGATTACCCCCCGCCAGAGGAAGGGGAGCTATTTGAGGAGTCAGATGGTTCTGACGATCAGCAGTTTGTTGGCACCGATGCCGAGCGGGGTCAGGGGGGTTCTTTGGATACCCCTAAGGTCCTGGAGGTTTCTCCTCCTGAAGTGACTCTTCCGCTGAAGGGGGAGTTCTTTGAGGAGGCTAAGCCGCGCTTAGAATTCCCTAATCAAAGGCATTTCGATGGCATTATTAAGGAATGGGAGAGGCCTACTCGGGTGTCCCTCCGGGTTGGGATAAGAAATATCCCTTTCTGGTGGATGCGGTTGAAGCGCTGGTCGTCCCCTCCCGAGGTGGACGCCCCTGTTCTGGGGTTCGGGATGCCCCGGGGGAAAGGACCAATACCCAGGATAGTCAAAATCCTGGTGTTGGTCCACTTTAAATGTAAAAAAAAAACACAAACACACCACACCACAAAATGCTGTAAGCATTTTATACCTGCTGTGTAACAGGACATAAGCGGTTAATTAAAAAAAAAATTGACATAGGGTCCCCCCTCCCAGGGTGGGGGACCCCATGTTATGGGGGGATTTTAAGGGTTAAAAACCCTTAAAAATCCCCCCAAAAAATGACGTAGGGTCCCCCCTACCCAGCATTACCGACCCGGGCCAGCTATGGGGGCTTGTAGAACAGGGCGCAGGGGCCAGCGTCGGTGGCCCCTGGCCCTGCAGGCTACTAGCCCACATAGCCACTAAGTGGCCCGGGCCCTTCTGCCCCCCCTGGCCGTTGGGGAGGCAGGTAATGGGGGGGCTGGGGGTTAATGGCAAGTCACCCGCTAGCCGCAGGTGACTTGCCAGACCCAGAGCCTTGTGAACTGGTATAAGGGGTCTCATGGACCCCTTACCAGCTCACAAATGGTTAACTGTTAAATAAAGAAAAACACGGACACAAAAGTATTTTATTAAAAAAAAAAAAATGTTTTTTACTGTACTTACCTCCGATTGTAAGCTCTTGTCTCTCGCCGCTCTGATGACCGATGCCGGTGATCGGCATCCAGAGAAGGGGGAGGCAGGAGATCAGAGGATCTCCTGCCACCTCCTTCCCTGGGCACCGATCACCGGCATCTGACAGCTGAGAGAGCTGAAGCCGGTGATCGGGGCCAGATCCAACGAGGGGTCAGGTGAGTATTATTTTTTTTATTTTTTTTTGCCCGCTAGCAGGGGTAAATGCCAGGCACGTGAATTTTACGTGGCTGGCACTTAAGTGACGGAGAGTTTTTGGCCGCAAGGTTCTGCAAGCTGCAGTGGTTTAAGTTTGTGCATTATTGCCTTTTTTTGGATCCCCGCCCTTTATGGACACTGATATTGGATGTCCCAAGTGTAATGACTATTCTGAAGCGGGGTGTGTGACATACTTAGAATAATACCATTTTGTGATTACTCACCTGTAAAATGGGTTTTATAAGTATGTCACACACCCCGCTTCACCCCGCCCTTTGGTATTCTGGATCCTTTCTATGGTGGACCTTTTTACTGTTACTGGTTATTTTGGCTCTTCCTGGTCGCTTTTCTGCTGTCTTAATACTGGGGAATGAGTGGGAGGTCCCAGGTATTTATGGACCGGGAGGGGCTCCCTTTTTTTCATGACATCTCTGCAAGGTCGCCCTCTACAGGTCGGTATAACCCAAGTGTAATGACTATCTGAAGCGGGGTGTGTGACATACTTATAATACCCATTTTACAGGTGAGTAATCACAAAATCGTATTTTTTCCAGACGTCTTTCTCGTAAGCGTCGATGCGGATAGCCAATTGCATGGTTTCATCCAAGGTGTTAGGTACTGGGTGATTTACCATGACATCTTTTATGACCTCTGACAGACGTAGCCTGAACTGCCCACACAATGCTGGGTCATTCCAGCGAGAGGCCACTGCCCAGCGTCGGAATTCCGAGCAATATTCTTCTGCCGGTCTTCGCCCCTGTTTGAGCGATCGTAGCTTGCCATCAGCAGTTGCCCCTCGGTCTGGGTCATCACACAGGATCTCCATGGCCTTGAAGAATTCCTCGACAGATTGACGGGCGTAATCCTGAGGGGAGAGGCTAAAAGCCCAGGATTGGGGGAACCCCATGCTGAAGGGATATAAGTCCCACCCGTTGCTCCTGGGAGCCGGAAGCATGAGGTTGAAGCTGAAAATAGAGCTTACAGGCATCCTGGAAATTGGCAAATTTACTCCGGTCCCCCGAAAAGTTCTCTGGAAGGGGAATCTTGGGTTCAACCGGAAAGGCGGCTATTTCCCCCTGGGGCACAGAGGGTGCAGGAGCTGGGCGGCTCTCCTGAGCCGCCACTCGAAGTGCCAGGTGCTCCACGGCCGTGGTCAGGGCCTGTACCTGTTTCAAAACTTGGTCCATTTGTGGGGCCCGTGATAATGTAATGCCCAGCGGGACACGAGCCTTCTGTAAGCAGGCAACCCCCAATCTCCACCGCCGCTTCTGCCTATAGTCAAGCCCCCGTTTGCCGGGACGCTAGGTACGCCTCACCGGACACGGTTGCCCCCAGGTATTAATAGGCGCAAAGGATGGCTGCTTACGGTGAAGGCCGATGAACCACGAGGGTATCCCGAAGCCGAGGTCGTTCACAGGTAGTCAATCCGGAGGGTGCATCAGAGTACAGGGATGAGACAGGTGCATAGTCAGGGGTAGCCAGTGGGTCAAGCCGGGAGGTCAGAGATCGCGGGGTATCCAGAGGGGCAGGCAGGTTCATAGTCAGACAAAGCAGAGGTCGGTACAGGCAGCGGACAGGAAAGGTCGATCAAGCCGGGTCGGAATCAGATAAAAACTAACAGAATCACACCCTAATCACAAGCGACTATCATGGGCACTGAGTGCTGGGCTGACTCCATATTTATTGGGGAATCGACCAATGGCCACCCTGGGGGGGAGTGTATGTGCTGATTGGTGCAACTTACAACACTGTGAGTGATTGGAGGCACTATCCAGGGGCTGGTCAGTCTTGGCTGCAAGGCTGATCATCCCCTGATTCCCATCAGGTGTGGAGCACTCTGTGCTGCCTGCCACTCACAGCACAGCGCCTCGTAGTGGCGAAATTTAAAGACTGCGGGACGCGCACCTGCACAGCTAGAGAGGGCGAGGGAGGCTGCCAGAGTGACGCGCCGCGCTCCCAGCAGCAGGAGTGCCACGTCGCCCCGCGGACGCTCGCCATCGGCCCCCTGGCATAGGTAAGTCCCTTACAAACTTGCTGTGTGGTCCACAACACACCCTTGCTTTATATGGTTCACATTATTTGTTAGCAAACTTGTGCTTCAATTCAGTTATTACTAAGACATTGGTATTGTTGGGAACCGTAACACATGCATGCCCCCTTTTGATTTTGGGCAATCCAACCCTCCCACCTAGCTAGAAAGGGAGCAAGATCACCCTGCATCGAGGCCGCCATCTTCTCAAAAAAAAAAAAGAGGCTGGCTTTGGCCAAAACTGTCATAATCCAGTCATATGACCACTAGGAAAAACAACCAGTAGAAGGATAGAACAAAGGTGAAAGCAAAGGAAGAGAGCAAAGAGTAGAAAGGAGAAAAGAAGAGAAAAACAGAAAAAGGAATGGGTACCAGAACTCCACCCAACCAAATAACGGGCAAGTTAGCACCCTAAATCGTGAGATCTCTGTCAAACTGTCTCGGTTGGAAGTGGGCAATCCAACCCTCCCACCTAGCTAGAATAGGAGCAAGATCACCCTTCATCGAGGCTGCCATCTTCTCAAAAAACCTGACCTCATTGACTCAAGAAATCAGGCTCCCACTAGGTATTTCCTGCTTCTTCTAAGAATGTGCAATCATTAACTTGGCTGCCATCATAGTATGTCGGATGAGCTCTAATTGAGATCTTGAGCAGCCTTCAGGCTTCAAATTGAGTAGAACCAACTGAGGCAAGGGGGTCAACTGCATCCCATAGGCCTTCTTTATAACAGAATAATATTCTAGAACTAGAATACTTTGGCCCAAAATTGTCTAACCATCCTACACTCCCACCAAATATGAATATACGTTCTGGAAAGCTGACAACCCCTAAAGCACTCCGGAGGATAGGATGGGCAAAATCTATGAATCCGGAACAAGATGCCACCTGAGCATTACTTAAGTGTTGTTTAACCCTTTCGCTGCCAGCCTACCTGGAGTTTTTGTCACCCTTGGTGCCAGACCATTTTGAACTATTTTGCGCTCCCCATGTTCAAATGTGATTTTTGAAGGGATTTCCAGGGATTTCCCAGGAAAATTATATATTGTTTTTTTCAGAAGAGTCTGGGCTTCAACATGCGATGTCTTGTTTGGCCTTTTTTTTGTGTATTCTCAATACTTTTGGGTGAAATATGTGCAAAAAAATAAAAAAAAATCTATTTTTTGCAATTTGTAGTGTTTTTTTGTAATAAAAAATGTAAGTTTGTCAATAAAATCTTATTGCGTGTGAAACCCCAATTTCTCCCGGTTACAGCGGTTCCACATATTTATAGGTAGACACCCTTTCCTGCCCAGGAGACTCCCCCAAACTGAAACAGCGCTTTAGGGGATTTTCAGAAAAAAATACAACTGTGATATGCGCTATGTGCACCTTGCAGTTTTTCCAGAAAAATAACCCTTTACATTTGAAATACCCCCAACAAACTATATATTCTCTGGAAGTACACACCTCAAGCTTTCTAGGTGTACCAGGCTTGTTGATGTGGCCACAGTTTTCTGGAAGTAATCCCTCAATGTATTCTTTGGTTGCAAAGAGTTTCCCTAAAAAAAGGATAAAAAAGCTGAATCAAAGCAACATTTTCCTAAAAAAACTATATACAAACAAGAAAAAACAAGTATAATCTGAAAAAGCAACCTCCCCCGAACAGAACGATACCCAACATGCATAGCTACTGTCAAGGGAAGAGTTGCCAAACACCCCAAAGTAAAGCATGCGCATAACGGCAATTTTTCTTGAAAATTTCAGCTCTGCAGACAAGGTGCACACCTTGCGATTTTTCAACCAAAACAACCCTTTTACATTTGGAATATCCCCCATAAACCATATATTCCCTAAAAGTACACATGTTAAGCTTTCTAAGCGTACCCAGCTTGTTGTAGTGGGCTCATCTTTCTGGAATTGATCCCTCAAAGGATTCTTTGGTTGCGCAGGGTTTCCCTAAAAAATTTATAAAAAAGCTGAATAAAAAACACCTTTTCCTAAAATATAAATATGCAAACCAGAAAAAACAAGCTAAGTCTGAAAGTGCAAGGTCCCCCGAACAGAACAATACTCAACATGCATAGCTACTTTTAATCCTTTTAATTACCAGCCTACTTGAGATTTTGTCACCCTCTGTTGACAGGTCATTTTTCCCCATTTTGCGCCATGTTTTGCAACATTTTTGCTGGAATTTTCAGGAAAATTATATATATATATTTTTTGCAGCAGAGTTTACGCTTTAACATGTAAATGTAAATTTTATTCTGTTTTTTTACAATATTATTGATATTAAAAAAAAGTAAATAAATAAAAAATTTTTTTAGAAAATTGCCTCCTTTATTTTAAATAAAAAATGTATTTTATTAAAGAAAACCGTATTGCATGTGAAAGCCCCATTTCTACAGATTAGAACGGTACCACATATTTATCGGTAGCCCCCCGTTCCTGCCCAGGAGACCCCGCTAACTGAAACAAGTACTTTATAACATTTACAAATAAAATACAACTACCATCCACACTACAAAGGGTTAAATCGGGGAAAAAAATGACATAGGGTCCCAGGGGGGGGACCCCATTTTTTGGGGGGATTTTTAAGGGTTAAAAACCCTTAAAAATCCAAAAAAAAAACGACATGGGGGCCCCCTTACCCAAAGTAACCAGCCCGGGACCAGCTATGCAGGGCTGGTAGGAACAGGGCACAGGGGCCAGCTTTTGTGGCCCCTGGCCATGCAGGCTACAAAGCCCACATAGCCCGTGGGCCCGGGCTCTTCTGCCCCCCCCTGGCCTTTGGGGAGGCAGGTAATGGGGGTGCCAAGGGTTAATGGCAAGTCACTCGCTAGTGCAGGTGACTTGCCATCCCCCAGCCTGGTGAACTGATATAGGGGTCTTGTGGACCCCTTACCAGTTCACAAGGGGTTAAATGTAAAAAAAAAAAACACCACACAGACGCAGAAAAAAATATTTTATTATTATTATTATTTTTTTTAATACTTACCTCCCATCCATCTTCCCCTCCCAATCACTGGCTTCTGCTCATCTGCTGGAAGCCTTTTATAGCTGCTGGGTGACAGAACATAAGGGGTTAATTAAAAAAAAAAAAGACATAGGGTCCCCCCTCCCAGGGGGGGCGGACCCCATTTTTTTTTTTTTTTTTTAAGGGTTAAAAACCCTTAAAAATAAAAAAAAAAAATGACGTGGGGGTCCCCCTTACCCAGCTAGCGCAGGTGGCTTGCCATCCCCCCAGCCTTGTGAACTGGTATAGGGGTCATGAACCCCTTACCAGTTCACAAGGGGTTAACAGTAATAAAAAAAAAACACCACACAGATTAAAAAATAACTTTATTAAAAAATAAAATTTTTTTTTTACTTTACTCACCTCTGATCCTCAGCTTCTGTGTCCCTCGCAGCTCTGATGACAGTTATTGTCATCGCTGGCCAGTGGAGGAGGGAGGCAGGTGATCAGATCATCACCTGCCTTCCTCCTCCTGTGGCCAGCGATGACAAGTGTGAGAATCGCAGCCCGGAGCCAGGACGACACCCGGAGGTGTGACGTCATAAGCCCCGTCCCCAAAGGAGACCCGGCCCCTGGTGAAGAGGAGACCCGGCGGGAGCAATCGATCACTAAGGTAAGTAAATGTCATTTTTATATATATTTTTTTTTTAACATGTATTTCGGCGGCTGCTGAAGGGGGGGGGGTGGCTATTCCGGGCTCTCCCCTGCACCCGGGGGGGCCTGGGTGGGGGATCGAAGCCCCCCCGGATGAAGAGGAGACCCGGCCGGATAGAACAAGGGGTCAGGTGAGTGTTTTTTTTTTTTACTTTTACTGTAGCAGGGGGGAAAGTCAAGCCCGTAGTTTCTACGGGCTTGGCACTTAAGTGGAGTGGAAGCAAGCACGTAGAAACTACGGGCTTGGCACTGAAAGGGTTAAATATTAAGCATATTTCACCTCCGCTTCGCACAACAGCCTGTAGACCAGCGCTATCACTCCTTTCCCCTTGGGGTACTCCCCACACACTTTCTCAAATGGAGAGAGCTCGACTGGAATAGCAGCTGCTTTGATTTTTCTTCCAATCCATTCCAGGTCGTCCCTTAATTATTACACCTGGGTAATTCCTGCCCGGATGGGCGTGTCCTGCAAGATCAAAGGTGTGACTCCTCCCGGCCCCCATAAGTAGCAGCTGCCTCTAATCAAAGACCAGTTCATTTCTTGCAGTTTGGAAGAAGTACTGTGAAGATGGCTTGATTTTCTCTCTCAAGGATTAGGTATTTGGCAGCAAGCTGGGAATACAACCTGTCGGCTCTCTGCACGACCTTATTCCCACAGATTCCTCTGACCCAACTCTATGCCTCCCCGGCTTTGTTGCTGTTTAAATTGGGATCCGTGAAGGTAAGGTGAAGCGCCGGGGTCTACGGCGCTTTCTGAGCGTTAAACCCTCAGAGCTGCAGGCTTCATTAACAAGCAAGTCAGCTGCAGGTTTTTTTTCTGGTGAGCCTGCTCGGGGGGAGCAAGAGATTTTCCCTTTCTTATTGCTCTTTCCCATGTGTTTAAGCTGAGGTTGTTGGCCAGCAAAAAAGGGGCTGCTCTGAGCCACTGCACGGCCACCCTCAAGTGTACCTAAACCTTTTGGCAGTTCATTTTGTTTGTTTTTTTAATACTTTTTTTATTGTTTTTTGTTTAAATCTATACTATTATAGATTGGGAAAGGGCAAATATAATATTACTATATAATTTATATATATGGTGGTACCCCCCAGAGGACTCGCAGTACTCTTGTGACTGTCTTTCATCTCTGCAGACGGCGAGCAAGTCAGAAGATGTCTCCTCCTTGCAGGTAGCCGGGGTAACTCCCGGCCTTCGTGTTAGTCTATTTCTGCCTGGACCCTTTGTCTTAGTATTCACCTTGCCTCCCAGCCTAGGCTGCTGGTCCGGGCAAGGGTAGACAGCACCTAAGGGTGCTTAGGGGCTACGCTCCACCGTGAGACCCCATACTAAGGGGTAGGCGGTTTTGCCGGGATGGTGATCCCGGTTAGGGATGCCCCGTCCCTTGCCCTTGCACCTTCCAGCGTGGATTCTCCCTCTCCCGGATGGCCCTTGCTCCTTAGAGGGGGGGGCAGCGTAGGGTCCCCTTCTCTCTTAACGTGTGTTTGTTCAGCTGTGTGTGGGTGAGTGCGTTCGCTGGGCGCATCTTCCGTTTAAACTAACGCGTTTTTGTCTCAGCTGTGCGTGTGTGGGTGCATGTGTTCACTGGGCGCTTTTTTTCTTTGAACAGTATCAGCCGGCGCTGGCTGTGCCGGGGAGCTTCTTCCCCTCAGGTACAGTTCGTGCAGGGGGCGGGGTCGGGCGCTCTGCGCGCTCGCCGACGGCCCGCCCTTCTCTCCCTCTGCTTCTCAGGTCCCCAAGGCTGATCGTGTGAGTGGCCCCTGCGGCCTCATTATTTCAGGCACTGCCTGCTAACTCTGCATTATACTTTAGCGTTTTGTTATTATATGAACAGCCATTGCTTGACCTGCACATGTGTATATATATACAATTCATCTGTTTTCCTTGCATTGTCCGTATGTCTGCATTGTGTGTGCCTGGGCATGATTGAGGTGCTGAATAGCCCTGTATCCTGTCTTCCAGGTGGACCCTTGTCGGAGCCTAAAGGGTCCTCCCGGTCTTAGGGTCCCTGGTTTAAGCTTAGAACTCCCCATAAAATCGTCCCACTCGGGACACAGAAGGGGCATCCCGGGTCGCTTATATCGCGTAATTCCCTGGGGTATTGAGAGTACCTATAAAATCACCATATGGAGGCTTCCCAAGATACCGGGCTCGGGCTCCCCTTGGGGCAACCCCGGCAGTGTTTGGGGTGTGAGGCATCCCTTACAGGGGATGATGTTTTCCTTTGCATACCATGTGCGCAGCAGACTATTACGCGGTAGTCCGGATCCCTTGCATCTGGTTCTGCGTCGCCGGTCCCTTCTCCTACCCCTCCCCGCCTGACCCGTACCCCGTGTGATGTTGTCACAAGTGGGGAGTCGCAATCTGAGGTGTGTGCCAGATTGTCCAATCTTGAAAACATTTTTTCTAGCGCTGTGGCCAGAAAGGTCCCGGCTAAGAGAAAACACTTGTCCCCAGCCACGCAGGCTTCTGATTTTTTTATTTTTATTTTTTTAATTCTTTATTTATTTTCAAAATTATCACAAGACATTACAAAAGCGAAGGAGTAGGTACAAAAGTACAAAATTGCAACTTAACAGAGCCAGTCAGCGTATATACAGTCGAATAACCAGCATGTACATAAGGCTAAGATTCGCTAAGACACACTCTTGTGCAATACAGATAAAGTGCAACATAACCTGTCTGTAACCGACCATCCGCCCGGGCCGGCAGCAGTCCCCCCGGGGACCAAATAAATAGCACCCGCGGCGGGCCCCGCCAACGCAGGGGGAAGTCACAACAAATCGGAGCGAATTGTACTGCTCTGAAGCAAGCTGGCTCAGCATAACATGAACCTTATAGAAGAGAGAACGAAAAAGAAGAAGAGAGAATAATGAAAGGAGCAGAGGAAAGAAGAGGGGGGGTGGCGGGAAGGAAGGGGGGGAGTATTAAGAGTATAAACCCAGTAGGATGCATTACAAAGCTCCATCCAGAGCCCCCCAGCCCCGCACCGCACGTCGTATAGAGGTCAGAGGTGGCTTGAGGTAAGTAATATAGCCAGAGAGACTAAGAGCCTGCCAGGGAACCGACTGCTGTGAGCTGTTTGTATCTGTCTGTATCTTTAAAAAGGAACCACGGCGTCCAGGTCTGCAAGAATTGTTGTGTATCCTCATGGATAGAGGCGGTGAGCTCTTCCATTTCCATTACGCGGTTAATTTCCCCCACCCAGTCCGACACCGATGGGGTCACTTCCGATCTCCATAGTCTCGGGATGACCGCCTTTGCTGCGTTAATAAGATGCCTCAGAAGTGATCTCCTGTAAGTCTGCAGAGGGACATCCGCCAAGTGCAGGAGGAGCAGGGAGGGTCTCGGGGCACCGGACGGCCCACAATCTCCTCAGCGATTCCGGCTACAGATTGCCAGAATGGTACTATCTTAGAGCAATCCCAGAATACATGGAAAAAGCTCCCGGTCGCTCTCCGACACCTCCAGCACTCAGCAGGGACCGTCAGGGTTATCCTATGCAATCTCTGCGGAGTAAAATACCATCTTGTAAGACATTTATCATTTGTTTCCTGTGTCTTGGAGGACATAGAGGTTTTATGGGTTGCTAGAAATATATATCTCCACTGGTCCTCCGTTAGCTGCCTGTTCAGGTCCCTCTCCCAGTCCGCACAAAAGCAGGGCGTCTCTTTGTCCTCTGAGCTCCCCAACAGGACATAATTGAGATATCCGTTTTAGAGGAGGGTCCCTGCAAAGTAGCCAACTGTTCAAAGGGGGTAAGGGTCCTGGCCAACGCCTGTTTGGGTACCAGACTCCGGAGAAAACTCCGAAAGGTAAACAAAAGCCACTGATCAAACAAATGCGAGTCCCATCTCCCCCTGAGATCCTCCAACCGCTTCCATCCGGAAGGCGATGAGGTCCCGTCCTCTCGGGATACCCCCTCTCATCAAAGGTCTCTCTGAGACGCAAAGAATGCCTATTGGGAGGGACCAGGGGGGTCGGCCAAGGTGATATCTCCGCCATACCTCTAATTCCATCCAGAACTCCAAGGGCAGTTGCTATGAGCGGATGATCTTTACCGAGGGTCTTCCCTTTTTCGGCCACCCAAGCCGCATCCCTCAACGGGGTTTGCAGCCAGATCGCCTCCAGGCCCACCCACTTCTTCCTCATTCCCTGATGATGCCAGTCTAGTATGCGTTGGAGGTGGACCTCACGCCAGTATTGAAACAGGTCAGGGCAAGCTAATCCCCCCGCTTGTAGGCTTCTGATTTTGAGGAGTTTGATTCGCTGGACTGGTCTGATTACCCCCCGCTAGAGGAAGGGGAGCTTTTTGAGGAGTCTGAGGGTTCTGACTATCAGCAGGTTGTTGGCACTGATGCCGAGCGGAGTCAGGGGGATTCTTGGGATACCCCTGAGGTCCTGGCTCATATGTTTGAGGTTCTGGCAATCTCTCCTCCCAAAGTGACTCTTCCGCAGAAGGGGGAGTTCTTTGAGGAGGCTAAGCCGCGCTTAGAATTCCCGAATCAAAGGCATTATACTCAAGGAATGGGAGAGGCCTACTCTGCCTCCGGGTGTCCCTCCGGGTTGGGATAAGAAATATCCCTTTCCGGTGGACGCGGTGAAGCGCTGGTTGTGCCCTCCCGAGGTGGACGCCCCTGTGTTGGGGTTGTCTGGCACCTCTGTCTTGCATTCTCCTGACTGTTCTACTTTCAAGGACGGTGAGGACAAACGCATTGACCAGATGGCTTGTCATGGTTTTGCCAGCGTCGGGACAGCCTTGCGGCCTATTTGTGCTTCAGCGCTTCTTATAGTGGCTTCTAGGTCGGTTGTCAGGGACCTGTTACCTCCAGCCTTGACCTGGCTAGCGATGAGTTCACCGCCCTTAAGCGGTGTGAATTATTTTTGTCTTTTGTGTTAGCCGCCCTGGACGACGCCTTGGTGATGTGTAGTAGAACTTCGGCCTTGCTGGTGGCAATTCGGCGGTCGGTTTGGTTGCGCCAGTGGGCGGCTGATTTTGTGTCCAAAAAGTCTCTTACGGCTCTTCCCTTTCTGGGCTTGCGGCTCTTTGGAGAAAAATTGGATTCGGTTGCCAAAGGAGGTAGGTTACCTCGGCGAAAGAAGCAACGTTGTCCCTTTCGTGGGGCGGCTGCATTTACCCCTTCCTTTCGTGGTGCCAGAGCTGGAAGGGGACCGGCTGTTTTCCCCTCCAGAGGTGATTCCTGGCATAGGGGAAGAAGACGTGCCCGTCCAGGTCACAGCTGGGGCTCCAAGCCCAAAGCTGCGGCTAAGCCGGCTCAGCAATGAGGGGGCGCCCTCACCTTCGCGGGTGGGGGGACGGCTGCAACACTTCTCCCAGGTCTGGGACCAGGAGGTCTCGGACAGATGGATTCGCAAAGTGGTGTCTTCCGATTACAAGCTGGAGTTCGAGATCCGGCCTCCTCCCAGATTCTTCAGGTCTCGCTTGCCCTTGGATCCTCTCCTGGCCATGGCAGTCATCTGCCCGGTGCCTCCCTCGGACCGGGGCCTGGGATTCTATTCCAGTCTGTTCACAGTGCCCAAGAAGGATGGCTCCGTTCTTCCCATCCTGGATCTGAAGTTTCTCAACAGGTTTATCCGTCCCAGGAAGTTCCGCATGGAAACTCTGCGCTCTGCCATAAACTCACTTCGGCAGGAGGACTTCATGACGTCTATAGACATCAAGGATGCTTATCTGCATGTTCCAATCTTCCCGGCGCATCACAGATTTCTTAGGTTTGTGGTGGAAGATCGGCATTTTCAGTTTGTGGCCCTTCCGTTTGGCCTTACCTCGGCTCCAAGAGTCTTCACCAAGGTGCTAGCGGGGGTTATGGGCCCTCAGAGCCCAGGGTATCCGCATCGGGCCTTATCTGGACGATCTTCTTATTATGGCATCCTCTCTCGGCCAGGTGGAGCTAGACACCAGGACTGTGGTAGCCCGGCTGGGTGATCAACTATCCCAAGTCCTGCCTCTCTCCGTCCAGGGTGGTGGCATTCCTGGGAATGTCTCTGGATACTTCTCAGTCCAGGGTGTTCCTCCCCCGGCCCAAGGTTCTTTTGATTCAGGAATTGACTCAGCGTCTTCTATCCATCCCTCGCCCGTCCATCCGGCTGGGGATGTGACTGGTGGGATTGATGGTGGCATCGTTCGAGGCGGTTCCCTTTGCCCAGTTTCACACAAGGACGCTCCATCTATTGGCGGCCTGGGACGGGTCCCCGTTGTCATTGGATCAGTCTTTTCTGATGTCCCCCCGTGTTCGTGATTCCCTTCGGTGGTGGCTGGAACCGAGCAATCTGATGAGGGGCAGATCCTTTCTGACCCCTCGTTGGGAGACGGTCACCACGGATGCCAGCCTGTGAGGTTGGGGGGGATTTTGAAAGGATCTTCAGTTTCAGGGACTGTGGGGGCCTCAGGAGGCTCACGATCCCATCAATGTTTTGGAGCTGAGAGCCATTAGGTTGGTTCTGGCTCGCTTGACTCATCAGTTGAGGGGCCTACCGGTTCAAGTTCGGTCGGACAATCGGACGGGGGTCGCCTACAACAATCACCTGGGAGGGACTCGCAGCAGGCGTGTCCTCAGGGAAGTGTCTTTGATCCTGGCTTGGGCAGAAAGCAATGTCCCGTGCATCTCGGCATTGTACATTCCGGGAGTGGAGAACACGGAGGCGGACTCCCTGAGCAGGTGCTCATCTCGCCGGGGGGAATGGTCGCTTTGCCACCGGTGGGGGACTCCGGAGGTGGACCTCTTTGCCTCTCGTCACAATCACAAGCTTCCGGCATTTGTGTCTCTCTCGCGGGATCCGCTGGCTCTGGCAGCAGAGGCCATGTCTCTGAACTGGAGGGATCTGTGTTTTCTGTACCTGTTCCCTCCGTTTCCCATGGTGGGCAAAGTGGTGCGCAAGCTGGCCCTAGGGGGCGCATCAGCAATTCTGGTGGCTCCAAGATGGCCAAGACAGGTTTGGTTCGCAGACGTGGTAAGGTTGGCAGAGGATCAGTTAGATCTGCCCCTTCTGCCGGATCTGCTCACTCAGGGTCCACTGCTCTACCCCAATTTACCAACGCTGGCTTGACGGCGTGGCTGCTGAAACCTCCATCTTGAGGGAGGAAGGTCTTTCTGATGCTGTCATTCACACTCTGGTTAGGGCTAGAAAGAAGTCTTCCTCTGCCATCTACTATAGGATTTGGAGGTCTTATTTTGATTGGTGTGAGGTCCAGGCCTTGCCTTGCAGGGCGTTTTCTATCCCTAGGGTTTTGGAATTTCTGCAACATGGTCTGGACCAAGGTTTGCAGCTTAGTACGCTGAAAGGGCATGTTTCTGCCCTGGAGGTTTTCTTTCAAAAGTCTTTTGCTCTTCATCCTCTGGTTAAGACCTTTTTCCAGGGGGTTATGCATGTGCGGCCTCCTAGGAAGCCTTTGCTCCCAGTTTGGGATTTGAATTTGGTTCTCTCTGCCTTTCAGGGTCCTCCTTTTGAACCTTTGCAGGATATTGCTCTTTCTACGCTTACTCAGAAGGTTGCGTTTTTGGTTGCCATCACTTCCGTTCGGCGTGTATCGGAGTTGGCGGCTTTGTCCATTAAGGCTTCTTATTTTGAGAGGCATCAGTACAAGGTTGTTTTCCGCTTCAAGCCAGATTTCCTTCCTAAGGTGGTCTCTGCCTTTCATCTTAATCAGGTCATTGTTCTACCCTCCTTGTGTCCTAAGCCCAGCAATGACAAGGAGAGGGTTATGCATTCTCTGGATGTGGTTCGCTGTGTGAAGTACTATTGGGTGGCTGCTTCCTCTTTTCGTAGGACTGACGCCCTTTTTGTGGTGCCCTCCGGGCCTAGGAAAGGTTTGGCTCCCGCCAAGTCTTCTATTAGTAAATGGATTCGCCAGGCCATTGTTGGGGCCCTATTCTGCCAAGGGGAAGGTTCCCCCTTTTTGGGTTACTGCTCATTCTACTCGTGCTGTTGGGGCGTCCTGGGCTTTCCAGCATCAGGCCTCTGTTGAGCAAGTTTGTAAGGCTGCTACTTGGTCTTCCATTCACACTTTTTCCAAGTTTTACAAGGTTGATGTGCGGGCCTCAGAGGATGCTGCAGTGGTTTAAGTTTGTGCATTGTTGCCTTGTTTTGGATCCCCACCCTTTATGGACACTGCTATTGGATGTCCCAAGTGTAATGACTATCTGAATTGGGGTGTGTGACATACTTAGAATAATACCATTTTGTGAATACTCACCTGTAAAATGGGTATTATACACCCCGCTTCAGATAGTCATTACACTTGGGTTATACCGACCTGTAGAGGGCGATCTCGCAGAGATGTCATGAAAAAAAGGGAGCCCATCCCGGTCCATAAATACCTGGTACCTCCCACTCATTCCCCAGTATTTAAGACAGCAGTAAAAGGGAACAGGAAGAGCCAAAATAAACAGTAACAGTAAAAAAGGTTCACCATAGAAAGGATCCAGAATACCAAAGGGCGGGGTGAAGCGGGGTGTGTGACACTTATAATACCCATTTAACAGGTGAGTATTCACAAAATGGTATTATTCTAAGTGTCACACACCCCGCTTCACCCCGCCCTTTGGTATTCTGGATCCTTTCTATGGTGAACCTTTTTTACTGTTACTGTTTATTTTGGCTCTTCCTGTTCCCTTTTACTGCTGTCTTAAATACTGGGGAATGAGTGGGAGGTACCAGGTATTTATGGACCGGGATGGGCTCCCTTTTTTTCATGACATCTCTGCGAGATCGCCCTCTACAGGTCGGTATAACCCAAGTGTAATGACTATCTGAAGCGGGGTGTATAATACCCATTTTACAGGTGAGTATTCACAAAATGGTATTTTTGGCTTGCCCATAATGAGAGATTTGTAAGAAGCGGAGGGACCTCTTGGTTACCCAAAACAGATAGTAACAAACTCTGGGGAGAGGAGAGGTTCCCTTGCAACCTTTTCGCCAAACTCTAAGGGAGTGATTTTAGTACAGGGTTACCAATTACCCTATACGCCGATGGGGGTAGCCAAGGGAGGGTTGATATAGAGATCTGAGAGCAATATGCCTCCTTAATGTCAACCCACAACAGCCCCTCACCCCCCCCCCCCTGTACAGCCGCCAGTTGGGCAATCTGGCACGCACAGTAATACCGGGCCAGGTTGGGGATTCTTTGGCCACCATGCTGTTTGGCCCTATAGAGCATCATATGGTCTACTCGCGGCTTCTGCTTACCCCAAACAAAACAATTTAAATCAGACTGGAGTCCCTTGAAAGCCAGAATTGCTATCGGTAGTACCCGAAAGAGGTATAACAATTTAGGGAGCCATGACATCTTTACTGCAGCAATACTACCCAGCCATGAGAGATTCAGCTTAGCCCAATTGACCAACAAAGAGCGCAGAATCTTAAACATACTTGGGTAGTTATCCCCATAAAGAGAATTATAGTCCTCTGTTATATGTACATCCAGATACTTAATGTGACTTGCTTGCCATTGAAAGTCAAAAGAAGCTTTAACAGTTCTCAATAAACTACTAGGCAAATATTAAGCACGTGCGACTTTGATGGGTTAATCTAGGCCAGAGATCTTCAAAAAGGCTTATAAGCTTTTAAACAAATTTGGTAGGGACGTTATTTGGTCTGTAACCACCATCAGATTATCATCGGCAAACAATATTTTATGCTTGTACCCCCCACTGTGATTCCAGCTACACTGCTATTATTTTGGAGTAACTTGGAAAGGTGTTTGAATGCTAGTGCATATAGCAGGGGACACCTCTGCCTAGTGCCTCTGCCCAAGGTAAAACGTTCAAAGGCAAAGCTGGAGTATCTGACGAATGCCCCCGTGTTCGAGTACAAGGAGGATATCCAATTAATAAAGGCTGAACCTAGGCCCCATTTTCTCAAAATAAAATATAAATAATCCCAAACCACTGTATCAAACGCTTTACGAACGTCCAGAGCTAGCAACATAGCCTGCCGCCCCTCCAGCATTTACATGGTGAACTAAATTGACAACTTTTCTAATATTATCTCCTGCCTGCCACTGAAGTATAAACCCCACCTGCTCCTTGGAAATCAAAGTTTTGATATACCTATTAAGACGTGCTGCTAAAACTTTTGCAAGTATTTTTACATCAATGTTAAGCAGGGAAATTGGCCTGTAGTTGGACCAAACTGTGGTATCAACGCTAGGCTTCGGTATCATACTCGCGACGGCCATGAGCGACTCGGAGCTCCATGAAGCTCCATCTCTCAAGGAGTTCAGCGCCAACACCAGGTGCGGAGACAGTATCTGGCCAAACTTTTTATAGTAAAGCGCCTAAAAGCCATCAGGACCAGGCTGCTTACCAATCTTTAGAGTATTTATAGCCTCCTGCACCTCAGCCAACTCAATGGGCGTATCTCTAAAGGATTTGGCTCCAGGGGGGAGAGGGGCTGATCAAGCTGGCCTAATAAGTCCTCCGCCAAGCGCTCGTTCAGTGTTTTGGGTTTATACAAATCTTCCAGATGCTTGCAGAAGGTCATCACCACCTTCGCTGGATTGCTAGAAAGGATACCCTCCACAGTCCTAATCCACACTGGTTTAGACCCTTGTGCAATCCCTTATTACTAAGACAATACCATTTGAAGCTTGACTTGGTTTATTTGGAGTTTGGCTTCCCCTTATAAGCACAGATTAAGCTGATCACCTGCCTGGTTGAGCAGGACTCTATTCCGCTTTGTCGGACGGTCCTTAAAGGCGGTCAAGGCTATTTGGTAAGCGTTCGTTAGCGCTAGGAGTTTATTCTTGTAGTTAGCCTTTCGTCGGGCTGACCCCTGAATCAAAAGCCCTCTAATCACAGCCTTATGCACTTCCCAAACAATGACAGAGCCTACAGACCCCGAGTTATACGAACTCGTCCTAACAAGGCCTCGTCAGATAACATGGCATCATAAAGTTTCCATGCCCTCTGAGAGGCTCTCTGAGTCAGAGACGCCAGTTCAACTACTACCAGGTCATGGTTTGACCAAACAATTGGGACACTAGTCGCATGGGTCAGCTGAGGCAGAGAGGGCTGCTGCAAGAAGACATGGTCAATTCTTGTAAAAACCTTGTGCGGACAAGAATGAAGATAATCCCATCTGGTAGGGTGAAGCTCTCTCCACGCATCCAACAACTGATATTGATTCAAAAGAGCATGAAATGTTTTCCCTGAGGAGCTGCCCTTGACCTCATTCGACACCCCTCCAGCGGTTTGTCTGTCCAGGGTAGGGTACAAAGTCTGATTACAGTCTCCCTCCTACAATAAGGAGCTCCTTCACAACTTGATACAGATTTGTTTAAGGAAAGCGCTTTGGTTTTGGGCATAGTAAGTAGCCGGCAGGTCCTGAATCATTTCCACTAGAATCAGGTATCGACCCAGCAGATTACGTACTACCTGCTCCAAGGAGAAGGGGACCGAACGTTTAAAGGCAATTAGGACTCCCCTCTGCTTGGTGCCTGCAGACGAATGGGGGGTAATCTACGCTAAGAAATTTTAGGGGTACATTTTTTTGTAAAATGTCTTTTGTAAGCATACAATATTGGCATGTAACGTTCTCATTTGCCTGAAGGCGTTCACCTGCTTCTGGGGGACATTCAGACCCTGCACATTTAAAGCTTAACCGCCATCATCCCACCGCCAGGTAAAAACACCTTCCAAACACTAAATTACCACAGAGGTGGAGAAACCCCCAGCCTAGGTGGGAAACACATAGCGAAATTATGGAACTTCCTACTGGAGGCCCCATAACGCATTCAAAAAATAACCAACCCCCAAAAAAGGGGCAAGACCCTACTGCTTCCTTACCTGTGAGAAACCCGGGGAAGAAGGGAGCGAGGAGGGAGCACACGTCTGATACCTGGGCGCCCAACCCACCAATCAAACGAACATAACAATGAACAACGATAACTAAAGTGGACTTTCTGTTTTATAAACTTCTGTTTGCAGTGGCCAAATAGAAGTGAGACCAAAGAGCAGTAAAGTGTCTATAATCTTTCCTAATGCTTATCTTCAGATCAAGTAGTGTTTTAAAAAAAACATTTCTTTAAAAGTTCATGTTTAATTCCATTTAGATCTGAAATAAAGATCCCATTAATATCACTAAAGAGTGAATATAAAACTGAAAATGCAAAGTCCAATTCCATCTTTAATGCCTAATATGTTTGTTATAATCACCAGCAAATGCTGTTTCTGCTTGTACAGTAATTGTGTAGTTTCTGCTTGTTTGGGAATGCTTTGGAATTAGATTATTAACACAGACTTTCATGCTTGGCTTCTCATGAATGTTGAAAATGAATCCTCATTGAGCTCTGTCATTAAACTAAGAAGCTCATAAATGTTAACCTATATTAGATACTTAAAATGTTGACAGTAACAGTAGGTTTGTTACATTTACATTATTTGCTGGGTTGGTGTACAACTTTAAAGCTTAGTTGCTCTTGTTAAAGTTTTGCAGACACATATGGCAAGAACTCATCATGGATATTCTTCTGTGAGGAGGAGACCTCTGTAAACATTCAGAAGCTGGTGGAAACTTTGCAGAGATATAACAGATCTAAGGTAGAGAAATATTTTTAATATGCGGTTGTTGATTTTCATGACCTGTAACACAGTTACAGATGTGCAGTGGGTATGTTCAGTGGCAAACAGGGATGGGAGCAGGAAAAGGGGTTATTAGCAGTCTTGCTTAAAGGAGGGCAGAAAATGCGGGCTGTTCTCCGGGGGCACGTGGGGGTTAACATTTAGCATTGTAAGCTACTCCCAGTTCCCTGACTTCCTTTATAGGGTTGTCTTTTGTGCCATATGTTATACATGAGTGGCTACACACTTAAAACGAGTTGTGTTGAAGGAATGCTTGCTGCTCATACTTGTTGAGGATATTTCCATGTTTACATGTGAGTAATAAAGCTTGGACTTTATCACCATCTTGAACTGGAAAAGGACTTCCTTATACAAATTTGTCATCACCTCATATCCCCAGCCCAGTGCCCCAAAGTGTTTTTTTTAATTAAAGCCTTTGCCCAATATTCAAAAAAACACTAACAGGAAGCAGTATGATGTCCAAATTAATGCTAATTAATTCAGTGTGTGTGTACTGTAACATCACTGAAAAGCATCGGGGGGGGGGGGGAATGCTCCGCCAGGGAGCAATATGGCTGAGTGTATCCCGTTTGTGTTATGAATATTGGGCAAAGGCTTTAGTAAAAAAAGAGTGAGAAAAAAGACACACTATTTTGTGGCACTAGGTTAGCGACAGTAAGTGATGGCAAACTTCCTTTCTGGGTATAGGATCATTTTAAATGAATGACAAATGCCTTCTGGATGTATGTCCATTTCTTATGTCACCTTCAATCATTAGCTCCAATGGGTACTGGCTTTTTGCACCTGTTCTCACCTATGCAGGTGCAGATGCAGTTTTTGTTCCAGTTTGGCTACATTGACAACTGTCAGGATACTGCACCTGAACTAAAAAAAAAAAAAAAAACGCACAGGCTGATTAATTAATAAGCCGGGGTGAAATCCCCTAAGAGCAAGCAAACAAGAGCTGACTACCTGCTACAGGGAATGCACACCCAAAGGCTTCTTAAATTATCTGAAGTTACAAGATCACCAACATATAAAACAAACAAAGGAGGGATGGCAGGCGCTCAGACCATTTTATAACTAACCTGGGAGGTGCATGTGAGCAGGGCAATTAGGATACACAAGTCTTAAAAGAACCACAGCACTCAACCCTGTAAACAGCATTAAAAACTGCAGCCACATTGTAAGATGATCTGCAAACTACCATAATTTGACTGTAAGAGCTAATGGTGATTGTGCCCCACGTGCCTTACAATACAGGTACCATGATGTCCATTATTTACTTTGTCATTTATTTTTTGCAGAACTACTTCCTAGGGAAAGCTTTGCATGACGAGGAGTCTACTATAATCCACCATTACGCCTTTGCAGAAAATCCATCTAGTTTTAAATATCCAGATTTTGCAGCTGGATGGGCCCTCAGCATTCCACTTGTTAAACGGTAATTTACTACTGTAGCAGACATGTGCTTCATGTAATTTGTGCTTGTGTGTTACACACAATTGGTATGCCTTCAACTTTCCACAAATTATTTAAAAAAATAGCACAAACTCTGAACATTTCACAGACCACTGTTCAATCCATTATCTGTAAATGGAAGGAGTATGGCACATTTGCAAACTTATCAAGACATGGCTGTCCTCCTATACATACAGCCCAGGCAAGAGGAGTACTGCAGAGATCCACAGCTGAGGCAGGAGAACCTGTCCACAGGATAACTCTTAGTTGTGCACCCCACAAATTCGGACTTTATGACCTTTATCTGAAAGCAAGCCATAAGAAGTCATGTGTGCAGTTTGCATGTGGACGAAGTTGCTCTGATCAAGTGAGATCAATTTTATACATGTTGGCCTAAATTCCCAGCACTATGTGTAGAGGAAAGCTAACAACACGCATAAGCACATCATCCCAGTTGTGAAACATGGTGGTGGCAGCATCCTGGTGTGGGGATGCTTTTCTTCATCAGGGACTGGGAAGTTGATCAGCGTTGATGGGAAGATGGATGGGGTTAAATATAGGGCAATCCTGGAGGAAACCTGTTACAGGGTTCATTTTACAGGGTTTATTTTACAGTAGGACGAAGACCCTAAACATACAGTCAAGCTTAAAATGAAATAGTTTAAATCAAATCATAGTCATGTGTTGAAATGGTCCAGTCAAAGTCTACACCTTAAGATTTTTTTTTTTTTTTGCACAGTCAAAAAAGCTGATTATGGGAGAGCCATGTCTGAACCATGGGATTAGTGACAAGGTTTGTATAACGGGCGAGCGGCGGGTTTCACACAGCAGGGCATCAGGTCCCCAAGGGGACAGCCCGAACCCTGGGAAAGTGAAAATCCCTGGTTTGGGGCCACTTTAGGATAATACTGATTAGATTTGAAAACAAAATCATAGTATCAGTTCTAAAAAACTTATTTTGGAAAAGTTGAGCAACCAAGTTGTAAGAATTATGGATAGCTGTGAGAAAATGTAGAAGTAATAGCACACATCCATGTAATAGATTTACAGTATGTAATCTATTCTGGGACCGTATTTCTGCTCAATTGTCTTACGTTATGTTGCTCAGATTTTCATGGTTACATAGTCCAGTATGTCATTTGCTGATGTAAGGCATTTAGAACTGTTCCATTTATAGTGTGACTGTTTTTCCTATTTAGTTATTTAGTCATTTGCCTGCCAGTAGGTAACTTGGCTGAATTTTAAACAAAGTCTTATTGCAGATCACCATAAAAGGTGAAATTAGAAATCCTGCTAATGATGTTACTTTTATGGCTTTTGGCTAAAGCTCGACACACTGATTGGGCATGAGCCAACCTAAAAGGTCACCTAAATGTGATCTTAAGTTGCAGTATAAATAAATGTATAAATCTTTGCAAAGTGGTTAGTTAGTTTCTACTTACTTAATTTGGATATTAAAGAGATGGATGTATAAGTCTATGTATGAGTCTATGTATGAGTTTTTCGGTGTTGTGAGTCTCACCAATACACTGTTTTGCTTGGGTGTAATTTTTCCTAAATTTTGCAGTATATTTGCAGGCCTTAAATGTATTAGGCAATTAAAAAGTTCAAATATATGTATATCTCTAATTACTATGTTGTCTAAGTTCATATGTCAGTAACTCCAAGGAAACACAATTACGCACTTTAAAGTGTTATTTATACCTTTCTTGGTAAACTGTACAATACTAAAATGTCAAGCTCTGCGCAAAACCATGCATAAAAAAAAGAGATTAAAATATATTACTCATCTGGATTAAGTGGTCTGCGCAAAAAACAGCAGGTCTCATTCAGTCCGCAAGTCTTTGACAAGATGGTTGCTGCATTCAAGTCTACAAATACAAGTTTCTCAGTCCCATAGAAGGCCTCATGATCTGTCTCCGTCAGCTCCCACCAGTCCAACAGGTATCTATTTGGATGCACTAATGATTGGCCCCTAAAAAAGGGTCGATCTGATTACTCGACCCTCAAATAACCTATATGACTATGCATAGGAGAATAGTTGAAAGAAGGGAAATTCCCCCATGAAGGGGATAGGCTGGTCATACGTTTTGGCTCGCTAATGAAATTCAAAGTAGGACAGCAAAGGGGTTTGGACCATTCCCCTAGCCAGATGGAATTGTCTGGAGTTCATAACAATCTGACCTCGCCCAAATTAAACATGAAAGCAATTTTTTTATAAAAATAATAGCAGTTTTTATTTAGCACTCTAAAAACCAAGTTTTTATGTAACACACAAATATATTAGATACAAAACAGAGAATCATCAATACATTGATGCGGGGTCTCATATCAGCGCTTCTCATAGTTCATAAGGGCAGACTAGTTTCGCCTTAACTGGCTTCCTCAGTGCCTTTTAGAGTTGGAAGCTCCCGCTATATATTGTACAAAGAATGCACAGTAAATACATGAGAGCACATATAGCTGGCAAAACTCGGAAGTGACGGAGGCATGCCGGCACTGTCCCTCAGGCTGCATAGCCTATCATAGGATAGCAGAACACAGGGACGCGGTGACGCGCACACATCAAGGCGCGCCACAGTGTACTAAAGGGAGGTGGCGGCCAACAGCGCCGCCACTCCCGGCTCTACATAGGTTGGGCACCTGATGATTGGCACCCGTGGCTGGAGGTTATATGCGGATATACCTTAAGGGGACACTACTTACAAAGGTAATGTGAAAACTTCTCTTAACCCTTTCTCTATGTATCATTAAATTCCTGGCAATAACCGGTGATAGCTGTAGATGCTAAGGCATTGTCATTTCTCTTCAATGACACTTATTAATATCTAACGCACTACCTTTTCAGAACTACCGGCTATACTACCCTATATTGAGCACTGATGGAGGTAGAAAATACTTGACGTGGGCCCCTCTTTCTGCATATCCACCCTACCAGCACTAAACCTATTCACCCTCTCAGGCATGTCCACAAGAGCACCGCATGGCACATATCCAGTGCTATGGTTCTTTAAAAACTTAAAATTTATCTTTTATTAAAATCTTAGATCAATTGGTAACACAATAATTTGAGTCTAGCTGAAAATATCATCCACTAAGACCCTTGCCAATCTTTCAAATTGATAACTTACTTTTGGGAGCATCACATCTCATACACGGGTATCTAGGTACATCAATTTATTTATCATGCAATATGTGCTCTCATGTATTTACTGTGCATTCTTTGTACAATATATAGTGGGAACTTCCAATTCTAAAAGGCACTGAGGAAGCCAGTTAAGGCGAAAATAGTCTGCCCTTATGAACTTTGAGAATTGCTGATATGAGACCCTGCATCAATGTATTGATGATTCTCTGTTTTGTATGTAAAATATTTGTGTGTTACATAAATACTTTGTTTTTAGAGTGCTAAATAAAAACTGCTATTATTTTTATAAAAATTGCTTTCATGTTTAATATGGGCGAGGTCAGATCGTTATGAGCTCCAGATATTTCCATCTGGCTAGGGAAATGGTCCAAACCCTTTGCTGTCCTACTTTGGAGGTATCTATTTGCTTGTCTAATTAGCATGTGACTAGCAGCCCTGGCCGAAACCAGAACAAAGGCAAGCCCTTGCTGACCACGCTGAATACTATATTGTGTTCAGCAGCCATTTTGCTTAACAAAAGATTGAGTGAAATTTGACAATATTATGGGGGGACAAAATATAATTGTTTTTCATAGGCAGAACCCAAATCAGACCGTATTGCCTGATCTCCACCACTGCTTTACCTATAGTCAAGCCCCCCATTCGCCGGGATGCAGTTGCTGCCTAAACAGACATGGTTGCTCCCAGGACTTGTTAGTGCAAACAATACTCTGAGAGCTGGGACTGCAGGTGGGTGAGATCCAATGGGTAGTTGCAGGAAGTCCAAACATAGCTAGGAATCACACATGAAAATCAGTCCAACCAAATGACACAGCAAGGTGTTATGGGGGTCTAAGGTAAGGCTAAGGACAGGAAGGCACAGTAGTATTACAGAATCGGTAAGCAGAGAGTCGAGAAGGGTAGCTGAGGTCACAACAGGAGATATTAAAGGTAGAGTACAGGAGGGTTCTCTTGAGAATGAGCTCATGTAACATGCATGCAATAATGCAATAAAGGAGTTCACTGGCAAGAGCACCCAAAGCGACTGCTATCAAGGGCAATAAGTGAGTGCACTTGGGACACTTAAATAGGGACAGAGTAAGGGGGATCGGCTCGACAAAAACTTCAGGGCTGATTATCTCACAATAATTAAGGGCTAATAGCCAAGAAACAACTGTGGGGCTTATTGGCCCGTTCGAATTTCCCTTGGGCAGCTGTGCTGCTCAGGAATGCAAGTGGGCCGGACGAGGCCACCGTGGGAGCGAAGGCGAGGTAAATGGAGTTAAGTAGTGTTAGCACAACCCTTAAACCAGACCTTCACCATGATGTATTGAAAAGCCCAAACCCTTATAAAATGATTCCCCAGCATCTAAAGTTAATTTAAGTTTTTCTAAGTATGTCACACACCCCGCTTCAGAATAGTCATTACACTTGGGTTATACCGACCTGTAGAGGGCGATCTTGCAGAGATGTCATGAAAAAAAGGAAGCCCCTCCCGGTCCATAAATACCTGGGACCTCCCACTCATTACCCAGTCTTTCATCTCTGCAGTCGGCGAACAAGTCAGAAGATGGATGTCTCCTCCTTGCAGGTAGCCGGGGTAATCTCGGCCCTCTTGTTGGTCTATTTCTGCCTGGACCCACTTTAATTAAAATTCCCCTTGCCTCCCAGCTTAGGCTGCTGGTCCGGGCAAGGGTAGATGGCACTTTACGGTGCTTAGGAGCTATGCTCCACCGTGAGACCCCATACTAAGGGGTAGGCGGTTGCCCGGGTTGGTGCCCCATCCCTTGCCCTTCCACCTTTGGTGGGATTTCCCCTCTCCCGGTCACCCATTGCTCCCTAAATGAGGGGGGGGGGCTTTTCCCTTGAGGATTGATTGTTTGATTGTTTTTATTGAAACTGTGTTTTATTAGTGTGTGTGTCTTTGTTACACCTTGGCCGGCTGTTGCTGCGGCGCTGGTCATGGACAAGCGTTTTTTTCTTTCGTTGGGGGAGCTTCTTCCCCTCAGGTGCGGTGATGTGGGGGGCGGGGCCGGGCGCTCGGCGCGATCCTACGGCCCGCCCTCCGTGCTGCAGGCGCCGCTGTGGAGCCCGGCCGCTGGCCGGGAGCCGTGTTCTGTTGGGGGAGGGGGGCGGGCCGGGCTCGATGCGCGAACCGCGCTCGCCCTCCTTCTTCCTCATCTCGCTCTCTGCCTCGCCTCGTGCTTTGCATCTCGGTCTGTGGACGGCACCATTCTTGTAAGCGCCCTGTGGGATTAATGCTGTTCTTGATCCTATTATCTGCAGAATTGCGTTTTATTATTATGCATTTATATATATTTATATATTTTTATAATGTCACACTGCTCAGTTTATGTGTGGGGCATGTTGTGTGTGTGTGTGTGTGTGTGTGTGTGTGTGTGTGTGTGTGTGATTAGTCCTTTTCCTTATGTCTTCCAGGTGGACTTAATGGATTTTTAAGGGGTCCTCCCGGTCATTAGGGCTCCCAATAAATCCTCCCACGTGGGACTTAAAGAGGCATCCCGGGTTGCTTACTAGCGTAATTCCCTTGGTCATTGCGACTACCATTAAAATCACCATATGGAGGCTCCCCAGGATACCAGGCTTGAGCTCCCCTCGGGGCAATCCCGGAAGTGTGTGGGTTGTGGGGCATCCCTTTCGGGGGACAATGTATTATTTTGTATACCATGTGCGCAGCAGGCTATAACGCGGCAGTCGGGGGCCCAGGGGTCTGGGTCAGCGCCGCTGGCCTCATCGCCTACCCCACCCAGTCTGATCCGTACCCCGAGTGATGTCGTCATGGGTGGGGAGTCGCAATCTGATATGTGTGCCAGATTGGCCAATCTTGAGAAATTATTTTCTAGCGCTGTGGCCACGGCTAAGAGAAAGCACTTGTCTTCAGCCGCGCCGGCCTTTGATTTTGATGAGTTTGATTCACTTGACTGGTCTGATTATTCCCCGCTAGAGGAAGGGGAATTATTTGAGGAATCTGATACCGAGCAGGGACAGGGGGATGCCGTGGATACCCCTAAGGTCCTGGCTATTTCTCCTCCAGAGGAGGCTCCTCCACAGAAGGGGGAGTTCTTTGGGACTTCTAAGCCGCGCTTGGAATTCCCAAATCAAAAGCATTTTGATGGCATCATTCTTAAGGAATGGGAGAGGCCTACTCGGCTTCCGGGTGTTCTCAGGGCTGGGATAAGAAATATCCTTTTCCGGTGGACGCGGTAAAGCGCTGGTCGTTCCCTCCTGAGGTTGATGCCCCCGTGTTGGGGTTGTCTAATTCTTCTATTTTGCATTCTCCTGACTCCACCACCCTAAAAGATGGTGAGGACAAGTGCATTGATCAGATTGCTTGTCACGGTTTTACCAGTGTCGGTTCGGCCTTGCGGCCTGTTTGTGCTTCGGCGCTTTTGGCGGTAGCTACCAGGCCGGTTGTTAGGGACCTGTTGACTACTTCCAGGCTTGACCCGGCTAGTGATGAGTTCACCGCCCTTAAGCGGTGCAAATTGTTCATGTCCCTTGTGCTAGCCGCCCTGGATGACACCATGGTGATGTGTAGTAGAACTTCGGCCTTGCTGGTGGCTATTCGATGGTCGGTTTGGCTGCACCAGTGGGCAGCTGATTTTGTGGCTAAGAAGTCGCTTACGGGTCTTCCCTTCGTGGGGTTGTGGCTTTTTGGAGAAAAATTGGATTTGGTCGCGAAAGGAGGCAAGTTACCTCAGCGAAAGAAGCAGCGTCGTCCCTTTTGGGGGGTGGCCTCCTTTAACCCTTCCTTTCGCGGGGCCAGAGCGGGCAGGGGATTGGCCTTCTCTTCCTCCAGAGGTGATTCCTGGAACAGGGGCAGAGGACGTGCCCGTCCAGGTCACATCTGGGGTTCTAAATCCAAGCCCGCTGCCAAGCCTGCTCAGCAATGAGGGGGCGCCCTCACCCTTGCGGGTGGGGGGACGGCTGCGACACTGCTTCCAGGTCTGGGACCAGGAGGTCTCAGACAGATGGATTCTGGAAGTGGTGTCTTCCGGTTACAAGCTGGAGTTCGAGATCCGGCCCCCTCCCAGATTCTTCAGGTCTCGGGTGTCTTCGGATCCTCTGGCCGCGCAGGGGCTCCTAACGGCAGTAAGGAATCTTATGACATGGCTGTCATTTGCCCGGTCCCTTCCTCGGAAAGGGGCCTGGGCTACTATTCCATTCTGTTCACGGTGCCCAAGAAGAACGGCTCCGTTCGTCCCATCCTGGATCTGAAGCTCCTCAACAGGTTTATCCGTCTCAGGAAGTTCCGCATGGAAACTCTGCGTTCAGCCATAAATTCACTTCGTCAGGGGGACTTCATGACGTCCATAGACATCAAGGATGCTTATCTGCATGTTCCCGGCACACCAGAGATTTCTCAGGTTTGTGGTGGAAAATCTGCATTTTCAGTTTGTGGCCCTTCCGTTCGGCCTTACCTTGGCTCTAAGGGTTTTCACCAAGGTGTTGGCAGGGGTGATGGCCCTTTTCAGAGCCCAGGATATTCGCATTGTGGCATATCTGGACGACCTTCTCATTATGGCATCTTCTCTCAGCCAAGCGGAGCTAGACACCAGAGCTGTGGTATCCACTCTGGAGAGATTCGGCTGGATGATCAACTATCCCAAGTCTTCCCTCTCCCCGTCCAGGGTGGTGTCATTTCTGGGAATGTCTCTGGATACTTCTAAGGCCAGGGTGTTCCTTCCTCGTCCCAAGGTTCTGTTGCTTCAGAAATTGATTCAGCTTCTTCTGTCCCACCCTCGTCCGTCAATCCGGCTGGGGATGAGACTGGTGGGATTGATGGTGGCTTCCTTCGAGGCGGTTCCCTTTGCTCAGTTTCACACAAGGACGCTCCAGCTCCATCTTTTGGCGGTTTGGGACAGGTGTCCGCTGTTGTTGGATCAGTCTTTTCTGATGTCCCCCCGGGTTCGGCATTCCCTTCGGTGGTGGATGAAACCAAGCAATCTGATGAGGGGCAGATCCTTTCTGACCCCTCGTTGGGAGACAGTCACCACAGATGCCAGCCTTTCAGGTTGGGGGGGGTTCTGGAAAGATCTCCAGTTTCAGGGACTGTGGGGGCCTCAGGAGGCTCACGATCCCATCAATGTTTTGGAGCTGAGAGCCATCAGGTTGGTTCTGTTTCACTTGACTCTTCAGTTACAGGGCTTATCGGTTCAAGTTCGGTCGGACAATCAGACGGCGGTCGCCTACATCAATCACCAGGGAGGGACTCGCAGCAGGAGTGCCCTCAGAGAAGTGTCCTTGATTCTTGCCTGGGCGGAGAGCAATGTCCCATGCATCTTGGCGGTGTACATTCCGGGAATGGAGAACACGGAGGTGGACTCCCTGAGCAGGTGCTCATCTCGCCGGGGGGAATGGTCTCTCAATCCCAAGGTTTTTCGGTCACTTTGCCACAAGTGGGGGACTCCGGAGGTGGATCTCTTTGTCTCTCGTCACAAGCTTCCGACATTTGTGTCTCTCTCGCGGGATCCTCTGGCTTTGGCAGTGGATGCCATGTCTCTGAGCTGGAGGGATCTGGGGTTCCTGTACCTGTTCCCTCCGTTCCCTATGGTGGGAATGGTGGTGCGCAAGCTGACTCTAGAAGGGGCGCCAGCAATCCTGGTGGCTCCAAGATGGCCAAGGCAGGTTTGGTTCGCAGACGTCGTTCGGCTGGCAGTGGATCAGTTCGATCTGCCCCTTCTGCCGGATCTGCTCACTCAGGGTCAACTACTTTACCCCAATTTACCAACGCTGGCTTTGACGGCGTGGCTGCTGAAACCTCCATTTTAAAGGAGGAAGGTCTTTCTGATGCTCTGATTCAGACTCTTGTTAGCACTAGGAAGAGGTCTTCCTCTACCATCTACTATAGGACTTGGAGGTCTTATATTGATTGGTGTGAGGTCAGGGCCTTGCCTTGTAGGGTGTTTTCTATCCCTAGGATTTTAGATTTTCTGCAACATGGTCTTGACTTGTGGTTCCAGCTTAGTACGTTAAAAGGGCAGGTTTCTGCCCTGGCGGTTTTCTTTCAAAGGTCTTTTGCTCTTCATCCTCTGGTTAAGACTTTTTTCCAGGGGGTTACGCATGTGCGGCCTCCTAGGAAGCCTCTGCTCCCTGTTTGGGATTTGAATCTGCTCTTCAGGGTCCTCCTTTTGAGCCATTGCAGGATATTGCTCTTTCTGTGCTCACTCAAAAGGTTGCCTTTTTGGTTGCTATCACCTCAGTTCGGCGTGTCTCAGAGTTGGCGGTTTTGTCCATTCAGGCTCCTTACTTTGAGAGGCATCAGGACAAGGTTTCTGCCTTTCATCTGAATCAGAATGTTGTTCTTCCCTCCTTGTGTCCTAAGCCCAGCAATGACAAGGAGAGGGTTTTGTATTCCTTGGATGTGGTTCGCTGTGTGAAGTATTTGGTGACTACTTCTTCCTTTCGTAACACTGACGCCTTTTTCGTGGTGCCCTCCGGGCCTAGGACAGGTTTGGCGCCCACCAAGTCTTCCATTAGTAAATGGATTCGCCAGGCCATTGTTGGGGCCTATTCTGCCAAGGGGAAGATTCCCCCTTTTCGTGGTACTGCTCATTCTACTCGTGCTGTTGGGGTGTTCTGGGCTTTCCAGCACCAGGCCTCTGTTGAACAAGTTTGTAAGGCTGCTACTTGGTCTTCTGTTCACACTTTTTCCAAGTTTTATAAGGTTGATGTGCGGGCCTCAGCGGATGCTGTTTTTGGCCGCAAAGTTCTGCAAGCTGCAGTGGTTTAAGTTTGTGCATTATTGCCTTGTTTTGGATCCCTGCCCTTTATGGGCACTGCTATTGGATGTCCCAAGTGTAATGACTATTCTGAAGCGGGGTGTGTGACATACTTAGAATAATACCATTTTGTGATTACTCACCTGTAAAATGGGTATTATAAGTATGTCACACACCCCGCTTCACCCCGCCCTTTGGTATTCTGGATCCTTTATATGGTGAACCTTTTTAATGTTACTGTTTATAATTGGTTCTTCCTGGTCCTTTTACTGCTGTCTTAATACTGGATAATGAGTGGGAGGTCCCAGGTATTTATGGACCGGGAGGGGCTTCCTTTTTTTCATGACCTCTCTGCAAGATCGCCCTCTGCAGGTCGGTATAACACAAGTGTAATGACTATTCTGAAGCGGGGTGTGTGACATACTTATAATACCCATTTTACAGGTGAGTAATCACAAAATGGTATTTTTAGTCACTTATTCTTTCCCCCACTGGGCTGCAACTCTGTTTAGGACTTTAGGATACGGGCACCACCATCTTAGAAGCATCACACTTACTGAGGAGAGGGGAGTGGGATAAAGTACAGGGAGGCAGGTTATAGCTGTGCTTTGCTCAGACAGAGCAGAGCAGAGCTGGGGCAGGAAAAGGTCAGCAATCCCAGAATGCAGAGCGGCACAGTCAGAAGGCACTTCCTGTTTGCAGGATGCCTGATGTTCCATGAGCCGCCATCTTGGATGTTAAAAGGCTCATAACATGCAGTAGATGCAGGTAGGATGATTTTTAATGTGAGCAATCTGTATGTACAGAGTGTGGGAAACATATAAGATATGCTCTAATTCAGAGTGAAGGACCGCTTTAATCATGCTGTTCGACATTGGAGCGATCATGATAGCTAAGACAATTTCATTTATTAATGATAAAATCACATGTAGTTTTAATTGGGAAGCCCTGTTTGACATGACGCAACCATCTGCAGGATGTTAATCAAAATCTATAAAAAAAAAAAAAAAGGAAATACTACTCAGTTCCTTAATGAAACTAAACACTTGTTTTGGAACTTGCAAAAAACAAAATGTGCTGCCAGAATGTGATTAAGTAAAATACAGGGTGGATGATTTCTTATGATTTATTTGGGGACATTTTTAAAACGTAAATGAAAGAAGATGTTGCATAGCATAACCCATGGGACATTTTTTGTAGTTTTTTACTTGAAAACATTTAGTACTTCATTATTTGATATTTACAAGGGCCTTCTGCTGGTTTTAATAAACATCTCTGACACTATCCCTGAATTTAGCAAACATTTAAGAACAGGGTACTTCCATACAGCATGTGCAGCAGGTTCCTGTCCTTGTGGCTCCACAGAAAAATAAAAACTTGGCTTTGGGGGTGTTCTAAATCTTTATTACATTACGTATTACATTTCTTGTTTCACCATACATTCCCAAAAATAAGTGTTCCTGTGTTTCATTAAATTCATACTAAAATCAAGCCTGATTGTTGTCCCATTGTTTTGGGCTACAATCCTCAAAACCTTAAACCTCAATCTTTTTTCAAAAAGACCCTGTGGTTCCTAATTTATCGTTAAAAGTATTAGAGCATTGGAGATTCAAAGAAAAAATGAGGAGAAACACTGGGTGTGGCAACAGCGATGTGATTGTAAGCACACTGTGTGCACATTTATAATGAGCGGGCTCTAGGCGTGACCATTATGACAGTGAGAGACATGTTGCAGGCAGAGATGCTTACAGAGATACTTACTATTAGCAACTAGTTTGCCCTGATAAAAGGATGGGTTTGCTTGGTGCCTGATGTGTGGCAAGACTGGAATACAGGGTGGCAGGTGGGGGCAGGCTGTTTATTTGCCCCTGCTATCGGCGCACTGTGCTGAAGGGTGAAAGTGGTCAACTCAAGTAAGCCTTTGTTTACAATGTGGTCAAAATTCTCCCAAATATTAAGGCAACACAAACTACATTGAACCACCTTCTGCTGGGTAGAGAGATGCTTTTTATCCCTGGGAAATTAAATCCCTCAGATTTCATGCTGGAACTACAAATATCGTAGGTCTTCTTTATCCAAGTAATGTACTGTATGTTGAAAATGAGAAATAAAGCTGTTATACTATAGTAAAACCTCTCCATATAATACTAGTCATAATAAAACATCCATATATAAGGCAAAATATGTTATCTTTTATTTTGCTAGAGGTTTTCTTATATAGCATATGAATTTGTGAAAGAATCCTCTTTTTACCAAAAAGTATAAACATCTACATTTAATGACAGGGTTCCCATTTTTTATATATAAAAAAAAAAAACGATTGCGTTACGTTGCAAAAGCCTGTAGCTCCCAAGTTAAATTCTGGTACAAAGTAACATAGTTCTGTTTAACACTATAGACAATTTTAAACAAAACACCAACAGAATGGGGGATGGGGAAAGCAACATACAGATGGAACAAAGTTGAATGGAATTTCCAAAGTCCTACTGTAGCATTCACTCAGCCAGCCACCATCCCTGTCCAATGTGTGTGTGCCTGCTCAACGACAGTGCTGTGATTTGGCCGGCAGCACCGCTTTCTTACCAGGACCAGTCCGTTCTGTATACATGGCATTTGCGGGTGCCGATTTTCCATAAAAGCCCCCCCCCCCCCATTGCCTGCAGTACATTTATGCAGACTATATGACCAGAGTATTAGAAAGCAGGGAGGTGCTGCTCAATAATGTGGTTCTACACTACAATCTACTGTACAGTAGGAAACGGAAGTTGAATTGGGCTAATGTAGCTGATGTCATATTGCTGTTATGCGTGTCAGTAAAACTGGCTCGCTAGCGGTAAACAGGGCTCATCAGGGCAGTAGAGTGACAGTGACAAAAGTGACTGTAGCCCTCACAAATTTCAGCGATATGGGAGGGGAGCATAACAGGGCTATGGAAAAATAGCAGTGACAATGTGAAAATTGAAATTGAAGTGGGACCAAAGGAACAATGATCACATAGGGATAGGGAAACTAAAACTAACTTTTGAAACTTACAGTAAATTCCAGTTATTAGGGAGGGACCATGACATGGTAGCTGTGGCAGTGCGGCTGAATACTAGCAATAAATAGTGTATTAGTTGTACAATAGTATTCCACTAATGGATTGTGTGACTTGCTGAGCATTGATCCCTTGTGCCATCTGGCGGTGGAAATGAAAAATTACATAGGGAAAACTTACCCTTCTAACAAAATTAATTTATACCAATATTTGAACTAGACCTGTGAAAAATAAATATGAATTAAATTAAAAATCTATTTGCTTAACATGCAACATAAATAAACCTATATTTCAATAAATAAATATTTACTAAAGTGCTATATGCAACACAATCAAAAAAGAGTAACCAATGACCTTCAAAAAAAATCAAGAATAACACAAAACGTGCAGAATGGTACATAACCTTTTTCCAAGAGAGAAGTCCCAGTGTAATGAGAATGAGGCTTGGGCCAGCTGGCTGTCAGGTGACATATTTCTGTGGACTGGTTAGAGATTGAACATTGGACTAAATTAATTTAGTAATACCTGTGCGCCATATTGTGTATTATGATGTTTTTGTTATATCTACAATGCATCTCACTTCAGTCACAGTCTTGGCAGGCACTCTCCATCACATTCAATGGAGCTGGGCGTGCACAGGCACTTTGACTGAGGCAAAAGGAATTATGGGGGGTATGCTCACTGGGTCTTGTTCTCAGTGGCTTTCTGGCCACTAGACTGTCCGGGAGCTGCTGCGGGGGGTTAAACGTGAGTACAGTTATTTTTTTATTTGGCTTTCTCAGCCGATTTTAAGGGTATTTTTTTATTAACATAAAGAAAAGGCAGAATTTGTTTGCCTTCTTTGGATTAAACTGGAATGACACCAGTGGTGTTGAATTTAACTTTGAGCCTGCACTATTGTTTGCCCATCCAGATTGATAACTCTGTTGGGAAGACCTTTTTATAAAGTGAATCCAGCTAAGGAATAAGGTTTGTTTTTGCAGTTAAACCAGATGTGCATTTTTTTTATAATGACATGGCCCCCAAAGAACATCTCATAAAATAATACCATTAATTCGCCTGTGGAGGAAGAGCTCACCAACGATTGTTCTGATATTAGAATCTCCTCTAGGTCAGCATCTATCTAGGTCTTCAAGAGATCCATATAATGTAGCTGTATTTGATCTAAATCACCTTCACAAGTGCTTATTGTGCTACAAAGGGGCATGAGAAGAAAACCTTTTATATTTTAAAACTATATATGTTTTGAAGGCTTTAATGCCTGGTTGTGTTAGTATGCAAGAAAATGCAATTTGCTTTTCTATAATATCAGATGGCTATGTTACTAGCAACTCTTTTGAATGTCTTTTTAACGAATGTCTATTTGCAACAGGACTAACAAACAAGGCTACTGTATGTCTGCTCTAGAGACATGCAAAATGTTTACTTTATTCATTGCTTGGGGAAGAGTATAAGAATGCATATACAGGTCCTTTAGCATATAGTGCTAAAGTTCATTATTTTCCATAATGAAATGATAAAAATTAAACTTTCATATATTTGAGATTCATTGCACACCAACTGAAATTTTTCAGGTCTTTTTTTGTTTTAATACTGATGATTTTGCCATACAGCTCATGAAAACCCCAAAATCATATCTTAAAAAATTAGCATATTTCATCCGACCAATAAAAGAAAAGTGTTTTTAATAAAAAAAAGTCAACCTTCAAATAATTATGTTCAGTTATGCACTCAATACTTGGTCGGGAATCCTTTTGCAGAAATGATTGCTTCAATGCAGCGTGGCTTGGAGGCAATCAGCCTGTGGCACTGCTGAGGTGTTATGGAGGCCCATGATGCTTCGATAGCGGCCTTAAGCTCATCCAGAGTGTTGGGTCTTGCGTCTCTTAACTTTCTCTTCACAATATTCCACAGATTCTCTATGGGGTTCAGGTCAGGAGAGTTGGCAGGCCAATTGAGCACAGTAATACTATGGTCAGTAAACCATTTACCAGTGGTTTTGGCACTGTGAGCAGGTGCCAGGTCGTGCTGAAAAATGCAAACTTCATCTCCATAAAGCTTTGCAGCCGATGGAAGCATGACGTGCTCCAAAATCTACTGATAGCTAGCTGCATTGACCCTGCCCTTTTATAAAACACAGTCGACCAACACCAGCAGCTGACATGGCACCCCAGACCATCACTGACTGTGGGTACTTGACACTGGACTTCAGGCATTCTGGCATTTCCTTCTCCCCAGTCTTCCTCCAGACTCTGGCACCTTGATTTCCGAATTACATGCAAAATTTGCTTTCATCAGAAAAAGTACTTGGGACCACTGAGCAACAGCCCAGTGCTGCTTCTCTGTAGCCAAGGTCAGGCGTTTCTGCCGCTGTTTCTGGTTCAAAAGTGGCTTGACCTGGGGAATGCGGCACCTGTAGCCCATTTCCTGCACACGCCTGTGCACGGTGGCTCTGGATGTTTCTACTCCAGACTCAGTCCACTGCTTCCGCAGGTCCCCCAAGGTCTGGAATCGGTCCTTCTCCACAATCTTCCTCAGGTTCCGGTCACCTCTTCTCGTTGTGCAGCGTTTTCTGCGACATTTTTTCCTTCCCACAGACTTCCCATTGAGGTGCCTTGATACAGCACTCTGGGAACAGCCTATTTGTTCAGAAATTTCTATATGGGTCTTACCCTCTTGCTTGAGGGTGTCAATGATGGCCTTCTGGACAGCAGTCAGGTCGGCAGTCTTACCCATGATGGCGGTTTTGAGTAATGAACCAGGCTGGGCTTTTTTAAAAGCCTCAGGAATCTTTTGCAGGTGTTTAGAGTTAATTAGTTGATTCAGATGATTAGGTTAATAGCTCGTTTAGAGAACCTTTCATGATATGCACATTTTTTGAGATAGGATTTTGGGGTTTTCATGAGCTGTATGGCAAAATCATCAGTATTAAAACAAAAAAAGACCTGAAAAATTTCAGTTGGTGTGCAATGAATCTCAAATATATGAAAGTTTAATTTTTATCATTTCATTATGGAAAATAAAGAACTTTAGCACTATATGCTAATTTTTTTAGAAGGACCTGTAATATGCTAATGCTAATCAAACGCAACATCTCCCACTTAGATTAATACTAACAGAATTTGAAAAGTTGACTTGTAAGATTAAATATCATCCTCCTCAACTGGCAGTTGGAGGAGTTGTTTGTGAATTCAGAATTATTATTATTCGGATTAAGATGCAATACATACTTTATAGCTTTCATAGGGACATTTTCAAAAATACTGGCACACAGTATTTCCCTTACTAGAGATGCACCACATTCAAAAAGCTTTAAACTTATTTTAAAGGTTTGTTGTTTAAAGGTTGTTTTAGTGACGGTCCTCTAAAAGAGACATTTGTGTGTTACTGTATGAGACCTTGTACCATAGCGCACAGTAGTAGGACTACTCCAAGGTGTGTATGCAGCACTGGGTGGCAGAAAAACATGCTAGCTTACTTGTCTCTGTAATGTCAAGCGCTGCACTTTGGTTTGCAGACCTGTTGTCTGTGTCCCATTCCTGTTCCTAGGATAGCTGGGACAAGGAGTGTACTTCTGGCAGCTGCAGAGATCTGCAGACTGTAATCTGGCTGTAGGTCAGCTTTAGGTATATCATTTTTTTAAATGATCAATCAATTGTTAATATTCTGTATTAAGTCTTACATCCTTTCTTCTCCTAATCCACTCCAGGCCTTCAGCATTCAGAGATGAATGGGTTAACTCTTGTCCGAATGATGTGGACTGCAAGACAAAAGGCGTGGCTCCTCCCGGCCTCTATATACCTCTGGATGCAATACCACAATCTAATTTCATTCTTGCAGTTGGACTGAACTGCGAAGGTTATTTGGATTTTCCTTCTCTTTCTCAGGACTTTAACTACGAAGCGGTGGTCTTATGGCTTGCTTGAAGGGTCAGGGGATACACATAATCCCTTACCTAGATGATCTGCTGATCAAGGCCTCATCCTTTCAGGAGGCTCAGAAGGATACACAGAAAGTTTTGTCAACACTGAAGGAGTTCGACTGGATAGTCAACTATCCAAAGTCGCATATGATTCCTTCATCAGTGAGGTCTTTTCTGAGGATGTGGCTAGACACAACTCAGGCCAAAGTATTTCTTCCGGGGACAGAAGACACTCTTGCTTCAGGCCAGAATACAGACTTGGCCTGCCCTCGGCCGACGCTCCGTCAATGGATGCGCCTGGTAAGCCTGATGATGTCTTGCTTTGAGGCAGTGCCCTTTGCTCAGTTTTACACAAGGCCACTGTAGATGTAGTTGCTCTGTCTGGTATTGGTCCTCGGGGTCTCTGGATCAACCCTTTTTTCTGACACAATCATCCAGGTAGTCTCTAACCTGGTGGCTGGATCCCCAGCATTTTCTGCTGGGCAGGTCCTTTCTTACGGTTCAATGGGAGATGCCAGCCTAACAGATGCCAGCATGTATTTATCGCCTGATGTGAATCTAATGGTTTTGCTTGTAGGAATTTTTCTGTCTCCAGAATTCTTGAATTCCTGCCGAAGGGCTTCAATTGAGCACTCTAAAGGGGCAGGTTTCTGCTTTATCAATCTCTTTTCAGAAACCCATTGCAGAGAATAAGCTTATTAGGACCATTTTGCAGGGGGTCACTTGTGTGCCCTCGGCGTAAGCCTATTCTGCCTGTTTGGGACTTGAACTTGGTATTGTCAGCCCTGCAGAGCACTCCCTTTGAACCTATGGCAGATGGTTCTCTGTACTTGATGACACTTAATGTCATTTTTCTAGTGCCGATTACTTCGGTACGACAAGTTTCTGAATTGGCAACTTTATCGGTTAAGCATCCTTATTTATAGTTGCATAAGGACAAGGCCGTCTTCTGTTTTAAGCAGGATTTTCTGCCCAGGGTGGTTTCTCCTTTCATCTTAATGAAGTGGTGGTTTTGCCCTCCTTATGTCCTGCTCCAGTTAGCCGTATGGAGAGGGTCCTTCATTCTTTGGATGTATTTAGAGCATTGAAATATTTTATCTCTGCTACAGAAACCTTTCGTAAGTCAGACTCCTTATTTGTTATACCTGAAGGGCCATGGAAGGGTCCTCCTCCAGTTAAATCTACCATCAGTCGATGGATTAGACAGCCGGTAATAAGGGCCTATACCACCAAGAGGAAAAATCCTACTTACAGCTCATCGGTGGAACAGGCATGTAAAGAGGCTACTTGGTCTTCAGTTCATACATTTACGAAGTTCTTTAAGGTAGAGCATCAGTGGATGCTGTATTTGGTAGGAAGGTTTGCAGACAGCAGTAAGCTAAGTTGTTTTTTGATTTTACTGTAACTTACGCTTCACTAATTCTTGGGATCCCACCCTAAAGTTAAGGGCACTGCTTTTGGAGATCCATTCATCTCTGAATGCTGATGGCCTGGAGTGGTTTGAGAGAGAAAATAAAATTCTGTGATACTCACCTGTAGAATTCTCTTTTACATCCACTCTGGGCTGTCAGACCCTCCCTTCTGCTGGGTTACTGTATCTACTTAATGGATTCCTAGTTCTAGTAGATTTGTATTTATGTAAATAGTTTTTCAGCAGTAAAAAAAAAAAAAGTAATCTTCAACAAATATATAGGGCTCTTATGATGCCTTAGCTGTTCTACTGCTTTTCTATTACTGGATTGTGGTATTGCAGTTGGAGGTATAAAGAGGCTGGGAGGAGCCACACCTTCTGTCTTGCAGTCCACACACTTCGGACGAGAGTTAACCCATTCGTCTCTGCTGAAGGCCTGGAGTAAATGTAGAAGAGAAAGCAATTCTACAGGTGAGTATCACAGAATTGTATTACAATTAAAGGCCCTCTGTGAACCTTTAAAATAAAAAAATGTATTCTCCCTTTTTTCTTCCAATCCATTCCAGGCCGTCCTCTTCATTACATTTGGGTAATGGCTGCCTGGAATGCCTGGACTGCAAGATTGAAGGTGTGGCTCCTCCCGGCCCCATAAGTAAGCAGCTGCCTCTAACCAAACCAGTTTCATTCTTGCAGTTGGATTGGACTGTAAAGGTTGCTTGAATTTCTCTCTCTTAGGTTAGGTATTGGCAGCAAGCGGGGGATATACCCTGTTGGCTTACTGCATGGCCTTATTCCCACGGATCTCCCTGACCCTTTTGCCTCCACAGCTTTGCTGTTTGGGGTCCGTGAAGGTAAGTTAAAGCGACGGGGTCTGGGGCGATTTTCAGAGTGTATACGCTCTGGGCTGCAGGCTTCCTTTGAAAAGCAGGTCAGCTGCAGGTTTTTGTCTGGTGAACCAAAGGAATTGTTTCTGACCATAATAGGACTATTGCTACAGTATCTACTCCTGCATTAAATTTGGTCTCTTCTGAAGCTCAGCCTCCCCAGTCAGCCCCTAGGGAGCGGGGGGGAAGCAGTGGGGCACAATCAGATCTGGCACATAGGTTGGCTAACTTGGAAAAACAGCTCTCATTGGTTGTCCCTAAAAAGGCCTCCTGTAAGCAGAGGCATTTGGAGCCTGTTTATTGTGAGAAGGATTTATTTTAATAGCTTTGTTATCACTGCTATGGATGATGTGGTCAGGCTAGGTGCCAGAACCTCGGCTCTTCTTATTGCCTTACGCCACTCTTTATGGCTGAAGCAATAGTCAGCTGATGCTGTCGCCAAGAAATCTCTTACGGATTTGCCCTTTTTGGGGAACGGCTTGCCCTTATGGTCAAGGATGGCAAGTTTTCTCAGAGGAGGAGATCTACTCGTCCTTTTCAGAAGTCCTCATCATACCGGTCCTTTCGGAATGGTAGAGGTTCCTTTTTTTTCAAGTACCTGCAGGGATTTTTGGGGCAGAGGTAGGACCCGGAATAGCCGCTTGGGGAGCCAAGCCTCCAGCTAAATCCACCCAGGCCTGAAGGGGAGCCCTCACCCGTGTGGGTGGGGGGACGGCTCCTGCAGTTTGCTCCAATCTGGAGGCACCACATGTCGGATCTTTGGATTCAGGAAGTGGTGTCTTCAGGCTACAAGATAGTTTGCAGCCAAACCACCCACAAGATTCCTTTGGTCAAGGGCAACTTGTTAAACGCAGAAGCCTTGAGAGCCTCTGTTATGCATCTCCTGCGGACAGGGGTAATTTGTCAGGTACCCCTTCAGGAAGAATGTCAAGGATTCTACTCCAAATTGTTCACGATCCCCAAAAAGGATGAATCGGTGCGACCAATTCTAGACCTAAAGGGTCTCAAGTTCATCCGGTTGAGACATTTCCGCATGAAAAAAATAAGGTCAGCAGTGAAGTTGCTTCAGCCTAGAGATTTCATGACCACAGTAGACATAAGGGATGCATATCTTCACATCCCTATTTTTTCGGGACATCAGACATTTTTAAGATTTGCCCTGGAGGGTCATCATTTTCAATTTGTGGCTCTTTCCTTCCGCATATCCTCGGCTCCAAGGGTTTTAACCAAGGTGTTGGCGGGTCTCATGGCCGTCCTGAGGGGTCAGGGGATTTGCATAATCCTATACCTCGACGACCTGTTGATCTCTGCCCCGTCCCTTCAGGAGACCGAGAGAGACACTCAGCCAATGTTTTCGACCCTAGAGAAGTTTGCCTGGGTGATTAACTATCCAAAGTCTCATATCACCCCATCGACAGGTCATTTTTGGGGATGACTCTGGACACGGTTCAGGCCAGAGTTCTACTACTCCGGAACCCAAATAGAGACCTTTATAGCTTGTCAGCAGCCATCTATTTGTCTAGGGATTAGACTGGTAGGCCTAATGGTGGCCTGCTTCGAGGCAGTGCCCTTTGCCCAGTTTCACATGAGACCTCTTCAGATGAATCTGTTATCTATATGGGATCGGGCCCCCAAATCTCTGGATCAGACGTTTGTTCTGACCCCATCAGGCAGACATTCCCTCCTGTGGTGGTTGGATCCCCTACATCTATTAGTAGGCAAGTCCTTTCTGACGCCTCCTTGGGAGGTTGTTACCACGGATGCCAGTCTTGGCTGGGGCGGCATCTGGCAGACCCAGAAGATCCAGGGACAATGGGGTCCGAAAGAAAATCGGCTGCTCCACTTCTCAACTTGGCTTCTCCACTTCCTGTCCTCTGACATCCCGGCTATAATCATGGGGGACTTCAACATACCCGTTGACACCAACAACCCTGCAACCACCAAACTATTATCCCTAACCACCTCCTTTGGCCTCAAACAATGGTCTACCAGCTCCACCCATAAAGATGGCCACACGCTTGACCTGCTCTTTACTCACCTCTGCTCTGTATCCAGTCTTTCCTCATCCCCACTTCCCCTCTCTGATCACAACTTACTAACACTAACACTCTCTTCCCTTAATACTACCCCGCCTGCACACAAACCTGCAATACTTCGCAGGAATCTCAGAAACCTAGACCTTCAATCTCTCTCCGATGCTTTACATCCCCTTCACACCCTGCCCTCATTTACCAATGTAGACGCTGCCGCTTCATACTACCACAACACACTAACTGCTGCCCTTGACTCTGTTGCTCCCCTTAACTACAGTCGCCCTCAGGCCAAAAAAAGACAACCATGGCTTAACACTAACACTGCAACATTGAAACGGCATTCTCGAGCTGCTGAACGGCATTGGAGGAAATCCAAAACCAAGGAGGACTTCCTGTTATACAAGAAAGCCCTTCAGGAACTCAGGACTGCCCTTTCATCTGCCAAACAGGAATATTTCACATCACTCATATCGGCACAGGCCCGGAATCCAAAACAGCTATTTAACACTTTCAACTCCCTTCTCCGACCACCGCCACCTCCTCCATCCTCACAGCTAACGGCTGAGCAATTTGCCACATACTTCAAAGACAAAATCGACAGGATTCGAAGTGGCTTCACCCCCCCGAACACCTCTCTCCTACCAACATCCCCCTTGCCCCAGTCATTAACTCATTTCACAGTGTTGACTGCTCAAGGTGTCTCCTCCCTGGTCTCAAAGGCTCACCTGACCACCTGCTCCCTTGATCCCATTCCATCCCACCTTATCCCTCAACTGTCTCCATCTGTCATTCCAGCCCTAACATCTTTATTCAACCTCTCCCTCTCCACTGGTACCTTTCCCTCCGCCTATAAGCATGCTGTTATAACTCCACTCATCAAAAAACCCTCTCTGGACCCCTCTGCCCTCCCCAGTTACCGCCCAATCTCTCTGCTCCCTTTCTCATCCAAGCTTCTTGAACAGCATGTCCATACAGAACTTACAAACTATCTGTCTACAAACTCCCTCCTAGATCCCCTCCAATCTGGTTTCCGCTCGTGTCACTCTACCGAAACGGCCCTCACCAAAGTCACCAATGATCTACTAACAGCCAAATCCAAAGGTCACTACTCTGCTCTCATCCTTCTCGACTTATCATCTGCTTTTGACACTGTCGACCATGCTTTGCTTCTCAATATTCTTTCTTCTCTTGGAATCCAAGGTCTCGCACTCTCTTGGCTCTCCTCCTATCTCTCTCACCGCACATTTAGTGTATCTTACTCACACACCATTTCCTCTCCCCGGCCTCTGTCTGTAGGGGTACCACAAGGCTCAGTCCTAGGACCCCTACTTTTTTCAATATACACTACTGGTCTAGGACAACTAATAACCTCGCTAGGCTTCCAATATCACTTTTATGCAGACGACACTCAGATCTACCTCTCTGGCCCGAATCTCTCTTCTCTTCTCTCCCGCCTTCCTGACTGTCTAACAGCCATCTCTTCCTTCATGACCTCTCGCTCTCTTAAACTGAACATGGACAAAACAGAACTGGTCATTTTCCCACCATCTCACTCCCCTCCCCTCTCTAACACCACAATCTCTGTAAATAATCTTACAATAACTGCAACTCCTCAAGCTCGATGCCTGGGCGTCATTCTGGACTCCTCTCTCTCCTTCAGACCTCACATTCACTCCCTCGCCACCTCCTGTCGCCTCCAACTCAAAAATATATCTCGCATCCGTCCCTTCCTCTCACCTGTCACCACTAAAATGCTAGTACATGCCCTGGTCATATCCCGACTGGACTACTGCATCACCCTCCTCTGTGGTTTGCCAACAAACAGACTGGCTCCCCCCCAATCTATCCTAAACTCTGCTGCTCGCCTCATCCATCTCTCCTCTCGCTTCTCCAGTGCTACTCCCCTCTGTCAATCCCTCCACTGGTTACCAGTCTCCCATAGAGTCCAGTTCAAACTTCTAGTGCTAACCTACAAAGCTCTCTCTAACCAGGCCCCTTCCTACATTTCATCTCTGATCCAACATTACCAACCAAAGCGCAACCTCCGCTCCGCCTCTGACATTCTCCTGTCCTCTTCCTTGGTTACCTCCTCGCACTCCCGCCTTCAAGACTTCTCCCGTGCCTCCCCACTTCTCTGGAATGCACTCCCCCGCTCGATCCGCCACTCTCCATCAATCCAAGCCTTTAAAAGCGCCCTCAAAACTCACTTCTTCAGACAAGCATATGACCTGGCTTAAGCAACTACTATAACCTTCAATGGCACATGCAGCCATACTCAAGCTCTACCACTTGTGACCCCACCCCCTTCGTCTCCACCCCCATCCTTTAGACTGTAAGCTCGCAAGGGCAGGGCACTCCTCCCTATTGTCTCCTGTGCTCACAACACTTGGTTTTAACCTGTGGCATCTAATTTTGTATTGTTCTCTGTGCTATATGTTTTACCTTGTCTGTATTCTTAACTTGTAAAGCGCTACGGAAGTTGATGGCGCTATATAAATAAACATTAATAATAATAATAATAAATCTTTTAGAATTAAGAGCAGTTTGGCTAGTGCTTCAACATCTGAGGGGCATGCTGTCCAGGTCCACTCATACAATTGGACGGCAGTAGCCTACATCAACCACCAGGGGGTACGCGGAGCAAAAGAACCCTAAGGGAAGCAAGCTGGATTCTGGTTTGGGCAGAGGAGAATGTTCTCTGCATCTCGGCGTTTCACATCCCTGGGGTAGAGAACCAGGAGGCAGACTCTGAGGGGATGGTCTCTCAGTCAGAAGATCTTTCAAGCCCTTTGCCTTCATTGGAGTCGTCCTGATGTGGATCTATTTGTATCTAGACACAATCACAAGTTGCTGAGGTTTATGTCCCTTTCAAGAGACCCTCTAGCCATAGCAACAGACGCTCTGACAACCCCATGGACAAGGTTCAATCTCCTGTATGTATTTCCTCCATTTCTGATCCTGGGTCAAGTACTAAAGAAAGTAGCTCAGGGGGGAGTACCAATCCTCCAGGTGGCTCCTCCCTGGCCAAGGAGAAGCTGGTTTTCAGACATAGTAAGGATGTCGGCAGATCACTAGCGCCTGCCCGACGATCCAGAGCTTCTCACACAGGGGTCTCTTCGTCACCTGAGTTTACAGATGCTGGCATTGATGGCCTGGCTATTGAAACCTCGATCTTGACGGAGAGGGGTTTATCGGTCAGGGTTATACATACCATGATTCAGGCCCGGAAGAAGACCTCTTCCAAGATATACTACAGGGTCTGGTGGACGTTTATCTCCTGGTGTGAGTCCAGGAAGCTTTCTTGCAGAAGATATTCTGTCTCCAATTCTAGAATTTCTGCAGAATGGTTTAGAGTTGGGCCTCTAGTTGAGCACCCTCAAGGGGCATGTTTTGGCCTTATCTATCTTTTTCCAGAGGTCTATCGCTGACAATAGACTCATCAGAACTTCCTTCAGGGAGTCACTCATGTCCGACCACTGCGTAAGCCTATTTTACCGGTGTAGGACTTAAATCTGTTGCTATCTGCTCTCCAGGGAGCTCCATTCGAACCCTTGATTGACGCTCCTTTGAGCATTTTCACGCTCAAGGTAATTTTTTGGTAGCAATCACCTCTGTGCGTTGAGTTTCCGAATTAGCCGCTTTATGTATGAAGGCTCCTTATTTTGAGTTACCCAGAGACAGGGTGGTCTTTCGGTTTAAGCCTGATTTTTTACCTAAGGTTGTTTCTCCTTTTCACCTTAACGAGGAGATAGTTCTACCTTCCTTATGCCCAGTTCCGGCTAATTCTAAGGAAAGGGCTCTTCATAAGATATTACATGGCTGCTACACAATCCTTCCGGAAGTCAGATTTTCTTTTTTGTCATATCGGAAGGGCCTAGAAGGGTGCTTCCGCCAGATAAATCCACTATCAGCAAGTGGATTAGACAGGCAGTAGTAAGAGCCTACTCTGCCAAGGGGAAGGAGCCTCCCTTTCGGATCACAGCACTTTCCACTTGGGCCATTGGTGCTTCCTGGGCTTTTCAGCATCAGGCCTCGGTGGAACCTGGTCTTCAGTTCATACATTTACCAAATTTTACAAGGTAGATGTTAGGGCCTCAGCTGAGCTGTTTTTGGTCGAAAAATTCTTCAGGCGGCAGAGAATTGAACTACCTGCTGTTCCGCATTGGGAATCCTGCCCATACATAGGCACTGCTTTTGGAGATCCCAAATGTAATGAAGAGGACGGCCTGGAATGGATTGGAAGAAAAAGCACAATTCTGTGAAACTCACCTGTAGAATTGTTTTTTCTGTAACCATTCCAGGCCGTCAGGCCCGCCCCTTTTTGGGGTTCATTATATCCTTGATGCCTTTTTTATGGTGATTATTCCATTTATTATATCATTTGGCAGTGGAAAAAAAAATAAAAAAGGAAAAAAAGATATATAAAATAGAAAAAAGAGAGAATAATATATAAAGAAAACATTTTCAAGAGAAAACAAGCTGAGTTTGGTGTGAAGTAACATTGTCTCCTATACTTGGGGCCTCCCGGCCTTAGCCTCTTGGTATATGTTTTACTGCTTTTTAAGTACTGGTTTGGTTAGAGGCAGCTGCTTACTTATGGGGCAGGAAGGAGCCACACCTTTAAACTTTCAGTTCATGCCCTCCGGGCAGGAATTACCCAAATGTAATGAAGAGGACGGCCTGAAATGGATTAACAGAAAAACCAATTCTACAGGTGAGTTTCACAGAATTGTGTTTTTTTTTTTTTTTTTTTGTGCTGTCAGCTCTTGGGGACCCGGAGGGCTTTCTAATTGGCTGCGCAAAGCACACCTCTACTTCCAGCCACAAAGAATCGGGTTCTCTTATTAAAGCGCACGTGTTGGTCCCCATTCCTATAAGACAGGCTGGGGGGCATCCAGAATGCTGGAGCCCCCCCCCCACCCCATAACCGCCCAAAACGCTCATAATTCCTGCCTTCATCTCGATCCTCCACTGGAAGTACAGCTCCGCAACTGCCCGCCAGCACTTGGGTGGGCGTGGCTTTTCAGTGACCGAAACTTCCCTACCACCTAAGTCCCTGGTGGCCAATCGCAGTGCTCTAACCTCTGGTGGAGGATCCAGGGGAAGGGTGGTTATGTGCAGGGAGCTCCAGCATTCTGGATGCCCCCCCCACCCAGCCGCAGTCTTATTGCATCGGTACAAACACCTGCACGGGTGTTGGTCTGCTCTAAATAAAAGGAGGGGCATTCACTCAGACCAACTACAGCTGATACTTATCTCAGGCATGGCTGGTATCGACCTGCAGGACCCAGCTGGTGAACATACGGACAGCACAAGAACTGCTGGGTGTTAGCTTAGGATCAAGGCTGACAGATCACCTTTAAACTTCCTTTTAATGTGGTGTAGTAATAACAAACTAGTGAATGTGTGTATGTGTGTCAGTGGTGAAAGCGCCATTATTTGCAGGGGCCATTTATACATGTAAGCTGTCCTCCGTAGGAACATCTTGTCACGGGGGGTGGGGGGGCTGGGGGGAAAGGAGGCTTAAAAATGTTGAGAAACACTGTAAATTTTTGCAGAGGTAATCAACTTTCTTAAGCTATTTTTGTTTTGTGCCGAAAGGATGTCAAGGCACTGACCTGTTATAGTATTTTTTAAAATTCTTTCTTATGTTAGGTAATGTGTGCTGCATGAAGGCAATTTTCATTACTTTAGTATGTTGCCATTGCCAATATACAAGGGGGAGCAATTTTCTAAGCTTTGTTTTTTTGAGTGGATGTCCGCTTTAACACACAATACGCTGTGGAGATGAGGGAGCTCACTCAACCTTACACATGCCCAGTGACAGTGTCCTGTGTGTGCAGGCAAATAAGAAAAAAAATTTAAAAATACTAAATCGGCATCTTGAGGGCATCCTTTTGAAACAAACAAAATAATCTTTCGAACATTTCATTCAGAAGTGTACTTACCCTTTAAAGATTCTCCTGATACATCATATATCTTGTGTGAATGTAGTTAGAGAGCGGGAGTGTATATTCACCTTGCAAATATTCTCCATTGATAAATTGAACAGGCCAAATAATACTTTTTTCTAGTGTATTATTGTCACACTATGAATAATACCATGGTTTGATCAAATAGGGCGTGATTTATGACGCTTGTGGGTTTTCGTCACCTGCTGTACCTTGTGTGTGCTTGAGTAAACTGAGCTATAATTTTAGCAAACAAAACTATATATGTAGCAGGGAATGTAGGGAGAATGACTATTTGCTGGCAGTTTGCTGGGTTTTGATTTGCTTCGTCTAAGCAGAAGAGTGGTATTTACACTTTTACAAAAATTTACAAAAATGGTTTGACACAAGCTGGCGAACTTCAGCGACCGATTTGGTTGTGAAAATTTAATTGATCTTTCTGAAGACCATATGGGTCTCAGCATATGTGTGGTGTGTTAGGAGCGAATATGTGTGACGCTATTAGTAAGTCAAGGCCATAGATTTCTAGTGAATAGGTCATCTGCATTTTTTATTTCACAGCAGATATTAGTTTGGTATTACTGTATTTATTGTAGTACTGTGATGTATTTAATGTAAAGTAATACATTCCCATAATGTCCACCTTCATAGTTATCTATCAATGAGAAGCTTGGCTATTTTCCTAGGTTATTGACTGCCAAATAGGCAATTAAGTGCTAGAAGTGTTCTCATGATTTCCAAGTATTTCTGACATGAACGGAAAAATTAAAGCAAAGCCATTCTGCTTCTGTTGGTGTCTAACACCAAATATAAAAAACAGGCGCTCTTGGGTCTCCATTTATCATGGCTGCTCTTTGGGATTTAAAATGAGCCATCCAAAATGAAACTCGTTATTAATATTGTTTGATTATAGCACCATCTTCTTCCATAGCACTGATTGCCTATCCATTTGATTAGTCAACCAAGGTCCAAAATATGTGGCAGAACTTGTCTAGCACTGTTATTTGAGCTGTGTGCAGGCTGGAGGGATATGTACACTGTTTTGATCACTGTGCACATCAACCATCCACTAGCCAATTTGCCATTTCTGTGCACTATCCTGAGGAAAAACAAATCCCTGTGTATTGTTAAAGTGAACCAACACCCATGGGTGATTACCTCCCTCCCCGCGGGACACCCGAGATCGGGATGTCCCGCGGGGTGAAACCCCCCCAAACCCCATCTGTGAATGGCCGGCGCGCGCGCGTCAAGAGGGACGCGCGGGAGGCGGCGACGGAGGAGCTGCTTGTCCGGGACTGTCAGATTGCTTGTCCGTCGGCGCGGGGAGAGGTGAGTTTTTCGGGTGATCGGGTGGGTTTCACACAGCGGGGCACCCCGATCGGGGGTGCCCCACCGAAGTGGACCAAGACCCAGGATAGTCAAAATCCTGGGTGTTGGTCCACTTTAATATGCATACTGAATTGGGTCATCATTTCTGCTTTGGTAAGCTCACAACCAAACTGGAATTTCCCTTGCCCACCATGCCATGGGTGTGCCAAATCCTATTGTTAATGTTGTACTCTATGCACGTTCTAAAGAAAACCGCCCCTTTGTACTATTAATATCCACACTTAAAGTGGACCAATGATCCCATAGGCTGGCTTGCTAGGTTCCCCTGTGGTATTCCGAGTTGAGCCCCCCTCCCCCACGCGGCAAATCACCTGCAGGAGCTTTGCCTTTCCCCTTGCTGCAATCGCCAGCCGCCGCTGCATCTCTGCACGTGTCTGCATTCCACAGGGGAGCCGGGGCAAAACAACTGCTTTATGCCTCGCAATGATATGCACAGAAAGGGTACAGAGTACAGTGGACGATCGGGGAGGGGGAGTTTCACACAACAGGGCACCCTAATTCGGTATGCCCCTGGGGCAAGAAACAATCACCAGCATAGTCAAAATCCTGGTGATTGGTCAACTTTAATTGTCCAAAAATGTTGTCTTAAAATTCGAGCATCAACTTGCTGCCCCTTAAGTCTAAATTTATTACTATGCAGTTGAAATTTTAATTTTTGACGCCACCAAATCATTAAAGGTCCTAGATTATAAAGAGTGCCACCAGTTCTTTCATTACCACCCTCACATGCATGGGTCCTTAATAAACATAATGGGAGTATCCAAATGATCTAGAAAAAAATTCTAATTGACAGCTGCTAGCAACTTACAAAATGTTGTGTTAACAGATCATAAAAAAGTCTGCTGGGGTACAATGCAGAGATTTGCCCCAGTCCCATTTGATGTATTATCGCTGTAGTGCTGCTTGGTCCAGTATACTGCATTGCTAAATGTACATCTACATGGAAACTAGAAATTTACAAAACAACCCCTATGTTGTCTCATTGAAAAAATGTATTATTAGTTTTTAATAACTAAAATGAGGGTAAAAAAAACAAAGATGATTTCAATGCATTGGCACATAACCCCCATCGTTATACTTGAAAATGCAAAATAATCTTTGTCTCACTCTGGCATTTAGAATTGTTTTATGTATTATTTAAAGATTAAAAGATTTAATAACATAGAATGTTCCTGAACAGTTTTTTTCGTCTTAAATGTGATTACTTTCTTGTAAAATGAAATGAAAGAACTTGCAATTAAGCCATGTTATTAGGTTAACTGTAGTTGTACTGCAATTGTATTGCCCCCTCCTTTCCCCATCTTGTAAAGTAATTTTAGATTATCTTGATTTCTTTATATTACCCTTTTATATTATGGTCTCCATCCCATTAAGCAATTAATACATTGTATAAATTAAAATTAATGGAAGGAATTTGGAAATGAAATTAATAAATATAATTTTCATTCTTTTCATTAGTATCTATAGTGTAAACAGAACAAATAGTTACAGAATCTTATAAAAAGTTATTACATTCCTGAAATATTCTTCAGCCTGTATTTAAAGTTTATTGGTGTGCTTTTCCCCATGAAATTTTAATTGTTTTGTACATTGTATTTTTTAGGCTCGCTAAGATCCTTATTCGGGACCCACCTGCTTCAGATTTTACAATAGACCTTAAACATGAGGTAAACTTTATTCACTAATATATACTGTACTAACCAAACCCCCTGAATATCTGCCTTCTTCACTGAAGCTGCATGCATTCTGCCCTATGGCTGGCTCCAGACAAGAGTTCCAGCCATGCTGATCTGGGCACTGCTTAGCCCAGTAAAGATAGAAAAGTAATGAGGAGAAAAACACGAGTCAGGCGGTTGAGGAAACCAGCTACCTTCAATGGGATCCAAAATTATAACGTAACCTTTACTTCAGAGTTTAAAATTGTAGCTGACATGCCAATGCACTGATAAACATCATTATATGACGCATTTCAGGGGCTTACGATGCCCTCTGTCATGTACGAGATTATTTTGGTCACAGCAACAGACAAACTCTTGAAATATCATTTTGTAATGCCTTTATCTTCACTCCACAGTAAATTAAAGTACTGTAGCTTTTACCCAGCCAATCAATCAATCAACCAATCCTTATTGGCCAAGTACAGGATACAAGGAATTTTCTGTGACAAGAAGCAATCAGAGCCAATCAGAAACAATATTTCAGCTTGTTTCAGTGGTGTAGGAACCTTATTTATAGAACACCATCTTCTTCTGTAGAGGGCAGCGATTAGACAACATAATGGGAATGCTTTGAATACAAGATCCACTAGTAGTGGAAGCCCTGCCCTTACTATTTAAAAGATACGGGGTTGAGACCAAGGGGAGGGATTACAAGTGTTTTGTAAAGACTTTGTCCATATGCTGACTGGAGGTCATAAGAAAAATTATATAAATCAAGTTTTATTAATAAGATAGAACACTGCGCTGCCCACAAAATCTCAAACAACCATAAACTTGCTACAACTTATTCCAAAGAGAAGTCCAAAAATGTATTAAATTAATAATAATGCACACAGCAGTCCGTCTTGATCATAAACAAAGTTTCACCGATGGTACAAGTAAGAGTGTAATATGGAGATCCCAGAAAGCATGCACACTTCCACACGTGCCCTCCACCTCTCTTATGTACTCTTACCAGCCAAAATAAGAACTCATGCCTCACACTCCTTTAAGCTCTCCACCACGGTTTTTGTGTGAGTGGTTCAGATCCTCCACTTTAAATTCCAGGCAGTTGTCAGATAATCAAAAGGCGGCGGGATATGGGGAGTTTTGTTCATCCGTGCACGTCATTTTTAATGATTGGAGATTCCAGCCTTACCCTACCAGCGGCCGCGGTGGGGAAGCTTGGGGACATCTTCCATACCTTTTTACGCTTTGATACCAAGATTTTGTTTGTGAGTACTTCCATTTAGTATTAAAACTTTTTTGAATATACCGAGTTGCACTAGATTTGTTTTCTTCTCTTTTCCATGGGATAACATTAAATGAGATCATCAGCCATTGCTCTAAACATTGAACAGAGTCTTTTGATTATCTGAAAACTGCCTGGAATTTAAAGTGGAGGATCTGAACAACCACTCACACAAAAACCGTGGTGGAGAGCTTAAAGGAGTGTGAAGCATGAGTTCTTATTATTTTTGGTGTGCCACACACCCCGCTTCACTTCTTAAATATTCATCACTTAATGGGTTAATCCACCGCAGGTGACGTAGTGCAGAGAGGAAGTCTTGTAACGAGCCCCCTTCCGGCCTATATATACCTGGTACCTCCCTTCAATCACCAGTATTTTTTCTCTCTGCTTGCTGACAAGTCAGAAGATGGAAGTCTCCTGCTTACAGGTAGGCCGGGGTAATCTTACCCCGCCACCCCCCTTTTGGTCTATTTCTGCCCGGTTTGAGTTTGTATACCTTTATGGTGAAATGGAAGCCTCCCAGCCTTGGCTGCTCACCGGGCAAATGGTAGATGGCACTTTAAGTGCCTAGGAGCTTATCTCCTACCGCTCGACCTCATGCGTGGGGCAATGCGGCTAACCGGCATGGTGATCCGGAAATGGGATGCCCCTGTCCCGAAGGTCCCCGTAGCCCCTTTTCTCTCCCGTTTCGGTCCCTTCTCCCTTCACTATGGGGGGAGGGGGGGGGTGGTGGTGAGGGTGTGCTTTTAGTATGTGTGTTTCACTGTATCACTGCATGTTAACATATATGTCATGTTTATACATTCACTGTAGCATGTGTATATTTTGGACTGCTTTAAGGGCAGCTTGCGCTGGGTATAGGCTGGCCACTTCTCTGGCAGTTTGTTGCTTTGTGGCCCCCTCCCCCCTCTCCTCGCCTGGCATTCATGTAGCTTTGTCAGCACCATGCGGTTTTTACCCTCCCCCCTCCGCCGCCTGGGCGCACGTGCTGTGACCAGCTGTAAGTGTTCCAGCTGATCGGCGTAGGGGGGGGCGGGTCCCGCTGACGCGGCGCCGACATCATGCGGCGTCTGCGGTGGGCCCAGCGTCCTTGCTTCCTTCAAAACAGGAAGTCACGTGGGCGCACGCCCGCACTTCGTCTTCATGCCTGCTCATGGCTGCTGGCTGCAGGCTCACCGGCTGATTGCTGTACAGGTAAGCGGCCCCTCCCGTTGGGGCCGTTAAATGGGGAATACTTTTTAATAATACAGTGAGAAATCACTGTTATTAAGGGGGCGTCATTTAAGGGCACTTGGTGCCATACTTATATGTTATACATATGTGAAGGATCTGATGGTTGTTTCTTTGCCTTGCAGATCCTGGGATCCCTGCTTATGCTAGCCCTCCGGCTCTATGTGCCTGGCTAATTATTGGGATTGCTTTGAATGTTTATATACATAGACTATATATAAATATATATATATATATAGTTTCTATTAAAGGGGACCTAAACTTAAAAAAAAAAAAAAAAAAAAATTTTATATAAATCCTCCCTTCCGGGACATTACTAAAATAAAGGGGGCATCCCGGGTCGGCTTATGCCTTAAAAGTCCCATTATTGCGAATACCATAAATCACCATATGGAGGCTTCCGTAGATTCCGGAAACGGTTCTGCTGTTCCGTTCGGGGGGTGCGTAGGTTGTGGGGTTCCACTCCCAGCTGATGATATCTTTATTTGCATCCCTTGTGCAAAACAGACTATTGCGCGCCAGTCCGTTGCTTCGGCTGCTGTGCCATCGCATCCTTCATCATCTCCTACCTCTCCCTCCCTATTCCGGACCCCGCATGACACTGTCAAAAGTGGGGATTCACATTCCGAGGCGGCAGCACAGCCCTGCCCCCGGAAAATGATGCCCGTTAAAGCAGCGTTGAAGACCGCTACAAAACGAAGGCACCTGACTCCGATACCTTCGGCTCCACAGGACCAGTTTTGTGAACCTGTGGAATGGTCCGATGGATCCCCTGACAAGGATGAACTCCCGTCGGAGTCAGATGAGCCGACAGGTCAGCATGTGGCTGATGAGATCGGCGATTGGTCAGAGGGGATTGTTTTTGACACCCCCTCCATTCTGGCTCAAATGTTTAAAATTTTGAGTTTAGATACGCCTGAGGCGGCCGCCCCGCCAGAGGGTCAGTTATTTAAAGAGCCTCAGCCGAGTTTGGTTTTTCCCAGACAGCACCACTTTGAGAGGGTGGTTCTTAAGGAATGGGAACATCCCACACGGTTATCTGGAATTCCTTCCAGTTGGGAAAAGCGTTATCCTTTTCCACCAGAATTGGTGAAGCTGTGGTCTGTCCCTCCGGACGTCGATACCCCTGTACTAGGACTCTCCAGCTCGGCTATGGTACAATCTGCTGAGACCACTGTCCCCAAAGATGGGGAAGATCGCAGGATTGACCAATACGCTCGACATGGTTTTATCTATTCCGGGTCAGCATTGCGCCCGGTATGTGCGTCAGCCCTTCTTCTATTGGCAATTAAGTCCCTAATTCAGGGGCTATATGAGGATCTTGATCCCGCTTGCAAACAGTTCACTGCACTTAAGCAGTGTGAATCTTTTGTGGCTTATGTCCTGGCCGCTCAGGACGATGCGCTGACTATGAGTAGCAAGGCGGCAGCTATGCTGGTGGCTATTCGCAGGTCAGTATGGCTGCGTCAGTGGTCAGCAGACACGGCTTCCAAAAAGGTACTCACAGCTCTCCCCTTTTTGGGGTTGCGTCTGTTTGGGGAGAAAATTGATTCAGTCGCAAAAGAGGGTAAGATGCCACAATGCAAAAGGCCTCGTGGTCCCTTCAGGGGGACAAGTTCCGGTAGGCCTTCCTTTCAAAGGTTCGGAGCGGGCAAAGGTACGTCCTTTCCCGCTACCAGTGGCGCAGGTTGGACTCGGGGGAGGGGCCGTGGCCGGCCCACTCAGTCCTGGGGCACCAAGCCCAAGCCTGCTGATAAGCTCACTCAGCAATGAGGGGGGACTATTGCGACACTTCTACCATTGGAACCATGTGGTTCTAGGCAGATGGATCCAGGAGGTAGTGTCGACAGGTCACAACCTGGAATTCGAGTCTCACCCTCCCTCGCGGTCCATTCAGGGGTCGGTTCATCCCTGCCTGAACTCTCATCAAGACGGAGTGTGTCTTTCTTTTGCCCAAATTCACACAAGAACGCTTCAGCTATTTCTGCTAGCGTGTTGGGTCCAGCAACCTCTGTTGTTGGATCAGTCCTTCCAATTGTCCTCCCGTGTACGGCAGTTCCTCCTGTGGTGATTGGTCTCGACCAATCTTGTATAGGGCAGGTCTTTCCCGACCCTCCCTTGGAAAGGTGTCACCACGGACACCAGTCTGTCGGGATGGGACAGATTCTGGAAGGAGCTGCGGCTTCAGGGGCAGTGGAGGCCCCACTTACCCATCAGAGAAATGTCTCTGATCCAGACATGGGCAGTGTTCCATGTTCCCTGTCTCTCGGCGGTTTACATTCCAGAGGTGATGGAACAGGTAGCGGACCGGTTGAGCAAGTGCTCTCCCCGTCTGGAAGAATAAGCTCTCCATCCTCGGGTGGTTCTCTTATTGTGTCTCCATTGGGAGACTCCGGAGGTGGACCTGTTGGCCCCTCATCACTATCACAGGCTCCCGAGCTTCGTGTCACTCTCCCGGGATCCTCTGGCTCTGACAGTGGACATCAGGTCCCTGAACTGAGGAGCTCTGGGATTTCTATACCTGTTTCCTCCGTGGCTCTTGCTGGGCAGAGTTCTTCAGAAGTTGGCTCTGGAAAGGGTGTACGCCGTTCTCATGGCCCGGAGGTGGCCAAAACGAATAAGGTTCGCAGACATCATTTGGCTGGCAGTGGACCAGTTCGTTCTGCCTCTTCGGCCCGATCTGCTCACTCAGGGTCAATTGTGTTACCCCAATTTACCAGCGCTGGGTTTGATGGCCTGGCTGCTGAAACCTCCATCCTGAAGGAGGAGGGTCTTTCTGATTCAGTCATTAAGACTCTGATCAGTGCCCGGAAGAAGTCTTCTTCCATCACCTACTATAGGACTTGGAAAGCCTATATCACTTGTGTGAGATAAGATCTTTTCCTTGTAGGGTCCTTTCGGTCCACAGGATTCTGGAGTTTTTACAATCAGGGCTGGACTCTGGTCTCCAGCTAAGTACATTGAAAGGGCAGGTTTCTGCCTTATCTGTCTTTTTTCAGAAGCGTGTTGCGCTTAAACCTTTAGTTAAAACTTTTTTCCAGGGGGTTACGCATGTGCGGCCTCCCAGGAAACCATTACTCCCTGTTTGGGATTTGAATTTGGTTCTTTCGGCTCTTCAGGCTCCTCCTTTTGAACCTTTGCAAGATATTGCTTTGTCTACCCTGACTCAGAAGATTGTCTTCTTGGTAGCGATCACTTCTGTCCGGCGTGTCTCAGAATTGGCGGCCTTAACTATCCAGGCGCCTTACTTTGAGAGGCATCAGGATAAAGTGGTCTTTCGGTTCAAGCCAGACTTTCTTCCTAAGGTTGTTTCTGCTTTTCATTTGAACCAAGATATTGTTCTTCCCTCCTTGTGTCCTAATCCTAAGAATGACAAAGAGAGGGTTTTGCATTGTTTGGATGTAGTACGCTGTGTTAAGTACTACTTGATTATCACGTCTCCTTTCCGTAGGACGGATTCCTTTTTTGTTGTGCCCCATGGGTCTAAGAAGGGTTTGGCACCAGCCAAATCTGCCATTAGCAAGTGGATACGTCAGGCCGTTACTGCGGCCTATTCTGCTAAGGGAAGAGTTCCCCCTTTTCGTATTACTGCTCATTCCACTCGCGCTGTTGGGGCGTCTTGGGCATTTCAGCACCAAGCTTCTGTTGAACAGGTTTGTAAGGCCGCCACCTGGTCTTCTGTTCACACTTTTTCTAAGTTTTACAAAGTTGATGTGCGGGCCTCAGCGGATGCTGTTTTTGGCCGCAAAGTTCTGCAGACTGCAGTCATTTAAGTTATGCTTCACCTGGCCTTGAGATGCCCTTCCCTTGTGGACATTGCTTTTGGATGTCCCATTAAGTGATGAATATTTAAGAAGTGAAGCGGGGTGTGTGGCACACCAAGAATAATACCATTTTGTGAGTACTCACCTGAAAAATGGATATTGTTGGTGTGCCACACACCCCGCTTCACACCCGCCCTTTTCGGTATTACCGAAGCATTTATATGGTGAAGCCCTTTTTTATTTATATCAAAATTGATTTTGGAGGTTACTGGTGGAATACTGGTACCTTGTATTACTGCTTTTTGAATATACTGGTGATTGAAGGGAGGTACCAGGTATATATAGGCCGGAAGGGGGCTCGTTACAAGACTTCCTCTCTGCACTACGTCACCTGCGGTGGATTAACCCATTAAGTGATGAATATTTAAGAAGTGAAGCGGGGTGTGTGGCACACCAACAATATCCATTTTTCAGGTGAGTACTCACAAAATGGTATTTTGGCTGGTAAGAGTACATAAGAGAGGTGGAGGGCACATGTGGAAGTGTGCATGCTTTCTGGGATCTCCATATTACACTCTTACTTGTACCATCGGTGAAACTTTGTTTATGATCAAGACGGACTGCTCTGTGCATTATTATTATTTTAAATCCGGTTTTATGCTTGTCTGAAAAGGTGGGGTTTGGAAGCAATTTAAAAAGCTTTTAGTTTTGGGGAGTGAAAAGATTGTTGGGGAGTGGGGATGTCATTCCAGAGAAGTGGAGAGGTACGTGATAAATCCTGAATGACGCGAGTTAGTGGGGGTGACCAAAGTGGAGGACAGGAGAATGAGGCCAAGAGGAGGTTGTGTCTGGGTTGAAATAGTTGGATTAATGACGACATGTAAAGAGAAACCTGGCTAGAGAGAGCTGTGTAAGTTAGAGTTAGAATTTCAAACTCTGTAAGACTTGCCAGTCGGTGGCCAGCAGAACCTATCCCAACTTTCCTTGTTGGCCAAACTTTAGGCATTCCAACACCCATTTTTGATCACATTTATCACTGTACGCGAGAAGGTAGCCAGTTGCCGACAACCCTCCCGAGCTTGGTTTCTTTTTCACTTACGTCCTCCTTTTCTTCCTCTGTGAAACCGCCTCCCACTATTTCTGCAAGGACTCTGCACTATGTAATTGTTGGCAGCAAGTTGTGAGACCTGGTGAGGAGCCTAAAAACCGGGGAAGGGGGTGTTCTATAATTCTTTTTATTTATTTTTGCATCTACTAAATACTTTTAAACCTATAATGCTAGATGGTACCTGGTCCCAAATTATCCTAGCAACTGTTTCAGGAGATGCTGGGATGAAGGAGCCAGGCTTTTTTAGCAGGTTATAAGTTGCACACATGATCTTGTTTTAATGGGTATGAGGAGAGACATCTGAATATTATTATTATTCCTTCGCTCTGCTGTTTTTGAAGCTTCTCCTCCAATTGCTCATTCCCCCTCCTCTTTTTCTTCTCCACTCCCTCCATCCTCCTTTTTTGTTTTGTTTGTTTATAGTTTAATGTATTTGTTTCTTACATACAATATTTGCACTAGTGCACTACTCTGCAAATACCATAAAATAATATTTTATTAAATGTTACACTATAGCAAAAATAAAAACACACATGCAACACAAAGACACTGTTAAAATCAATTAATCCACTATTCCTGTGATGATAAAATACTTAGCAATCCATGTTATAGAAGACCACAAGGTATCAAAAAGTACAAATAGAAATCAGTATTAAATAGCTCCGCAAATTGCCACCCCAAAAAATATGCATTTTTATATTTCTAATTACTCAAGTGAGTGTTCAATTACTCCACTTAGTACAAAAAATACAAGTATAAAAAGGTAATCACTACAAATAATTCATCAAGACCATAAACCTGTGCAATCAATCAAATCTAAAGTGCAAATGCTAGATAAGAAGGCTATATTCACCAAGTAAAGCAGGGGATGAGACCCCCAATGTAAACCCAATACACAAAAGTGCTGTTAGTGCAAAGGGCTGTTTAAGGGAGTTGAGGCAGTAAGCAATCACTGGAAAGACAAAGTAAAGATCATACTATCCTTGTGGTCAAACGTGACTAATCATCAGGCAGTGGATTGAAGGCAGGAGACCCCACGCGTTCCGCCGATCTGCTACGTCTTCTCCAGGGGTGCTATCTCTTTGAATGGTGTCTCCTTTTATGTGGCATGGCAGAGAATCGGGCCACCCTCCCTCCCCCCCAGTGCGAGGTGTAACTCCCGCCTCCTGACGCAGCATGTCCGATTGGACAAGGACACGCCCATCAACTGTAGTGATGAATGACGGTTAAGCACCATATGTGCAGCCGAGCCCCCTCTCAGCAAGATCAAATCAATCAATCCTGGCCAGCCGTCAGCTGGCAGAGCCCGCCCCCCCATGATGACCCGGCCGGTGTCATTGGCTAAAGGGGAGGGGCTGGGCTCCACCAGCATAACAGCCCGGACTTCAGAGAGGAAGGCTGCACATAGGGTGGGGGAGGGAAGGGAAGGAGGCAGATATCTCTGCTCAGCCATGCTACCAAGGTCAACTATAAACAAAGTGTAACTCAACTATTTACATGGTATACAGCTATTCAAATCACTCACTACATAATAAAATTGTACTGGATCTAAATATATATTCAAGAAGCATGTGTTGTGTTATTTCTCTGTACAATAACAGACATAATTAAATATGCATAATAACCATCTATTCAGGTTCCACCTGTCCCTTGGTGGAAAAGACGATGGAAATATGTAACCCTCATACAGGAAAAAAATTTCCCCTGCATTCGTTTGTCAACTGAAGCACTACCGCAGTGATTTATATCCTGCGATGCCTGTGTAACCAGATCTACGTTGGAGAGACCAAAAGCACTCTACGCATGCGGATACAAGCTCATCTCTCTAATATTCGATTAGCTGCGCATGATGAACAAGCAGGGTTTACAGCACAATGGCATGTTTCACGGCTGTGTTGGATTCAGTGTGCGAGCGTGGGATGCCCTCTGCACAACTCCTTGTAGTTGGATAGCGGTCGGTGACAGAAGAAGGGCCCGCTGGATGACTGAAACTAGGACCCAGATACCTTGGATACAAATGTATTTTTTTTTGTTTAGGCCCACATGAGTTAGGTCGACCCCTGCAATTATATTCCCAGTATGTCACACACCCCGCTTCCGAATATTCATGACACTTGGGTAACTGTGTTGTAGAGGACATGAAAAAAAGGAACCCCTCCCGGTCCATAAATACCTGGGACCTCCCACCATTCCTCATTCTTTCGTCTCTGCAGTCGGCGAGCAAGTCAGAAGATGGTTGTCTCCTCCTTGCAGGTAGCCGGGGTAACCCCCCGGCCTTTTGTTTCTATTGCTGCCTGAACCTTTTTTAATTTAAACTATTGCAGTATGCCTCCCAGCCTAGGCTGAAGGTCCAGGCAATGGTAGGCTGCACCTTATGGTGTATATAGGAGCTTGCTCCCCCGTGAGACCCCATACAAAGGGGTAGGCGGTGTCCGGGTTGGTGATCCCGGCTTGGGATGCCCTGTCCCTCTTACCCTTTCACCTATTGGTGTGGGTTCTCCCCCCTACCGTGTCCCTCTGTGCCCCTTGGGGGAGGGGGCCTTTTCTCCTGTGGGTTGTTTTAATTTATTTGGGGGAAAAGGTGTGTGGATTGTGTGTGTGTGTGTTCGTATGTGTTTTTGCGGCCGTTGTTGCTGGGCCGGTTTCACTTTCAACAGGTGCAGTTAAGGAGGGGGCGGGGCCGGGTGCTCGGCGTGCTCGTTGTGGCCCGTCCACCCCCACCCCACCCCCCCTCGAGGCCGGCTTCTCTCAAGCACTCTTTCCGGCCTTGCTGCCTGCTTTGCTGCAGTGAGTGGATTTTATTTATTTCATCATTTTTAACTGTCTTATATGGTGGGTGTTGTGCATGTTGACACTTATGTCTGTTCTCATGTCTTCTAGGTGGGATCCATTCTTTTGAAGTTTAAAGAGGGAGTTCTCCCGGTCCTAGGGTCCCTTAGAGTTTAATTTAGGGTTCCCCAAAAAAAAATAAAAAATCCTCCCACTTGGGACCTGAAGGGGCATCTCGGGTAGCTTAATAGCATAAATCCCTCTGGTCATTGCGACTACATTAAAATCACCATATGGAGGCTTCTCAGGATACCAGACTTGGGCTCCCCTCGGGGCAACCCCGGCAGTGTGTAGGTTGTGGGGCATCCCTTGCGGGGGATAATGTATTTGTTTGCACACCTTGTGCTCAGCGGGCCATAACGCAGCATTCGGGGGCCCAGGCGTCTGGGTCCGGGGTCCCGGCCTCATCTCCTTCCCCACCCTGCCTTATCCGTACCCCTAGTGATGTTGTCACAGGTGGGGAGTCGCAATCTGATGTATGTGACTGGCTAATATTGAGAAATTTATTTCTGGCTCTGTTGCCAGAAAGGCCTCGGCTAAGCGAAAACATTTGTCTCCAGCCGCGCAGGCCTTTGAGTTTGAGGATTATGATTTCCTTGACTGGTCTGATTATTCCCCGCTAGAAGAGGGGGAATTATTTGAGGATTCTGAGGGTTCTGACAATCAGCAGTTTGTTGGTGCTGATACTGAGCAAGGGCAGGGGGATGCTGTGGATACCCCGAAGGTCTTGGCTCACCTTTTTGAGGTTCTGGCAATTTCTCCTCCTGAGGAGGCCGCTCCTCAAAAAGGGGAATTCTTTGGGACTTCCAAGCCGCGCCTGGAGTTCCCAAATCAAAAGCATTTTGATGGCATTATTCTTAAGGAATGGGAGAAGCCTACTCGGCTTCCAGGTATTCCTTAAGGTTGGGATAAAAAGTATCCCTTTCCGGTAAAACGATGGTCGTCCCCTCCCGAGGTGGATGCCCCGGTGCTCGGGGTACTCTCAAAGATGGTGAGGATAAACGCATTGATCAGATGGCTTGCCACGCGTTTGCTAGTGTCGGTTCAGCCTTGCGGCCTGTTTGTGCTTTGGCGCTTTTGGCAGTGGCTACCAGGTCTGTGGTTAGAGACCTGTTGAGTGCCTCCAGGCTTGACCTGGCTAGTGATGAGTTCGCCGCCCTTAAGCGGTGAGAATTGTTCATGTCCTTTGTGCTTGCCACCTTGGATGACTCCCTGGTCATTTGTGGTAGAACCTCGGCCTTGCTTGTAGCTATTCGGCGGTCGGTATGGTCACGCCAGTGGGCGGCTGATTTTGTTGCCAAAAAGTTGCTTACAGCACTTCCCTTTGGGGATTGCGGCTCTTTGGAGAAAGATTAGATTCTGTCACGAAAGGAGGGAAGTTACCTCAGCGTAAGATGCAACGTCGTCCCTTTCGGGGGGCGGCCTCCTTTAACCCTTCCTTTCGTGGTGCCAGAACTGGCGGAGTTTTGGCCTTCTCTAACCTCGGAGGTGATTCCTGGAGTAGAGGCAGAGGTCGTGCCCGTCCAGGTCACAATTGGAGTTCCAAACCCAAGCTCGCTGCTAAGCCAGCTCAGCAATGAGGGGGCGCCCTCACCCTTGCGGGTGGGGGGACTGCTGCGACACTTCTTCCAGGTCTGGGACCAGGAGGTCTCAGACAAATGGATTCTGGAAGTAGTGTCTTCCGGTTACAAGCTGGAATTCGAGATCCAGCCTCCTCCCAGATTCTTCATGTCTCGAGTGCCTTCGGATCCACTGGCCGCACAGGGGCTCCGGGCGGCAGTAAGTTATCTGCTGGACATGGCGGTCATTTGCCCAGTACCTTTCGCGGAAAGGGGCTTGGGATTCTATTCCAATCTATTCACGGTGCCCAAGAAGGACGGCTCCGTTCGACCCATTTTGGATCTGAAGCTCCTCAATCGGTTTATCCGCTTTAGGACGTTTCGCATGGAAACCTTGCGGTCAGCCGTCGATTCTCTTCATCGGGGAGACTTCATGACGTCCATAGACATCAGGGATGCTTATCTGCATGTACCTATCTTCCTGGCACACCAGAGATTCCTCAGGTTCGTGGTGGAAGATCAGCATTTTCAGTTTGTGGCCCTTCCATTCGGGCTTACCTCGGCTCCGAGGGTGTTCACCAAGTTGCTGGCTGGGGTGATGGCCCTCCTCAGAGTCCAGGGCATTCGCATTGTACCATACCTGGACGACCTTCTCATTTTGGCTTCCTCTCTCAGCCAAGCGGAGCTAGACACCAGAGTGGTGGTATCCACGCTGGAGAGGTTCGGTTGGGTGATCAACTATTCCAAGTCCTCCCTCTCCCCGTCCAGGGAGGTTTCGTTTCTGGGCATGACTCTGGATGCCTTTCAGGCCAGGGTGTTCCTTCCTCAGCCCAATTTTCTTCTGATCCAAGATTTGGTTCGGCTTCTGCTTTCCAATCCTCGCTCGTCTATCTGGCTAGGGATGAGATTGGTAGGTCTGATGGTGGCTTCCTTCGAGGCAGTCCCTTTTGCCCAGTTTCACATGAGGACGCTTCATCTCCATCTTCTAGCGACTTGGGACAAGTGTCCGCTGTCATTGGATCAGTCTTGTCTGCTGTCTCCCCGGGCTCAGCAGTCCCTTCAGTGGTGGCTAGTGTCAAGCAATCTGTTGAAGGGCAGATCCTTTCTGACCCCTTGTTAGGAAACGGTCACCACAGACGCCAGCCTGTCGGGCTGGGGGGGCTTCTGGAGGGAACATCAGTTCCAGGGGTTATGGGGGCCTCGGGAGGCTCATACCCCTATCAACGTTTTGGAGCTATGGATCATTTGATTGGTTCTGTCTCGCTTGACTCTTCTATTGCAGGGATTGCCAGTTCAAGTCCGATCGGACAGTCGGACGGCGGTCGCTTACATCAATCACCAAGGAGGGACTCGCAGCAGGAGTGCCCTCAGGGAGGTATCTCTGATCCTTGTTTGGGCAATGTCCCATGCATCTCAGCCATTTACATCCTAGGAGTGGAGAACACGAAGGCGGATTCCCTGAGCAGGAGATCCTCTCGCCGAGGAGAATGGTCTCTCAGTTCCAAGGTATTCCAGTCCCTTTGTCACAAGTGGGGGACTTCGGAGGTGGATCTTTTTGCCTCTCCTCACAATCACAAGCTTCCTGCCTTTGTGTCTCTGTCTCAGGATCCTCTGGCCCTGGCAGGGAACTGGGGTTTCTGTACCTTTCCCCCCCTTTCTCCATGGTGGGCAAAGTGGTGCGCAAGCTGACTCTAGAAGGGGCACCAGCAATTCTGGTGGCTCCAAGGTGGCCAAGACGAGTGTGGTTCGCAGACGTCATGCGGCTGGCAGTAGATCAGTTTTATCGGCCTCTTCTTCCGGATTCACCCAGGGTCAGTTACGCTACCCCAATTTACCAACGCTGGCTTTGACGGCGTGGCTGCTGAACCGTCCATCTTAAAGGAGGAAGGTCTTTCTGATGCGGTGGTTCAGACTCTTGTAGGAAGAGATCTTCCTCTAACGTCTACTATAGGACTTGGAGGTCTTATATTAACTGGTGTGAGGCTAGGGCCTTGCCTTGTAGGGTGTTTTCTATTCCCAGAATTCTGGAGTTTCTTCAACATGGTCTGGACTCGGGGTTCCAGCTTAGTACTTTCTGCCCTGGCGGTTTTCTTTCAAAGGTCTTTTGCCCTTCATCCCCTGGTTGACATTTTTCCAAGGGGTTACTCATGTGCGGCCTCCTAGAAAGCCCTTGCTGCCGGTTTGGGATTTAAACTTGGTTCTGTCGGCTCTCCAGGGGCCCCTTTTGAGCCAGTGCATGATATTGCTCTTTCTCTGCTCACTCAGAAAGTTGCCTTTTTGGTGGCTATTGCCTCTGTTCGGCGTGTCTCTGAGTTGGTGGCCTTGTCTATTCAGGCTCCTTACTTTGAGAGGCACCTGGACAAGGTAGTTTTCCGCTTTAAGCCGGATTTCCTTCCTAAGGTGGTTTCGACCTTCCAACTCAATCAGGATGTAGTTCTCCCTTCCTTGTGTCCTAAGCCTAGTAATGACAAGGAGAGGACCTTACATTCTTTGGATGTGGTTCGATGTGTGAAATATTATTTGGTGTCTACTTCTCCTTTTCGTAAGACGGACAGCCTTTTTCGTGGTGCCCTCCGGGCCCAGAAAAGGTCTGGCGCCCGCTAAGTCTTCCATTAGTAAATGGATTCGACAGGCCATTGTTGGGGCCTATTCTGCCAAGGGAAGGGTTCCCCCTTTTTGTGTTACTGCTCATTCTACTCGTGCTGTTGGAGCATCTTGGCTTTTCAGCATCAGGCTTCTGTTGAGCAAGTTTGTAAGGCTGCTACTTGGTCTTCTGTTCATACTTTTTCCAAGTTTTATAAGGTTGGTGTGCGGGCCTCAGCGGATGCTGTTTTTGGCCGCAAAGTTCTGCAAGCTGCAGTAGTTTAAGTTTGCATTATTGCCTTTTTGGGATCCCCACCCATTATGGGCACTGCTATTGGATGTCCCAAGTGTCATGAATATTCTGAAGTGGGGTGTGTGACATACTGGGAATAATACCATTTTGTGATTACTCACCTGTAAAATGGTTATTACAAGTATGTCACACACCCCGCTTCATCCCGCCCTTTTTTGGTTTTCTGGGATCTTTTATATGGTGAACCTTTTTCTTTGCTGTTTACATTTGGCTCTTCCTGGTCCCTTTACTGCTGTCTTATACTGGGGAATGGTGGGAGGTCCCAGGTATTTATGGACCGGGAGGGGTTCCTTTTTTTCATGTCATCTCTGCAAGATCGCCCTCTACAGGACAGTTACCCAAGTGTCATGAATACTCGGAAGCGGGGTGTGTGACATACTTGTAATAACCATTACATTTTACTCTACTGTATGGGTCATATATACAGAGGGATGCTTATGGAGGCACCTCTGGTATTTTTCATGTATGTATAAAAGGGCAGGTGGACCTGAATAGATGGTGGTTATGCATATTTAATTATGTCTGTTATTGTACAGAGAAATAACACAACACATGCTTCTTGAATATATATTTAGATCCAGTACAATTTTATTATGTAGTGAGTGATTTGAATAGCTGTATACCATGTAAATAGTTGAGTTACACTTTGTTTATAGTTGACCTTGATAGCATGGCTGAGCAGAGATATCTGCCTCCTTCCCTCCCCTCCCCCACCCTATGTGCAGTATTCCTCTCTGAAGTCCGGGCTGTTATGCTGGTGGAGCCCAGCCCCTCCCCTTTAGCGGATGACACCGGCCGGGTCATCAATGGGGGGGCGGGCTCTGCCAGCTGACGGCTGGCCAGGATTGATTGATTTGATCTTGCGAGAGAGGGGGCTCGGCTGCACATATGGTGCTTAACCGCCATCCATCACTACAGTTGATGGGCGTGTCCTTGTCCAATCGGACACGCTGCGTCAGGGGGCGGGAGTTGCACCTCGCACTGGGGGGGAGGGAGGGTGGCCCGATTCTCTGCCATGCCACATAAGAGGAGACACCATTCAAAGAGACAGCACCCCTGGAGAAGCCGTAGCGGATCGGTGGAACGCGTGGGGTCTCCTGCCTTCAATCCACGTCCTGATGATTAGACACGTTTGACCACAAGGATAGTATGATCTTTACTTTGTCTTTCCAGTGATTGCTTACTGCCTCAACTCCCTTAAACAGCTCTCTGCACTAAAAGCACTTTTGTGTATTGGGTTTCCATTGGGGGTCTCATCCCCTACTTTACTTTGGTGAATATAGCCTTCTTATCTAGCATTTGCACTTTAGATTTGGTTGATTGCACAGGTTTATGGTCTTGATTAATTATTTGTAGTGATTACCTTTTTATACTTGTATTTTTTGCACCAAGTGGAGTAATTGAACACTCGCTTGAGTAATTAGAAATATAAAAATATATATATTTTTTGGGGGCTATTTGTGGAGCTATTTAATACTGATTTCTATTTGTACTTTTTGATACTTTGTGGTGGTCTATAATATGGATTGCTAAGTATTTTATCACAGGAATAGTGGATTAATTGATTTTAACAGTGTCTTTGTGTTGCATGTGTGTTTTTATTTTTGCTATAGTGTAACATTTAATAAAATATTATTTTATGGTATTTGTGGAGTTGTGCCCCTTTCTTATGACCCTTGTCAATTTGGTTTGGCCCATGTTCTAGTAGCTTGAAGGGTCGGGCAGCACACTCAGTTATCAATATTAAAAGCTGTGCCTGCTATTTTGTATAAGTAAATCTTCATGTTTGGGAGTTCACCCCTTGGGGGCGCTGACTGCAAGATCAGAGATGTAGCTCCTCCCGGACCCCTATAAAGGCAGCTGCCTCTCAATCCAGCCCCAGTTCTTTTTCTTGCAGTTGACTGCACAGGATCGCTTACACTCTCTCTCAGAATTTTAGCAGCAGAGCGGGGCCACCTAGCCTGTCGGCCAGATGCAGGACCCTATTTCCTCGGATCTCCTCTGACCCATCCTTGCATCCCAGCTTTGGCTAATAACAGGGATCCGTGTACGGTAGGGTGAAATGCCGGGGTCTGGGGCGTCCTGGCAGAGCACGCAGCTCTGGGCCTCAGGCTTTATTACAAAAAAAGCAGTCGGCCGCAGACATTCTATGGTTAGCCTGCTGGGGAACCACTTATATATATATTTTATATATGCCCTTGCTTTCCCACATGCTTTATTGTGTTGGTGTATGTGCGTGCTTGGTGCTACTGTCTGGGGAGCGGTGGAGAGCTCCATCGCCATAGCATGCTACAGCGAGGAGCGGTCCGATGCCGCTCCTTCTACATCTTGCCTTCCTCACTCCCTCGCCGGGGTCCAGGGCGTGGGCTGGCGCGTCTGGGGACTTCGGTGGTGATCCCTCTTGCTTACTCCTGTCGTCACCTTAGCACTTAGCAGGCGCGGTCGTGAGTCCCTCTTGTTGTAGTCCTTCTTAAGGGGGTAAAGGGGATAGTTTTTGTATTTATGCAATGTACTTATGCAATGTATGGTCATTGTTTATTGCCATGTATTTTTGTATGATATCTTTGTGTTAATGCTTGACATCATGGGTCATTTTGTAATTGCTGTGTTTTCTCTTTTTGATTAGACTGTGGGCTGAAGGTTGAGGGTTGTGGTTTCTCCAGGTCCCCATTGTTAAAAAGAGGGATCGGCTATTAGACTTATGCCATTAGTGTCTATTAGCCTTATTGAATATTTTTATTCTAAATCACCATAATGGAGGCATCAGGGGATAGTGAGCCGGGCACCGCACTTGGGCAGGACAGGCTGTGCCCCTTGTGCAGACGGAATCCCCTGGGTGGATTCAGCACAATTTGTTCCACTTGTGCCAGAGGGATTGTTTTGGACCATGAGTGGGCGGTCGCTCCTGACCCTAGTCCTGCATTACCACTGGACCCTCCGTTTTCAGGTCTGTCCAACACCACGGTTATGCCGTCACCTGACAATGCTTACTTACGTGATCCTGCAGACAAACGTATGGATCATTTGGCCTGCCATGCTTTCACCTTTGTTTGTGCCCTCTTTCGGCCTGCGTGTGCCACGGCAGTTTCCCTAGCCACCAGGAGAAAGGTTAAACACCTTGTGGCTAAGGCTAAATCTCGCAAACGGGCGGATTTCATTGGCTTTGTTGTTACTGCCATGGATGATGTGGTCAGACTCGGTGCCAGAATTTCGGCCTTTCTTGTAGCATTACGCCGCTCGCTGTGGTTGAAGCCGTGGTCGGCCGATGCGGCCGCCAAGAAGTCCCTCACAAGTCTGCCCTTTGTGGAAAGCCGGCTGTTTGGGAAGCGACTGGACCTTTTGGTCAAGGATGGTAAGCTCCCTCAGAGAAGAAAGCCTACTCGGCCCTTTCGGCACTCCTCTTCTTATCGGTCCTTTCGGGGAGGAAAAGGTTCTTCATTTTCCGGTGCTCACAGAGATACCTGGGGCAGAGGTAGATCCCGCAGCCGGCCCAACCTCGCCCGGGGAGCTAAGCCCAAACCCCCAGCCAAGCCTACTCAGGCATGAGGGGGCACCCTCACCCGTACGGGTGGGGGGACAGCTTATGCTGTTTGCTCCAATCTGGAGACGCCACGTTTCTGATCGTTGGATTCAGGAGGTGGTGTCCTCAGGTTACAGATAGATAAAGATAGAGTTGGCAGCCAGACCACCCACAAAGTTTCTATGTTCAAGGACATCCCAAAATCTGCTAAAAGCACAGGCTTTGAGAGCAGCTGTTCAGCAGCTCCTATTGATAGGGTTGATTTGCCATGTGCCCCAGCAGGAACAGGGTCAGGGATTCTACTCCAACCTGTTCCCGGTCCCCAAGAATTATGGATCGCTGCGGCCGATCTTGTACCTGAAGGGTCTCAACAAATTTATAAAGGTCAGACATTTCCGCATGGAAACATTGCGGTCGGCGGTGAGATCGCTTCGGCCCGGCAACTTTTTGACCACGGTGGACATCAGGGACGCGTATCTGCACATCCCGATTTTCCAAGGACATCAAAAGTTTTTGAGGTTTGCACTGGAGGATCAACATTACCAGTTTGTGTCACTCCCCATCGGCATATCCTCAGCTCCCCGAGTGTTCACTAAGGTTCTGGTGGGCATCATGGCTATCCTGAGGAGTCAGGGTATTCCTGTGTTGCCCTATCTAGACGACCTTCTGATCTCGGCCCGGTCCCTTCAGGAGGCCGGGAGCGACACCTGGACTGTACTGTCAACCCTGGAAGCCTTCGGTTGGGTGATGAACTACCCCAAGTCGTATATCACGCCTTCAACAGTGAGATCATTCCTGGGGATGGCTCTAGACACCGGTCAGGTCAAGGTCTTTCTGCCGCAGCAGAAAGTTTTGGGACTCCAGACTCAAGTACAGGCCTTGCTGGCTTGTCCACAGCCATCGCTGCGTCTAGGGATGTGATTGGTGGGCCTAATGGTGGAGTGCTTCGAGGCAGTGCCCTTCGCCCAATTCCACATGAGACCTCTACAGCTGATCCTGCTGACCAGCTGGAATCGGTCGCCGGAATCCTGGGAACAAGGATTTTTGCTGTCTCCCCCGGCCAGGCAATCCCTCTTGTGGTGGTTGGACTCTCGGAACCTGCTGGTAGGCAAGTCCTTTCGGGCTCCCCAATGGGAGATAGTTACCACGGATGCCAGTCTTACAGGCTGGGGAGGCATTTGGCAGACCCAGAAGATCCAGGGTCAGTGGGGTCCGAAAGAGAACCAGTTACCCATAAATCTCTTGGAACTGAGAGCAATTTGGTTGGTTCTACTACGTCTGACTCCCTATTTAAGAGGCCATGCGGTTCAGGTCTGCTCGGACAATCAGACAACTGTAGCCTACATCAACCACCAGGGCGGTACTCAGAGCAAGAGATCCCTCAAGGAGGTAAGCCGGATTCTGACTTAGGCAGAGGAGAATGTTCCCTGCATCTCGGCAGTTTACATCGCCGGGGTGGAGAACCAGGAGGCAGACTCCATGAGTAGGAGCTCCTTGCGCCAGGGGAATGGTCCCTCAGCAGTGAGACCTTTCAGGCTCTATGCCTCCACTGGGGTAAACCAGACGTAGATCTTTTTGCGTCCAGACACAATCACAAGCTTCCAAGGTTCATGTCTCTCTCAAGAGACCCTCTGGCCATAGCAACAGCCGCTCTAGTGAACCCTTGGACGGAGTTCAACCTTCTGTATGCATTCCCTCCGTTTCCGCTCCTGGGCAGAGTGGTTCGCAAGATAGCCCAGGAGGGGGTACCAGCCATCCTGGTGGCTCTTCGTTGGCCAAGGAGGAGTTGGTTTGCGGACATAATACAGATGTCAATAGATCACTACATCATGCCCGACGATCCAGAGCGTCTCACACAGGGGTCGCTACGGCACCCGAATTTACGGACGCTGGCTTTGATTGCCTGGCTATTGAAACCTCCATCCAGACGGAGAAGGGTTTATCGGCCATTGCCAATCATAGATTGATCAAGACTTTTTTCCAGGGGGTCACCCATGTCCGTCCACCGCGTAAATTAGTCTTACCGGTGTGGGACCTAAATCTAGTGCTATCTGTTCTCCAGGGTCCCCCCTTCGAGCCATTGAATGATTCTACATGGTCTATGCTGACATTCAAAGTGGTCTTTCTAGTGGTGATCACCTCGGTGCATTGTGTATCAGAGCTGGCCGCACTGTGTATGAAACTACCCTATTTTGAGATGCACAGAGATAAGGTGGTTTTCGTTTTAAGCCGGATTTTTTGCCTAAGGTCGTTTCTCCTTTTCACCTTAATGAGGAAGTTGTTTTATCTTCCTTGTGTCCAGCACCGGCTAATCCCAAAGATCGGACTCTCCATGCTTTGGATGTGGTCAGAGCCATAAGGTATTACCTGGCTGCGACGGCATCCTTCAGAAAATGGGATTTGCTCTTTGTCTTGACAGAGGGTTCTAGGAAGGGATTGCCACCAGCAAAGTCCACTCTCAGTAAGTGGATTAGACAGGCGGTGGTACAAGCCTATTCTGCCAGGGGGAAGAAACACCCTTTTTGGATCACAGCTCATTCTACTAGAGCCATTGGTGCTTCCTAGGCTTTTCAGCACCAGGCCTCGGTGGAACAAGTTTGCAAGGCTGCTACTTGGTCTTCAGTTCATACTTTCACAAAGTTTTACAAGGTGGCTGTCAGGGCCTCAGCTGACGCTGCTTTTGACCGAAAGGTGCTTCAGGCGGTAGTGAAATGAACTACCTGCTGTTCCGCACTGGGGATCCCGCCCATATGGACACTGCTTTTGCAATTCTGTGAAATTCACCTGTAGAATTGCTTTTGTTTCCGATCCATTCCAGCCCGTCCACCCCGCCCTTGAGATTTATTATGTCCTGCATGCCTGTTATGGTGATTGAACCATTTTTGCTCATAGGACACTGTTTATACAAGTTTTAGATTACGTTTTTGATTCGAGAGAGTACAAGCGGAGGCTATGTGAAGTAACATGGTCTCCTATATTCTTGGTGTGCCACACACCCCGCTTCACTTTTAAATATTCTTCACTTATTGGGTTAACTCACCGCCAGGTGACGCTGTGCAGAGAGGAAGTCTTGTAACGAGCCCCCTTCCGGCCTATATATACCTGGTACCTCCCTTCAATCACCAGTATTTTTCTCTCTGCTTGACCACAAGACAGAAGATTGAAGTCTCCTGCTTACAGGTAGGCGGGGTCTTACCCCGGCACCCCCCTTTTGGTCTATTTCTGCCCGGTTTGAGTGTTTATACCTTTATGGTGGAATGGAAGCCTCCCAGCCTAGGCTGCTCACTGGGCAAATGGTAGATGGCACTATAGGTGCCTAGGAGCTTATCTCCTCCGCTCGACCTCATGCGTGGGGCAATGCGGCTATCCGGCATGGTGATCCGGAAATGGGATGCCCCTGTCCCGAGGGTCCCCTTAGCCCCTTACTCTCCCGTTACGGTCCCTTCTCCCTTCACTATGGGGGGGGGTAGAGGGATGTGTATTGTGTGTATGGTTTACTGTATGTTCATGTGTTTTGCTTATTTCAACGTTGTCAGGCTGCACTGCAAGTGAGTGTGCATATGGCCTGACTTTGATTCCTCCTTATATGGCAGTCTCTGTTTTGCGGGCTGCTGCTGCTGGCCTGTAGAGCCAGAGCTTTGGGTCAGCTTTAGGGGTGACTGGGGCAGGCTGTATGGTGTCAGGCTTGCTTTTGGCTGCCTGCGCTTTTCTCACCTTATCCAGCTCCCCTCCCCCCTCCGCTTTTCTCCTTTGTTTTAATCGGCCACTCCCGCCTTCGCTGACATTTTCTGCCTGTCTCCACCACCTCTTTGGTTGGGTGCTGGGCTTTTGTAAGCCTTACTGGGGCAGGTAAGCGGCCTCACCTGGTGTGGGGCCGTCTATATTTTTATGGGTTTGACTGTTTATTAAAAAGTAATATATTTAATGGAAATGTAATAAAAAAAAAAGGGGGAAAAATATATAAGGAGGAAAATCAGAGGCCAGCTTTATTGCCTCTTCAAAGCACTTGATGCTGTGTATGTATGTTATATTGCATGTTGCCATTGGTTTCTGGGTTTTTTTTTACTGTTGGTTTGTTTTTTTCCCCACAGATCCTGGGATTCCTTCAATTAGTAGCCTCCCAGTTCTTTATTGCCTGGCTAGTCTCTTTTTCTCCTAAATTGGGACATATTTATTTATATATACTTGCGTATATATATTTTAAAAAAAATAAATAAATAAAAAAAATATATATATAGATTATTAAGGGGATCTTCTTTTTGAATTAAATCCTCCCCAAAAAAAAAAAATTCCGGGACATTTACAATAAGGGTCGGCTTATGCCAAAAGAATTGCGAATACCATAAATCACCATATGGAGGCTTCCGTTATTACCGGAAATGGTTCTTCTGGGCCATCTAGGGGGTGTGCAAGATGTGGGACTCCGCTCCCAGATGATGATGTCTTTGTATGCATTCCTTGTGCAAGGCAGAGTATTGCGCGTCAGTCCGTCGCTTCGGCTGCTGGCCCGTCGCATCTTCCATCATCTCCTACCTCTCCCTCCCTGTTCCGGACCCCGCTTGACACTGTCAAGAGTGGGGATTCACAATCCGAGGTGGCGGCGCGATTGGCCAGCCTCCGGAAAATAGTGCCGTTAAAGCAGGGTCTAAAGCCACTGCAAAACGGAAGCACCTGACTCCGATACCTTCGGCTTCACAGGATGAGGTATGTGAGCCTGTGGAATGGTCCGATGGCTCCCCGGAGGAGGGAGAATTCCTGTTGGAGTCAGATGAGCCTGCAGATCAGCTTGAGGCTGATGCTATTGGCGATTGGTCGGCTGGTGTTTCCGTTGACACCCCCTCCATTCTGGCTCAGATGTTTGAAATTCTGAATTTAGATCCGCCTGAGGCTGTCTCCCGGCCAAAGGGCCAGTTGTTTAAAGAGCCTCAGCCGCGTTGGGTTTTTCCCAGACAACACCACTTTGAGAGGGTGGTCCTTAAGGAATGAGAACATCCCACGCGGTTATCTGGAATCCCTTCCAGTTGGGAAAAGCGTTATCCTTTTCCGCCAGAATTGGTGAAGCTCTGGTCCGTCCCTCCTGACGTCGATACCCCTGTGCTAGGGCTCTCCAGCACGGCTATGGTACAGTCTGCGGAGACCACTGTCCCTAAAGATGGGGAGGATCGGCGGATTGACCAGTACGCTCGCCATGGTTTTATTTATGCTGGGTCAACGATGCGCCCGGTGGGTGCTTCGGCCCTTCTTCTATTGGCGGTTAGGTCTGTAATTCAGGAGCTGTATTAGGATCTAGATCCCACTTGCAAAGAGTTTACTGCGCTCAAGCAGTGTGAATCTTTTGTTTCCTATGTTCTATCCGCTCAGGACGATGCGCTGGCTATGAGTAGCAAGACAGCTGCAATGCTGGTGGCTATTCGTCGGTCAGTATGGCTGCGTCAGTGGTCGGCGGACTCAGCTTCTAAAAGGGTGCTCACAGCTCTTCCCTTTTTGGGCTTGCGTCTGTTTGGTGAGAAAATTGATTCAGTCGCAAAGGGTGGTAAGATGCCACAACGCAAGAGGCCTCGTCGTCCCTTTAAGGGGACAAGTGCTGGTAGGCCTTCTTTTCGGGGATTCAGAGCGGTTAGGGGGGCTTCCTTTCCCGCTACCAGAGGTGCAGGTTGGACTCGGGGGAGGGGCCATGGCCGTCCCACTCAGTCCTGGGGCACCAAGCCCAAGCCTGCTGGTAAACCCGCTCAGCAATGAGGGGCTGCCCTCACCCGTGCAGGTGGGGGGGACGATTACGACGCTTTTCCCAGGTTTGGGACCAGGAGATTCCGGACAGATGGATCCGGGAGGTAGTGTCATCCGGTTACAAACTGGAATTCGACTCTCGCCCTCCTTCACGGTTCTTTCGGTCTCGGGTGCCCATCGATCCTTTGGCCGCACAGGGGCTCCTGGCGTCGGTAAAGAATCTGTTACAGATGGCGGTCATCCGGTGCGGTACCGCGCTTAGAGATGGGCCTCGGGTTTTATTCCAATCTTTTCGCAGTCCCCAAGAAAGACGGGTCAGTCCGTCCCGTCCTGGACCTGAAATTACTCAACAGGTTCATCCGTTTTCGGAAGTTTTGCATGGAAACCTTGCGTACGGCCGTCAGTTCCCTTCGGCAAGGGGACTTCATGACGTCCATAGACATCAAGGATGCTTATCTTCATGTTCCCATCTGCCACGCTCATCAACGTTTTCTTCGATTCGTGATGGAAAATCAGCATTATCAATTCGTGGCACTTCCGTTTGGCCTTACCTCAGCTCCAAGAGTGTTCACCAAGGTGCTGGCAGGGGTCATGGCCATTTTCAGATCTCGGGGCATTCGTGTCGTACCTTATTTGGACGACCTACTCATCATGGCTCCGTCGCTCAATCAATCGGAGACAGACACCAGGTTGGTGGTCTCCATGCTGGAAAGCTTTGGTTGGGTGATCAACTTCCCCAAGTTCTCCCTCGCTCCGACCAGGGTGATGTTCTTTCTGGGGACGCAGTTGGACTCTCTTCAACACAGAGTGTTTCTCCCCCAGTCCAAAATTCATCTGATCCAGGAGTTGGCTCGGGTCCTACTTTCCAATCCTCGGTCGTCCATCCGTCTGGGGATGAGGCTGATAGGGTTGATGGTCGCCTCTTTCGAGGCAGTTCCTTTTGCTCAATTTCACACGAGGACGCTTCAGCTTTATCTGTTGGCGTCCTGGGACCGGCAGCCTCGGTCGCTGGATCAGCCCTTCCAGTTGTCCTCCCGGGTCCGGCAGTCCCTCCAGTGGTGGTTGGTCTCGACCAATCTTGTGAAGGGCAGGTCTTTCCTGACCCCTCTTTGGGAAATTGTCACCACGGACGCCAGTCTGTCGGGTCGGGGCGGATTTTGGAAGGAGCTGCAGTTACAGGGGCAGTGGGGACCTCAAGAGGCCCACTTACCCATCAATGTTCTGGAACTGAGAGCCATCCGTCGGGTGCTTGCTCTCCTGACTCAGCACGTTCTGGGCCTTCCGGTCCAGGTGCGTTCAGACAATCGAACAGCGGTTGCTTACATCAATCATCAGGGAGGGACTCGCAGTCTGAGTGCTCTCAGAGAGGTGTCCCTGATCCTGACCTGGGCAGAGGCCCATGTTCCTTGTCTCTCGGCGGTATACATTCCAGGAGTGGAGAACCAGGTAGCGGACCGCTTGAGCAGGGGCTCTCCCCGACTGGGAGAATGGGCTCTCCATCCTCTGGTGTTTCGCTCACTGTGTCTCCGATGGGGGACACCAGAGGTGGACCTGTTTGCCTCTCGTCACAATCACAGGCTCCCGAACTTCGTGTCGCTCTCCCAGGATCCTCTGGCTCTGGCAGTGGACGCCATGTCCCTGAGCTGGGGGGATCTGGGATTTCTATACCTGTTTCCTCCGATACCCATGCTGCGCAGGGTGCTTCGGAAGTTGGCTCTGGAAAAGGTGTCCGCCGTTCTCGTGGCCCCAAGGTGGCCAAGGCGAGTGTGGTTCGCAGACATCGTTTGGCTGGCAGTGGACCAGTTCGCCCTGCCTCTTCGGCCCGATCTGCTCACTCAGGGTCGGTTGGAAACCATTACTCCCAGTTTGGGATTTGAATTTGGTTCTTTCTGCTATTCAGGCTCCTCCTTTTGAGCCTTTGCAAGATATTGCTTTGTCTACCCTGACTCAGAAGATTGTCTTCTTGGTAGCGATCACTTCGGTCCGGCGTGTCTCGGAGTTGGCGGCCTTGTCTATCCAGGCGCCTTACTTTGAGAGGCATCAGGATAAAGTGGTCTTTCGGTTCAAGCCAGACTTTCTTCCTAAGGTTGTTTCTGCTTTTCATTTGAACCAAGATATTGTTCTTCCCTCCTTGTGTCCTAATCCTAAGAATGACAAAGAGAGGGTTTTGCATTGTTTGGATGTAGTACGCTGTGTTAAGTACTACTTGATAATCACGTCTCCTTTTAGTAAGACGGATTCCTTTTTTGTTATGCCCCATGGGCCTAAGAAGGGTTTGGCACCAGCCAAATCTGCTATTAGCAAGTGGATACGTCAGGCCGTTACGGCGGCCTATTCTGCTAAGGGGAAAGTTCCCCCTTTTCGTATCACTGCTCATTCTACTCGCGCCCTTGGGGCGTCTTGGGCTTTTCAGCACCAAGCTTCTGTTGAACAAGTTTGTAAGGCCGCCACTTGGTCTTCTGTTCACACTTTTTTACAAAGTTTATGTGCGAGCCTCAGCGGATGCTGTTTTTGGCCGCAAAGTTCTGCAGACTGCAGTCATTTAAGTTATGCTTCACCTGTCCTTGAGATGCCCATCCCTTGTGGACACTGCTTTTGGATGTCCCAATAAGTGAAGAATATTTAAAAGTGAAGCGGGGTGTGTGGCACACCAAGAATAATACCATTTTGTGAGTACTCACCTGAAAAATGGATATTGTTGGTGTGCCACACACCCCGCTTCACTCCCACCCTTTATGGTATTTCCGAAGCCTTTTATGATGAAGCTTTTTATTTATATCAAATTGATTTTGAGGTTACCGGTGGAATACTGGTACCTTGTCTTTCTGCTTTTTTTAATATACTGGTGATTGAAGGGAGGTACCAGGTATATATAGGCCGGAAGGGGGCTCGTTACAAGACTTCCTCTCTGCACAGCGTCACCTGGCGGTGAGTTAACCCAATAAGTGAAGAATATTTAAAAGTGAAGCGGGGTGTGTGGCACACCAACAATATCCATTTTTCAGGTGAGTACTCACAAAATGGTATTTTTTTGTATCTCTCGGCCTGCCTCTTCTATTGAGTACTGCTTTTAAATTACTAGGGCTGGATTGAGAGGCAGCTGCCTTTATAGGGGGCTGGGAGGAGCTACATCTCTGATCTTGCAGTCAGAGCCCCCTAGGCGAACTCCCAAACGTGAAGACTTCTGGACGGGCTGGAATGGATCAAAAACAAAAGCAATTCTACAGATGAGTTTCACAGAATTGCCTTTTTTAAATTGTTTTTAATAATTTGTTTTTTTTAGTATTTGCAAACATGACAATTAAATACTTGCCATTAAAGTTTGGTGTACAGTCAGTGTATACTGTAAACACCAGTAGAAAAACTGCATTATGACAAAGATAACCATCATGTTTATTTTATGATTCCCATTTAGCATTTCTCTCCCATTGCCCCTGAATGTTGGCAAGGTAGTTCTGTGCTTTAAGCCAATCCGATGCATATCTAAGTACACAGGATATACTATATAACCCTCATATTAGGCATATTGAACCCTCCTGATTGCTTAGTTTGTGAAAACGAATCCTTGATCTATTTGCATTATTCCAAATAAATTTACATAAGGCTCTATTTAATAATTTTTCGTCCCTTTTTTTAATCAGGACTGGTAGACTTTGTAAGAGATATAACAGTTTCGGCAATAAAATCACTTTAATTAAGTTTGCTCTACCTGAGAAAGACAAAGGTAGAGCGCTCCACTCCCCAAGGCACCCTAGCACTATAGATGTTATGTTCAATTTATATATTTCACTTATATTTGCAGGAATCAGGACTCCCAAATGTTTTATGGTTCACGGCTTCCACTAAAATGGGAATGTGTCTTTCCAGCCTTGTCTCACTGTTTATGTTGGCGATGCCTCTGATTTATTGTATTTGTGGGAGTGGGATTCCTATTTTTAGGTTTCCAAGGAGGAGCCGAATGTCACCTGCGAATACTAGCAGTTTCTGGGTTGCTGTACCTGTCTGTATACCCGCGATGTTTTGCTCTTGTTCGATTATCCAAAGTAAAGAGTCCAATGCCACATTAAACAGGGGGGGTGATAAAGGGCATCCCTGCCTCTCCCCAAAGAGAACACTGACAAGTTTACACCATTTGCGTATATTGTAGATTGGGGATTCTGCTAAATCTTGGCTTTTTTTATTTAAGAAATTCACCCCCTCAACCTTAAGGTCTTTAATAGGCAGTTTCTCATGTTTTTTTCTCATGTTTTTAAAAATATTACTTATTTGTTCAGGATCATGGATGATCATTCCCGATTGAGTTCTCATGAGGGACCTTTGTTCTTGTTTTGTATTGTTTTATCTGGGATGCCAACAATTTACCTGCCTTGTTTACCCACCTGAAATATCTGTACAATGTTGTATTTTTGCAGGTCCTTGTTCGGGGAGAAATGTTTCCAGTAACTGTTTTGCCTCTTCATAATTATTCATGTTAGCTTGTGAGTTATTCTTTCCAAGTTTTTCATAGGCATCTGTCAGTTTTGAGTTCAGCTCCCAGTACCTAATGGCCAATTCCCTATGCTTCCTAATTGTGTATGTTATTATGTGTCCCCTCACCTCTGCCTTAGATGTAGCCCAGATGTGTCCCCCCGACATGCTCAATGTTGTCTTCTAGGAAATAATCCTATTGCGTCTGGAGGTACTCGTAACCCTTTAAGTGCCAGCCTGCCTGGAGATTTTGTCACTCTGTTACCAGACGATTTTGCACTATTTTGCGTTCCACATGTTCAACTGTGATTTTTGAAGAGATTTCCAGGGATTTCCCAGGAAAATTATATATTGTTTTTTTTTCAGCAAAGTCTGGGCTTTTACATGTTTGTCATTTTTTAGGTGTATTCTCAATATTTTGGTGTGCAAAAAAATAAAAAAACAACTTTTTTTTTTTTACAATTTGTAGTGTTTTTTGTAATAAAAAAATACTCCCCACAAACTATATATTCTCTGGGAGTACACACCTCAATCTTTCTAGGTGTACTAGGCTTGTTAACATGGGTGCAGTTTTCTGGAAGTAATCCCTCAATGAATTCTTTGGTTGCACAGAGTTTCACTAAAAAAGAATAAAAAAGCAGAATCAAGCTCATATTTTCCTAAAAAAAAAAAGAAAAAAAAAAAAATATGCAGACAAGAAAAAACAAGTTCAGTCTGAAAAAGCAAGGTCCTCCGAACAGAACAATACCCAATACAATACCCAACATGCATAGGTCCTGTCAAGGGAAGAGTTGTCAAGTACCCCAAAGTAAAGCATGTGCGTAAGGGTAATTTTACTTAAAAATGTCAGCTCTGCGCACCTTGCAATTTTTCTACCAAAACAACCCTTTACATTTGGAATACCCCCCACAAACCATATATTCCCTGAAATCACACATGTTAAGCTTTCTAATTGTACCCAGCTCATTTTTCATTTTGCACCATTTTTAACCATGATTTTGCAGGAATTTCCAGGAAAATGATGGATATATTTTTGCAGCAGATTTAAGGCTTTAACTTGAAATGTCTTGTTTGTAATTTTCCTATCCCACAAAGCCCATGTCAGCTGCCAGGTGATCGGTGGGGGGGGGGCGAGAGATCAGAGCCTTCTCGCCCCCTCCAGCCTTCCGTCTCCGAACACCCGGAGCTACTGAGCTTCTCGGGGCAGATGCAAGGTGCTGGCTGATGTCATATGACGTCACCTGCCCCGGCCACAAAGGGCGAGGCTAGCATCCAGCGACCCAGGAAGTGAGGGGGAGTGTGATTTCTCGCCCTCTCCTCACCACGGAAAAGCCCGGCGGGGGGGGGGGGCGATCGCAGCCCCCCCAGTGAAGAGGAGACCCGGCGGGAGGGATCACGGCCGCAGGTGAGTAAATGTCTTTTTTTTTCAGCTGTCAG